>JBAJHW010000006.1:18111592-19485259 GCA_037013535.1 Intellagama lesueurii
ATGAGCTGAGATCTGACATTATCTATGTTCTGCATAATCTTCCGTTGTTCTCCTGAGGATATGCTCCTGAACGCCTCGATGGCATCATGAGCGAGGACCTCATCAACTATATCCAATTGTATGAGAGGAGCATAGTCTGTTGGGTCTGCAGTGTGGACTTTGGGTGCAGCCTGGTTCAAGCTGGGAAGTTCTCATGCTGCTGCTGAAGTTTCTCCAGCAGGGACTTCCAAATGTGGGGGGCTTTGGGCTGTAGTAATTACTTGGTTGGAAGGGACAGTGGAGCAAGGCATGATTCGCACTTCATGTTGATCTGCTGGATGTGTACCCAAGGTGCCCTCACCACTCTTTTTATGGGACAGGAGAGCTTTCTCCAAGTCGGCAGTCTGGGCTGACATTTGGGTAAATTTTTCCACATCCCAAGAGAGATGAATACGGGCGTCACTAGGCACTGGGCATTTTGTATGCCTGCACAGGTCAGCCAATTCTGGGCCAGCTGTTAATAAGGTGCGATTGTCACTCACATTAATATCAATGGCTATGGAAGGGGAAGGCAACTTCCCTGGTCGAGAAGGATGGGGAGGCAAAAGAAGTTTAGGAGCCACTTCATGAAAGTGGAGGTAGGAAGTGGAGTGCGGAAGGTAGACAGGCAATTGGTCATTCTGGAAAGCACCATCGAGATTACCGGGCTAGAGAATTTTAGTAGCAGCCTTGTTTGTGCCCAGGGAGCAGGCAGCCTCTCATATTCCTCCAAGTCCATATAATACTGATCCATGTGAAGAAGGCAGCTGCGAGAGTGTATAATCTGCATTCTACTCCACCATCTCCCCTGGTTCACTGAAGTACAGTGGGGCCTCGACTTACGAACTTCCCTACTTACGAAAATTTCGAGTTACGAAAAGCTCCGGCCGCAAAATGTTGCTTCTACTTGCGGCCGGAGCTTCAACCTCCGAAAGAAAAAAGGCAGGGGAAAAGGGTGGGAAATTTAAATTTACTAACCGTTGGTGGTGAAGAGGCTGCTTCTTCGCCCCCAACAGTTAGGAAAAGGGAGGCTCAGCCTCCCGGGCTTCCAACACCGCCCTGACCGCCGCGCTGGGTGCCGGTGCTTTGGAAGCCCAGGAAGCTGGCACCCGGTGCGGCGGTCGGGGCACCTTTGGAAGCCCGGGAAGCTGGGCTTCCAAAGCCGTCCCCACGGGGACGGGAGGCAGAGGGCAGCGGGGACGGCTTTGGAAGCCCTGCTTCCCCGGCTTCCAAAGTCGTCCCCGCGGGGACAGGAGGCAGAGGGCAGGGGGACGGCTGCTGGGGAAGCCGGGCTTCCAAAGCCGTCCCCGCTGCCCTCTGCCTCCACAGCCAAAGAAAAAAAAATCAGCAAAAAAATAAAAGCCGCCCCCGCTGCCCTCCATGGGAGGCAGAGGGCAGCGGGGGCAGCTTTTATTTTTTTGCTGATTTTTTTCATTTGGCCGGAACGGATTAAATCGTTTTCAATGCATTCCTATGGGAAATGGTGCTTCGACTTACGAAATTTTCTAGTTACAGCCACCGTTCCAATACGGATTAATTTCGTAAGTCGAGGCACCACTGTATTCACAATTTCTAGACAGAGCTGTCTCAGCTGAAGAGTGCGTGTCACCAGCTCATATACTTTAATTGAAGTACTTCCAGGATGTATAGGAGGAAGCTCCTTAGAATGTGATGGATTCGCTTCGGAGCTGGAGCTGTAACTGGGGGTTCCTCTAATAGTATGATGATCTGCAGAACACAATGTTGGCTGCCCAGTTAGTGCAAGTCGATCAGCAAGATGATCTAGTTTGGAGAATATTGCCATCACTGCTTTGCTTGTAAGCACGGCATATTCACACAGGAGGTCAAGAAGCTGAGTAGTGGAAAGGTGCTCTTGCTCTAGGGTTGAGAATACTGTATCATCTGAAAATGCTCCCGGACAATCCTAGGGGCCCTGTAAAGAGAATGGAGGCAGTGATGATGTAGACCCTGCGATGGTGCTTCTGAGAGGGCCAACAGGTAAATTGTTTGTTGAGACATGCCCATCCTTGCACGCCAATGGATCAGGTAGGTCTGTAACTGGTTGAAAGTCCAGCAGGGTAGGTTCCCCAGGTGTTTTGGGAGCTATCCAGGCCCCTACCCAGGGACCCATCCAGACTCTGCTTCAGGCCGTTTGCCACGGACGGGTCTGACGGGTTGGAGTCTTTGGCCAAAGAGCTGAACTTAATATCTTTGAAAGCCTCTTCAATGCAGAGCTGTTTTGAGGGTTTGAGTGAGGGGGAATGTGCCGAGAGAACTCGTCTTTTTTTCTTTCCCATTAGGGTTAAATAAGGTCAGGGAAATCAAGGAGAGTAAGTTCAAAGTGAAATAAAGTAAGTAAGTTCAAGGTAAAAGCTCAAAACAGAAGAGTGAGCGTAGGGCTTGAGTTGGTTACCAGCCAGCAGTAATCATTATGTTCGCTTTAGTTCTCATATGGGTCCTTTAAGAGGTGCAGTCTTCAGGATAAGCTGCTGTCAACTCCCTTGGAAGACCGAATGCCTTATCTCGCAGGTGGTTTCTTAATAAGACAAACAAACTAAAAGTATACTAAAATCTCTCTGACTTTGCTGGTTGGAGTCCAAGTTGTGTCAGACACGAGGACTGACAGCAACCAGCACCAATGGAGCCTTAAAATCTTTAAAAAACTTAAAATCTTAAAATCTTACAAGCAGTGGAGACCTTGAGATGCTCCTTGTCGAGAGAGAAAAAGCAACAGCAAATGAAAAAATAGGCTTGGCTAAAAGACTCTATATCAAAAAATAATGTAAAAACTATGTGGAAAGGAGTTAGATAAAACTATTGAATTCAAAGAGCTCTTTCCTGTACAATGTGCGCAAATGTTTTATTGCCCCTTTCCTTTGAAAAGCAAACCACACACATACAGATGCACACACTCAATAAGCACAGGAGGACTGGGTGATTCTTAAAAAAGATGCAAACAACCCATTCATTGCTTCAAATTCTTAAGCAAAGCAGTTATCAAAGTCATTAGTAGTAATATACACAACCATACAAATGTACTGTTTTGAAGCCTTCTTTTTCTGTTAATGCAAAAACTCATATTGCACAGAGAAGGAAACTGAGTCAAGTGATTTTAAGCTCTTGAGTACAAAACAATAGGATGGGAAAGGTTGCATTCATCCAAGCAAGAAAGCTGCACTTGCTACCATGTAATAAATTCAATTCTTTTTAAAAAAAATCCTCTAGTTTATGAATGTGTGATTCTGTACCCATGATTCAAAAAGCTAGGAAATGGCCTGATACTGTTGCTCAATATCATGTCTGCATTGCTAGCAGTCTGAATGTTAACCACACCAATGACAGCAGTCAAGATGGTCTACAGGATACCCTCTTGTGCTCACTAACATTCACAAAGTGACATCACACAAGGGAAAATCCCAGAAGTTAACTCCTTTTTTTCATCAGTTAACGACTTCTCACCCAAACACAAATATGTTTTTCAACAAGTATGAATGGTAGTGAATTGTTTCAGGTATCCACAGAACTAATCCTCCATGGATGCAGGTTCTATTGTAAATTGAGATGAAAAATAGACCAATTCTACACTTCTCTCCCTCTTCTGGCACCTTTGCTGTCCTTTGCTGAGTTGGCTAACAGAGAGGGAAATGGATAGCACTAGCCATCTCTCTCTTTCTGATTTCTAGCCAATGTTCCTGCTGTCCATTTCCTCAATTAGTTTGTAAGTCCTCTCTGCTAGGGGTGGAGCAGCCTGTGCCCACATATGGTATCCAAGCAGTTTGATCCACCTGGTGGCCAAGCTGCTACTTACAATGGGACAAGGAACTAGGAGGAAGCACAGGATGTGTGACAAAAAGAAGAAAGGAAGCAGCAGTGAGCAGTTAGAGATGGGAATGCTTAGACAAATTCAGTTCTGCACCTGTTATTGACAGCAGCATTCATGAGGATTCCAAAGAAACTGAGCTTATTTCTTATGGTCAGCTAGCTGTGAAGAACTTGTTGCCTTCTTGATGTTACTAAACTACAACTGCCATGATATGTTATTGTTGACTGAGGATAAGGGAAGTTGGAGGCCAATACATCCAGAAAGCCACAGCTTCACCAGCTCTGCAGTAAGAAAACAGAAAGTTAGCAATTCAGAGTACCCTTCCAAAGAAGAGTCACCTGGACATCACACAAGGAATCCCTTCGTTCCATCCCCAACATATCCAGCCGTAACATGTTCCTGAAATTGTAGTTTGTTATCCAGCTGTACTGGCAGCTTCAAATTGACATACCAACTCGTACTGCTGTGTCTGATCCATGACAATTAGCTGCTTCAGTTCTACAGAGATTAGAAACAAACATTCCAAGTGATTGGTTGTCATGGATTAAGCACAACAGTCAGCAAAAGACATCAGCAAATCCTACACAGAGCAGAACAAAAAACACTTTCAGAGGTTTGTAATAATGGAACTTGGGGAACTGCAGAATTTTGATCCTTGTGTATCATTTGCAGGTGACACTTTACAGCATGGATGGAAACATAACTACTATATTTTTCCGTGTATAAGATGCTACTTTTTCCTAAAATCGTTAGACTAAAAATTGAGGGTTGTCTTATATATGGAAGTAAGCTGAGGCGAGAACAAAATGGCCCATACCTTGCCTCTGCAAACAGGCTTCCTTCAATCACGAGGCTTAGCTGCTTCCAATCAGGAGGCTTAGATTCCTACAGTCAGGAGACTTAGCTTTGTCCAATCATGAGCCTTATGTAACTGACTTCAGCTGATGCTGAACAAACCAACTGCAACAGTGCTCAGATGCAACAGGGACTCCTAATGTCCGAGCGTTCTGAGCCCAGAGACTGAATAAAGTTAAAGTGTGATGCATAATATGACAGTGCTGGTATGTAAATATTACCTAATTACTAAATAAAAATGTGTTCTGTTTTATGTTTAAAATATTGATTTCTTAATTTTGGGTTAGAAAAGTGGGGGGATGTCTTATACATGGGGCGTCTTATACATGGAAAAAATACGGTACAGTACGGTACTCCCTAATTGCTGCAAACTAAGGCCATTTTGGAAGGCTTTGGGTCCTTTTGGGGTAGATAGAAATATTTTAAATAAATAATAATAGGGTTGGTTCCAGTAGGAAACCCCAGATTTAGCTGCTGGCCTCCTCAGATAAAACTGGAGAAGACTCCCACCTGACATATGTGAGAATTGTTTCCAGTCCACATTTAGCAGGGACTGGCAGGCTTCAGAGTTCCAGGTTCTATTTTCTTTTTTTAAATAGAACTCAAAAGTCCATCAACCAGAGCCTGATGCATGAACCATTCTGCTCAGCTTTATTCGGGCGTTCTAAATCACTTGAAGAAAACAGAGGAGGAGTGGCAACTGCTGCATCCTGCATGGAGGTCCTCTACGTGATTTTAAATAATGGACGGTCAGGTGAAGACAAATGACAAGATGACACTGTGCCTTCTATATGCACAAGCTAGTCAGATTGACTGCTGACTCTCGTTTGTTTTTGGCTGCCAGGTCACATCTGCTGCATGTCAATCCAAGTCGATGTTCAAGGTGTGTGAGCATGTAAAGAGTGATTTCACCTGCACCACTGCCACTGATCCCAGTGAATTTCCATGGTTCAGATTTGAAACTAAGTCTCTTGAGTCTCTTGAGTCTGATACTCTTATGTAAGGACTCTTGCTTCTATGCCCATGATGGCAAAAATCTTCCTTAGGGGAGGCCAGGCTAGGCTATGAAGCATACACTGGTCTGTCTTTCAATAGAGTGGAAATGAAGAGGAACAGGAGAAAATTTTGGAGGTGCCATTAATGCTGCTTCCGTTCAACCCTCCCTCGTATCTGCCACCTGAGGTGGCTGCCTTATTTTGCTTAATAGTAGGGCCAGTCGTACTCTACCCTGCCTAGAGAATTTTCCTTGGCTCCTACTTTATTACTCTTCATTCAGTCAGGGATATTTTATCCTCTCATGCCTTGCAATTGTCTCCATATTTCTGCTTTAATGTTGCTTTTTTGTGCATTCTGACCACCTTTGTAGTAGTATTAAACCTTCTTGTGATACCTAGTTTAGCTCCTGCTGCTTTCAACAGATCATTGTTCTGAATTCATTGCTTTACTGTGACTTGGGATATTGTTTACCTTTTTATTGTGTGTCACCTTTGGCTACACATTTTAAAAATAAGCAGTTGCATATTTTGTGAGGTCGTCTTGGTTAGCATGGAATAGTAGAGCCCTCCTGAATGATGGCTTATTTCATCCTGCACTGACCTTCTTAAGCCTGTTCTGACTATTAGCATGCCCTGGGATGAAGCTTGAGAACCACTGGATCAAAGCTTGGGTTTCGAATATCAGCCACATGAGACTTTAGATCTGAGCCATCACACAGTTCAGGTTTTCAATTAATTCCTAATTAGTGCCTTTCATATCTCATTTGGATGCAGATGATGTAAAGAGATGCTTAGATTACATTTACACAGAGCAAAGAATAACTTCAACCTGGTGTTCAGCCTTCAGTTGCATCATAGGGCAATGCTTTTATCATATTTGATTTTCATTTGCTTTTTACTTTTTATTTTTTTTTGCTTCTGGTGTAGACTGAGATTAAGAAATGCCAGTCAAACAGATCCAAATATTTTAATAACTGTTGTGGCTTCCTTGGCAAGTTGCTTGCATTCAAGTGATGCTTTATGTGAATTGGCTGCCTCTTTGAGCTTAGTTTCTGTACCGCTGCAGACTGCACTGTGCCAACAAATGTTTGCTACAGCCTGCGGACAAAGAGAGTTACATTAGTCAATCCACCTGGTGAGTATTAGAAGTACTATATACAGGTTAAACTTCCAGAACATGGTGTATTTTCAGAAACTATGGAATTGTCTCATAATGTTTTAGGCCACTAGTCTGTCTTGCTTGGCATTGGCTACATTGGTAATCTGATGGCAGCTCTCCTGGATTTGGGGCACAGATCCTTTGTGGTCAACTTGGAAGTGGCCTAGATTGAATCTTCAACATTGTGCATGTATTGTATTATAGATGTAAACTACCTACCTTGTCTTCTGCCTCTAAGTAAGTATGTCTCCCTGTGCTTTTTGACATGATAATGTCTATATCATTTCAAGACGATGACCATGTTGACCTGTCACAGTAAAGGCAGCAATGAGTCTGCCTGCATCTTAAAAATCAATGGAGTTTATTTAAGATGCATCTTCACGGACTGTATTCCACATCTTCAAATGTATGGTTGTTTAGTCTAACGGGAAAGAGGGGAATGTGACCTGTAATGGAAATTCAGGTTTTTGCTTTGTTATGGTGTAATTGCTTGTTTAAGGTTGTAAAAAAAATCTGGGGTCAAGTTGACAGGACAGTTATGTTATAATCACGATACAAACTTTTTTAAAAACACTAAACATGAATGAAGTTCTGATGATACCTTTGGAATGTCAATGCATGGGGGTGGTGGTTAGCAGTATGGTTAGCTTTGTGGTTTGGATTATTGCCTAGTTTAGCAGAAGGATTAAATTTACCGTATTTTTCCATGTATAAGACACTACTTTTTCCTAAAATCATTACACTAAAAATTGAGAGGCGTCTTATACACGGAAGTAAGTGGAGAACACGCAGAGAACAAAACTGCCCATACCTTGCCTCTGTAAACAGGCTTCCTTCAATCACTGGGCTTAGCTTCCTACAGTCACGAGCCTTATGGAGCTGACGTCAGCTGATACTGAACAAACCAATTGGAACAGTGCTCAGATGCAACAGGGACTCCTAATGTCCAAGAGTAGTCAATGACTAGTTGGGCAGGATATAAATATAATAAATAAATAAATAAACAAGTGTTCTGAGCCCAGAGGCTGAATATTCAAAGCTAAGTTTTCTTAATTTTTGTGTTAGAAAAGTGTATGTGTGTGGGGTTCTTATAAATGGGGGCTTCTTATAAATGGAAAAATATGGTACATGTTTTAATTCCTTCCTTCCTTCCTTCCTTCCTTCCTTCCTTCCTTCCTTCCTTCCTTCCTTCCTTCCTTCCTTCCTTCCTTCCTTCCTTCGTTTTAGTAGCAAACAAAAGAAAGCAAAGGAATAGGAAAACAAAACATAAGAACAAATAAAAATACTGAGCAGCAAGCATTAGATTTGGGGCCTCCCCCCCCCCCCCCCGCCACTTCTATGTACATGTGTATGAAAAGAAACACCATGTATGGCAGGTGTCTGAAATCTGGAGACATCATTTCAACTCTTAGGTGATTATGCTATGGAATGCCTAGAGTGCAGGTCCACTTTTGTGTAAATTTTGCAACTAAGTATGGCTCTGGGGAATTGAAATGTTTCACCTTCCTGTATGAAATCTGGGCAAAGAAACTGTAATCCTCCAAAATATTAATGAAGTAAAACTCCCACCATACATAATCTTTGATCAGATTGGCTATGGCTGATGGAAGAATGTGGTTCAACAACATCAGGACAGCCACAGGTTCTCCAGTTCCATTTCAAAACAAAGAGATTCATTGACTTATTCAATTTGCTTAATACAAGCAGTTGCTTTCCAGATTTTTACAAATGAGAATAGGAACATCCTTATTACACAACTACTTTGCCTGCAATGAACAACCATCCCTGTACTATGACTACACATTACTGGAGGCTTTTCTGTGCTAATTGGACTGGGATTACAGGAATCTATTTTATCTCAGGTCCAATTATTTGTCCATCTAGAACAGTGCCTAGTTCACTCAGCCATGATTCGCCAGAGGCAGTCATTCCATGTTTGCAGACAACCCACAGTAAGCTTTTTACTGCAGGTTGTCTGCAAACCAGCACAAAACTGCTGAAAACATAACATCCTGTTTTAATGCCATTCCTCACATAAAAGCAGAACATGTAGTTCCAGCTGCTTCCAGCACCGGGAACTTACAGCACTGGGGTCTGGGCATCAGAGTCCTCCCTTGGAACTGTCCCCCTCTCCCCAAGAACAATGCCAACACACGGCCAGTAGTCGAAGGCTTTTCGGCAACTTCAGCAAGTCTTCCAGTCCTGGATAGTTGGTGATGGATGCCCTACTGCAGTTCTGCACCTGATCCTTCTAATTAGAGTTGCCAGGGATTAAACTTGAGGTCTTCTACATGCAAAACATGTACTTTTCTATACAATTATCTTACAATGTACGTAGGCAACCTTGCTGATAGTCAAGGTAAACGTAAAGGTAAAGGTTCCCCTTGACATTTAGTCCAGTCGTGTCCGACTCTAGGGGGCGGTGCTCATCCCCGTTTCCAAGCCATAGAGCCAGCATTTGTCTGAAGACAGTTTCCGTGGTCACGTGGCCAGCGCGATTAGACACGGAACGCTGTTACCTTCCCACCGTGGTGGTACCTATTTATCTACTCGCATTTACATGCTTTCGAACTGCTAGGTTGGCAGGAGCTGGGACAAGCGATGGGAGCTCACTCTGTTGCGTGGATTCGATCTTACGACTGCTGGTCTTCTGACCTTGCAGCACAGAGGCTTCTGCGGTTTAACCCACAGCGCCACCACGTCAAGAGGTCATTGCATATATGGTTCCTATATAAAACAAGAATACCAATGCTCTGAAGGATGGGGGTATGATATGGTCAGAATCGGGCTTCAGCCCTTTATCACATGTGGTCTCAGGCATGGGGAAGAACCCTTCTATCTTGACCTATCCTATGCCCCTTTGCTTACCACATGGAGCCATCACAGTGAAGATTTTACATGCATCCTAAGGCTTAAGAATGTTCCTAAGGCTTAATTTTCTCTTGTCTGAGATACATAAAGAATCTTTGAACCACTGATGTATTGAAATGATTTTCTCCTAAATATAGATTTGGGACTCAAAGTCTTGCTTTCCTTTTATGTTTTTCCTCTTAGAGCCAGAGCAGACAAAATGTTATTAGCATTTGTGTGGTTGTTTCATATATCAGTACTGTGCTGGGAGAGAGTGGGCCTTTAACCCTTTTTTTTCTCACAGATCCAGTCAAGACTCCCCCCATACCTATTATTTTCAGTAGAAAGATAGCTGGTTCATTGGTGAATAATGTCTGTTACAGCCAGGATCACAGTAGAGGGGAAGAGCTAAAGCCCTCTTTCCCCTATAGAATGTCCCAAACCTTTTCATTCCTCTTCCACTTCCTGTTTTTTTAAAAAAACCAATCACGCAATGGCTGATGACTTGAATAATGTGGCATCTGGTTGGCCTTCTGTCTTCCGAGCTTCTTTAGGAGAAGGAACAATTTTTTGTGGGAGGGGGATGAATTTTGCAACCTTTCGTAACAGTTGTGTTTGTTTTGTGGTAATTAGAGAGCTACACCTACAGATTTAAAAGAATGCCCTCTGTTGTCCTGGGCTTGCAACTAAGAAGTCATTGAGCTGTGTTGAGAAGGAATCAAACCAGTTGTCATAGCAGGGGGAGGAGGATTGGGAGGACTGGAATTCTTAAAATGGATTCATGTGGCCTTTCCCCTGCATGTATTGAACTAAACTGAAGACCAAACCCATGGTGAATCATAGTGGTGGCATATAAGGCCTAAAATTGTGTTTGTGTAATTGCATTGAAATCATTGGTGTTAATCAAGTGAGTTAATTTAGCCCTGAAATCTCATTACAAGCAAAGCAAGCAGAGGTGACCGACTTTGTTTCAAAATGGAAGAAAATGGCTATCTTGATATATGATGAGCAAAGAATGGAGGTAGGACATAGTTCATGCATTATTAGATAACCAGCTATGGTGGGTTTAAATGGCCTTAAGTGTTTTCTGTCAGCTGTTACATTGAGTTCTTGTCAGGTTTCCTAGAACCATGATGCATCTTCTCCAGTCTTTTGAGAGCTGGGTTCCATAGTAGTTGCTGCCCTATACTATGGTAAAACAAGTACAAGCCTTGAATTAAAAATAGAAGACTCTTCTACTGATCAGAGTATGAGGGAATATAACATTTGGTGTGAATTCTAGGTGACCTCCCCCACTTCAGGTTCTTTACCTTCCTTGCTACTGTGATTATTTCAAGACGGAAAACAAGGAGTGATACACATACATTATCATTTGTTAATTCTGGGCCTCAGGCACTCACTGGCTGTCAGCAGTAAGGTTGTGAAATAACCTCCTTGGATGACTAATTTTGCAGCAAACAACTTAATCAGCATATACTTGCAAAAATAAAGAGAACAATGTCAGGCCAAAGTTTCATAACACCAATGATATCTGTGCTTTTGTTTACCAGCAAGGATGATCTGTCCCAGTAGCATGAATAGGGTAGAAAGACATTCCAGACCACATTACTTTGAAGCAGAGGCCAGCAAAGTGTAAATCAGGATCTACTAGAAGGTTCTGAGGTGATTTGTAGTAAGCTTCTGACTCTAAATAGTTTAATAACAGCAATATTCTGAAATGATGGAAGTCTGGAGTGGGAGTGGAGGACCAGAGTGAAATACAGTGTGAAAAGAACTGTGAAATCAGTTCTGATTTAGAAATACATTCTGGACCACAATTCTGCATACTTCTGCCCTACCTGAGTTTTTGTAGACAGCTTGGTGGATGGGCTGGTTCTAGTTAAAGTAATCCTGAAATACAGCCTTAAGGACAGTTTCCTTGCAATTCTGTGTAGTTCTGCTCCAAGGCAGACTGGCAATGGCTATCGATGTATGGACAGACACAGACATATCAACATACAGTATTTCATTTCAATTCTTCCAAATCCCTCTGTTTTATGAATGTGGGATATTGTGCTTCTGAATCCATGATTCAAATGCCAGGAAATCCTCATTCATACTATGTAAAAGAACTGCAGTGAAACAATAAACTCATCTGAAATGCAGTGTTGGAGGATACCAGAGCCAGCCAGAAAGGCAAATAAGTGGGTGCTCAATCCAGTCAAGCCCGATCTCTTACTAGAGCTATCATACCATGTACGAACAATAAAAGTACAGAACTGACCAGAAAAAACAATATTTCTGAGAACACTGTGTGGGGGATAGTAGGAAGAGAGGAAGACTTAACACGAGACACTGTTGGTTTGCAAGATCTCAGTGGGGCATCTCAGTGGGGCATGATATGACATTTTGGAGGTCATTAACTCATCATTTCACAGCTTAAACAAGTGAGTTTCTGAGTATTTGTTCTCGATTCTTTTTAAAGAATTTTTAAAAATATTTTTATAACCAGACACTCATTCCCAGCATGAATGCGTTTGGCTAGGAAGGAGTTAAAAAGTTCTCCTGCTGAGAATCCTGACTGACATGACAAAAAGTACAGATTGCCCCAGACTTGGAGCTGATTTAAAAAATCTTGAGAGAATGTTTACTAAAAACACTCAGGGATTGAACATATACAACTGCTCTGTGCTTTTGTAATACAGAAATACTTTGAATATGCTTTACAAACTGTATGCTAATTCCCTGAAAATATATGGCAAAATGTTGCCCTTCCTGGAGGACCGTCACTTCATTACTTTCTTTAAAGCCAGCCTGCTTCTTTTAAAAAACTTTTCAAAGAAAACCTGCCTTTTCACTGCTTCTGTGACCTTTCATTGCCCTCAAAGCAACTCCTTTACTGACCCAGAAAGCTGCAACAATGTATCTACTTTGGAATGCTCTTGCTGGTAAGCCTGTTCCATTCCTACTCAGTTTATAACAAAGTGACTGTTTTACTCTTGTGAAAGGCCTTTTTCGAGTATCAGTATTTCATCCCCGGCATCCTGGATTCCTTCCAAATAATAATAATAATAAAATAGATGGGCCAACCATTCTTTTTCAAGATAAGCAACACTAGTCTTTTCAATTTATTCAATCTTTTCTAAATCTGGGGACATTTAAGACTGGTTGTTTTTACGCAGCAAGGGTAAATCAGTTTTACCTTTTTAAAAAAAACTCATAACTCAAAGACCCGTTGCCCAAACTTCCCCAAATTTGGCACACCACAAGAACAGTCTGTTTGCTACATCTGTGTCAAATCTGGTCCTGATTTGAAGTCCAGTTTCAATGTTATAATATTTTGTTTGGGTTGCCCCCATTTATAGAGTTGCCTTAGAGAATGTTGATTTGTTCTGCTGCACAATAACATCACTGCACTCTTTGTGCTGTGATAATTAAATCTGCATATTATAATTTAATAGGTGCAGGGTGTTGGACTAGATGGCCTTATGAACCCCTTCCAACTCATTTATTCTATAATTCTTTGATTCTGTGTAAAGGAGAAATCCTGGCATCAATGGAAGAATCCTTGTGTTAAATATGTTTAGAGCTTAGTATCCACTTGGCCTAACAAACAGCATGTACTGTGTTGGCTCAGCCCCAAAACTGGGGAGGCCTAATCAGATATACCTCATTGATCGGATAAAGGAAGAAGCTATCCGAAACATATGTGGAATTTCCCCATAGAAAGGGATGATTCTGGAGGTAGGGCTTTGCTTTGTAAGAGAGTATCTGTAAGAGTGTATTTTGGGCGGAGGAAGGCAGGGCTCTTGCTGGGCTATAACCACACAGGTCTTTTTCAGATACACTCTTCTTTATTTTCTCTGCATGCTCAGCTTTCATCTTTAAAGACTTCTTAGCCATTTACTTGGTGAGATAAAGAGTAAAATGTTAAGAAATTTCTCACTGAAACATTAGCCTATCTCTCCTTCTTATACCCTGGCTCACTGGACAGAGTGATACAATATCAGTGTCATGTGCTAAGCTTTTATTTTAAAAATAAAATAAAATTAATTTTTAATTTATTAACATAAATTTGTCTCATTGGTTATTTTAGAGGTGTTAAACATGGCACCAGAGTTGGTCCCATGTGAGCTTCCTTGGACACAGCATTCCACAGTTAGGGTGCACCAATGAAGGAAGCCCTTTTGCTACCAGCTGTCCATGAAACACTTAGGGAGGTAGGAACCTGCAGAAAGCCTACTGTTTAAGAAATTTATCTGGATAAGCACACAAGAGCGGCTGTTCTTTGCAGAATTAGTCCCAAGCTATACATGGTTCTAAAAGCAAAGGCAACCTCACTTTGCTTTGTGTCCAGAAATGACTGGGAGCCAATACAATTAACAAAGCACCGTCATGATATGATCGTAATATTTATTTATTATATATTTCATTATTTAATTTGTATACTATTCCCATTCGTGCCACAGCACTACTCTGGGCGGTTTACAATAAAACAAACAATCAAAATGGAATAATATAATAAAAGCAACAAGACAATCAAACCATATAAGAAAGAAGGTGCCGGAGCTATGATGAAACTAAATATAAGATAAATAATAAAATAAAATAAAGAATAACAACCAGAGAGAGATGTAGAATCACCTCAACTCAGCTAGGGTCTGAGTGGAAAGCCTCCCTGAAAAACTATGTCTTCTTTGCCTCTTGGGTATCAAAAGTGAGGTGGCCAGGCAAAGTTCCTCTGGGAGCAGATTTGACAGAGATGGGGCCACTGTGAAGAAGGCCCTACCCCTTCTAGAAGATTTGTGGAACTCCCTCGTGGTGGCTACCCAGAAGAGCCTCGCCTGAGATGATTTTAAAACCATAAAATAACTTTTCAGATACACAATAATTTTTTAACTTCCAGATTTTCTGAATGTTCTTTTATGACCTATTCTTGTACATTTGGCTCTTCTTATACATTTGCCCCCCTCACTATCACAAAATATCTGCCTATAATGAAATTTTCTATTATATTCAATGCTTTTTAAAATCCCTCCTAAGATTTAGTTTTTAATCCTATTTTGTTTCTGGGAGGGTAGATTAATTTAGCACTATGCGGCTTCCCATTCAAGTTCATGTCTGTGGTTAGAGTCTCTTGGTCAAAAACTCTAAGCTAATAAACCTCATGTTCCTTTGCAAGGGAGAGAAGAGGGTGGAATCTTTTCTTCTTTCTGGAAAACATCTCAACCAAGGAAGCCAAATGAGAAAGCTATACCTGAAAGACAAGCAACAACTATGGAAATATAAGCTACATCTACTTAAATTCCATGTATTACAAACTTATTAAAGGAGCAGGAGATCTGTCAGATCCAGAAATCTTGGAGTTGTTCCTTGCTGAAATTTTACTAGGTTGGGAGTGTAGAACAACAGTCTCCTCAGCTTTCAGCTTTATGAAAGCTAAATATCTGAGCAAGGAGAATTCTGGGAATTGAAGTACCCAAAAAGGAAAATGAAAGCAAAAATAAGTAAGCAAATAGGATCTTCTTCTGTCTCATATTCCCTTCCATCTGAATGGAAAACCATTCACCCAGTCACCTACCCTTTCCTTGTGCCTACCTTACATTCTACGGGTCCCTATTTCTACTCTCTTTCTTATAGTTTTCCATTGTTCAAAGCATCTGCTTAGCAAGTGTGGGGGCTAACATGAGAGCTATAAATAAGAAAAGGCTGGGCAATCTTGGCAGGTCTGGGTGCCAGTTTTTTGACCTGGTATTCACTGGAAGAGCGACACAGACTATCCAAAATACAAAATGTGCAGAGAGAGAGAAAAAGAAGGAGAGAGAAAGAGCTGGAAAGTAACTAGAAAGCCACTTCTGGATTTGGAAAATGAATTTTTCAGGGTGCTAAACAGTGCAATTCTTTGAAAGGTGAAGTTCTTTGAAATGTATATTTGGGATGGGGGGTCACTGGAAAACGAGGAGATTAGCAGACTTGGGGCTGTAAAACTAGACTGGGGGTTCACATAGCCTCATGGCTGCACTTTGCCCACCTCTAATTTAAGAAGCCTGCACACGTTGCCAGAGATGGACAACCTGGGGATTTCCAGATGTTACCAAACAACAACTCTTGCATCATTGGCCAGGCTTGCTTAGAATGATGAGAATTGTAATACGTCTGCTGCTGGAGCTGGAGGTGGTGGTTCATAAGTTCCTCAGCCTTGTGCTAATTGATCTTGATGAATAATAGTTTTTTAGCAATTTACTGCACAATCCTATGCATACGTATTCAGAGGCATAGGATTGAAGCCTTTATTCAGACACTTCCAGAGGTAACCCAACTCATGATTTTTGTTTATCATGCTCTTGGCCCTCTGAAAACTCTCTCCTGTGACTCCATCCTTCTCCCTTGCTGCCTGAAAATGATTTCCAGAATTTTTTGTAATACATTCTATCTTCAAACCAACCTCTTCTAGGAGGCTTCTGCCACCTCTAGACTTAGTTGCAATGGGGCACCTTCCTATGTCCCATTGTAATTAAGTCTCTCTCTATATATAACTGAAGCTACTGCATATTCTTCACAATGTTTATGGTAGCCACCATCTCTCTCTCTCTCTCTCTCTCTCTCTTCTACTGTTTCTGTAAGCTCCTTGGGAGAGGTTCCTTGGTGAAACAACATTAGAGTTCATGGCATCACCATCTTTGCCATTGCTGTTCTGCTCCTTTATCAAGATGTTTTATCACAGTGCTGCCACATTTATTGGAGTATGATTGCACTGTGTTCTCATGAGGAATTATTTCCAGGAGCTCAAATTTCAACTTAGGTTACATGTAGTCTCACCACTCCCAAAGTGCTAGACAAAAGAAGAAAGCTGGAAGGATAGAGGCTGTAATGAAACTTAAGAGTGGAAAAAAGAGGGTGAAAGATGGTTGGGTATGGAAGATGCAGGTGTGGTCTTTTGCTTGCATTCACACCTTCCTGACAACCTGGGCCATTGGCTACAGTAGGATGGGTGTTAGAAAGATCTGCTGAACTTGTTGGTCAACATTCTAGACCAACACCCAACCCAGCTTCTGCAGACAAGTATATAAGCAAGGTGACTCCCATCCTTGATCTTTGGTTATCTGTCAACGGTTTCCAATCACAGTTTGGTCCCATTTCTGGGACCAAGCTACAGATTCTTCCTGGTTGGTTATTTGGTTACCGGCACAAGCAGAGCCCACAATGGTGGATTGGCAAATACTCAAAAAGAAAGGCATGAGTATCACCAGGAAAGCCCACCTGCTCATGCTTCTGCTGGCATTGATCGGTAAGGAAATCTGCTTCTCCCCCCCCCCCCAACTATTAGACTAGAACAAAAATAATACGCATTTCAAAACTGCAGACTGAGATGGATGGGATTCCTGTATTGTTGTTTGGTTGCTTGCTTTTTTGGATAGAAGTAGTATTTGTAGTCGTGTAATGGAAGGGGATTAATGTATATCAGTATACAATTCTATGGCCTGTTCCAGAAAATGGAGACTTATACCCAAGAAAGCCCTAGCTTCTTTATCATTGCTGTTTTGTTCTTGAAGCTTCTTTCAAAAGATTTTTCTTTTTTGCCTTCTATTTATATGCATTTGAAGTTACACAGGAAGGAAAAAAGTGGTTGAGATTTATTATTTTCTCTGGAAAGCGCATATCCTAATAATAGGTTTGCAGTGGAAAATATCTCAGATTTAATCAATAACAAGGTAAGCCCATGGCATGAAGTACTACGGGACCCTTTTTCCAGAACCTCCTACAAACTTGGTGACAGCAAGAAAGTTGACTCCAGGTATTTCCTGTTCAATTGTTCTCAAGAACATCTTAACAAAGAGATGTACCGTGTTGTGGCTATTAGTATATTTTCTCTAGACCCCATAGATCACTTGATCTCTTTTTAGGTGAAGGAAAGCTGATTTGAAATGTAGTGGAGGTTGGTGATTCCAGTGTCAGTGGGACAGTGAGTCCACTCTGAATCCAAACTCTGCAAGATGCTGAACCCCATCACCAAAATATATTCCTCTTTTACCGTCTTTAAAGGTCAGGCTAAAACCTGGAGAACATTCACTGTTGAAGTGATATTGGAGTCACCAACCTCCACTTTCGTAATGTATTGACCACAAAATTCCTGGTAGCTCAGAAGTGGACAAGTGTAACTATATCCTCTCTGGAAGAATAGTTAATGGAAATCTGGAAGACTGCAGAATTGACAACACAACATTTACAGAGTTTATATAATTGAAGGATGGCAAGTGGACAAGTGTTATTTGTGGGTTTTTTTCCCCACTCCAAATCCCCACATTCAGAATTTGTGAACTTTTTGTTTGCTATCATCTTGGTTCATGGGTTTATTTTCATGATAGTTTAGTGTTTTAGAGCAATTTCATAATTTATGTTTCTTTCTTTGTTGTACACCACTCCGAATAGTGATTTGCTAGAAGGGGGGTATATACAAACAAACAAACAAACAAACAAAATTATCCAATAATTTGTGGGGCAGAATTCTGGTAGTTTCAGCTCAAAACTCCTCACCTACAGAGACCTACATTTCACTCACCTGGACAGAGCCTTTTTCCAACAGTGTCTGGCTTTTTTGTGCCTGTGTTTCCTGTATGAAAAGGAAGCTGCTCCAGTGCTACCTGGGAGTAGTATGTCTTCCTGTGAGGCATAGTCTGACTGCCCATTAGGTCCTACAGAGGGCTCTTCTAAAAACCCATACATTCCAGGAAGACCTGTGACTTCCTGGTAACACTTGAGTAGCTTCCTTCCTTTTGAAAATAAGGCTGAAGAAGGCACTTGATGGAGGTAAACACAGCTGATCTGTAGATATGTGTGCTGCAACTCCCAGAATTTTCCCAAAGAGAATTCTTGGAGAATTCTGGGAGCTGGTGTCTGAAAACCCCAAAGTGCAATTCCAAATGGCAAGCAAGTGTAGTTGTTTTTCTTTAGTGTAAGCATTCTAATATTTTGCATTTCAATCTTCATATTATGTTGATACTATAAATATTCATTGGCTCAATCCTGTCTTAATAATAATCATGTCAATAATCAAGTCAATTCTGACTGATGGTGACACTTTCCAGAGTTTTCCTGGTGGAATACACTCAGAACTGGTTTACCATTTCCTTCTTCTGAGGATGCTCTGGGATTGTGCAGCTTGCCCAAGGCCACACAGACAGGCTCTAGTCACTGGAGGCACAGTGGAGAATCAAACTCCCAGCCAGATACCTATACCACTGAGCTATTCAGCTAGTCTGTATCCTGTCTTAATAATTCTTAAAGAGGAACCAATTTATTATTCTTGTCAAGCAAGCTGAAGTTAGATATGACTCATCTCATTAATTTCACGGAGTTTAAGTATGACTGTTCTAGGATCCAACTCAAAGTGTATATTATTTATCTATGGTCAAACTTGTGTTGCCTATTTACACTTGTAGATGGCAAACCATACAACTTGGAGTTGTTTTTTGCTGGCAATTAATATTCCTGTTTGGATATTCAGGCACTTACTCTACCACTGGCTTGGCATGTGCTTGAAATCCAAGCAGAGACTCATTAATTATCAATGAGAAGCTTCTCCAAATTATGCCATTTGCCTTCTACAGTGTAACTAAGCAACAGGATTTTGGCCTACATGTCATCTGGTTTCCTGTTCAAAAAAATTGCACATGAAACTCCCAACTGCAAAAGCTGCCACTACTGATAAGGTGCTAGTCATGCAAGAATTTCCACATCTGGAGCTCTGTACTGAACAGGTTACTGGCCATTTAACCTATGGGGGGGAAATATGGAAGGTTGTATACAACAGTTGTAGAGTTAGCATGTTCCTATTAGAAGTACAATTTGTAGGGCACAAGATACATATATGGCTTCTCTGAAATTTTGCTAGTATTTGAAACTCCCCATGTAATTCCTCAAGGATTCCTGTGTTTTCCTTTATGAGGAGGTTGTTTTAACACTGATTCTCAATTTTAAGTTATGCTTCCATTTGTTATGTATGTCCAGGTGATCTGAAGGACAGTATCAGCCCATATGGGGTCCCCTTGGCTTTTAAGATCCTCTGAGGAGGTTCTTCTTTTGGTTCCATTATCTTCCCAAGCTTGTTTGTTGAGGACACAAGGAAGGGCCTTCCCAGTGGTTGCTCCCAGTCTTTGAAATGCACTGCTCTGTGAAGTTAGGTTGGCCCCCTTCCTCTTGTCCTTCTGTCATTAGGCAAAAAGCTTTCGTTTCAGGCAGGCTATAAAGCAATAAGCAGAGGTCTCCGAAATACAATGTTTATTAACTGTTTTTACAAATGTTTTAAAAACTGGTATTAATTGTGGTTTTAATATTGATAAAAGTTTAATGTTTTTTTAAAATATAGTTTCTTATGGCATTCAAAAATCAGTGATTATTATATAATTATGATAGTTGTGAGCCATCTTGGGTCCCCTTTGGGCAGAAAGGTGGCATATCAACAAACAAACACATTGTTGTTTAATGTTTTCTTTAGTTCTTTCTGTTAGTGTCACTTTTCCCATACATCAAGTTGGGATTTTACTTTGGAGTAAGTGAAGCCATGTAAGTTGCATTTACAAATTACAGTTAATTAATGAGGTGATTATTTCATCACTCATCGTGTTGCTGACATGCAAAAAGACACATGCTCAGACACATAACCAGAATCTAGTTAGTTAGCTGTAATTTGTCATCACAATTATGTGATTCCAATTACCTTGGAGAAAAATCCTAATACGATTCTGCAGGGATGGGAACTCAAGTAGTGCGACTCACTGTCAAGTTGGACTTAAGTCGCAGTGGTGACTCGACTGAAACTTGACTTGGGTCCCCCGCTCGCAATGACTTGGACTCAACTTGCGACTCGGAACCCACCCACCCCTCCTTTCTTTCTGGGCAAAAATCTTATTTTTAATAGGGGCTTGGACTTGGGGTTTGGGACTCACGACTTGGTACTAAAGACTCAGACTCAGACTTGGGACTTAGTACCAAAGACTTGGACTCAAAGCCTTGCCAACATCCCTGGTTTTCTGGCTTCTTCTTTTTCTTTTAAAAAAGCGTTATTGTTCCTATGGGTTAGTCTTGATGCTCTTGAATGTGTGGTTTGCAACCTGTGCCTCTGACAGAAACAGAGATTCAGAACTCCTTCCACCTTTTAATGCTTGACTTATATGTAGACTTCTTTAAAAAGAACCATCAGTCAAGATATCAATGGTCAAAATTCTGTTGTTTAGTGTAGTAAGTCACAGTTAGAGTAGGCCCATTTTAATCAATAGAACTTATGGAGGAGTTGAATCACTAAATCCCCATTGACTCAATGGGCTCACACCAGTGTGATTTACTAAACTAAGCGACATAATTTTCACCCCTATCTTTTTAAGATCTGAAAGTAGGTACTGTACTACCCGGAAATATTCCTGTGATGTGTTTCAATGAGAACAATGGTATGATAAATAGGAATGGATTACAGGCATCTCTTCTCATCCCACAGACTACAAGAAGAGTAAGTAGGGATATAAATCCTCTCTTGTATCATTCTCACACTGTGAATATGAGGAACAGTGAACTTTTCCTTCCTTCTTGGCAAAGAGGATTCTTTTGGTGCTCTCAGTACAGAGTTCCTACATAGGAGAGAGCAAAGTTTTACCTACTGTTTTGCAGAATTGCTGATTTTTGTGAAAAAAAAGTGGACCAACACAATTGTGTGAATTATGCAGGTTATATGAATTGTCCCTTAGTTGAATGACTGTTGTATTTTGAAATCTGAAGCACTGAACACGTAGTTTCTATTTTTTCTAACAATTCTTCCGCACTGCTATAGAGATGGGCCTTTCATGTCTACATGAAAGACCCAAAACACTGAAGTGGCTATCTTTGGTGTAATACATGTTCTTTCATTAATTACTCAAAGAGAGCCTCTTCAAAATGAATGATTTGTATTTCTGAAAGAAGAGTTTTGTATTTCTTTTGAGTTCCCCCTTTTGGTGTCCTTTTGGTTCTCAAGTTCCCTAAGAAATTTTCCATCCAATAGTATAGTGAAGGCTGTCAATAGGCAATTAGAACCTGCAGGAGGGAAGGAGCAGGAATTTTGAATCTGTAAAGTGCCTGGATTGGTTGGAACCCAGTTAAAAGTCAATGCTCCTTGCTTCTCTCATTCCTTATGGATGTGTTGTCCTGAACTCCTGGTGCCTTCCACTATGGATTGTGCTGTTCCTGCCTGCCTGCTGTGCCTCCATCTTGGATCCCTTCTTTTTTTTTGGCTTTTTCTTTCTTGATTTTTAAAAAATTTCTAGTTGTTTGTAAGTATTTTTGCTGCTACCAGGTAGCCTGTCTGCACCTGCGTGCCTCTTCGGAGTTACTATTATTTTTTTAAATGTCCTCCTGAATTCTTGGGGCAATTTCCCTCTACTTTTGGAAGGGCATTCCTTTCTTGGGTTATTTTTGTTGCTGCCTGCCTGACCTGCACTATGCTACTGGCTGAACTCAAAGAAGAGAAGCGAAGACATCAAGTGGTATGGGAGAGCAAAATCTCCCCATATTCCAGTAGTTTTTTTGTTTCAAAGTGCTTTGATTGTATTTTTTTGGTCTTTATTTGCTTGATTGCTTTTCTGGGTTTTTGAAAGAATTTGTGTGTGTGTGTAGTGGAGTTGCTTTCCCTGTTTGACTGATTTTATTTATTTATTTATTTATTTATTTATTTATTTATTTATTTATTTATTTATTTGGTTAATCTTTGTGTATCTATTTTGTTAAAGGTTTATATTTTGGTTGGGTTTGGGGGATTGTTTGCTTTTGTGGGAGCCTATGGGCCGAGGGCAAACTTTTTGGCAATGCCATTATGTCACTGGTCTGTGTGGCTGGGCACATTTTAGGGTATTTCTCTCTCTTGTTTTTGGTGTCATGTTGTTTTTGGTTGCTTTGGTGAGATTGGGTATCTCTGCGTATAAGACAGCCAGTGTCTGCCTAGCTGACTGCTTCCATACCCTCTTTTCTATTGTGCCACCCAGGGCAAGAATTTAACAAGTATTCTTTCTATTCTTGGGTCTCTCTGTGTAGCAGGAAGTTCATATATGCAGAAACTTGGTCTGAAAAGGAGGTAGAGAGCTGATACTCAGCAGAAAAGCCTATGTCATACCAGTTTCCCTGGAAATATGATGGGGAACAGGAAACCTGTTTAATGTTAATGCCATGAATTGCATTTTTGCTGTTTCAAAACAAGTGCACCATACTGTGGTTTGGTCCTTATAGTACCACATTAGCTGTAGGAATTACCAGTAGTGTGTGACTGTTGGAAGTCTAATAGAAGCTGTAGGATAGCTTACAATCAAGATTCCAGCTTGCTACCAGGATTTCAAAACAATGGAGGTGAATAATTGATAATAGTGAAGGAACATGAATGAACATGCCAGTGTTTGAACTACCAGTGCAGATTTTCCATATAAATTTTCTGTAGCTTAGTGTAGCAAATTGCAACTAGGGTAGGCCATTGAATCAGTGGAGATTTGGTGAGTCTAGTTTTCCATAAGTACCACTGATCCAAAGGGCCTCTTTCAGTTGTGACTACTCTAAGCGACAGCATTTTAGCTATGGCTGGCCAACAAATCTAATAAAATGAGTAGAATTGAAACACTGAACAAATTAGTTAGGGCAGCATGACAAATCAGTTTCCAGATAAGAAGCCTTGTTAGTATGTTACGGCAAAAACACCAGTCTTGCTGCATCTTACAGGTTAAAAAGTTTTCTTTGGCATCAGTAAATGAATCCTGTGACTCCACTCCCCCGCAAGGTTCTGTCATGACCGGAACCAAAGGGGCTGGAAATGCTCTCTGTAGGTGCATGGAGGAGCAAGAACGCTGCATGAAGGGGGTGGCGAAATCATGCACGCTTGCGCAGCTGCACACCTTAGAGGTAACCATGGCTACAGTCCAGGAAACCTTATTCCAAATGCCACTTGTCAGTCTTTAATGTAGCGGAACACTTTGCTGGGTATGAAAAGCAATTGGAACCCACTGATAAAAGGAGAAAGACTGTAGCCATCCTTAAAAAACAAAACAAAACACATTCCTCTGTTGCAGTAAAAAAATTCCTTCCAAATCAAGGTCTGATATGCTGTAAAGCTTCCTCTCAAGAGATGGATGTCCTGATTGTTCTTGAGTGTATCTCTATTAGAATCATAGAAACAGAATACGGTAATTGAGTTGGAAAGGGCCTATAAGGCCATCAAGTCCAACCCTCTACTCAAGGTAGGAATCGACATCAAAGCAGATCTGACAGATGGTTGTCCAATTTTCTTGTGAATGCCTCCAATATTGGAGCACTCACCACTTCCCAAGTAATTGGTTCCATTGTCATACTGCTTTATTACAAGTGATAGCAGTATGATATCACTTCAACTTCAATGGCTCCATCCTATGAAATACTGGGGTTTGTAGTTTTTTGAATGATTGAATATTCTCTGTCAGAGAGCAGAGAATATTCCACTGAATATTCCACTTCACTGAACCACTAAGTACTTTGCCATACTACAAATCCCTTAGGATGAAGCCATGACAGTTAAAGGAACGCTCAACTGGGTTGCGTAGATACATTCTATGACAAACCCTCAGGTCAATGTTTCTACAAAACTTGGTCTGGGGTTCCCTTTCAATAGGAACCCTTGTTCTGAATATTTCTGTAAGCATTCAAATTTCAACCATCTGTGCCTTGAAATCCACATGACCTCATCCTTCTAAATCCCAACCAGATGGTTCTAATTTTGGAATTGCAGCAGAAAGCATTTGTCTTTCTGCCTGAGGGAAGAGCTGTGCCAAACATCTATTAGTTTCTTTCTCCTCCAGTTTTCCATTTGTCCTTCAGAATTCCCTCATGAGCAATTCCCCATATTCCACCAAATCTCCTTCTACCTGTAGATAACTTTCTTTTCTATACTATTTGGATATTTCCCCCCCTTCAGGCCTCTGGTTGTTTTAATGTTCTCTTAATTGCACATGCACTTATAAGCCCTTGTCCTGGTTTACATTAGCTCAGCCAACATTCTCTCTAGGCTGTTTTTAACACTCCTCCAGGACATATTTTCAAATGGTTCCTTTTTTTCCTTCTTGCAGACATTAAATCATGCTACCTCCCTTCATGTCTCATTACAGTAGTTTTTTGTCTTGATTTTTCACTGGCTGCCTCCAAAGTTCTTATCCCCCCCCCCCCGTCTTACCATTTGATCTCTGTTGTTTCTTTCCATGTGGTTTTGTAAAGATGCCAGTTGGTGCCTTTAGACTTGTCTTACCTGCTTTATACACCAATTGCAGTTGGTTATATTAGAAGTCAAACCTTAGCCCAAGGGTGGGCAACTTTCCTACACTAGGGACAAGCCCTGGATCACCCCAAAAGCATTGGGGGCAGTACTTTTGCTACTGCCATAGAAATTGCTACCACAGTTGCTGTAGAAATTTCAATTCCATTTAATTCCTCTCATTGCTGGAAACTTGTAGGGGCTGTGGAATGGAAGCAGGAAGTCTTCAGTTACCAAAAATCACCACCACTGGGATGGCTTTACTGGTGGCAACGGTTTTTTTTGTAATTAAAGACATCCTTCTGCTGTCCTGTGGCTTCACCAGTTCTCAATGATGGGATTGCATGGGGCCTCTGGGTGCCTCTGCACAGAAGTAGGAAATGCTTAAAATCATCCTGGTTGATGATGTCATCATATTTACACAGAGTAACTGACACAAACAGGATTTCAGCCACTGATTTTTTAAAAAACAGAGGGTGTTGTTCTTTTTATATATGAAATAAGAAGCAACTCATTGCTTCAAAATATTTATTTATTTATTTATTTATTTATTCATTCATTCATTCATTCATTCATTTCAACCCACCTTCCTCCTTAAAAAGGATCCAAAATATATTGCAGCTGGTGTGTTGTGTGAATTAGCTGAGTGTGTACTCAGTGGTGTCGTGATAGTTGTGAAAGTGCAGGTGTTCATTGTGATAGTCCCCATACGATGTACCCAAGATGAAAGTACAGTGGTGCCTCAACTTACGAACGTCTTGAATTGTGACCAATTTGAGTTACGACCAGCTCCGGCTGCAAAATTTTGCTTTGACTTGTGACCCGAGCTTTGAGTTACGACTGGAAAAAAGGCGGGGAAATTTGAACTGCTAGCTGTTGGTTGGCGAAGAGGCTGCTTCTTTGTAGCTCTTTCACCCCAGCGGTTAGAGAGTGTGCGTTCGGAGGAGGCTTCGGACTGCCTGGTAAAGTACTGCTTTTTGCTTTTTTTAAACTGCCTGTTCTGGGTGGGTTTTGTAGCGTGGGTTTGGGCTGGGTGGTGGGGTTATGTTTCTATGCTGTGATGGGTCTTGCAGTGCGTTTTTTTAGTGTGTTTTTTAGTGTGTGGGGGGGTTCGGCTGGAACGGATTAATCGCGTTTCTGATGGGCCTTGCAGTGTGTTTTTTAGTCCCTACTGGAATGGGTTTTCAACATCAAAAAAACTAAGATCATGGCCACTGGGTCCATCACCTCCTGGCAAATAGAAGAGGAAGATATGGAGGCAGTGACAGAGTTTACCTTCTTGGGCTCCATGATCACTGCAGATCAGGACAGCAGCCACGAAATTAAAAGACGCCTGCTTCTTGGGAGGAAAGCGATGACAAACCAAGACAGCATCTTAAAAAGCAGAGACACATCACCTTGCCGACAAAGGTCCGCATAGTCAAAGCTATGGTTTTTCCAGTAGCAATGTATGGAAGTGAGAGCTGGACCGTAAAGAAGGCTGACCGCCAAAGAATTGATGCTTTTGAATTGTGGTGCTGGAGGAGACTCTTGAGAGTCCCCTGGACTGCAAGGAGAACAAACCTATCCATTCTGAAGGAAATCAACCCTGAGTGCTCACTGGAAGGACAGATCCTGAAGCTGAGGCTCCAATACTTTGGCCATCTCATGAGAAGAGAAGACTCCCTGGAAAAGACCCTGATGTTGGGAAAGTGTGAAGGCAAGAGGAGAAGGGGACAACAGAGGATGAGATGGCTGGACAGTGTCACCAAAGCGACCAACATGAATTTGACCCAACTCCGGGAGGCAGTGGAAGACAGGAGGGCCTGGCGTGCTCTGGTCCATGGGGTCATGAACAGTCGGGCACGACTTAATGACTAATCAACAAGGAATGGGTTTGTTTGATTCTGGGGGGGGGGGCAGGTTATGTTTCTGTGCTGTGATGGCTCTTGCAGTGTGTTGTTTAGTGGGGGGGGGGTTTCGGCTGGAATGGATTAATCACGTTTCTGATGGGTCTTCCCTCAGACAGTTGCAGGAGAAATGTAGGGAACAATGACAGCCACTCTTTGTGGCCTTCATAGATCTCACAAAGCCTTTGATTTGGTTAGCAGGGATGGCCTTTTTAAAATACTTCCCAAGATTGGATGTCCACCTCGGCTCCCCAACATCATCAGGTCCTTTCATGAGGAAATAAAGGGTACTGTAATTTTTGATGGCTCAACATCAGATCCCTTTGAGATCTGAAGCGGAGTGAAACAGGGCTGTGTCCTCGCGCCAACCCTGTTTGGGATCTTTTTTGCTGTCATGCTGAAGCACGCCTTTGGAACTGCAACAGAAGGTGTCTATCTCCGGACTAGATCAGATGGAAAGCTCTTTAATCTCTCTAGATTGAGAGTGAAGACCAAAGTCCAACTGAAATGCATGCGGGACTTCCTCTTCGCCGATGATGCAGCCATTGTTGCCCACTCTGCTGAAGACCTCCAACAACACATGGATCGTTTTAGCAAGGCCTGCCAAGATTTTGGACTAACAAGCATCCTGAAGAAAACACAAGTCATGGGCCAGGGCGTGGACTCACCTCCCTCTATTACCATCTCCACGCAAGAATTGGAGGTCGTTCATGACTTTGTGTACCTTGGCTCAACGATTTCTGACACTCTCTACCTAGATGTCGAGCTGGATAAACGCATTGGCAAAGCAACTACCATGTTCTCTAGACTCACAAAGAGATTATGGCTTAATAAGAAGCTGATGGCATATGCCAAGATCCAGGTCTATAGAGCCTGTGTCCTGAGTACACTCCTGTACTGCAGTGAGTCCTGGACCCTTTGTGCATGGCAGGAGAGGAAGCTGAACATGTTCCATATGCGTTGTCTCCGACGCATTTTTGGTATCACCTGGCAGGACAAAGTTCCAAATAGAGTAGTCCTAGAACGAGCTGGAATTTTTAGCATGTATACATTACTGAAACAGCATCTACGTTGGCTTGGGCATGTCGTGAGAACGGCTGATGGTCGGATTCAAAAAGATCTCCTGTATGGAGAAGTAGTGCAGGGAAAGCGCCCCAGAGGGAGACCACAGCTGCGATACAAGGATATCTGCAAGCGAGATCTGAAGGTCTTAGAAATGGACCTCAACAGATGGGAAACCTTGACATCTGAGCGTTCAACCTGGAGGCAGGCGGTGCATCATGGCCTCTCCCATTTTGAAGAGACACTTGTCCAGCAGGCCGAGGCAAAGAGGCAGTCATGAAACCAGCAAAATCAGGGAGCTGGACAGGGGACAGATTGTATTTGTCTTCAGTGTGGAAGGGATTGTCACTCTCGAATTGGCCTTCTCAGCCACACTAGACGCTGTTCCAAGTCCTCCATACAGAGCATGTTACCATATTCTCTCGAGACTGAAGGATGCCTAATTAGATGGGTCTTGCAGTGTGTTTTTTAGTCCCTGCTGGAATGGGTTTGTTTGATTCTGGGAGGGTTATGTTTCTGTGCTTTGATGGGTCTTGTAGTGTGTTTTTTAGTGTGTTTTAGTGTGTTTTTTAGTGGGGGGTTTTTTGGCCGGAACGGATTAATCGCGTTTCAGTGTATTCCTATGGGAAATGGTGCTTTGAGTTACAACCAATTTGAGTTACGACCATCTTCTGGAACGGATTAAGTTTGTAACTCAAGGCACCACTGTAGCTTGATGGGTCCATATCAGCACATGAAAAGCAGACCTTTTGTGAAGTGAATGGCTCTTATTTGTCCATTCAAGACCAAACCATCCTCAAATATTTTGAATTACAGCAGGGGTAACTTGGAAAAACATACTTTCTGAGGAAATTTATTTCTCCCTCTGATACTCTGAGGATTTTAGCTGAACTCGGATGGATCAGGGAAGCTTGAGGGGGTGGTGGGTATCATAGCCCCTGCTGATCAGAAAGTCCTTGGACTTTGGACCTGTGAGTCATAGCTCCACTACATTACTGTGTGTAATGTAGTCCCATTGCTGCTGCCAGGGCAAGATTTTGGGACATGCACCAAAGGCCGCTCTGTAGAGTGAGCAGAAGAGCCCACAAACATAGCAGGGCTGACTTAAGCTGGGTTGAAGCAAGAGTAGCAATTTATTGTCAGGGCCATAAAACCCTTTTGAACTAAGTGGAGTAATTCACATTATCATTTAAAAGGTCCTTGCCCCACCCATACAACTATTAGATTGTGAGTTGCGAATTATCTAATAGCACCATTGCAGTGGTACATTTTCTTTCATGGGCATGAGTTCCAAAAAATATCCAGCAGAAGAGATGATCCTTTTTTTGTTGTTGTTGTTGTTGCTAGGCCTAAGTGTATCTCCACAAACTCTAGAAACAAGGTATATCTCTTGCCTCTTAAAAACTTTTTTTAAATATAATTTTTATTCATTTTCCATTGGGTCAGGAAAGATAATAGGGAAGGGGATTTGGAACGAGGTACTGGTGTAAATAAAAAATACAGAATGTGGTGGAGAACAATATATATCATTATTACTTTTACCTACCTGCTTTCTTACTAAGCTTACTCCACACTAATCTTGCCAATTTTTATAAGCCTTTAAGATCTACAATTATATCGCCTCTTAAAAACTTGGATTCCAGAGCCCTATGGAAAGAGGTCAGAATTCTGAAGAATTAAAATTCTAGCAACTCACATTACCAAGATTTTGAAAGATATTTCTTTCCAAATGCAAAAGAAATAGTTTGCCAGAAAGTTACTGACCAATAAGAGTATGTTGGTATGTTGGAACAGACAATCTAGATGAACCAGCTGGTGAGAAATAAAAAAATAAATAAAGAATAAATAAAGAATTAAAGAAAATATATTTCCAGACAGATATCATGAGCCTTTAGTCAAGTATGGGAAATGTTCCTCTCTTGTTAAATGAAGCATTTCTGTCCTCAAATAGAAGAACACTCTGCAGAAATACACAGAATAGGAATTCCAAACCAGCTGGGGTAGCGTCGTGTTTGCCTGGCACAGCCTTCTCCAACCTGGTGTTCCGCAGATGTGTTGAATGACCACTTCTATTAATCCTAGAGAGGATGTGAACAAATAAAAACAAGAAGAGAGAGAAAAAAACTGAGTGGAGAAGAAGAAAGGAGGGGGGAAAGAAGTATGAGAGGAAGAGAAAAGACAAATTCAGTGTCATAACAGTGTCCTTCGAGGGCCTCCCTTGGCGGCGTAGTGGTTCACATGATTTTGGATACAGCTTGAGAAAAGTTGTCCTTATTAAATGAAATGTATTGCTTCTTTAACAAAGAGCTGCAACTAGGACAGGGTTCCTGGGACTTTGACCGAAGGTGCCAAAAAAGAGAAAATGCAAAAATGTGCTGCTGGAAGGGTATGAACTTGCTCACTGGTATTTGACACTGGAAGGGCACGAACCCAAATGCTCTGAACTCCTAAACCTCATTGAGCCATTCTTCCCCAAGCAAAAGGAGGCACAATATAGGTGGGCTCAGCGTAGAACTAAAGTGGCCATTCCACACTCAGCTCCAACCGTTGTTCCTCAGTTTTTTGTCCTTTTCCGTACATTTATCAATCTCACGTGACCGAAGTTTAACCAATAGGATTGCAACACCCTGAGTGCCAAAATTCTTAGTTACAGCTCTTTTTATTATTATTATTTGCAATTTGTCATCTGCATCAGACAGGGGAGGCAATTTCTCGTTAGAGAAAGTGTAAAACATAAAAGGGTTAAATACTGGTTTTCAAGCTAAACATGGAGGTTGTTCCTGAGAAACAGTCATTATTTTTCTGAGTCAGAATTACTCAATGGTTTAGTTCTCTGGCTGCAGAGCCAGAGGATGGGAGTTCAATTCCCCACTGTGCCTCCCTGATAGAGGCTGAACTTGATGATCCATAGGGTTCCTTCCAGCTCTGCACTTCTAAAATATTTATTATGATATATTCACTGAGCCTTGGATTCCCAGGTCTCAGGTTTTGGTTTTGAAATCTGATGAAATAAGATGCTTTTGGATGTGGCAGCCCTCATCTAGTTTTGGAGTTCATCTTTGACATAGAGCAAATACCCAAAGATCTACCCATATCTATCTTTGGTTTGGAAAACTTTGTTCCAAAGTGAGTGAAGCACTTGGATTCCATCGTACAGTCCAGCCTTCAAATTGTCCGAGCCTTGGGAATACTACTCCATTGGCCTTAAATTGTGTCTGTCAAATGCATACTAGTTGGAAATTGTTGATACTAAAAAATGCATGTCAGGGGAACTTCTCCAGCACTACATCTTTGGGAATGGAATGCTGTTGATCTGGCTCCCCTCACTGGGCCCCACTCTATCTATCTATCTATCTATCTATCTATCTATCTATCTATCTATCTATCTATCTATCTATCTATCTATCTATCTATCTATCTATCTATCTATCTATCTATCTATCTATCTATCTGTCTGTCTGTCTGTCTGTCTGTCTGTCTGTCTGTCTGTCTGTCTGTCTGTCTGTCTAGCTGCTTTATTACTGAAGTTAAAATCAAATATATTTTTGTTAACAATAAGTGGAGAGAAAGAGGTTTTTGTGTGTTTATTGTTACTTCTTTAATGATAATTCCTTTTCTGCATCTGTCTGGCCACCCACCAACCATCTCCATTTGCCTCTGCCCTCTGTTCCAATCTAATTGCTCACCTTTCAGCCTGTCTCTCCCTCTCACACCCTTACTCTCTTGAACTCTGTATGCCTTTCTGTCCTCCTCTGCCATCCACTCTTATCTGAATGCTCATCTCTCTCATTTTTTTTCACTTTCTGCATTGGTTTATCCATCTGTCCTCCTCCATTCTCTGTTATTTGCCCCAATCCCAGTGCATGGTTCCTGTGTTCCCTCATGGCTTCTTTCTCCATGGTGTGTCTGTTTTTCCATTCATCCATCTTTGTTCGCCTTGCCATCCATCCCAATCTCAGGATTCAATACTTCCATCTCCTTCCCTCCTCTGTTCCCTCTCTTCTCCCAATTGCTATATCACTGTCCATCTCTGTTCCATCACCATAAAGCAAGTAACCATCCACCTCAATCTCAATTGCCTCTTTTTTCTGTTCTCTCATTCTCTCTGACTTCCTATTACCTTCTGTTGTCTTCCACATCTGCCCCATTGCAATGTCTAGGTTTTGTACATCCTTCCCCATCACGTACCCCAGTGGCTCCCAACCTTGGGTCGCCAGATGTTCTTGGACTAAAACTCCCAGAAGCCTTCATTACAACCTGTATTGGCCAGGAGATTTCTAAGGCTAGGAACCATTTGCTCTTCCCATTTCCATTCCAGTCTCTCTCCTGCTTTGCTGCACTACCTCTCCTAACAGGAACTCACACACCAACACTTGAACAACATATTAGCCTTTTACTCCCTTTCCTCTCCACTACAATTCAGTGAGTAGACATACACCTTGTTAGCTTATGCCTATTTCCCCAACAGGTTAAGTCCTTGTTACTGTACAAACAAAAAACAATCTTGTTGGACCATTGTTAGCCTAAAAGCTTAACAAGAGTATCGACCCATTAAGTCAGAGATATGTCCAGGCTCTACTGGTGGGTGTTTGGTGAAGAATATAAAGATATTGGCAAATAAACATACAGAACTGGGGCGTGGAACAAACTGTTGTGTCACAGAATTTTTCTGCACTGCTTATGATTCTAGTGAATCAAAAGATTCAGCATTCTGTGTCTACTGGGCATAGTAAATCTTCATTGGGCTGTTTTGGGGTCCCCTCTGCAGGGTTCTCTCTCTCTCTCTCTCTTTTTTTTTTTTTACTTCTGCTTTTCTCAAACCTGTTGTTCTCTCTCTCTCATCTACGTCTGGTACCTTTTTGTTCCCATAAGTGTTTGCACTGGTAGTATGAATCTGACCATTGGATGATATGTGACATGGTGTGATGCTGTTGTGTAGATATGTGAAAGAAAAAGCAAGAGAGGAATTGATAAACTATTTTGGGAAAGCAACATTAAAACTGGCACAACATCCTGGTTGAAATCACTGAGCATAACACCCTATGAGCCTCACACAATCTCTGCTTCCCACTGAATAGCCCAGAGATCTCCTCATGTGAATTAATTTGGTCTACACCTGTGCATGGAGGTAGCAAATACCTCCTTGCTCAAGCTCCTGAAACCTCTCACCAATGAAGTGATAAAGTCTTGTGTGAGGGAATGAAACAAAGAAGATTCTGTCACGGGTTTCTCTCTGTCTTTGAGCAGACTTGTTGATCTGTGGTTGGGTCCATGCTGCTCCAATAACATAAGGATGCTCCATATATATTTTAGTTTGAACCATATGTTTATCTATTGGTCCAGGGTCACTTTCCAATGGGATGAGCATGGCTGCTTTGGTATGTAACTGCAGAAGCACAGGGTCGAAGCGTTCTTAGAGTGCCACAGAACTAATGGTAGAGGCAGCAGTAACAATACTGTTCAAATAATATGTCAGCCTGGTTTTAGATAAGTACATGGAGAGTAATATTCTACCACACAACGCATCGTCATCCTGTGGAAGCAAATTTTAGAGGATGTTGTGATGGCCAGTATACTTAAATTGTTTTTTGAAAGAGGCTTACTTCAACTTGTCTTTAAAAATTGCCTTACTTCAGTTGTGTTGATATACTTTCCTGACAAAGCTTATTTGGTAAGAGCATAGGCAATGATAGGCATATTGCATAAAGGACAGCCATAGTTGCAAGGGACTGTAGGAGTTGTTTGTGGTTTGCACTGTGCAGTTTCTAAGACCAGAATGTGAAGGTGGAGCATCACATGAACTAAGCAAATATACTACAAGGTACCCCATATATTTTTGAATGGATAGTGGCTTCTATGGGTGGCATGTTTTAGGAAATACATCACTGTAGAAAGAGATTCCTGGAGGAAGGAAGCATAGGTCTACTAGGATGTGGTTATTGCCCATGATAACTTGGAGCCTAGCTACTACTTTCATTGGTAGCTTAAGGCTGCTACAGGAAATTTTAATTCCCTTCTGATGTGTGATGACAACACTCTCCCAATGGAACCATCTCTTTTTCAGAATTGCTATTGCTAAACAACTGAGAGCCAGAAAAATTTGAAGATTGACTTGAATTTGCTGATTCAGATCTTTCCTAGATCCTCAAACACTCAGAATCTGAAAATTTTAATATTTGGACTACAGTTCCAAATCTCTTCCAGCCAACATTGGCCATGAGATTCTGGGACCTCTAGTGGAAAAAAAAAGGTAACTTTCCCATGTTCTGCAACGACCATCACTTAGGCCTTGACTGAAGTCATGGAGCACCATTTTACAGCAGACATCTCCACTGAGATTCCAGTGTGACTGTCCAGTGTACCTCTCATTTTGGTGCTAAAAGGAACTCAAGTCCTGAGCGAAAATTTGTGGCTCAGAGAATTTTTTGCTTCTCTTCCAACCTTCTAACACTTACTAGCCAGGCTGATGATAGCATCTTGACAAGCCTGCCCCAGATGAGTGCTGGCAAGGAAGGGTCATTAATGCCAATGAAAGAGGCACCATAATAGCTTCTCGATTTGATTCTGATGATATAATTGGGTTTCAGGGCGTTGGCAGGTAGGTGGGGGAAAGTAAATTATGGCTTTGCTAAATTAGTTTTGAAGAGAGAGATTGTCTTTGGAAAGCCGGCCCTTGATTGGAACTGAAACACTAATGTCATAGTTTGGAAGAACAGACTGTTCTGATCAGGATGGATGAGGACAGGTAGTTGACCCAGACAGTGAGGAATTATGCTGAATACCAGTCTATTGTTTCATAGTTTGGAATGGCGACAGGAAGGTACAGAATACAGATCTATGTGGGTTGTTGGGATAGAGAGATGGGTTAGGCTTCCAGACAGCTTAGCTACTCCACCTCAGGCACTGGTAGAGCTAAGAGAGATCCATATGTAACTATCCTGCTTCTTGCACCTTAATACTATATAATTACTATTCCCTCCTGCCAGTCAAAGGCCAAACAAAACAAATGTCTTGACATTTCTCAGCTAGAAAGGAGAAGAGATTCTCCAGTTTATCTGGCCAAAAATCTTAGGACTGTGTACACAAGTGGAGGTACCCTTTGCTCCAGAATTCTAGTGAACGAACATCTCAGTTTATTCTGGTCTAGTCTGTTTTTGTAGAGATTTGCCTATTTTAAGTGTTACCAAGGTCATTGAAAACAAAGAAACAGCAAAGAAACAATCAACTTCTGGAACGTTTGCACTCCCACTACATTTTGAACCCTCTGCAAATCTGACATGTACTCTCCTCCTTTATCTGGACTAACCAAAAATCCAACTATTTTCTTCAAGGACAAAGATATGTTAAGAAGACCTCTAGTTGGAGCATTCATATGAGCTGGAATTTCTGATAATTACCAGTGACTCCTGACTGTTTGTATTGGATAGCTTCCTCTGATATTGGCTAGTTTCCTATGATGAGTATTTGGGTACCTGGAGGTAACTTCTCACCTCCTTCAAGTATGGTTCCTGGATTAAGAATATTAATGCAAAACTGCCATTGGAAGTTACCATCTGGCTGAATCAATCAATCAGTCCAGAATACTTATGTCCAGTAATACTCAGTGGATTTCTAGGTAGTCTCTTAACTTTGTCTTGTGTTGCAGGTGTGCAGGATATCCGGGCAACTAGAGGTGAGTATGTGTTTCATGCAAACTCAGCATACCTCTCCTTCTTCTAGACTGTTTTATTTTTTGGAGGATAAGAGAGAGCTCATGATTTGAGCAGGTGGGATTGTCAACACACACCAACATTTTAGTGCAAGTTGTACACCCTCCACACCCCAATTGAAATATGGACATGAGGTGAATCTCTTTTGTAGCTGCTGTTTTCTTCTCAGTTTTGTTCTTTTTCAAATGTTTTGTTTTGTTTCTAGTGCTGGATGAAAATAGATTCACCATTTTTTTATTTTTGCAGGGCATGAAAGAATTTGTGGGGCATTCCAGCTATTGTGGGGTGAATTTTGAGGAGAAGAATTCACCAGCACTTCTCTGGGCTCCTTTCTGCAAGTGGCAACCACTTTGATTTCCCATGATTTCCCCAGGAAAGCCCTATATCATAATGCCATGTTGTTTCAGGGCTGTCAATGGGGGTAACCAAAATGGTGGTCATCCACAGTAGGGGGCTGAGGCAAAGTGAATGAGTTTTGATCCACTGACCTTATGCTTGTTTCCTAAAATATGCTGAAAAATGAGGTAGTTTCACCTTCATTCGGCAGTCAACCCAAAGTTCCACCAATCCAAAACTGCATGAAAATCCTTGTTTGAGAACTATAAACAAAGCTGATTGTTAGCCCCAACTAAAGTAGATCCACTGGATTAGAATAATTTACATGTCAACTCACCAATTTCCCATTGATTCAATGAGCCTACTCTAGTTGGGAGTATCAACTGAATTGAATCCTTAAATCCCAGAATCCCAGTCCTAGTTTATACCAGTAATTCTCAAACAAACTGTTGTGAGAATTGTGAACATTAAAAATATTTATGGACTCTTATTTAAGCCGAGGTTGCTCACCCATCCAGGAGGCTGGTAAGTCTGCCTCTCTACATGACCACCTGTTATGATTCCTTCCAAATACTGTCTCTGCCTGAAGTGAGTAAACCTTTCTTGTTTCGGAACTGGAAGGCCAGTATTTCTTGACATAGAAACAGAATTTCCTTTCTTCAGCAGATTATGTCCATATGATCTCCATGCAAGTCATGGCACCCAACTAGTTTGCTTTCCACCATGGAAGGAGACAATCACCATGGAACAATGGAAGTATCTGAATGAAGCATTTTTTTTAAAAAAGCCAAAAGAATATCTAGATAAAATCAAAACTGTGTCCACCATATTCTTCATTGCAATCTATAGGACCTCAGCACTCTGAATGTGGACCTGTAATCCCCAAGTCAATCTGAATGAGCTCTTCTTTCTTGCAGCCTGTGGGCAACCTCCTGTTAGCCTTAACCGAATTGTAAAGGGGAAGGATGCTGTGCCCGGAGAGTTTCCTTGGCAGATCAGCTTACAGCTCAATCAAAGGCATGTATGTGGAGGGTCTCTCATCTCAGAGGAGTGGGTGATAACTGCAGCACACTGTTTCTATCAGTAAGTAGAGAGGGTGGAATGGCAACCTTTGGCCACCCATCCTATTATCTCATCTTTTGCTCATTTTTTTTCTTTTTTGCAAATGCATGAGATCATGTTATGAGGCTGATCCACAATTTTCAACAATGATTTATATAAGTCAGTGGTTCCCAACCTTGGGTAATCCAGGTGTTCTTGGATTGCAACTCCCAGAAACCTTGGGCAGCACAGCTGGTGGCGAAGGCTTCTGGGAATTGCAGTTCAAGAACACTTGGATTACCCAAGGTTGGGAACCACTGATAAAAGTCAAGAAACCTGCATACTTTAGGGGATTATCACAATCATTCATATTAATTTAATAATATCCTCATTCTACAAAAATATTTCAAATGCCATTTAAAAGCAGAATAGATGACATTTTAAAATGCAGAAATGTACTAATATCCCTTCTGCACAATTCTGCACATTTGTCCATTCATGACACCCATTTACTGAATGTAATGTTCCTAGTAACTAATAAGGTGGCTAATTACAGATCAGCCAAAAGGGCAAAAGAGAACACTGAATTCCTTAAAACTGCATATATTTATTTATATGTACAGTAATTATTTTTCTGTAAGGAAAACATAATTGCAATGCATATCACTAGAATGTGGAAGACAGTGACCAGGTAACCTGTGCACTTGCTGAATTTGCTGTCCAAGCAGATGGGCAACAAAACTATTATCTCCTTCTGGTGCTTTAGCCTCAAATCATCCCCAAAAGGAAGACTGGAGCTAGCAGTGCTCCAGATAGAAAACCATACTCCACAAAAGAAGATATAAAACTCCTCTATTAGCTAGAGAAGCAGCATCCTGACAAAAATGGGGCCAAGCAACATATGTAGCTCACTTGCAGGTGAATGTAGTGAGTGAATGTAGACTTTGCAGGTGAAGCTTTGCAATGGATGCTAAACTGTAGATCGAGCCCAAGATATTTTCTTGCTTGAAGTGGTGGTGTCCCTTCCCCACACCATGTTTGGAAGCTGAGTCAACTGCAAGTTCGATCTTACTAGACAATTTGTCGTGGGCAGATTCCTCTACTACACGCAAGGATATCAACTAGCTTAAGGAGTGCAGGGCAAGCTGTGCAGTGCACACGATTCTATCCTCCAACACTCTGATGCCCATTTGAATCTTGAAGCAGCCACCTCACTCTTCCTAACGGTAGAGCCGTCCCTATTATATTGATGTATACAATATTGAGCAAAATGGACCAATCGTTCTAACCAAAGTCCAGCCACGGTCACTCCTCCACCCTGCCCCATTCTTTCTGTCATGTTTCCAGGTTCAGGGATCTCTCCCAGTACCAGGTCCTCTTGGGGGTCACCCAGCTGTCTAATCCTGGCCCACAGGCATGTTGCTTGGGAGTGAAGCAGGTCATCATACACCCTACCTATGCAGGCCAGACCAGCAGTGGGGACATCGCCCTTGTGCAGCTATCCAGAAAGGTCCACTATTCAGACCTGATCCTACCCATTTGCCTGCCAGATGCCTCGGTGAAGTTCCCTCCGGGCAAAGTGTGCTGGGTCACTGGTTGGGGCAACCTGCGTCATTCAGGTATGTGGAGAAAAAACAAGCAATATATGGGCATGAGGAGAGGCAAATGTAAATGGAGAGTGGCAACTGACTGACAAGGAGAATCAGACTTGGTGAAGTGTTAAGCTCTAGTAAGTAATGCTTTAAGTATGCAGTAGAATTGCCCCCTCGATTATCTTCTTAATCATGGAAATGTAACAGTTTGGAGGGCAGGGGCCTGCTGTAACTGCGTAATGCCTCCACAGGAAGTAGAACCTGAAAACATAGGGGTTCTGTCTTGCATGGAAAGGCTAGCAGGGTATAGAAGCCTCAGACAATAGTGTTTCCCTGACACAACAGATGATGATGGGAGTTGGGTTAGTCTGAGTGAGTACCTTTTCCCTAACACTGAGTGACACTTGAAACCACCCACCGGCTTTGCAACGGGGGCTGTGGCACAGATCAAACTGCATCAGATTGAGGGGCCGGTGTGGACAATCCACAGTCTTCGTGTGATCTCCTAATCCAAATAGAACCATAAAATGGGTTGTGAATCAAATTGTAGAAAACAAATTCAGCATCAGTCTTACTGCTCCATTGTTGGTGCTGTGAGAGGAATAATGGCAGGGAGATGTACATCTGGAGGCAGAAATAAATGACCTCCCTCCCCCCCACCCCAGATTTGGAGTAAAACAGGGTATAAAAGGAAGGGACTGGAGAAATATAAATGGTTCTAGACAAATGATGGGGTGGACTCGGCGTGGTGGGTTTTAGATAGAAGCTCTTCAGTGGTGTGCGGTGTTGTCATTGCAGTCATCCTTCCCTCCCCACAAACCCTCCAGAAGGTGAAGGTGCCCATCATTGGCACAAAGACATGTAGTGAGCTCTACCGCACCGACATGGGGGATGGACTCACCCCAAGGATTATCAAGGATGACATGATCTGTGCTGGCTACCAAGAAGGGAGGAAAGATGCCTGCAAGGTGAGCATCCCAATAACTATGTATAGCAGCCTTCCACAGTTGAATTCTGAGGTGCCACGTCTTCCAGTGGGTGGGGAACACTGCCATCCTTCAAAAAAAAAAAAAAAAGGCAAATATGGTTCAAAGGAAGATAGCAGGAGAAGGAAAAGTGAAAAGGAAAAACCTCTAGTAGAACTGCAGTCTCTGGTTTAAAAAATATAGCTCTTCAAACAAGAAAGTCATTGAAATCTTTTCATCCCATAATTGAATGTAATCTCAGATGTGGTCTCCACAAAGCAACCACCTGACCCCAGACCCTCTCAAGAAGCACGTTCACTAGGAGGTTTTTTGTGGTTTTTTTGCTCCTCCATAAGCTGTTTTAGGTCCAGGGAACCTTTGTGGGAGTGGAGAGGAAGTGATTTCTAAGGCCTGTTGATCAAAAAAAGTTCAATGGGATGGATGAAAATCATTGTGTCCCACACTCACTGGAAGGCATGAGGGAGCTTTCTGAGTGTGTGTTGTTGTTGTTGTTGTTTAAATTGGAGACTTGGGAATGCAAGATGGCAGTGGCCCTTCAAGGTCCAGGTGTGGGTTTGTGTTGCCTCAGGACGTCTGGAAATTTCTCACCCCTGATGTGTAGAAAGTGCCTCCTCATCTTTGTATCTTGAGAACAACATTGAGAATTTGGGGAGGCACTTTCTGACCAGCCTGAAACTTGAGATCAAGAATCTTTGCTCCTAGCATCCTGTGCCTTTCTTGTACCCAGTGCATCCGTATTGCCCTCCAGATAGATACTGAACCACAATTCCTTCATACACATTTGCTATTCAGGAATTATATTCCAACACAGTTACTAATCTAGTAGAGATAAACCCTACTATGATAGTCAAAGAAAGGATGGTTCCAATTAGTACTTCAACATTTAGAAGCAAGTTTATAAAGTCATCGCTATGCTCATTTTTCATATAAGTTGACAGGTTGCCCAAGGCCATTCAGTGAGTCAGAAACAGTATTAGAGTTTACCATCCATGCAGAGCACAATGTTGGGCTGAGCTGAGTTTCCAACTTGGTCTTGAATAATCCACATCTGAAGAAAAGAGATTACCTGATCTGGTAAAGGAGGCTGACAAATGGGGCATTTGGGTTCTAGTGACCACCCAGGTCCTTACTCCCACATGGCTGCTTACCAGGAGAATCCAGGCAGTGTAGGATCAGGTCTCCATCTTTGTTCCCCTGTCATTAAATTCCCAGCCTTACACTCTGTGTTCAGGGAAGAGGCAGAGAGAGAAAAAAAATGAGGGAATGACTATGAGCTAGTAAGGCTAGTGACACCACTGCCCAGCTTTGGAACCAGGCACAGAAAGAAGCAGGACTGGGTAGGCACATTTCTATCTGAATTCTAATAATAATAATTAGAATTCAATTAGAAATATCCATCATCAGAAAGGATTTTGGTGCAAAGCAAGGGGACATTGTCTGGTTGTGTGTGGTTTTTTGTGTGTGTATGAATACCCACTTTTGCCTGTGGCTCCGCCTGTTACTCCTGAATCTGCCTACTATTGTGCTTTTCACTTCACCATCCACAACGGACACAACAGGCATCCTGATTTCAGTACCACCAAGTATTTCCCTATTAGTCATTTCTATTTTCTTGGTTCACAGGGTGATTCCGGAGGTCCCATGGTATGTCTAGTGGACCAGTCATGGGTCTTAGCTGGCATTGTCAGCTGGGGTGAAGGATGTGCCAACAAGAACCGCCCTGGTGTATACAGTCGGCTGACGTACTACGAAAACTGGATCCACAGCTATATTCCAGACATTGAATTTGTCAAAGAGCCAAACAGCCGTGTATTGCGTGACTGGTGGCAGGTCAGCAAAGGCCAAAAGCATGCTGAAGTCCACCTTCCTGCCCATGCCTCCTGTCTCAGTGGCAGCTCTGTAATGTTGTTCTCATTGTGTCTACTGATTCTCATGTAATCAATGGACAGTAGGGAAATGGTTTCCCAGCAAGCATGTTATAGCACAAAAAGGCCTTGTTAGCCATCATACAGCCTCTTTCAACTGTACAGAGCAACCTATCTGTTACTATCTCCTTTTTAAAAGTAGGGGAAGATCTTTCTATTTATTGTTGGGAAAATGTATTGAATTGTTTCTATCTCTTACAAAAGGGACATTTCAAGAACCACTGTTCAAGACAAGCAAGTTGGTTTAGATTTCTGTTCTTCAGACTCAAAGGAGTTAATAACAGAATAATATGTGTTTGGAGAGGGGAGGAAGTCTAGGGAATTTTGAAAGTACTCCTTTTTGCCTTCATGAATCAGATGATTTGTTTCTGTGTGACAGTGGGATTTGTGTTCAACTGTGTTTTCTCTATATCTGTAGTGTGCACAGGTTTTCATAGTATCATAGAATAAGGAAGTTGGAAGAGGCCAATAAAGCCATCAAGTCTAACCTTCCGCTCAATGCAGAAATCCAAGTTGAAGTATAAGTGATAGATGTCTGTCTAGCTTTCTCTTGAATGCCTCCAGTGTTGGAGCACTCACTACCTCCCAAGGTAATTGATTCCATTGTCATACTGCTCTAAAGTAACTTGAGCCCATTTTTACATATCCTGCTCCTCCAATCTATGACAACCTTTCAAATATCTGAAAAGTGCTATCCTGTCTCCCCTCTGTCTTCTCTTCTCAAGGTTAAACATGCCCAGAGCTTTCAGTCTTTCCTCATAGGGCTTGCTCTCCAGTCCCCTTATCATCCTTGTGGCCCTTTTCTGAAACTGTTCCAGTTTGTCTGCATCCTTTTGAAGTGTGATGTCTAGAACTGGACATAGTACTCATGATGAGGCCTAACCAGTGCCAAATAGATGCGAAGAAGTACTTAATGTGATTTGGAGACGAACCTCTGTTAATGAAGCCTAAAATGGCATTTCTGTTTTTTTGCAGCTGCCCTGCCCTGTTGGCTCGTACTCAGCTTGTGATCTACAACACCTTTAGAGATAGCATTTGGTCCTCCTGTTTAAATTTGGGAATATTGATACAACTTCAGCAAGAAGGAAAAGGCTGAGGCAATCAGATACAGACAAATCCCAATTAATCTGTGTCACACTTCAATGTTTTATGCTGCCTTAGTGTAGACCTCAGCCTGGGCTCTCTGAAGCAGTTGTCCCAAGATATGCTACAATGTAGCCCAACGGATCAAGATGGCAGACAGTGGAAGAGTTTCTGCCATAGTGGCTTTTAAGGGGGCCATTTTACTAGCCTTGCAACAGCTTAAAGACTAGCAAATTTTATTTAGGATGACCATTTGTGAACTGCAGCCCATGGCATTTGAAGAAGTGGGTGGACCAGTTCTTCACAAAAGCTTATGCCCAACAACATTTCCTGGTTTTTAGGTTGCCTCAAGAGTTTTCATTGTTTTTGCCATCGAGGTAACACCATTCCTTAGTTGCACTGATGAGAATGGAGTTCAACACACTATGACCACTATTTACAGAACTGGGACATGCTATGCTCCCAAAAGCCCTGTTTCTGAAGGTCCAGCCAGGCAGCAGAAACAGTACCCCTCTTATAACTCACCATGTATAACTAGTAAAAGGTCCTTTGCTCTATGGTAGAAGACACAGTTTGCATGCCAAAGATCCAAGCTGCAAAACAGTAGGACTCCCGTATCTGCAGGGGTCAGTTCAAAAGCCCGCCCACCCTCACAGATGCTGAAAAACCTGGTTTATAGCAAATGCTATTTTAATAGTGAATGCTATACATAGCATGATCTATGGCTCCCTTTAGTGGCCAGTTCTGGTAATGTCATCATTAGAAATATATATTTCTATGATTTTTCTTTTAATATTTTTAATATTTTCAGACTGTGGATAAGTGAATCAGTGGATACTGATCCTGTGGATAAGGGGGTCCTACAGTATTTGACACCTTCAAATGAGAAATGGAGCTGGGAAAGAGATTTGGAGTAGAGCAGAGGGTCTTCTATGGCCATCAATCTGCTTCCAATCTTGGCCAACTGGATGCTGCTGGAAAGCCCCACCAAAAGGTCATAGAAGTGGCAGGGAATGAAATGTGTCCTAAATTGCACATTTAAACTACATTATTTTAAAAGTATAGTTGGTTTTTTGTTTTGTTTTGTTTTTTGCTAGGTCACAGTGAATGATAACTCTTTTGGGTATAAAAGACATTCTACCCATGAGGATAACATTGAGATTAGGACAGTTTAAAGGCCATTAAAAATCAGATATCTCAAAAGCTTGGATCTTTGCAGGGGCAGTAATCTTGGAGTTTGCTAAAAGGAAATAAACATTTCTCTCCCCATTCTCTCTTTATATACACACACAACTGGGTACCTCTAACTGTGCACCAGCATTAGCATGTTGATGACTCACTACATTTTATTTGTCATTCTGATAAGCCCGAGTATCCCAATTCACTTCAATACTGTCCTTAATTGAGAACGCAAGCTATGCACAATATAGCCATTGTGTGCAAAATGCATTGTGCGGATGACTCAATAGTTATTCAGGCTATCTACCTCCCTAGCTCTTTTGCATTTAATCTACCTCTTCCAGGTTTGTTGATGTTCCTCTCAGTTTCATCTCATGTTTATTTCTTTGTTGAGGTTTCTTAAAGGAGGTTATTGCCAATTTAGATCTGATCAAATGGTGCAAGAACTAAGCATGTTGGATCAAAGCAAGTTCCCGATAAGCCAGGCAAGGCTTGCCAAACTTGATTTATTGCCAGTAGTGAGTTGGGTGCTACGGAGGATATGGCAGCTGCATGCTGCTACATTTGCAAAGAGACTGGAAAAGTGCCGCAATTGGTAATAGCGCATGTTATTTACGTGCAAAATATTTAAAAATTAATTCCCACTATTTCTGATTTAAGATCATAGCTCAAGGGGTGGGAAAACTCAAGGTGGAAAGAAGAAAAAATAGAGATAAAATATGGCAGCACTTTAAAGACTAACAAGTTGTCTTGGATCAAAATCTACTTCTTCAGACAGAAGTAGGTCTTGATCCCCTTCTCCCCCCTGTAACATGACAAACATGTTGAGACAGATTTACACAGCTGCTTCTTTGGAAATAGCTCAGCGGTGGCCATTTTGCATGTACCATGCTTGCTAAGAAATTATGGAATTTTAATCCAAAAACATAACTTCTCCAAGTTATTGAAGATTTCAGCTTGATACCATGAAGAGCTTCTTTTGTGGTTAACAGTCACACACAAAAAGGGCCACATGGATCAAAAGTACAAAACCAACCCCTGGCCTGATACGTATATGGTGGTTTCCTTTGTTCCGTCAGAGAAGTGTGGCAGCATCCTATGTTCTCATTATAAAGCACAGCAATATTGAATCACAGTGTTGTCAAGTTTAAGCTACATTTAGAGATGCTGCCTGGATGCATGCAATTGCCACTTTACCCACTGCGGTCCTATGAGTTTAATTTTTTCTATTCCTCAAAGGGAGTTTGAGATCAAGGTAAGGAATATCACCACTTTCAGCATTGATGCCACCTCCGCTATACATGAAGCTGAAAAAGACTGAGAGAAGGTACCACTTTGAGCAACAGTTGGACAATACCATTGTTGAGTGCTCCCCCACTGTGTAATAAAATTGCTGTAACTAGAAAATGAATATGTTGGGGGGAAACCAGAAAATTAGCATGCTGGGGAATACAGCTCTTTCCTAGGTGTTTGCCTGCTGGGTTGCCTTTCTATTTGCAGGGATTTTATAATTTTTGTGTATATTTATTAATGTGCTTATAATCCATTCAGTTAACTCAGCATTCTGTCACCTTGTTTAGCTGCCTGGACAAGCCTGTGCGAAATAATTTTGCTCTGCATACCACACAGAAGATCTAAAATTTAGGAAAGTTATGTTTGTGGACTTCAGCTCTCAGATTCTGGAAGCTGTAGTCCAAGGAAGTAACTCTCCCCCCCCCCCCCCAAGTTTTAAGAAGGACCTGTGTAAAGTGTGATCTTCCAAGTTTCATGCAGTCCTCCAGAAACTACCTGTGAAGTTTGAGATTTGAGTATTTTGAGATTATAGTAATACTGCAGAGCTGGAAGGGATCCTATAGATCATCAAGTCCACCCCTATTTCTCTCCTATAAATACTGACTTCTCGACTAAACAATAGGCTCATCCAGCTGGCAGAACTAGACCACTTTTGATCCTATAGCATACAGTGATTGTCAGCCAGGAACATCCCATAATGAAGTTTCATTTTCATCATAAATTGCCTGGACAACGTTGGGAAGCTTCAGATTCCCCAATTCCACTCTCCCACTGATAACAAGGGTGTAAAGCTAGGATAGTGACTCCCATGGTCATTACACAGAGACAATAGATACTGGAATTGCTTGGGATTTCCATGTGGATAGCTGGGAAAGCTACTTATGGAAACAAGGAGCAAAGAGAACACAGGCTTGGGTTAGACTGGCATTGCCTAAATTATGCCAAAGCATTGACAGTTACTGTAGTGTAGACAGAAATGCATAATATTTTGTCATTGTTGGGAAGAATAGACAGCATCCAGGAGATCCATTTGCCAGCTCAGTCTTCTGTCTGGATGATAACTGTGGAAGGGCAATGTCAAGGCTCCCACTCTCCCTTGTGTTTTTGCTTGTTGGCTTTGTTTTATTTTAAATCAGACCTAGACCAAACTCTGGGAGGCAGTGGAAGACAGGAGGGCCTGGCGTGCTCTGGTCCATGGGGTCACGAAGAGTCGGACACGACTGAACGACTAAACAACAAAGATAGTTCTTCAAGTAGAGGACTGTTCTCTGTCAAATAGGAAAGGGGCTACTCTATCTGTAAACTGGGAGAGGATGGACATATACTGAATTTCACTTGCATGTTGATGGGCTTCTCTGTAGCACAACATAATCTTTGGCTTTCCTACACACGACAGATGCCAGAGGATGCACATGGTTGCACCACACTGATCCCTCACTGGTCCCCTTCAGGCAAATGAAATTATATTGTGCATTAGCATAGTGGGATGGACACATTATATGTATTTTTATAGAAACTGTATGTCACATTTTTATCTTCATAACCAATTGTATTGCATCACTGACTATTACAAACTGCAAGATGTTTAAGACATTAAACAAACTACCAACTCCAGGAATTTATTTTATTTCTGAAGGTTTGAGAATGTGCCAGAGGTGGGTCAGAATTGAATCTTGGGAGGAAAATAGTTCCTGAATGTCTGATACCTACCAGTAACTTTATATTGATTTTTGTTCTCTGGAAATATTTTGGACATTTAGCCATTAAGACAGAGAATCCTGCTTACTGTTATTCCATGTTGGGTGGAGAGAGATTCAAACAGAGAGCTTTAATTTCAGAAATCCTTAGTTTGCTTCCATAAAAAATAAACATAAAATTTTCAAGAAGCACAGAGCTCCAGGACCAGAAATTTCAGATTCCATCCCAGTTTGGTATGATGGCTGTATTTTTTTTTGAAAGAATATGAGAGCCATATAAAAAATGATGACTCAATATTATTCCAGCAATGTTCTTTTATCCTACTGTGCCATTCATGTTAAAAACTCTGCTCACCCATTGATTTTAACCAGATTCTGCATGACAGCAGAAAACTAGATCAACTGCAATAGAAATAGTGTGATGGAAGGAAGAGCCAAATGTTGCTAGTCTGTTCCCTGAGTGGATGGAGGGGTCTTCCTCTTTATCAGGACCAGCCTCTTGAGGCTGAGCAGCAAACTGTGTCCTTCACTCACCCTTGCTGGAACTTAAAGCCAATTAACTTATTCTTACACATGAGGCAGAATATCATAGAAGCCCTTGTCTCCTTTTCCTGAAAGTAATTACACAGCCATAACAAAATAAATAGCCAACATTTTACTGGCTTTGCACAACACCTCCTGCCATTGCATGTTGCCTTAATAATAGGACTGGCTAGCTGGATAGATCTGGGAGGTTAGGAGTTTGATTCCTCTCAGTGCCTCCTGGGAGAAGAACCAGCCTGTACAGCTTGGGGCAAGCTTCACAGCCCCTAGAAACCTAGAAAACCCTGGAAAGGATTGCCATAAATCAGAATGGATTTGGTGGCACATAATTATAGCAGTATGACAGTGGAACCAGTTCCCTCGGGAGTTGGTGAGTGCTCCAACACTGGAGGCATTCAAGAAAAACTTAATCACCTGACAGATGTGCGTTGATTGTACTCCTGCATTGAGCAGGGGGTTGGACTTGATGGCCTTGTAGGCCCCTTCCAACTTCACTTTTTCTATGATTCTATGAATTATTTTTCTGGCACATGAGACAGAAGATCCTACAAGTGCTTGCCCCCGATTTCTGGAAGTAAAAAAATACAGTCATAAGAAAGTAAATAGCTAATGCTTTGCTGTACCTGCACATTGCCTTCTGCTATTTCATGCTGCCTAATAAAAAGACCAACTACTTGGATAGCTCTGAGGTTAGGAGTTTGATGCCCCACTGTATCTCCTGAGAGAAGATCCAACCTATGTAGCCTTGGGAAAGTTGCACAGCCCCAGAGCATACACAGAAGAAGGAATGGTAAACCACTTAACAGTACTCTATACTAGGAAACCCTGGAAAAAGTCAGAATGGACTTAGTGCTGCACAATTATTATTAATGGTAGGGCTGGCATTGCTTTCATTTTTCCTTCTGCTGTGTCTTAATGGAATGGTGGTTTCCAGGTGGCAGTTGCTGGAGGGAGGGAATTGATGGAGACATGAAGTTGGTGGCACTACTTGCCTTCTTGTCCTCATTGAAATGAGGTCTCCTTATGTTTTCACATCTTTCCTGGAAAACCAGTGGGTGAAAAAATAATTTGGGCTGCACTCATTCGCTTTCCTTCCACTTGGTAAGTCAACGAATTTTACAGTCAATTGATGATTACAGCTTTGTTCATAAGTCCTAATGATAAAATGAACACAACAGCTAAAAATGCCAACTTTTCTATCTGTCTTGACTCCTGACTCCTGAAAGCTGGGGCTTTTAACAACAGATTGATCCACAGCAGTAGAAAAGCTGGCAATAATGATTTCTATGACATGGAACAATTCATTTGCTAATTGCTGCGGTGAAATACAATTGAAATACAAGATGGCACAGGCTGGTTAAAAATTTGGTAAGCCTCCATTCGGCAGGATGAAACAAGCTATCAGAATGTTGTAATAGTGCAACTGGATGGGATGGGAAGATGGAACAATCAAGAGATCCTTTGCATGGGAACAGTATGTTGAAAGTTTCAAGGTGACCCTATGCTCATCTTTGATTTTCTGGAAAACATAGATCGAAAGCCTAGATTTCTGGATCAGGCTGAGGAATACATTGTCGACAGGAAAGAGAGCATCCAGTTGCACTATTAGAACGTTTGCCATAGAGATAGGAAAGTGACTTTTCTTGACCACCAGCATCTTCAGTGGCTATGCTGGTCACAGGATTCTAGCAGTGGTCTTCTGCAAGAAAACACATTTTCTCCACCTCTGACTTGTAGGGCTGGCCCTACCATTTGTTAGAATGAAGCAGCTTCCTGAAGCCACTGATTGCAGAAAAAATATTGACTATATAAGGTCTAATTATTGCATTGTTACTATTAGAGGACAACTGCTTATATTGGTGTTGGTGCCTCAGAAAACTTACTGGCACACATGGCTCCAAGTGGCTTGAATTGCCTTTGGGCTATACTAAAGGCAAAGCTGGTTGAATAGCTCATCAGGTATCTGGCAGCAGAGCCAAAGGTTGGGAGTTCAATTCCCCACTATGACGTCTGTGAGTAGAGCTAGGCTGTGTGGCCATGGGCAAGCTGCACAGACCCAGGATGCCCCCAGAAGAATGGAATGGTAAACCACTTCTGAGTATTCTTTACCTGGAAAATACTGAAAAGGGTCACAAGTCAGAATTGATTTGATAGCACATGATTATTATTGATTATATTAAAGGCAGAGTGATCCACATTTTTATGCTCCCTCTTCTAACCAAATCAGGACATTTGGAAAGGATTAAGTTGCACGGGAATATTAATTACCAAAGTGGGTAACATCAGCAGGAAATGCAGCCAACTCATGTTAGTTCAGTGATTCTCATGTATCCTGCAAGCCCGCACAAGTACACAGGAAAGGTGGAATGAGAACATTTAAAGTAAATAAATGTCATATACAGATGGAAAATGTGCAGACGTCCAAAGGCAAGGAACCTCTAACTGGACTGTCTTCTCAGCTCTGGCTAAGATTTGAAAGGGAACACTTGCTGAATGCTAATTATAAATAATGTGTTTAAGCAGTTCAGAAAGGATTGCAGGAATTTCTTACCAAGAGGAGGTGTCTGATTTTCCAGGAACCCAAAGAAAGCTACTGCCTTCTCTTCCTATGTATGCCCCCCCTCTCTCCACTTCTTCTTCAGCCCCCCCCCCCCCTCTTGTTCAGGTTCAGACTGAATGGAAAACAGTGCAAGGGTGTGAGACTCATCATCAGTGTAGTCTCAGGTGAAGTGGCTGACAACGGGAATTCTGAACGGGAAAGATGGTGGAAACAACCAGCAAATACATCCATCTGGCTCTGACACATACATCCGCTCAAATGGACAGAAGATTGCTGGGAAAGGGATGGAAAACAGGGTGCATGCTGGCTGGGATCCAGTCCTGGGCGAACTTGGATGCTGATGAAAACTGACCACAAAGTGAAAGCTGGATAATTAAAAGCAGAGGGACAATCTGCACTCTCTATGGACAAGCCTAGAAGGCCGAGCAGCTTGAATTTCCGCTTTCTTGACCCATCTCTGGATAGTGGTTCAGAGTGTGAGCTGTGATGTGGATGTGTCTCTCCGCTCCCTTGAGATCTCAGCGTCATTGTGAATAGGTTAATTAAGGAGAAAAAGGTTCCATCCATGGCATCTCCTGGCTTTTTTTGAGGAGGACAGAGGGTGGCAGTCTCTACATCTTGCTTGGGAAATGAAAGAGCAGTTGTGTTGCAGAAAGAAGGCCCCATGTTCAATGAATAACATAGGACCCCATAACATAGAAATGTAAGAAATGGCCTTATATGGAGTCAGACCTCAGATTATTGATACATCTTGCCCAGTGTTGTCAACTATGAGTGGCACTAGGATTTCTGGTAGGGTTTATTCTTAGCTGAACCTGTAGATCATTGGTATTTTCCTGTGGCCTCCCATCAAGTCACTGACCAGACCTGACCCTGTTTAGCCAGGAAAGTACATTTTTGCTCATTTTGTTCTTTCTGAATAAAAATGATGATTGTCAACAGGTTTCTTTCTGCTGATTGTTATTGCAAGAAAGTTGTTCTTGTGTTTTGCCTTTTTTCTGTTTTGTTTTTGTATTTCAGGACCTTTGCACACAGACACACACACAAAAAAATCAGGGAAGCAGTTCTTTGGTGCAAAATGCAAGGGGGTTTACACAAAATGCAAAATACAATTCTTCACACAACCCTGCCACTTTTTTTTTTAACCTGGTCCTTTTGCTGTCACGCAGGAGTGAAAAACCTGACAGCAGTTCATACATTAATTGAGATGCTCAGACATTATTTTTTGGGGGGGGGGGAGTATTGGCGCTGCGGGTTAAACCGCAAAAAGCCTCTGGGCTGCAAGGTTGAAAGATCAGCAGTTCGAATCCATGCGACGGAGTGAGCTCCCGTCTCTTGTCCCAGCTCCTACCAACCTAGCAGTTCGAAAGCATGTAAATACGAGTAGATAAATAGGTACCACCACGGTGGGAAGGTAATGGCGTTCTGTGTCTAGTCGCGCTGGCCATGTGACCACGGAAACTGTCTACAGACAAACGCTGGCTCTACAGCTTGGAAACGGGGATGAACCCCCCCCCCCCAGAGTTGGACACAACTGGACAATTGTCAAGGGGAACCTTTACCTTTACCTTATTTGTTCTATCCCTGGTTACTACTAGGTCACACATCACTTCAAAGAACGCGAACATTTTAATGCCTAGCCCAGGTGGTTATTTTCTTCCTTTGGCCCAAAGCTTGCACACGATAGTTTAAAATTCTCTCTGTGTGTTTATTTTAGAAGGATAATATATTTAGTTGGTTTTAAAAAAATATTGGTCCATATCCTGTTTTCTAAAAGTAGAGCAGTAGGCCAAATACGTAAGTCTTCCCCTTTCCCATGCCAGCAGGTTTCCCATTTCATAAGCTGCTACTCATTTGATTTCACATCAGTACAAGGGCAGGCACACAACTGGGAGCTTTTTATTTTTTGAGTAGCACACACCAACGTGGCTGTTTTTCCGCCCTGTATTTAGGCAATAAGATCCTGGGCTGCATTTTCTTTTACATAATTGCAAGGCATCTTAAGTTTCTTTATTGGGAGAACACCAAGGCAGAAATCAAATTAAAAAAAGAAGTAAAAGCCATCCATGAGTCTTGTGTTGTAGGTTTCTTATACTAGTTGTTGGACTACACTACTATTCAAGAAAACCCAGAGGTTCTGCCTCCTTCTTTCATCAACCATATTCATGTTCTTTTGTAGAGGTCCAGGTCTCTTGCTTCCCAGGCCATCCACTCTAACCACTAGACTTTCCATCACCAAACCCAGAAAACCTGGCTTCTATAGCCACCTGTTTGAAACCCCTGTTCTGGCCTCCACAGACTGGAGCCTATGACCTCATCCGAAGTGTGAAATTGGGAGGAGAGAAAGAGAGAGAGAGACATAAATTCTTACACATTCATGCAAAGAGTGAACAATAACATGTTCATGGCCAAGAGCTCTGGAAAGCCTTGAAGCACTTGGCTCTTTCCAGAGTTTCCCTCCCCCACTCCCCCAACTTTCATTTCCTGCCTCCCTCTTCTAGGCACATTCCTCCCTCCCTCCCAGTTGTTACCCCCTCCTTCCCTCTCTATGGCTGCTTCTCTCCTGGCTATCAATCCAGGATTTACAAACTGTCTCTGAGCCCTGCCTGGTCTTGGTGGGCAGGCAGTGGAGGTGGGAGGGCTCAAGAGACAACCTGTACAGCTGTATGCCAGACCCAGCGTGAGAGAGGGGCGGTGGGGTGGGAGAAAGAGCTGCAGCAGAACTGTCCACACAGCCATAAATTAGGCGAATAAAACTTGCAAAGGAGGAACACGAATACAACATGAAGGTAATGTGATAAACTGAGAGGAGGGGAATGTGCTTTATTGGGGGTGGGGAATGATCTGGTGACAGGGGGAACTGGATCTGATTCTTGCTGCTGAAATTTCTAACATCTCCGTATGGTTTGTACTGTCGCTTTTCTCCATTCTTTAATAGTACTGGCTTCTCACAGTGACCCATCTAAATGTAACACAGGTTTTAATTTATGGAAGGCATAGTTACAAGACCTGGTGGCAACAGCAACAATGAAATGCACAGCTCCAAAGTTTTGTTCTTAACTATAAACATTATTAAATAATTTTGCTTGGCTTTGCTTAAAAGGAGAGGTGTATAGGTCTTATTGAACCAATGGTTCAGTAGAGACCACAGATCTGGTAGCACATCCACGCCCTACAGTGTGAAAATCCGTTGCTGGCGCTATTGCCATCTTCTCTTGCTTGACCTCCCTGGATTTTTCTTTCTGGCCATTGAAAGAAACAGGATGCTGGATTGGATGGAGTCTTGGTTGAATCCATCAGGGCTGTTCTTATGTCTTAGATCCAGGCATATGTTTATCTCCTACACAAGTGTTCTCTCAGCTGTGAGAATGCTAATTCTTCTCATCAAGGTTACACAGTGCATCCACCTCCAGCCTGTTGCACCATCCAGATGGTTTGGGCTATACCTTTCTTCACCCCCAGTCAAACATCTCTTTGACCTGGGATGATATGATCTGTAGTCCAACACATCAGGAAGGTTGCACCAGCCAAGGGAATTGGAAATGGTGCTTGGTTCCCAAGCTGTGAAATTCTGAGCCCTCTCTGAGTCTGACAGTTACATCTTTGATCCCACCCATATTTGTCCTTCTCGTTTTAGATGTGTGTAGGGGATAGAATAATGGACTAGGACTCAGGAGACCTGGGTTTGATTCCCTGGCTCTGCTATGGAAACTCACGGGGGTGAGGGTGGAACTGGTAAAACCACTTCTTAATTACCTCACTTACCTTGAAAACCCTATTTCAAGGTAAGTGAGATAGGGATGAGGAAGTTTTGTGCAATATTGTGCCTATGTAACAGGCTAAGAACTGGGTGTGTGTGTTTCTTATCAGCAAGTTGCACTCAATTTCGATAGAGGTAAGAGGAGACTATGAGGGGGAAAAGAGAATAAACAAGAGAAGTTAATGAGACAGACATTCCTTGTAAGAAATAAGAATGAGGATGAGGAAATGGAGTAGCATACTCAGTCCCTTTTGCAGGGGTGGGTATGGGGAACGTGACTGGCCAACCTTACTTGTAATTCTATAGTTATTATTTACTCTTATTAATAGAAGTATTTGTTAATCAAGTTGATATAGCTTAGTGGGTTAGAATCCTAACTGAAGAGTGAAAGGCTATTTGCCCTGCCATCTGTGTGGCCTTAGGAGAGACTCGAAAACCACTTCTGGTTACTAGAAAACCTTCAGAGGATCACCATGAATCCAAAATTGATCTGACAGCATGTAATTATTATTACAACTTATTAACTGCCTTCTGCCTCCAAAGAAAACTGCTGGAAAGCTCACAGGCTTAGATGTTGGGAGTTCAATTCCCCGCTGTGCCTTGTTGAGAGGGGCTGGACTTGACAATCCATAGGGTCTCTTCCAGCTCTGTAGTTCAAAGGTTATTATTATTATAAAAGCCTCCGCCCCTAGTGCTGTACAGTGAAATGTATTTTTAAAAGTGGATTAGCTAAAAGTGGATTTGTTATGTTGCCCAGATAAAACCTATATATATATATATAGGATGTCTGCCTGATCCAAAATCCTGATGTGGTAGATTGCACTGGGAAAGCCCATATTCGTAATCAACACCGGCCCTATTATTAGGCAGAGCGAAGTGGCTGCTTCAGGTAGCAAATGCTCAGCATGCAGTGGGGGAAACAGGCAGGTAGAGGAGTCAGTGTACAGAATAGGCAGCTTGTGCCAGAAGCTGGGGGGTATCCCCTCTGTAATGTGGCAGTAAGTCTATAAGGCACCACCATGAACAGATGCTTCTCTCTGTCTCTCTCTTCAGAAGCAGGAATTCAAAGCTGTTCATAAAAATATCAAAATAAACCATAGAAAAATATAGAGTTCTTAAACGCTTATCAACACAACGTGTTTGGAACCTTTTAAAAAGGCTCTAACACATCCTTTTAAAGTTTCAGCCTGAAAGGAAGGTGAGTTGTTTTCTCAGACATTATTGGCATAGCTGATAGTTAAATATATATATATATTTGTGGTGCTTTCTTTCTGAATATCAGGCTACAGGCCAAATTTCAATTTTTAAGCCCAGTGAAACAAAGGAAGAAACAGACATTTCCAGCTAAAGTGAGCTCTTTTTTTTACTTATCTTCCTGAGAACTCTGCATTTTCTTTAAAGATTATCAAGGTTTCTGATGGAGAAAATTAGTCATTGTGGCTATGTGTCCCTGAAATGTTATTACTGTCTGTTATTAATATAATGAGCTGCAACATAATGTTGCAGTATGAAGTCCTCCCTACTCAGGATTCCATTTCCCCCCCTCACCTTGTCATTGTCAGTTCCCTTCAACAGCCAGTATTCCACAATCATTGAACATACTCGGTTTTCAGGGATTGTTGCTGAGATCCTTTTTTCTTAACATATCCTACATTCTCAAAACCCATTTTATGTGTGTTCATTCATTCTTTCAAAACTTAGATAATCACCTGGCAGATATGCTTTGATGGTATTCCTGTATTGAGCAGGGGGTTGGACTTGATGGCCTTGTAGGCCCCTTCCAACTTCACTTTTCTATGATTCTATGATTCATTCATTCATTCCTTTTATTTCTTTAATTTTAAACTATTTAATTTTAACTGTATTAAAGAGTTTACATTTTAAAGTTATTTTATATGGTTCTATAAACCACCCTGAGATCTTATGATGTAGGGTGAGGTATAAATGTTTTAAATAATTAAAAAAAGGAATTTAGATTTGTCCCCCACAATACTGTATGTTTCCTTTGCATATGTTTCAACTTGTTTCCACGGTTCCTTTATATGTTTCCATTTTGCTGACAGATCCAATGTCACATCATGAAAACAGGAAATGGAGGGAGTGCTTTATTATAGAGGTGGATCCCCAACTTTATAATAAATCACTCCCTCCATTTCCTCTGTGGCCAAAAGGGTACAAGGGAACTTGGAACCATTACTGGGAAAGGAGACAATCCCTTAACACACCTCTATTGGAAAAGAATGGAGACAAAAATTGAAAACAATACTGCTAGAATCCTGGGGTTTTTGCACACGGCCTTCTGCAAGGTGCAATATTTGGTTCTTCTATCCCAGTGTAGTATATTTGGACTCCAGATGCTTTGGACTTCCAATTTCCAGAAGCCCAAGCCATTATGGCTAATGGCCAGGGGAATTCTGAGCCTTTATAAACATCTGGACGGTCAAAAGTGGAGAACTACTGAATTACACCACTGAGTCACAGCCTTTATTTCATGGTGCAATCAAGCTCCACATCCCACTGGAATAAATGGGAGCTACAGAAGAGCAATAATGTGTTCGCAGTCAGGAACATGCAGGATAACTTTTTCTTCAATGGAGCTGTGTGTTGATTTGTAAGAGTGGGGATGTCAGTCTGATTTCAGATACATATTGTGTGAGGTTGAAATAATCTACAATTGACAAGGGTCTGCAAATGTCTGGACATGCTAGCTGTGGGCAGCCTATAGAATGTTCCTTCCTTCCTTCCTTCCTTCCTTCCTTCCTTCCTTCCTTCCTTCCTTCCTTCCTTCCTTCCTTCCTTCCTTCCTTCCTTCCTTCCTTCCTTCCTTCCTTCCTTCCTTCCTTCCCTCCCTCCCTCCCCTTGTCTTTGCTCTGTAGATAATGACATATGGTGCTGAAACACAGAGCTGCCCCAGTATATTTTGCTGCCCAGGGCAAAGTACAAGATGGTGGCCCCCCATATTTCATGAAGAGTGACCAAAACACAATGCAGTTGCCTCTCACTTCTACACTGGTAACAAGGTTGCAATCTCCACCAGATCTGAGGACCACAAGCTAATTTGGAAGCTCACGTCAGGTCAAATGTCAGATATAACTCTATCCTCCAAAAGAATTACCAAGGAACTCAAAGAGGCATGGACAGGGGCCTGCCTCTGCTGCCCCCAGTATATGGTCTCAGAGGTAGTACCTCCATACTATCAAACGGTAGAGCCAGCTTATTGTTATCCTGAAAGATACCTTTCACCCTGTTGGGTGCCTCTTTCCATAAACATTTCATTGCACCCAATATGTGTTTGACAAGAGAGGATTTTTCTTTCTGTCTCTCTCAGGGCTCTCTGTTCCTACCATGCTTGCTGTTCCTTCTCCTCCTTGTCCAGTTGCGCATCTCGGAAGGACAAGCCATCAGCCAAGGTAAGAGCCGTTGACTCTTCCGTTTGGAATTTCTGCAGAGGCTTCTTTATTCATTGTCTGGTGCACTCTGTCACAAGTATCCCTTCCCCTGGGGATGAAGCAGATATGGTAGAACATACAGGTGTATGCAAAGAAGACTCCAACCATGAAGTCATGATATCTCCAGCTTGAGCTCTGAGATGGCTGTTGGCTTAGGGTTAGCTGTCCTTCCCAAATGAAATAAGCCCATTGAATTAATGGGAACTTGGTTTATTAACATTAAGCTGGCTGCTGAGAGTGACATTAGGACTCCCCCTCCGTCCATACAGATACCTGAGGACTACGTCACTTAGGTCAGGGCAGGAGATACATGTTTTGTTTATTAAAAGAGATTTAGGACAGGAAACCAAAGTCAATGTTGGGCTGCTGTTTTTTGAAGGTGGCTGGTGAGGGCTTTTGTGCAGGCTGAGGAAGCCACTGCTTTGGATGTTGTTGTTGTTGTTGTTTAGTCGTTAAGTCGTGTCCGACTCTTCGTGACCCCATGGACCAGAGCATGCCAGGCCCTCCTGTCTTCCACTGCCTCCCGGAGTTGGGTCAAATTCATGTTGGTAGCTTCGATGACACTGTCCATCCATCTCGTCCTCTGTCGTCCCCTTCTCCTCTTGCCTTCACACTTTCCCAACATCAGGGTCTTTCCCAGGGAGTCTTCTCTTCTCATGAGATGGCCAAAGTATTGGAGCCTCAGCTTCAGGATCTGTCCTTCCAGTGAGCACTCAGGGTTGATTTTCTTCAGAATGGATAGGTTTGTTCTCTTTGCAGTCCAGGGGACTCTCAAGAGTCTCCTCCAGCACCACAATTCAAAAGCATAAATTCTTCAGCGGTCAGCCTTCTTTATGGTCCAGCTCTCACTTCCATACATCGCTACAGGAAAAACAATAGCTTTGACTATGGGGACCTTTGTTGGCAAGGTGATGTCTCTGCTTTTTAAGATGCTGTCTAGGTTTGTCATCGCTTTCCTCCCAAGAAGCAGGCGTCTTTTAATTTCGTGGCTGCTGTCACCATCTGCAGTGATCATGGAGCCCAAGAAGGTAAAATCTGTCACTGCCTCCATATCTTCCCCTTCTATTTGCCAGGAGGTGATGGGGCCAGTGGCCATGATCTTAGTTTTTTTTGATGTTGAGCTTCAGACCATTTTTTGCGCTCTCCTCTTTCACCCTCATTAAGAGGTTCTATAATTCCTCCTCACTTTCTGCCATCAGAGTGGTATCATCTGCATATCGGAGGTTGTTGATATTTCTTCCGGCAATCTTAATTCCGGTTTGGGATTCATCCAGTCCAGCCTTTCGCATGATGTATTCTGCATATAAGTTAAATAAGCAGGGAGACAATATACAGCCTTGTCGTACTCCTTTTCCAATTTTGAACCAATCAGTTGTTCCATATCCAGTTCTAACTGTTGCTTCCTGTCCCACATATAGATTTCTCAGGAGGTAGATAATGTGGCCAGGCACTCCCATTTCTTTAAGAACTTGTCATAGTTTGCTGTGGTCTACACAGTCAAAGGCTTTTGCGTAGTCAATGAAGCAGAAGTAGATGTTTTTCTGGAACTCTCTGGCTTTCTCCATAATCCAGCGCATGTTAGCAATTTGGTCTCTAGTTCCTCTGCCCCTTCGAAATCCAGCTTGTACTTCTAGGAGTTCTCGGTCCACATACTGCTGAAGCCTACCTTGTAGGTTTTTGAGCATAACCTTGCTAGCATGTGAGATGAGTGCAATTGTACGGTAGTTGGAGCATTCTTTGGCACTGCCCTTCTTTGGGATTGGGATGTAGACTGATCTTTTCCAATCCTCTGGCCACTGCTGAGTTTTCCAAACTTGCTGGCATATTGAGTGTAGCACCTTAACAGCGTCATCTTTTAAGATTTTAAATAGTTCAACTGGAATGCCATCACCTCCACTGGCCTTGTTGTTAGCCATGCTTTCTAAGGCCCACTTGACTTCGCTCTCCGGGATGTCTGGCTTTGGATGTTATGGTGCAGCATTAAAGATTTGTTTCTATGTCCGGCTGGATCTTTGCCTCCTTTGTACATTTATGGGCAAGGATGGCATACAAAAAGGAGAATAGAATTTATACCCCCTTAATAGTTGTGTGGTAAAGAATATTTCTGACATGGAGGAGTGGCTGCCATGGTGAAGTATCCCTGCTGAAACATCCTCTTTTGTGCAACTATTGTGCAACTATTAAAGGTACATGCACCCTGTCCTCCTTTTCATGTTTTTCCACCTAGTGTAGACTGAAGCCACTCAATTGTCTTGATATCCCATATGTTTTGGGGAAGATTCTCTTTTGATCAAGAGAATTGATCCTATAAAGGTCTGCATCTTTGGCCTGCTCGAAAGAGTAGGGAGAACAAAGCAAGAATATTGTATGATTCTATTTCCCTGAGCCATGCAGAGTACCAAGGGCATCCCCAACCGATTTGACTTCCATCTGGTGAGAGAACAGTGGAAACTTTTGATTCTCATAAAAAGAACTACTTCATGTTTAATACTAATACTGATACTAATATTAATACTTTAACAGATACTTAGGTTTTTGGTTAAAACTTGTATCTGTTTTATAATACCAGTCAATGCTTTTATGATTTTGATTGACTGTGCCTGGTGTTTTTGAATAATAATAATAATAATAATAATAATAATAATAATAATAATAATAATAATAATAATAATAATAATAATAATAATAATAATAATAATAATAATAATAAAAGTTGCAGATCTCAGAAATCACACCATCAGAGCTACAAAAATCGGCAATATTAGGAACAGCATACATACTGTGCTGATATTTAACAGATACTTAGGTTTTTGGTTAAAACCTGTATCTGTTATATAATACCAGTCAACAAGAACAACAACAACAACAACAATAATATCCCAATTAATTAATTATATTTAATAAATACTGTTCTGCTATTTGTCTTCAGGAAGTGGTCTGAGAAAAGTGGGTCCAGAACTTACCAAGGTCCCTGTTGCTGGCAGTATGGTGGCCTCTGGTCCGATGGCAGTGACCCAGATAGCCCCCTCTCCTGGCATGGCAACTCTGGTGCTGAGACATGCCAGGAGGCTGACACAGGTTGGAAGGGGTGTGTGTATGTGTGTGTTTGTGTGTGTGTGTGTGTGAGAGAGAGAATCAACTATTTACACTTTGCAGTTACAATTTGGGGGGCACAAGATTTACAATGGATTTTGAACTATATGGGGGTCTGCCACCCTTAACCTCAACATTGTTTAAAGAAGTATATTGAGTATTTAACGTGAAATATTTATTTCCCCTCTACTGGGGCAGCTCAGCAGCAGAAACCCTGTGGAGAAGACCCTCTTCCACTAGACTGTGAAGACATTTACGACCAAGGCTCTGAAACGGATGGCGTGTACCTCATATACCCTGCAGGTTCCAACCTTCCTGTGCCTGTGTACTGTGACATGACCACTGATGATGGGAAATGGACGGTAATAAGAGCACAGGGTGGGCTGCAGGGGAGAATGGCTTTCACTTTACCCCCTGTACAGGGAAATGGGAAATGACAGGGATCAGGGAAATGAGATAGCCTTGTAGGGATGATAATTTGTTTCTGTACTCAGACACCCCTGCTATTGCTCCAGAAATTTTTTTGATGTGATTCTTGTATCCATGTTTCTATTCTGATTGCCCTGTCCATTCTTTTCCTATATCTCTTTGTGTATGAATGAGCAAATCCATGGTTACTAGGAAATTTTTCCAACATGGACTTGAACACAGACATGAAGACAAATCGACAATTCAGAATCTGTTTTTTTGTGGGCTTATGTTCCATCTTGAAACAGCCCCCTCAAAGGGTTTGATAAAGTGTACATAAGAAAAAGGTGCATGAAAAATGTATAAATTTGAAAAACGAGCAAAAATATGCTTCAGCCAGTGAGCAGAAATGTGCACATTTCAAACACGGGCAAACGTGGGTATTTAGAATAATGTATCTGGAAATATACAGAAAATTCCTTGTCAGCAAAAAGATCTCATAAGCCCATCGTGAGGATCAAGCTGCAAGTCCAGAAGGTCTCTGAATCTTAGGGTCAAACCTGATGGTATCCATAGCATGTACTTAGGTCCATGTTATTTTCTTCATCTGTCTTTTTTTGAGTTTAGAGGTCATTGCTTTGCGATTGGCCAAGGTAAACACAAGCATACTTTGCAAGTCTGATTGCTAAGGGATATATCCCTGCAGAAATCCCATCTCCAGAGGGAAAACATGCTAATCTAATAGGATATTCTTTTCCCGTAACATGTAACTGGACTCTTAATTTTGTTCATTCTGTTCATCCGTAGCAATTGTGCAATTAGATGCATAGTTACAACATAGCAAATTCTGTGTTTTATCTATACATCTTCTCCAGGTTTTCCAGAAACGCCTTAATGGTTCGGTCAGCTTCTTTCGGGGATGGAATGATTACAGATTTGGCTTTGGTAGAGCGGACGGAGAATACTGGCTAGGTAAATGTGTACTGGGAAATGTTGGCCACTTCTCCCCTCTTCCCGGCCTGCCATTTATGCTGTGCTAAAGGATATTGTCCTCTCCCTTTCAATGAGTTCCCTGGCCAGCCTCCTTGTCTTGTCCCCAGCCTCCTGTGCTCTTGACCCAGACATTTTTCTCTGCCAGAACTTCCTGGAACACCCCAATGTTTGGGTTTCTCCAAAGACAAGTCCCTGGGCCCAGACCATTCCAGTTGTAAGTGTAAGCATTATGTTTATTGTGATTCTGAGCCAGGAGGACTAGCCAAAATCCATCTCACTTCTCTTCTGAGAGTTGCTGGGCCAGACAAAACACTACTGCCCCCAAAGAATGGAAGATGGATTCCCCCCCCCTTGTAGAACTGTGTAATCCAATGAATGTCTCCTCTCTGCCCTGTGCTCCAGGATTGCAAAATATCCATCTCCTAACTCTTAAGCAGAAGTATGAGCTGCGTGTGGATCTGGAGGACTTCGAGAACAACACGGCTTTCGCCAAGTATGCTGACTTCTCGATCTCGCCAAATGCAATCAGTGCAGAAGAGGATGGGTACACACTGCATGTGTCTGGCTTCACTGATGGAGGGGCAGGTGAGGAAACTGGATGCTCTGTCCTGCCATTGTCATGGTTTCTCAGCTACTCTCCTTTTGACATGTTTGCTCTAAGGCAGTGGTTCTCAACCTTGAGTCCCCGGGTGTCCTTGGACTGCATTTCCCATTAGTCTTCACCACTAGCTGTGCTGGCCAGGATTTCTGGGAGTTGTAGTCCAAGAACATCTGGGGGCCCATGGTTGGGAATCACTGCCCAAGGTTGGGAATCACTATCGTAGACACGATAGGTCTATCTTCAGGTTGGGATCTAGCACTACACCCATGTGAATCTAGAGCAGGTTTCCCAACCTCGTGCCCTCCTGGTGTTTGACTACAGCCTCCATCCTGCCCAGGCTTACCAGACATGATGGTGATTGTAGTCCAAGACTGGAGAGGATCAAGTGGGAAAGAAGGCTGATGCTCAGGATTTGCTAATAGCCTTCAATGTTCCTTTCATCCTCAGTCTGGAACAGTCTTGGTGGGAGAAGTCCAAAACTTAATGCTTCCTAGCTCCAAGGGCAACTGGCTTGTTTTAATGTCTCAATTCTGAATGTGTCCATATGCCAGGTATTTAGATATGATTTGGGTCTCCTGCTTATCACAAATTTAGGGATAGTGCTTGACTCCACATTAGTATGTAGACACGTCCTACAAAGTTGTGTCCACATCCATTTGTTTTCCCTGCACACAGCTGTTTTAGCCTGGATCTTATCAAATAGGTATTAAAAACCCCTTTGTTTTAGAGATCCTAACATGTCCACACCTTTCTGGAAGCCTGTAGACTGAACCAGTACTCTCAAGGAGGACCATTTGCAGTAATGTTGTCATGCCTATAAGCTAGAATACTTAGGTGCCAAGGGATGTACTTCTGGGTAGGCATGGGAGTAACCTATTGAAGTCCTCATTGCTTCTCCTTGCCCTTTCACCAGGTGACTCGTTGTCCTACCACAGTGGCCAAAAGTTCTCCACCTTTGACCGTGACCAGGACCTCTATGTTCAGAACTGCGCTGCACTTTCTTCAGGTGCCTGGTGGTTCAAGAGCTGTCATTTCTCCAATCTCAATGGCTTCTACCTTGGTGGGGCTCATCTCTCCTATGCCAATGGCATTAACTGGTACCAGTGGAAAGGATTCTATTATTCCCTCAAGAGAAGCGAGATGAAAATACGCCGTGTCTGAGACCTGATGTGGTTGGTGGCCATTCTCCCACCCCCAGTGACCTTTAGACACATAATATAGGATGGGTTTCCAAACCTTTTTATTATTATTATTATATTGTCAAGAATATGTAGATCTGGAGTTGATGCAATAGGAACTAAAGCTCTGTGGGCAAAATGGGGCCCTATGCAACCTCCCAGGCTGTTTCTGCAGCTCACGGGATCTCCAGAAATCCCTGATCCCAGCCATATTTTCCATCTATGATGACAAAAAAGCACAAACACTGCAATACACTTTTCAAGTTGGTCACAGGCTCTCCTGCACTGTTCAACACTAGAACCCACCCACCACCCCCCAAACTGAAAGTGAACCTCTGCCTCTTCTGATTTGACTCTTGTGGGCTTTTTAAAAAAAGCATTTTTGGTAGTCTATGCAGCCCCCAAAATATCTCAGACACCCCCCCCTCCAACATGCCAAGAGTTTCCCAGTGGGATGATCAACTAGTGGTGCTGCTAGACTGTAACTCCCATCATCTCTCAATACCAGCTCTGTTGGTTAGGGATGATGGGAGCTGTAGTCCAACCACATTTGGAATTACCCATCTCTAATGGCCATGTATGTGTAAGTGTATAGAAGACATGGTGGTCATAGGAAGTGGTTGCATTCCTGATTGTGTGCCTACCATGGAATGGGCACACAATCAGGAATGGAACTGACGTCTTGTTATTTAGCAGCAACTCACTACCACACACTATCTCACTTACACATACAGTATTCTCAGTAGGACTGCTATATCCACAGGATCATCTCAAACCCCAGAAATATGTTTCCAAGACATATTACCAGAACTGACCACTAGAGGGAACCAGACACCATATAGAGCGAGTTCACTATTATCTGCGGTTTCCTCCATCCGCAGTAGGTCTTGAAATGTATCCCCCACAGATACAGCAGTAATACTGTACATTATTACTGACTTAAGATAGTTTTCAAACCTGGTAGTCAGACTCGTAGCTACAAACAATGGCTCACAATCAAGGGGAGCAACTCTCAGGCTAATTTAAAAACCTGTAAACAACTGCTTTGAATTTCCAGCAAGGGGGGAAAGACAGTGAAAGACAAGCTAATCCACTGGTGGCATGCCGCCCCTGATAGCTCATTCCCCAAGTAAGCTCCATGATCAACAGGAAAAGAAGGTTTCCACTTCTCAGGTCTTGTCAATGATCTGAGACCTCAAGAAGGCCAGTGGGCACTATCACTGGCACAGCTCCCAGCCTCACCTCCTTGGGAACTGGCTAACAGGCTTTCCTTACTTGGTTGCACTGATGCTGCTTACGTAGCTACAGCCACAGGCATCTTCTTTCTCTCATGAAGAAGGGCCAGTGGAAGCAGCAGAGAAGGGAAATTGAGTGGCCTCAAAGTGTAAGATCCAACACTCCTGTTTTGTCTACTATTATGTCATAAGAGCAACCTGACCAGAGGAGAAAGAGGCTAGTGAGAACTACATGAGGTCTGTCAGCTCACCCTGAGGAGAGGAGGAGGAGCGTAGGGGCAGATATTGCCCCAAGAGCCTGGCCAGTATGGAGGGAAGGGGGAAGCCATTACCAGTGGTAGCTCACTAAGAGGCCACGCCCAAGCCTTGTGTTTCATCCTCTTAAACAGAAGATTTTAAGATACCATCTCAAATCTACAGTTCTTGATCCTCTTTGGGCCAGAGCTTAGAAAACCTACTTTGGACTAAAACTCCCCAAATCCCTCAGGCAGCACAGCTGGTTTGGATAGATTGAAAACAGTTGTACTCCTCTGATAAATCTGTCTAAACACACAGTGGAGAGGTGCTCTTTGTTCCTGTCTGTTTTCAATATATTCGAAGCCAGGACCAAAGGTTTCCAGTGGAGCTGGTTGACTTTAATTTTCAAACTGTGAAGGATCAGAGGATGGGACACACGGGGAATGATCTTTCCCAAAAGGTTAAGTATTACGAGTCCTCTTCTTTGTGCCTCTTCAGTTTTCACATTGAAATAAACGCCCATCTTCTGAAGCTGGGACATTTGAAAGACTAACATAAGAGTAATGGGGAGGGAATGTGTTCCTCCCCACAAGACCATTTACTACTTCTTTACTGCTTAACCTCACCCCCACTTTCCCCCTCTGTCTCCGATATTATCCAGTTGCCAATTCTTTCAACAAGGGTCTTGTTTGTGCTGGGAACATCTGGCTGAACAGAACTGTCCAGACTGTGAAGTCCAAGTTACAAGATGGAAACGCAGGCAGAACACTCTTCCCTCCCCACCATCCTCCAGCCTTCTCTTGTGTCCTGCCAAGAGGCTTGTTTTGACTACACTCTCTCCACATCTGGGTTTTGTCTTTGGTAATTATGTGTACAAGTCACCTGAGGCTACAGCCCTGCAGTGGCTGACAGCCAGAGAGCATTCTTTTTGTCCTCCCATGAAATGGGTTTGTGCTTTGGGAGCAGGATGGGCTGGTGGTAAAAAGACCTACCACAGTCAAAGTTCGGAACCCTAAGCTTGCAGTCAGGGTGAAAGAAAGAAAGAAAAGTCCACACTGGAGTTGAAATAAATAACTCTATTTTCTGAAAGACGACCCAAAGAGATGTTGGATGGGTACGAACAAGGAATAAGCAGCTGCAAAAGCCAAGGCACTTTGATATAATGTAAGGAACATTAATACATTTTTTTTTCCTGACAATAATTCACTGGAGCATCCTGGAAGGTTTCACCCTGCTCCTGGGCATGTCAAACAAACAACTTGAAATGGCTAAGAAAGGGTTCCCTGAGCATGTGAGGAGAGGCTTTGTTCCTACGAGGGAATGGAAATTTCCCAGCAGCCTTTGCTGTGGCCCAGGTGAATTTGGAACTGCATCCCTCATTTACCCCACACGGTACACCTGAGAAACTACATTAACAGGACCCTGAATTAATTAACCTAATGAACTACTGTAATGTTTGAATGGCATTGACCTCCAGAAACATCCTGCAGAGAGAGAGAGAAGAGTACTGGTCAACTCTATGGGGCGGGCAGGCGGGGGGGGGGGGCACATCCTACATACTTTATTACTTTTTTTTTTTTTTGCAGAATATAGAGTATAGAAATACCTGTTGTAAAGCTCCTCTTCAGTTTGAAACAGTTGTACAACCCATAATGTGTTATTTTGAGCCAGTCCGTGGTTCCTTATCGTAGAATGTACTGCACAGCCAAAAAGGGTGGCGCAAACTTCATTTCTACCACAAACTGGTGCTAAAGATAGACCTTCTTCCCTACCACTGCTTGGTGGTACAGAAAGAGGGAGGACCCTACTTCCCCATCAACTCTGCTTACAGTCTTGGAGCAGATCGGAGGGGGGGAAAATGACTTCTCATCTGAGGAAGGAAGGAAGGAAGGAAGACTCTTGAAGGGCTAGCTGTTTGAGTCACTTACCCCTGGGAAAGAAGGAAACCAAAAGGAAGACAGGGCGTAAATTCTATTCCCTTTTTTCCCCACTAGAGGTCAACACATCACCCTAGCATCAGATGGCCTTACTACTTTGCCTTCATTCACCACCAGGGAATTTGTATCTCTTGAGTTTGCGCCATGTTGCTATCCCATAGCCAACCACTATAGATACGGGGAGATCAAGCCTTTATGGTTCATGAGACAGAGAGAATCACTCATCTTCTGTTTCCTCACCTCTGGGATCCATGATAACAGAAGCTGCAGAGGAAACTAGGCCACAGGCCTGGTCTGTTGTCAACTCTAAGGTGTGACCTACTGGCGAAGAAGACACCTCTCATCAGAGAGATCATCCTCTGATTCTTCATTCTCACAGTCAGGTTCAGCCACATTCTCAGCCTCCCGAGCCCTACGCTCCCCTATACTGCTCCCTACACCAGCCCCCACTCCTCCTCCAACGAGTGCAAAGGTGCCCGCCCCAGCCATAGTCCCAATGGCAAAGGTAGCGGCAGTACCGGTGCTCAGCACAATGGCTTCTGCAGCCAATATGGCCGCTGCAACGCCAGCTCCAACGGCCCCTCCAGCTAATCCCACAGCGCCTACCCCGATGGCTATCCCAGCTTTGAGGGCGTGGGATTTGTATCGATGGCTGTAGCGCTCTAGGAAATCTTTCGTGTCAGCCTGCAGGTGAGATTCTAGTAGTGAAGTAACATTGGTCCTATCCAGCTCATCGCCCTGCAATGCCATCTCACACTGTCGGACCAGCTCCCGCTGCTTTTCTAGGACGCGCTGTGTCATGGAGCTCGGAGTCACTCGCAGGCCTGCAACCATGGGGCGTGAGAGGAGCTCCTGAGATGAAGGCAGAAAGATGAGAAGATTATAGGATCAGGTTAGAGGGAAACGAAAGAGGTACCAATAAATTTCATCCTAAAAAACAATAATCTCCTCCATAATCCTCACCCTACTTTTCCTTCAAGAAAAATTATGGTGTTCCTACAGCTACCACCATTGTGAGCTTCCCAGTGACCCCTCTGAGATAGTTTAGGCTGACAGATAGCAATTGGTTCTGTAGTTAGCTTTGTAGCTGATTGGAGATTGAAAGACATGTACTCTCTGTCCAGCACTCTAGAGTCTAGATTATTGGTTCCCACCCGTTGATCCCCACATGCTGTTTGACTACAAATCCCAGAAATCCTGGCCAGCACAGCTAGTGGTGAAGGCTTATGGGAGTTTTTAGTCTGATAACATCTGGGAATCCAAGGTTGGGAACCACTGATGGACCATAATGGTTCCTTGTCCTCATTCTAAATAATTATTTCCAAAGCCTATAAAATGCTAATATTTCAAATCCATCCTCTAGACATTACCAATCCATGCCTCCCTAGACCTCTTTTAAGACTGGAGCTTTTCTGGTTGCTTCCAGATGAACCTTCTATTGTAAATCATCTCAAGTCTTCCTCCACTTGTAACCTCCTTGTGCTTTCTCCCTATTATAATTCCTTTTAACTCTTTCCAACAATAAATAAGGAAGCAAGCAAGCAATGGAAAGTTTCAAAGGGGTTCATTATTTTTTGATTGACACTGTTAAGAACCCTCTATCTAGAAGAACCTCTCCTGAATCTAAAGCACCCAGCATTTCCTCTCTAACTGAGAATAAAACTTCAAGACCTTTACAACATTTCATTTCACCCTCTAGAGATCTGCCTGTGAAGTATTTTAGGGAATCTCTTATCCCACACTCGGACTCCATCCTTTGATACTATATTTTCATTTTAAGCCCACCCCTTCCCTCCAGATCCCCCCCTCCAAACATGGTTGCTGCTCCTAAGCCAACTTCAGTAAAAACAGTCCTCTTCAACCTGATGCCTTCTTGATATGTTGGACTACAACTTTCATCATCCCCATTAACATGCTGGTGAGAATAACAGGCTATCTAGTCTAACACCTGGAAGGTTTCAGATGGTGGGAGGCTGAGTTAATTACATTGAGAACTTCAGCCCCTAAAGCTAGATTGATCCCTGAATTCCAACAAATACAAGTCTCACATTAGAATCTGTTCTACCACAAGTATCTTGCATGTTGTAATTAGTTCTTTCACTCAGAGCTGACCCACTGTCTTGTTCACAGTGAATCTTTCCCCCTTCCCATAAATCCACTTATGCCCTGTCCCTCCTTCTGTTCATACCTGCTCTTTGATGAAATCTGCAAATTCCCTCTGTAGAGTGTCCCGGGTGTCCAAATTGTGTATGGTGATGGCCAGCTATGGAGAAGAAAAAAATTGCAAATGTGTCTATGGTGGTGGTGGTGGGAGGGTTTACTGATTCCCCTTCAGTCCTCCCAAATCCTGCAGCCAGAAGAGGCAGAGGGGAACAAAGACTAGGAAGGAAGGAGATTAGGCAAGTGTGTCAACCCCTTGGATATGACATTTATCTGGTGCTGAAGGAACTGGATCAACTGGACTCCTGTTATCAACAGAAGTGGAAACCTTTCCCCATGGACTTCCAAGGTGGGAAGACATCCTTGAAAGTACAGCCTTCCATTTTGAAGGGCAACCAGACAACCACCTTTGAATCAGACTTGTCCACCATGGGAAAGGCAGTCCAGTCTGATTTAAAGGTAAAGAAGAGAAAGACACTCATAAGGAGGGACATCAGGGACACTGAAACTTCCACATGCACAGTTGAGCACTGGGACAACAGACTCAGCAGGCATGCAAATCACTTTCCCCTACTACTGTGAGATATGATAATGTTGTTTAAATTATAAAAAAATGTTTATAATTTTGCATCTGAATATATAAACTGGCATATGCAATTTGCAAAGCATCCTCTTTGCCCTTTTTGATGATGTCTAGATGTCTCATGGACCTCTCAATCTACATTTCAAAGATTATCTATCTTCTTGTGCCGTCCTTGCTTGAATTCATGGGGGTGCACAACAAGGTTCCTCAGAGGACTGTTATCCAGACACTAAACAGGCCCAGATATGCTTAACTTTAGCAAGGATGCTCTGGTACCTATCTGTAGCCCAGCCAGTGGCCACAGTGACCTAAGCTGCAGTTTCTGCCTGAGATGAACAAACTGGAGGACCAACCTACAAAGAAGGAAGTCCAGTGGCCGAACAAAAACCAAAGAAAGGAAGGAAGGAAGGAAGGAATAGTTAGTACAAGCACTTTCACTGTGAGCATCATCTGTTTGCATCTGAGGTAGTAGTAAAATAGGAAAATTGGTACCTGTGTGACTGAGGAGAAGCCAAACTGATATTGCCTCATGAGACCTGAGAAGTTCTAAAAAGGTGAAAAAGGAGTGAGACTTGAGGTTGAGATTTACACAACTAATTCCCCTAAATGACAGACATACAGAGTCTACCTCCAAATGCATCATGGGTGCACACACACACACAAATATATTTCACTCTTCCACAGTCAAGAACTGTACTTTATTTATGCCTCTTTTAAAACGATCCTGATTGCAGCTTTAAGAAAGCCCCCTGAGGGACAAATAACAAACAATATAATCAATGCCGTGGAACAACAAGGGTATAATAGTCTTAAGTAAGTAAATAAACATCTGGTGGCTCAGTGGCTTAGGTATCTGGCTGTGGAGCCAAATGTTGGGAGTTTGATTCCCCACCGTGCCTTGTGTGAACAGAAACAGCCTGTGTGGCCTTGGGCAAGTTGTACAGTTCCAGGGTGCCCACACAAGAAGGGAATGGCAAACTACTCTTGTGTATTCTCTACCTGGAAAATCCTGAAAAAGAATCACTGTAAGTCAGAATTGACTTGATAGCACATAATTAAGCAAGTAAACACATTCGTATAAGGCAGAGCTTGGAAAAGCAACACGAGTTGGGGGATCATACCAATCGTGGTCCAAAATGTAATTTTTCCAAGCTCTGCTATGAATACAGGAGAAACAAAATGACTGCTGGGACTGCTGCCAAGTCCCCAAAATAACTGGATTTTGGCAGCAAATCCTGAGAGCAGGAGGTAAGCTTAGGTATTGGGTTTTGCTAGGCTCATGCTAATACTGGACATGCCAAAGGGAGGAAACAATACCACTGAGTTACATTGGTGTGCCAGGCCTAGACAAGCCTAATACAGCATTTCTCCCATTAATGACTTCTTGGAGGGAAGGGACAGTTCCCGCTTCTCTTCTCTTGATTGGCAGTAGGGACGATTGGATTAACAAGGCTACACTTGACCTGAATGGTGAATTAAGTAGGGAACAGAGGTTTTGGTGGTATTGCTAGATCATTTTCTTCCAGCTTCTTGTGGAGTATCAAACAATCCCAAGCCATTTCCAGACTGGAATCAGCCAAGCAGGATGGGGCTGTCCTTTGCCTATGGTGAGCTCATTGAGACACACAGTTTCAGGACAATCCATAAATTCAAGCACCCAGCACTGAATCAATACATTTTTTTTCCTGCTGGAGGCTGATGACAAGATCTCCCTCTCCAATGCCACATACAGGAGCTGGTGGAATGCCAGGATGGGCCACAAGGATGGAGCAACTGGTGGTTTGTTTCAGGGCACCAACATTTAGAGAGCAACAAAATCTGAAGGTGACTCTACTGGTGAATGTTCCTGCATTCCATGGTTCCCCAGCCTTCTCTATCTTTGGTGGGGAAAGGGAAAGGCTGCATTTTCTTCTTCCTTTGTCATGGGGAGCTTGTGCCCCTGACTCAGTAGGAGGGTAGGAGAAAGTGCTTCTTGTCCCAGGTGCCAAAATGACCAGCCAGCCAGCTATCCATCTAGCCAGCCATCCAGCCCGCCCGCCCATCTGGCTACATATAGTGCTGCTGAAATGAAAAGCTGCTTGACCACTGGTGACTGGATAGCATCTTCCACTGCACCAGTGGGCCTCGCAGTAGCTCCTGGGGCACAAGGCAGGATATGTGGTACACAACTCTCAACTAGAGATGGGTTCGAACTGCAGATTCGGCAGTTTGTGCTGATTTGTTTAGCAGCCGAACAGGCATTCAGAACTTCCCAGCCTCACTTCCATTGGCAGGTGCCTACTTAGAGGCAATGTCCTGGCTTCCCTGGCCCACTTCGTCCAGGAGCTGCCTCTGAGTGGGCGCCCACGAGCGGAGGCAGAGCTGGGGAACACCAAACACTTGTTTGGCCGCTAAACAAACCAGCACAGATTGCCAAATGATTGGCTTGTGCCCATCTCTGCTCTCAACCTCTTGCCCTTCCTCTATGCTCCACATAACAGCTGCCTAATAACAGAGATGGCTCTGGCCAGCAGTCCTCCATCCCAACCCACCTTCTTTGCTTACTCAAAATAAAAGCATTGCTTTTTTACAGAAAAAGCAGAACTTTTCTACATAACTCTGTTTTACTGGATATTACCTAACACCATGTCACAAAACCCCCAACATCCCTTCGCTACAGTAAATCAAACCTGCATTAAAGTCAGGGGCCAAGGCAACCCTAGAAAATTGGCACCAGATAGCTCCCCAAATCTGTTCACACATTCACAATACCAGTCCCATAACCTCCTGTCCACTTAGGGTTATCATTTCTTTTTCTGTGTCCATAAAATCTTTGTGACAAGCAGAAACACATTCTACTGTCTGTGCACCTCAGCACCTTGATACTGCATCGCTCACCTTTATCTTGGAGGCAAGTTGTGCCCCTGTGAGGGCTGTCCCTTCCCAGTTTCTCTTCACATGCATTGCAGCTGATCTGGCTATGTCATTCCCATAATCCCTCAGACATTCCCTAAAATCATCATCCATGTCTGGAAGAGATTAGCCAAACAGTTGGGGAAGAGGAATAGTTAGTAGGGCAACATCTGCACAACATCTCCCTCTAGTGGTCATATGATTGTAGCAAAAACAATCAAGAATCTTAATCAACTCTTAAGACTACTAGGTTTTATTTGCCACGAACGTTTGTAGACATAGTCCATGTCTTCAAATACTCAGAGTATGCCATTCAAACCACTGTTGACTGTAACAAAAGTTTACTTACTTATGAGCCTCACTTTCATATGCCCACTGGTTCTGTTCTAATAATACAATAATACAATTTTTACTAATCATGGATTTTCAGATTTTTTTGGAGTACAAATCCCATAATTCTGCATTCAGAGAGTTCCATTTGAGATACAAATGGGACTCACCTAGGAGAAAGGCCTAAACTGGAAGACTGTGCGGCCTAGCTAGGCCTAGCTTCCCCTAGCATCCTGTTCAGAAAGGAATCGCCTAGCCATCACTGGGCAGCTTCCTTTCTGAACAGGTACCTAGGCAGAGCTAGGCCGCAAAGCCTCCCAGTTTAGGCCTTTCTCCCAGGTGAGTCACACATAGCTGCCTATAAGTCAGGTGGAACTCCCAGGATGGAAGAAAAGTGAGTTTAAAAATAATTGGTAAAAGGTACTCGTTATTTGTCACTTTTTTCTGCTTTTGCCAGGTCCCTCTGGATTCCTTTCTGGAGCTAAAAACCTCCCTTCCTGCCAGTGGAAAAATACGGAGATCGTATTGATTGGCTCTGCCATCTTTTTCCTGCGGGGTTAAGAACAGGTTCAAAGGAGGAGCACTGAGGATGTGAAAACAGCTCGAGGGACAACAGTTAAACACACCCTCCCCAGGACCTTTACTCTGATCGCCATCTGAACTTCCACCAATAAGAGTGAACTGCTTAACTCTTCTGCTGCGATACAATTACACATCTTACACATCTTTTGTGGTTATTTAGCCATGAGGGAGGGACATGCTAACTCCAGATCTGTGTTGGCTGTTGCTTAATTAGTTGCAGAGATAATCCCTGTGATTGCTGAACGAAGGAAGTGGAAAATCGGGGAACAGCTGGAGTATTTGGAGAGGCAGCTCTAAGAGGCAATCTGTGTTACAACAGAGGTGGAGAACCTTCTTTTGTCTAAGAGACCACTGGTCTATGGGAGAAGTCAACCTCAGACAAAGCCAGAGCCAGGAATGACTGAAATCTGTAGCATTTTGGATTACACAGCTTGCTTTTTCTCTTGATCCATCTCTTCCCTCTGCCCATACTTGTGGGCATGTGTGTGCACACCCACCCACATACAGAAAGGCCAAAGACCCACATACATGGACCAATCAGAAAGCTACCAGTCCCCCTCACCTCCCCCCAAAAAAGAGGGAAAGACTGCTCCACTCTTGTGGGGGCTGTTGATTAAACTCAAGGTCTTGTGCTTTCGGCATATCGTTAGAAGTCTCACAGGAAAAAGACAGTAAGTCTTGGAAAACCTAAGCAGGAAAGGAGGAAGACCTAACATCAGATGGATTGACTCTGTAAAGGACGCCATGGCCTTGAGTTTGGAAGAGCTGAGCAGGGATACTAGCAAAAAGATCTTTCAAAGGTCACTAATTTATAAACTCGCCATCAGTCAGAAACAACTTGGTGGCAAGGCTGCATTATCTCCTGGGGCCATCAGAGGGAGCCACCGGAGAGACACTTGTGCAAGAACTACCTGGAAGAATGAATGCAAGCAGGTGGTGAGGAATCTCTGAACCTCCAGATGTTGTTATGTACCATCAAGTCGCTTCTGACTTACGGCAACCCTACAAATGAGCAGTTTCCAAAATGTCCTGTCCTCAACTGCCTGCTCAGCTCTTGTAAACTCAAGACTCTGGCTTTCTTTGGGGAGTCAGTCCATCTCATATTTGGTCTTCCTCTTTTTCTGCTGCCTTGAACCCTTCTCAGCATGATTGTCTGTTGCAGAGAATCCTGCCTTCTCATTATGTGTCCAAATTAGGATAGCCGGAGTTTCAACATTTTTGCCTCCAGAGGTAGTTCAGGCTTGATTTGATCAAGGACCACATAATACCATGGAGATATTACAACCTTGGCTTTTTTTTTCTTTTTTTAAAGAAAGCACATTACTTATCACACATCTCTGTAGTTCAAATAATGTGTTGGAGGGACTATATGGACTTTTTAAATACCATCCCAGAGCGCTTAGAGTACTCTCTGGGTAGTTTACAATTTAATTATGAAGGCTATACATTCCCCTCCCCAGTGACCTAGGTACTCAATTTACCCACCGCAGAAGGACGGAAGGCTGAGTCAGCCTCAAGCCGGCTACCTGGGATTGAACCAGGGTCGTGAGCAGAGTTTTAGCTGCAGTACTGCAGTTTAACCACTGCATCACGAGGCTCTTTTCATTTTCACAAATAAGGACAGCTTCCCATATTTGACATCATAGGTGGCCTGTGAGTGAGGAGAGTAGTGGAGGGGGAGACAGGATTAAGCTGCTTTTGAGGGAGTGGGGGAACCACACCTGTTTGGATGAGAAGCCATCATGCTTTAAAATATTAAAATGAAATATATGAGAAAGTCCAGTCTCTGCTCCAGGAAATTGATTGAATTAATCTAACCCTTTTTGAGTCTGTGGTAAAAAAATTAGAAAAAGCCACTGCAGAAAGAAAACGCATAAAGATATCACATACTCCTGCATGGTAAACTGAAAGAAAGACAGTTTTATGGAACCAATGCTCCACCTCGTGGTGGAAAGATGAACAGCTTCTGTTTTCCATGGACCTAAACCTGGAAAGCTTGCCTCTTTATGACATTTTAATCCCTTGCTTTGGAATTTTGCACATGGATCATGCAGAGATCTAGGAGATAGATACATGTGGGAAGAAACATGAAAGTGGGAGAATGCTAGGAGATCAAGGTTTCGTCATGTGGAGAACTTCCATGGTTAATGAAGGGCCTTCAAAAAAGCAGTTCTTCATGTGAGAAGGATTTATAATTTTATAATCTCAGAACTGCAGAGCTGGAAGGGACCCTATGGATCACCACGTCCAGCTTGTGTCAAGGAGGCACAGTGGGGAATCGAACTCCCAATCTCTGGCTTTGCAGCTAGATGCCTAAACCACTTAACTATTCAGCAGGGCTATCCAGTCGGACGGCAACAGATGGGGGCAGACCTAGATTAATTAATGCTGATTAATTCTGCCTCAATCCATAAAGCTTGAAAGGTTGCGAGTTCAATTCCCCACTGTGCCTCCCTAACACAGGCTGGACTTTGTGATCTATAGGGTCCCTTCCAGCTCTGCAGTTCTGAGATTATAAAATCATACTTTGAAATAGAGGTTGGATGACCACCTGACAGATGTGTTTCAATAGGAATTTCCTGCTTTGGCAAGGGGCTGGATTTGATGACCCCTGAGGTCCCTTCCACTCTTCTATGATTCAAGATTACCATTCCCCCATGGTGGCTTGGGGATTCTTGGTCTTGTAGTCTGAAAAACAACAGGTTGATACTCTGGAAGAGGAAAATAAATAACAATACTAGGGAGGTATTTACCTGCTAGGGTGCCATCAGTTTCCACCACCACTTTCTTGCCAGGGAACGGCATCAGGTAACAACGGGTGGTGGTCTTCTTGAGTGTCCCCAGGACTCGCGGATGCTTGTTCGGTTGATTCTCCAGCCTCTAACAATGAAGCATCAAGAAAAGCAATTTAAAGGCTGCCATCTTAGAACCACAGCAAAGAGCCCTCCTGTTGTTCCTCTCTTGTGGATGACAGGTGGGCCCAGAGAGATGCCAGAATTTAATTCCAGTCAAATTTTGATAAGAATTTATTACAATTCAAAAATTTCTTCAAATATAAGATGACAAGAACTTGAGATTTTGGGGGAAAAAATTAAATAGTAGAAAATCTGAAACTTGACAATTCACCCTTGTGCAGTTTGTAACCTAAGACCAGTATCCAGTCTATTGGTAGTCCTAAGTAGAGTAGACTCATTGACTCAGGGAGATTTGTACAGGCGTTGACTTTGACATTCAGCAGTTGATTCAGTGGATCTGGCTTAAATGAAAGTAGCAAGGGGATACTAGTATGAAAATCTGCATTTTAACCCTGGTATATTTCACTATACCTGGCTGGGTAGCTCAGGTGTTTAGGTATCTGGATGCAGAACCAGAGGTTGGGAGTTTAGTTCCCCACTGTGCATCACAGAAGAGCCAGCTTGTGTGGCCTTGGGCAAACTGCACAGTCCCAGGATGCCCTCAGAAGAAGGAAATGGTAACCAACATTTGAGTATCCCCTATCTGGAAAATCCCAAAAAGGGTTGCCGTAAGTCAGAATTGAACTGATAACACATGATATTTCATGTGCTTTCTTCAGATGACCATCAGACAACCCAAAACCTGACAAATATCCTCATCCCTAGGTGGACCCCTTTATGGACTTCCTATTTTTCCAATACCCTTGCAAATTAGCTGATACAATAGAACCAATTACCTCTCTGATATCTTGGAGATATTTCTGGCCTCCTTGGAGCCCATAGATGGGTGGGTAGAACCAGTCACGGACCAAGATGTCCAGATGCTGCAACAAGAACACAAGACAATCTGGATCCTGATAGCCATCCCACATTGGCTGCTTCATTGACTACGCAAAAGCCTTTGATTGTGTGGACGACAGCAAACTATGGCAAGTCCTTAAAGAAATGGGAGTGCCTGACCACATTATCTACCACCTGAGAAATCTATATGTGGGACAGGAAGCAACAGTTAGAACTGGATATGGAACAACTGATTGGTTCAAAATTGGGAAAGGAGTATGACAAGGCTGTATATTGTCTCCCTGCTTATTTAACTTATATGCAGAATACATCATGCAAAAGGCTGGACTGGAGGAATCCCAAGACGGAATTAAGATTGCCGGGAGAAATATCAACAACCTCAGATATGCAAATGATACCACTCTGATGGCAGAAAGTGAGGAGGAATTAAAGAACCTCTTAATGAGGGTGAAAGAGGAGAGCGCAAAAAATGGTCTGACGCTCAACAATAAAAAAACTAAGATCATGGCCACTGGCCCCATCACCTCCTGGCAAATCGAAGGGGAAGATATGGAGGCAGTGACAGATTTTACGTTCTTGGGCTCCATGATCACTGCAGATGGTGACAGCACCCATGAAATTAAAAGACGACTGCTTCTTGGGAGGAAAGCGATGAAAAACCTAGACAGCATCCTAAAAAGCAGAGACATCACCTTGCCGACAAAGCTATGGTTTTTGCAGTAGCGATGTATGGAAGTGAGAGCTGGACCATAAAGAAGGCTGACCGCTGAAGAATGGATGCTTTTGAATTGTGGTGCTGGAGGAGACTCTTGGGAGTCCCTTGGACTGCAAAGAGAACAAACCTATCCATTTTGAAGGAAATCAACCCTGAGTGCTCACTGGAAGGACAGATCCTGAAGCTGAGGCTCCAATACTTTGGCCATCTCATGAGAAGAGAAGACTCCCTGGAAAAGACCCTGATGTTGGGAAAGTGTGAGGGCAAGAGGAGAAGGGGAGGACAGAGGACGAGATGGTTGGACAGTGTCATTGAAGCTACCAACATGAATTTGACCAAACTCTGGGAGGCAGTGGAAGACAGGAGGGCCTGGCGTGCTCTGGTCCATGGGGTCATGAAGAGTCGGACACAACTTAACAACTAAACAACAACAAAAATATAACAGATACAAGTTTTAACCAAAAACCTAAGTATCTGTTAAATATTGGCACAGGATGTATGCTGTTCCTAATATTGCCGTTTTTTGGAGCTCTGATGGTGTGATTTCTGAGATCTGCAACTGCTTATGGTACTTATAATACTTATAGTACTTCTTCTTCTTCTTCTTTTTCTTTTTATTATTATTATTATTATTATTATTACAATGATCATCATCATCAGTTGTTGTTGTTCCAGTATCACAGCCAGCAACTTGGCTGCAGAAATGGAACATGGTGAAGGAAGGATTGGTGAAGGAAAGATTGTTTCAAAGGGTGCCATATTTGAGGCTCATAACCCTCGCCAAACAATTGAACAGACCTGTAAGGAGATCAATAAAGCAGTAAGTAACGGATGGGGCAGAGGAAACTTCATTGGCATGCAGAGATGGGAAAGAAAAGAGTCAGGGAAAGAGATGCGGGTACCAGGCAGAGGAGCACAGAGCTGGGAGAGGCGGTGAGTGAGGATGGAAATTCAGGAAACAAAGGGGCTCTTTGATGGGAGGCAAGACAGAGGGCCCTAACAGGATGGTAATGGTGGGAGGAGGAAAGGAGAGTCTAACATGAGCATGGAAGGAAGGAAAAAGAAGGACCAACGCTTGTTACCTGAATGGACGTCAAACGGCAAGCACGCCCCACCATCTCGGCAACATACATGAACATCTGTGGGGACAGAGGAAGCAGGAAGTGAGTCTGGGAAAGGATCTCTGAGCTCAGCCCATGAGATCCACTTCCCTCCCAGAGCCCAGAACGGAGGCCAAAATGGCACTGTATCAATCAACAATGCTTATCTTGTGCAGTTTTTTTGGTGACGCTGCAGTTTGGTCTCACCCTTGCCGCGGTGAGCTTAGGACAGCGTGAGTGAGCTCGTCTCCTTTTATCCTTGCAATAAGATATATGATGAGACAAGGCTGAGACAGAAAACAATGGGTCAAAGACTTGGTGCACTGCTGAATGTTGGCTTGAGCTCAGGGGTCAGCGCTCACCATCTCGCCCTCTACCTCCTGGCTTTCGGAATGGCAAATCTGGTTTATTTTGAAAAATGAAACGTTTATATAAGTCTCCTCTCTGCTGGGGGAGATTGCTAGAGTTTTGTGAATTTTGTGCATTCCAGAAGATTTATTTAATATTTTTTTGAAAAATAAATAAGGGGCACAAGTTTTTGATCTGCAACAAACACGATCATTGTGCAAAAAGAGAGAGAGAGAGAGAGAGAGAAGGTTACGGTTGTTTGCTAGCACTGCTGCCGCTGAAAATGTTATTCATTCTTGGGCAGGGGCAAAATCTCTTACAACAGCCAAAGCATTTTTCTAGGGGTGTTTCAATGTGTCAAGGTATTCTTTTCATTAAGGTTGTGAAAACTGGGAGTATTTGTTATCTTTTACTATCCTGGTGCTTTAGCTTTTTGGCCCACTGCAACAGGGAATGAAGTATCTGACATACAGACACCCACCCACCCATCAAAGAATTCGGTGACAAATCCTTTCAACCCAATCTATATCAGGGGCATGTGTTACACCAGGGTGACAGACAGCTGGTATGAGATATAAGCAATCCAGGCTCCCATCCAATCTGAGCCATAAAGCTCACTGGGGATGCAATTTGGACCAACCATCTTCTCTCAGCCTGGCCTGTCTCGTAAGGGCACAAGGAGGAGGAACAGCGCTCTATACATGGCCTTCAGTTCACTGGAACACAGACGGGGTAGAAATGCAGTTTGCAGAGAATGAAATGTATTTGCCACTGTGCAAACCAGCCTTGTGGGTGTCTCCATACCCTACTCACCTTCATTCAAATCTGAGGGTTGTCTCAGGAATTCCTTTTCTCTCAAGTGCCACAGGTGGGTGATTCTAAGGGCTTATTGTTTTCCCTGAAGTGTGTGACCAACAGGTGTTTGCTCTTCAAGCACTTTTTACCAACCTACGAACTCTGCGTTTGCAGCATATCAGATTGTGCTGATTGGGTAGGACCCAAATTTAGAGCAGGCTGAGTTAGGCAAAATGATCTTTGAGGGCTTCCAGTTCTGTTACGCACTGAATCCTTTTTTTTTTTTTTTTTGCTCCAAACTGAGGGCTGGATAGCCCAATGGTTTAGGTATCTGGCATCAGAGCCAGAGGCTGGGAGTTCGATTCCCCACTGTGCCTCCTGGGAAATAAGCCAGTTTATGTGGCCTTCGGCAAGCTGCACCGTCCCAGGGCACCCCCAGAAGAAGGGAATGGTAAATCACCTCTGTGTATTCTCTACCTGGAAAACCCTGGAAAAGGTCGCCATAAGTCAGAATTGATTTGAGGGCACACTTTATTATTATCATTATCATTATTATTAACCTGAAAGACCCAGGGGGGAAACTTAGTCCACATCCCCTCTTTTTAGCTTATGCAGAGAGGACCTGATTTCTCTACTCCAGTGGTTCCCAACTTTGGGTAACCCAGGTGTTCTTGGACTGTAACCCTCAGAAACCCTGGCCAGCATAGCTGATGGTGAAGGTTTCTGAGAACTGCCGTCCACAAACACATGGGTTACCCAAGGTTGGGAACCATTGTTCTACTCCATCCCCACCCACAGATGCTCTGTTTTCTCTACCACCCCCTATGAGAATTTAATGACCTACAGGTGGAGAACCTCTGCCTCCCCAAATATTTTGGACCTCCACTCCCATCCGCCCAATCCAGTGTGTCCAGTTGTAGGAAATGGAAGTCCATTCTGGAAGTCCAAAATACCTGGAAGTCTCAAAGGTCAGCACCCTATTCAAAACGGTCACAACTCTACTCACTTCTAGGTATTCCAAGTCTGTGTCTTTCATTGTGGTGGCCACATTGAGTATCTAGGAGAGAAGAGAGAGACAGAGCAAGGTGTCAGATGTTTGGAAGGCAGAGGCAGTAGAGGAAAGAATACAGATACAGGAGAGGAATTGGGATCTGACAAGAACATACCTGATAAGAGCTGAGCAACATGGAAAAAGCTGAAAGCTTGACACCAATTTCCTTGCTTCTGTCCACATCCATTGAACCCTCTGTGTCTACCAAGAACATGGCTACCTAGAGTTGTAGACAGTAGGAAGAGATTTAATCAATCCTTAAAGGTTCATGACTTCATAAAGAGCAAAGGATGGGTTTGGACAACAGCCTCCAATCCAAGATGTAAAAGCTCAGGGATGGGGGGGATCATCTGGCATTAAATGTACCAACAAAGTTACTTCTTTTTCTAGTGTGGGAAATGTTTCTGATGAGAAGGACAGCCAAAACATCAGGTTCAAGACGAACAAAGTAAAGCGATAAAATGGAACTTGAAGGTAAAAGCGGATCAGTTTCAAACTTGCAGGCTCTGCTAGACTATGTTTTACAAAGACAAATTGAAGTTCTACCACTCAGTGTCAGGATCTGGCCCACACTGCCCTGGCAGCTGCAGGATCGGGGCCAGCCTGACCCAGGAATGGCCTGGTGTTTGCAGGCTCAGGCCCTGGTCTGTATAGCAGCTGCTGGGCCACTCATGAGGCTCACCTGGAAGCCTGGAGGGAAGGCCTATTTAAGGAGTGGTTCTCCCTGCCAGACCTTGCCTCAGCAACAACGGTCTTTGGCTGTGCTTGTTGCCCCTGAGCTTCAGAGTCACTGTGTTCCAGTATTCCTGGATCTGCTCCTGTTCCTGCCTTGGCCCCTGCATCTTGGTGCCTCTGCTTGGTCATGACCAACTGCACAGTGAGTGCCTTTGGACTTGATGCTCTATGTAGTAGACTGGGTCCTGGTGCCCTTGCTCCTGGTGAGAGGCTGCCTGGGATATCTTGGACTGTGACACTCAGATACAGATGCAGAAGTCACACACCTTGTATTAAAAAAGTATTACTTCAGGAATTGTGACCCAAGTCCTTCATGCACCCATGATCCCACTCTTGATTGACCCTCCCTGCACTGAGTTTTCTTCACTTTAGCAAAAACAGTGGGGGAGAGGAGCAGCCATTTTGTTATTGACACTGTCAAGTACTCCAGATGTTGGCCATTTCCATGACTCCACCCCCTTAATCTACCTACTAGTTAAGGCTGATGGGAGCTGCAATTCAGTAATATCTGGAGGGAAGCATTCTGCCCACTGCTGCATTGAACTCTTACTTTTCCATGTTCAGTGGAGATCCAAAACGGCTGACTCCATATCCATATACCCTTTGTGGTGGTGGTAGGTCCTGGTCGCCATTCAAATCCTGCCAGGGGGTCATTTTCTTCACCCATCCATGAATCATCCTCAGCCACCTGCCAACAAGGAAGAAATGCAGGATTGTGTCTGAAAGAAAGAAGGATTCTGAGCCTAGGATGAAGAATTTGACATCCTTCCCTGGGGAGGAATCCTTTCCTATTGAGGACAGCTCAGTGACTTAGGTCTCTGGCTGCAGAGGTTGGGAGTTCAATTCCCCACTATGCCTCCTTGAAAGGGGCTGGACTGAATGATCCATAGGGTCCCTTCCAACTCTGCAGTTCAAAGTTTATTTTTATTATTTTCATACTAGCAGGTCATAGACTCCTTAGGTAGCCACAGACATGTTTGATACCTTTAGCTCAAACCTAGGCACAACTTCCTAATGACTCTAAGTTAAGGAATAGATCATTGGTTCTCAACCTTCAGTAGCCCAGGCATTCTTGGACTGCAACTCCCAGAAACCCCAGGAAGCACAGCTGGTGGTGAAGGCTTCTGGATATTGCAACACAAGAACACCTGGGTTAGCCAAGCTTGGGGACTACAGCGACCCCTAAAACCTGTAGCAAGCATTAAGATTGCACTTTTTACTGTGCTCCACCCAGAGCCTCTTTTGCTTTCTATTGTAATCTTTTGTTTTCCCTCTGAGATTACACAGTATTGTGTAATGTGGGTGTAATGTTTTCTATTTGTTGACTATTTAAGTATCTTCCAAGCTGCTCATAAAATTAAATAATGGGGAGAAATAAGTTTTGAACAAACAAAAGGATTTTTTTAAGGTAACTTTGTTAAATGTGCGGAAGAGAAAGGTAGCTTCTAGGCCATATCAATTAAAGCACAAAACAATTGTAAAATATAAATAAAATACAATAAAACAATTATAAAATATAAATACATTTTTCTTTATTCTAATTCAAAATATCTGCTTTCACAGACTCTCTACACAAAATGAACTCCCTGCAAACACCACCAGCGGCTTCCTTTTCCAACAGGAACCAGGCCCAGCCTATGTATGTTGGGCCATGTGGCCTTCCAGAGGGGTATTTCTCCAGGTGAGCACAATTTAGGCATCTATCCAGCAGGTGGATCTCCCAGAATGGATTAGTCTGGGATTTGGAGTCCAAACAAACACAAATGAACACACCTATTGACCACTCCCTACCAGATTCTTTGATGGATCCTTATTAACTGATTCTCAGAACAGACTGGCTCTCTCAACTGCCTCACTGCCAAAACATTCAAATCACACCAACCAATCAGCATTCAGCTCTTCAATCTGCATAGCAGGCCAACCATATTAGTGCTCAACTTGTGCATGTCTATTATTCAGGCATTCCCAGCCATCCATTAAACAAACCTGTTATCAATACTAGTTACACTTGCACGACTGACAAGCATCGACAGAAATCCTGCCGCCGCCACCCCAAACACATTATGACACTCACCAGGTTTTGGAATCGTCTCCGGAGGAAGTTCAGCAGGAAGGATTTGCCACGGCGCTGTTCACCAAGGATGGAGACCAGGCAGACTGGAGAATCCTTCACCTGACCTTCCTCCAAGCAAGAGCTTAGCACTGCCTCATCCAGGCAGAGATTTCCATTCTCATCCAAACCCACCAGCTGCACTGGTTCTCCCATCTGTGACAGCAGTATTGGTATCTCCTGAAAGAGGTATAACACAGTCAGGTCAAGAACAAGCCCTATGCTCCATTCAGAATAAGCCAGGCCCATGGATCTGTGTTGGGAGGGAAACCAACACAGAGGCAGGGCTGGGCCACATCATTTTGCTGTCTGAGATGAAGAGATGCCTTCCTATTCCTTGCATCAAATCTATGTAGACTGACCGTTGAATCTTAGATCCACCCTGATAATGCGAAGTATTATTGGCCATAACAGAAGGCTCAGGTTAGTTTTGGAGCACAAGGTGGGCCTTTTATTACCAATTTCTTTCTTCTAACACTTCGCTACCACCTCCCAGCATTTGTCAATCAAGGTGATTTCTTTGCTCTGCCTAGCACTCAGGGTGATCTTGCATAGAGGAATGTGGCAGGGTTTGGTATGTTTTGCAATTTTGCTGATAGTGATATTGGATTTACGTAAGTGGGTGTTTGTATATCAAATCTGGCTGCCAGGTGAGCATTGGTGCTATGCACCATACATGTTCTTCTTGCAAGTCCCACCAACAAAAGAGGCTAAGTTGGTGGAAAAGTATGTGGGCTCATTTTTTTATTTTTATTTTTTGCAGCTGCATTCCAGCTATGGAGGTCAGAGTGGAAGTTCTGATTCAGCTTCAAGTAGGGACCAACGCCATTCTTGTAACTTGTGCTTTTTTTCCAAATGTTAATATAAGACTGAAGGCTGGCTCTGGTGTCTCAAATTTTCAGAACAGCTTTCCTCTTCATCTGGAATGTTGCTGAAGTTGTTTTAACATTCTGTGTACTATGTACTGCATTGGACTTGTAGTTTTGAAACACTGCAATAAAACCAATATTGGAACAGTGGGCAGAATACGTATGTGTAAAGTGGATGGAACTAAATAGTCAGTTGAAAAAAAACCCCTCTGCCATTTAACACGCCACTCATTTTAGTAAATGAAATATTAGAAATAGATGGCAGTGAGTCCTACTTGTATCCTAGCATGGAATGAGTCAGATCCACACTTAGGATGGAGACTTCATCTATGAGATCAATGGGATTCCACATAGTCATAATTAGCTTGCTTGCTTGCCATGTGTCAGCCCTCAAGATGCTGATGCCGGGATCCAACCCAACTGATTCTCCCAGGTACCATATTAATGAATGCTGTAATTGCTCCTAGTTGAGTAAGTGCCATTTCCAACACCTGTTGGCTATTGTGTGGCTCCAATTACTTATAAGCCATTTTGGGCCTGTTTTTATTCTTACTGGTTCCTTCTCAAACTCCTCTGGTAGAGGGAGCTGTCCAATTTTTTCCACCAGGTTCTTCAACCGAGTGTCTGGTTTCATCCTCTCCCGGCTGCAGGGATGACGGCATTCGGGGCAACGGTACCCATTTTGCAAGGGTACACTCCAATGGGCAGACAAGCATCCCCTACAGAAATTGTGTCCACAGTCAATGGAGACAGGGTCATCAAAGGACTCCAGGCAGATGGAACATGTGATGTCCTCTTGCAGGTTCTGGATCATGCCTTTTGCAGACTGCTTTGGAGGGTCTGCTGGTGGGGCTGGCCTGCAAGGCATAAGAAGGGTAGAACCTATCAAGCTGCAGATGGGACTGGATGGACACATAATCCCAGCCAGCACAGTGAATGATTGGTGTGATGGGAAATTGAGTCCAAAAACACCTAGAGCAGTGGAGGCAAACCTTTTTGGGCTCGCGTGCCCAAAATGAGGGGGGGGGGGGGAGAAACCAGTGGCTGTCGTGCCGTCCGGAACCGGAAGTGGCAGTTTCAGGGGGAATCATAGGGACGGACCCAGAGGACCAGGAACAGGAAGTTTAAGGGGGAATCATAGCGATGGACCCAGAGGACCAGGAAGTGGTAGCGGAAGGGGGAATCATAGGGACGAACCCAGAGGACCAGGAAGTGGCAGCGGAAGGGGGAATCCTGGCTGCAGCCAGCTCATAAGGTTTGCCTCCACAAGGGAGGGTGGGTGGACCAATACCTCGCGTGCCATAAGAAAGGGCTTTGCGTGCCACCTGGGGCACACGTGCCATAGGTTCGCCATCACTGACCTAGAGCATTCATTTCCAGATGTTCTTAGACTGCAACTCCCAGAAGCCTTCACTGCTAGCTGTGCTGGCCAGGATTTCTGGGAGTTGCAGTCCAGGAACATCTGGGGACCCGAAGTTGGCAAACACTGACCTAGAGGGTCCTTCATTCTCAGTCATAAGCTAAACAGAGGGAGCCAAGGACTATTTGTAGCTGCGGCTTTACCATCATTCGACTGCATCTGCAGATCTTAGCCTGGATATAGCCCAAATGGATGCATGATGATAAGGTAGAAGGAAGTTCAATGAGATCCTGGGTGGTGACCTGCCCTTGCATCCTATCTCTCTGAAAGGGAGAATGGGTGGCCCTCTGGATGTTGTTGCTCTGCAGCTCTTATCTGCCACCGATGGTTAGGGTTGACAAGAGTTTCCACCTAAAAACATGGCACCTAACCCTGGACTACTGCATCCCAGATCCCCAGTCAGTTATTGCAATTCTACCTGCTTTGGATTTTTTTTTGCTCGTGACTATTTGTCTTGTTTGCCATTTCCACTAAGATTGCTTTTCATTGTGTGAAAACAACAAAGGGTTTTGTGGCACCTTAAATAAGAGCAAGTTTATTTTGGTATAGGCTTGCAGATGTAAATGAAGCTCTAAGGCAATGGTTCCCAACCAAGGTGTTCTTGGACTGCAACTCCCAGAAAACCCAGCCAGCACAGCTGGTGGTGAAGGCTTCTGGGAGCTGAAGTCCAAGAACACCTGGGTTACTCAAGGTTGGGAATCACTGCTCTAAGGTATCACAAGCCTCTTTGTTGTTTTTGTTGCAATAGCTTAACAAGGCTCCCAGAAACTCTTTAAGGTGGCTGATGCAAAACCTGCTTTTGCAAAGACAGATGGGGCACCTGAGGATGGGTTATGTGGGGTAGCTTCTTCTCCCATTCCTTCTGGGACAGAACCAGAGACCGGGGGGGGGGGGGTGGGATGAAGAAGCTATATCCTAGGATCACAGCTCCATACAGGGTTGTCAGAGTACACCAAGAGCCAGCAAGGAAGGAGTTAATGGGTATTTAGGATAAGAAGATCTTCCTTTTGCCTTCTGTGAGAGATAGAGAAGTTCCACATTTCCATAAGATAAGGGGAAGCCAGAAAGAATTTTGATCTAATCACTTACAAGAGAGAACAAAGCCCTGTAGCTTATGCCACCTTGAACTCTTGATTGGTTCAGGTGAGGTTTTTTGGGTGTAGCTGAGCAAATAGATAAAACATGGCCTAGGGAAGTGTCTCTTGTTCATTCCTGCAGACAATGAATCCCTGCAGAAACTCTTGAGTTAAGAGGCAAGAATCCTTCTAAGCTGTTTGGGGGAGAATGTTTAGGCAAAGCAAGACAGGTTTTAGGACTGAAACACAAGAACCAAAGAAACTTGGGCCAATGTGCCTTAGTAGCTACACACACACAACACACACGTTCTTTCCCAGTCCCTAACAGATCCATAGAAGGCTGTGACCCTAAGCACGAACATGGAAGTTTCAATGAATTAGTTGGGATTATATTTTTGAATTAATGTGTAGAAGATTGAGTTGTGTGGTCTCTTGTAAGAGCTGCATGCACAAGAGAGATGGGAGAAAAGGTGTGAGGATGTACTGGGAGAAACCAGGTGCCAGGAACTGCAAATATGAATATGAAGTAAGGAAAAAATCTCTTATTGGCAAAGCCCAAAATGTTTACCTCTTTGAGATGTTGAAGCAAAAGTGCAAGAATGAGTAATATTACAGAAGCTACTAATAATATTTGTGTGACAGTATATAGTACAGCAACACTTCAGAAACAAAGTACTGTAGTATTTTGGAAGGAAGTGGAATGGAGAGGTGCCCAGGATCACATATAGTTCAGTCCCAAAGCCTTTCTACATTGCCATTAAAAAGAACTGAGATGGCAAGGAGAGGCTGAACAATGGCTCTCTGTGACAGCTTCTCAATGGAGTGCCCAAGGGTTGTGCTGGACTAAAATGCCCATCGTTCTGAGCCAGCAGAGGGTGATGGTAACAATGGATCTGAAGGATGCCAGTTTGGAAAAGGCTGCTGTATGAAATATCAAGAACAGTGCAGTTGCAAGCATCCATGGGGAAAACACCTCTCCCCTGTACTATAGGGCTGCCTATCCCCTAAGAAAAGGATTTTTTTTTTGTTGAACTTGAAAAGTCCCAACAACCAGAATCCAACTGGTGATTAATAGTTGCGTAAATGAAATTGTATAGGCCCTGGCACCAAATTGCTGCTGATTAATATAATAATGTCTTAGAACTGCAGAGCTGGAAGGGATCCTATGGATCAGAGAGGCACGGTGGGGAATCGAACTCCCAACCCCTGGCGCTGCAGCCAGGTACTGAAACCACTGAGCTATCCAGCAGTTCTTATTCTGTTAGATTAGCATGTTTTCCCTCCAAAAATGGGATTTCTGCAGGGATATACTGTGTGCCTGAGCAATAAGGTGCTGGTTGCACTCTTGAGCCCATGCTTGGGAATGAACCCAGGAACAGAACCAGTACCTTGTTAATGAGCAGCAATTTGCCATCCCAGATTACACAATTTCATTTAAACTAATCATAACATTTATAAATTCCAATAATATTTTTTTAAAAATCAAAAGGGCGAATCATACTGTGTTACTGTGCTGGACCTTTTCAGTCCTAATTTCTTCATTTTTTCTATTGAGAGATCAAGTTAGTCAACCCATCACCCAAGTGTCAACTTACGGTTTAATATTCTTGTTTCCCATTCTGTGGCAAGGCTAATGTTGAAGGCCTCAGACTAGGAAATCCTTCGTCCTCCTATAAGTAAAGAATACCGCGGTAAAGTGGAACTTTGTAACGGGGTTGGGATGGAAGAAGAATTGTTTTGGCACTTTTGGGCTGAGAGAAAGTAGACTCATTGGGTCAAAACAGCCTGAAAGCAAAAGGTAAAGGCTACACATTAGAATTTGTGGAATCTGCACTGAAACCTTGTTTAGATCAACTAAGAAGGAAGTCCCACTGAGTTCAATAAGGCTAGAGCCTCGTGGAGCAGTAGTTAAACTGCAGCACTGCAGCCAAAACTCTGCTCATGACCTGTGTTCAATGCCAGGTATCTGACTTGAGCTTCACTCAACCTTCCATCCTTCTGAGGTCAGTAAATTGAGTACCCAGATTGTTTGGGTGTGTGTGTGTGTGCGCGCAATATGTAGCCTGCATAATTAAATTGTAAGCCACCCAGAGAGTACTCTAAGCGCTATGGGGGAGTATATAAGCAGCATGCTTTGCTTTGACTATCACTATCCATTCCACAGCTTCCCATATTCTAAGTCCCTCTCTGTATAACTGCAGTCCTCACTGTAGGTAAGGAATGGGTTTTGCAGCTATTCTTGTTGAAATACAAAATAATTTAGGACAGCTTGATCTTGAATGAGCAATGAAGGCCCCTCAGCTTCATGAGAAATTGCTAGTCTTAACCTGTTTGGTGACTTCTTGGGTCTCCTCCTGCAACCACACATCTCAACAACCAAAGTCCAATATCCCAATCATTGTGCTGTCCTTTGCCAGCTCACTAGTCTATGACCACCACATGATCCTCATAAACTGGGCATTATCCTATGTACTAAGCTCTGGGGAGAAATATATGTGTATTGTAGACATACAGTACATGTGCACTTTTGTGTAGAAGGTAGTATAAAACTCATAAAATGCATGAAATGCACAACACTAGAAATCTTTGGGTCATAAAATGGTAATGAGATGTGCAGGATGCTACAACTGATCATTCAAAGTCAAAATAAATAGGAAAAGAAGTGTATGTTAGATAACTTCTTGACTGAACAACCGGGAGACTGATTTGGATGTGACACAAATTTGTTCTGTAGAGTTAGTTGGTGTACCCATAATTAAGACAGCCATGGTGATGTCTAACTAGCAGGACAAGAACATGAAGGATAACAGAGAGTAAGACAGCATCTGAAATGTCTGGACTCTCCTCCACTTCAAAGTTTACAACTACACCCATATGTCTGTCCTCTGATAGCTGACCTACATAGCCATCATGCACTGAACATAGATACACTGAAGCACCAGCTCAAGGAGTGGGTTTATGTTGGGATATTTATTGATAGGTTTCCATTTTCAGAAAAGAGAAGGAAAGTTCCCAGGTACACGTGTGAGACCAGGATCAAAGAAACCTGACTTCAAAACCCTTCTCAGCCATGAAGTTTACTAATACTAAAATTCTATGGATCTTCACTGTGAAATTAAGCTATGACATGTAATGTTCAAAGAGGTTTATTTTCATATGAAGTAAACATAGGATTGCAGCCCAAGCAAATAGAGGATTGAGTGTGACCTCAGATGAGTCATTTTTATAACCTTACTGATCTTACAGGACTTCGGTGAGGATGAAATAAATGGGAGGCAAACTGTATTTTAGTTTGAACTCCATCAAAAAATCAGGGGAATAAATTACAGGAAGGAGGGCAGGAATGCAATCTGAGTGTGTGCGCGTGCACACTTTGGGATTATTCTTCTTATATTGCTATCATTGTTATTTGTGGAAAAGGTGTTATTTTCTCCTATAAGCCCTCAGGCCAGTGACTAAAATGCTTCAGTCCTTTGGAAATGAGCCAAACTCTTTTCTGCACTTCACGTTCTAGAAATGTTTTGGACCTCATGCCCCAGAAACCCCAAACAATGTGGGCAAGGATAATGGACTGTGGGAGTTGTAGTCCAAAATTTCTGGAGGGCCAATAATTTTCCAGCATTGTCCTGTAATATAGATCAATGGTTCCCAACCTTGGATCCCCAAATGTTCTTGGACTAAAACTCCCAGACATTTTTACCACTAGCTGTTCTGGCCAGGATTTCTGGGAGTTGCTGTCCAAGAACATATGGGGACCCATGACTGGGCACTACTGATGTAAGTGGTTGGGGCTGATCCATAAGAAACTTGTGGTTCTGCAGTGGATTTATTTATTTTTATTTATTCATCATCGTCATCATAATATTAGAACTGCAGAGCTGGAAAGGACCCTATGGATCATCAAATCCAGCCCCTTCCAAGGAGGCACAGTGGGGAATCGAACTCCCAACTTCTGGATCCGCAGCCAGATACCCTAAACCAATGGTTCCCAATTGTGGGTCCTCAGATGTTCTTGGACTGCAACTCCCAGAAATCCTGGCCAACACAGCAAGTGGTGATGGCTTCTGAGAATTGCAGTCCAAGAACATCTGGGAGCCCCAGTTTGACAACCATTGCTGCCTTTCTTCCCATAAGGGACCCAAAGTGGCCCACAGCAAATAAAACAGATTTAAACACACAGTAAAAGTATCACATTTAAAAAACAATTAAACACATATTGAGACAAAAAAAAAATTAAAAACAAATTTAAAACAGTTAAACATCTGTAAGTTCAAAACCAGCATTCCTGAGACAACATGCCTAAAGAGGAGGGTCTTTGCCTGCTGATGGAAGGACAAGAGGGAGGCGGGCAACCTGGCTTCTTGGGGCAGTGCCTTTCAAAGTCTGGGAGCAGCCACTGAGAAGGTCCTATCTTGTGTCCTCACCGAATGAGCTTGGCAAGGTGGTGGGACTGAGAAAAGGACATCTCCAAAAGAACTTAAAAGCCAAGAAGGCTCATATGGGGTGGCATGATCAGTGTAGTCTTGTATATTTTTACCCCCAAATAAGTATTATTTAGTTCACCAGGATTTACTGCCCAGTAAGTACGTTTTGATACCCAGTGTGGTGTTGTGGACAGAATGACAGACTAGGACTCAGGAGGCCTGGGTTCAAATCCCCACTCAGGCACGAAAACTCACTGGGAGTGTGGAACTGGTAAAGGCACTCCTTAAATATCTCAGTTACTTTGCAAGCCCTATTAAGGTCGCTATAAGTCACTTCCAAGTTGATGCCACATAACAACAAAGTATATCTAGGATTGTAGCTTTATAGCTCACTCCCTGAAATTTGATTTTTTTAAAAAACTCTCATTGAAACTCTTCTAAAAACAATTCATAAACAGAAGTATACATTCAACACTGTTGCCTTCAGAAGTTACTGTATCACTATGACAGACCTGCACTGAAAAGCAGAAGACTATTGTATCAAATGAAACAAAGTCTTTCTCTTACCACAGGGTTTTTTCCAAATATAACTTGCTAACTTTTTTCTTCTCTCTTCTTTTCATTCTCTCCCACTTAAGTTCCCACCTCACTCTCTCAGGATCCAGAATGGTTTGGAAGAAACCGAGCTCCTCCCAGTCACATTCAATTCTGCCCCACCCGCCCCACCCTGCTCCTACAATGGCACCAGAATTCACAATCTAAACCAACACTCTTGAAGTTCAGTATCTTTGTCTTTTGGTTTTAGTTTTGCTTCCACCTAACTAGATGTGGCCGAAGGGCGGGGGAAAGACTGAGTGCTTAAGAGCCACTTGCATAAGGGAGGAAATCATGTGGGGTCCATATAAAACTGGCATGGGGTTATTTTAGACATGTGAAGGCATAGGGAAAAAATGGATGTTTACAAAATCTCATTTTCCTCTGTATTTCCCCTAAGGACAAATGTTCAGATTTTCTACTGGAAAAACCGGAAACTCAGGGGACCTGCATCAATTAACACTCAGTACACACATTGACTGAAATACATTTTCACAGGATGACCGGAATGCTTTTTGAAGACAAGATTTCACTCACTCAAAATGTTTTTTAAATTATTATTATTTAAGACTGTTTCTAGAACTGGAGAATACAGTAACTTCCATGCCTACCATGGGCATATGTTGTATAATGCTTAAATAAAAGATAGTTTGAGACCAGAGCACTAGGATGCCTCTCCCTGAAATTTGGGGGTAAGATGCTACCCCCATCTTGGTACATTAGCTGTCTATAGCCACCTGTGAAGGATGCTGTAGGTCAGGGGTCCCCAACCCCCGGTCCGCAACCCGGCAGTGGTCCGTGGCCTAGGCAGGACCAGGCTGCAGACACAGATTTCCTGCCCCCCCGCGAGCGCCCCCCTGTGAGCGTGCCAGCGCACCACCCCCACCTCATGAGTGCGCCACGCCCCCTGCGAGCGTGCCATGCGCATGCACGCAAGCGCACCACAACCCCCGTGAGTGTGCCACGCCCCTGTGCAAGCGTGCCATGCCCTCCGCGTGAGCGTGCCACACACACACAACCGGTCCACGGTTGGGAAAAGGTTGGGGACCACTGCTGTAGTTGGTTTTTCCAATGCAAATTCTACACTAAGAGGTTAGACTGGTTGGCCTGTAAGATCTTTTCTAGAATTATTACAAGTTCCACACTGGCATCTCTAATAAAACACCTCTTCCTACTGCCTTCTGTAATCAAGAGGAAGAAAGGATATTTATTCCTTTCCCTTGACCCTAAAGTACTACAGACATCACAAACAGACAACTCAAGAGTGGTTTGACACTGGAGTGGGAAACAGAAACAGGGAAACAAACCAGCTAACCAGCACACACAAAAACTGGTTGCTGGTCTTGGCTTGGATGACCTAGATAAAAGGCCTGCTTGAAACAGTCTCAGCCAACTGAGGCTGTTATTGGAGCCCCTGAATTAAAAAGAAATGAGGTGTAACCAGGTAAGAGTCAAGGAAGCAGAGACGATAGAGGTAGGAAAGCTAGCTCCAATTTTTCTTCTCTGCACTGCTCTGCTATCTGCTGAAGGGCCAAACCCAAACCATTTTTCTGTCTGAAGCCAAGCACAAGATGTTTGTCCTTCCCATTCCATGTCAAGTCAGCCACAATCACAGCTGAATCAACACGGGGAACAGTATAGCACCCTCCACTTTCCTGGAGTAAAAGACTGGCTTAGGGCTATAAGTGAGGCTACTCTCACAACTGCTGCTTAAGGAAGCTGTCTCAGTTTGCCTAATGGCATGGCCAGCCCTGGACTGATGCAAGATTAGGACCCAGGAAAGCCTATGTGTAGCACAGTCCCAGGAATGCATGTGGAAGACATATGTGAATAAGCTCTCCACCTTCTAAAAATACCTTTTGCAGTGCTTTTTCTATTTTTTCCCTGTAAACTAAGAACTTCTGGACTGAGCTCCTTGGAACTGTCAATGCCGGATGCAACCCCCACCCTTAGGGCTCTGATTCAGAAACCTGCATGTGCTCAGGGGCATGGATGATTGCCTCCTTTCATTCACTGGAGGAGGAAGATTCCCCACCTCACCATGCAAAGCACATGGAGAAACTCTGCTGGAGTGTGCAGGAAGTCATGTTGACTGCAGGTGCTCCACACAGATATGACATGGGAGACTGTTTACTTAGTCTGCATTGCTTTGGATTAGAGTAGTAATTGCTACCACTGTGCAATTAAAACCAAACCTGACCCTATGGAGTAGTAGCCATAAGCACTGAGATGGCTGCTTAGAAAATGTTCAGTCCACACCTCTTGTCTCAGTGACAGATATGAGGAGATCTGAGACCACCACAAGTCAAGAATGCAACTCCCCCACTTTTGCTGCCAAAGGCTGGTGGGAGCTGCAGTCCAACTATACCAGGAGGGCCACAAGTTTCTCATCCCTGGTTTATATCATCATCATTGTCATCTCAGAACTGCAGAGATGGAAAGGATCCTATGGATCATCGAATTTAGTCCTTGGCAAGGAGGCACAGTGGGGAATCGAACTCTCAGCCTCTGGCTCCACAGCCAGAGACCTAAACCACTGAGCTATCCAAAACAACAACCTTTGGGATAGATCACTCATAATGTCTATCTGTTGAAGGGGGACAATTGATTGAGGATGAGCCAGATTTTAGCTTGCTTAAGGCTATCTACAAGTTTTTACCTGGGCTTCTTGTATCACAGTTCATTGTCTTATCTTTCTATCATTTACAGGCACCCCACATGATTTCCTCCCTGGTGCAAGCGGCACTTCTTATTCCACGAATTAAGAACTCAGTCTTTCCTCCACCCTTCTGCCACATCTAGTTATGCAGAAGCAAAACTAAAACCAAAAGACAAAGATAAGACACTGAACTTAAAGAGTGTTGGCTTTAGATGGTGAGTTCTGGTATCATCGCATTGAGAAGGGTGAGGCGACAGGGGCAGAATCAAATGTGACTGGGTGGAGCCCAGCTTCTAACAAACCAGGCTAGATCCTGAAAGAGAGCTGGTTCAATGGAGCATATTCCCGAATATGAAGATATAGAATTGCAGCTTTAGTTACCACACTACAGTAGGTCCTAGCAAGAGCAATAGAGGATGTCAACAGCTTTGGAAATATTGGCCACAATCCTGTTCCTTAGTGAAAGTTACCCTAGAGTAGGCCAACTGAGTCAATGGGGACTAAGTGAGTCCTCTGCAGGTTCCATTAACTCAAATGAGTTAACTCTAAGATATATCCTAAAGTAAATCACAGTTAGAGTAGGCCCATTTGAATCAATGGAACCTATGCAGGAACCAGATCCTCACTGATTCAATGGGCCTAATCTAATGGATTTACTATGCTTAGTGATAGGATTTTGTTTTTCCTGAGTTCCTTTCTTAAACTACTGAGTGATGCTGCTCTTTTAGTATAAGAAAGTGTTTATCAAGGAAACACAATAGATCAGAGGCTGGAAACGTTACTTCTTCTTTTCTTTGGATAGTCATACTCCTCCTGACAGCATAGCTGTTCAGCACACTAAATAGAGAATTCTGTGAGCTGTAAGGCAAGGAATAGTTTTTTCCCACCTCTGCATCAGATAATTCTGGGAAGGAAGGAAAACAACTACTGACCAGAGGTGAGGATGATCTCTTAGGTCAGCCTTCTGTAACTGGGTTCCTTCCACATATTTTGGACAACAATTCCCATGATTCCCTGCCATCAGCTATAGTTGCTAGGAATGATAACAGTGGTGCTTTAAAACATCTGTTTAGGGAAAGTAATCTTGAGTGAAGAAAGGAGAGCAACTTAAAAAGAACTGGGCTGATCCTTCCCTTGAGAATTATATATAATTTTAAAGTTAACAAACATCATTATGTCATTTCTGATTCTTTGCAGTCCCAGGCGGAAATTGAGCCAAATCTCCTCAGAGGCCAAAGCCAGAACTTTCACATCACTGCCACCACCTATGGCCAGGGCAGCATTCATCACCCTCCAGATGACTTGAACTGCAACTCCCATCATCCATAGGCATCCCAGCTGTCACCCATAAGGCAGCTGCCTTAGACCAGGTAAAGCACCAGCAGTCAAAGCTCGGATGATTCTTTAATCACCCTGAAGTCAAAAGGCCTTTAAAAGTGACATTTACTGTAAATCACTACTAGCTTCTCCCATTTATTTTAATGGGGCTACAGACAGTCAGCTCTTGTGTGCCATCAAGCTGAGCTCAACTTATAGCAACCCTATGAATAAGTGATCGCCAAAATATCCTGTCCTCAACAGTCTTACTCAGCTCTTGCAAACTGAAGCCTCTGGCTTCCTTTGGGAAGTCAGTCCATCTCATTTTTGGTTTTCCTATTTTCCTGCTACCTTCAACCTTTCCCAGCATTATTGTTTTTTCAAGGGAATCCTATCTTCTCAGGATGTGCCCAAAGTAGGACAGCCTGAGTTTCAACATTCTTGCCTCCAAAGACAGTTCAGGCTTGATTTAGTCTAGGACCCATTTGTTTTTCTTTTTGGCAGTCCAGGGTATCTACAAATCATTTCTCTAGCACCACATTCAAAATAAATCATTTTCTTCCCCCGGTCAGCTTTCTTTACTGTCCAGCTTTCACAGACAGTCTAACTTCCTTTAATTCAACCCATGGTGCCTCTGAGTATACACAAACAGCATCTTCCCTCATCAATGAGAAACAGACCACTTTAAGCCAGAACTTTGCTTCTGCGGATGGCTCAAAGTTACTTTTTCTTTTTAACAGACAGAGCGTGCTTTGTGCAGGGACCCACAAGGTGGGGGATGGAAGGGAGAGATACTTGACTTCCCCTACATTCCTCTTCTGTATTTTTTATTTACTTACTGGATTCTGTAATACCCTTCAGTACCCAAATCAGAAACGCTGCTTGCAATAAAAAAAAGCAAAAATAAAATACAGTAAAATAAAGACGTAGCAGTACAATAATAAATACTTTTTTTCCTTTGTTTGGCTTTTCTCATCTGCAGTAGGACTTCTGTCTGAGTAGACCTCTAGATTCTGCTGCTTAAAGCAACACGAGTCACACCCCTGAAAAGCTTCCCAAATTTTCTCTTTAAGGAACTCAGCTTTCTCCTCTCCTCCAAATAGCCTTGTCCCTGATCCCCCATTGATGGACTTTACTTCATATCCAAAATCACTTCTTGTAAGGTGACTTGGTGAGGAGAAAGTCTATTCTGATTTAGGATAACTCTTTCCAGAGTTTTTTTAAAGGTATAAAGTGCTCAGAAGTGGTTTACCTTAGAAAGTCTATAGTTTGTTAATGTTTTTTCATTTGTTGAAACAGAAGCAACAGTGACCTTCGGGGCACCTATACAAGAAGCCGGTTTTATTTGGCACCTGCTTTTGCCGGACTACAGTCCACTTCTTCAGATGCAGGGAGTCCAGCTTTAACAGCCAGACCTTTCTACCTTGATGGGAAAATGTGTCATTGTTAAAGGTGCTTCACAATCCTTCAGTTGTCTCTGTTTTGCATCAGCTCCCTCCCTCCCTCGCCCTCCTTCTTTCCTGCTTGCTTTACGTCCAAAGACAGGGAAGGATAATCTGTGAGCGCCTGTTTAATTCGTTGCAAGTGTCAAAGCGAATTAAGGAGGTCCCAGATCCATCCTGATCTTGAAAGCATGGAGAGTCCAGAGCACAGAAGAAGAACCAGGTTGGACGGAAGTGAAAGAAATAAGTAAACAGGAAGGAAGGAAGAGCCAGAGAGTTGGAAAGGATGGAGAAGATGTTACCTTTGCCATGACAGGACATGATATTAGCAAGGAACACAGATCCCCACACGGGGAGGTGGGGCAGGCGAAGGAATGCCCCCTCCCACAAAAACACCTAGAAAGGTATCGGCCCCGAGACGCCTCCCTTACCTGTCCCAGAGCAGGCTCCGCAGGTGCTTCAAGGGCTGGGGGAGAAAAAGGAAGGAGCGAAAACGAAAGTAAAAACATCTCGCCGATAAAAAGAGTTGTGCCGCTACTTCCTCATTCTGGTGATGCTTTTGAGAGCACGGTGCAGATTGGGCAAGAAAGGGTGGCTACAAAGGGGGTGGGGGGGGGAGGAGGAGGAGGAGGAGGGAGGGGTGAGTCGAGGTGAGAGCAAGATAGAGAGAGGAAGCCTCAGCCTAGATGGAGGAAACGAAGGCGAGGGCAAAGGAAGAGGCTAGTTTACGCCCCCACCCGGCTGGCGAGGCGGGGCTTCTGCCTTTTGTCCTTCGCCCTCTAGACGGCTTAACAATTAAATTGACTGCGTTAAGTCTTAATGCCATCAGTGGCAGCGGATTGCACGCGCCCGCTGCGTACACACTGGAGCTTCCTTTGAAATGTGGGTGTGTGGATGCATCGCCTGTGCCCCTCTGTTTTGAGAGCTGGAGTGTGAAATCCAATCCACAGCTGCCCCAGTGGTAGCCTTAAAACAGCTTTCTGCCTCATTTAAGGCAGAGGTGCCTGGCGAAAATTCATCTTGCCAAGAAGTGTACATCTAAGAATAATCGCCTAGCAAATCCCATCTTCCCACGAATTATTTGGACTATTTGCTTTGAAGAAGTGGGATTTACCCACAAAAGCTCAGCTCACACCGTGTATGACTTTTAATTTTTTTAAAAAAATAATAATAATAGCCTATTCTTGCATTTGTACAGCAGCTTCCTAGAGGTGTCTTAGTTCTTTTGTGATTCTAGCCTGCCTTTCTCTCTTGCAGGAGCCAAGGCGGATTTTAAAAACAGACATTTAAAAACAGACACAGGTTTTGTTTTTCAACGCAGTACCTTTTAATGCAATTACAATAGTGCAACAAACCCCACATGAATGCAATTATTAATGAACAGTCTAATGAGTTAGGAGCGTAATATGCTCACGCCGTCTGCACTATTGCAACTGAGTGTGTATAATACATATATTTAGGATGGGGGGGCAAGCACCTCCTTTTTCTGCCCTGCATTAATACACACACATGTAAAATGGATATGTGTGTTTAATATATGCACACATGCACACACACAGAAGGATGACACAAAACACACATTGCCCTGGAAGGGTTATTGATCACAATGGCAAGTTTCTTTCCCTTTCCAAAAACAAATTACTGTAATTTTGAAATTCTGATCCCATTTCTTTTTTTGACACCTTCTATTCTGCACCTGATAAATCTTAGAACTGCAGAGCTGGAAGGGACCCTATGGATCATCTGGTCCAGCACCTGTCAGGGAGGCACAGTGGGAAATCAAACTCCATACTTAAACCACTGAATGCAGTATACTTAACTGCTTTGAATGTGTTTTTATGTGTGTGTGTGTTTTTTTTTTTTTTTTTTGTTAAATGTTTAGCTTTAAATATTGTCTTTTAATGATGTAAGCCGCCTTGGGTCCTTTTCAAGGAGAAACGTGGGGTAAAAGTGTTTTAAATAAATAAATAAAAATAAATCACACTTTAAAGTTTCTAAGTGAACAGGGGTGCATTTGCTTTTTTAAAATTCACCTATTTGCTTTAATATCACTTTGCATAACTAGAAACTTTTCCCAAAGTGGCTTGCAGTCACCTTTCTTTCACTTTTACTGTGGGCTACCCTGAGTGCTCACTGGAAGGACAGATCCTGAAGCTGAGGCTCCAATACTTTGGCCATCTCATGAGAAGAGAAGACTCCCTGGAAAAGACCCTGATGCTGGGAAAGTGTGAAGGCAAGAGGAGAAGGGGAGGACAGAGGACGAGATGGTTGGACAGTGTCATCGAAGCTACCAACATGAATTTGACCCAACTTCGGGAGGCAGTGGAAGACAGGAGGGCCTGGCGTGCTCTGGTCCATGGGGTCACGAAGAGTCGGACACGACTAAACGACTAAACAACAACAACCCACCTTAAAGCAGGCTTGCCCTATGAAAACCCTGATGAGTTGTTGCCAGCCAAGTCAATTAAATATTTAATATGAGAAGAAACTAGGTCTTTGTAAGAAATGGGTAGCAAAACAAATTAACAACAGTCTACAGAGAGGTCAGGAAATTCCCAGTAATGGCTAAGTTTTCATTTTTTTCACATTCAAGATTTCAGTATGATAAACTAAATCATGTGAGTCATTGATGGCTTACTGCTCCATTTCATCAAGGGAGTGGCACTGGCATTTTGACATGGGAATCGCTTCTTTCCTACCCCTGCAATCTGAAAACCACAACCACCCCTGTAAGCTGGGTGGACAAAGAGCAAGCCTGCTCTGCCAAATGGGGAAAGAAATGTGTTGTTGATGTTGTTGTTACATGCTGTTTAGTTGTCTCTGACTTATGGCAACCCTACCGTTCAAACTTGTCAAAAAAAAAGTCCTGTCAGTTGTTTTGTGTTTGGGTTAACTGATGAAAATGGTTAACTGATGAAAAAAGGAGTCAGCTTCTGAGATTTTCCCTTCTGTGGTGTCATCTTGTGAATGGTAGTGATCAGAAGAGGGTATCCTGTACATACATACATACATATATACTTTATTGTTACAGCATCAAGCCATACATAAAACAAAATTGAAAGCAGAGCTTCAGGTACTGACATATACTGCAAAAACCAAATCAAATAAACAAAAAGCAACAAAACTACAAATATAACAATATAAGACCAACGTGTAAGGGTTTGGCTATCTATTCTGGCTTCTATGGCATGCCGCCCAAAATTTCGCTACCAGTTCTGTAGTAATCCGATTTTGATCAATTAGCAATTGGTTACAGTAGTCCGAGTCTGATTGGCTTGTATCCTGTAGACCAGTGGTCCCCAACCTTTTCTGAGTTGCGGACTGGTTGGGGGGGTGGGGTCTGTGCATGGGGGCGGGGCACCCCCGCGCATGCGCGAAGGGGTGGAGCTCGCTTGTGGAGCTCGGTCACGCGCATGCGCGAAGGGGGCAGAGCATGCTCACAGAGGGGCAGAGCATGCTTAGAGGGGCGGAGCATGCTTGCGCGCATGCATGAAGAGGCAGGGCACGCTCGCAGAGGTATGGGGCGCACTTGCGGGTGGGAGGGGCACCCGTGCGTGCGGGTGGCGGGCTGTGCGTGCGGGTGGGGTGGGTGGGTGGAGTGCATGCGGGGGACGTGGGAGATCTCTCCGACACCGGGCCGCGGACTGGGGGTTGGGGACCTCTGCTGTAGACCATCTTGACTTCTGCCATGTGTTGTCAACATTCAGAATGCCCTTTGCTATGTCAAGCCTGGCATCTTTTTTCCTGGTGGCAACATGGCACAATATTGTGCAGCAATATTAGGCAATTTCTTGTGTTTTGAATGGTGGATACAGAAGTACAACATCCCACATTCATATACTAGAAGGTTTTTTGTTTTGAAGAACTGAATCTTTTCTAATTCCTTCATTGCTACCCTTGCAAGTCTCAGTCTTCTGATTTCTTGGCTACAGTCTCCATTTGGACTGATGACTGAACCAAGGTATACTAAATCTTTAATCTTCATTGTCAAAGTCATACTTGTGTAGTTCCTCTGTATTCATGATTTTTTTTCTTAATGTCCTGCTTTTTCACTTTCACCTTTTACTTACATCAGAAGTCATTTCAAGTCATTGTTGCTTTGTGAGAATAAAATGGTGCTTTCTGCCAGTAGGATAGTATCATCTAGGTATCTTAAATAATAGATGTTTCTTCCACCAGTTTTCATTTCCCCTTCATATGAATCTAGTCTAACTTTCTGTATGATATATTCTGTGTACTGATTGAACAGATAGGGAGACAAAAAACACCCTTGTTTGACTTTTTTGCTTAAAGGAAATCATTTTCTCTATATACCGTATATTCTGTCCTAACAATAGCTTCTTGTACACAATACAGGTTGTACATCAGGACTATCAAGTGCTGAGGCACACCCATTTCTTTCAGAATTACAGCTTCTCATGATCCACACAGTCAAAGATTTTGCTGTAGTTTATAAAGTGTAGGCTGATCTTGTTCTGAAATTCGTTGGTATGCTTCATTATCTGCAATATGATCTCATGTGCCTCTTCCTCTTTGGAATCCAGCTTGAATATCAGGTATTTCTCACTTCATAAAAGGTAAAAGCTTTTGCTGCAACAACTGAAGCACCACTTTGCTTGCATGGGAAGTTGGAATGAACTTATAGTGAACCTAATAGGCTTTCAAGGTAATAGAGATATGTAAGGAGTGGTTTAATCATTGCCACTCCACAGAAAATGACCATGGCCATGGGTGGTGGTGGTTTCAAATCCAAGTCTTCTGAGTTCTACTCTGTCACACTGTCTGCCATGCAATGCTGGATATCTAATAAAGAAATTAGAGCCCAGAAAATATATTTCTCAGTTTGGGGGACCTGTAGCAGCCATGGCTTTGATGTAACTCCCCCCCCCCCCCAAAAAATAACATGTAAATGAACATCTGGGTACTTCCTGTTTTGATGTTTCTGGTTATTTATTTAATTTAGTTTTCAGAGGTGATGCAACCTAAAGTGGGGTTCTGATTATGGAAATTTTGTCATTGGATCCCTGAAACATGCAATTCAAAAGGCCAGGCTGGTGCCTCAAATGGCAGCTGCTGCTGTGAATTGAGGAGAGGAAGCAGGGGCAGTATAGTTGAGGGAAATTATATACGTACACTCTGACTGCCATGCTTCGCTTTACTAGCACGGCGCCGGCATGTACAATAGAGGAACATCACTGTTGCTGTACCAAAGTTCAGTCTGCTTGAATTTTGTACATGGGATAGAGGTGGGCACCACATGTCCTTCACCTAAAGCATCAGAGCCATCTTGAGACTAGGGCTGTGAGGAGAATGCTTTAATCTGCTGAGGCAACCTGCAGCTGCCTGCCTGGAAAGCATCTGCTCTATCATCGAATTCTGGCTCCTGGTAAAACAGTTGCACCGTTCAAGAAACAATATCACATTCTTATAATTTTTGTTTCAAATATAAAACAGGCAAGGAAACTGTGGGTGCATGGGGAATGTGAGTGGGCACCAAAGTTGAAGAAGCCATTGAATGGAGAAAAGTTGAATGTAAAAAAGAACACTAACGTTGAGCTTGCCACCTGGTGACAGATGTAATAATTGCAACACACAGTCTCTCTCGCTCTCATAGTGGTTTCATAAACAAACATTTCTCTCCTCTAATAGGAAAGAAAGAGGTATTAGTGATTATAGAGAGGTAACAAGGATATTATAATCACCTATGATTCCCAGTGGATGCCCAGTGTGGTGTAGTGGATAGAGTTAACACACTAGGATTATGGAGAACAGAGTTTGGATCCCCACTTGACCATGGAAGCTTACTGGGGGAGTAGAATTAAACCAATTTAATGATACACCCAAACAGTTTTAGAATTAATACATGATAATAAAGAGGGACTAGATATTTTCAAATATTTTCAGCCAGAATCAAACATGTTGAAAACACAAATTGTTTATATATGTAGGGGAAGACTTCTAATCCACCAGGTTACTATAAATGTTATTTTAATCTATAATTCTGTCTTCCAAAGCCTTGAATATCTGATCTCTTGATTCTGTCTTGTTGTTTTTTCCTTTTTCATTAGCCTCAAGACTATTACCCTGCAACCTGTCTGTGCCCACATTCCTGTCCCACTCAAATGGAATGTTTTCCTGTTGGCCTGCCAACTACATCTCTGTTGCTTTCACAAAATCCACTGAATATTCAACAGAAATGTGTTTGTGTGTGTGTGTGTGTGAGAGAGAGTTAGTTTTGGGAACTCAGTTCCCTGTATTCTCACAGTAAGGTGATATTATTATTCATACCTGTGATGATACCAGTAAGAAAAGATCCATGTTGACTGTTAAGTTATTGTATGCATTCTCAGTATACAAGAGAGAAAGAAAGGAACAATATGTAAATCAGTTAGCCGCACTTACTGTTGACTTCCCTTACATTGGTCACCCATTGAAGGCAGGATATGGCCTCTGGTCCCATCAGATCCAACTCACAGCTAGAGATGAGAATGAAGTGCCAAAATGGCCCTTTGTCTTGGTTCATGGGTTGTCAAATAGGAAACAAAGAGGTATTAGTGGTTACAGAGGGGGAACAAGGATATTATAATCACCTATGATTCCCAGTGGATGCCCAGTGTGGTGTAGTGGACAGAGTAACAGACTAGGATTATGGAAAACAGGGTTTGGATTCCCACTTGCCCGTGGAAGCTCGCTGGGGGAGTAGAACTGGTAAAACCACTCCTTAAAATATCTCACTTACCTTGAAAGCCCTATTAGGGTTGCTATAAGTTGGCTCCAACTTGACAGCATAGAACACACACACACACACACGATGTCGAAACAAAAAGAGCAAGGGAAACAAAGACTTCATGGCTATTTGCTTCAGAAGGTGCTGTTGACATAAAATACAAACACATTTTAAGGAAGGAAGAACTAGCTAATGTTTATTGAACAGAATGGGGCTGGGGAACCCTCAACAATATCCTAATAGAAACGAAGAGATGTCAGACAGGTATTGGAAGTGCAGGAAAACAGCTTTGTAAACCCAGGTGATATGGTGCTGCCGCCTTTATAACCAGATTGCGTTGAGTTCAGTTTATATACTCATACAAACCAATTTAATGATGCACACAAATAGTTTTAGAATTAATACATGATAATAAAGAGGCGGGACTAGATATTTTCAAATATTTTCAGCCAGAATCAAACATGTTGAAAACACAAATTGTTTATATATGTAGGAGAAGACTTCTAATGAAAAAAGAAATTCATGAATGACAAATCTATAAATGAAGACTCTGAAAGATTTCTTTAACTCACAAAGAATACTGTAATCCACCAGATTACTATAAATGTTACTGCAATCTATAATTCTGTCTTCCAAAACCTTGAATGCCGATCTCTTCATTCTGTCTTGTTGTTTTTTCTTTTTCATTAGCCTCAAGACTATTACCCTGCAACCTGTCTGTGTTCACATTCCTGTCCCACGCAGATGGAATGTTTTCCTGTTGGCCTGCCAACTACATCTCTATTGCTTTCACAAAATCCACTGAATATTCAACAGAAATGTGTGGGTGGGTGGGTGTGTGAGAGAGAGAGTGTTAGTTTTGGGAACTCAGTTCCCTGTATTCTCACAGTAAGGTGATATTATTCTTCACACCTGTGATGGTTGTTGCTATTTAGCCGTTAAGTCGTGTCCGACTCTTCATGACCCCATGGACCAGGGCACGCCAGGCCCTCCTGTCTTCCACTGCCTCCCGGAGTTTGGTCAAATTCATGTTGGTAGCTTCAGTGACACTGTCCAACCATCTCGTCCTCTGTCATCCCCTTCTCCTTTTGCCTTCACTCTTTCCCAACATCAGGGTCTTTTCCAGGGAGTCTTCTTTTCTCATGAGATGGCCAAAGTATTGGAGCCTCAGCTTCAGGATCTGTCCTCCCAGTGAGCACTCAGGGTTGATTTCCTTCAAAATGGATAGGTTTTATCTCTTTGCAGTCCAGGGGACTCTCAAGAGTCTCCTCCAGCACCAAAATTCAAAAGCATCAATTCTCCGGTGGTCGGCCTTCTTTATGGTCCAGCTCTCACTTCCATACATCACTACTGGAAAAACCATAGCTTTGACTATGCGGACCTTTGTCGGCAAGGTGATGTCTCTACTTTTTAAGATACTGTCTAGGTTTGTCGTCTCATTCCTCCCAAGAAGCAGGCGTCTTTTAATTTCGTGGCTGCTGTCCCCATCTGCAGTGATCATGGAGCCCAAGAAAGTAAAATCTGTCACTGCCTCCATATCTTCCCCTTCTATTTGCCAGGAGGTGATGGGACCAGTGGCCATGATCTTAGTTTTTTGATGTTGAACTTCAGACCATTTTTTGCGCTCTCCTCTTTCACCCTCATTAAGAGGTTCTTTAATTCCTCCTCACTTTCTGCCATCAGAGTGGTATCATCTGCATATCTGAGGTTGTTGATATTTTTTCCGGCAATCGTAATTCCGGCTTGGGATTCATCCAGTCCAGCCTTTCGCATTATGTATTCTGCATATAAGTTAAATAAATAGGGAGACAATATACAGCCTTGTCATACTCCTTTCCCAATTTTGAACCAATCAGTTGTTCCATATCCAGTTCTAACTGTTGCTTCCTGTCCCACATACAGATTTCTCAGGAGATAGATAAGGTGGTCAGGCACTCCCATTTCTTTAAGAACTTGCCATAGTTTGCTGTGGTCCACACAGTCAAAGGCTTTTGCGTAGTCAATGAAGCAGAAGTAGATGTTTTTCTGGAACTCTCTGGCTTTCTCCATAATCCAGTGCATGTTAGCAATTTGGTCTCTAGTTCCTCTGCCCCTTCGAAATCCAGCTTGTACTTCTGGGAGTTCTCAGTCCACATACTGCTGAAGCCTACCTTGTAGGATTTTGAGCATAACCTTGCTAGCGTGTGAAATGAGTGCAATTGTACGGTAGTTGGAGCATTCTTTGGCACTGCCCTTCTTTGGGATTGGGATGTAGACTGATCTTTTCCAATCCTCTGGCCACTGCTGAGTTTTCCAAACTTGCTGGCATATTGTGTGTAGCACCTTAACAGCACCATCTTTAAAGATTTTAAATAGTTCAACTGGAATGCCATCACCTCCACTGGCCTTGTTGTTTAGCCATGCTTTCTAAGGCCCACTTGACTTCACTCTCCAGGATGTCTGGCTCAAGGTCAGCAACCACACTATCTGGGTTGTCCGGGACATCCAGATCTTTCTGGTATAATTCCTCTGTGTATTCTTGCCACCTCTTCTTGATGTCTTCTGCTTCTGTGAGGTCCCTACCATTTTTGTCCTTTATCATGTCCATCTTTGCACAAAAGGTTCCTTTAATATCTCCAATTTTCTTGAACAGATCTCTGGTTTTTCCCTTTCTATTATTTTCCTCTATATCTTTGCACTGTTCATTTAAGAAGGCCCTCTTGTCTCTCCTTGCTATTCTTTGGAAGTCCGCATTCAATTTTCTGTAACTTTCCCTATCTCCCTTGCATTTTGTTTCCCTTCTCTTCTCTGCTATTTGTAAGGCCTCGTTGGACAGCCACTTTGCTTTCTTGCATTTCCTTTTCTTTGGGATGGTTTTTGTTGTTGCCTCCTGTACAATGTTACGAGCCTCCATCCATAGTTCTTCAGGCACTCTGTCCACCAAATCTAGTTCCTTAATTCTGTTCTTCACTTCCACTGTGTATTCATAAGGGATTTGGTTTAGATTATACCTGACTAGCCCAGTGGTTTTTCCTACTTTCTTCAGTTTAAGCTTGAATTTTGCTATAAGAAGCTGATGATCAGAGCCACAATCAGCTCCAGGTCTTGTTTTTGCTGACTGTATAGAGCTTCTCCATCTTTGGCTGCAGAGAACATAATCAATCTGATTTCGGTACTGCTCATCTGATGATGTCCATGTGTAGAGTTGCCTCTTGTGTTGTTGGAAAAGAGTGTTTGTGATGACGAGCTTGTTCTCTTGACAAAACTCTATTAGCCTTTGCCCTGCTTCGTTTTGAACTCCAAGGCCAAACTTACCTGTTGTTCCTTTTATCTCTTGACTCCCTACTCTAGCATTCCAGTCCCCTATAATGTCAAGAACATCTTTCTTTGGTGTCAGTTCTAGAAGGTGTTGTAAGTCTTCACAGAATTGGTGAATTTCAGCCTCTTCAGCATCGGTGGTTGGTGCATAAACTTGGATTACTGTGATGTTGAAAGGTCTGCCTTGGATTTGTATTGAAATCATTCTATCATTTTTGAGATTGTATCCCAGTACAGCTTTTCCCACTCTTTTGTTGACTATGAGGGCTACTCCATTTCTTCTACGGGATTCTTGCCTACAGTAGTAGATATAATCGTCTGAATTGAATTCGCCCATTCCCGTGTGATGATACCAGTAAGAAAAGATCCATGTTGACTGTTAAGTTATTGTATGCATTCTCAGTATGCAAGAGAGAAAGAAAGGAACAATATGTGAATCAGTTAGCCACACTTACTGTTGACTTCCCTTACATTGGTCACCCATTGAAGGCAAGATATGGCCTCTGGTCCCATCAGATCCAACTCACAGCTAGAGATGAGAATGAAGTGCCAAAATGGCCCTTTGTCTTGGTTCATGGGTTGTCAAATAGGAAACAAAGAGGTATTAGTGGTTACAGAGGATATTATAATCACCTATGATTCCCAGTGGATGCCCAGTGTGGTGTAGTGGACAGAGTAACAGACTAGGATTATGGAAGACAGGGTTTGGATTCCCACTTGCCCGTGGAAGCTCACTGGGGGAGTAGAACTGGTAAAACCACTCCTTAAAATATCTCACCTTGAAAGCCCTATTAGGTGTGCTATAAGTTGGCTCCAACTTGACAGCATAGAACACACACACACATACACACACGATGTCGAAACAAAAAGAGCAAGGGAAACAAAGACTTCATGGCTATTTGCTTCAGAAGGTGCTGTTGACATAAAATACAAACACATCTTAAGGAAGGAAGAACTAGTTAATGTTTATTGAACAGAATGGGGCTGGGGAACCCTCAGCAATATCCTAATAGAAACGAAGAGATGTCAGACAGGTATTGGAAGTGCAAGACAACAGCTTTATAAACCCAGTTGATATTGTGCTGCCACCTTTATAACCAAATTGAGTTGAGTTGAATTTATATACAAGTTTGACGAACCACGAATTGCCCCCCAGTGGCCAGACGAACCACAAATCAATTTGCCATTTTGTTGGGTCATTTTTTATAGACAGTCCATGGGGCTATCTAAAAAAAAAAAAAAAGCCCTAGCCCCCACAGCCTGCCCCCACCCCCTTCCCACAGCCACTTACCTTCCCAGCTGCCTTCTCCTGCTCCGTGGTGGCTTCTGCGGAAACAGAAACTACTGATAGAACTGTGGTTTCAGTTCCAGCAGCTTAGCTTTTGCAAGGAGCACCAGGGAGGGCTTCCCTTTTGGCAAGCCTCACTGAAGTGATTCCCCCCACTGTCTTTGCATAGACAGCAGGGGAGGGGGATCGCTTCAGTCTTCTGTGCCCCAGCGGACATAAAAAGACAAGGGAAGTGGGATCAAAGCATTCCCCCCCACCCCCACTGTCTTTGCACAGACAGCAGGAGTAGGGGATCGCTTGGATCAGACTTCCCCCATCTTCTTATGCCCAGGTAGGCATAGAAAGAGAAGGGAAGTGGGACCCAAGCATTCCCCCACCTCCACTGTCTTTGCAAAGACAGCAGGGTGGGGGATCACTTGGATCAGGTTTTCCCCGCGTTCCTATGCCGCCTGGGCATAGGAAGATGGGGAAGCCTGATCCAAAGACATCGGGGGTGGGGGATCACTTGGGTCCCACTTCCTTTCTCTTTCTATGCCTGCCCGGCCATATGAAGATGGGGGAAGCAGGATCGAAACAATCCCCCACGGGAGAATTCCTTTGGTCAGGCTTCCCCTGTCTATGCCGCAGATACATAGAAAGACAGGGGAAGTCTGAGCAAAGTGATCTGTCTTTGTATACAAGGGCTCCCCCTAAAGGATTCCCTTTAGGTAGGACTTAGCAAGCCACTCAAAGGGAAAAACCCTCTTTGCTTATGCCCCCGAAGAACAGCTGATTCATGGGGGGCATAAGCAGATAGGCACAGATGAAGGGATAAATATAAAAGGGTTATATTCATTGCTTCATATTCGTCAGGGTCTCTGGACCTCAAGAATACGAAGCAATGGATATCTGATGAATCAGCAATATTAGTTGAATATCGTGATTCTTTTTTATATTCATCCCCATGTCTACTCACAGCCTTTCCTTCTTCTCCTTGCTCCCTCACTCCTCACTCCCACCTGCATGCAGCACATCAACTTGGAAAAGAGCAAATCCTGTGCTCAGAAGGAAGAACATTTACCCCGAGCCCATTTGCTGTATGTGGACAAGATGAGTGAGAGATGGAAGAAGTGTGCCTCACATGTGTGCCCAGCTAACTCCAGAAGTTTGAGATTCAAGTTGGGTCTATTACAGTCCATCTTAAAGAAGCATCTGTGTTATGAAAAAACAAATCTTGATTCTCTCTCTTTTTTTTAATCTTGTGCAGCCATTAGTTTGACTGGAATGACATGTTGCAAAAACAGCACTCAGTTCATCAGACATGGCCAAATGTGAGTAAAGTTATCAAAAAATAAGTTGTATCAATGATTGGTATGGCGTATATTATCTCTTCATTTATTTCTTCGTTGTGTGTCTTGTGGAAGGACTTGGTAAGTGAAATAACCTTTTGCCTCTCCTAACCTAAGGACAAGAAACAACAGGTGCTTCAAAGTAACTTCAGGCAAATTTCTTTATTCTTGACCAAGAGATGCAACAACCCAAAGACAACCTAGACAAACATACCCTAACTGGCCAATGGAGAAAACCACAACCATCCAAGAGGAAATGGAAGCGGCAATTAAAACCTTACTTAACACATTTTCAGCAGCACCTCTCACCCACCCCAATGAGCAATAGGTCCCTCAATTTAAAGAAATTAAAAAAAAACTGTTCAAGTATGGAAAACATGTTTTCTGTACAGATTTCACTGGGAATCTGAAAATTTCAATGGTGATTATCTTTTCCTTTAATTACAAAGTGGATATAATTATCTTTCTTGAATATCAGAAACCTGGAGGACTTTTGTTAGTTGCTTGCTAAACTAATAAAGCAGGTAATGAATAATTGCATATGTACACCATTCAGCAATCACACTTGGATCTTGGGATTAACAACGCTTACAAGGCTACCAGGATCTTTACATTTTACATTCCAGTGTTGAGGCATATCAGTAGACAGAAGGATAATTGTTGTAGATACAAAAAGAGGAATTTCTGAGCGGAGAGAAGATTTATATGCAAGAGAATGATATTGTTTGTCTTCCTGCTGGTACTGTTTTCTCAGGTGGCAGGCAAGGCTGACATTATTAAATGCAGAATCCAAGTTCTGCATCCTCTCCATCACAAGTACCACCAGAAAGGAGACCTCATCATTGGTGGCATTGCTTCTCACAGTTTCATTCTCTCTGGTTCAACTAAGTTCACAGTAGAATCACAACCAACACTGTCTGAGGAGCTTTTGTAAGGAATTGCTCATTCTAAGCATGCATTCTTATTTTCTTCTTTGGTCACTGGATGGATTAAGGTTGGGTGAAATCTTGTTTTGTTTTGAAAGTTAGCATAAGAGTGGTATGATATTAAATACTTTGTATTGGGGAGTTCAGCAGTGTGAGATAGGATTAATGAATAGCTTTGCACTCTCTTTTCCACCTTGGATCACTGTTCATTCCACAGGGTTTACAACTGAATTCACTGTGAAATAATTAGGAAACTCCCTTATACTCAATCACACTATTGGTCTGTATAGCCCCATACTGTTAACATGGGCTGCCAATCCCCCTCCAGAGTTTCAGGCATGTTTCTTTCCTTGATCCATCTGAAAATGCTAGGGCTCCTATTCCATCGAACTCCTCTTCTATGTTCGAAAATACTGAAGTACCTGGGGGCAAGTTCTATGAAATTCAGTGAAGCTTACATCTCAGTATATAGACTTACCTAGAATTTTGCAAAACCAAGCATCATAGAATAAACATGCATCAAGAAATGAAGTAGAAAGTGCCAAAATAAACAACCATAGAGACAATGTAAAAGGCACTGCCAGTGTTCTCTCCAAGTGCAGAATGTTCATCTGATAGACAATATATGACTCTCATTCTAGGATGGTGACTAATAATTACCAACATATTTTGGGGTTGGCATTTGCTGTAAAGGAGATCGGTGCAAACCCTCAGATCTTATCCAACCTCACCTTGGGCTTCCACGTCTATGATATCTATTTCAATGCAAAGAGGACTTACTATGCCACCATGCTCCTTATGTCTACTTTGGAAAGATTCTTCTTCAATTATGTGTGTGACACTAAGAAGAATCTGATAGCAGTTATTGGGGGATTGGACTCTGATACCTCCCTTCATATGACAACTCTTTTGGATATCTACAAGATTCCACAGGTGAGATGTCTTTATCTCTGTCATGTGTGGAACATGGGACTGCTAAATGCAATTAATTTTCTAGGAAACAGAAGTCGACTCATTTAAAGTAATCAGATGATGGCTTCCTGATGAGAAGACTAGGGCTTATGTAAATTAATATCCAGAACATTTGGTGGGCACCAGAATGGGAAAGGCTTGACTAAGTCTTGTGTGCCATAATGACAGCTGACATGGCAAAGAAATGAGATATGTAAATGAGGAAGAATGCGAACTTGTGGAAAGATGAATGTGGGGGCCGTATGTATGGAAGGAATTTTCTGCTGGTTAGCACAGATGTGTGACATTTTCTTTTTAAAATGAGATCTCCCAAAAATTCACAGATCACTTTATAAATTTGTTAGGAATTTGATTTATTTTTCCCTACCTATAGGATTTGGAACAAGCCTAGAGCTGTCATCCCTTCTCTTCTCCTCCTTGCTCTCTGTGTTTCCTTCCTTTGTTACTTAGTTTTTGCTAGCATGCCTGAAGAGAAGGACCAACATAAACCTCTCTTTTCACACAGTATGGATCTCTCCCAGCCATGTGGTCTAAGAAATTAATCTCTTAGCCTCTTGTTCTTTCCTTCTTTTATCTTTCTGAGTGTAACTGAAGACAGCAAACTGTAAGTAAAGTGTTTTTTTTTCTACCTGAAAAGGCCATCAGAGTGATCCTTTACATATAGTGCTGGTTATTGTGAAAGAGGGTGGATTTTTGGAAGACTTGTAGCTATTATTCTTTCTCAAGCTCTCTGTACATCTGCTGTTCAGCTAAAGGGAATTAACCACATTCCAAATACTCCCAACATGTTCTCAGTTCCTAAATAAGATGAGAAAAAACTATAGGTCATTTATCTTAAATGGTGATTATATAGATTCCAGGAATAATTTCTGTCATCGTTGCTCTTGAAAACTTGGAATTGATACATGGATGTGATGCTCTTCTTTTCCTTTCTTCTCCTCTACAACTCATAGATCACATATGGCCCTGCTCCAATGATGAATGATAAAATACCTGGCCTTTCCTTCTACCAGATGAAGCCTAAAGAATCCCTTCAGTATAGAGGAATGCTTTCATTGCTGCTGCATTTCAAGTGGACATGGATTGGAGTCCTTGTTATGGATACTGAGAATGGAGAAACATTTGTTCAAAACATACTTCTATTATTTTCTCAGAGTGGAATTTGTTTTGCCCTTGTGGAGAAGTTTCCCATGGAACATTTTGACAAAAGTTTTGAAGTGTGGCTACAACTGATGGCTAAAATACATGACAAAGTCATGGGTAGCAAAGCCAATGTATGGCTAGTGTACAGTGAATCTTTTACTATGGCTTTTTGGAGATGGCTGTCATATGTATCAGAATTAGCAAATGTAATACAAAAACCCAAAGCTAAAGTGTGGATATTGAGAGCCCAGATGGAGTTTGCCACATTTTTCTGTCAAAAGACTTGGGACGCAGAAACAATCCATGGTATACTTTATTTCACAATCCACTCTAGTAACCTACCGGGATTTCATGAATTTGTAGAGAGCCAAAACCCTTTGAATCCAAGAGAGGATGGTTTTATCAGAGACTTCTGGCATCATGCGTTCGGTTGTGTATTCGCTAATCCTGTTGTGGGCAAAGTGGAGGGGAATATTTGTTCTGGGGATGAGAAGATAGAACACCTTTTTGAGACTTTTTTTGATATGAGTGGTGCTGGCCACAGCTACAGTATCTACAATGCTGCTTACGCTGTGGCCTATGCTTTACATGCCATGTCCTTGTTAAGACTCAGACATAAAGTAATGATAGATGATGAGAGACTGAAGACTCCTAAGGAGCTCTTGTGGCAAGTAATACACTTAATCCACCCTTCTTCCCATGTTTGTTTACTTTCTTTTCTTTTTTCATGTCACCAAGTTACATCCAACCTTATTAGCAAGTAACAGGGTTATGATGGAACTCCTCCATTGCAGATACTAAGCTATCTAGCTCTTTTTTCATGATGGCCTCTCTACTCCCAGCCCTTTTCACCCTGAGATGGGGAATTCAGGGAAGACACATGGGGGAGGGGACCCATTGGGTTGTTTTCCTCCACTTTTTGGCACACAACCACTTTCCCTGAGAATATGCCTTTTATGAATTGAAGCCCACCCATGCTTTAAGCACAAGGTAGCCCTGTCACATACACCCCACTCCTTCTTATTTCAAATTCCAGTAGTTTGGCAAGGTGGTTTCAAACACTAGAAAGAGTACCTAGATTTCCTCTGCACACAAAAATCCTCCCAAATCCTGGATAGGACTTTATGTACTTTATTAAAAGAAGAAAAAGGGGAAAATCAGAAAAAGATCATAAACCATACAGATTGCTTAATTAAATAAAACTTTGCAAAGCCCTGGATCTTCCTAAAGGAGGTACACACTTAGAAACATAAAGTCTATCTAAACCAAGACTTTACTTATTTCTATTCATACTGTTACCTGAATGAGGGCTACTTTCATTTAAGTAGACCACTTCCTGGAGAGTGAAGAAGGAGTGTTACCCTTAATGACCAGGATGCTTCAACTCACTCCCTTCTGCTTATTGCAAGCTTCTTTTTAAAGGAAAAAAAAGCCTAAAGTTACAGAACCTCAAGTATCTCTATTAAGGCTTAATCCTTTGAAGTCAATACTGACAAATGGATTATCTCTTTAATGGGGCTTAACCCCTTGGTAACGTTTGCCATTGCCCCTGGGCAGGAAGGACTTCCTCAGAGAACCAGACATTCACCTAGCATATTAAATACTGCTTTGAACCATCTCTAAATAACAACTAAATTAACTAGGAAACTGCTCCCCTTTGAAATACATCCCCGCCATTAAAGTGACCAAGGCAATTCAGATATTTATCTGGGTTTGGACTTCCTACCACCACATCTCATGTTTTTTTCCCCTGTCACACATTTTATTTCCTGTAGCCCATTTTCAAGTGTTTTATCTTGTTACATTATCTCCTCACAAGGATTTTCAAGGTTTGTGAGGTATTTAAATAGTGGTTTCACTGTTGTTACCTCCCTCTGCCTGTGTAGCCACTATATCAAACAGAATCAAATATCCTGGTCTTTTACTTTGTTCCACCCTGGTAGCTTATGATCAGTTTTATGAACATCAGGATCAAATTAGACAAAAAGAAAGGTGTATTCCCTGCCATGAGCACATTTTTCCTTCTCACATCAGGCATTTCTTAGAGTTTGCTTCATTGATCAGACTTGTAAATTAAGTCACTCTTTATATCCCAATGCAAATAATCATGCTGAATGCAAGGTATACAGTTTAGGAAAAGCAAGTGCTCAAGTAACATTTCACTACTTGAAGCAATTCTCAAAACAAGCCAAATATATCCTCAGTACGTTTGTGGCTGCTGAACGTATGTATCACTCCTCATCAAGCTGTGTTTACAATCAAGGCTGCTGTGGCACAGGGCTGATCTGATTCCTAGCCTGGCCTAACTACACATACATATGAGGATTTGCCTGTTATTGGGGTGAGGTTGGGGGAAGACAACTGGCACTTCCTGTGAAATTGAACATGTATATTCCCTGGGGCACCCCACTTGTTACCTCCTCCCAGTTTGAGAAGGAGCCTTTAATCATCACCTTCTGAGTATGATTCTGTAGCCAACTGTGTATCCACCTGACAGTTGTTCTATCCAGCCCACACCTAGTTAGCTTGCTAATCAGAATATCATCTGTTAATCAGAAGGCTATACGTTACCTCCGATATAAGAGGAAGTATGGAGTGCATAAACTGACCTGTGAGGACTTCACCTCACAATTTCAGTGGGATACCTGTACTTAGTGACTTTTTTTTGCCAAGGTTACCATAGAATACTAGCAAACATGAGTCAAACCATGTTATAGGCATTTTCTTGTGCACTGTAAAAAAAATACTACCATACTAGCTCTTCTTTACTACTTATGTAATTTTCTCTACTTCTCCAGACATGAATGACTGTTATGCATGCATAGGAGGAAAATATTAAAAAAATATCAAAAAATATCTGATTAACAACAGACGATATATGTTATCTCTTTGTCTTCAGATTGCCGAATCTGATGGAGTGTATGTCTAGTGTAAGATGACCTTTGGCATTGATAGTCCTTATGTAATACGATTCCTTAAGCAGAAACCATCTTTCATAGCAAGACTCTAGACCATTGGTCCCCAACCTTTTTGACACCAGGGACTGGTTTAGTTGAAGACCATTCTCCCAAGGACCCGGGGGGGGGTGGTGGTACTTGTTATGCAGTAGGTTGTTAGAGAATAGCTTTGAATTGAACTCATAAAGGAAATGGCGAGCAGGAGAGCTGCAATGGTGAGCTGCAATTGAAGTTCTGCCTCCTTTTAGAGGAGCGCGGCTTAGAACCGAATAGGAGCACAGGCTCCTATTAGATTCTAATGCCACAGGCACAGTTGATCTAGCAGCAGCAGCAGGGGAGCGGTGAGCGAATCTCCACCTCCTGTCAGATCAGCAGCGGCATTAGAACCTATTAGGAACATGCTGACAGGAGGTGGAGATTCGATCACCGCTCACCTCCTGCTCGCTGCTCATGTGTCCTGGTGGCCTGGTCTTTCCTGGTCTCGGTCCGTGGCCTGGGGTTTGGGGACCCCTGCTCTAGACAACACTCAGGATTCCAATAACTTTGTATGGTTTCAGAAGTTCTCTGTTTTCAGGTCCATGTTTTTTTTCTAAAGATCTAGGGAGAGGGAAGGTTTGAGGGGACAGATCCTAGATCATACTGATGTGGATAACTGTCATTGTCATTTGGGCACAAATTGGGTTAGATACCCAAACAACCCCAGTTGCCCTAGGATGAAGGTGATGTTCTGGATCTATGATAATCTAGTTTTAGGAACCTGTCTTGAACATTGCATAGCTCCCAGTGGCAACAGAAGATCTTCTAGTGTAAACAGTTTCCAATTTCTAAAAAAACTGGCCGAATATGTTTAGCGCTCTAGTTTCTCTCAGTGTTCGGTGGCATCACATATTGGTGTATTGTGTGGTATATCCTTGTTTAGTTCTCTCAAAGTAACAGAAAATACTTGGAGTGTGACTTGCCTGTCCAAAGGCAAGGAAGCAGCAAGTGCCTTGAAATATCTTTAAAATGATACCTTTCTTCAAGGACAATTAAGCTAACAATCTAACAGAAGATCTTCAGCTTTCTTGACAAACACAGCCAAACTGAACCAAGGAGGTAGCCACACCCATCTAAGGCAGAATGGGACCTCCTATTACACACTTCATCAACATGCTTTGGACACCAACTCTCATCAGTCCTAGCCACCACGGCCAACAGAATTATCAGCTCAGAGAAAATGAATAACAACTATGTTTTCTTCTTCAATTCCCCATAGAATTTCAGGATTTCAGCTGGTGATTCACCTTCCCATTCATTATCTGAAGGACTGTCATTAATTTTGCTGCTTATTACAAACTAGGAGTGCTTCCAATATTCACTGACTCAACTACTGTGACAAGGAATGATGGCATAAAGAGACTTTTCAGTAATCACAACTGGAACTTGGAATTAGAAATTAACAGCAGTCAAAGGAAGCACCTCTAGGACTTTTAAGAAATTATTTTTTTAGAGACTGGAGGAATATCAGTAGCTTGAGCACTATTATTGTGCACTGAGATAAGGAAATGTCTGTGTTGAGAAACATTTGTACACAAGATGATGATATTGCTTCTCTTTCTGCAGGTACTGCTCCCCCGGATGGTATGTGAGATGGTATGTGTTAAATGCAAAATCAGGAGTCCTCACCCTCCATGTCATCAGTATCACCAGAGAGGGGACCTCATCATTGGTGGAATAGTTTCTCACTTCTATATCGTCTCTCATTCAAGGAATTTCACTGAAGAACCTCTGCCAATGAGGTCTGGCCATCTTGGGTAAGGAGCCATTCCTTCTAATCTTGCATTTTCATTTCTTCTTTAGAAGGTAGACTAATTCTAGTGGTTTCAGCTTTAGAAGACTTTTTAAATAGGTCTGCATCTGTAAACTATTAATACAGTTAATGAGCAATGAGATTTCTGAGATCTGGAGTCAAAAGGTTAAGCAATTCTCTCTTTTTAAGTTAACATAACAGCAGCCACAGTAATCCATATGGTGGACTGGATTGATACTTCTGCCTAAGATGACTTTCAGGTACCTGGCTGGATAACTAACACACACTCTTGGACCTCCTGTTCTGACCAAAGAGTAGAAGATTGCTTGTGTCGTGCACGTCCCATTGTAAGGGTTGGGAAAGGATTGAATCCTTTGAAGTGAAATATATAAGCAAATAGGGAAATTTCATCTAAGGAAGGCATGGAATTGAAATTCAGTTGCTCAGTGGGAATCTCCCTTCTTCCTCAAGGGAGCTAAAAGCAAATGAGCAAAATTTCTGTTATGAATTCCTTTTGCAGTGCTGTGTCACATATTATCTGTCCCTAATTATTACATGCCATCTTATGTCTTGCTCTCTGTCCACCTTCTCTTTCTTCTAATTATGTGTCTGTTCTGATTAAGGTAGCACATGCTTAAACTGCATGTGAGTTGCACTGGTGTAGCACACTTCACACCAGACTACTTTTGAAGAGTCTTTACATAGTCTACAAAGTAGGGCTACTATCCCAGGGATCATGCACTATCTAGTTTCCAATTAATTTTGGAGCACTGTTTAAAAGGTTGGTCATTATCTCTCAAGTCCTAAATGTATTGGCATTAAATGCTAACTAATGGCCTGCTGGAGAGGACATTCTTTGTGCCCACCTATGGAAAAAACTCAAATGGCTGTGACATGTGTCAGTGACTTTATTCTACCTTTTCCCCAATATATGATGCTTGTGGTGTAGTTTTATGATAATACAGCTATTTAGATTGCATTTTAATAAATGGAGTACTCCATCCCATTTAACTTAATGAAACTTATTTCTGAATAGCCCAACATGCCTGGGATTTCAGTAGCAAGGATGATAGACAAAGTATCTTAGATTAAGGCTAAATACATGAAGTTGAATATTGAAATTAATAATAAAGTTGATGGGGGAAAGCAGTATGGATCATTTCATAAGTGAAGGACCTTCTTCTGACAGAGAGTGGAATTCTCATTCTGGTGGGGTGACTAATAATCATCAACACATCCTGGCCTTGGCATTTGCTGTAAAGGAGGTCAATGAAAACCCTAATCTCTTACCTAATCTCACCTTGGGCTTCCACATCTATGACAGCTACTTTGATGCCAAGCAGACTTACTATTCCACATTGTTACTTACATCCACACTGGAGGCATTTGTTCCAAATTATATATGTACCTTGGAGGAAAACCTGATAGCAGTTGTTGGCGGACCGGACTCCGAAACCTCTCTGCATGTAGCACCTATTTTGGACATCTACAAGATCCCACAGGTGGCATATTTGTCTCTGTATGTGTGAAATATGGTCCTTTTTAATGTGATTCTTTTCCCTCTAAGTGAAATGGGCTCATTAAGCAGATAGATTCTGCTCTTCAGAGGTCGGCAGAAAAAACTCTAATTCCTGTGACCTCTTTGTTTGGTTTGATGGGAGTTATTCCCCACAACCTCTAGAGGGCACCATGTTGGGATAAGGATATTATAGAGCATTGCCTATGGTGAGAAGACCTGCAGTTAGAAAAATAGCAGATGTTACTTGAATGAGGAAAAATGGGTCAAATGGAGAAATAGAAAAAGTAGTTATGTGATCCATATGTTCAAAGTTAGGACATTCTACATTAAGCAATACCTGTTGTTGTTTTTTAATTGCCTACTGAATTGTGGGTTTTGGTGTTTCAGTAAGATATCACTCAACCAAGAATTTGGAGTGGAAGGCTAAAGAGCATGTATGTGTGGAGGTTTGAAAAAGGAGGAGTAAAAATAAGAAAGTGTGAGATTTTTGTTCAGTTTATGTTTCCCCCTCCCCAACACTTACAAATGCCTTTATAAGTTCAATAGAAAGCCCTTGTGATTCATAAATTCTGAACCTGGGTGAAAGTGAAGTTGATGTGTTGGTTCACTGCAGAAATTTCAGGAAAGCTTAGTTCAGGGGAGGGAAACTTCTGGCCTATGCGACTAAACCAGTAGTTACCAGATGTTCTGGACCAAAACTCCCAGAAGTTTTCACTACTAACTGTGCTGGCCAGGATTTCTGGGAGTTGTAGTCCAAGAACATTTGGTGACCCATGTTTATGAACCAGTGGTCTAAACCATCAAATTTGTCCTTTGAATCTAGAATTGCTCTGTTAAGAGATTCTCCTACAGCTTTTTAGTGGTATTCCATGTCACCTCTTTCTATAAATCTACATTTATCGCCAGTCACCTTGGCAATAATGAGTGCATGGTTCCTGCACCATTCATGCATTGAACGGAGAAATTCAGAGAATGTGGCTGTGAAGAATTGGTTTGCTTCCACCTGTCACTCATTTCAGAGAATAGATACATGTCTTCAAGTTCTTTCTACCGTCCATAAATGACAAGGTTTACATGAAGGGGCCCCCTCCATGCATGGTACACTTGTGTGTCTCTCTGCACAAAGATGAATATATGGGTTCATAAGGACCTGGGGCCAGAATTCCAGAAGCAATTAATGTGAGCCATACCATGAACTGCTCAGTGATTTAGGTATCTGGCTGCGGAGCCAGTGGTTGGGTGTTTGACTCCTTATTGTGCCTCCTTGACAGGTGCTGGACTGGGTAATATGTAGTGTCCCTTCCAGCTCTGTAGTAGATGATGATAATGATTATAAGTGGTAAATAAATGCTCATTTTTTCTTCCTCTCCTTAACATACTTGTCTTAGCTCGTATATGCCTCTGCTCCTTTAATGGATGATAAAACTCCAGGCCTTTCCTTCTACAAAACAGTTCCCAAGGAAGCCCTTCTATATGAGGGGACTCTTTCTTTGCTTCTGCATTTCAGATGGACTTGGATTGGGGTTCTCATTATAGATTCAGACAGTGGAGAAAGATTTTCCCAAAATGTCCTTCCATCGTGGTCTGAACATGGGATCTGCATTGCTGTCATACAGAGGGTCCCCACATTTGGTTTTAGGCACAACTTTGATGTCTGGTTAAAACGTTATGTAATAATTTATGAAAAAATCATGAGCAGCAATGCCAATGTGTGGCTGGTCTATGGAGAATCTTATGCCATGACACATTGGAAACTGTTGTCGTGTATATCTGAATTAAAGGCTGTAACACAAGCATTGAAAGGTAAAGTGTGGATAATGACAGCTGAAATTGTGTTCGCTTCATTTGAATGTCAAAATACCCAAAAGAGAGAGTTAATCCATGGTGCACTGTCTTTCACAATCCATCCCAGCCACCTTCCAGGATTATATCAATATATAACAAGCCAAACGCCTTCAAGCATAACTGAGAATGGCTTCATCAGGGACTTCCGGCAACAGGCATTTAGCTGTGTATTCTATAATAAAGATGTGGGAGATGTGGAAGGGAATATTTGCACAGGACAAGAAATGCTTGAGAGTCTTTCTGGAGCTTATCTTGAAAGGGGTATGTCTGGCTACAGCTACTACATCTACAGTGCTGTGTATGCTGTAGTGCATGCCTTAAATGCCATGGCACAGTCAAGACAGAAACATAACCTGATAGTGGATAGAAAAAGACTTCAATCTCCTTATCAACTAGCTTGGCAGGTAATGTACTTAATCCAACTTCTCCATCATAAATTCATTCACCTATATTATCCATTCAGGGCTACAAACTATCCAGTATTCTGGAGCCCTCCAGTTTTTTCAAATGTGGAAGTAAGGAGCCATGCAGAGAGAGAGGTGAGGTAAAAGGGAGAGAAATCATGGGGGGCAACTGCAAAGTGTGGGTGTTGCACGAGAGAGAGAAAGACACACACACAGAGAGAACAGAGACATAGAAAGAGAAGGGGACACACACGTTTTGCGGGGGAGAGCAACTGAGAGAGTGGATGGAGCTGTAGAAAGATAGGCAGGAGCAACAGAGAAAAAAGTGAGTCTGGGTGAGAGTGAGGAGCAACTGATAGAGAAAAAGACCTTCTCTTGAATATTTTATGGCTAATGCAAAGCAATCCTTTACCTCAATTTCTTTCTTGCCTTTTCAGTTGAACTGGGTTTGTGTTCAAGAGGCAATTTAGCCTGCAGTTCTTCACCTTTGAACTCAACAGTAAGGATCTTTACAATAAATAGGATTCACTTCTGGACAAGGTTATATTACGACTACAACCCTAGTACAGGAATACTTGAGACTGAACTCATTTAGACTTCCTTCAGAATATGCTGGCAGGTTATCCAGAAGCATTATCTTCTTGGGTTGATAACACATGAGTGTCAAATACAGTTGCACTGCAATTTTGTGTTGGCCTATTCAGGAAGAAGCCCTATGGAATTCAGTGGGGTTCATTGGCAAGTGTATATGGTACTGTTGCTCTACCATCTAATGAATTCATCCATTGCAAAATTGAGTGTATTGTGTGTTGTTAAACTTCTGTTTTAAATGCCAGGAAAATCAATCTTGGGGGAAAACACACCCTCTAGTTTATGAAGCTGGGACATTGTTTGCATGTCCAAGAAATGGTGCAACATTGCCTTTCAAAATGGTGCCTGCGTAGCCAGCATGAAAAAGGATGCCAAACATTTTGTAGCATAAATATTTGGAAAACTTGTTGACAAACAGTTATAACCATTGCTTTGTTTGAGTGAGATGTGGTTAAAGATGAGATGAAAAAAGGAGTCAGGTTCTGAGATTTTCCCTTGATTAGTATGTGTCTGTGAATAGCAGTGAGTGCAGGGGGGCAGGTTCTTACAGATCATCTTGACAGCTGCCATTGATGTCATCAACATTCAGGGTGACCATTGCTATGTAATGCTTGGCAGCATTTTTCCTGCAGGCAAAATAGGCACAAGACTGCAATGCTGGACCTCTTCCTGATGTTTTGAATCATGGACACAGAAGCAATCCCCACATTCATGAATCAGAATTTTTTTGAAGGATGTAACACTGTTTTAAAGGTGATTTTGCTATGCATATCCCTCTCTCTCATGCTTGTGCTTCTCCTTCTTTGTAGTACTTGGAAGAGAAACTTTAAATTTGTAGCTGCTGAAATATTTTGTCTCTGCCAATGCTTACCAGTTTTTATCCAGGCAGCTTTCCTCCAATCTGGACTTAGCTGGACAAAACAAACATGTTTTCCAACCTAGCTCAACTGCAATCACACAAATAATATCATACTACATGTAAACAGAAAACATGTGCATGTTTATGCTGTGGGGGGGGGGGATTCATAATTTAGTTGAATTGAAAATGCAGATCTAACCATAGCGAAAACCATAGCATGGGTAGGTAAAGAAATTGGTATAAGCAAATCTGAAAGAGTCAACAGGTTGCTTTCCAAATCTCATGTTTCTTAATCTTGTCTTGACTGTTCCAATCTAGCTCCATCCATTTCTGAGAGGTGTCTCATTTAATAACAGTGCTGGGGAGAAGATTTCCTTTGACGACAATGGGGAGTTAGTCACTGGATTTGATGTCATCAATTGGGTTGCTTCCTCAAACCAGTCCTTGTCTAGAGTGAAAGTTGGGTGGATAGATCCTCAGGCTCCCCCAGAACAAGCACTCACCATCAATGAAGAAGACATAACATGGCACAGATGGTTTAACCAGGTATGATCTCAGTGAGGCAAATTTCTGATGTCTCCCATCTCTGAAGCATGTTGATACTAGTGCCCCATCAACGCTACATCCAATTTTCCTGTCAGGAGAAGAAAAATTTCAGAGAGCTATGTGAAAACCTCGTTGTGATCTGGGTCAGTGCACTTTAATATTGTACTAATAGTTACAGTCAGGCTGGGTATTTTAAATTGATTTTGTTGTTTAGTCATTAAGTTGTGTCCGACTCTTCATGACCCCATGGACCAGAGCACGCCAGGCCCTCCTGTCTTCCACTGCCTCCCGGAGTTGGGTCAAATTCATCTTGGTAGCTTCGGTGACACTGTCCAACCATCTTGTCCTCTGTCGTCCCTTTCTCCTCTTGCCTTCACACTTTCCTAACATCAGGGTCTTTTCCAGGGAGTCTTCTCTTCTCATGAGATGGCCAAAGTATTGGAGCCTCAGCTTCAGGATCTGTCCTTCCAATGAGCACTCAGATTTCCTTCAGAATGGATAGGTTTGATCTCCTTGCAGTCCAGGGGACTCTCAAGAGTCTCCTCCAGCACCACAATTCAAAAGCATCAATTCTTCGGCGGTCAGCCTTCTTTATAGTCCAGCTCTCACTTCCATACATCGCTACTGGAAAAACCATAGCTTTGACTATGCGGACCTTTGTCGGCAAGGTGATGTCTCTGCTTTTTAAGATGCTCTCTAGGTTTGTCATCGCTTTCCTCCCAAGAAGCAGGCGTCTTTTAATAATGGCTGCTGTCACCATCTGCAGTGATCATGGAGCCCAAGAAAGTAAACTCTGTCACTGCCTCCATATCTTCCCCTTCTATTTGCCAGGAGGTGATGGGGCCAGTGGCCATGATCTTAGTTTTTTTGATGTTGAGCTTCAGACCATTTTTTGCGCTCTCCTCTTTCACCCTCATTTTAATACATCTTGATCCTCCTGGGCTACTTAAAATTTGACACCTATTTGAATTATACTAGAGGACTATGATAATCAGGCAGTTGTAAGCCTTGTTATGCAGTGTGACTTTACATAGCAATACATACAAAAGCAAATGTGAATGGCTCAACATTTTATATGATAAAAATATTACAATTTTATATACATTTTTACTGCCTGCTTGTGCTTTCATATTCATGGTGTTATGTTTTGCAAAGCTGACAATGGTGATCAGCCATTCAAATCATCAGTGATTTTAGGAGGAAGAGAAATGTACATTTACCACTGTACATAAATGGCGAGGAAGTGGAGAGAGTTGGTAGTTTTAAATTTCTGGGCACTTACGTCTCAGAGGACCTCTCATGGACTATAAATGCCAACATGCTAGTGAAGAAGGCACAGAAGAGGCTGTATTTCCTGAGAATGCTCGGGAAGTTAAATTTATCTCAGCATTTACTTCTGTCCTACTATTGTAGCACCATTGAGAGTGTCCTAACTTATGGCATTCTGGTATGGTTTGGGAGTAGCTCTGTAGCGGACAAAAAAGCTCTACAGAGAACCATTAAAATTGCCCAGAATATCATCGGGCTCCAGCTATCAACCCTGGATGAAATCTTCACATCCCACTGTCTGAGGAAGTCACACAACATCCTGAGAGATTCTTCCCATCCTGCTTACAACTTTTTTGAACTTTTGCCGTCTGGCAGAAGATATAGAACAATTAAGACTCGGACCACATGTTTTCTGAATAGTTTTTATCCCAGAGCTATAATTGCACTTAATAATGAGCTTAAAGACCACCAGTAGTGAATAGTTGGACAGTGTTACTTGGCCTGCGGTGTAGATGTTTGTATTCTTAGTGGGGGATTTTTAGTGGGGGGGGGAGTGTTTGGGGATTTTTTATGTGTGTGCATGTGGGTCTGGTCTCTGGGTGTCTGTGTGAATTTCGTTGTATGTGTATACTATATATATACTTACAATGCCAATAAATTTATTTGATTTGATATTTGATATCAGCACCAGAACCCCTGCATCTTGAGGCTACCAAAGGCTTCCCTGTGGCAGAAAGGAGGTGTAAGAAGCCTTAGATGCACAAATGGGGAAAAATTAAATTAATTTAAATCAATTATTTCTGATGCTCCGGTCCAGTATACTCTGGTGGACCTGCACCAAGAGGATCTTGCTCAATTTATAATGTTATGGCAGGGTATCATATTAATCAACTGAATATGGACTCTAAACTAGCTTTTTTCCCCCTGTGATGTGGAAAGTTACTACAGCTCTCAGAATCACCCTGATACTCTACCTCTGGGATTTTAGTAAAAGTAACAGTACAAAAGTAACTTTCCCCAAAATTAATAATAATTACACTGTACCAAACCAGAACCATAGTTTTTGACTGTTCTGAAAGATTCCAGCTTGTGGGTTCACTCTAGGTGTTACGAAACCAACTCTGACCTTTTTACCTCATGCCTCTTCTTGTTATCTCTGGTGATCACCCACTGATAGTTATTAACAACAGCTAAGAAGTGCTACCTAAAGTTTTAAGCATCTCTGGAACTTTAAAAAAACGCATTGTGTAGCCATAGAATGAAGGCTTTCTCAGATAAATTAAAACAAAATGAAATGTCATAGAACTGTAAAAAACTTATTCTGTACTAGTATGGTCATCTCCATCTATCTATGCATTAGACTCAGCCTGTTTCTGTATGTACGGAGAGCTGCCCTCCTGGTTCCAGCAAGAAAGTGAAGGAGGGGGAGCCATTTTGCTGCCATGACTGCATCCCATGTCCAAATGGGAAGATTTCAGACCAAAAGGGTGAGAAGAAATATACACTGTCAATAGATCCTACATAACAATCATAGAATCCTAGAAGACCAGGACTGGAACAGACCACAGTGATCCTTGAGTATAGCCACCCACCAGAGCAGGAAATCTCCACCTACAACATCCTTGGCAGGAGGTCACCCATCCTCTGTTTAAACACCACCCTCAAAGGTGGTAGAATTCACTGTCATAGCTCTTAATCTTAAAAACTTATCCTTTAATTTAAATCCAATACTTCAGGTCCTACCCTCTGGAGTTTTAGAAAACAAGCTTGCTGCCTCTCTCATGTGACAGCCACATACATATTTGAAGACAGCTATCCTATGGCCTCCATAGGGACGTGGTGGCGCTGCGGGTTAAACCGCAGAAGCCTCTGTGCTGCAGGGTCGGAAGACCAGCAGTCGTAAGATCGAATCCACGCAACGGAGTGAGCTCCCGTCGCTTGTCCCAGCTCCTGCCCACCTAGCAGTTCGAAAGCATGCAAATGCAAGTAGATAAATAGGTACCACCATGGTGGGAAGGTAACGGCGTTCCGTGTCTAGTCGCGCTGGCCATGTGACCACGGAAACTGTCTTCGGACAAACGCTGGCTCTACGGCTTGGAAACGGGGATGAGCACCGCCCCCTAGAGTCGGACACGACTGGACTAAATGTCAAGGGGAACCTTTACCTTTACCTTTTATCCTATGGCCTCTCAGTCTCCTGTTTTGTAGGCTAAACATACCAAAAATCCCCTGAACCCTTCCTTGTAGAGCTTGGCTTCTAAACTTTTCATTATCCTGGTTGCTCTCCTCTGGGCTTGTGCCATCTTCTCAATATTGGTCATGAATATAAAATCCGACATGCATAAGCCTTATTTCTTCACTGTGTGAAACACAGACTAGAAAGATTTCTGATACTTAGGATGGTGAAGAAGTGAATAAAAAGAAAGAGTCATGTTTCATTTACATTCATAGCAGAGGTATATAAAAAAAGTCAAATTATCTAAATGAAGAGAAGAGTAACAGAATGTTGCTGGCGCTCAGTATGGTTTAGGCATCTGGCTGCGGATCCAGAGATTGGGTTGGAAGTTTGATTCCCCACTGTGACTCCTTGACAGGGGCTGGACTTGATGATCCATAGGGTCCCTTCCAGTTCTGCAGTTCTGAGGTTATTATTAAAAACTGCTGGATAGTTCAGTGGTCTGTAGCTTAGACATAAGTTATGCTGCTCAAGAAGCATATAATAATCACCGGCTGAAATCCTGTTGCTTAGTGTAGTTAGTTACAACTAGAGTAGGCCCACTGGATCAGTGTAATTCTTCTGTAAGTTTCATAGATTCAATGGGCCTATTCTAGTTGCAGCTTACTATGCTAACAAATAGTATTTCAGCCAGATACTATTAGTCACAAGTCTGTATACTATGTCCAGTATCAGAAGAGATATGCCATATGCTTGCAATTCATGGACTCAGCGGGCAGGTGCATTATCCAAAAATGTTGGGGCAGGGGGATGACTCAAGTCAGTAATTTACTGACTAAGGTATCTTGGAATACTAGTTGCTAGGAACCATAACAACATTATGGGTCATGACACTCTTAGAAGACTCTAGTATAGATGTCTACTTGGCCATTGTTAACAAATAATACTGGACTATCTTCCTCACCCTTTTTTGTGTATGTAATTGTCTCAACATCTTCCTCAGAAATGAATGACTGTGTTACCTGTGTAGATGGAAAATATCCAAACAAAAACAAGGATTTATGCATTCCCAAGGATACCAATTTCTTGTTTTATGGAGAACCTTTGGGGATCACTTTAGCCTCTATTGCTCTTTCCTTTTCTTTGATCACAGCTATGGTGCTGGGAACATACCTGAAGCACCACAGCACACCCATTGTCAAAGCTAACAATCAGGACCTCACCTACATTCTCCTTGTTGCTCTCCTGCTCTGCTTTCTCTGTGTATTGCTCTTCATCGGCCAACCTCAGAAAGTGACATGTCTCCTCCGACAGACTACTTTTGGCATCGTCTTCTCTGTGGCTGTTTCCTGTGTGCTGGCAAAAACCATCATGGTAATTGTGGCTTTCATGGCCACCAAACCAGGATCCAAGATGAGGAAGTGGGTGGGGAAAAGACTGTCTACCACCATTGTGACTTCTTGCTCCCTTATTCAAGCAGGCATCTGTACTGTGTGGTTGGCAACTTCTCCCCCATTTCCAGATGCTGACATGCACTCGATGATACAAGAAATCATACTAGAATGTAATGAGGGTTCAGTGGCTCTGTTTTACTCTGTCTTGGGCTACATGGGTTTCTTGGCCATTGTTAGCTGTACTGTGGCTTTCTTTGCTAGGAATCTGCCAGACAGTTTCAATGAAGCCAAGTACATTGCTATGAGCATGTTGGTCTTTTGCAGTGTTTGGCTGTTCTTTGTTCCAGCATACTTGAGCACCAAAGGGAAATACATGGTAGCTGTGGAAATCTTTGCTATCTTGGCCTCAAGTGCTGGGTTGCTGGGCTGCATCTTCTTTCCAAAAGCTTTCATTATTTTGTTTAGGCCTCACCTGAACAAGAGGGAACAGCTAACAAGAAAAACGTACTGAAGCATTTTCTTTTGTCCTTTGTGATAGTCTATATTATTTGCTCACAAGTATATGAAGCAGTGTTTTGTAAAGCAGTTGCCCAATGTTAAATCATTCTGAAATTAGTTTACCTGCTTTTTGGTTCCAAATCTCATTTCATATGCCTGTTGCCTAATTCACTGTCATCTCCACTTGTTTTCAATTCCCCTCTATGCCTCTTTGACAAGGGCTAGACTCGATGATCTACAGGGTCACTTCCAGATTTGATAATATTTTCTCCTCTCTTACACGTAACAAAAATTAAGGAGGAGGAGCTGTTTTATAAAAATCTGAGTTTGACACAGGAAAGTTATCTTCTATATGGAGAAGGCCATGAGAGAGGGAGATGGGGAGTCCCCTTATTTCAAAGTTACATTGCTCAGTTTGAAAATGGCACATGTGATCATCAGTTCAAAACATGCACATGTTCTTTCAACCCAGTTCCATCTATATGAATGATTTGTGTTCTGGTTCTTGTATGCTTGGAAGCGAAAGATGAAGAATAAAAAAGGCTATTTCTATACATATTTCATTTTTGCTTTATGGAAGATAACATATTTTTTTCTGAGAAATTTATCATGTGTCCTGAGAGAAACTGGAGTCCTTTCAAGGAGAAAGGCAGGGTAAAAATATTTCAAACAAACAAACAAACTGGAGTGCCCATTTCACTGAATTTCTCCAGGGATGGAGAAATTGCATAATTGTAATTTCATTTGATACCTTAATCCAGATTCTTCTGCTCTACTTTTTTTTTTTCATCATTGCATTGTAGTGTGTCAGAAATTCATTGGGATTTTCTCTGACTTCTTTTATATTGTGTCTTCAGTTCATGGGCCTTACTCTCTGTTTATTTGCTGTGATTGAAATAAATCTTCAAATTAATTGTACTTGTTAATAGCCTCAGATCATTTCTGGTTACACCTTTAGCCCACTGAGGCAAATATGGGACCTCATTTTCAACAGGTACAGTATGTATTATTTCTTTGTTTAGCTCTCTAGGTTTAGTAGAATTTATGAGTGTGACTTGAGCTTCTACCTTGCCTGCCCCAAAGCCAAGAAGAACAAAAGCCACTTGAGAGGTGGTGAGTGCTCCAACATTGGAGGCATTCAAGAAAAATTTAGACAACCACCTGGCAGATATCCTTTGATTTGTTCTCCTGCACTGAGCAGAGGATTGGATTCAATGGCCTTATAATCCCCTTCCAACTTAATGATTCTATGATTCTATGAAGTGCCTCAGAGTAACTTCAACATGACAGCTTAATTCAAGGAGAACTAAGACAACAACCAAACAAAACATCTTGAAGAGAAACATCCATGACTTCAAAGGGTCATTTTGTTTGAAAAAACAAAACAAATCAAACAAACAAATCCCCTGTATCAATGATTCTGGAATTCAGTAGTTTTCTTAGTTAAAGCAGCCTACATGCTTTATGCAATTTTCCTAGTTGGGAAAGGAAAGGCTGCCCTTGCACAAAACTCCCTACATTTATTCCCCTGCAACAGGGATGGCTTGATTTTCCCGGAAGGTGTAATTCTTTTTGAATTTTTCTTTGCATCCTACAAAAAAACAGGAAAACGTTCTTAAAATAATAATTAAAAATGCTACTATAAATAGTTATGAGAATCTACAGATGCATTACAGAAAAATCTCTGTGCTTATTGTTCTGAGATTTTTGTAATGGGTTATTCTACTTGAAAATGTGATCATGTTCTAACTAACAGACACTACTGCTATGGTATGTCATCTCTTCTTCTTCGGTGTGGTAGACTTGGTGGAGCGTATGTCTAATGTAAGATGACCCTTAGCGTTATGCAATAGGATTCCTTAAGTAGAAGCCATCTTCCGTAGCAAGATTCTAGACAACTCTCAGGATTTCAATAACCATATATGGTTTCAGAAGTCATCTGTTTTCAGGTCACTGTTTTCTTTCAAAAAATCTAGAGAGAGGAAAGGTTTGAAGGGACAGACCCCAGACTATCAGTAGATAGTACTGATGTAGATAATTTCCATTGTCATTTGGGCACAAATTGAGTTAGGTACCCAAGTGATGCCAGGTGAAGCTGTGGATCTATCATAGTTCAGTTTCAAGAATCTTCTATTCAGGAATAGAGTAACCTCAGAATGATATCTTTATTCAAGGACAACGAAAGCCAACAACTCAAGAAAACATTTAGAACTTTCTTGACAAAAAGCCCCAGGGGAATCTTGGGAAAGCCACGCCCATCCAAGACAGGAAGGGAGCTCCTATTACACTTTCCCCCAACATGTTTTGGACAACAGCTCCCATCAGTCTCATCCACCATACCCAACACAATCACCAGCTCAGAGAAAATGATTCCCCCCCTCAGGTGTGACAAACATATTTTCTTCTGCAATCCCCTGGAAAATTTCACAATTTCAGTTAGTGATTCACTTTCACTTTAATTTTCTAAAGGATCATAACTAATTTGGTTGCTCATTAGAAACCCAAAGGGCTTGCAGCATACAGTGGCTCAACTAATATAACAGAGAATTATGATATCAATAGACCTTCTAGCAATCAGAGCTGGATATAGGAATTATTAATTAGCCACAGTCAAAAAAGCTCTTTTATTACTTTAAACAACTTATGCTTATGATTTAGAGTCTCTTTGGAGGAATATGAATAGCTTAAGCACTATGCATATAAAAATAAGGGAACATGCATATAAAAATAAGGTCAAGGAAACATTTGTATGCAAGATGATGATATTGTTTCTCTTCCTGCAGGTACTGCTTCCTCAGGTGGTATGTGAGACCCACATTGTTAAATGCCACATCAAGGATCCTCATCCTCCACTTCATGAGTATCACCAGACAGGAGACTTCATCATTGGTGGGATAGTTTCTCATATCTACATCATCTTCAGGTCAACACACTTCACTGGGGAGCTTCTGCCAATGGTGTCTGAAGATCTTAAGTAAGGAGTTAATCATCCTAACCTTGAATTTTTGTTTCTTCTTTGGTCACAGAGTAGATTAATCCTAGTGGTTTTAGCTTTGGAAAGATGGTTTAATGAATCTGAAAATAGAAAAAAACTGATACATTTAGGAACAGAAAAGACTTGATGGCTGAGATTTGTGATGAGAAGATTCCCTAATTGTTTCTTTTAACATTAATGTAGCAGCCTTGAAAAAACACTGGTACATAGATTAATACTTCTGCCTAAGATGGTCATTTGTTATCCTCTTGGACTTTTCATTCTTACCACATTGTACAAAATTCAGGTATTAGGGAATAGTGTTTTGCCTGCCATTAGGCATCAGCCCCAAGTAGTGCCTCGGCCAAAACCAGTCTTCCCATTACTTCTTGAAGTTCAAAGAATCCTACCTGTGTGTCACACGTAACAATGACCTCATAACCCTATTTTTTTTTAGTTTTTTAAATGTTTTATTATTATATAAGTTACAATCCTCTGGTCACATAACAAAAAAGAAAAAAGTAATAATTACCTATAAATACAGTTACACTTCCAATACTTTTCTTATCTATAGTATAGTAACAATATTTAAACATTTATATATGTTTTACTTCTAACCCTACAGTTATTCAAACTAACCAGCATTTCAGCCCATTTTCCAATTGATCTCCTGCACCAGAGGCCAACAAGGGATACCATACTTCCATAAATTTGTCTTGTTTTATTTCACCTCTGTAGAGTTTAATGCGATAGGTCAGTTTTTCCATCAGAACCAGTCTCCATATTCTATTTTGAAATCTTTGTAAGGACAAGTCCTGAGCGTCCTTCCAGTGTTGGGCAATTTCATTACGGGCTCCTCCTAATATAATCGTAATGTTTATTCACAATGTTTTCGTTCCCTCCCGTAAATAACGAAAAAAGTAGCAAAGTTTCATTTGAAATTATTTTTTCTTTTGTTATACTTTCCAACCACTTAATTACCTCAGACCAGAAAATTTCCACTCTTGGGCATGTTAACCACATATGTTCCAAAGTTCCTTTATTCCTGCACTTCCTCCAACACATGTCTGATATTCCTTTATTTATTCTATTTAATTTTTACCTCATAAACCTAAATGTGAACAAGAATGGAAGTTGGTGCTCTTGGCATAGAGCTTCTGTGGAATATGTCTCGTATATTTAGGTCCTTGGCTTGAAGATTAACTAGTCCACTCTTGTTTGTCACTATAATATTTTAAATGGAGTGTGAAATCAAAGCATCCCTAAAAGATGTCCATCTAGTTTTTCCTTAAGTACCTCCAGTGGAAGAGAACTCACCACCTTCTGAGGTGGCCACTCTTCCTCTGAGAAACAGCTTCTTCAATTAGTAACTTTCTCATAATGTTTAGCTGTAATATGCTCCTTTACATAGTTACCACTTGGCTGTGCCTCTGCCCTTGGAGGAGCAGAAAACAAGACCTTTTCCTAACATCAACTGACAACACTCCAGATATTATCATGTCCCACTCAATTATATCTTCTTCAGGCTAAACATACGTATTCTGCTCTTTTCAGTGTCCCTTGAAGGACTCCATCTCACAATTGTGGATCTCACTGTGAGAACTTTTTCCTTAGAAATCTGCCAGGACGCATATTGAAATATGAGGCATTAGGAGAGCATTTATTAATGCCAGCAGGGAGATGAATACAAGCAGTGAGTGTAGAAGTCCAAAGTTCCAGAATGCATGAAATAGCTTTTATAGATGGTTCCATGAAGAACCATAAATAAATAATTAAAACTGATATTCCTTTCAAGTTTTCTTTCTCACAAAATTCTCTTTCAAGTAGCTTACTCACAGCATGTTTTCAAATTCTGACTTTTCCTTTTGCATCTGGCCTGTCCAAAATGATGGATAGTTTATCCCTGTCCTTAGCCAGTATGAAGGCAGAGATATTTATAAGTCTGAAACATTTAGCACACTCTTTCCCATATGTGGCTTTTCCTCACATTGTGCCCTTTCTATTTCAATTTAGCTTCGCCTGTTTCTGAACAGTGTATCTTTTAATAATACTGCTGGGGACAAGATTTCCTTTGATAAAAATGGGGAGCTAGCAGCTGGATTTGATGTGATCAACTGGATCTTTTCCTCAAACCAGTCCTTTTCCAGAGTGAAGGTTGGGTGGATTGACCACCAGGCTCCATGAGAAAAATTGCTCTCCCTCAGTAAGGACAACATTATAATATGGCACAAATGGTTTAACCAGGTAGGATCCCAGAATATGACGTTTGGGGTAATATTCCTTTTCTAATAGATCTCTGAATCTCTGAGATGCTGTACAAAGTTAATTTTACTGGGCATTTTCTAAGAAATGCTGGTCTTTCTCAGCATATTGGCAAAATTAAAAGGGGGGGGGAAAGGAAAAGAAGAGAAAAAGCTCTCATGGATCAATATCTACTGCATAATCCACAAAAGGTCACAGTGAAATAAATCTGTTAAATTGGTTAATCTTTAAATACCACAATATTAACTGCTGGAAGCTGAGTGCTTTAGGTATCAGAGCTTGGAAGTTAAATTCCTCTCTGTGCCTCCATGGCAGGGGCTCGACTCGATGAGTAACCTAGCTCTGTAATTCTAAGATTATTATTTGGCTCCCTCTCCACCATATTACTTTATAATTTTGTGAACATATTACTGGGGAAATGTTCAATCTCTATAAAAATGATTTTCTAAAATTATACTATTTTATAGTGAATGGAAGACTATCAATATGATGTATCATCATTATTGAATACTGAGACAAATTCCAAGTGTGGCCCACATGGTATCTGCCTTGCCATTAGTTAATTCATCATTGTTATTGGTCACTGTTTCATCAGTGATAACTGTTTCTATGTACTTGTTGTATTTAAATTCCCTATCACAATGCTGAGAGAGAGAAACAGACAGACAGACTGACTGACTGACAGACAGAACATAATCTGCTAGATGGGCAACCCTTCTTAAAATAGTCTATTGGCAATTGAAAAGCAAGGACAGGTGATGCCTTTATTGTTGCTGTTGTTATGTGTGGTCAAGTAGCCTGTAACCCCATGTATGAGTGATCTCCAAAATGTCCTGTCCTCAGCGGCCCTGCTCAGCCCTTACAAACCTTCGTGATTCCCTTTAGGGAGTCAATCCATCTTGTATTTGGTCTTCCCCTTTTTCTGCTGCCCTCAACCTTTCACATTATTGTCTTTTCCAGAGAATCTTGCCTTTCTTATGATGTGTTCAAAGTATGCCAGCCTCAGTTTCATCATTTTTGCGTCCAAAGATAGTTCAGGCTTGATTTGCTCTAGGATCCACTTGTACATCTTTCTGTCCCTTAAGGGTATCTCCAATGTTCTCCTCCAGCACCATATCTCAAGCAAATCAATTATTTTCCTGTCAGTTTCCTTCACTGTCCAGCTCTCACACCCATACATAGGGATTGGGAATACAAGATTGTAGATGATCTTGGTCTTGGTCTCCAGTGACACATTCTTACACTTGATGTTCTTTTCTAATTCCTTCATTGCTGCCCTTCCGAGTCTCAGTCTCCTTCTGATGTCTTGGCTATAGTGTCCATTTGGATTGATGAGTGAACCATGATATACAAAATCTCTATTTCTTCATTGTCAATGTTAGTGTAGTTGTTCTGTAGTCATATTTTTGTCTTCTTAAGGTTCAACTGCAGTCCTGTCTTGGCACTTTCTTTCTTCACTTTCACTAAAAGTCATTCCAAGTCATTGCTGCTTTCTAACAGTAAGATGATGTCATCTACATACAATATCTTAAACTACTGATGTTTATTTCACTAATTTTCATTCCTCCTTTGTCTGAATCTAGTCTGGCTTTCCATATGATATGGTTTGTATACAAATTACACACAAAAAAGGAGTTACAATTCATCCTTTTCTGACACCTTTGCTGATAAGAAACTATTGTGTCTCTTCATAAGCAGTCCCAATGGTAGCTTCTTGTCCACAATACAAGTTGTGCATCTGGACAATTTAGTGTACAGCACACCCATTTCTTTCAGAACAACCCATAATTTCTCATGATCCACAGAGTCAAAGGGTTTGCTGTAGTCTATAAAGCATAGATTGATCTTCTGAAATTCTTTGGTGTGGTCCAGTAGCCAGCAGATGATCTTGAGTGCCTCTTACTTTTCATAATTCAGTTTGAACATCAGGCATTTCTTGCTCCATATAAGGTAAAAGCCTTTGTTGCAACACCTTGAACATCATTTTGCTTGTATGGGAACTTAAAATAAGGATCCTAAAGTTACTGCACTCCTTGGCATCTCCTTTCTTGTGGATTGGACTGCATATTGAATGTTTCCAGTCTGTGGGCTGTTGTTCTGTTTTCCACATTTGTTGGCTTAGTGTTTGGATTTTGACAGAAAACAGACATGTTTACTACTTCAAAAATAAATGAAAAGGCTATAGAAACCCAAAGGATCCAAAACATATTCTTTCTGACAGTTGCACTATATTCTTTCATCTTTGGTCTAGGTTCAGCCACTTTCTACCTGCACTGAGAGTTACCCTCCTGGTTCGAGCAAAAAAATGAAAGAAGGGGAACCATTTTGCTGCTATGATTGCATCCCTTGTCCAGAAGGGAAGATTTCTGATCGGAAGGGTAAGAAACAAAAGCCCTTTTCTGCAGAACTAGGTCAAAGGCTAGATTCATGATGGGAACATGGACTATGGCATGAATGGCCTGACCACCTGGGCAAGTGCTAGATTTTTATACATTGAGCATGAAGAGGATCTTGCACATGCATTTGACTGAACACACTAACTGAGCTTCTGTGATCTAGATATTGCAGAAGAGACACTTCCAGCTGGAAACCTTTACCAAGGCCTCTCCAACTGTTCATGACGAATGTGTTCTTATGCCACTGTCGGGGAGGTAGATGTTGTTTATATATGTCCTCTCAACCCCATCACAAATGTAACCTTTTCCCTGTCCACTCAAATATCTGAATCATGTACTCATTAGGATATTTTTAAATGTCAGTGTCGCGTTCCCCCAGTGTCCCCTGTTTGTTTTCCCTCAAACACAGGTCCACCTTCGGACACGATGTACTATTTTCTCCCTTTACATGCTGCCACCAGTGGATCTTTATCTACACTGTACCAAATAAGTTTCTTAGACCCGGGCTGCCACATATAACAGGTTTATTTATTGTTTGATTGGTAAATCACAGAAGTAAAGTCATAGATGTTCTTTTATTGTTCAATCATTAAACTCGGATAGGATTACACGTTTGCTTGTTTGTATTCATTAACATTGACCACGGTAACAATATCTTATGGCTGTCTATCTATTTTCTATTACTTTAATCTCTTATCTATTCTCTAACACACACCAACTTTCCAATCTCTGTCTTAACCCTTCAAAACTTCTTTAACTCCCCCTCAGTCTCCAACTGTTCTCCTGACTCTGCCCCTCCTGTCCTGCCATAGGCTCCTACCCTAGAGCTCCATATGACAGACAGGTGTGACTTGGACATTCCGCCACAGTCAGTAATATGAAGTCTTTTGTATCTTCTGTACTTATCCTTAAGATGACTTTCAAAGAACCCAGGAGAATGTATTCAGCAATTGTGAAAGGATTGTATGTGTGTGTGTGTGTGTGAATTTTTACACATATGCATGCACTAGTGTGAGTCTGTGTGCACCTGGATATTTTCTTGACCCACCACATGAGCAAACATTACTTCTGCATGGGCTATATTTCATCTGTTGTCAAGATTAAAGCTCTAATTGTTTCCCCTTCTTTTGTCTTCAAAAGATTTATGGAGATTAAAAGAGGAAAAGTGAAGTGTGGTCATGTATTATTTTGGGACATGTGTAGCTCCTCTGACCTCAGAAACTTTCTGTTCTAATCTTTTCTTTTTCAGACATGAATGAGTGTTATATGTGTGTAGATGAAAAGTATCCAGACAAAAACAAGGAGTTCTGTATTTCCAAGAACACCTCTTTCTTGTCATTCGGAGAACTTTTGGGAACCTTTTTAGCATGTTCTGCTGTTTTCTTTTCTTTGATCACAGTTCTGGTGTTAGGAACATTCCTGAAACATCACGACACTCCAATCGTCAAGGCGAACAACCGGGATCTCACCTATACCCTTCTTATTTCTCTCTTGCTCTGCTTTCTTTGTGCACTACTGTTCATTGGCCAGCCTCAGACAGTGACGTGTCTCCTCCGACAAACTGCTTTTGCTGTTGTCTTCTCTATGGCTCTTTCATGTGTGCTGGCAAAAACCATCACAGTGGTCGTGGCTTTCATAGCCACCAAGCCAGGATCCAAGATGAAGAAGTGGGTGGAAAAAAGACTGGCCAACTCCATTGTGATTTCTTGTTCTCTTATCCAAGCAGGCATTTGCAGTGGGTGGCTAGCAACCTCTCCTCCATTCCCACATGCTGACATGCACTCAATGTCTCATGAAATTGCACTGGAATGTAATGAGGCATCTGTGACTCTGTTTTATTGTACCTTGGGCTATTTGGGTCTCCTGGCCCTTGTCAGTTTCTCCATGGCTTTCTTTGCCAGGAAGCTACCAGATAGTTTTAATGAAGCCAAATTCATTACAATCAGCATGTTGGTCTTTTGCAGTGACTGGTTATCTTTTGTTCCTGCCTACTTGAGCACTAAAGGCAAATACACAGTAGCTGTGGAAATCTTTTCTATCCTAGCCTCAAGTGCTGGCTTGCTAGGATTCATCTTTTATCCAAAATGCTATATTCTTTTACTGAAGCTTAAGCTCAACAGTAGAAAACAGCTCATCAAAAGAATTAATTAAAGACTGTGTCTATGCCCTTTTTAATCTTCTGCAGTCTAGAGATGTTTTTGCATACCCTTAACACATGTTCCTATGAAGAGCTTCTCCTAAGTGGCTGCTCAATATCACCCTTAGGGCCTGTCCACACTCGCGTATAGATATGATATATTAATTGCTGATGACATGGTTTAGATCAGAAAAAAAGACACTGTCCACAAGTGTTTCTACTTAAAACGATCCATCCTTCCTCTTTAAAAGCTGTTGCTCACCTTTCTGAGCAAACATTCTTTTTGGCATGCTCATTGTTTAGACTGTTTAGCTGGGAGATAACACCCTCTAGCAGCCTCAGATTCAAACTGCCATTGTGGCTGCAGATTTTGAGGGAGAGTGGAGAGAAAGGGAGAGGAGAGTGAAAGAAGGGAAGCAGGAAGGAGGGAAGGGAGAAACTGGAATGGCACTGTCAGAGGGAGAGAAAAGAGATGTAAGAAATTAATAATTTCACTTCCCGGACTCTCCGCAGATGATTAGGGGAAGCGCTTAATTCACAGTTGATTGGGCTACAAGGGGTCATTTGTTGTTTGGATAGGAACAGCATGTCAAATAGTATATTCCCCCCCCCCCCCACAACCTCTACAGACCCTTTGTAGCCCGATCCACCCCACACCCAAAATGGCAGTCTGGAAAGCCCTTACTCAGTGTACTCTATGTGGTTGCCAATTCCTAAAGTTAGGAGCACTTGATTTTGCCACCCGATTAAGCACATCAGATGTTAAGTTGCTTATAGAAAGCTTTTTCCTCTGAGGAAAGTCTTAAACTGCACAAGAAAAGAGAGGCAGTCTCATGGACTCTTCACACGATTCTGGTGTTCTACAATTTTGTAAACATAAATGATTGTTGATACTAGAGCCCTTGATCTGAGATGCTCAAAGAGAACAGTACTTAAAGTGAATAATTCTTCAGTGGTGATGAATTGGCTAGAAGCACACAATTCTTAGCTAGAATGGGGATTAAATATAGAGTGATTCACCATTTCTCAGTGCTTGCCTGCTTAGTGCAGCCAAGATCAACAACGTGCTAGTAATACACCATTTTTTAGGTTTATTTTCCTTTGACCTCAGCATGGCAGTTTCTGTGAAAAAAAAACTAGGCTTGCTTGAAATAAGATGTTTGGTGTTTCTGAGATCTCTGGGAAATATTGCCATTCTATGTGATTGAGAGTCATGTAGGAACCAGACATGTCTTTGTTCTCTACTGGCTATGATCCTAAAGGTCGCATATACCACACTTTTCCCCCTATGGGACCATCAGAGTAGATAATAAAAATTTAATTGACCGCATTTATGGTTATGGTATATATTCTTTTCTTCTTTACTTAAAGGGAAGAATACCCAGTAGATGAACTTATAATTCAACTTTACTGTGTCAGTTCAAGAACCAGCAGGTGCCATAGTAGCTTTAGCATAACTCACTTATCCAATGATAGCAGATACCAGCAGCTCAATACAGCATCTGAAGTTGGTTACACAAACAAACCGACTCCAACTGGATCATGAGAAAACTACACACCGGAAATAGGAAAGGCGGCTGCTAACACAGCCTTCCTCAATATGCATCCTCCAGAGGTGTTACTGAATGACTGTAATATTTGTAAGCCGCCCCGAGTAGACTTTGTCTAGGGGGGCGGGGTAAAAATCTAATAAAGTAAAGTAAAGTTAGGTGCAGCCAGAATGGTCAATAGTTTCATCAAATAAGTGGAAATGAAAAGTTCTACTCAGATGTCACAAGTTTTGTTGTTGCAACTCCATAGGGAATCTCCATGTTTCAACTGGTAGTTAAGTTTTCCCTTGATTATTAAAAGGACTGTAATTAACTTTGCTAGATGTGTTAACAAAAAAGTTGTGCAATAAGCCCTAGCAAAACAAGTCCAAGAATTTATGAAAGATAGCATAAACATCCTTCCAGAAATAAAGCAAGAGCTAGGAATGGAAGCAACTGTATAGTCTCCCAAAGCTTCCATTTTCAGTTCCTGTGCTGAAGCATATCAGCAGAATAAAGGATATTTGTTGTAGATGTTAACAAAAAATTAATTTGTAGAGGAAAAATTTGTACCCAGGATGAGGGCTTCACTGCTATTTCTGTTGACTTTAGTTCCTTGTACGGAAGGCAGCTCTCAAGCTGTCACCTGTAGCATCAGGGCTCCTCACCTTCCACTTCACAAATATCACCAAAGAGGAGATGTCACGCTTGGTGGGATTGTTTCTCACAGCTTCAGCATTTCCTCTTCAATGACCTTCACTAAAGAACTACAGCCCATGTTTCCCGAAGAGATTATGTAAGCTGTCAGTCAACCTAACCTTCCATGTTCATTTCTTCTTCAGATATTGGATAAATTAATCCTAATGGTTCCATTTTAAGAGGGATTGCTTTAAGGATCTAGTTTTTTAAACTGAAATCTAATAAAGTTAGGAAACAAAAAGATAGGTGTCAGATCTGAGTAAAGCAATTGTTTGTTTTCAGGTTAACTAAAGAGAGACCCATGGGCATCAATTTTTGTACTGGCATCAAAGCAATGATAGTCTGTCGAGTCGATGGAGCACATGTTTTTCCGCTGCCCGCATAATGCAGTAGCACGAAATCAGATTATTGCCCCTTTGATTGAAAACATCCCTGACTGATCAGAGAAAACTAGACTTGAGTATCTCCTCTCAGACAGGGATAGTAAGATATCATACAAGGTAGCTGGGTTCTGTCTGGCGATTCTCACGTTTCCAAAATTTCCTCATACTTGACTCTGGTATTGTATGGAGGGTTTTGAATTGCTTGTATACTTGTTTGTTTTATGTCTAAGTTTGATGTTTTTATGTATTGCAGAGACTGTGTGGATCTGGGTTGTTCACTTCTCTGTATGATGGGTCTGAGGACTGTAAATAAAGAATTGATTGATAGTCTGTGTTAGCACGAAGAGCTAAACCCTGCATAGATTTTTCTCTACCTCCTTTGAGGGGCATTTCAAAGCATAAAAGAAATCATACCTTTATTTTTAAACAGCAAAGAAAAAGGACTAAATTTGCTTCCCTGCAGTGCACTAAGAGAAAGGATATCTAAGATGTCTGCAAAGTTTATTCACTGACAGAAATATTCAAACATATTAATTATTCAGTTAGTACTCTGAAGATCAGCACATGTGAGTTGCCTAGACAGGATCAGACTACATGCTGTCTTAGGAAGTGTTGTACAAATATTGTAATAAACAACACTAGCATGTTGGATGCAAACCATCCCATGAGAAAGGTAGTTGCACATACTTTTTCACTCAAGAAGTTTTCAAGGTGACCATGCCTAACTAAAACAGCAAGTGAACTTTCCATGAGTACATGCCCCCCATTTGTCAAAGAGGAGGTTTGTTTCTACACACAGAACTTGGCATAAGAGCAAAATGAATTTCTTCACCAATTCTGGTTTGTAAAAAAACAAAAAACAAAAACAAAAAAAAAAACACCAACCCTTGTCTGAAATCACCCTTAAAGAGAGTGAAATTATAAAGAGAGGGAAAAGCACCATCACCTGAGCATTCTGGAGCCATTATTTGCCATTTGGGGGGTGATTTTTTCCTATTTAAGGAGAGAAGACTTGTCTCCTTTGGATCTTGAGAAGTGGTGAAATAAAAAGTGTAATTGATGAATGGGAAGAAAATAGTAATGATCATTCCCCCAACTGTAAGACAATCTTCTGACACAACTCTCATTCCAGGATGGTGACTAATAATTACCAGCACATCCTGGTTTTAGCATTTGCTGTAAAGGAGATCAATGGAAACCCTCTTCTTTTACCCAATCTCACGGTGGGCTTCCACATCTATGACAGCTATTTCAATGCTAGGTCAACCTATTGTGCTACAATGCTCCTCACATCCACTTTGGAGAGATTTGCTCCCAACTACCTATGTGATCATGAGAAAAATCTGATAGCAGTCATTGGGGGACTAGACGCTGCAACTTCCTTTCATGTGGCAACCATTTTGGATATCTACAAGATTGCACAGGTAGGGCTTGAGTGTGTTTCTGTTTGTGTTGAATATGGGACTTCAGCAAGTTCTTTATTCTTCTAGGAGGATTTTGGGTCACAGGAATTAACCATGGCTTAGATTGCTAGGATTGATTAGAGTAGTTGTGTACAACATTTAGAAGGCTCCAGGCAGTTATAAAATCTGGTTTACAATAAGATGATGCAAAGAAATTAGGTGATGTATAAATGAGGAAGAATAAGATCTGTGGAAGAATTAAGTCATGAGAGACTGAGCATGTGTAGAGAGATGTTTCCAAATGAATGAATGAAGGCATTCTTTTTCCTCTCCTCCCCAACCTTCTTAGCTCATATATGGCCCTGCACCAGTGATGAATGATAAAACCCCAGGGCTTTTGTTCTACCAGATGATGCCGAAGGAATCCCTTCAAAATGCAGGGATGCTTTCTTTGCTCCTGCATTTCAGATGGACATGGATTGGGGTCCTTGTTATGGATACTGACAATGGGGAAAGATTTATGCAAATAGCGCTTCCCTTGTTTTCCCAGAGTGGCATCTGTGTCAGCAACATTGAAAGACTCCCCATACTGCATGTTGGAAAAGCTTTGGAAAACTGGATAATCAAGTCTGCAAAACTACATGACGGAGTCATGGGCAGCACAGCCAATGTATGGTTGGTGTATGGGGAATCTTACACCATGGCGTTTCTGAGAGGGTTCTCATATGTACAGTGGTGCCTCGCTAGACGATGTTAATCCGTTCCACGAGGATCGCTGTCTAGCGAAAACATCGTCTAGCGAAGCACGTTTTCCCATTGGAATGCATTGAAATCGCTTCAATGCGTTCCAAGGGAAAACGCAGTCGTCTTGCGAAATTTCCCATAGGGAAACCTCGTCTAGCGAGTGAGGGTCCCCATAGGAATGCACTGACAGCTGCACTGACAGCTTTTGACCACTAGTCGGCGCACTCCTATGGGGAAACCTCATCGTCTAGCGAAATTCCCCATAGGGAAACATCGTTTTGCGAAGCGCAGTAGCGCTCGCAAAAAGGCATCGTCTAGCGATTTCCTCGTCCTGCGAGGCAATCGTCTAGCGAGGCACCACTGTATCAGAAATTAGGGATGTAATACAGAAACCTAAAGGCAAAGTGTGGATATTTACAGCCCAGATGGAGCTGGATTCAGTACTCTACCAAAAGATTTGGAATATGGAAATAATTCACGGAATTCTCTCTTTCGCAATGCACTCCCATCACCTGCCAGGTTTTCATGCATTTATTGGGAGCCACACCCCTTCCAGTTCAAGAGAAGATGGCTTTATCAGAGATTTCTGGCAACATGCTTTCAGCTGTGTATTCCCTAATCTAGTTACAGGTGACGTGGAAGGGAAGGTTTGCACTGGGGAAGAGAGACTTGACAACTTTCTTGGGCTATTTTTTGAAATGAGAGTGACTGGCCACAGCTACAGCATCTACAATGCTGTTTATGCTGTGGCCCATGCACTGCATGCCATGTCCCTGTCAAGACTCAAACATCATGTAACGGTAAATGATGAGAGCCTCAAGACTCCTGATGAAATGCTGTGGCAGGTAGTATAATTAATTCACTCCTCCAATTTTATTTTCTGTTTCTGTTTCAGACTGCTCCACATATTGGTCATAATAACCCAAACCACCTTCCAGTTTGGCAAAGTATTTCAAGTACACACAGTTGTCTAGATGCAGCCTAAACATCATAGGGTAGAGTAGGAGTGTCCCATGTCATGACAATATACTTCTATGGAAAGAAAGATACATTACCCTTGTAGAAGGTACATAACATTGATGACTTGCATTGACTATAATCAATTAAACTGCCTAGATTCTTTACAGATCTTCTGTTGTTATGGTCTCTTGAATCCTAAGCTTGACACTTTGATTCTTTCTATCTTCGTTCTAGAACTTTACATTTTTGCCTGCTGGTATCTTACAGATTTCGACTCAGTGATTTAGCTTGTCAAGATGTCCTGAACTTTTGACTGTCTAGTTACACAGAGTAGATATGACTCCTGGCTGTGCCCACTGTTGTCAAACTCACACCTTACAGTTAAATTGTAAGGTAGAATTAATGGATATTCACAATGGAGAAGAGAATGATTATTTTAGTTTGAGAAAAGTTGGGGCATTAGGCACAGATAATTTGTAGGATTAAATCTGAAAGATTCAACCTTTTCTGCATCTTTTGCCTTTTCCATGTCAATCTAGCTTCACCCTTTCCTGAGAAGAGTGTCATTTAATAACAGTGCTGGGGAGCAGGTTTCCTTTGATGAGAATGGGGAATTAGTATCTGGACTTGATGTGACCAACTGGATCTTTTACTCAAACAAGTCCTTTTCTAGAGCTAAAGTTGGGTGGATTGACCACCAGGCTCCGCTGGATCAATTGCTCACCATTTATGAGGAGGCCATACAATGGCACAGATGGTTTAACCAGGTAGGATCTCAGTCTACCTGGATCTCAATCACCATTTCTCCAATATGATGCATAAACTTAGTCATTAGAAGGCATGGTCAGTCTGGAGAAGACATTGATTTCGTAGTATTGTGCAGTTTTGTAACACATTCTGCATTAGATCAGAATTACACACAGAAGGGATGTAGCTTCCTTGGCTTCATTTCCCCCTCCTTCCTTCCACCAATGTCACAGCCTAAACAACATTAGGTTCAAAAGCCTACACTGTAATATTATCTTTCAACTTTGCTTTAGGTCCAACCACTGTCTGTATGCACTGAGAGTTGTCCTCCTGGTTCAAGCAAAAAAGTGAAAGAAGGGGAGCCATTTTGCTGTTATGATTGTATCCCTTGTTCAGAAGGGACGGTTTCAGACCAGAAGGGTAAGAGATAAAAGCCCTTTTCAGTGCGATGAAGTCGAAGGCTAAATTCATGATGAGAGCAAATTGTTTTGTTTCAGTAGGTTTGTATGTTTTTGCTTATGTTTTTATGTATAATTATTTAAGATATAGCCAACCTATGATCTTAGGAGATAGTCTTTACTCCAAAATTGCATTGGGACATCCTCTCCTCAGTCATGAGCTACCTATGATGATATAGAGCAGTGGTTCCCAACCTTGGGTTCCTAGATGTTCTTGGATTAAAACTCCCAGAATCCCTCACCACTAGTTGTGCTGGCCAGTATTTCTGGAGTTGTAGTCCAAAAACATCTGGGGACACAAGGTTGGGAAGCACTGATAAACAATACCATTTGCTAGGAAACATGAGCAGAGCAGTGTTATTACAGTCTCCTGTTTTTCAGCTTCTTGGAACTTCTGATCTAATTAAGGATTGTGAACAAATAATACTGAACTAGCCCTTCTTTTCTGCTGATGCATTTCTTTTTCCTTCTTGTTCAGATATGATTGACTGTTATGCATGTGTGGATGGAAAATATCCAGGCAGAAACAAGGATTTATGCATTCCCAAGGATGTTCATTTCTTATTTTATGGAGTACCTTTGGGTATCACTTTATCCTGTTTTGCTCTTTCCTTTTCTTTGATCACGGCTATGGTTCTAGGAATGTTCCTGAAGCACCACAACACTCCCATTGTTAAAGCCAACAACAGAGGCCTCACCTACACTCTCCTTGACTCTCTTATGCTCTGCTTTTTCTGTGTATTGCTCTTCATCGGCCAACCTCAGAAAGTGACATGTCTCCTCCGACAGACTACTTTTGGCATCGTCTTCTCTGTGGCTGTTTCCTGTGTGCTGGCAAAAACCATCATGGTAATTGTGGCTTTCATGGCCACCAAACCAGGATCCAAGATGAGGAAGTGGGTGGGGAAAAGACTGTCTACCACCATTGTGACTTCTTGCTCCCTTATTCAAGCAGGCATCTGTACTGTGTGGTTGGCAACTTCTCCCCCATTTCCAGATGCTGACATGCACTCGATGATACAAGAAATCATACTAGAATGTAATGAGGGTTCTGTGTCTATGTTTTACTCTGTCTTGGGCTACATGGGTTTCTTGGCCATTGTCAGCTTCATTGCAGCTTTCTTTGCTAGGAATCTACCAGACACGTTCAATGAAGCCAAGTTCATCACTTTCAGCATGCTGGTGTTTTGCAGTATTTGGCTCTCCTTCATTTCAGCGTACTTGAGCATCAAAGGGAAATACATGGTAGCTGTGGAAATCCTTGCTATTTTGGCCTCAAGTGCTGGGTTGCTGGGTTGCATCTTCTTCCCAAAATGTTACATCATTCTATTAAGGCCTCACTTGAACAAGAGGGAACAACTAACAAGAAAAAAAATAACTGAAGAATATTCTTGTGACCTTGGTTTTAGGCGAGACACATGTATGAAAAAGTCTTTTACAAAGTAGCTGCCCATTGTCAGACTTTCTGAAATTTTTTACATGCTTCTTAGTTCTTTATCTCATTCTGAACTCTGAATATTTCTTAGCCATTTCACAGTCCTGATGTCTAATTTATTGACTTCAATGCTGACATTTTAATTCCATAATTTGTGGAATTAGTTCTTCTATACCCTTTTTTTTTTAAAAGTGCTCTCCTGGGAGGTCTAGGAAGGCAGAACCTTAGTCCTGCTGCACCAATGATGACTTCATATTAGCTAAGTGACTGGGACTTCTTGGAAGTGAGCCCTGGAATATTTGTTGGGTTTCTCTCTGAAGGTGAAGATTTTGCTGCCACATGGTTCACCAGTGGTAGTGAAAGGGTAGCTGTGGGGTGGAATGCTTAATTTCATAAATGATTTTCAAGTATACTTCTACATGAATTTGTTGAATCTTTTTTTAATTTTTTTAAAAAATTTATTTCTAAAGAAATGACAATCCATCATGTTACGAGTAATAAATACAAAGCTTAACATAGTAAACTGTCATCTTACTTGTTATATAATTTAACTGTTGACCAATTGCTATTCCCCACATTTCTCAAAATCACATTTACACCATTCCCTGTTGTTTTCCAAACCACATCTCTCGAGATTTATTTTATTGGCATATTTTAATAAAGGCTTCCAGTTTTCAGTGAATTGACTGTGCCTTATTTCTCGTCTATATAGTCTAACTTTATTAGTAATTTTTTCCATCAACATTGTATGCCATATTTTATTCATAAATGCTTTTGTAATGAGAGATCTTGAGCGTTTTTCCAATTTCTAGCAATCTCAGATCTTGCGGTGCCTATAAGATTTGCAACTAATTCTTTATTTTCAAGTTTCTCATTTCCCCCTGTAAATAATGAAAATAACAATAGTGTTTCGTTCATATCTAATTTTTGATTGGTCAGTGTCTCTATCCATCTAATTACCTCGTGCCAGAATGCTTCTATTTTGGGGCAAGAAATCCACATATGTTCAAAAGTTTATTTTTGTCCACAGTTCCTCCAGTATTTATCCGATGTATCTTTATTAATTCTATGTAACTTTGTAGGATATAAATGCCACCGATGCACTACCTTCAGATGGGGCTTGCTGTGCTGTTGTGGTTTTTTTTGTGATTTTTTTTCTGCCCCAGCGCGTGTCCAAAAACACACACAAAACTGTGTTTTTGTGTGTGTTTTTTTTGTGATTTTTTCCCCCGGGCCCAGCGCGTTCCGATGGGGCTTTCTGTGTTGTTGTGGTTTTTTTGTGATTTCTTTTCCGGCTCTGGCACATTCCGATGGGGATTGCTGTGCTGTTTTTTTTTTTGTATGTGTGATTTTCCCCCCCCCCGGCCCCAGCGCATTCTGATGGGGCTTGCTGTGTTGTTGGGGTTTTTTGTGATTTTTTCCCCCGGCCCCAGCGTGTTCCGATGGGGCTTGCTGTGTTGTTGTGGGGGGTTTTTTGTGATTTTTTTTTTCCGGCCCCAGCGCGTTCCAATCGGGCTTGCTGTGTTGTTGTTGTTTTGTGTGTGATTTTATTCCCCGGCCCCAATGCATTCCAATCGGGCTTGCTGTGTTGTTGTTTTATTTGTGTGATTTTTTTTTCTGGCCCCAGCGCGTTCTGATGGGACTTGCTATGTTGTTTTTGGGTTTTTTTGTGATTTTTCCCCCCGGCCCCAGCATGTTCCGATGGGGCTTGCTGTGTTGTTTTGTTTTTTGGCGTGTTTTTTTTTTCCGGCCCCAGCGCATTCCGATGGGGCTTGCTGTGTTGTGAGGTTTTTTTGTGATTTTTTTTCCAGCCCCAGCACGTTCCGATGGGGCTTGCAGTGTTTTTGTGGGTTTTTCGTGATTTTTTTTCTGGCCAGAATGGATTAATGGGGTTTCAATGCATTCCTATGGGAAATGGTGCTTCGACTTACGACCATTTTGAGTTACAACCATCATTCCAGAACGGATTAAGTTCGTAAGTCGAGGCACCACTGTACTGTGTAAGAAACAAGGCACCGGCCTGGGGCCTCATGTCTCGGAGGTATGAAGAGTCAAGATATCAGACCAAAAAATGAATAAACAAATAAATCAGAATAATGATCTCGGTGTTCAGACACAAATAAATAATGTTATAGGCCAAATGGATTGATTCCCAACTATCAGGTGATATCCAACCCTAAGGTCACATTGGACTAAAGAAGTCATGACTATAGATGAGTTATTTCCAAACTTTCAACTTATTTAAAAACATTTGTCAGAAGGCAATAATATAGAAACATTTAAATGAAATAGAGTAATACAATGTCTTCTCAGTTAATTTTTGAAGAATTTATTCACATTCATAAATTTTTTAATATACATGATCTAAAAAATGAGGGTTTTTTAAAACCCAAGAACTGAACAAAATGAAGCTGATAGATTTGAAGCTATTCCTCAGCCCAATTGTCACTTCTCAGATTTTTTTTGCTTGATATGAGAATGTCGTAGGTGAAGCTCCTCTTCACTCATGACCATCCTATGTTAAGGGATGGGGCTAGTGCATGTGTCCCTGTGCTATTTCCCTAATTGCAATATATATTCCATGTATATTGTTTGTATAACTGAATGGGATCATTTATGTATCTATTCCAAAATGACTAATCCACCTTTTCTTTCACACTTTTAAAGAAATTAGTAGAAAGTCTGATATAGAGAAACAAACACATGCAAATATGGATTTTTTACCTGCGGGATCTTGGAAATATCCAAGACAGTTGTCATATGAAGGGAGGTTAGGGGGTCCAGTCCCCCAATGATTCCTATAAGGTTTTGCTGAGGGCCACACTTATAGTTTGGAACAAATCTTCCTGATGCATATATTAGTAGCATTGTGGCACTAAATAGGTATGCTTGGCCATGAAATAAATATCATAGATGTGGAAGCCCAAGGTGAGGTTGGGTAAGAGATGAGGGTTTTCATTTATCTTCTTTACCACAAATACCATGTCCAAGATGTGTTGGTAAATCTTTGGTACTAAACTTGAGCAAGAATTACAGATTAGGTCAGAAGTGGATCATTTTAACATCCTTGCAATGGACTTCTACTTCATTATTATTCTACTTCATTACAATATTTGTATAGAAACTTTCTTGAGGCAATCCTTATCTGTAGGTAGTCTAGGCAAAATTAAGACAATCAAAATGTGCCAAAATTCATTTCATACTTTCAATCTACAAATGTAGATAAGAAGGTATAGTTCAAAGCAGGGAATTTAAAGTAAGACACATCAAAATTAGAGATGGGGATGAATAAAAAAATGGCGATTCATTTTGATCCGTTATTCATCAAGGTTAACAAATCAACAAATACGAATATATGAATATTCTTCGACAATTCGATGAATCAGTCAATTCATCTGCTCTTTAAATGGCTATAATACTGGCTCCTGATGACCTAGAGACACCAAATTTGCAGGGAAACTTCCTCAGATGCATTTCCACAACTCCCAAAAGTTTGGTGAACATTAGGCCACGGACCCCCGAGTTATATAGTCACAAAGAGGACCCCCCAGGAAAGCTCCCCCCAGTTACCTAGAGACTCCAGAATCACAACAGAGCTTCCTATGTCTTTTCTCAACATGCTTGCCAACTTTGGTGAAGGTTGGATATCGGAACCCCAAGTTATTCACCCACAAATTGGGTCCCCCCAGGAGAGTTTACCACACGGCACAGAAGCCCATGGCATTGAAGGAGTTATATTTAGCCCCAGCAGAATGAGAGGTCCCTTTGGCAGAGGCATGCATGAGGCATCGAGTTTGTCTTCAGCTCAGAACAACACTACATTTGCCAGTGAAGTAGAGTTTGCCCTCAGGAGGACTGGAGGCAAGGAGGTATTTGGCAGCACACCAGGCTTTTTGGCTCCGTCAGGCACTGAAGAAGTTGGCAGCAGGAAAACAGGCTCTTTTGGCCCCATCGGGCACTGAGGGAAAAGGCATCAGGAAAGCAGGCTTTTTTGGCCGCATCGGGCACTGAGGTAGTTGGCAGCAACAAAGTACCGTGTCTTGCCCCATCGGGGCACTGAGGCAAAAGGCAGCAGAGCAGACTCTGGTCTTCTTCAGCAACATCAGGTTTGCCTGCAATGGAAAGGTTTTTGCCCCCGGGAGGCAACTGAGGTTGCTTGCAACTTCCAACAGCACCATCAGATGAACAGGATCAGTGCTACTAACAGCGGTTAATCCACAGGGCCGTGGGGCTGTTGGAAACAGATCAGGTCTGCAATCTAAAGCCAGGCGATGGGGTGACAAAGATGCTCGTATAGAATTGGAAAGCTGGGGATTGCTTGCAACTTGGCTGCTGAGACTGCCTGGATATGATAAAGATAGCCCTCGGAGGTTTGGGGGGGCTTAGACAGGCTGGCCTCCTTGGCACGGGTTGAAAACCAGATGAGCTCTGCCGTCTGAAGCCGGGCGATGGGATGACGCCTGGACAGGCTTTGGATGGGCTGAGACAGGCCCTCTTTGGCACGGGGGATGCCCGGACACGGACAGGCTTTGGGTGGGGCAGAGCCTGGCCTAGGAGACTCACCTGTCCACCAATGTCTAACTAGACTTGCTGATAACCTTCAAAGAAAGAAAGATGCTTGGGTTGAAAACCAGACGAGCTTTGCTGTCTGAAGCCGGACGATGGGGCGATGGGGTGACGCTTGGATGGGGCAGAGCCCGGCTTTGGGTGTGCCAACATGGCCGGACAGCCCTCTGTCTTGGCACATTATGGGCGTCACCCAACACTTTGCTCTTGTACACTTTGCTCTGTTCTCCACTCCTCGAGGTCTGAGGTGCGTGCTGCCAAGCCCCCCTCGATTCGAGGATCACACAGGCAGGCCATGCGGTAAGCTCTGTCACTGTCACTATTCAGGATGGAGTCACTTCTGCACGCCTGCCTGCATGCCTGCTCTTCACCAAAGCCCTGGTCCGTGGAAGGAGGGAGGATCCTGGTGCTACAGCAGTCTCCAGGGACCGATCGAGGGCATGAATCAGGGGGATGACCTGCCCCAGGCTTGCCGTATAACCACACAAGATGTCTGTGGTTTCCAGGAAGGGCTTGAGCACCTCCACCATCTGGGAGAGGGCCAGCCAATCTGTGGCACTGATGCCCACCTCTCTCCCCCCAGGCAGAATGGGCATGGAGGACATGATGTCCTCCAAAACGGCCTTCTGCTCCACCAGGTGGGACACCATGGTGTAGGTGGAGTTCCACCTGGTGGGCAGGTCTGTCAGGAGAATGTAGGTCTCATGACCCAACTTCTCTTGCCTCTCACGCAGCCAGTGGCAGCTTTCAGGCTGTGGGAGAAGTGGCCCACCAGTTGGCGGCATTGCTCCAGGAGTGCCCGCGTCTCCCGAGTGCCTACGTCCCACTCAGGCTTGACGTGGCTGCCCAGGCCGAGGGCATCACACACCACAAGGTGTAATTTGTGCGCCATGCATACGATGCCCTCAAAGCCCACCGCGTTCAATGTCGCCAACATGTTCCACACAGCATCTGTGACCATGTGGCCATGGGTCACCTCCCCCTCCGGTGCCCACTCCTGCAGTGTGGACAGGAACTCATCGGTGATGTTCCTCCCCATTGCCTGAGCTTCCATGTGCCGTGCCTGCAGCAAAACGGACCTGTAGCCTGGGGGCAGGGCAAGGGCCTCCCCCTGCGGCCCTGTCGCCGATGCCCTGCCACTACTCAAGTCCTCTGGCTGCCACCAGTGGGCTGTGAGTGAGAGGTAGCCATGCTGACCTCTGCTCCACAGGTCCACTGTAAAGAGCACCTTGTGCCCCTGTAGCCATGAAAAATGGTCACGGACCACCTCGCTCACAGAGTCATAGAGCGAGGGGCAGCACTCTAGAACTGAGAGTTCTCCGTGAGGGGAGGTCGTACCAGGGGGCAAAAAAAATGCAGCAACTGGCGGAAGGCTTGGGATTCCATGATGGACAGTGGAAGTCCGAGCAGGGCGATCGTCTCAGCGACGAGATGAGTGGCCGCCTGCTGGGCCTTGCCCTTCGACCGCCGGCTGAGGGTCATGGCGGACCCAATGGGTGCCACTTCATAGAGCGTGGCCTGCCTCATGCTCCCGGCCCCAGAAACCTCTGGGGCTGCCCTTTTGAAAGGATGCCCCTCCTCCTGCCTCCCTTCTGCCTCCCCTGGAGCTGCTCTTTTCCCTCTCCCAGACGGCGCAGATGAAGTGCCTTCCTTGGACAGGAGCCTTGGGTGGCGCCTCTCCAGATGTTGGCGGAGGGTGGTGGAGGACAGATGCCTGGGGTCTGACCCCCTCCGGACCACCCCAAGGCAGGTATTGCAGCGTGCCAGCCGTGGGTCATTGCTGAGCACCGTGAAATGATCCCACATGGCCCCTCTGCCATGTTTGCCCAAATGAGGACCCATTGCCTGCCCCTGACTGCTGGCCTGGGAAGAACTCTGTGTCCCAGGGGTGCTGCTGGTCTGGGAGGAGGGAACAGATGACTCTGGGGACAGGGGAGGAGCTGTGAAGCCTGCCCTGCCATTACTGGTTCCAAATCAGACTGGGGATCTTTGGAAACCAGTAACTCCTCAGATTCCTCTAGGAAGAGGAGCGGCAGTTCTTTTGGCACCTCTGGAAGCTTTGGTTCCATGCCTGCCTGCAAGGCCACCGGAGGAGGGACAGTGGCACTGGTTATCGTAGACGTGGTTGTGCACATGGTGGTTGTGATGACGGTGCTGCTACCTAGCCTTCGTAGCTTCACAGCCTTCTTCCCCTTGGATTGCCCCTGAAGAAATCCCTTAGTTTTCTACTGCCTGCCTAACAAACCAACTAAACAAATAAAGCAATGGAGATTGAGGAAGGAAACTAATAGAGGGTCAAGAGAGTGTGTGTAAATTTTATTTTTAGCCCCCCCTCAGTATAATGTAATTAGGAAAATCCCCCCCCCCGACCCACTGTGGCAGAAAAGCCAAAAAAGTCCAAAAAGAAAAGCCCTGACAGGTAAGTCTCAGTCAGACACACACACACACACACACACACACACACACACACCCCAAATAAGTTTTGGAAGAAAAACGAATGATGAATCCACCCACCCACCAAATTCCCTGAGAGACACAAGCCTCCCTAAAATGAACTTTTGAAAACTGAATAATCCTCCCACCTAGACAACCCCCCCCATAAGTTTCAGAAGAAAAAGGAATGATGGATCCAGCACCCATCAAATTCCCTGAGAGACACAAGCCTCTCTAAAATGAACTTTTGAAAACTGAATATAAAGGAAAAGGGATTCCACAGTCACACGATGACAGTTCACCCCCCACCATACGATGCACACACAAACACAAGCCACCAGGAAAAAAAAAGGTTTGATTGATTTGAATTTGAAATTAAATTAAGCCCTTCCGAAGAAGTAGCCAAAGTTACCTGAAATCCCTCCCCAAATTCCCAGTAAAGTTGATGATGATTGATGATGAAAAATAAAAATATAAGTCTTTGCTTTGCTGCTGCAAAAGCGAAACCACAAGAGCACCAGCAAGCCAGCGAGCAGCAACTGTTCTCATTCCGGAGAGCACGAACAGAAGTGGGGAACAGCCGGACGGGAAAAGCTTATATGAAGCATCTGTAAAAGTAGATACACCTTTCAGCAGTGCTATTGGCTGCCGGACATGCCAGTCCAGGATCTCTGTCCTGATTGGCCAGGGCTTCGAATTGGCGCCAGCAAGCTCAGAGAGGCCCCCCCAAAAGGGGTAACAAATATAGATGAATATGAACTGATCGACGAATAAAACCGAGGAAATATTCGTCAAGTCATATTCGTCCTGATTTAAAATTTTACAAATACGGATCAACGAATATATGACGAATCGGCTATATTCGTCAGAAAAACTGATCCATTTTTATATTCATCCCCATCTCTAATCAAAATCTTTAGAAAAAGTCAACCATCTACTTATCTCAGTCCTTTGGAACCACTCCCAGTCAAGCTGTGTCTGGTTCCCTCCCTGCCCACCTTGCCTGTGCCCTGCCGTCCTACTAAGAAATTGTTGCACTGTCATGGTTTTAAGATAGTTGATTTGATTTGGCTTTGTTTTTACATTGTGATTTTTACTGTTGTTTAGCTGTTAGACTTCTTCATTTGTTAACTGCCCAGAATAATAAATTGCGCTAATGGGGAGGCATGGAAATCAATAAAATCAATCAATATGCAGTACCATAATGATCAACTTTCTTTTCAAGGCAATGAATAATTACAACATTTTCTCACAGTTTGTAAGTCACAAGGTTAGTTAGGATGACAAGGTTTGTTCACTGGCTATAAAAGACCAAGTGAAATAAATGCCAATAAACATTACTAAAACTGGGGTATGTGTGTGCAAATGGAACAGTCAATATATTTCCCTTCATATCTTGCAGTTATGAAGACATTTAAAAGAATGAAGCCTTTCCTTTACTAAAGGATTTTTCCCCTTACAATTATCAGAGCAGGTTAACTCCGTGATACTGAGTTATTTTCTCTGGGTTTACTCAGAACAATTTTAGGTTTTTCTACATACCAAAGCAAATACTACTGATTCCCCAGCATGAGGCAGGGGAAAAGAAAGAAAGAAATAAAAAATGAACAGCACTTAAAACACTAACAACAATTAATTGCATAAATTCCTTACATAAGTTCCTCATGTAAAACTGATGGAAGTTTTTTGGTAAAATCCATTGGATTTGAGATTATGAAAACCTGAGAAACAATGCCTCCAATGGAGATGTCCCCGGGTTGGTAATACTTATGAAGTGGAAGGTATGGATTATTAACCATGCATCGAAGGATGTGATTCCTGCATACCATGTGTGGAAATACTGCCAGGAACAAGATTAGTGATAACACCATCCTGGTGTTTTTTTCTCCCTCTTTCTTAATACACACTGTCCTGTTTCCTTTTCCAAAAGCTGGGATCTTTCTCTGTATGTAATCCCAGTTCTAAATACTGCCCAGAGTATTTGCATATATTTCAAATATGGTCTTGTTAGTTTTGCTAATAGCTGCCATGCAGTGGGGTTAGAAATGCTTGGAAACAATTATATGTACTGTACATATAAAATAAAAGGGGAAGATAATTATTACCAATTCAGAACAGTACATTCCGTGTGGAGTTGCATCAGTTACAAGTCTGTCACATCCCAGAAGTAACTTTTTAATTTCATTTAAAAAGTTTGGGGGACTTGCAGATAAAGTCACTCACTGACCACCCTGGCTAAAAAATTGCGTTGTACTGACATGTAAATGGAAATCATATAGGGCACATGAAATCGCCCAGAGTGGTCCTGGCTGCCAGATGGGCGGTATATAAATCAAATCAAATCAAATCAAATCAATCAATCAATCAATCAATCAATCAATCAATCAATCAATAATAATAATAATAATAATAATAATAATAATTATTATTATTATTATTATTATTATTCTTTCTTTCTTTCTTTCTTTCTTTCTTTTTATCACCCAAAGAAGCTTAGATATTATGCATATACCCTACCTCATGGCCTTTCTTTCTATTTGGCTGGGGAACAGGGCAACACAGAAAATCCTCTGGGTTTCAAAGAAAGGCCATGAGGGAGGGCATTTGGATAATGCCTAAGCTTCTTTGTTTGAGGAGCTAGGAGGTGATATCCGATCAACAGTTTCTTCAGCTGTACTTTTAAAACCACAATTCCTTTTTTTTTTTTTTTTTTTACTTTTTTTTTTTTTTTTTTTTTAATTATAACTCAAACAGACATACAAAACAAACACAAACATATACGCGGGGAGATAATTTCCATATATCCATCTGGTATATAATTCTGACTACATAAACCATATTACCCTACTAACATATTTAGGCCTTATCTATCTGGTATATAATTCTGACTACATAAACCATATTACCCTACTAACATATTTAGGCCTTATCTATCTGGTATATAATTCTGACTACATAAACCATATTACCCTACTAAACATATTTAAACCATTATTAAGATCAAAAAATGACTTCCTAGCTTTATAATAATTAACATACATGCATTATCTAATATATAAACTTAAATCTATATTGATCTTATATTCAAACCATTCTTAACTGCATAGACAGACTATGATTCATATATTACTTGGTGTCTTTATGTTTCTAACTTATCATCAATAACTTCTAAACAATTATAATCAAAATATGTATTCTAATTTAAGCGTTATATGTACTTATCAACCATTTGAGACATTCAGCAAGTAACTTTCCAATTTTTGTTATATTTCTCAGCTCCATGTATAGACCAGGGATTTCTGATTACTTATAGCCTTGAAAATCTAGAATTCATTTCCTGCATTCTTTTTACCAGCTTTGAAGTGCCATCTATGAAATCTCTATAAATTCTTTCACCTGCATACCCCTCTATCCAATACTCATCATAAGCATTCCTAATTTCATCTTAAGGATTACTTGTCCGCCAAAAAACTCCAAGCCAGGTCAAACATTTCTCAGAGCTCTCCACTCTTGCAGATAAAAAGATATTGTATACCTAATCTTGTCTATATAATCACCATAATAATTCACACATATTTAATCTCTATATATGTACCATGGACACAAAAACATCTAGTATTATTATTCTTCATCAACCTTTCTAAAATTCATAATTGCATATGCTTGTCTACCATTGAGATTCCCACCTGGCCAGAATTGCTCATAATATAATTACTCATATTGCTTTATGTGTGACTATATATCTCTCAAACCAAAATTTTTTTATCATTTAATCAACAGGTTACTTTCTCCCTTTTTTTTTTTTTTAATCATTTAATCAGCAGGTTACTTTCTCCCTTTTTATTTTTGCTTCTCAGCTCCAGTATCATATTTCCAAGATTCGTCTCTTGCTCCCTTTTTGCCAGTTTTAAAATGCCATCTATGAAATCTCTTTAAAGCATTTTCTATCCGATTTACTAATTTCCTCCCAATATAATCGATATCTTGATTTTGAAGCAACGCAAATCTATCCGATCTCTGATCATAAATTTCTGCCCCTAAATTCACCCATGCCTTCCCTTTTACATTATTTTCAATCGAAATTATGTCAACATGCTTTCCCCCCTTATCTCCACCCCTCCTTTTCCCATCTTTAAAGATGTCATCAAGGAAAACAGTCTTTCTCTCCCTCTCTGGCGATATCGGACGTTCAGTGAATTCAATGTAATCAGTCAGTTTGTCTCCCATCTCCTGCTTCCCAAAAACAATAGTCTGTCCATCTGTCTCCGATGACGGCAGTTCAGTAAGTTCAGTGAAATTGGTCGGTTTGTCTCCTATCTCTGTCTTAATATCCAAGCCAAGAAATGTTGTCTGAATTTCTGCTTTCATTTCTAAAATCTGAGTTCCGAGATGATTGATGAGATCGGATTGAAGCTCCTGAAGATAGGCCTCCATTTTCCAATAATGAGTCTCACCCTCAATCTTCCATCCGTAACCATAAAAGTCAAACAGACCAATTGCTCAAATTCCCCTCATGGATCCTTGGTCAGCCCGAAATTCAAAGTCTTGCGGAGGACACTCTGGTCATAAAAATGACTATTTGATTTATAATCCACCTTTATGGCTCAGAGCAAAGTTCCATAGATTAAATTATTCAGAGATATTCAAGGTTCTCATGCTTCTAATTTATAAAAAGCCAGATTCTTAGGGAGGGAGGGTTAAGGTGGAAAAGTTAGTTTCACTTTTCTCAAGTCTCTCAGTTGTGACGCAGTAAAAAAAGACTCCAACATTGCCAAAGATTCTCTGCTGCTTAGAGATCTATCTTCACAATTAGCTTCCAAGAAAAAACAACAACATCTAATCTGTTACTTGCCATAAAAAATAGCCGTTCAACTTCTGTTCATGTAGTCGGATCATAAATCTTTATATCTCCCCCTTCTCCGGGCAGCTACTCACCAATTCATCATGGCGACTTCATGAGTCAGATGCGATAAGGAAAAGAAACTCCCGAAAAAAGCAGATTGCAAGTCTGAATTCTCCGGCGTCTCGAGCTTCCCTGCTGCAAGCCCACTTCTCCTGTGGAAAACTTGCCCTCCCTTTCTCGGGGGGTCCGCTGACTCAGAATAAAACCCAGGGGTTCTCAGAGCCCTGAGAATTCCCCTGTTCTCGCTGCCCGTTGCTCCGCCCCTCTCCTTAAAACCACAATTCCAATACAGCCTGCATCCTCTGTAATTTAAGAATGCCTGGCATACTTGAGCCAGATGGAAAATCAGAGACATAGACCATCAGCATATTACTTTCTGAAGATTCAGGGATGTATGTATGGATGTATGTATGTATGGATGGATGGATGGATGGATTTTTTTATTTTATTTTATTTAAAATATTTTTGCCATGCCTTTCTCCTTAAAATGGACCCAAGGTGGCTTACATCATTAGAAGACAACATTTAAAAGCCAAAACTTAAGTGTGTAAGCAAAGCTCCTGTAAATTTTCTCTTTTCCTTCCTTCCTTCTCCTATCCCTGGCTGCCAGATGTGCACTTAGTTACAAATATTTAAAAAGAATCAAACAAATGCCACAGTAAAAATGATAAACAAAATCAACACCAAAAAGGAATCAAATCACCAAAAAGGAATCAAATCAACACCAAAAAGCAAAAAGGCACAACACTCCATTAAAAAAACCCTTTCCCTCACTAAGGGAAAGCCTGTCAAAGAGAAAGGTCTTTGTCTGTTTGCAGAAGGACAGAAAAGATGGGGCCAGTCTGACCTCCTGTGGGACAGAGTTCCAGAGTCTGGGATCAGAGACAAGAAAGGACCTGCCCTTCATTCCTATCAAGTACACCTGTGAGGGTGGTGGGACGAAGAAAAAGACCTCTTCTGATTATCTTAATACTTGGGTATCTCACAAAGGATGAGTGTCAGCTGGATAAAGGTGCACACCTATTGTAGGCAAATCTGATACCCTGGCATCAGCACCAGCTTTCACTTCAGAGGATCTGGAAATAAATGTCAGCCAGTCAACAGTGTCTAGCTGATGCAGGGTGATGTAGTGTAAATTCATGGAAGGGCAAAAGCTGGGCAAAGAATTAAGTGTGCATCTGACAGTCAGGGATAGGAGAAGAAAAAAGGAAAAAAGAAATTTTATGGGAGTTTTACTTGCACACTGAAGGTCAAGCAGTAGTTGATAGCACTGAATAGCATTTCCCATGTCACAGACTTTCATTTTCTCCAGTTTCAGACCCCCTCTCCCAGTCCAGCAACTTACATCTAACTATATAGACTTAAGTGCAGATCAAATTGGGCCACCTTCAAATTTACTCAGAGTGAGTCAATGCTGGCCACAGAAATCAAATCTGTTGGGCTTTGAACAAGCAATTATTTTATTTATGATGCTTCTGTATTTCACATATATCATTGCAGAAACAAACAAACAAAAATTACAACCATATTGGTTTTCCAGTCTACAGTATTTCAATGGGAAGCTGACAATCCAAATTTTCAAATTATTTTGGATCTAGGGTACAAAATCCAGTTTTATAGGACCTGAGTCATCTTATCCCAAACTGGAACCCATCTTAAAGCTCTGAATGGGTCCCCAAATTCATTTGCTGAAGTCTAAAATAAATCCCACAAAGATTCTTTCTCTTCAGGCTTGATGCTTCATGTTGTGAGCAAAGCAATGACAGAGGAGGCAGAACTAATTCACTCTTCCTTGTCACACGTCAGTTGCATTCAGCTCCTGAAGGACAGAATAGGACTTAGGAGTCCAGGAAATGAGGAAGAGAGAAGCAGGAACAATAACATGAAGAAGAGCTGGAGAAACCTTCCTTCTTCTTCCAGTATATTTGGCTACAGTCCTGATCAGGTATGTCCACTCCTGGGTGTCCAGATTCACAACTATAACTGTGTGCGGAAGGTCAAGCCACTGCCTGCCAATGATCGGGCACAGATGTCATCCAGCCGCTCACTTTGAGCCATTGTGAAGTGCTCTTTCCAATTTCCTACCATGCCTGCAGGTGAGGAAAACATTCCAGGAATAAAAACCCAATAGTCTTAAGGTCTAGCATTTAGATTATTCTTGTTCCAAACTGATTAGATTAACAAGATTAACAAAAACGTGCCCTGATCAATTGGGCAACAATTACACATATCCTGACAGACAGAGAGCAGGGCAGAAATCAGAAAAGTTATGTGGATGCTGGAAATTGTAGTACTGAAGTAAAATCTCTGGAGCAAGCACTATATTAAAAGAGCAATTTTTACTTCTAAAGTGGCCCAGGATTTTCCTGGAAGATGGTTTGAAAACTGTAACTCCAACCCAAATGATTCAGGTAGGAATCCCTCCTCTGACTTGGGTTCACCACTGTGCCTTTGGCAACTCTTTCTCTCTCCCAATCTGTTTCTACTGCTCTCTGCTCTAGAACTGTAAAAAGGGATTTGGGGAGCTTCTCAATGCTGGGTTTCTGGAAGTCCCAATCCAAAGGCTCGTGGAAGTATTCAATTTTCCTTTTCTTAACATTTTTTTCCCAGTAATAAATAAAAATGGCACAAGTGGCAGTGGGAGGATAAAAACTGGAGAGCTGTGAATGGGTTATTATATCTTGAGAGATACACTCCTTGTAAAAATATGTGAAGAAGCCAGGGGTGATGTATGATAAACATTCAATTCTTTAAAAAACCCCTCTGGTTTATGAATGTGGGATATTGTGCTTCTGTACTCACAATTCAAAAAGCCAGGAAATGGCCCAATATTGCTGCACAATGTCATGCCCATGTTGCCAGCAGGAAAAGGGATGCTAAGCTTTACATAGCAAAGGGCAGCCTGAATGTTGACAATATCAATGGCAGCAGTCAAGCTGATCTACAGGATACCTGTTCTGCTCACTAACATTCACAGGGTGACACCATGCAAAGGAAAATCCCAGAAGCTCACTCCTTTTTATAAAATCAATTAACCATTTCTCACCCAAACACAAAGCAATTGTCAGGACAGTTATTCAACAAGTGCAAATAGTTCAAAATTTGGTGTTGCTCCAAGGTCCAGTTTCATAGTTATTTTTTGTTTGAGGCATCCCTATTTTTTGAGTTGACTTATGGAATGCTGAATCCTGTTGTCAGCACAATATATTGGTGCCCTCCCAGTCACCAATAACATTCTCCAGTTTTTGACAACTTTTAGATAACGTTGGGCTACAGTACCCATCATGTTAGTTGCAGGTTCACCGTACCTTTTCTCATGAAAGATGACACAGATGTGTCCATGAGGGTATCAGGCAGGGTGCTGTAATTAGCCATTGGGTTTGCTTTCATGCTCTCAAATGAATCCTGTTCAGAACTGATTCTGAGAGCTCTATGCCCAAGAACTTGGCTACTTTCTGGATTTCTCGGGCTAGGTCCTAAGGGTGAAGACAAGGCAATAGATCAGATCTTATCATTTATGAACCGGAGGTTGTCCTAAGCAAGCCCATTGGATCCATTTCTTGCTTGTTTAGGCCACTGCAGTTTTCCTGCTGCCTTCAACTTTCAACATTTCCAGCCTTTTCAACAGAAATACAGTTGCTATATTATATTGCTCTACTTCTAGGAATTTGATTTGCATATCATAAAAATTATATGCTATGCAAATTATGTACACTAAACGCTATATATTTTATATATTTGTATCTATATCTATATCAAATTTTTAATTTTTCTTTTCTTTCCTTTTCTTGTGCTATATCTCATTGGATCATGGTCATGTTTGCTGTGCATTTCAATAAACATTCCTCCCCTGCACCCAGGCTATGGATCCATGAGAAAGCTACAAAAACTAGTGTTATACTGTCACATTAATGAAACACTGTGTCATTCTGCAGGGGGGGAAATTAGGTGGAACAAGCACAAACTACAGGAATCAGGGAGAAAAAGAATTCCTTCAAAAACACAAATTAAATATGAAATTAGTACTTTAAAATGGTCTAAATTGTGTAACTCACTGCAGTGAATTGTTGCTGTCTAACAAGGTGCTGGTTGTGCACATGCCTTGTAAGGCAACTAACACCTGAGTTAGTGACAATGCGCCACAGTGAGTTTCACAATTTAACTTTGATGCATATATATCACTTGCAGAATTCCATCCTATGTATGATTTTCCATCATGACCCATGGGTTACTCAGTTAACCCATGCTTAGATATCTGTGCTACCACCTAACCACTGTTTGTTAATACCACAGTTAAGGTGACCAAATATCAATGTTTGCACTTCTTGCATTTTCCCTTCTTCTCACTCCATTGATTATGCCCTTCCATCCAGAAAGGAGTATAATAACTGAGGCAATGCTCAGTAAATCTGTTGAAGTGGGCTGCAGTCAATGGAAGCTTTAAGGGGAGGATTTCTGTGACATATATTTTTTTTCTGCAACCTATGTTTGAATTTATGGGTGGGTTTGAACATGTTTATGAGTAATCTGGTGAGAAAGGCCAGATTACTCATAAACATGATTGAATCTGATTATGGGTTCAAATGTAGGTTGCAGAGAAAATGTGAAATACAGTGGTGCCCCGACTTACGAACGTCACGACTTACGACCATTTCAAGTTGCGACCAGCTCCGGCCACAAAATTTTGCTTTGACTTGCAGCCGGAGCTTCGAGTTGCGACTGGAAAAAGGCAGGGGAAAAAGGCGTGGAATTCAAACTTGCTAACTGTTGGTAGGCGAAGAGGCTGCTTCTTTGTAGCTTTTTCGCCCCAACGGTTAGAGTGAGTGTGTCGGAGGAGGCTTCGGACTGCCTGGTGCTGCTTTCTGCTCCTGAGTAAGTACATTTACTTTGTTTTGCAGGGTGGGTTTGGGTTTGGGGGGGTTATGTTTCTGTGCTGTGATGTTTTTTGTGTTTTGGTGTGTTTTTTTCCCCAGCCCCATAGCGCGTTTGGATGGGGCTGGCTGTGGGGGGTGTTATTTTTATTTTATTTTTTTCCCAGTCCCATCGCACATTCGGATGGGGCTGGCTGTGTGTGTGGGGGGGGGGGGTTGGATTATTTTTCAGCTCCATCGCCTTCTGATGGGGCTTGGAGTGTTGTGGTTTTTTTGTGATTATTTTTTTCAGTGGGGACGGATTAATGGGGTTTCAATGCATTCCTATGGGAAATGGTGCTTCGACTTACAACCATTTCGAGTTACCATCTTCTGGAACAGATTTATGGTCGTAAGTCAAGGCACCACTGTATCATAGAAATCCTCTCCCTACAAGTTATGACAAATACGACACCTTAGTCTTTAAGTTGCCACAAGACTCTCTCTTGTTCTTGCTGCAACATCATAACACAGCTGCCCCTGAAAACCTTTTAAGGTATTCCATCATTTTCTCTCTCTCTCTCTCTCTCTCTCTTTCATGGAAAGGAAGTCCCAATTCAATGAGACAGGACTGTTCTCTCATTCACATAACCACATCCTCCCATAGTTTGCTTCTACTTGTCCTCTATAAAAATTCTTTTGAGGGAACCATACCCCCATCAACTTCTGTTTTCTTTCACTGCTGTGGTCTACACTGTAGTACAGAATACAGCTCCCAATCACTTGAAAACATTACTCTAGTTTACAGCATCCAGAATCTTCCAGACAGTAAAGCCACACACCTTGCTGGTTGAGGGATTCTGGAAGCTATAGTCTAAAAAGTAACTTTTCCAAAGTTTTTCTTTTCATAAATTCACGTACATCAGCTTTCTGTGCAAAGTTATATTGTTATATGCCATCAAGTTATATGCCATTACGCTAATAGGTCTTTCAAGGTAAGTAAGAAATTTAAGGAGTGGTTTTACCAGTTCCACAACCCAATCAGCTTCTATGGCTGAGCAGGGACTCAAACCAAGGCCTCCATCACTCTATCCATTACACCACACTTGGTATCCCTGACTTAGACAGAAAATCCTATTAATGTAGCAGGGTGTATATTTGTGTAAACAGGTGAAAAGTCCAATCCATATTCCCAAGACAGGTAAAGGTAGAGGTAGTTCTTTGAAAAGGTTATCATTTCCTTATCAGTATCTGAAACCTCTTTCTAGAAATCTAAGATTCACAGTAAGAATAAGTTTAATAAGTTTATATCTTTCTTGTTTTTTCTATTTCCTCCTTTCTCCATTGATAAGATTTCAGAAGCTCGTGGAAGGTAAAATGGAACTTGATTTAATGCATAATATGAGGTGCATTTATAAAACACAGAATATCCAGATCTTGGAAATTATACCTTTTGGGCTGCAGTTCCCAAAATCCTTCAGGCAGTAAATTCAATTCTTCAATAAAGCTCTGGTTAATGAATATGGGATATTGTGCTTCTGTATCCAAAATTCAAAACACTAGCAAGTGGTGTCCACATTGCCAGCAGGAAGAAGGATGCCAAGCTTTACATAGCAAAGGGCAGTCTGAATGTTGGCAACACCAGTGGCAGCAGTCAAGATGGTCTACAGAATACTCTTTTCTGCTTACTACTGTTCACAAAGTGACACCAAGCAGGGGGAAATCCGAGAAGTTGACTCCTTTTTTCATTAATTAACCACTTCTCACTCAAATACAAAGCACTTGTCAGGGCTGTTTTTCGATAAATGTGAATGAAGCCTCTGCAGCCTGGATTCTTTTCAAATAAAAGAAAGCAGATGGGGCCCACCATTCTCTTTCAAGATAAGCAAGACTGGTCTTATCAATTTTTATGAGCTACTTTAAATTTGGGGATATTTAGGGTCACCAATGTCTGAACAAGGGGGTAAAACTGTTTTCCTTTTTTTTAAAAAAAATATGACTTGAAAACCCATTGCTAAAACTTTCCCAAAGTTAGCCCGGAGCAAGAGCAGACTGTCGGCCACACATATGCCAAACTCAGTGCTGATCAGAAGTCCAGTTTCAAAGTGATAATTTTTGTTTGTGCTGCCTCCATTTTTTGGACTGCCTTGTAGAATGTTGATTTGCTCTGCTGCACAACAACATATTTAACAGTCACTTACCTCTTTCATGTCTTCATAGAAGAGATAGAGAACTGGGTGATGGTCTTTTGCCTCCCACCACCCACGAACATGTTCAAACCAAGAGCCCCAGGCAACTGCAAAGACAGGTAGAAGTAAAGAGCAAGAGTGACTTCCTGTTTCATCCTCCACCTTCTTCTATCCCCTGAAAGATGTCTGGAACTTTCCAGAGTTGTTAAGAGAAGCATTCATGACTTTCATTGTGTTAATGCCCAGTCCCAATCATAATCTAGTCAGAAGCATCCTCTCAAAAACCTGAGGACTGAGCCCACTCTCTCTGACCCACTCTCTTTGAGTAGAATAAATAAATGAAATATATATATTTAAAATTAAATATGACCTATTGTCTCAATTCTTGCTTTTCTTCTTTAGTGTCTTCCACTCACCCTTCCCAGCAATGAAATTCTCTAGGAACTCTTCCCAGTTTCCACATTCTGGCATCATCTTGTCCATTTTATGGAAATAGAAATAGGAGACAACATTGTCCTTGGCATTCCTGGCCACATAAATGATCTACAGAAATACAGATGAAGAAACATGAATCAAGGAATCCTCTCTAAGCCTTTTGCTTGTCCCCACCCTGCTGTTCAAGGTTCTCCTCCACCATTTAGATTATTTCCTTATATCTTGTTTCTTCTTATTTGTTTTTTGTCCATTTCTGTTTGGGTGCTCTGTTTTTGTTTGTTTGTTTGTTTGTTTTATAATTTCACACATGCCAGAGTATAACGTAGCCACTGCAAACAGCTACCAAGATGGATCCTTGAATCAAATTAAGTTCACATTTGAAACAGGTTCTGGGGCACTCTTTCCTTTCCTTATGCCTTTCTACATTCCAGGCTTGAACCAGGGAAATTAGAAGAGGTCCTGCATAAAAACCTGGATTCAGAATGAGTCCTGTCCTCCCATCAAACATGTCCCAGTTTTTCTGACCTTGGATTTCTGTTCCCAAAAGGAAGGTGGCAGGAGATGGGCAGGAAGATGAGATTTGAGGGTTCGCGGAGAGGGCATTGCGTCTGCCTCTTCAAAACCTGAAACAGAGGAGGGCAACACTGAGCTTCATGCTGAGGGCAGAAATGGATGAGATGCCAAGCTTTGCAACAAGAAAGTGATAACACTTTGTCGCACCAGAGATGTAAGTTTTTTTCCCCAAAACACTTTCACATCTGCACCATCAACATGCAAATGAATCAATGTCCTTTGCCTCTAAAGGAAATTCTCCTTCTAATGGAAAGACTGGTATCTCATCTGTTTCTGCCCCAAGAGAAGCATTCACACTCTGCCATGATTTCCCAGAAGGAGTGTCTCCACCTCACCTGAGGGCAGTGGTTTTGGAGGGCAGAGTTCAATGAAGGGCATACGTTCATAGATGGGGGCCCGTGCACATTTCTGTGCATCTCCTCCATGCTGGATCATGTCCACAATTTCCTGCATCCAAGTGGTCCCTGTTGTGGGTGGGGGTGAGGAGAAGAAACATGGAGATCCTGTAATTCAGCCAATGGGACTTACTCACCTCCATTCCCGCTCCTCTATTGCTATTAGCACACATGCCACCCTCGTTTCTCCTCTAAGTCCATTTACCTGCTTTCGGGTAAGTGCAAATAAGAAGGTCATCAGGACGAGCTTTAAAGTCCCATATCATATCCCACTGCTCTGCAGTATCCTCGAGCAAAGGAACTCCCTGAACATCTGCTAGCTCTAAGTGCTTGATGTATTTTGGATCCAAAGTTTCCCATGGGTTTTGGGTATTCATTGTCTGGTGGGATAAAAAGAGCCTTGGTAGAAGATTATGGCTTTACCTTCTAACCCAGAACCAGCTAATGCTCCTGCCTTATCCCCTCTGGTACCAGAATAACAGGACACCCTTGCTCACCTACCTGTTCTTCAGTCTCTGTGCAGAGTAATCTGATGTCCTTTCCTTCCTCTAGTGAGATGTCTGCCTCTCCCTCTCCCTCCCTCTCCCCCCCCCCCACTTCATGGAGTTAGTTTATGAACCTTGGGCATGCTTGTGAAACAGCAAGGGGCGTACCTGCTTGGTTGATCATTCTCTCCAGCTGCAAATGGGCCCTTAGCCAGAGCCTTGCCCTGTATTGAACCCATGTTGTTCCTCATGCTTAACCCTGAGTTGAGATGAATGTGCGTGTCTGTGTAGAGATACCAGACTGTTAACCACTTAAGATAATGTAACCTTGGAAAGAACCCAGCTGGCCCACCAGACACAGGTTGGCCTTTGCCTCTATCCTCGTATCCCCGAGGTGCCAAATGTAGGGTGTTTGTTTGATGACAACATTCAGTTTAATAAATACAATGCAATGCATGCCTCTCCAATCTTCTCAGCAAAAATGAAAGCCATGGTCAGCAAATGCACATAAAAATTGATAAAATAAAGCAAGACAAAACAGGTGGGTTGTTTGAAGTGTGTTTCTTCCAGAGATGAAATGTTTCGATTGCCAGGTCTTTGTATTTTGTTAGTTTTTCCAATTCTTTATTTTCAACTCTGCCATCCCCTGGAATTGCAACGTCAATGATCCAGACATTTCTTCATTCTATTACTACTATGTCTGGTGTGTTATGTTCAAGGTGTCTATCTGTTTGGATCCAGAAATCCCACAAGATTTTGACTTCCTCATTTTCTGACCCCTTCTCTACCTGATGTTCCCATGGGTTTTTGGAGGCTGGCAAGTTATATTTTTTGCATAATGACCAGTGCACTAATTTTGCCACTCTATCATGTCTACCTTTGTAATCTGTTTGTGCAATCTTTGGAATTTATAGATGAGGTGTGACACAGTTTCATCTTTTTCTTGGCAGAGTTGACATTTGCTGTTAGCACTAATTCCTTGGATCTTAGATGATGATGATGATGATGATGATGATGATGATGATGATGATGATGATGATTTTCAAATACCCAGTGTGCAATGCCTTCTTGATCTTTCTTCTTAAATACAGACTGTAAACAACAGAACTTCAGAGCTGAAAGGGACCCTATGGATGACGGAGTACAGCTCACGTCAAGGAGGGACAGGGGGAATCAAACTCTCAACTTTGGGCTCCCTAGGCACAGAATCTGGACAATCAGTAGTGTTGGGTTAAGGCCTAGTAAGATAAGAAAATAGATGGTTAAATTATGCATTTACAGTAACAAATGTTTGAAACAGGACTGTCTGATCTGTATCCAAGAGAGTAGGGGGAATGTGAATGAAAACTCTTGGAGCCACTTATATGAAATTGTATGAAATTTCTTTATGTTAGCTCCTTGTTTTAATATCTATGATGCCTCAATTTACGCACCTATCAGTGTGAAAATGAACTAACAAAATTACAGCCATTTTGGTTTTTCCAGTACACCAAAGCAACATTTTTACAACCCTGAGCAGGCTTAGAGGAAACTTTCCAAGAAGAACATTCCTTTCTCCTTTCTTTCTGAAGACTGCACATCTCCTACCTTCCTATGAGGTCACCCTTTGGCCCTGTGGGCTAGGAAGAAAAAAGTCAGGGGGAGGGGAAGGTGGCCACTGCACTCACTTTGCACAGGTCACCGGTGCTAACCCAGCCAAGTCAAACCTTGCTGCAGGCCTATCGCTTAAGGCAGAGATCTATCCTCCTTTCACCTCCACCTCTGGACTCTTTCCTTTGTGGTAATAATGACTTTGTCATCCTTCATGTCCTCTTCTTTGGTGATCTCTGCCCTCCTTTTTGACAGTGCAGTGATAGCCACCCGAGCCACTACCAGCAGTCATTGGATGCTGGCAATCTTTGCCTCCCTGACTGGAGCTCTGCCACTTTGTGGGGCATGACAAGAAATTGCTCCACCTTCTGCCCCAAAGCTGCTACTACTCTGCCATATTTCCTGTGGTGCCCCCTGCTGGCACTAGAACAACAGGACATGCCTGCCCACCTACCAGCTCTTTATGCCCCACTCATGTCCTTTCCTTCCTTGGGCTCCTCTTTCACTTGCTTCCTGGGGTTACTGCATGTCCCATGAGTGTGTTTGGAGAGATCAAGGGGTATGCTTCTCTGACTAATCATTCTCTCCTGTTGCAACTGGGCCCTTATCCACAGCATTCCCCTGAGGTCATTTCATGTGGTTCCCTATGGGTCTGACTGGAATTAACCCAGGTGACTCTTGCCTGAGACAGGTTGCCCTTTGCCTACCATGTACTGTGGGGAAAAAAAGTTGTTTTGTTGATTAAGAAAAAGGTTAAGACCTTTGTGTGATAACAAAGTTCAGCTGCAAAGCTGATTATAGCTGAGTCACAATGGTTCAAAGATTATAAACATCCCCGGAATAAACAAGAATGACATATAAATGTAGTGGTAAAACTCTTGTCCTACTCTCGCCTTGCCTCAAATTCCATTTTTTTAAAAGGACTTGAGAAGATGGCATCTTCCTTTTGTAACCGGTTCAGGTTTTTCCTCTACATTTTTTTGCCTTTTTCTTTGCATCCTATTCCGAAAACCTTTAAGGAGGAAGCTAGGAAACAAGTCGTAACAGGGCCCAAAGAGCTCCTACAAAATCTGGAAGCTCCACTTGTCAGCCAGTCCCTGATCCAAGTAGGTACTCACATAAGCTTCCATCTTCTGAGTAGGCTGACCTGGAGCTAACTGCAGCTGACACTCTTCATGACAGTTCCATCTAGCTCATCATCCCCTTTGCTTCTGCAGCCATGAGGAATATTGAGGTAGGGCAAGAAGCTACAGTGACCCATGTGGAAATGAATGTCCATAGTCTCCTCAGGATCATCAGGGATGTGGGTATTTCTTGTGGAGTTGCTGCTCACCCTGTCCATCTTCCAGAGAGACCCCAAGTTCCAGGAAAAAGGCTAAACCCTCCCATGTGCTAAGATCAAGTGCAAAAAAACTAAACCATTTGATGAGCTGAAACTCAGACCATTCCTAGCCAAACCTTTTTCCCACATACATATGAAGTCTGGATGATGGGAGTTGCAATCCAACACATGGAATGGGTACCAGATCACAGATACTACTCAGGCTTTTAGGTCATAACTGCTTCAGTGCTGAACAGGTGTGTGCCTCTGCCTGAGATTTTAGGAATATTATCACTCTAGTCCCAAGCTGCTTATGTTACCATACACAAAATCCTCCCCTGGCTTTTTCTGACAGTCTTTACTTCTTTTACAACACAATCTGATGCATGCCAACCTGGTTCTGAGCCAATATTCTTACTGAGTGCCAGATAAGAGTGTACAATACTTTTACTGCTGTTGAAGGAAAGGGTTGCCAGGTTCAAAGAGCAAACGGCAGCCACAAACTCTGTCCAGTAGGAGAGAAGGGTGAGGGGAAGGCAGTTTCTTGATACTTGAAGGCAATTCTTCATTTTACATTACAAGACCCAAGACTAACCAGATGTTAAATGATGTATTCATTCTGTCCAAGCTCAGAGGTACTCTCTACTTTAATTACATTGTTGAATATTTCAGGTAGTCTGTATTAGGCATCCTTCAGTCTCGAAAGACTATGGTAACGTGCTCTGTATGGAGGACTTGGAACAGCGTCTAGTGTGGCTGAGAAGGCCAATTCGAGAGTGACAATCCCTTCCACACTGAAGACAAATACAATCTGTCCCCTGCCCAGCTCCCTGATTTTGCTGCTTCCGTGACTGCCTCTTTGCCTCGGTCTGCTGGACAAGGGTCTCTTCAAATTGGGAGAGGCCGTGATGCACCGCCTGCCTCCAGGCTGAACGCTCAGATGTCAGGGTTTCCCATCTGTTGAGGTCCATTCCTAAGGCCTTCAGATCCCGCTTGCAGATGTCCTTGTATCGCAGCTGTGGTCTCCCTCTGGGGCGATTTCCCTCCACTAATTCTCCATACAGGAGATCTTTTGGAATCCGACCATCAGCCATTCTCACGACACGCCCAAGCCAACGTAGATGTCGCTGTTTCAGTAATGTATACATGCTAAAAATTCCAGCTCATTCTAGGACTACTCTATTTGGAACTTTGTCCTGCCAGGTGATACCAAAAATGCGTCGGAGGCAACGCATATGGAAGGTGTTCAGCTTCCTCTCCTGCCGTGCACAAAGGGTCCAGGACTCACTGCAGTACAGGAGTGTGCTCAGGACACAGGCTCTATAGACCTGGATCTTGGTATATGTCGTCAGCTTCTTATTGAGCCATACTCTCTTTGTGAGTCTAGAGAACATGGTAGCTGCTTTGCCAATGCGTTTATCCAGCTCGACATCTAGAGAGAGTGTGTCAGAGATCGTTGAGCCAAGGTACACAAAGTCATGAACAACCTCCAATTCTTGTGTGGAGATGGTAATAGAGGGAGGTGAGTCCACGCCCTGGTCCATGACTTGTGTTTTCTTCAGGCTGATTGTTAGTCTAAAGTCTTGGCAGGCCTTGCTAAAACGATTCATGAGTTGTTGGAGGTCTTCAGCAGAGTGGGCAACAATGGCTGCATCATTGGCGAAGAGGAAGTCCCGCATGCATTTCAGCTGGACTTTGGTCTTCGCTCTCAATCTAGAGAGATTAAAGAGCTTTCCGTCTGATCTAGTCCGGAGATAGACACCTTCTGTTGCAGTTCCAAAGGTGTGCTTCAGGATGACAGCAAAAAAGATCCCAAAAAGGGTTGGTGCGAGGACACAGCCCTATTTCACTCCGCTTCGGATGTCAAAGGGATCTGATGTTGAACCATCAAAAACTACAGTGCCTTTCATTCCCTCATGGAAGGACCTGATGATGTTAAGGAGTCGAGGTGGACATCCAATCTTGGGAAGTATTTTAAAAAGGCCATCCCTGCTAACCAAATCAAAGGCCTTTGTGAGATCTATGAAGGCGACAAAGAGCGGCTGTTGTTGTTCCCTGCATTTCTCCTGCAACTGTCTGAGGGAGAATACCATGTCAGTGGTGGATCTATTAGCTCGAAATCCACACTGTGATTCTGGATAGACTCTGTCTGCGAGCACCTGGAGCCTCTTCAGCACAACACGGGCAAGCAGCTTCCCTACAACGCTGAGAAGAGAGATGCCACAGTAGTCATTGCAGTCGCCCCTGTCTCCTTTGCTCTTGTACAATGTGACGATGTTTGCATCCTTCATGTCCTGTGGTACTCCACCTTCCCTCCAGCAAAGACAAAAGATTTCATACAGCTCGGTAGTGATGGTCTCTTTACAGCACTTCAGCACTTCAACAGGGATGTTATCCTTTCCAGGTGCCTTGCCGGAGGTGAGGGAATCCAAGGCCGCTTTTATTTCTGCTAAGGTTGGTTCGCTGTCCAACTCTTCCAAGACAGGCAGGCACTCAATGTTATTTAATGCTTCTTCGGTTACTACATTCTCTCTGGAATATAGCTCAGAGTAGTGCTGCACCCAGCGGTCCATCTGCTGTGCTCGGTCCTGGATGATCACGCCTGTAGCAGACTTCAAGGGAGCAGATTTCTTCTGTATTGGACCTAAAGCCTGCTTGATACCGTCATACATTCCTTTGATGTTACCTGTGTCCACTGCTATCTGTATCTGAGAGCAGAGCTGAAGCCAATAATCGTTGGAACATCTCCTGGCAGCCTGTTGGACTTGGCTACGAGCAGCTCGAAGAGCTTGCAAGTTGTACTCGCTAGGACAGGCTTTGTATGCTGCTAGAGCTCTCCTCTTATCCTCAATGGCTGGCATCAACTCCTCCGAATGGGCTTCGAACCAGTCGGCCGTCTTTTTGGTCTTCTTGCCAAATGTGGACAAGGCGGTGTTATACACAGCGTTCTTGAAATGTTCCCATCGTTCAGGTGCATTTGCATCAGCCGGGGCTGGAAGGGTTTCCTCAAGCGCTTGGGCAAATTCCTCCACTTTTCTTTGATCGCGAGTCTTGCTGATGTCAATACGTGGTCTTCCTTCCTTTTTCGTGTGATATAATCTCTTTGTTTGCAGTTTTACTCTACTACACACCAGGGAGTGATCAGTATCGCAATCAGCACTCTGGTAGCTGCGTGTGATCGTAATACTAGGAAGGCTAGAACGTCTAGTGAGGATCAAATCGAGCTGATGCCAATGCTTGGATCTTGGATGTCTCCAGGAAACTCTGTGTTGAGGCTTCGTATTAAAGAATGTGTTGCTGACGCAAAGACCATAATAACAGCAAAACTCCAGCAAGCATTGGCCATTTTTGTTCATCTTTCCAATGCCAAAACGGCCTAGACAAGTGGGCCAAGAATTGTGATCAGCACCAACTCTAGCGTTAAAGTCTCTGAGAATGAACAGTGCCTCTCTTTCAGGGACTTTTTTGATAGTAGCTGCCAGATCGTCGTAGAATTTGTCTTTCACTTCTGTAGTGGGTGACAGTGTTGGTGCATATGCACTAATGAGGGTGACCGGTCCCGCTGATGAGTGGAGCTGCAGAGACAGGATTCTTTTACTCCCCACAGTAGGTGGAACAATGGATCTCAGCAGAGTATTTCTGACTGCAAAGCCAACACCATATTCCCTGGTCTCATTCAATGGTTTTCCCTGCCAGAAGAATGAGAAGTTTTTTTCTTTGACAGATCCCGAGTCTGGCAATCTCGTCTCTTGCAGGGCAACAATGTCCATCTGCAGTCTACTCAGTTCCATGTCGATGACAGCTGTCTTGCGCACATCGTCTATTTCCTGCAGGTCGTCAGAAAAGCCGTGGTCAGAAAAGTCAGGGGTCATTGTCCGTACATTCCAGGTGCCCAGCTTTAGGGCAGAAGTTTTCTTAGTAGTCTGAACTGAACATTAACACAGAATAAGCCTCACTGTTCCATCAGCCTGAGCTCCAGGAGTCATGGCTTTGCGTTTTTAGTCCATGAAAGAAGGAGGGCAGGAGCTAAGCTGAGAGATGGGTTTTGAGCAGTGACATTGCCACATGGAGAGCACATTGCTTCTAGTAGTTCCAAGCCTGAGATACCTGTGGAAGCATGTGGGGCAGGGTCAAACTAAACTTTAAGGAGAAATGGGTGCTGTAAGTTAAGACCATGAGTCAACCTGTCAACTGCTGTAAGTGTTGCAGTGGCTAACTGCATTTTGCCACCTGCCTGGCCTCTAAAATTCCCATCTCACCTCAGAACATGAGTAGACCAGAAGGGGTGGAGCGACGGCAGCGAGAGCAGAGGAATCCCCAGTGCTGTGTGGGAACCTCTGTGTAAACTCTGGGTCAGCAGACCCCCCCCCCAGCAGTGGAAGGGGGGGCAAGTTCCACAGGAGAGTGGGCTTGCAGTGAAGGACAACTGGAAAAACTCCGAATTCAGACAGCAAATCTGTCTTCGTGAGAGCTTCCTTTCTCAAAGCATATGGTTCTGGAGACACCATGTATGGTGAATTAGCTGCCTAACTTTGCCAAGGTGGGAAGTGTGAAGAAGATTTTCGCCTGACTTCATGAACAGTGAGTAATTGACCTTTTAATCAGCATCAGCAAGCATAAATCAATTCAAGCTGCTGACTTTAAAGTTGAGAAGAAATAAACAAAAGCGGCAAGGGAGCAATTTGTATCCCTGTAACATCGGCAAATTTTTATCTGCGTCACACTTTAGAGAAAGAGAAACTAGTTAAAGGACACGGACGGAGAACACTTTCTCCAAGTGAGAGGGGAGCAACGTGGGTATTTATTCTACCATGAGAATGGCCTTCCCCTTACAAAATATCAGTTTTGGAGATTGACGGAGCTGGCGCTTCAACGGTTGGGGTTGCGGGGATGGCGTTTTGGGACGCACTCACTTAGAATAGGTGCAGCATCAATGGCCGCTGCGTTGGGATATGGCCCAGAGGAGATAAAAAGGATGGGGCGTTGGTCATCGAATAAATACCAGTTGTATATTTGGAAATTACCACAAGTGTAGGACGGTTGCTGGCCATCTTTGTGTTGTTTTGCAGATCCAAGGGCCGAATGCAGACGGATGAGGATTTGGATCGTGGGCCATAGCTTTGTATTTTGGGCAGCCCACTATGCCAGAAATTCATCTTGGGGGCCCAACTTGGATTTGGGGGCATCTGCTTTCATAGAGTGGAGAGGCCGAAGAGGAATGAGGTGGTCAGAATTGAAGGCTGCGACATGGCAGGAGGAACAGATAAGTCCTCCTGATGTATTGGTCTTACCCCTGGGGGGTAATGACCCAGGCAGCCAGACGGGCAAATCGTTGAGTGTTGAGATTGTGCAGGATTTGCGCCCGTGGAAGGCAGCTTTTCCACAGATGGGTATTGTGTGGTCCACTATAATACCAAGGATGGTGTGGAGGGCAGATTGCCCTGCTTCTTGCATTAACAAGGCCCGGAGAAGTGTAAACGGGGAAGTGTGTAAGGTGGTGTCCAAGGAACTGGGCACGGTGATTGGTCATCCGACGATAAGTTTGAGGGTGGAATTATTTTGGACGGATGGGGTCCATTTGGCGGAATTGGGTTTGGAGATCTTTTTCCAAGATCTCTAAAGGGGCCTGCGGGTTGAGTTGGATCGTATGGCGGGCAGGGGACATAGCTAGGCTAGTTCCCTGCAGTGGCGGGTAGTGCGGAATGGAGATGGATTGGTGAGTTTCCCGTGGAGTCAAGCGGGGTAGAGCACATCCTCAGAGCCACGGATCACAAGATTACGGTCCGGGGGGGGGGACGACGAGCTGGGGACACCTCGGGACCAAAGGCCGCCAAGAGATAGGAGGCCAGAGGCCTGGAGGTGGTCAAACAATGGCTGGCCGAGGAGGCGTGGACATAGGGGCCACGCTACCTCAGGGCTGGACACTCGCCCAGTGTCGTAAAGAAAAGGTCTTGTGAGACCTTTACTTCCACCATTATTCCTCACTACCGCAGGCCCCATTGGCTACTTGAAGGGCCAGAAAGTTAAAGTGATATGATTAATAAAGTGTGGCCCTGTTTTTATCCCATCTTTGAGTCTTGTGTCATTATTCCGGGGTGGGAGGGCAATGGTTTATTGCCTTGTAAGCAGGCAAGAGTTCTTTTTCAGGTTGAGCTTGTCCATAGGGCAAGGGCTACACACTTCTGGGGTTAAAGGACCTACCTCAGGCACTAAAAGTGGTAGTTGCTTGCGCCTATAGTGACTCCTCGCCCGAGACACTATCTCTTTAGGGAGAAGTGGTCCTGACAGGGGATACCTGGCTCAGCAAAACTATGAGCGAGAAGGATCTTTGAATTGTCGTAGATAACAAGCTGAATATGAGCCAACAGTGTGATGTGACTATAAAAAAGGCAAATGCTATTTTAGGCTGCATTAATAGAAGTATAGTTTCCAAATCCCGCGAGGTGCTAGTCCCCCTCTATTCAGCACTCGTTAGGCCTCATCTTGAGCATTGTGTCCAGTTCTGGACACCACACTTCAAGAAGGATGCTAACAAATTGGAAGAAGTTCAGAGGAGGGCGACAAGGATGATCAGGGGGCTGGAAACCTAGCCTTATGAGGAAAGGCTGAAAGAATTGAGCATGCTTAGGCTTGAGAAAAGAAGACTGAGGAGCGATATGATAGCACTTTTCAAATATTGGAAAGGCTGTCATACAGAGGAGGGGCAAGATCTGTTCTCGATCATCCCAGAGTGCAAGACATGCAACAATGGGCTCAAGTTACAGGAAGCCAGATTTCCGTTGAATATCAGGAAAAACTTCCTAACTGTTAGAGCAGTACGACAGTGGAACCAGTTACCTTGGGAGTTGGTGAGTGCTCCAACACTGGAGGCATTCAAGGAAAACATGGACAATCACCTGGCAGATATGCTTTGATTGTATTCCTGCGTTGAGCAGGTGGTTGGATTCGATGGCCTTGTAGGCCCCTTCCAACTTCACTTTTCTATGATTCTATGATAAGGCCAGTGGCCCACCCTTAGGTGGAAAAAGAAACACTGACGATCCCTCTAATTTTCAGCCCTGCTGTGCAGGAGTCTCGCCCTGTGTGCGCACAGAGGGGGGGGGGGGTTCATCCAAAATCCAGAACTAAATGGGCAACAACACCAGCTGGCATGGCGCCGCTGCATGTGCGCACACAGCTTAGAGGGAACATTGCTGGATATCTGAATGCCTTCATTGATATAAGAAAAGTTGCTGTTCTGAATCTTCAACACTGTGTGTGATGTACTGGATACAGTACCAGACTAGACCTTAGGAAATCCAGGTGCTGTTCCTTATTGGATCATGAAACTCTTTGAGCCAGTTTTAATCTCTCTAAGCCTGATCTATTTCACAAGGTGTTTGTGATAAAGAGAGGCCCTCAGACTGGATGCCACTTTTTGTTTGTATCTCTTGCTCTGGGGGGAATGAAGTAGTTTCTTTCCAATCTCAGTGTCCGTAATTGTGAATTCTGAAACATTTTCACACACACCTACTCTAAGCCACTCTGGAGTACGATGCAATATAAAAGGTTATCATCTGCAGTTTTTCAGATGACCATTCGATGGATTTAAATGAAATGAGTGGACCATTTGATAGGTTTAAATAAGCACATACTGAAGTATTTCATTGTATATATTTGAAATAAAGTTTGCATTTTTCTATTTTCAATTTCAGACATGAATGACTGTTATGGATGTCTAGAGGAAAAGTACCCAAACAAAAACAAGAATATGTTTATTGCCAAAAATACAACATATTTGTCTTATAATGAATCGTTGGGGATAATTTTTGCCAGTTTGGCTCTTTCTTTTTCTTTTATCACAGTTCTGGTGATAGGAATATTCATGAAGCACCACAATACTCCCATCGTCAAAGCCAAAAATCGGGACCTCATATGCTCCTCATATCCCTCTTGCTGTGTTTCCTTTCTGCGTTGCTTTTCATTGGAAGACCAAGGAATGTGATCTGTCTTCTTCGACAAATTGCCTTTGGCATCATCTTCTCTGTGGCTGTTTCTTGTGTCTTGGCAAAAACTGTCACAGTGGTTTTGGCTTTCATGGCCACCAAACCAGGATCCAAAATGAGGAAATGGGTGGGAAAGAGAATGACTAACAGCATTGTCTTTTCCTGCTCCCTTATCCAAGCAGGCATATGTACTGTATGGCTAGTAACATTTCCCCCATTCTCACATGTGGACATGCACTTGTCATTAGAGACAATTGTTCTGGAATGTCATGAAGGGTCTGTGACTATATTTTACTGTGTCTTGGGCTACATGGGCTTCCTTGCTGTGGTGAGCTTTATTGTGGCCTTCTTTGCCAGGAAATTGCCTAGCAGTTTCAATGAAGCTAAGTTCATCACATTCAGTATGTTGATCTTTTGCAGTGTTTGGTTAACCTTTGTTCCAGCTTTCCTGAGCTATAAAGGAAAATACATAGCAGCTGTGGAGATATTTTCCATCTTGGGCAATAATGCTGGGCTATTGGGTTGCCTTTTTACCCTAAGTGTTACATCATTGTGCTGAGGCCTGAGCTAAATGACAGAGAACAACTCATTAGAAGAAAGGCTTCAGGAATCCACATCTAGTTATTTTCCATGACCCTCACTTCAGTACTTTTTTCTATTTGCATGTATAAACATAGTGATGTAACTCTTTGCTGACCCTATTCTCACAGTTGAGAATGAATAATTTTGAAAGTTGTGTTTCTGCTGGGTGAGATTAGAAGAGTTTTTTGAACTTTTTGTTTACAAAAAATTGAGACAAATGGAATTTAATATTTTGTGCAGAAAAGTTCTTATACTAAATACAGGTGTTTGTGAAAAAATATAGGAGGGAAAGAAAAGGCAAAATAAAAAACTAGACTTTTCACTTCCATGCAAGAATAAAAATTCATGTAGCCAATGACAATGATATTTCTTGACCCCTTGTTCACAGAGACTAAGAAAAGTTGCATTTGTTACATTTTTATTCATACAATTTATTCTGTGTTGCCAAATGCCCTTATAGGTATTCTTTAACTCTCTCCATCTTTTTCTGATTTCAACATTCAATTTGAAAATGGAATAAAATTTTGCAAAATGGGAAATAATCAGGGTTGTGTATACAAACAAGCTTTATTTTCACCCATATAGTAAGAAAATAGTGAAATTTCGTTGTAGTTATTACAGGACGGGGAAATCCCTACATTATAATCTTATGGCCAAAATCATTCTGCATATTTATGCTTGCACAAGGTAAATGTCATAATTCACAGTGTCACCTTGCAGGAAATTAATGAGTCTTCAATGAGATTTTGGACATGCAACATCATACGGCTTGGGCCCTGGATACCTGAAGGACCGCCTCCTTCCATATGAACCTACCCGGCAGTTAAGATCTAGCCAGGGGGCCCTTTTGAAAGAGCCGTCCCTCAAGGAGGTAAGAGGGATGGCTTGTAGACAAAGGGCCTTTTTGGCAGCTGCCCCCAGACTATGGAACGCCATCCCAATTGAGATTCATCTGGCGTCGACGCTGATGACATTTCGGCGCCAGGTCAAAACCTTCCTGTTCCAGAAGGCTTTTAATTGAAATAATATCAACTGTGGGTCCTGATGGCAATTTTTAGAGTATATATTTTACTTGTATGTTAATTGTTTTATCTTTTTATTGTATTTTAATTGTTGTAAGCCACCCAGAGACCTTTGGGTAGAGTGGGCGGCATATAAGTTAAATAAATAAATAAATAAATAAATAAATAAATAAATAAATAAATAAATAAATAAATAAATAAATACCAGAAACCAAAAATCCCTGTTGAGATTTGTTCATCACTGATGAGGAGCCACTGCAAGTTACTCTGTTTGTCTCACGCAGAAGTAATTGCAGAAGAGGACTTTGGCCAACAGGTGTTTATTCCTAAGTGATGGTTGTAGAAGGGGTATCTATACCTTGATGCCATGTACAAATATTTGCCATGTTTTTTTTTCTCCTTCTTCTTATGTCTGATGAACTGGACTTGTCCACGAAAGTTTACATCAAAAAATATAAAAGTTAGTCTTTAATGTGCCACCTCACTTTTTTTTTCTCTCTTTTTTTTAATTATTATTTTTATTTTGTTTTCACCTATAATTCCTAAGTGAGGCACACTGGGTTCCATGAAGTTCACTCCTAGGAAACTTGTTTCCTCAGATTACTTGAATCTTTGACTATGATCTGAGCCTATGTAGTGCTTCTCAACATTTTTGGGATCACAGGCACAATTAAAAATTGGAGGTGGTGTCATAAGAACTCTAGTAATAACAATTGCTATGACTATAGGCAATGGAAAATATGGCAGGAAAAGATACAGCATCAGAGAAAGAAGGGGTCTAGGTACCGTGTTTTCCCGAAAATAAGACAGGGTCTTATATTAATTTTTGCTCCAAAAAACGCATTAGGGCTTATTTTCAGGGGATGCTTTATTTTTTTTTTCATGTACAATCGACGTTTATTCAAATACAGTCCTGCCATCTTCTTCTGGTTGCTGCACAATGGTGGAGGGCGGGGTTTCACTTAACTAGGGCTTATTTTTGGGGTAGGGCTTATATTACGAGCATTCTGAAAAAAACATACTAGGGCTTATTTTCAGGTTAGGTCTTATTTTCAGGGAAACAGGGTATCTGTGAACCATCCCCCCTTTTCCCTGCTGTTCTTGGTGTTTTGGAGAGATAGCTCTGTGTATACTTTCTTTTTCTGTTTTTTCCTATCTCTGTGTGTGTCTACATGCATGCACGTCTTTCCCCATTTGATTGATTTTTCAAAATTATTTGGTTAATTTACATGTATTTATTCTGTTGAACTGTTATATGGTGGTGGTGGTTGGTATGTTGTTTGGTGGTGGTTGTTGCTTGCTTTTTGGGTAGATTTCCTGCTTTTGGAGTAGATTGACTTTGCTGCCTTGTCCTTCCTTTTTTTTAAGGGGGGAGGGGAAGGATAGTTTTTAAAGTGTATTTGGGGATTTTGCAAGACAGAACACAAATGGGGAAAAACAAAATACAAGAATCTGAAAGATGCAGTCCCTTTCATATTAGACTGAAAGGACTGGTGTACGAAAAACATGAAAGAGGCACCCTCCTCAAAGAAACCAAAATGAAACAAAAGCAAACATTTTCACCGCACACATCCCTCATCACCAGCTCTAGCAACTAGGAAAATCCCCAAGAATATTCAGGAACAGTTCTGGAGCAATTTGTCTTGCAAGGTAAGCCATCTTAATACAGTGGTACCTCCACTTACGAACGTCCCTACTTACGACCATTTCGAGTTACGACCAGCTCCGGCCGCAAAATTTTGCTTCTACTTGCGACCGGAGCTTCCACTTACGAACAGAAAAAGGCAGGGAAAAAAGGTGAGAAATTCAAATTGCTAACTGTAGGTGGCGACGAGGCTGCTTCTTTGTAGCTCTTTCGCCCCAGCAGTTAGAGAGTGTGCATCGTTGTCGGAGGCTTGGGACTGCCTCCTTCTGCTTCTGAGAGCGTGTGTGTGTGTTTGCAGGGAGGCTTCGGGCTGCCTTGTAAGGTAAGGTGCTGTTTTCTGCTTTTTAAAAACTGTTCTGGGTGTTTTTGCAGCGTGGTTATGTTTCTGTGCTGTGATGGGTCTTGGGGGGTTTGTTTGTTTTTTGGGGGTTTCCCCCCCATTTCCAATGGGTCTTGGGGGGTTTGGTTGCTTTTTTGGGGGGTTTTCCCCCATTTCCGATAGCTCTTGGGTGGTTTGTTTGGTTTTTGGTTCCCCCCCATTTCCGATGGGTCTTGGGGGGTTTGGTTGCTTTTTGGGGTTTTTTCCCCATTTCCGATGGGTCCTGCATGCTTCCCTTGCTTTTTCCTTTGTTCTCTTTGCATTTCCGACCTGCCCCCTTTGTTCTCTGTGCATTTCCGATCTGCTCCGTTTGTTTTCTGTGCATTTGCAATGGGTCTTGCACGCTTGATTGCTTTTCTTTCCCCCCCTTCTTCCCCCCCCCTTCGGCCGGAAGGGATTAATCGCGTTTCCAATGAGTCTTGCAGTGATTTTTTTTTTTGTGTGATTTTTTTCTTTGGCCGGAACGGATTAATTGCATTTCAATGCATTCCTATGGGAAATGGTGCTTCAACTTACGGCCATTTCGAGTTACATCCATCTTGTGGAACGGATTATGGTCATAAGTGGAGGCACCACTATAGTTCCTCGTTATCACACAGATTAGGAGTCCAAAAGGAGTTGAAAGGCAAACCAATTATATGAAGGACAAGGACTGGAAGCTTTTGCTTCAGTTTGTTTTTCTAACTAAGGCTAGTTACAGCTAATTGACAGAGTGCTGGGGCACATCTCAATTTTGCAGTCAGGAGCATGAGCAAGCCTGAAAGTGAGATGGACTCCAGATCCAATCAATTATCCACAATTTTGTGAATTTTATGCAAACACTAAAATGGTTGGGGCTAACGATTTCTTGCTGGAATCAGACATGTCTCACATTTCTACTTTCCATTTCTTGCTGTTTCACATTCCCTTCTATTCCAGCTATGTGGGGAGGGGGGACCTTTTCGTAACAGGTAAACATGTTTTCTTCAACAATTCCATGAGTTTGATTCCCCAATGTGCCTCTTGGACATGGGCTGGAATCAATGATCCATAGGGTCCCTTCCAGTTCTGCACTTCTAAGATTATTATTATTATACTATAACCTCTGTGGAATCACAGTTGCCAGTTGTGTCACTTAAAAGATTTGGTGAAGAATAACATACGTATTCCCACTAACATTCAGAGATAGGACTAGGAAATTGGAGCACGCATACCTACTGCAATGCTAATACTTGTCATCAGTGTCCTGAGTGGAAGACTTCTAGATTGTCAGGAGGTTTTCTGATCATTTTTACCTCAGGTCAGTAATCAAAGTGAGATTAGAGACAGTGCCAGGTGAACCTATAAGCAAAGAAGCTTTGCATTTTTCATCAGGATGCTATATTCAGGGGTCTTGATTTTGGTTCTAATTCCTCACATAAAAAGCAAGGCTCACGTTGTTAAATGCAAGGTCTGGTATCCACACCCTCCGCTACATGAATATCATCAGTCCGGAGACATCCTCATTGGTGGCATTTCTTCTGTTGGTGAATTCCTCTCACTGGCAGCAGAGTTTACCGAAGAACCTCCTCCACTGTTACGGGAAGGTTTTGTGTAAGGAATTTCATGTTCTTCTTCTTCAGTTCCATGTACTTTGGAAATCAAACCAACTCCAGGTTCAGAATAACAGCTTCTTGTAAACAATGTTTATCCACATCCTGATTTGATAATATTAAGGACCTGAATATAATTACTTTGAAAAACATATAATCTAATTCCTTCAAAAAGTAACACCTCAAATAGCAGGAGCCTAAGCAAGAATATAGGCTTTATGTTGGTGGGTGGATGGGCAGAATATCTGCGAGCTAAGATACATGATCTTGTGCCTGATGAAACCTATTATCACAATATATCTGTGAAGATTCTCAGTTATCATAAGTTTCTTTTGGTCACCTTCCCTCAGCCCGTTTTCCCCCTCTTGTATAACAAGTTAGTTATACTTTTGAAACTTTGGTCATTCAAATAAAACACAGTCAGTTGTCTCATTGGCAGAGGTTTTCAACTTTTGAGACTTACCACCTCTATCTTTATTTGTTTCTCACTCAAAAGAGTTGATTCCTGTTTCATTTTCTTCCACACACTGGTTTAACCAAACATTTTTTCACCCCAAAGTTATGGATAAATTGTTTTTATGTTCAGTAGGAAGACTATAGGAATTACTTTATTACCTCATGTACATGCAGAGCAGAAGAGTTTCCCATGACCGGCTGGAGAATCGACACACCATGAGAAAAATGCTGGAACAGGAGAGGATGGTGGTTAAATAAGTTGTTCTCATTTTCTGTTAAGGCAATAGATAGTGTTTTGAAATGTGGGTCTCCTTCGACTAAAAAGTAGTTTCAGAATGACTCTAGTGTGTCTGTGCATGAATGTAGGTTAATAAATGGATAAGATACAGTCTGCAGTATGTTTGCAACACCTTTCTACTTCTTTGATGTGAATGTACCTCTCTTTCTAGAGCACTTGTGATGAATTACCAGCACATTTTGGCCTTGCTCTTTGCAGTACGTGAGATTAATGAAGACCCCCAGCTCTTACCCAACACTACTTTAGGCTTCCACATCTATAGCAGTGATTACAGTGAAAAATTGATCTATCAGTCCACAATGTTTTTAATGTACACATTTGAGAGATTTTTCCCAAACTACAAGTGCGGCTTGAGAAACACATTGGCTGCCATAATAGGAGGACTGGATTCAATGATTTCCTTTGATATGGCAAACATCTTGGATCTCTATAAGGTAGCCCAGGTAGGAAATGCATATCCAGCATGCTTGCTTAACCCTTCTTCCATAATCCTGTTACCCTTCCAGAGTCAGTTTGGATAACTGGAAAGGAAAGTAAATGTCTTTGATGCAACCATAGGTATACTTATAAACTTCCTTATATTTATTCCATTAATTTCTCCACTATATGCAGTGGTAAAATTCCTAGCAAACGTTGTTTTAATGTAAACGCTCCTCACTAAAGTTTGTGTCTGCAGATTTGAGATGAGAATTACATCAGAAAATGTGGGGGGAAATGCTGCATCAGTGTTCCAATTCAAATGTAAAACAGGGACTTTGTTAGTGTAAGAAAGTAGAAGTAAGAGTAAGTAAGTGTAAAAGCATAAGTATACCTATTTCAAATTAAAACCATATACTGTATTTAAAGAAGGGATTTTATTATTATATTGTATAAAAAGGATATTTGGGGGATTGATATATAATTATTCCATTTCCCTATTGAGTGATACTAGTCTACTGACCGGCTCAAGTTTGTGTGTGTGTGTGTGTGTGTGTGTGTGTGTGTGTGTTTTAAAGAATTGTTGTGCATTATTGCTTTGACTGTGTTTTTGGTCTTGGTTTTATTTAGCATTTTTAGAGTGGCATTTGCTTGATCCTTTTTTGTATATGTATACTTATTGTTTTTAGCTTTAAATAATGTATTTTAATGTTGTAAGCTGCCTTGGATCCTTTTTTTTAAGGAGAAAGGCAGGGTAAAATAGGAAGGAAGGAAGGAAGGAAGGAAGGAAGGAAGGAAGGAAGGAAGGAAGGAAGGAAGGAAATGAAATGAAATGAAATGCAGGCTAAATAACGTTCTCCACTATCCCAATAAATACTCTGCTGTTTCCCTCCCTCAACTCCTTCCTATGTCTTTTCAGCTGACATATAGTCCTGCTGAAATGATGAAGGATAAAACCCCAGGCCTTCCTTTCTACCAGATGGTTCCTTCCGAAGCCCTTCAGAATGAAGGTCTTCTCTCTTTACTTCTGCACTTTGGGTGGACCTGGATTGGGCTTGTTGTAATGGGCACTGAAAACGGAGAAAGATTTGTGCAAACCGTGGTTCCAATGTTTTATGAGAAAGGTGTCTGCTTTGCCTTCATCAAAAGAATCCCCACGCCAGATTTTGCTGCTAACTTCCCTGACCTCCTGGAAGAAGGGCAGAAAATCTATGATAAAATTATGGGAAGCACAGCCACGGTAATACTGGCCTATGGAGAATCTTACTCCTTCGCAACTTTCAGATATTTGTCTTATGTATCTGATACAGATGTGACAAAGAAATCAAAGGGGAAAGTGTGGATAATTACAGCCCAAGTGGAACTCAGTTCATATGTCTTCCAAAGAGATTGGGATGAAGAAATATTCCATGGCGCTCTCGCTTTCAGGTTTCACTCCAGTCATTTATCAGGATTCCAAGAGTTTATTCGAGATAGAAACCCTTTCAGCGCTACAGGAGATGGTTTTATCAAGGATTTCTGGCAACAGGCCTTTGCTTGTTCCTTTCTAGACAATGTTCTGGGTGAGGAGGAGAGGCATCTGTGCACAGGGGAAGAGAAACTGGAAGATCTTCCTATCCCGTACTTTGACATGAGCATGACTGGCCACAGTTACGGTATCTACAATGCTGTTCATGCTGTTGCACATGCTTTGCATGCTATCTCCTCCTCTAAATTGCAACAGAGAGCATTTTTGAATGGAGAGAGGCTGAAACATAGGACTCGTCCCTTTCTGCAGGTATTGTTCTAAAGCTTGTATTAATCAAATACTAGGTCTTAAAACGATTTCTAAGGCACATATTCTAAATGATCACCACAGACTCTTCCTTTTAACATAGATAAATTATTTTTCCCATTATTCTGAACTAAAGTCGTCAGGAATGAATTACGTCTCTGGGTTTTCTATTTATTTGCTTCCCTCCCCCTCGAACCATAGATAGGTGTTTACCTTTGTGGTAAAATCTCCCCACATCTGTAAAATTTATTCTAGTAAACATGAGCCTTCTCTCACCTGAACTCTCTTTAACCTCAATTCATTGCTATTATTAAAGTCCAGTGTGAGAAATCCATCTTCTAGCCCTGTGCACTCGTTTTCTTTCACTGAAGAAGGAAAGAAATGAAGAGGCTGGCCTCATGTTTTTAAATTTAGTTATTTTCTAATGGGGGAATTTGACTGGATACTGTTTTAACAGTGGGGTTTGGACAGGAGAATCCCCAAAGATCCATGGTTATTGAAACTTAACTATGGGTGAAACTAGAAGGCCAATTTATCCCAGGCTAAACACTCTCATTTTGAGGTCTGGTATGTAATTTGAGGTGATCCTTGCATGTGGATCCTTGCTTCAGTGCATTTTGGGAGAGAAAATCACACTGAGCCTCAAGTTTAGCTCTATTTGACCCTTTCTACTTTTAAATAGAAAAAAAAAGGAAAGAAAAAAATTCTAATTGGCAGAATGATTAATTGACTTGCTGATCAGGCAATTCAGCCCTGACTTGCAAGAGCTTTTAAAAAAAACTTTGCAAATCTGGATGGTTAGACCAAAGCTACCTTTACAGGCTGGAAAAGGGTTGACTGAAAAACGAATACTTCCTTCTGTTTCTCTGATGATTCCTCCATCTTCCTTTATCACTATTTTTGCTTAAATGGTTTCCCTATAGAACTAGGACAGAAAGCCTTTAAAAAAGTAAGGAAGGAAACAAGGAGACTTGAACAACAAGTGTGGGAAAGAAAGGAGTCAAAGCTAACTGCTTTGTGGGTTGCTGAAGAGAATTAACTGAGGAAAACATGGCTGCCCAGAAGTGAATTCACAGTGAATCCTTTCTTATTTTTCTTGCTGTATACCCACACCCACTGTGGGACACTTTGACAAAGAATTTCCATGCCCTGTGAGAATCCTTGCATTTAGGCAAGAAAAAAAGAAGGCTTCTTCTTTTGCCACAGCCTCCATAACAAATTATACAAATGTCTCTGAAAAACGAGTGTTCTTTCACTCCGAGGTGCAAAGCATGTGCACACATAACATGCACAAAACTTGCTGTTGATAATAAAAAGAACATGTGGGATGCAAATAAGCTCTCTTGCATGTCTAATCCCTCAAGTTCATGCAAGAAAGCTGGAACCATCAACATTTTGTGAAAATAGCATTGTTTAACGAATTACTTGCATTCAACTGTTATTTTGGATAAATTTGTGTAGTTTGTGCTGGGATGGGAACCCTTTCTGTTTTCCTTTCCTTCTCATGTTCAGAGGGCAGCACAGTAATTTGCCTACTCCTGCTGCAAGAGGATTAATTTTGCAGTCTCTTAACCTTGCTTGTCAGACCAAGAGAACAAACTCTTTGTGTTCTTAATTCTCACCTCCAGTGCAAGAGCGAGATGAAAGCTCTTCTCATACCAGTCCCTGCAAATTATTCCTTGGAAAAACAAACTTTGTGCTGTTTTGGGGGAGGTATTGTTTATCTGAGTGATTGATATTTTTGTTGCACATATGAACCAAAGCACACACACAAATACAGTAGGCACAGCAGGACTGATGGTTGTTCAAAAAGACACAACCGACCCATCTAATTCTTCACTTTTAAAAATGTCTGGGCTACAAGACAGTAGCTGTTAGAGGTTTCCAGAAGACCAGTGTCACAAGTGTCTAAATTTTTTGGAGACTAAGAAAGAAATATCTTAACATCTGGCAAAAGATTATAAGGATCAGTTAAAAATAAGCATAAAAACAACACGTGAAGAGGTAATTAATGTGTGTTTGCTTATGGAGATATACACAGAGAGACTTGCTACTTTTCTTCAGAGAACACCATCCGACACCTGACGCAAGAACCAGGAGTATCTCCAGGAGAGCAAGGAAGTCTTCTTTTGTCAAAAATTACAAAACAAAACAAAAAGAACAAACAACAAAGAAAAACAACAAAGAAGCTGTGCCAGGGTGGCACAAAAATGTATTTATTTCTTATTTATTTATTTATTTATTTATTAAATTTATACCCCGCCCATCTAGACCGAAGTCTACTCTGGGCGGCTAACAACAATAGATAAAATAAAAACAATATAATAAAATAAAAAACAACAGTAGTAATATAGCTCAAGATGGGAAAAAATATTCAAGTGATGACAGGAGGGAAAACCTGCTTAAAGAGCCAGGTCTTAAGTTTGCTCTTGAAAACACCTAGCGAGGGAGCCAGACAGATCTCTGAGGGCAGACTGTTCCAAAGGCAAGGGGCCACTGCTGAGAAGGCCCGGTTTCTTGTTCTTTCTCTCCGGGCCTCCCTCGGCATTAGGCCACTCAGTCACCCTTCCTGGCTAGAACGAGTGATTCAGGTAGATCTAGGTGGGAGGAGGCGTTCCACTAGATATCGAGGTCCTAAACCATTTAGGGCTTTATATGTCATCATTAACACTTTGAAATCAATGCGGAAACGAACGGGCAGCCAATGCAAGGCAGCTAGAGTGGGGGAAATATGCTGATATTTTCTCGTCCCACTGAGAAGTCTGGCCGCCGCATTCTACACCATTTGAAGCTTCCGCATCAATCTCAAAGGTAGCCCCACATAGAGCGCATTATAGTAGTCTAATCTCGAGAGTACAAGCGAGTGGACCAGAGTGGTGAGTGCCCCAACATTTGAACATTTTTTCTCTTATTCTCACTGACATAAATCTTAAAACCCTCATTTTCCACATCTTCCTCCATTCTTCATCATTTATTCTTTTTCCTAAGCCTTGTTCCCACACTAACTTCAATCCTTCTTTCTCACTCTCTTCTTCTTCTAAGTCAAGCAGGAATCTATAAATTTTACTCACTGCTCCCTTTACTGAATCAGTCATCTGAATATCTACATATGATAATAGAAATTGTTCATACTTCGTATATTCTCTACCTTTATTATATTTCTTTACCCATTCATTAGTCCATCTTTCTAATTGCAAATAGTGCAACCATGAAATATTCTTATTCTGAAGGATTTGTTTCATTTGATCTTTCGATCTCATTTTATACAACCAGTCTTTTAATCTAATCACTTTTTTTCTTTAAACAATTCCACATAAACTTTCATATTGACAGGAAAATTCTCTATTTCAGTGACTAGTCCTAATGGAGAATTAAATGGACATAAATTCTTTCTATACTTATTCCAGATGTTCAACATTGTCTTTAAAAACGGGTTATTAATTTCACTTATTTTATATTTCTTGATCGTACCAAATAAATATTTTTCATATCTACCTGTAATTCTGATGATTCCATTTCCCACCAAATTAACCTTTCTGGATTATATATAATTTCCCCAATAAACCTCAACTGATTAGCCAGATAATAATTTTTTATGTTTGGTATACCTATACCACCTTTTTTTGTTGATTTATACCAATACTTTTTATTTATTCTGGCTCTCTTCCCTTCATTACAGTATTTATTAATCATTCCTTGCCAAAATTTAAAATCATCCTCTGTTAGCTGTATTGGTAACATTCTAAATAAAAATAATAATTTTTGGCAACATTTTCATTTTTATCAGTGCAATCCTTCCAAACCAAGAAAGTTTTAAACTAGTATATTCCTGTAATCTATTTTTAATTTCTTCTTTTAGTTTATTATAATTATGTTCCTTTATCTTTTGAGTATCTTTTACTAAATCTATACCTAAATATTTAACTGTTTTACATATCTTAAAATCATATTTATCAGCAAACCTTTCTTGTTCTATTTTATTATGATTAAACAACATTATTTCAGATTTTTGCCAATTTACGCGTAATCCAGTTATTTTTCCAAATTTTTCCAAATGAATTTTAATTCTATCTATACTTTCCAATGGGTTTTTCACTGTCAATAGGGAATCATCAGCAAATAAATTAATCTTTATTTTATTATTTTCACCCATACCTTCAATCAAATCATCATTCCTTATTGCATTTGCAAGCATTTCAATAATCAAACAAAACAGAACTGGAGAAAGAGGGCAACCTTGTCTAGTGCCTCGGCCTAGAGCTATCTGTTCTGTCATCCCATCATTAACAATTACTGCCAAAGTATTCTCCACATATAATCGATCTATTACCCCTCTAAATTTCTTTCCAAACCCCCAACCCTTTAAAAGAATCTTTAATGTTGGCCATTCTACACAATCAAATGCCAGCATCCATTGCAGTACAGCCTCGAGGCAGCGCTGAAGGGACAGAACGGCATCCACTGTGGTTGGATAAAAGGAGATGTAGAGCTGGGTGTAGAGCTGGGTGTCAAAATGCAGTATGTGGTCCTAAGTTGCATGATGCCCAACGTTCATGCCCTGTCTATGCATCCCCACCAATCATTATTGTTTTCACCCATTTCTATTTAGCTCCATCCCTTTCTCAGAGGTATATCATTTAACAACAGTGTTGGAGACAAGATTTCTTTTGACCAGCATGGGAAGTTAGTTTCTGGGTATGATATTATCAATATGGTGACCCTGAGGAAGCCCAATGTAAAAGTGGGAAGTGTGGATCCACATGCACCTCCTGACCAAAGATTCACCATCAATGGAACTGCCCTCATATGGAACAGCTGGTTCAACCAGGTGAGCTTCAAACATTGCTACTTTGTGTAATCTTGGATCCCTCACAAAGCCCTGAGTCCCACTCAATACATATCAAATTAATTAAACCAGGAATGTTTATATCAGGTTGTTTCAGGGATGCCCTCTTTGCAATCTTTAGTTTGAACTCACCTAATCTGTACCTGATGGTCCAGACCAATAGTTTCCAACCTTGAATAGCCTAGGTGTTCTTGGACTGCAATTCCCAGAAGCCTTCACCGTCAACTGTGCTGACTGGAGTTTTGGGATTTGCAGTCCAGGAACACCTGTGTTACCCAAAGTTGGGAACTACAGGTCTAGACTATTAGAAACATCTCTAAGAAAGAGTAAAGAATATGCTATATAAAAAAAGTGTGCTGCTTATATACCACCCCGTAGTGCTCCCTGGGTGGTTTACTAGTTAATTATGCAGGCTACACATTGCTCCCTTCCCTAGCAAGCTGGATACTCATTTTACCAACCTCGGAAGGATAGAAGGCTGAGTCAACCTTGATCTGGCTACTTGGGGTTGAACCCCAGGTCATGAGCACAGTTTTGGCTGCAGTACAGCAGTTGAACCACTGTGCCACGAGGCTCTATAAAAATAAATAGTAGCACAAAGAGGATTTAGTTACATCCCAGCTAGATTAATGTAACATGCTCTATGGGAGGCTTCCTTTGGAAAGTGTTCAGAAACTTCAGTGTGTCTGAAATTCTGCAGCTAGTTTGTTAACTGGGGCTGGTTACAGGGAGCACATAACCCCCCTGTTACAGCAGCTCCACCAACTGCTGATCCATTTCTGGGCACAATCCAAAGGGCTGGTTTTAACCTATATGGCTTGGGTTCAAGCTAGTTTAAAGACCACATCTCCCTTTATGAGCCTGCCTGGGTATTAAGGTAATTGGGGAGACCCTTCTCTCACTCTGAACACCCTCACAGATGTGTCTAGGTGGGACACAAGAATATAAAATATGCTATAAAAAAGTGTGCTGCTTATATACTACCCCGTAGCGCTCTCTGGGTGGTTTACTAGTTAATTATGCAGGCTACACATGCACTATGCCTTATCTGTTGCTGCTCGGGAACTCCCTCCAATGGGAGGCCAGGCTGGCTCCATTCTTGCTGTCCTTCCACAAGTAGGTAAAGGCTTTTCTCTTCAGACAAGCTTTCCCACAGAGACTGGCTGTCTACGAGAGGTTTTAAAAGGGGGTGCTTATGTTTTTGTTGCTCTAAAAATCTTTTTATACTGTTTTTATGTAGCATTTTAATCTAATGTATATTTAATTCTTTTTAAATATTTGTACATCTTACTGTGTAAGCCACTTTGGGGACTTTTTAAAGAAGAAAGGTTGGCTAAATATATAAGAAAGAAAGAAAGAAAGAAAGAAAGAAAGAAAGAAAGAAAGAAAGAAAGAAATTATACCAGTCAAACCACTTAAACAACACCACTCTCAGTTTTGAAGATAAATTAGTTTGGGATATCACTGCCTCCTTGCCCATTCTGTTCCTGTTTCTACCCCATGTAATGGATGCAACGTACATTGCTAGGAGCCCCGTTCATCAGATTCTTCAGTAGTTCTAGTGGAGAAAATGTTCTACCAGTCTCATAAACCAGATTCTGCTAGTGTAGAATGTAGGAAAGGGCATCAGCTGGAGGACCTTGGTTATGATCTTCTACTGCTTGGGAAGAGATCTTATTGTTTTAGGTCAGACTGGGAAGGGTCATAAGTATGAATCAATGTTCCCCAAACCATCATTTGGTTGATGTTAAAAATATATATGCTAGAATTGACATCCATATGCTGTATAAAACCTGGACAACGATAGGAATCCATACAGAAATGGATCATCCATCTAAGATGGTTGATTTGATACTCTTTTATTTATCAGACACAGCCCCTTTCTTTATGCACAGAGAGATGTCACCCAGGTTCTAGCAAGCAAGTAAAGGAGGGGAAGCCATTTTGCTGCTACAATTGCATCACTTGCCCAGATGGGAAGATTTCTGATCAGGCAGGTAAGACCTATACTATAGACATGTTTTAATCAAACTGAGTCAATTCCAGAAGATCAAAAACAAAAGCATGACACATCAGGAGAACAGCTTCAGGGTTTGGAAAACAACATCACATTTTAGTGTGAATCGGTCATGTAGGAAATGCTAATGAAGAAAGCTTCTGGTAGGAAAGGACATGGAACAAAACTAATGATACAGAGAGAGAGAGAGAGACCATTTTTCACTTTCACATGATGTCTTGACTTTTGAAATGTATTAACATTCTTAAAATGTGATTGAAAGCAAAATCCAATGAGCACATGAGCCATCATCCATATTATTATTTTTTATCTTGATTATTGTCTCCTGTGTAAAATTTTATTTGGGCCATTCCTTCATGCTTCTTCGGATGGATTGAGGATGTAATTTCCATGCAGATTGTCTTTCATTTCTCCCATTGTAGGGACAAGTGCTCAACAGATGATGAAAAAAATAAAAAAGAATAGAAACACAAATCATAGTGTTAAAAAGCAATTAGATGTACAAAATGAGTAATTTAATGGATGGAATGTTGGACTAGGTTTGAGGAGGCTTAAGTTCAAATTCTCATTTCTCCCCTGGTGGTGGCAATAGTAAACTAGTAATTAAACTTCTCAGGGATCTTGAACTCTCTATGAGGATCACCTTAAATTGGAAGGAACTTGATGGCACATAGGGCAACTCAGGATGCAATTAGATGGGGAAATAGTTCACATTTTAGACTGCTTGTGACATAGGTCAGTGCAGATATCCTGCAGTAGCACAACAAACGTACAACAGTACCCCAGCCCAGCCCTGTGGCGTGTCCAAGCTGGACTTCTTTGGATAGACTAGAGTGATTCCTGGATGGACAGAAGTATTCTTTTACGGAGATTGCTCCTGGCAGAGGGACCCTTGCCAGTTTGTTCAGATGCCATGCTTTATCACCGTCTAATCAAACCCATAAACATATAAGCCAACATCCGGCTTTGTTTACCACATTGGTTAACAGTAGGTTTCTTGTACTGAAAAGATGCACTCTCAGGTCCTTAGCAACCAACAGGGACACACTGCCCCACTCATTTCCTCCACAGGCATCCATCAAGACAACCATAGCCATTTCTGCTCCATCAACAGGCCTGAAAATACAAAAGAGAAGCAGATGATAGATTTCATCCAGGAAGGCCACTATAGACTCTAGAACCTTGCCCAAGAATGGCATTTGGCAGATGGGCTGATAACTGTGCCATACAGTGGGGTTTGGCAGTTCAGTAAAAGTCTGGCCACAGCCTCTTTTTAGGTGACCAGAATACTACTTTGTTGTAGGGACTCCTCACTCCTTTTATCCACTTAATCACTCAAGTCCTGGTACCTTTGATGAACCAGGAAAGACAAACATTGAGTACACATTTTGTGACTCTAACATCTCCAATGATCCTGAACAAATAATCATGTTATGCAGATTGAAACAGATCTCTTATCAGAGAAAATCAAAGAGGCATATGTTTTACCCAAGTGACATGAAGAAACTTGAGCACCTATGCCATTACAGCAACTTTTTCTGTGATGCTGCATATAAACTCTTCACAAAGACTTGTTTAGTGGGTTGTATCCTGTTCTTGTGGGTGCATTATAATACGCATTTCACTACAGAAATTGGTTTCACTGAATAAGTTATAGTAAGGTATATTCCATGAGTACGAGAGTGAAAATATACTCCTTTTTTCCCCAGACCTGAATGACTGTTACAGCTGCCCAGATGAAAAGTACTCAAGCAAGAAACGAGATTCCTGTGTTCCAAAGGAGATACATTTTTTGTCTTATGAGGAACCTTTGAGTATTGGTTTAGTCTGTTTCTCTCTTTCCTTTTCTTTGATCACAGTGCTGGTGTTGAGGACATTTATACAGCACCACAACACTCCCGTTGTCAAAGCCAACAACCGGAGCCTCTCCTACACTCTACTCTTCTCCCTCCTCCTCTGCTTCCTTTCTGCACTGCTATTCATTGGGCAGCCTCAGAAAATGGCCTGTCTCCTCCGACAAACTGCTTTTGGCATCGTCTTCTCAGTGGCTATCTCTTGTGTGTTGGCCAAAACCATCACCGTAGTTCTGGCCTTTGTAGCCACGAAACCAGGATCCCAAATGAGAAAATGGATGGGGAAACATGTAGCCAATTCCATTGTTTCTTTCTCTTCCTTTATTCAAATAAGCATTTGCACAGTGTGGGTGACAACATCTCCTCCCTTCTCAGATGTTGATATGCACTCACTGCCGGGAGTAATTGTCCTGGAATGTAATGAGGGGTCTGTTCTAATGTTCTACACTGTGCTTGGTTATATGGGCTTCCTGGCCATTGTCAGTTTCACCGTCGCCTTCTTTGCCAGGAAGTTACCAGACAGTTTCAATGAAGCCAAATTCATCACTTTCAGCATGTTGGTGTTTTGTAGTGTTTGGCTATCCTTTGTGCCAGCTTACATAAGCACCAAAGGGAAATCCGTGGTAGTTGTGGAGATCTTCTCTATCTTAGCTTCCAGCGCTGGTCTACTGGTTTGTATTTTTTCTCCCAAATGTTACCTTATTCTCTTGAGGCCTGAGCTGAACAACAAGGAACAGTTAATAAGAAGAAGGTTTGATGAAAAGCATTAGGGGAAACCTTTAAAGTGTCCACCTCACTTGTACTTTTCTAAACCCAACAGCAAATCCCTCTGTATTTATGTATGTGTGGGGATAATGTCCCAAAGTTCAGTGTATGCCCGTGTTTTCAGAACTAGTTTGGAAGACCCTCTTTTGATACTGAGACACAGAGATCCAAATCCAGGGATACAGGCAGGGTCTTAACTATTTTCTTTTAGACTTGTGTGGCAATGTCTCCAGTTTGAACTGTGAAGAACGTTTCCTCATTTTATGACCTTGACAGCACCGATATTTTTTGTTGCTTCTCTGAAACTTCTTTTGGAACGTTGGGTTCCACAAATGAAACTAATAAAACTATTATAGAAAACATCTCTGATTGCACTGGTCTAGTCACCCATTCAGTAAATTATATTATCACCATCGTTTTAGCACTGCAGAGCTGGAAGGTACCCTATGGAGCGCCGAGCAGGCTGTGTCTTCCCGTTAACAATTTAGCAGTTACATTGTGAAAGAACTGTTTGGATCAAAGATATGATCCACTGGAGAAAAATGCATATAATGGATAGATGGTTTTATTAATGACATTAGAGCAGTGGTCGGGGAACAGGGGTAATTTACCCCAAATGGGATAAAAATGAAAATCCTGGGGGTAATGAGCAGAGTGCTACCCCCCCCCACCCCACCCCACCCCACCCCTGCAGCCGAACCTCAAACTGGAAGCCACCTGTCCTTCCTTCCTTGGTTGCAGCACTTGTAAATCCTCCATTCTTTTAGAGATCGGAGATAAGCTGACTTTATTGTTTAGGGCTGTAGCCCCGGGCAGTCAATCCGGGCTTGTGAATGACTACTTCCGCTGGAGCTGAATAACGCGGGAAGGCGGGAAGGAAGGTGTGAGAGAGGGAAGGGTGGATTCATAAGTGTGTAGCAATTGCATTTCTGTATTTCTCATCCCCAAAGCAGGCAAGAGTATCATAGTTTATTCCCCAAATCTGAATCCCTGTCACTCTGCTCCTGGTCCTGCTTTGACTGCAACACCAAACAAAAGGTCTTACAAAGGCTGTGGTTTTCTTTATAGAGTCAATCCATCTCATGTGCATTCTTCCTCTTTTCCTACTGTATTGCACTTTTTCATGCATTGCTGCCTTTTCCAGTGAGCTTGTCTTCTCATGACGCCACTGTAGTACAATACCCTTTGTTTGGTTATTTTAGCTTTTAGTGAGAGTCCACACGTAATTTGCTTTACTTATCTCTCTGACAAGTCATGCTATCTGTAAAACTTTTTTCCAACACTACATTTCAAATAAGTGAAATGTGTGTATACACTTTCTGTAGTGTATAAAATGTGTATTAAAAGTCTGCACTCCTATATATAGCTGCTTTTCTGAGGGTGGTTTACGTTGGAGGAAACAAGTCCAGGATTTCATAGTACTTAATAAGCTTTATAAATGTTGTTGTTGTTTAGTTGTTAAGTTGTGTCCGACTCTTCGTGACCCCATGGACCAGAGCATGCCAGGCCCTCCTGTCTTCCACTGCCTCCCAGAGTTTGGTCAAATTCATGTTGGTAGCTTCGGTGACACTGTCCAACCATCTCGTCCTCTGTCGCCCCCTTCTCCTCTTGCCTTCACACTTTCCCAACATCAGGGTCTTTTCCAGGGAGTCTTCTCCTCTCACGAGATGGCCAAAGTATTGGAGCCTCAGCTTCAGTACCTGTCCTTCCAGTGAGCACTCAGGGTTGATTTCCTTCAAAATGGATTGGTTTGTTCTCTTTGCAGTCCAGGGGACTCTGAAGGGTCTCCTCCAGCACCACAGTTCAAAAGCATCAATTCTTTGGTGGTCAGCCTTCTTTATAGTCCAGCTCTCACTTCGATACATCGCTACTGGAAAAACCATAGCTTTGACTATGCTGACCTTTGCGGTAAGGTGTCTCTGCTTTTTAAGATGCTGTCTAGGTTTGTCATCACTTTCCTCCCAAGAAGCAGGTGCCTTTTAATTTCCTGACTGCTGTCACCATCTGCAGTGATCATGGAGCCCAAGAAAGTAAAATCTGTCACTGCCTCCATATCTTCCCCTTCTATTTGCCAGGAGGTGATGGGACCAGGGGCCATGATCTTAGTTTTTTTGATATTGAGCTTCAGACCATTTTTTGTGCTCTCCTCTTTCACCCTCATTAAGAGGTTCTTTAATTCCTCCTCACTTTCTGCCATCAGAGTGGTATCATCTGCATATCGGAGGTTGTTGATATTTCTTCTGGCAATCTTAGTTCCGGCTTGGGATTCCTCCAGTCCAGCCTTTCGCATGATGTATTCTGCATATAAGTTAAAGAAGCAGGGAGACAACATACAGCCTTGTCGTACTCCTTTCCCAATTTTGAAACAATCAGTTGTTCCATATCCAGTTCTAACTGTTGCTTCCTGTCCCACATATAGATTTCTAAGGAGATAGATGAGGTGGTCAGGCACTCCCATTTCTTTAAGAACTTGCCATAGTTTGCTGTGGTCCACACAGTCAAAGGCTTTTGCGTAGTCAATGAAGTAGAAGTAGATGTTTTTCTGGAACTCTCTGGCTTTCTCCATAATCCAGCGCATGTTAGCAATTTGGTCTCTAGTTCCTGTGCCCCTTCGAAATCCAGCTTGTACTTCTGGGAGTTCTCGGTCCACATACTGCTGAATCCTACCTTGTAGGATTTTGAGTATAACTTTGCTAGCGTGTGAAATGAGTGCAATTGTATAGTAGTTGGAGCATTCTTTCACACTGCCTTTCTTTGGGATTGGGATGTAGACTGATCTTTTCCAATCCTCTGGCCACTGCTGAGTTTTCCATTGATTATGATAAAAAAAATAGCGCACTGGTCCTTTGATGTTGGGCTGTGGCACCAGGGTGGGTGACATGACCTTTAGCCTGGTTTGTTCCTTTTTGCACACCACACACAGAATGATTAAAGTGGTAGGAAAAGCTTCCCCCAACTCTGCCTTGCTGTCTCTAGCAAGCACGTCATTGCTAGCACCACTCTGGCAGCCATTGATGATGATTAAATCTTCTGCGAGCTAGCAAAAATTTAATGCAACTTGCTAGGCACGTTGGACACCTTACTACTCACTATACCATCCCATGGATGGTGTGCAATGTGTTCCAGCAAAAATAATGCACATCTTTATTAAATTTGGTGCATCCTGCTAGTTCGGTACACAGCCTGTGTAGATTCAATAAGATTTTGAATTCAAATAATGTATGATTTCCTTCCTTTCAAATCAAGGGGGTAATGTCTGCGTATATACATTTTTTGGGGGGTAAAAGGTAAAAAAGTTCCCAGATCCCTGCATTAGAGGTAAATAAATCTCTAACACTTAGCACTAGTACGAGGCTGGAGAAGGAGGCATGGTGCAGCAGAATGAACAGCAGGCTTTAATATCTTGTGCTTTAGATATAGAGATTGAGAATGATCTGTGCTTTGACACCCAGCCATTGCCGCTATGGAGACTCTCCTGATAGCACTGAAGGAAGGTCCCCATCTGTATTTGGGATGCTTGCATGAATACCTTTTTGGTTCTTTGTGTTCCATCACATGAAATGCAAGACTCACATTGTTAATTATAGGATCGAGCATCAGTACTGTCTTCCACAGAAATCTTATCAAACAAAATACCTCAGTATTGGTGGCATTTCTCCTTATGATATCTTCATCTTAGGAGCTATAGAGCTCACTAAAGAACTTCTTCACCACCATTGGAAGAACTAAATACACTATTAATTATTATGTTTGCTCATAATAACATAATCTGTTGGTTTTGTTAAATATTTCAGTTCCACATACTTTGATAAGGAAATAGTCAGTCCTCAAACTCTGTGCTCAGAAGACTAACTTCTGGCTCATGCTATAACTGAAACTGTTCATAAAATGAACAGAATGATACCCCATCTAATAAGGAAATAAAGAAATGCCGAACATGTGGATTCTTTATAAGATAAAACCAAAAGGGGGACTTGGTTTCATCTTAGAGAGAATAGCTTTGCAAGACAGGAGTTGTGATCATCTTGCTTCACCCTTCTTCTGTGGTTGCCTGGTTCCAAACAGCCAAGACCCTTAGCCATATTTACATGAAACCACTGGGAGAGGTTATCTGAAGGTTTGAGGTTTGGTGCCATCAGTATGCTGGTGACACCCAACTCTGTCTCTCCTTTCTATCTGATTACAAGAAAGTTGTTCTGTGGTTCGATCAGTGTTTGATATCAGTTAGGGACTGGGTGAGGGTGAGTCAGCTGAAACATAATGGAGATAATACAGAGGTGCTCCTGGTCGGTCACAAAGCAAATCAGGGGATAGGGATTCAACCTATATAGGATGGGGTTATCCTCTTCTTAAAAAGCCAGGTCTGCAGCTAGGGTCTGTTCATGGGTTCAACCCTGAGCTTGGATGCACAGGATTCAGTGGTGACCAAGAGTGAATTTGCACAGTTAAAGCTGGTGCATTCCTTGAGATGTCTGATCTGGCCACAGTGACACATGCCTTAGTTACATCCCATTTATACTACTACAATGTGTTCTTTGCAGGGCTGCCTTTGAAGAGTGTTTGTAAAGAGTGCTGGTTCAAAATGCTATAGCCAGACTGCTGACTGGTGCTCGTTACAGGGAGCACATAACTTCCTTATTACAACAGCTTCACTGGCTGCCAGTCTGTTTCTGGGCCCAATTCAAAGTGCTGGTTATTACCTATAAAGCCCTCTACAACTTTGGTCCAGGCTATTTGAAGGATCATATCACCCCATATGAGCCTGCTAGGCTTTTAAGATATTCTGGGGAGGGCCTTCTCTCAGACCCACCCTCTTCCCCAGCTCTCTTGATGAGGACACAAGAGAGAGCTTCCTTCGTGGTTGCTCCCAGGCTTTGGAATTCACTGCCCTTAGAAGCCAGGTTGATCCCCTCCCTCTTGTCCTTCTGTCATCAGACAAAGATCTTCCTCTTCAGGAAGGCTTTTAAGCATGACATTATCTCAAGAATGCTGGTTTTAAACTTACAGGTTATTAAATTTTTTATACTACACTTTTAAGTCTTAATATATGTTTATTTTTTAAATGTGATATCTATATAGTATTTTAAAATTTGTTTTATCTGTTGTGAGCTGCCTTGGGTTCCCTATGGGGAGAAAGGCAGCATATAAACAATTAAAAAAATATTTAGAACAGTAGCACCGGAACTTCCTCAAGTAGTTCAATATCCATTTTTCTTGAAGAAAGTACTTTTCTTCACCTGTCTCTCTCGCCTTTAGTAAGCAAGATGATTACAGGCTAACATGATGTCTGTTCCTCTCCCTAACTGTACTTGTGTCAACCTGCAAGCTGCCTTTGCCCCTCAACCCTGGAATAAAGACGCGAGACAAGTAGTATGGATTAAAACACGGGCCAAACTTTATTGATTGTAATTCAAAATTTGCCAATCATTTGGCAAAGAGGGGCCTGCAGTAGTACGGAAACAGGTAAATCAGTCAACATATGGGCGAGTCCCCGGCCCCCTGTTCTCCCGGTCTTAAAGACAGCAGGAACCCGGCTGGCTGCTAAATAAACACCCCCAGACCTCGAGCCATCTTTACTTGATGACTGTTGGTCCGGAAGTGGCCCAGCGCATCTTTCCATCCCAGGTGTTGTAATCGCACGATCCGCAGCCCCTGGGAGGTCCGATGCGCTGTTAGCTTACCTGATCTTACAGTGGGACTCACCAGAAAATACCTGTTTTTTCCGCACTACACGCCAGTGCGACCGAATTTCCACCATAAACTTGCCAACAACCCGTACTAGTGTGGGATAGGCAAAAAATCCCCCCATCCAATGGCCAATCAGGATGAGGGTCAAAAATTCCTATCTGGCCCCCAAAGACAACCAGAAAAACTCACACTAGAATAGGGTGGGTGGGTGGGTGCCGGAAAAAGAAAAGGATGGTTAGAGGGGGGAGCGCCCCTTATATTGCCAAGCACTCCCCCCCCCTCCCTTCAACTCTCGTGAGACAAGTAGGGTCCTGCACCATCTGTGGGGGGGAAGAGTGAGTCACGCTGCCCAAAGCCTCGGCTCGGCAGTGACTCTGACATTCTCTTCTCAGGTTGCTTACCTTTGCTAACAGCCTGCCTCATATTAGGCCCATTTTGCCTTAGTTAAATGGAAAGGAGGATGGATTAGAGCTCACTCTGACTCCCAGGCTCCCCACTCAAGCTGCCAATGCCCTTTGTTCCATGGCCCAAAGGAGTTAGGGTGGAGTTGGATGAGAAGGTAGACACAGGACCACAAAAATTAACGGGCCAATCCTGCTGTATTCCTAAAAGGATGCTGCAGCCAACTACCTAACTCACTAACCTATCCAAATGAAGCTTGTAAATTGGGGGATGGGTGGAATGGGGCCCACTTCCCCTTGCCCTGCCCCCTTCTTTTGCCTTCAATGCCCACCACTGGCAGGCATACTTCCACTTTGACAATCAAGCCTATGCAGACATAAGTAAATGCCTCTTCATCTTGCAATCACATGGCCACAATCAGGCATTTTACTGCCCCAAAATCAGCTTCCAGTGAGGCACCAGCTCCTTAATTTAATTGTATAAGTCCTTATTCATGGATACCTTATATTTTTAATTCACGTACACTGGCTATTGTAAAATGAGTATTAAAAATTTGTCTTTTCTGTTTTATTTAGCAGGCAAGCAATGTATGTATGTATATATGTATGTATGTACAGAGAGGCAGTTTGTACTTTGTAGAGTGCAATAATACTTGTCTAAAATATCTAAAATGTTTTAAATGACTTTTAGTAATACAAAAATGCATACAAAATGAATATGATGCATCAGATAATTAACAAATCTCTGAGATTAAACTTTTGTTACAAAGCAACATGTAGAAAAAACCTCACGCTCTACAATTCACATACAATATGTTTCAAAAGGATATTAAGATACAGAATTAATAACAGAAACAAGAGAAAGGATAAGGAGTTTATGTTTAAGCACTCTTTCTTGTGTCTCTCACTGCTTGAAAGGGTGAGAAACTTCTTGGTTATTTATAGACTAAAATATTGTTTATCTAATCTGCTACTGAGCAGCAAATATATCGCTTCTCCACAGAGGCTTTGTTTACTTTTCCCACTTATTAGCACCAACCCTGCATATAAGCAAAATATAAACAATCATAATTACTTCTGCTGATAAATGACTAATATGTATATTTACATCAATTGTCCATTAGATGTTGGGGTTGTGTTTTAACCATGAGGGTAGCAATGAGGCTTGTTAACTCTTTTGAACATTATTGCATTTCTTCCTCTTTAATGGCTATTATAATTCAAACATATTTAACACTGTGTTATTAATATGTGTGTGTATATAGTGTGTGTATATATAGATAAAAGAAGAAGGTCAAAATGGATATATATGTGGGCCGGTCCAACCCCTGCTGCCTCCCTACACCACCGCCTACTCACAGAAAAAGAATCCTGGAGCCTCAAGAATCAGTCTCTTCAGGACAGATTGAGAAGCAAACTAATCCTATGAAGGAGAATGACTGGAAGTTTATTGGTTTTGCTTCAGCCTATGGCTAATGGCAGCTAATGGACAAGAATGGTACATCCTAATTTTACATTCAGAAGCATGAACAGGCCTGAAAGTGAGATTGATTTTGGCACCAATCATTAACCCACAATTTATTGCAAACACTGAAAAAAAAAAGAAATGGGCTAATGAGTTCTTGCTGGAACCAGACATGTCTTTCATTTCTATTTTCCATTTCTTGATGTGTCACATTCCCTTCTATTCCAGCTTTGTGGAGAAAAAAATTTTTTCCTGAGAGGTAAAAAACATGCTTTCTTCAACAATTCCATGAGGAATTCTCAACTCTGAAATGAAGAGTAATTATCATACAGATTAAAAAAAAGTTGAGGCATGTTCAGAACTGCTGCATCGCTTAGTAGTTTTAGCATCCGGCTGCAGAGCCAGAGGTTGGGAGTTTCATTCCGTACTGTGCCTCCTGGACATGGGCTGGACTCAATGATCCATAGGGTCCGTTCCAGTTCTGCACTTCTCAGATTATTATTATTATACTATAACCTCTGTGGAATCACAGTTGCCAGTTGTGTCACTTAAAAGATTTGTTGAAGAATAACATACGTATTCCCCCTAACATTCAGAGATAGGACTAGGAAATTGGAGCAGAGATACCTACTGCAATGCTAATACTTGTCATCAGTGTCCTGAGTGCAAGACTTTTAGATTGTCAGGAGTTTTTCTGATCATTTTTACCTCGGGTCAATAAACAAAGTAGAGGTTAGAGACAGTGCCAGGTGAACCTATAAGCAAAGAAGCTTTGCACTTTTTATTAGGATGCTACATTCAGGGGTCTTGATTTTGGTTCTAATTCCTCACATAAAAAGCAAGGCTCACATTGTTAAATGCAAGGTCTGGTATCCACACCCTCCGCTACATGAATATCATCAGTCCGGAGACATCCTCATTGGTGGCATTTCTTCTCTTGGTGAATTCCTCTCACTGGCAGCAGAGTTTACAGAAGAACCCCATCCACTTTCACAGGAAGGGTTTCTGTAAGGAATTATGTGTTCTTCTTTTTTAGTTCCATATGCTTTGGAAATCAAACTAACCCAGGTTCAGAATAATAATTTACTGGTAACAGAAAATTTGAATGCAATTCAAGAAATTTCTTTGCAAGACAAGTAATGGTTAAAAGTAGGTTGTCCTGATGTACATATCTGTCTGTCTGTCCGTCCGTCCATCCGTCCATCCGTCTGTCTATCCATGCATACATACTGATACTTTTTTTAAAGAATCACACCTCTAATAGTATAAGACTAAACAAGAACATTAGTTTTATGTTGGTGGATGGTTGGGCAAGATAAGATATGATATCCATGTGAGATAAGATATGATCAGCTGCCTGTTATCACAAATTCTTTTTGCTTTGGTCACCTTACCTCAACCAGTATTCTCCCTCTTGTGTAAAAAGTTAGCTATCCTTTTGAAATGTTGGTCATTTTAATAAAACAAAGTCAGTTGTCTAATTGGCAGGGGTTTTCAACTTTTGAGAGTTACCACTTCTGTCTTTATTAATTTCTCACTCATAAAAGCTGATTCCTGTTTCTCTTGATTTCATTTCCTTCCTTTCCTTTAACCAAACTAGTTTAAACATACTAGTTTAACATAGAGAAGGAACTCTATGGGAATTATTCTGTAGGATAAATGCACAGCAAAAGAATTTCCCATACCTCAAAAGGCTCCCCGTGAAATGTCCAGTTGGAGAATGGGCACACTATGAAGAAAAGGAACAAAAGAGAGGGGTGGTTAAAAGATTTCCATTTCATTCTATGCTTAAAGACAATGGCACTGTCCTTCTGTAGATGTCTCTGTGTCTTTGTGCACATGGACATGCATGTAGGTTAATAAATGGATTAGATACAGTCTACAGTATGTTTGCAACACCTTTTTGTTTCTTTGATGTGAATGCACTTCTCTTCCTAGAGCGCTTCCGATGAATTACCAGCATGTCTTGGCCTTCATCTTCGCAGTACATGAGATTAATGAAGACCCTCAGCTCTTACCCAACATTACATTAGGCTTCCACATTTATGACAGTGATTACAATGAAAAAATGATCTATAAGTCTACAATGTTTCTAATGTACACATTGGAAAGATTTTTCCCAAACTACAACTGTGGCATGCGAAACACATTGGCTGCTGTAATAGGAGGCTTGGATTCTTTTCTTTCCTTTGATATGGCAAACATCTTGGATCTCTATAAGGTAGCCCAGGTAGGAAATGCATTTCTGGCATGCTTCTTTAACCCTTCTTCCATAATTCTCTTACTCTTCCAGAATCAGTATTGCTCTTTGGAAAGGAAAATGGATGTCTTTGATATAAACAGTGGCATTTTCTTTACATTGAATAAACTCCTCCCTATGTTTTTTCAGCTGACATATAGTCCTGCTGAAATGGTGAAGGATAAAACCCCAGGCCTTCCCTTCTACCAGATGGTCCCTTCCGAAGTCCTTCAGAATGAAGGTCTTCTCTCTTTACTTCTGCACTTTGATTGGACCTGGATTGGGCTTGCTGTAATGGACACTGAAAACGGAGAAAAATTTGTGCAAACCGTGGTTCCAATGTTTTATGAGAAAGGTGTCTGCTTTGCCTTCATCAAAAGAATCCCCACGCCAGATTTTGCTGCTAACCTCCCTGACCTCCTGCAAGAAGGGCAGAAAATCTATGATAAAATTATGGGAAGCACAGCCACGGTAATACTGGCCTATGGAGAATCTTACTCCTTCGCAACTTTCAGATATTTGTCTTATGTATCTGATACAGATGTGACAAAGAAATCAAAGGGGAAAGTGTGGATAATTACAGCCCAAGTGGAACTCAGTTCATATGTCTTCCAAAGGGATTGGGATGAAGAAATATTCCATGGCGCTCTCGCTTTCAGGTTTCACTCCAGTCATTTATCAGGATTCCAAGAGTTTATTCGAGATAGAAACCCTTTCAGCGCTACAGGAGATGGTTTTATCAAGGATTTCTGGCAACAGGCCTTTGCTTGTTCCTTTCTAGACACTGTTCTGGGTGAGGAGGAGAGGCATCTGTGCACAGGGGAAGAGAAACTGGAAGATCTTCCTATCCCATACTTTGACATGAGCATGACTGGCCACAGTTACGGTATCTACAATGCTGTCCATGCTGTTGCACATGCTTTGCATGCCATCTCCTCCTCTAAATTGCAACAGAGAGCATTTTTGAATGGAGAGAAGCTGAAACATAGGACTCATCCCTTTCTGCAGGTATTGTTCTAATGCCCTTGTTAATCTAATATGGGATCATCATCATCATCATCATCATCAAGTGTTGTCAAATTAGTTTTGATTTATGGTGGCCCTTTCCAGGGTTTCCTAAGTAGAGAGTGCCCAGAAGTGCTTTACCATTCCCTTTTTAGGGGGATGTCCTGGGACTGTGCAGCTTGGCCAAGGATGGCTCTTTTCATGGGATGCACAGTGAGGAATTGAACTCCCAGTCTCTGGCTCCGTAGTCAGATAACTAGGCATGTACTAAATCATCACCACAGACTCTTCCTTTTGTCATATTTAAAGTCTTTCTGCCATTATTCTGCAGTGAAGGCATCAAGAATTAATTACATTTCTTTACTTTTATTGCTTATGGTTGTTCTGCTTTGTTTGCTTTCCCCCTCCAAAAAACCCATAGACATTGGTCTATCTTTGTGATAAAATACACTCCCCACGTCTGTGAAATTTATTCTAGTAAATATAAGCACCTGTTTAATCCATCCTTTGCTCACCTGAACTCGCTCTGCAACCTCAATTCATGACAGTTATTAAAGTTCAGTGTGAGGAATTTATCTCCCAGTACTGTATAATCCTTTCCTTACACCGAAGGAGGAATGAAATGAAGAGGCTTGGCCTGTGTAGATGCTTCCTAGTGGCGGAGTTTGACTGGATACAGTTTTAAGAGTAGGGCTTGGACAGGAGAAGGCCAAAAGATCCATGGTTATTGAGACCTAGTCATGGGTGAGACTAGATGACCAAATTATCCTGACCTGGAATGGGCTAGCTCATGCTAAATGCTGCCTCTTTGAGTTGCGGTATGTCATGGGGGGGGGGGGTGATCCTTGCATATGAATCCTTGCATCTTGTTTAGAGACAGGAAATCACATTGTATCTAAGGCAGCCCTATTTGGCCCTTCCTCCCTTGAAATGGAAAGAAAAAAGAAAAGAAAAACTAAAACAAGCAGACGCTCCTTGTTCCTTTCCTACCTCCTCTTCCATGGTGCAGACGGAGGACGTTTTCAATTAAAAAAGTATTAAGTGGCATTGTGCTTAAATGACTTGCTGAATGACAAATTCAGCACTGCCTTACAAGGGCTAAAAAACAGAACAGAACAAAACAAAAAACAAAACCCTTCACATCTTCTCTCTGTTCTTCCTTGGAAAACAAGGGGAAGCTTTCAATTTACCAGTATCACGAAGCAGCTTAATCAAAGTGACAGATTAATCTGTCCCTTCTTCTATGGGCACTCTGGGATTGGACAACTTGTCTAAACCTATACAGGCTGACTGTTTCCCCAGGATCCACAGTGGGGAAATAAACAACAGATGTGCTTCTTGGCCAAAACTAGACGCTTCAGACCATTCCTCGGCCTGGATTAATAGTAGTAGGACAAGGATACCCAGTGTAGTAGTGACAGGTATTTGTAACTGGTAAAACCACTACTTAAACATCTCACTTAATTTGAAAGCCTATAAGGGTCACTATGAGTCATTTCCAATGTGACGGCATGTAACAACAACAATAGCAGTAGTCTTGTATATTAAATTTTTGGGGAAAGGAATAAGTACAGGTGTGGATTAACAGCAATAGATTTGCTCCCTGGGTTCATCCTTCACAAGACTAATGAGTGGAAGTAAGGAGAAGGTTAAGAACCCGTCTCTTACTAAATCATCAAATTATCATTCAAATTAGAAGGTAATTAGTCCTGACTTAATTTAAAATGGATGGATGGGTGGGTGGATGGATGGATGGATGGAATCTATATACTGCCCCATTAGTGTGAAAGCACTACTCTGGGTGGTTTATAATAAACTAAAGCAATAAATGTGAATAAAAACAACAAAATAATAGTCAAAACATCCAGTGGTGGAAATATAAAATGAGAAATGGCATGGTGATGGGCTCTATTCAAATGCTACTGAAGACCTCCAGGAGTGCAAAGAAACATAATTTTGCCAAAAATTACAAAACAACAAACAACAATGCAAAGAAAAACCAAAGAAAAAATGAATAACAAACAACAAATGAATAAAATGAACACAAATGGGGAATTCCCCTCCCCCATGGTGGCAATGCAATGCAAGGTTGCATGTTGCCCACCCTTCTGTTGAACTCTTTCATGTCTCATCTACACGCCCCCCAACACTGATTGTTTCCCTACTTCTATTTAGCTCCATCCTTTTCTCCAAGGTGTCTCATTTAACAACAGTGTTGGAGACAAGATTTCTTTTGACCAGCATGGGAAGTTAGTTTCTGGGTATGATATTATCAATATGGTGACCCTGAAGAAGTCCAAAGTAAAAGTGGGAAGTGTGGATCCACATGCTCCTCCTGAGCAAAGATTCACCATCAATGGAACTGCCCTCATATGGAACAGCTGGTACAACCAGGTAAGATCGAAGCATTGTCACTTTGGGTATTGTGGATTCTTCGTTGGGCTCAGAGTCCCACTCGTAACATACAAAATTAATCAAACCAGGAGTGTTCATCTCAGGATGCTTCAAGGATGCCAATTTTTTAAACCTTTACTCAGAGCACACTTCATCAGAACCTGATGGTCCAGATTACTAGACACATCACCAAGGAAGTATAAAGAATATATAATAAAAAATAAATGGAAGCCAAAGTACAATCAAAACAAATAACAACACCAATTATAATATTGTACTCTTCAGGAAGAGATTTAGCTTGTGTTTCATCAGACAAGGAAGGGTGTTAAGTATGAGTCAGTCTTCCTCATATCATCATATGGTTGATTTTAAAACAAAACATGTTCTACGTTTAATACTCATATATAAAATGTATACATAATACTGAAGCAATAAAATTGGACTCCATATGGAAACCGATAATCCTCCTAAAATGGTTTATTTTTCTCTCTTTTATTCATCAGACACAGCCTCTTTCTATATGCACAGAGAGATGTCACCCAGGTTCTAGCAAACAAGTAAAGGAAGGAGAACCATTTTGTTGCTATGATTGCATCACTTGTCCAGAAGGGAAGTATTCAGACAAGGAAGGTAAGACTGATATGGTAGAAATAGCTTAATCAAACTCGAGGATCAACATCAGACTCAGAACATGAACATATCAGGAGAACAGGTTCAGATTCTGAAAGGCGACACGGCATTTTAGTGTGAATGTCTCAAGCAGGAAGTGCTAAAGAGAAAAACTTCTGGTAGTTAAGGACAGTAGACAAAACTGAGGACACACAGAGATCCCGTTTAATTTCACCATGCTTCTTCAGTTATGAAATTTACAACCATTTCTAAATCTTGATTTAGGGCAGAATCAACTTAACACATGAGCCAGTATCCGTACCATTTTTTAAAACTGTTGATTGACTTCTACGTTAAATTTTGTTTGACCCATTGCATGATGCTTCCTCACATAGATGGAGTGACTGAAAATTTCATTTATATGCATATTGTATTTCAGTTTTCCATTGTAAGGACTAGTAGCCAACAGATTATGAGAAAGCAGGTACCTGTAAAAATACAAGTAAAAAAGGAATTAAACATACAACCAGATAAACTTAATGGATAGAGTCTTTAATGGATAACGGTCTTGCCACCAACTGTTTTCAGAAGACTTGAATGCTACTTTGTTGTAGGGATTCACCAGTCCCCTTATCCACTAAGTCACTCCAACTTGATAACTTTTATGAAACAGGAATGGCAAAGTTTCAGCAGAACGTACCGTAATATATATTCCAGAGTGAAAACACATTCCTTTTTTTTCAGACCTGAATGACTGTTACAGCTGCCCAGATGAAAAGTACTCAAGCAAGAAACGAGATTCCTGTATTCCAAAGGAGATACATTTTTTGTCTTATGAGGAACCTTTGAGTATTGGTTTAGTCTGTTTCTCTCTTTCCTCTTCTTTCATCACAGTACTGGTGTTCAGGACATTTATACAGCACCACAACACTCCCGTTGTCAAAGCCAACAACCGGAGCCTCTCCTACACTCTTCTCTTCTCCCTCCTCCTCTGCTTCCTTTCTGCACTGCTATTCATTGGGCAGCCTCAGAAAATGGCCTGTCTCCTCCGACAAACTGCTTTTGGCATCGTCTTCTCAGTGGCTATCTCTTGTGTGTTGGCCAAAACCATCACCGTAGTTCTGGCCTTTGTAGCCACGAAACCAGGATCCCAAATGAGAAAATGGATGGGGAAACATGTAGCCAATTCCATTGTTTCTTTCTCTTCCTTTATTCAAATAAGCATTTGCACAGTGTGGGTGACAACATCTCCTCCCTTCTCAGATGTTGATATGCACTCACTGCCGGGAGTAATTGTCCTGGAATGTAATGAGGGGTCTGTTCTAATGTTCTACACTGTGCTTGGTTATATGGGCTTCCTGGCCATTGTCAGTTTCACTGTCGCCTTCTTTGCCAGGAAGTTACCAGACAGTTTCAATGAAGCCAAATTCATCACTTTCAGCATGTTGGTGTTTTGTAGTGTTTGGCTATCCTTTGTGCCAGCTTACATAAGCACCAAAGGGAAATCCGTGGTAGTTGTGGAGATCTTCTCTATCTTAGCTTCCAGCGCTGGTCTACTGGTTTGTATTTTTTCTCCCAAATGTTACCTTATTCTTTTGAGGCCTGAGTTGAACAACAAGGAACAGTTAATAAGAAGAAGGTTTGATGAAAAGCATTAGGGGAAACCTTTACAGTGTCCACCTCATTTGTACTTTTCTAAACCCAACAGCAAATCCCTCTGTATTTGTGTATGTGTGGGGATAATGTCCCAAAGTTCAGTGTATGCCCGTGTTTTCAGAACTAGTTTGGAAGACCCTCTTTTGATACTGAGACACAGAGATCCAAATCCAGGGATACAGGCAGGGTCTTAACTATTTTCTTTTAGACTTGTGTGGCAAAGTCTCCAGTTTGAACTGTGAAGAGTGTTTCCTCATTTTATGACCTTGACAGCACCGATATTTTTTGTTGCTTCTCTGAAACTTCTTTTGGAACGTTGGGTTCCAAAAATGAAACTAATAAAACTATTATAGAAAACATATCTGATTTCACTGGTCTAGTCACCCATTCAGTAAATTATATTATCACCATCGTTTTAGCACTGCAGAGCTGGAAGGTACCCTATGGAGCACCGAGCAGGCTGTGTCTTCTCATTAACAATTTAGCAGCTACATTGTGAAAGAACTGTTTGGATCAAAGATATGATCCACTGGAGAAAAATGCATATAATGGATAGATGGTTTTATTAATGACATTAGAGGTAAATAAATCTCTAACACTTAGCACTAGTACGAGGCTGGAGAAGGAGGCATGGTGCAGCAGAATGAACAGCAGGCTTTAATATTTTGTGCTTTAGATATAGAGATTGAGAATGATCTGTGCTTTGACACCCAGCCATTGCCGCTATGGAGACTCTCCTGATAGCACTGAAGGAAGGTCCCCATCTGTATTTGGGATGCTTGCATGAATACCTTTTTGGTTCTTTGTGTTCCATCACATGAAATGCAAGACTCACATTGTTAATTATAGGATCGAGCATCTGTACTATCTTCCACAGAAATCCTATCAAACAAAATACCTCAGTATTGGTGGCATTTCTCCTTATGATATCTTCATCTTGGGAGCTATAGAGCTCACTAAAGAACTTCTTCACCACCATTGGAAGAACTAAATAATTACACTATTAATTATTATGTTTGCTCATAATAACATAATCTGTTGGTTTTGTTAAATATTTCAGTTCCACATACTTTGATAAGGAAATAGTCAGTCCTTGAACTCTGTGCTCAGAAGACTAACTTCTGGCTCATGCTACAACTGAAACTGTTCATAAAATGAACAGAATGATAGTGGTTGGTTATCCTTTGTGCCAGCTTACACAGCACCAAAGGGAAATTTGTGGTAGCTGTGGAGATCTCTATCTTAGCTTCCAGTGGTGGTTTATTGTTTTGTATTTTTTCTCCAAAATGTTACCTTATTCTTTTAAGGTGTAAGCTGAAATCAATGTATGTATCAAGTAACTTTAAGCACCTGTCTCTCAGTGTGACGTTTCTCATAGGGAAAGAAACAAGACAAAGAGCTAACTCAATGAAAGGAGTTATATTACTGCTGTTCTTTTCAGAGTTCTCAGATTATTATACTGAATTCTGAGCTGAATAATCTTAACTCCCCTGCTGGTTTTTGTTTGTTTGTTTATTTTTGGTCAGAGTTTTTCCTACAACCTCGCATGCTGCCTGTAGTTTGTTTGACTGGGAGGGTCTTTTCTAGGCTGGGATGATTGTCTATCTATTCAGCACTAATCAATTTTCCTCCCAGGCTTTGAATTCAAAGAGAGCCCTTCCTCTCTGCTATGTGTTTCTTTTCCCTGTCTTTCCTTAGTTGGTTGCTAGAATGAATGCAGTAAATATAGCAGCATATTCAAGTCTGTAACTTCAAGCAACTGGAAAAAATAAAACATTTTTTTATTATTTCCCCTGTCTCAGAATGATTTATTGAGGAAATGTCATTTAAAGAGAAAGGGGTGGACTCAGGGGAACTTATAGCTATTCTCCTCTGTGCATCTCTGCAGTTCTCCTGTATAGCAAAAAATGAATTTTACTAGACACTAAAACTCTGCAATGTGCTTTTCCTTTTTATAGTCTAGTGCTGTTTTTTTGTTTGTGTTTTTTCTCCCGAATGTTATATTATTGCCTTATGATTGGAGATGAACAAAAGGGAATAGCAAACAGGAAGAAAAGCTTGATGAATGCATCAAACAAGGAGAAACAATACAGAGTGCACACCACTAGTAATTTTTTGAACAATATATCCTATGTGCTTTAGGGGGAAATAATTGTCCAAAAGTTCAATGTATGTCTGTGTTTTCAGAACTAGTTTGGAAAACTCTGGTTTGATATTAATCAGAGATTCAAACTCTGGTCTCCAGGCAGGGTTCTAACCATTTTCTTCTAGACTTTAGCAACAACGGCTCCAGTTTGAATTGAAGAATACATTTTTGTTCAATGATCTTAGGAGCACAGATGTCTTTTGTTGCTTGTCAAAATCATTGTTTAGGACTTCGATTTTCACTACATATATATGTAGTGTATATATCAGAAATATGGTCAAATTTAGCTGTATCAGTGACCAACCTGGCTGCCACATTTTGCACTTGCTACAGCTTCCAAACCTACTTCGAGGACAGCCCCATGTAGAGAACACTGCAGTACTCAATCCTTGAGATTTCCAACATGTGAACCAGTTTTATTAGGGACTTTCTGTCAAGAAAGGGGCAAAGATGTGCAATCTGCCTGAGATGGAAAAAGGCAGATTTGGCCACAGCTAGAATCTGTTTCTCCATTGAGAGGGCCGGGTCCAGAAGCACACCCAGATTTCACACCTGATCCTTCAGGGGGAACATGACCCCATCAAGATCAGGCAACAAACCTTCTAACCAATCAGGATGCCCTCCTAACAGCAGGATCTCCACCTTGTCAGGATTCAACTTCAGCCTATTAGCCCTCATCAAATCCTTAACCGCAGCCAGACAATGCTCTAGGGTCTGTACAGCTTCCCCCGCTGAAAAGAAAAAGGAGAGGTAAAGTTGTGTGTCATCAGCCTACTGATGACAACACACTCCAGAGCTCCAAATGACCTCCCCCAGTGGCCTCATACAGATGTCAAACAGCAAAGGGGAGATGATCAACCCCTGTGAAACACCACATTGTAGTATCCACAGGGACAAAACAACCTCCAAACTGGACTCTCTGGCATTGGCTGTCAAGGAAGTAATGAAGCCAACACAATGCTAGGACTCCAATCCCCAGTCCTGACAACCAGTCCAGGAGGATACTGTGGCTGACTGTACCAAAGGTGGCTGAGAGATCTAGAAGGACCAACAGGGTCACACTCCTCTGGTGAGCCTCCTGTAACAGGCCATCTAGCAGGGCAATCAGAACTGTCTCAGTCCTGAACCCCGATTTAAATGGATCTAGACTATCAGTATCCTCCAAGAACATCTGCAGCTGATTGGTCACCAACCTCCCAGTGATCAAGCCCTAAGGTAAAGCTGAAAGGGAGAGTCTGGTCTTCATCTTAGGTGGAATAGCTATGCTAGAAGAAAGTTGTATCATTTTACGTCACTCTGACTTTCTCCATGGTTCCCTGATTTCACAAAGGAAAAACCCTCAGCATATATTTAGAAACAGTAGCACTGGTTCTTCCTCAAGTGGTGAAATATTGAAGAATCACTGGTTGAACACCCAGGTCAGGGTGAGCTTTGGAAGATATTTGCCTTAATATATTATCTTCAAGTAAGTTATCAATTAAATTGTACATTTGATGAAGGAAGTGGGGTTCATTTAACTAACGATGGATAGTGAACAAACGCAGATCCGCATATATATTGCTCGCTACTTCATCATTGTTCATTAGTAGGGGAAAAAGTCAAACCACTGCAATCAGTTCTTACAAAGACAAGTCTTTCCTCCAAGTGAGGCTTTAATTCTTCTGGAATACTCTTAAAACAGTCCTCAGAAGAATATTTAGAAACACTTGCAAGTTAGGAAAACAAAAACTGCAAATAAAGGAAGTTTAGCTTGGAAAGAGAACGAAATCCTCCAAGTACCATAAACATAAACAGATTAAGTCGAATCTATTGGCCAATGCTCTAAAAAACAAAATGTGTTAAAACCGTTGTTGCTGAATTTGTCTCAGGGAAATATATATCTAACACCACACCCAGTGTGTGAAGAAACTGGTGAATGTGGAATTTATCTTCAGAAATCAGGCCTGTCTCTGTATCTGGGAAGCTGGCTATTCCTTGTAAAGGTCACTGTCTCCTTGTTAACAAGAAGGGGACAGCATTTCCATTATCTCTTGGGAAGGAAGCTTTCAAACCCAAGTGAGCAAGTTTCCTGGTACTGTGTTAAATTGAGAAATCACTTCACCTGTGCAGGGGCAGAGCAGAAAGTGCTCTTGCCTTCTTGAACATTTGAGGGAAGTCAGTGCTTGATTGGTGGATCATCTGGAAAGAATGGGATTTTTAATGTATCAAAAAGAGGCCAGAAATTACTTTGGTTGCCTTAGCTTACCCCTTAGGAGATGTTATGCTCGCTTGTGTCTAGCTGTGCCTTGTGTTGAGGGATGCACACTGTATGTGCCTCAAAGCCATTTAATAACTATGCTAATTTGAGAGCTTTAGGTAGACTACTTTTTGTTTGTTTGTTTGTTTATATTCCAGCTTTCTCCTTAAAAAGGACCCAAGGTGCTTTTAGTTTAGATTTCTTATTTTGTGGGAGTGTTTGCTTTTGTTCTGTTTTAAATTGTATTTTTACTTCAAATGCTTTTTGAAACCTTTTGAATCTCCTTTCTTATTGTCTTCTTACCCTCTTTTAACATAATATAAAAACTTTGACAACAAACACTCTGGGATTTTTGGCTCAGAGGGTATGTGGTACTTAATCCAGGCTCGACCTTGATTTCCTACTGGGAGTTCTGCTTCTTTTTTATGGATATGGTGACAGTTTTGCTCTGCAAGGTGGGCATACAGTTCTTAAGTGCCTAGCCTTGTGGAGTTTTTGGCTCTCAGGAAGCCCTGCCAACTCTGGAGAGACTGGGTTGTTGGGAGATGCAAGTGCCAAGCTGGTTCCATAGTCTTCATCACAACTCACTCACCTGGGTTCACCTAACCCAGGGAAAATGAGATAGTAGGTATTCACAGGAGAAGGCAGGGAATGAAGTACTCAATCATCACTAATATATCTTCCATCATAGTCTAATGGTACGAGTGCTCGATTAGGGTTTCAGAAACCTGAGTTCAAATTTTCAGTTGGGTACATAGCTCAGTCACACAGTCTTCCATCCTGAAATGCATTGCAAGGGTATTGTGAAGAAACAGCATGGAAGAGGAGAGTTGTGTGCAGCACTGTAAGCTCATGGAGGAAAAGTGAGATATAAATGTAGCGAACAAACAAATCAAAAGTACCAATTTCAATCTAATTAAGAATTCAGTTTACAATGGTAAACTGAGCAACATACATTTTCTGGGCTATCTATACAGTATGGCTGTGGTATCCTCAGGATCAGTACTTACGGGTTCACTTATCCGCTGTCTCAAAATATTAAATTAAAAAACTCTGAAATATGTGCTTCCAAGTTGTATTACCAAAACCAGCAACTAGAGACTATACTATATACAGTGATGCCTCGACTTACGAACTTAATCCGTTCCGGAAGATGGTCGTAACTCGAAATGGTTGTAAGTTGAAGCACCATTTCATATTGAAATGCACTGAAATGCAATTAATCCGTTCCGGCCGAAGAAAAAAATCACAAAAAAACACACACAACACTGCAAGACCGATCGGAAACGCGATTAATCCATTCCGGCCAAAGGGGGGGGGGGGGAGAAAAGCAAGCCAAGCGTGCAAGACCCATCGGAAATGCAGAAAAAGCAAAGCAGAAAGCAAGCCAAGCATGCAAGACCCATCGGAAATTCATAAAAAGCAAAGCAGAAAGCAAGCCAAGTGTGCAAGACCCATTGGAAATGGGGGAAAAAACCCAAAAAACAAACAAACCCCCCAAGACCCATTGGAAATGGGGGGAAAAAACCTCCAAAAAGCAAGCAAACCCCCCCAAGACCCATCGGAAATGGGGGAAAAAAAACTCCAAAAAGCAAGCAAACCCCCCAAGACCCATTGGAAATGGGGGAAAAAAAACTCCAAAAAGCAAGCAAACCCCCCAAGACCCATCGGAAATGGGGGGGGACTCCAAAAAGCAAGCAACCCCCCCAAGACCCATCAGAAATGGGGAAAAAAACCCAAAAAACCAACAAACCCCCCAAGACCCATCACAGCAGAGAAACATAACCCCCCCCCAGCCCAAAACCACACTGCAAAACCCATCCAGAACAGTTTTTTAAAAGCAGAAAGCAGCACCTTACCTTACCAGGCAGTCCAAAGCCTCCTCCGATCGCACTCACTCTAACCGCTGGGGTGAAAGAGCTACAAAGAAGCAGCCTCTTCACCTACCAACGGTTAGCAATTTGAATTCCCCGCCTTTTTTCCCTGCCTTTTTCTGTTCATAACTGGAAGCTCCGGCCGCAAGTCGAAGCAAAATTTTGCGGCCAGAGCTGGTCGTAACTCAAAATGGTTGTAAGTCGGGATGTTCGTAAGTCGAGGCACCACTGTATAGGGTTTTTATGGTGCTTTAGTGTAATCAATTTTTGGAAAGAAAAAGGATAGTGTTATGGGTTCTCCTGCATTTCTTGTTTCTTTTAGATTCAAGATGATTTCAAAATTCATCAAAACATGCCTATACATTGGAATCTGGTATACAAGTCCAATACACATTATCATACTTTTCTGCACTGTTATAGTAAACATAAAGTGAACATCAGAACAAATTTGTCCAGAGTATGGACACAATGGCTGAAACCCTCTTGCTTAGCATAGTAAGTCACAATTAGTATTGGTCCATTGAATCAGTGGGGATTTTGTGAGTTGGCTCATCCACAGTTTTGTTGATTTAATAGTCTGCTCTAGTTGCAACTTTCTATGCTAGGCAGTAGAACTTCAGCCAATAACTTTGGTGTTTAACCTTACAATTGGGGCGGGGGCAAAAGTAGATGTAGCCCCAGATAGGGATAGATTTTACCAGCTGAGACATTGATAACATTCTGTGTAATTGGAAGGCCAGGCCTAACAATAGTTAACCAAAGTTTTAATAAGATTAAAGGATTTAAAGGACATAACATGGACATATTGCCATCTAGCTGGTTCCTGTCTCACCATAGTTTTGTAGAGGGTTTTTTAAGAGTATGTGTTATGCACCTATTAAAGATGGGCACAAACCTCAGTTTGGATGTTTATGCCAGTTTGTATACGTGGCACCATAGGTGCAACACATTCCCCCCCCCCATTTCCCTGACTGGATCCCCCCACTTGTCAGCCAGCACATGCTCCTCTCCTCCTCTTCTTTGGCTGTTCGACCAGTCTCTGGCAGGAGCACAGTCTTCCCTGCTGATCACCCACTCAGACAAGGAGGCAGGACAGGCAAACCTGTGCTCCTGCCAGGTACTGGTCAAACAGCTGAAGAGGAGAAGAAGAGGAGCGTGCTCTGACTGGTGAGTGGGTCATTGGCCAGAGAGGCAAGTAAAGGGAACACACAGCACAAACCTCCAGACCAAGGTTCATGCCCATCTCTAGATCCTATGAATTGATGATCCCTACATGATTCTATCAGTAGCAGACCTACATAGGTCTTAGGAATGAATGTCTGTGAGTCAGGACAAAATGCTGAAGATTTCTTTTGCCCAAACTAGTCTCTCTCTGCCTATCTAGGTAACTAAAAGAGGAAATGTCACTGAAAAACATGTTATCTTCTGTAATTCCACAAAGAATTCTCACACAATATTTGGAAGAATCACTTCTCTTTTAATTAGCAAAGGGGGTGAAATCACCAAATCCCATGTGGAAGTGGATCAAAATTAATGTCAAAGTCTGTGAAAGATGGCATATATATATCCTCTAGTCATGCACGTGGGGCCTGGGGGAGTAGATGCAAGTGAGATTCTATCAGCCAGATCAGTTTAGCGTCTGTGGCCCTTTACATATGGACAAACCGACTGAGCGTTCAGCTGAGGCCATAGTAATCCTGAAGACTCTCATGCTTGTGTTGTAGATAGAAAAGAAGCAAAGAGTGAAGATTTGTACTCATAATAATGTTGTCTCTGCTCGTGCTCTTACTACTGTTTCCACCCATGGCATGTAAGGCTAATATTGCTCCATGCAGTATCCGCAGTCCGCACCCTCCACTTCACAAGTATCATCAGTCAGGGAACCTCGTCCTGGGTGGTGTTGTTTCTCTGAATTTCATCAACTCCAATTCAACAGCCTTCACCAAAAAACCTCCAGCAGCCCTGTTTGATGACCTTAGGTAAGGAGTGAACTCTGTTTGCTTTTCCCTTTTGGGTTGATCAGCATTACAAGGTTGTAGCTGCATAAACATACTGTACTGTAGGGCTATGGAATATGTTACTATTCTTAAGAGAACAATTTAAATGAATGAAATAAATGCTATTTCACATGAACAAGGCAAAATCAGGAGTGTTTTAGGAACGTTGTTGCTTACAGTCTTGATGTGGTGATGTTTTTGATGTTGGGTTTCCCTGCAGTCCTTAAAATAGCTAAAGAGGGAGGCCACCCAGAAATGGTACATGGCTTTTAGTATTATGGTCTTGGTCTTTCATAGATTCTTAAGAGATTCTTTTCACAAAGACCCGCTCTTGCACCAGTAGAAATAGGTTGTTCACATGGATCAGCACAACAGCTTGCATTTTGGGTCTATCCTTGGGTGCATGGCTAATGAGGCTAATATACTGAGTTACTGGACTTCAAAATGTGAGAATATTGTGCAAAGAAAGAATGCTCCTGTTATTGGCAGGTGGAAGTGGAAGACACAGGAGAATGGATTTTAACTTTTCTTTCATTTACCAACTCCACATCCTAAATATCTCTGTGCTTTAAGTTATTACATTAGATATATCACATAACTCAATTTATGTTTGAATTATGACTTCTAGTATTTATCTAGTTGTCCCTTGGCTTGAAATAGAAAATGCTTTATTTCATCAGATTTAAACTTGCTGAATCCCAGCAACCTTCATGTATTCCCAATTTTTAATATTAAAGTAGATTATTCTCTTTTTCCCACTTAATTTAACAGTCAAATAAATTTCCACTGAACACATCTTCATAAGTTATTTGGTAGTACATATGTTTTCTGTACAATAAAAAATATTTTCAGTATGAACGTTCCTGCAAGTAGAAAATGTAATGTCAGAATACATGACCCTATGTCCTACTATAAGTAAACACATTATAAATGCATTATCTTGTATTTGATGATAACCCATGATCTGGTTGGTTGTCTAATCTTTTTGATAAACTCTTTTATGTTAATGATTATCTGAATAATCAAATGTACCAAAATGTAGTATTTCATTCAGTTGATGACAAGTATTTTCTGCTTCTCACTTAATTTTACTGTCAAATAAATTTCCATTGAACACATCTTCATAAATTATTTGGTGTTATATAGGTTTTCTGTAGAGTAAAATTTTTTTCAATATGAATGTGTTTGGAATTAGAATATTACTGTAATGATAATAATCTTACTTAAAGTAAATATATTATTAATGAATTATCTTATATTTGATTATAATCCATGATCTAGCTGGCTATTTAATCTTTTCTTTAAAACTTTCTTAGGCTATGGATTATCTCAACAAAAAAGTGTACAAAATGATTCCGTTGATGAAGATTTTTTTTAACACAATGGAAATTGAATGTTTTCAAGGCTGGAATATTGAAGGATTATGTCATGTATATATGCATTGCATTAATATTCTAACCCCTTCTGACACTGCATATAACTCTTGTCCTAGTATGGTGCCTAAGAATTACCAGCACATCTTGGCCATGGCATTTGCGGTAAAGGAGATCAATGAAAACCCGCAGCTCTTACCCAATGTCACCTTGGGCTTCCATATTTATGACAGCTACTTTGATGCCAAGTGGACTTATCATGCCACAATGCTTCTTCTATCTACCTTCAAAAGATTTGTTCCTAATTATATTTGTGACACACAGAATCACCTGATAGCAGTTATTGGAGGACTGGACTCTCAAATTTCCCTTTACTTGGCAACTGTCTTGGATATTTACAAGGTTCCACAAGTATGTATGTGGGTGGGTGGGTGGCCTCTGAGAATTGGACACTTGACTGTTTCTTTCCTCTTCCAGATTTTGATTTTGTGATTCGGGGACCAAAATGGATGCATGTGAAGTAATTAAATGCAAAGCATTTTGTTAGACCCAGAACAAACTGAAGTGTGGTACTAGAAGTGCCTACTCAGAGTTATGTTATTTTGATATGTGGGGCTTTCTTGGAAATAAATTGTTAAGAGTTCTACAGACTAACCGTAGCTGAAGTACAATCCTCGATGTTTGGCATGTATGATCCATAGAGTAGCCAAAGTCCTGTCACCCAGCTGTGCTGGCATAATCACAAATAATGATTGGAGATGAATTGCCTCAAGCTACAAAATCACTGTAGATGTTTTCTGTTGCCTACTGAGCTGTGTGACTCAGGGTGCAACTGATAACATGTATCATAATTTCTTAACATGTGACAATCTACCTCCAAACATTATGTCATTTGCATAGTTGCACAATAGGATTCTGGCTAGTACCACATGATTTCTGTTCATGTGTGTGTTTCAGTCCAAGCTTGGACTGTGTTGGAGGAAGATAAGAATTCATGTAAATGTGTATGGTGATTTCTTAACTTGTGGCAATTTACCTGCAACCATGATGTAATTTGCACAGCCACGTGAAAGGATTTTCACTAGTATCACATAATTTTGTGGGTTTTCCCCCCAATACTATCTTGAACTATGTTGAGGAAGATTTCAGTTATGACTCCATGCCAATAGTCATCTTCTCTTTTGCTTCTAATTTCATTTGCACATGAAATAGTAAATTTATTAATTAATTCCATGGATTTGGTGAGAAAGAGAAATATAGTCAGATCCCAAATTAGCAAGCCACCAACCTTCTGGAGCGTCTTCCGCCAATGGTTTTCTAGAGATGTTGAAAAAATAGAGGGGAAATCATAGAGCCTTATGGAACTTGTTGACATAAATGTCATAGCGGGGGGGGGGGGGGATGTCCTCCAGCATTGGTTTCTGAAAACTAGATGCTAGAACAAATAGGTTGTAGTAGGATCCAAACTAGAACAAATGGGCCATGGTAGCACCTAAATCTATTGACAACAGTCTGTCAGAGTGTGTGGCACAGTCTATCACACTGTATAGTGCTGAAAGATTTGGGACAATTTGCAGAACTTCACTTTTTCGTCATGTTTGGCAAAGTTTGAGAGGAAAGAAGTGCCATTCTTTAAACAAACTTTAAAGATAGATTAAAATGGATCGAGAGGATCTGTCATGAAAGAGCACCTTTTTTTTTTTACAGAGGATGAAAAATTGCTCTGACCTTTATGGCCCTGAATGATGCCACTTAGCTGGTGCTTTCTGACGAGGTCATGGGTAGGGCTGGTGATGTTGCATGTACTGCTAAGATACAGTATAGTAATATTTCAGAATGCATGAAAGAGATATAAAAATACTCTTACTACTCTAGTTTGGCTTTTGTTGTTGCTGCTGCTGTTGTCAGTAAGTTCTCCTTGTTTTCCTTTTCCTCATTTAGTTAATGTATAGTCCTGCTCCAGTGATGCCTGATAAGACCCCAGGCCTTCCTTTCTACCAAATGGTTCCTAGACAAGAGCTGGAAAATGAGGGGATTCTTTCTTTGCTTCTGCACTTCAGGTGGACATGGATTGGGATTGTGGTTATGGATACAGAGACTGGAGAAAGAATTGTGCAAAGAGCGCTCCCAAAGTTTTCTCAGAGTGGTGTCTGTTTTGCCTTCATAGAAAGAATCCCCAGGATAACATTTACCACTGAAATTATGGGCTTATTAGAACAAGGAGAAAAGATAATTGACAAAGTGATGGGCAGCAAAGCTAATATAATAGTGGCCTATGGAGAATCGTATTCCTTTGTGTATTTTAGATGCCTTTCATATTCACCTGCCACAAAGAAGCTTACAGGAAAAGTGTGGATAGCAACTGCTCAGGTGGAGCTTAGGTCCATTATTAGTCAAATGACTTGGGACATAGAAATATTCCATGGTGCTATAGGTTTCGCAATTCATACAGCTGATCTATCAGGATTTGAACAATTTCTTAACAGCAGGGACCCCATGAGCCCCCAAGAAGATGGTTTTCTTAGGGACATTTGGCAACAGACCTTCTGCTGCGTCCCCCCAAAAAGTTTTGCTGGCACTATGGATGGGGAAGTTTGCATAGGAAAAGAGAAGTTGACGAGTCTTCCTGCCTTTCTTTTTGAAATGAAAATGAATGGGCACAGCTACAGCATCTACAATGCCGTCTATGCTGTGGCCCATGCTTTACAAGCCATGCACATCTCTAGGCTCAAACACAGGACAAAAGTGGTCAGAGAAGGACTGATGCCTCAGAATCAACAATTTTGGCAGGTAATGGATCAGACAGCCTTATGTGAAATTACCGCACATATCAAGTGTAAAAAAGCAGCTAATTTGTCTCATACATGTCTCCCCCAAATTCTTTCAACAGTCATGATTTCACTTTCATTCCTCTCCCTACCACCTAGAAATGATAGACTAATCTACCTGTCAAACAGCTTGCCTTTAATGAATTTACTGTAAGCATGCTGGAGACTGTGTTATAACATTTTGGAGGAAATGCTGTATAGTTCAGTGATTTAGTTCTCTGGCTGCAGAGCCAGAGGTTGGGAGTTCAATTCTGCACTGTGCCTTCTTGACTGGGGCTGGACTTGATGATCTATAGGTTCCCTTCCAACTCTGCAGTTCTAAGATTATTATTGCAATATATGATGTCTCTACTTAGTAACTGTGGGCCATAAAGGCTAAACTCTTCTATCAACCCTCCCCCATTCCAAAAGGACTTCGTATTCTTCAAACTGACATTATAAGTTTGCTGCTGAAGGTTCTCAGCATAGTCTAAGTTACTGTCTTTTCTTTATCAATCAAGCTTCATCATGCTCTGGGAAAGGTCTCATTTAACAATAGTGCTGGAGATGAAGTTTCTTTTGATCAGAATGGGAAATCCACTGCTGGGTTTGACCTTATCAACTGGATAAGTTTCTCAAATGTATCTAAAGTGAAAATTGGAAAGCTAGATCCAAGGCTCCCTTCAGGGCAAAGATTATCCCTCCTAGAGGATGCGATCACATGGCACAGCTGGTTTAATCAGGTAAAAAGCAATGCTCATCAATTTGGGAAATGTTTGGTTCCTTCCTGAGTATACACCAAGCTTGCTGTTGATATACAAATTTTTTTTCAGTGCATTTGCTACACAAATACAAACTACAAAACATTTCAAGTTTAAGCAACATTAATTAATTATGTGCACGTATTAATCTTAGTCCTGCAGTGCTGGAAAAGACCCTATGGATCATCAAGTCCAGTCCTTGTCAAGGAGGCACAGTGGGAATTCAACTCCCATACTGAAACCTGTGAGCTACCCAGAGGTTCATCATTTAAAAATTCAAGAGTGTTTGTTGGATTGTATCCAAACCAAGTATTATAGTCAGTCAGAAGTAGGTGCATGCCAGTGTTTTAAACAAAACTTCATTCGGTACATTCAGGAAGGGTGCTTCATATTCATGTCTTTGGACTCCACTTAGGTAAATGCACTGACCTGATAGTCTGTGTGATTTTACCCATTTTTCTCCTATAGTAGTATTTTTTTTATCCCTCTACCCTCAAGTAGTTTGCATTAGACAGAGACAGCGTTCATATACTTACTTCCCTGAATCTCTCAGTAACCTTTCAGGGAGCAAGATGGTGGTTGGCTCAGCACCATACATGTTAATGTTCCAAGTCAAGTACAGAGGACTGGAAAGGAAAGGAATAGAAGGATGCATTTAACTGTGAGAGGAGGGTGCCTAACTGACGATCTATGAGATTTAAGGAAAGAGAAGTCAGAACACTGCTTGGTTGTGTCTTTGGAGGGATGAGGTAGAGAGCAAGAACACTGTATGTTTCTTTTGGCCCTCTTGGGAATTCCTCCACCGGGTAGAGGTTGCATGCAGGTTAAAGGTGAAAAATATTAGCCACAACCCTATGGCTGTTTCTATAATATTTGTGTAACTTGGTTTAGAAAATTATGACTAATGGTTAAGACGCTGGGGCACATCCTGGATTTCTTCTCAAGTACATGACCAGGCATGCAGTTAGGTGTGATATGACAAGCTTGAAGCAGATAGGCTAGTCTGAATCAAACACCATGGAGAAACTTGACACCATGGAGAAAGTCAATGATCACTGGCATCAGTGTGGACACTTAAACAAAGCAATAAGAGCAGGGCCCCTACGAACATGGTCCACCAGTGTGGAACCATGTTTGTAGCAATGTGTGAATGTGTGAATGAGCAATGTGTGAATGAGACAAAAAGGGCATAGTGACGTGGAAGACAGCAGGCAATTGATCGGAAAATTGGGAGGCATTTATGAGGACACAATTAGCTGCCAAGCCTAATGATGTGGAACATTCAAGGCAGGCCTACATTGTCAATGGTTTCATGGAGTTGTCCTGATGGGTCAATAAGGTTGATGATTTTGCTTTCCTTCACTTTCTAAAGAAATGTGAGTATTTGCTTTTCAGGAAAATCTGGATGTTTAAGTAAATGTATATCAAATAGGCATTTTATTCTATCTCAGCAACCATAGCTTCCATAAAGAGCACCAAATTAGGAGGGAGAGCTAGTATGATAGCAACAGCATCAACAGGTATAGCAGCTTACCTAGCACCCTTGGGAATATCACTTTGGCCCTTTGGTTTGAAGCAGAAGCACACTGACTGATTAGCGGTGTGTTGTGTTGTGACAGGAAAGCTCTGGAAACCCTTTGAGGAGCTGCTGATAGATACAAGTCTTTTGTATTGGATCTAGGCTATTTACACAAACATGTCTTAAAATTAGAACTGGCATTTATAAAACCAAATAAAATCAAATTCTCTGATTTTATCAAACAACATAGGGGAGGGTTGGTGAGGATGTGTTCAAGTTTATCTCTTTTTATTTATTTATAAATGAAGTAGTTCATTTTCACATAGTGACAATACAGTCCTAATATCCTAAAGGAAGAGTGTCCTGTGCTGCTTTTGACAATGCTTTGAAAACTAGTATAAAATGAGAGTGTGCAACACAAGTGGCAGTGACCAAAGTTGTTGTCTTTTGACAGAAATCCTGCAAACACTACTGGATGTATAATACTGGATATCACAGGGGTTTTTATGTATTTTGTGGTAGTGTTCTCTCATATGCTGGAGTTGGGTTCAAAATGTCAGATTTATCAAGGAGAAAGCAAGAAAAGCAATATACTCTTGTACTATATGAAATCAGTGGTGGACGTACATTTTTGGGCTCCTGAAGCTTGAACTGTTATGGGGGCCTCTTCACAATTAGCAATGAGGTCTGGGTAACTACTGCTGCCTTCTTCGATGTGGTTGTTCCGTGACATATCACCACACAATTTTTAAAAATGTGGACTAAAGTCAAGCTTCATTAGTTTCATAAGAGATCCACCCTGTGTGGCATAACAAGTGATTTCGGTGAATCCAATAAGAGCATTAGTGAAATTGTGTGGGAACTTTTTTGTGTGTGGCTTCACCCTAAATTTGGCAATATGTGTGGCTGGCATTAGGATCGACCATTCATTTAAGTCAAACCAGTCCTTCCCCCTCCCCCAGCAAGGTAACAATCATATGGCTAGCATTTGCATAATAACTCTACACTTGTATGGCAGACCTCCATCTATGTGATTTCAGTATGCCCAACCATAGTTCAGTAGTGTCGAATAAAGTTCCAAAGGAACAGCTCTCATACTTTAAATAACAACAAGCAGTCTCCATAATCTTCAAAATTCCAGACTTATTCTCATTGTTTTATTCATTTATTGATTAGACCCAACCTCGTTCTGTATGCACTGAAAGTTGCTATCCTGGTTCCAGCAAGAAAATGCAGCAGGGGAAGCCATTTTGCTGCTATGATTGTCTCCCTTGTTCAGAAGGGAAGATTTCTGACCAGGAGGGTAAGAATTATGTTGTTGCTCCTACTGTTGTTGTTGTGTGCTGTCAAGTTGCTTTCAATTTATGGTTGCTCTAATAAGCAATCACCATAGTTTTGTTTGTTTGTTTGTTTGTTTGCCCTGTGACATCTCTTCAGGTATACTAGATGATCAAGGAATGGTTTATTGTATTCCAGTGAATACAGTACTACTTCCAGTGTATTTCTAAACCCCAGCAAAGATTTGTACCAATGTCTCCTGAGTCCATGTTTTCTGTTTATACTCTAAGGAATATACCGTATTTTTCCATGTATAAGATGATACTTTTATCTAAAATCTTTAGATAAAAAATTGAGGCTCGTCTTATACACGGATGTAAGTGGGAAGGGATCAAAGCACTGCAGGATCACACCCCTTTGATCCTGCAGCTCTTTCATCACTGCATTACCCCTCCATTCAGGGCTTAGGAAATGGAGGGGTAAAGCAGCGATGAAAGGGCTGCACGATCGCAGCTGTTTGATTGTGCAGCCCTTTCACGGCTGCTTTAACCCTCCACTTAAGGAGGGTTAAAGCAGCGATGAAAGGGCTGCATGATCGGGGTTAAAGCAGCCGTGAAAGGGCTGTATGATCAAAGGGCTGCGATCGTGCAGCCCTTTCATTGCTGCTTTACCCTCGAGGGGTAAAGCACCCGCATAAATGGAGGGTTAAAACAGCCGTGAAAGGGCTGCACGATCAAAGGGCTGCGATCCTGCAGCCCTTTCATTGCTGCTTTACCCCTCCATTCAGGGCTTAGGAAGTGGAGGGTTAAAGCAGCAATGAAAGGGCTGCATGATCACATCCCTTTGATCGTGCAGCCCGTTCATGGCTGCTTTACCCCTCCATTTCCTAAGCCCTGAATGGAGGGGTAAAGCAGCGATAAAATTTTCTTATTTGGGGATGGAAAAGTGGGGGTCATCTTATACATTGGGTCATCTTATACATAGAAAAATACGGTACTTTATCATTTAATACATCACATTGTCTATACTAGGGTATTCTGTTGGATTTAACCAAGCCCATGACTGAAACCAGAATTTCATTTGCAATTTGAGCCCTGGAGACATGCAAGCCTAAATCCTGCAGGTAGTTTCTGAATGTGTGGAATTTACATTTGTTGACTAATCATTTAGTGTATTTATTCTAGTTGAGAATACCTTCTGAGTTCAGGTGACATGTGAGTTCTTATTGAGAAAAACTCCAGAAAACAAATTTATGAGCAGATCATTTTTCAAAGGTATAGCCATAGAGAAAAAACAAAGAGAAATGTCCATAGTATTTTGAAGCCATAAAGACTACAAAACAATTGATAGTCATTTGTTTATCCATGCATATTCAGCTTGATGAGTCAGAAGTGTACTAAACTTCCTGATCTTAGCTGCATTTTTTTTCAAATTAATTCCTACTAGTTTTTATGATTTTGCTATCTTGGTTCTCCAAAAACCTTAACTTCCCAATTTCTGTTACTCCAAATACATTTCACATAGTTTATGTTTATTTCTGCAGCTGATGGCTGCCTGATTTTTTTCCTTTTTCATTACATTCATTACATTCTATAAACTAAATACCAGACAAGGTAAGTCACACTTTAACTTAAATCTGGCTGTGTAAAGGTTATTTTCATTTTGCTTATTTTTATGGTTGAATGGCCCAGGTTTCAAACTTGAATTTGAATTGCTTTATCACCACTTCAGCTGAAAGCTTGGTAGAAACACAAGTAAAAATTTATAAACAGTTTGGCTGCTGTCCCATTGTCTAAACACAGAGTGGAACAGAAACTGTGTTAACCTCCCTCTCATCTCTAGCAAGCTCTCTGGCTGGAACGCTGGGTGGGAGGGTGATGCACACAATTTCTTTTCTCACCTGAAGTTAGGCAAAAAAATGCTGGTCTTTGTCTCTGTGACAGGACAATTTACAAAAGATTGCTAGTATTAAGACATTGTTCTGACACAACAATAATATAAGACATTGTTTTCCAGATATTCCTGACTGTTACAGCTGTACAGACAAAACCTATCCAAACAGAAAACATGACCTTTGCTTAGCCAAAGATGTGACCTTCATGTCTTATGAAGAGCCTTTGGGGATCAGCCTAGGTTTGGTTGCTCTTTCCTTTTCTTTAGTCACAGTTCTGGTCCTTGGAACATTTATAAAGCATCACAACACTGCTATTGTCAAAGCCAACAACTGCAGCCTGTCCTACACCCTCCTTGTCTCCCTTCTGCTCTGCTTCCTTTGTGCATTTCTGTTCATCGGACGACCACATCAGGTAACCTGCCTCCTCCAGCAAATTGCCTTCGGCATCACTTTCTCAGTGGCTGTTTCCTGTGTGTTGTCAAAAACCATCACTGTGGTGCTGGCTTTCATGGCCACCAAGCCAGGATCAAGGATGAGGAACTGGATGGGGAAGAGAGTGGCTTACTCCACTGTACTTTGCTGCTCCCTTATTCAAGTGGGCATCTGCTCTGTGTGGCTGGCAAGTCATCCTCCATTTCCAGATGCTGATCTGCATACAGTGCCTGGAGAAATTGTCTTAGAATGTAATGAGGGATCTGTGGCAATGTTCTACTGTGCCTTGGGCTACCTGGGTCTCCTGGCCATTATAAGTTTCACTGTGGCTTTCCTTGCAAGGAAGTTACCAGATAATTTCAATGAAGCGAAGTTTATCACTTTCAGCATGTTGGTCTTCTGTAGTGTTTGGTTATCTTTTATTCCTTCCTACCTGAGTACTAAGGGGAGATACATGGTAGCTGTGGAGGTCTTTTCCATCTTGGCCTCCAGCGCTGGCTTGCTTTTCTGCATCTTTTTGCCTAAGTGTTACGTTATTGTACTGAGGCCTCAGTTGAACAAAAGGGAACAATTGATTAGAACAATGAATTAAAAAATGTTTCTGTGCAGATTTCTGTAACTTTCAATCCAAATATATACATGTATTTATCCATGTACAATGTGTGCATGACTCCCTCTTACCAACTTTGTGATATATAATCTCAATGTTCTCCAAGTTTTCCCACTGAAAAGAACAACCACTGCCCAATAAAGTGAGACATTTTAAGGACATTGTCAATTACTTCCCTTCTGACCATGCTATCACTTTTCAGGCATGTGTCCTGAGTGCGCTCTTTTTTTAGTGGGGGGGGGGTCAGTTTGCATCATCTCTGTATATAATGTCCCCTGGTGCAGTGGTTAAACCACAGTGCTGCAGTCAGTCCTCTGCTCATGGCCTGAGTTTGATCCCAATGGACTCAGGTAGCTGGCTCACGGTTGACTCAGTCTTCCATTCTCCTGAGATCAGCAAAAGGAGTAGCTGGATTGCTGGGGGGCAGAGTTGTTGTTAGTATATTGCAGGAAATGTAGTTTTGCTGCCCATTGGGCTATATATACAGAGAATCCTCAAAGAATTGCAATTCCAACAATGCCCTAAGCATCCCAAGAAGCACTGGGGCAGGACGTAGGCCCCAGGCAGCCTACTGTCCTACTCAGCTGGACAGCCTGGCAGTGGTGGAGGAGGAGGCCTGGAACAAGTAATATAAGTGCTGTGGCCCATGAAGGGGGGCATGGGGTGGGGAACCCAGGAAGGGGGGGGGTTTCTGTGTAGCTGAGCTACACAGAAAGCTCACCTTCATTTAGAGATGGGCCCGAACCAAACAAATCATGGGACTGTTCATTAAAAAAAAATTGGCATGGTTCATGGTTCGTGGACACCAATGAACCACAAACCATCATGAACCACCATTATGGCAGTCTGTGCCCATCTCTAACTGAAGGACAAAGATGAGCAATTTATGATGCCAAGACAATAAAGGTTGGGACTGGGAACAAGTAGTTCTGACTTCCAAAGAATGGGAATGGTTATGGGACTATTGGGAAACTGTTATCTGGAACAGTCTTCAGTCGTCAGAGGGCTGAGAATAGTGAGAGGCCTGCTGCTGCTGACTTTTCCGCATATCCAGAGTCCATGAGGCATCCCGTGCTCTCTGACTGATGGAAGGGCCCATTAGTATCAACCAAAATCAACACAAATTTCACTGAAAGTAAAAAGGTTTTCTTTGAAGAACGTCACTGGACCATACTGTAGTAGAGCTGACCTATGGAATATAGTCATTTCATAAATAATGTATTAAGTTTCAAAGAGAATAAGAATATTGAAGAATGTTCCTCAAACCAATATCTTGTTTCAGTACATATGTAGCTATCTGGAAGAGACAATGTGAATGACAAGTCTGTTTTCTTTTGCAAGTCCTCAGAGAATTACTATACATGAATTTGGGAAATGCCATCCCCTATAATTGCCAAATACAGTATAATTGTATGGGTTTTATTTTGTTTGCTTTTAAAACCACCTGGGAACTGGAGTATTCATAATCAAAATAAATAATACAGTCTGTGAATGATGGCATAAATACACCCTTTAACCATCAAAATTAAGATTAGAGAATAGGAAAGGTTAGTTCACTACTTAGTTCACTTCTATTGTATATATTCGAGCTCTGTACAGTAGACACACTGGAATATTGACAGAGCTTTTAACGCAGGCCCGTGTAATTATGGAGGCTCTCTCAGGCTACTGATGATGATGGACAAGAGGTGAGTCTGAATATGGAGTGAAGAATACCTCAAGATGATGGTAGTTCTAATCTTCCTGTTGATACTGTTTCCTCACATGATATGTAAGCCTCACATCCCTAAATGCAGAATCAATGTGCCACATCCTCCCCTTCAAAAGTATCATGAGCCAGGAAACCTTATCATTGGTGCCATTGTTTCACACAGCTTCATCATTTCCAGTGAAATAGCCTTTACAGAAGAACCCTCACCAGCACTACTCGAAGATCTGAGGTAAGGTGCCTTCCATCTTAAGATTCCCCTCTTGCCTCGTTGCTATTATTAGTCCAGATGTTGCATCTTCATAAAAATATCTTATTTTACAGCTGTAGAAGTTTAAAAATGCTTAAAGAAATACAAGAAAGAGGACAGAGAGGAGGCAGTGATGGAGGAAGTGGACATCTATTAATTAAATAGGGCTAAGTCTGGGGTGGGCTGGCCGGAGAGCCAGAGGTCAGGAGTTCAGTCCCGCCACTGTGCCTCCAAGGAGAAGAGCCAGCCTGTGTGGCCTTGGGCAAGCTGCACAGTCCCAAGGCACACACAGAAGGAAATGGCAAACCACTTCTAAGTATTTTCCATCTGGAAAACCTGAAAAAGGTCACCATAAGTCAGAATTGACTTGATGACACACACAAGTCTGGATTGTTGTTGTACAGCCAGGGTTGCAGCATGGTGATGCTAACATTATTTTGCCCAAACAAGCTCCCATGTTTCCTTTGGCTTCATCTTGCCATCCCAATGGCAGTTAGACATGAGAGAAAGAACTAACTCATAATAATTCAATACACTGATGTACACGTCTGTTGGAATGGAAAGTGTAGTGTCTTGTTCTTGGTTGTTCAGTTAAGGCCTATTCACTGTACAAGATAGCAGCACCTGTTAGAGATGAAATCTGATACAACTGAGCTTTTGTCATAGATCCAAAAATCAACCCGTAGTTTTTGGACTCTCTTTGGGGTGTTGCTATGTGGATTGTCATGTTGAACAACTGAATTTCAAAATCAATGACTATGTTGTTGCAGTAAAATATATGATCACCTTTCATAAGATTTAGGGACAGGGAGGTGGTTTTTATTGCTTTTCCTAATACAAACCAGTGGCGTGCTTTTGAAGGGAACCAAGCTGTTATCAGCATTTCTCTCACTATCAGACTTGGATCTGAATCTGCATGTAGGTATCTATTTATGTATAAAAAGATGATTTCCTTTGAAATCAGAATAATGCTCAAACTTAGAATCCCCATTTTATCTCAAGGGAGTTGGCAGTCACAATAGGATGAATTCTGGTTCATCTTTCATTTATCAACTCTTTAACCTTCCTGCATTCTTGATCCTCAGTATTAAAATATAGTGTTTTCTGATTGCTGTTCCATCTTGTTTTCTTGTAAAACAGTGTTAAATTGAAAGTATCTTCCGAACACATTTAACCATGATTTGTTCTTACATAGGACAAAAATGTTTTGGTACAAATGTGTCCAGACGGGCACTACAACACCAGTTAAGTTTGTTCGTACATAATATGTATATCTCCTTTAAGTAATTTTAGTTATACTAATATATCATGCTCCAACCTAGTATATTAGCAACAAAATATGCAATATTTCCATTGTTGTTTTTTAAAATGGTTTTGTAACCTATCTTAGCTGTCTGAATAGCTCAGTAGTTTAGGTATCTGGTTGCAGAGCCAGAGACTGGAGTTCATTTCCCCACTGTGCCTCCTGGGAGAAAAGCCAACCTGTGTAGTTATGGGCAAGCTGCACAATCCCAGAGTAGTCCCAAGAAGAAGGGAATGGTAAAACACTTCTGTGTATTCTCCAGAAATACACAGAAAACCGTGGAAAGGGTCGCCATAAATTAGAATCAACTCGACGTCACACTATTATTATTATTATTCAAAAACTCCAGGCACAGTCAAAATTATAAAAACATTCACTGGTATTATATAACAGATACAAGTTTTAACCAAAAACCTAACTATCTGTTAAATATCGACAAAGTATGTATGCTGTTCCTAATATTGCCGGTTTTTGTAGCTCTGATGGTGGTATGATTTCTGAGATCTGCAACTGCTTATAGTACTGTGTGAAATCTCTTGATATTGTTCCCAAAGCCCCAATGACTACGGGGACCACTGAAGTTTGTTTCTTCCAGAGGCGAGATGTTTCGATTGCCAGGTCTTTGTACATTGTTAGTTTTTCCAATTCTTTATTTTCAAATCTGGCATCCTCTGGAATTGCAATGTTGTTGTTGTTGTTGTTGTTGTTGTTAAGTCATCTTATATTAAAGACTGCCTCTAGCCTTAGAAGGTATATAAAACATAAACCTACTTAAAAAGAATGTGTGAAACAGACTTAGAATTTGATAGCAATGCATTTTTCTTAAGGGTGAAATATCCTTCTGATGCTCAATGTAACTTTCATTCTAGTGTAATTCTTAAAAATTACCAGCATATCCTGGCATTGACCTTTGCAGTTAAAGAGATCAATGAAAACCCTTGGATCTTACCCAATCTTACCTTGGGCTTCCACATCTATGACAGCCATTTCAATGCAAAGAAGACCTATTATGGCACAATGCTTCTTATCTCCACCTTGGAAAGATTTTTTCCAAACTATATTTGTGACCAGCAAAGTAATCTGATCGCAGTCATTGGGGGACTGGACTTTGAGACCTCCCTTCAAGTGGCAACTGTCTTGGATATCTACAAGATTCCACAAGTATGGTGTGTGAGTGTGTGTAGAAGTATAGAAATTTTCAAATTTTACGTTTGTCCTTACTGATTTGGCTGATTTGAAAACATAAACTGGTACCTTTGAAGCTATGAAATAGGCAGCAATGTCTTTAATCCAAGCTAAATTTCAGCTTTTTATATCCATGCAAAATATATGACTGAAATCCATGAAAATCTGCTGAGAATTAGGTTAGCATGAATGGGACTAATTCCTATTGAAACAGATACAATTTCGCAGCCCAGATGCAGCTGAAATGGTCTGGATCCAGCCTATTAAATTCTGGATAAATAATCCAGATGGTCATGTAAATTTGTTATGCTTTGTTCCTGTGGATTGAGGAAATCATACAAGTGAACTCACATGGATAGTTGTCTTTGGTTTCTTTTTCCTTCTAAGTACATTTGGACATGAAATTATAAATAGCATTTATAGTGGTATGGGAGCTGCATTTTCATGGCTGTATCTTGTTCTTTTACTGAAATAGTTGTAAAAAAAAGCACTCCACTTTAAAAACTGGACTTTGATCCACTTCATGTTTGATTCAACCACCCTTTTCAAGTGTTCTCTATAGACACAAGAAATACACACAAGGCAAAAAGCGTATGTCCCTCACCCCTCTTCACCTTCTTCATCCTCCAATCCAGCTAGAAGACAGCTGGTAATTGCTCTGAAAATATGTGTTGTATTTCCAGGGCATTCCAGGAAACACTGCAGTTGGATTGCCCAATACATAAACATTAATTGAAGATCATGGCAACAGGACTCCTTTCTTATTAGGTTGAAAAGTTTCACTACTCATCCAAGTAGCTTCTTCAGTCCTGGATGAGTAGCGAAACCTTTCAACCTAATAACAAAGAAGTCCAGTTGGCATGACTCAACTTCCAGATAACCTCACCTGGATGACTGAGATTAATTGGATGACTGAGATTAATTGGATGACTGAGATTAATTCACAGATTAATTGAAGAGAAACATAGAAATTGGAATAAACCCAGCTATCTCCACTCATTTTCTTTGCCTTGTGAAAAAAACACTACCTCAAATTTCCGGTTCATTCTGGAAAGTTATGAAAAACGTTTTGAGCTAAGTATCCCTCAAAACAAGATACCACTCACAGTGGAAGCAAATATAGCCTCAATTTTACAAAGCAATGATAAAATTTCAATCATTGGTCAAGTTATTTATATGTGTTACACACATAGTGCGTATTAAAACTTCTGAGCACTTGAAAGTGAAACAGACTATTGTTGTTTTCTTTTCCATCTCTCCCTACAACTTAAATATTTAGCTGGTATATGGCCCTGCACCAGAGGTAACTCATCAAGTTCCAGGCCTTTCTTTCTATCAAATGGTCCCTCGGGAAGCCCTTCAATATGAAGGAATTCTCTCATTGCTTCTGCACTTCAGGTGGACTTGGATTGGAGTTGTTGTCATGGATACTGACAATGGAGAAAGATTCCTGCAAATGACACTCCCAGTGTTTTCCCAGAAAGCTGTCTGTTTTGCTTTCCTAGAACGCATCCCCAAACTAAAATTTATTGCTAATCTGATGGATGTTGTGAGGAAAGGACTGAAAATTTATCATAAAATAATGGGCAGCAAAGCCAATATTGTACTGGCCTATGGAGAATCTTATTCTTTCGCATATTTCCGATGGCTTCCATTTTTATCTGTGAAAAATAACCCAAAAGGGAAAGTGTGGATAACAACTGCCCAGGTGGTGCTTACTTCATTCGTCTATCAATGGGATTGGGATATGGAATTGTTCCAAGGTGCTTTTTCCTTCACAATTCATTCCAGTGACCTACCTGAATTTCCCCATTATGCTGAAAGCAGAAGCCCTTCTATAACACAAGAAGATGGTTTTGTTAAGAATTTCTGGGAACTGGCCTTTAACTGTGTATTTTCAAACAGTGATGTGGATGAAAAACATAGAAAGATTTGCACAGGGGAGGAAAACCTGGCGAGCCTGCCTCCTCTCTTTTTTGAAATGAGGATGACTGGCCACAGCTACAACATCTACAATGCTGTCCATGCTGTGGCCCATGCTTTACAAAACATGTTCTCATCTAGACTCAGATGCAGATTAGCAGTGGCCAGAAAGGGGTGGAAGCTGCAGAATCAACAGTTTTGGCAGGTAATGGGTAAACAGCCCAGTACATCATATTTGGAATGCATTAATAGCCACTGATTTGTCTAGCAGTCTCTTTCTGTAAAATTCTACCCACATTGACAATTTTAGAGAGATGTGAAGTAAGAAAAACTTAAAATGAACTAAGCTTCAGTTCCAGTCATATTAAAAGGTAGCTATATTTTCCTTTTTGGAATAAGACTTAATGATAATGTCTAAGGGTGCAGTTGCATATTGAAATATTCTGGGTTTGTGTTGGTTTTAGCATGCATGCAATCAATTTAAACATAACCATTTGCACAACATACAGCTAAGCACACATTTTTTAGGGGCTGGGAAGTACATTTTTTTCTTCAGAAAAGGTTTTGTTTGTTTTAACTTGATCATGAATGCGATTTATTTTGAAACATTTGAGGAAATTGTGTCTGCTGGGTTTGTCACATATTGGATCACAGGTTTCAGGCTGCAGGGTAATCTTGCAGTTGAATCTGTTACAATATTTTTCTGTCTATAACACTGATCTAGCACTATACCAGTTTGAAAAAAATTAAAAATAAGAAATAAATCAAACATTTTTTTAAAAAATTACACCATAGCACAAGAACATGACTTTTGTCCCTGCTGCCCTTGTCACCTCAATGAGGGGAATGGGTTGGTGGTGGCAGCAGTAGTAGCAAGTGGCAGTGAGAAGCAGCCAGCATGACGGCGGACAGACACAGGACAAAAAACTCAAAAATGGTTCTAGGACAATATGCCAGTAAACAGAGCATCTCCCCAAAGCTTAGCAGTTCAAGGTTTTATTTTCATTTTTTGGTTCAGATATTTTATTCTGGGAATTCATAACCCCAGGAGGGCAAACACAGAAAGCTGGAGCCCTGCAATGCCAATTTTAAAATAATTTTTAGAAGCCTGTTAGACCCGCTCAGTCAACATACCACACATCTTACACCCAGATTAAAAGTTGTACCAAGAGGATGCACTTTTGTTGTTTAGTCGTTTAGTCGTGTCCGACTCTTCGTGACCCCATGGACCAGAGCACGCCAGGCCCTCCTGTCTTCCACTGCCTCCTGAAGTTGGGTCAAATTCATGTTGGTCACTTCGATGACACTGTCCAACCATCTCATCCTCTGTCGTCCCCTTCTCCTCTTGCCTTCACACTTTCCCAACATCAGGGTCTTTCCCAGGGAGTCTTCTCTTCTCATGAGATGGCCAAAGTATTGGAGCCTCAGCTTCAGGATCTGTCCTTCCAGTGAACACTCGGGGTTGATTTCCTTCAAAATGGATAGGTTTGTTCTCCTTGCAGTCCAGGGGACTCTCAAGAGTCTCCTCCAGCACCACAATTCAAAAGCATTGATTCTTCGGCGGTCAGCCTTCTTTATGGTCCAGCTCTCACTTCCATACATCACTACTGGAAAAACCATAGCTTTGACTATGCGGACCTTTGTCGGCAAGGTGATGTCTCTGCTTTTTAAGATGCTGTCTATGTTTCTCATCGCTTTCCTCCCAAGAAGCAGGAGTCTTTTAATTTCGTGGCTCCTGTCGCCATCTGCAGTGATCGTGGAGCCCAGGAAGGTAAACTCTGTCACTGCCTCCATATCTTCCCCTTCTATTTGCCAGGAGGTGATGGGACCAGTGGCCATGATCTTCGTTTTTTTGATGTTGAGCTTCAGACCGTTTTTGGCGCTCTCCTCTTTCACCCTCATTAAGAGGTTCTTTAATTCCTCCTCACTTTCTGCCATCAGAGTGGTATCATCTGCATATCGGAGGTTGTTGATATTTCTTCCGGCAATCTTAATTCCGGTTTGGGATTCCTCCAGTCCAGCCTTTCGCATGATGTATTCTGCATATCAGTTAAATAAGCAGGGGGACAATATACATCCTTGTCGTACTTCTTTCCCAATTTTGAACCAATCAGTTGTTCCATATCCAGTTCTAACTGTTGCTTCCTGTCCCACATATAGATTTCTCAGGAGATGGATAAGGTGGTCAGGCACTCCCATTTCTTTAAGAACTTGCCATAGTTTGCTGTGGTCCACACAGTCAAAGGCTTTTGCGTAGTCAATGAAGCAGAAGTAGATGTTTTTCTGGAACTCTCTGGCTTTCTCCATAATCCAGCGCATGTTAGCAATTTGGTCTCTAGTTCCTGTGCCCCTTCGAAATCCAGCTTGTACTTCTGGGAGTTCTCGGTCCACATACTGCTGAAGCCTGCCTTGGAGGATTTTGAGCATAACCTTGCTAGCGTGTGAAATGAGTGCAATTCTACAGTAGTTGGAGCATTCTTTAGCACTTCCCTTCTTTGGGATTGGGATGTAGACTGATCTTTTCCAATCCTCTGGCCACTGCTGAGTTTTCCAAACTTGCTGGCATATTGAGTGTAGCACCTTAACAGCGTCATCTTTTAAGATTTTAAATAGTTCAACTGGAATGCCATCACCTCCACTTGCCTTGTTGTTAGCCATGCTTTCTAAGGCCCACTTGACTTCACTCTCCAGGATGTCTGGCTCAAGGTCAGCAACCACACTATCTGGGTTGTCCGGGACATCCAGATCTTTCTGGTATAATTCCTCTGTGTATTCTTGCCACCTCTTCTTCATGTCTTCTGCTTCTGTAAGGTCCCTACCATTTTTGTCCTTTATCATGTCCATCTTTGCACAAAATGTTCCTTTAATGGCTCCAATTTTCTTGAACAGATCTATTGTTTTCCTCTATATCTTTGCATTGTTCATTTAAGAAGGCCCTCTTGTCTCTCCTTGCTATTCTTTGGAAGTCCGCATTCAATTTTCTGTAACTTTCCCTATCTCCTTTGCATTTTGTTTCCCTTCTCTTCTCTGCTATTTGTAAGGCCTCGTTGGACAGCCACTTTGCTTTCTTGCATTTCCTTTTCTTTGGGATGGTTTTTGTTGCTGCCTCCTGTACAATGTTACGAGCCTCCATCCATAGTTCTTCAGGCACTCTGTCCACCAAATCTAGTTCCTTAAATCTGTTCTTCACTTCCACTGTGTACTCATAAGGGATTTGGTTTAGATTATATCTGGCTAGCCCAGTGGTTTTTCCTACTTTCTTCAGTTTAAGCTTGAATTTTGCTAGAAGAAGCTGATGGTCAGAGCCACAATCAGCTCCAGGTCTTGTTTTTGCTGACTGTATAGAGCTTCTCCATCTTTGGCTGCACATGCCAGCCCAAAAAGAGGATGCACATGCCAGCCCAAAAACCATGTGAGTACCACATGACTTTAAACCAGCTTCAAAAATCCAACTCCTGATTTAGTTCAATAGTGTAAAAGGTAAAGGTAAAGGTTCCCCTTGACAATTTGTCCAGTCGTGTCCAACTCTAGGCGGCGGTGCTCATCTCCGTTTCCAACCCATAGAGCTAGCGTTTTGTCTGAAGACAATCCTCCGTGGTCACGTGGCCAGCGTGACTAGACACGGAACGCCGTTTACCTTCCCACCGAGGTGGTACCTATTCATCTACTCGCATTTTTGCATTTTGCATGATTTCGAACCGCTAGGTTTGCGGGAGCTGGGACAAGCGACGGGGGCTCACTCCGTCGCGTGGATTCGATCTTACGACTGCAGGTCTTCTGACCTTGCAGCACAGAGGCTTCAGCGGTTTAACCCGCAGCACCACCACGTCCCTTCAATAGTGTAACTACTCCCTAAATTGCAATGAATTACTTTCTCCAGAAATAAACATCGTATTTTATAATTTATGATTGTCATTTGTCAAACAGTGTCTTGTGGCATATTTGGAGAGAATTAATAGCCACTAATTTGTAGAATAGACAAATTCCCATACTCACATTTCAAGGGAAATCTGAAGGAAAAAATATTTTAAAATGTAAGTCTGGAGTGTGGTAGTACAGAGAGGGTCACAGTGGTTTTTGTAAATAGTAGAAATACCACATCTCTGTAACTATAAAAATAACTTTGGAAACTATAAATGAACATTATTGTGTGCTTCAAGTGCTGGCTTGTGCTGTGCCTCCTCATGACACATTCTGGGGTTTGAGGTGGCATTAATGTGAGTAGGAGGGAAGTGGTTTGGGAGGTAAAGGCCAGAAGCTTCCAGAAATGTTTGAAAGAAATTATCACTGTAAGTAAAAAATTACTTGTAATTTTTCATAGTTCTTTCTCTTCTCACACCCTAGAAATATAAGAATAAAACATATCTATCATGTAAATAGCCTTCTCTTCTTTCTTTTTTTGTCCTGTAAACTTACTGTATGTGTGCTATATGTTGTACTGATCCATACTGTGTTCCTTTGTGCCATTTTTGACAGAAATTGTATCAGTTGGGGAAAGAGTGCCAGTGGGTGAGGGGTGAATAATAAATACTTGAATCAGTCAAGACCCCTCTTCTCCAAGTCAGACCTGAATTTACTTGCTTGTTGATATGAGAACTTTGCTTCTGAATGATTTTATCACAGAGATTTTCTGATTCTAGCTCCACCACTTTCTGAGGAGAGTCTCATTTAACAACAGTTCTGGGGACAAGGTTTCTTTTGATCAGAATGGGAAATCAACAGGTGGATTTGATATCATCAACTGGATCCCATCCTCAAATATATCTAAAGTGAAAATTGGGAGGATAGATTCGCAGGATCCTCAAGACCAAGTCTTCACCCTCAATGAGGAGGCCATCACATGGCACAGTTGGTTTAACCAGGTGAGTCCCAACTGACATTCAGTGGGAAAGTCTTTGTCCTTGAGTGAGCCCTAAAACCCTGTTTTCTAATGAAAAGGAAATGTGTACAAAAATTATATCACAATACATTTGCTAAATAAAGACAAACTACAAATAAAGAGCAAATCCCTACAGATTTAAACACATTTGCCAAGAGCACTATCATCTTGCAAGTTCTTCTGTTAGAACTTAATTTTATAAGCATCTATGAAAGCATAGAGATGCTTGAACACTTATGCAGAAGTTGGTGATTGTATTTAAATCAAATTCCAAATGAAATTGAAATCAATTCAGCCAAACTATTGCTGCACAATCTTATATGAGCCACTCAGGAACAGAGGCATACCCAAGCACTGAAAGGAGAGAGAGAGAGAGAGAAAGAGAGAGAGTCTTTGTACAGTAGGAGCCCCTTATCCACGGGATCAGTATCCACTGATTCACTTATCCACTGGCTGAACATATTAAATTAAAAAACCCAGAAATACATATAAAACTGTATTTCCAGGGTCTATTTACCAGACACCATACAATGAATAGCGTTGATACTTCCATGTTTTTCAGCATCCCTGGGGGAAGGGTTTGGAACCAATCACCCATAGATACTGTGGTCCTACTGTATTAGCTACATGTCTTTGCATGTACTACATAAAATATTACTGTGATGTGAGGCCAACTTACATGAAGTTCAAGTAATACAAATATAAACACATGCAAATATAAACACTAATACAAATGCTAATACTGCTGCCACTGCTAGAAGCAGCAGAACATGATCACATATCAAGGGAATCCAGGGATACCTTATTAAAATTGCTTGAAAACATTTTTTTCCATGGTTTCATCCCATACTGGGAACATATGAAAGGCTGACACATAGCAGGATAATTCATCAAGTCATTTCCATCCAACTGCAGCCCACCTTTTCCTGTAAGAGGATAACTATGCAAGAAGTGATAGACTTAAATAATCTCATCCTTCCAAATTGACAATGTAGAACAATGCCAACAAATAATGATCTCCATATCCTCTGGCTGACTATTTAAAAAAATCCCACAATCTCTAGGATTCTTAACTATTTATCCTTCTCACCTTTTTTTATTCCTGGATTAGACCCAGCCTGTTTCTATATGTACTGAAAGTTGTTATCCAGGCTTTCGCAAGAAAATGAAGGAAGGGGAGCTATTTTGCTGCTATGACTGCATCCCATGTCTTGAAGGGAAGATTTCTGACCGGGAGGGTAAGGAATATGCCTGCAATTTTTATCTCTTAGTTTAGCTGTAGAAAGATATATCTATTCATTTTGCCCAACACCAAAAAATATAGTGGGGGTTGGTGCTTCCTGAAGTAAAGTAGATTCCTCTACAAAACAATCAAAACTGAAGTTGGACACTACGTGAAACCTGATTAAGGGTTTGGAGAGGAACTGACTCACTGCAAGTAGCATCACATTGGATGTCATTTCTGTGTAAACATTGAGGGTACAGCATGGAGTAAAGAGAAAGAGTTGAGTAGAGTGACTTCTAATTGGAGGGCACATATTTATCAATTAGATCAGGGGCTTTTACCAAATTGTTATGCTTGGAATGAAGGACTGACATATAAATTACTGTTGGCACCAGCTTTCTTTACTCAATTGCTCAGCTGCTCTATAGGAAGTATAAGTAGGAGAGAGTTGTATTGTGATGCAAAATGGGATGGCCTCAAGTTTTTTAATGATTCCCATTTCCTTTTTTTTCTTTTTCTAAATCTAAATCAGTACAACTGTCCTCCTGCACTGTTGTGTGTGTTTTTCTCTTGATTCTATGAATGATGATCATATTTTAACTTTTCAATGCTGTTAACTGGGAGATGGGATGATTGTAGGAAGTCAGGCTTAAGTGCAAATGCCTTCTGCCTACCCAACACAACAAAGGATAGAGAAGGGAGAAAACCCAACATTTATTTATTTTAATCTGCCTGGTTAGATATATTGTGGTGTAGTGCTATGTGCAGATTGCGACAACGTGCGAGAGAGCAAGATATTCAAAATCTATTGCTGATTATCCTCTCTTTATAATTTGTTTCTGATTTTGTTGTATTTATGGTTATCATATTTTGTAGTTTATATTTTATCCGTTGCTGCCACCCTGGGTTTTTAGGAGTGTTGCCTTCCTTTGATATTTTTATATGATGATACTTGTGGGTTGGGTGGAGGATAGTTGTCTTTTATGTTTATTCAGTGTTGGAAACCCCCAAGAGCAGTGGCCTACCACTAGATGGTATGGTATAGAAATACAATGAATGAATGAATGAATGAATGAACTTCCTTGTTTAAACCATTTTCCTTTTCAGTAAATTTTTCGAACATTCTGAATATAAAAATAGAGAAAAGAAGTGAGATCTTTTTCCCCTTCCAAGAGAAGATATCCCTTACTTTGCTGATGTTAGTATGACTGTGACACTAAAACTACTTTCTTTTTCAGATATGCTTGACTGTTTTAACTGCACAGAAAACACCTATCCAAACAAAAAACATGATTTTTGCATACCCAAAGTGGTAACCTTCTTCTCCTACAACGAACCTTTGGGGATCAGTCTTGGCTTTGTTGCTCTTTTCTTTTCCTTCATCACAGTTCTTGTATTGGGAACATTTATGAAGCACCACAGCACTCCCATCGTCAAAGCAAATAACTGCATCCTCACCTACATTCTTCTCCTCTCCCTCCTGCTTTGCTTCCTTTGTGCATTCCTATTCATTGGCCAGCCTCGGAAGGTGACATGTCTCCTCCGCCAAACTTCATTCAGCATCATCTTCTCTGTGGCTCTTTCTTGCTTGTTGACAAAGACCATCACTGTGGTTCTGGCTTTCATAGCCACCAAACCAGGATCCAGACTGAAGAAACTGGTGGGGAAAAAACTGGCTAACTCTATTGTTCTCTCCTGTTCACTTATTCAAGCAGGCATCTGTGCAGGGTGGATGGCAACTTCTCCCCCATTCCCAGATGTTGACTTTTACACACTGCCTGGACAAATTCTACTGGAATGCAACAAAGGGTCTGTGATGATGTTCTCCCTTGTCCTGGGCTACATGGGTTTTCTGGCAATCATCAGTTTTGTTGTGGCTTTTCTTGCAAAGAAACTACCCGACACTTTCAATGAAGCAAAGTTTATCACATTCAGCATGTTGATCTTCTGTAGTGTTTGGATATCTTTTGTTCCAACCTTCCTGAGCACTAAGGGAAAATACGTAGTTGCTGTGGAGATCTTCTCTATCTTAGCCTCCAGTGCTGCAATGCTTGGTTGCATTTTTTCTCCTAAGTGTTTCATTATAATCTTGAGGCCTAAATTGAACAAAAGGGAACACCTAGTAAGAACAATGAAGTGATAGCCAGGAAGCAAGCCAGGTTTGGACATAAGAACACCCACTATCTTCCAGGTGGAAATCATTGTTCAATAAAGGATGGAAGAGTGTGATAGGTTTTCTTAGAGGTCCCAGTGGGCTTTGATTGCATCAGCCAGACTGCTTCTGCACTGGCCTTGCCAATTAGGAACTGCTAGTGTGGTAGAACATTTCTGGTATCACTTTTAGGGTTATTTCAATAAGGTGATGTTGCAGGGCATCTTCTCACCACTTTGGTGCTGTACCTTTAAACATCTGTGCCTTCTGTATGAAGCTGCTGGATGAGGTTACCTAATGATCTGACTTAAAATAGTATCTGTGTCATTGCAATTACAGTTTCCAAAGTCTATGGCTCTGAATAAAGAAGAAGAAACAAAAGCATCTCAGAAATTATGTTCACCTTATATATTCAGAAGAGGGCAATGTGAATGCATGGGCAGAGACAAAGTTCACCCAACATTCACTTGCTAGGACCTGAATAGCACAGAGGAAGCTGAAAGCCTGACACAAGTTGTTGAAGTTCACTTAACCCTCTGTGGCCTGCTAGAAAGAAGCTACATAGAGAGAGGGAACATGGATTTAGTTTGGATATAATCTTGTTCTGTTTACAAATTTGTGTGATGGGCAAAAATAAAAATATTTGATTGAGATTTTTTTAAAAAATATATATATATAGATACCTGAATGCCTTTGGCTTTTCCTACGGTGATCTCTTCAATAATTCTTGCTGACAAACTCTAGTAATCCTTTGTGTCAAACCATATAATTTTGAAGGATGTACGTAACTTGGGAGATGGACATAACAATAGGCCTACCTAGGAAGAAATGATGACATAGTTAATAGTTCTGCATTACATCCCTAGTCACTAAGGGCTTCTCAAGTTTATTTGTTCATTAGTTTGCTTGTTCATAGCTCACCTTTCTCCCATCAAAAGCTCTCAAGACTCCTTACACTATATTTAAAAGAGAAATTTAAGAGACCAAAATGTACTATATTTTAAAACATTTCAATGTTTAAAAGATCAACATATCTATTTAAATCCCATTCATGAACTGCAGCATTGAAGGCTGATGATGTCATCTATCAATTATTTGGAAATTTAAAGATTTCACATGATAGGAGCTAAGCAGAACAGAAAAAGATGAAAACAGGACACCAAGTTGTTATTCCTTTCTCCAAATGTACAGAACCCTCTGTGTCCAACATGAATGCAGCTACATAGAAAGAGTGAGAAACAGCTCTACCACCTTCAGTGTGTTGGCCTTTTGCATTATTTGGGTATCCTTTATTCCTTTCTACTTGAGTACCAAGAGAAAGCACATGGTAGCTATGGAGATCTGTTCTATCTTAGCCTCCAGGGCTGCGTTGCTTGACTGCATCTTTTCATCAAAGTGTTGCATTGTTGTGCTGAAGTTTGATTTAAATAATAGGGATCTATTAAGAGAAAAATCAACTTGAAAGTAAGGATTTTGCTTTGTAAGTTTAACTAAAAAGTCATCTTTAGATTAATAAGGCAGTTCGGATGAGAATCCTCTGGGAGACAACATGGCTTGTCTAGAATAAAAGAAGCTTCCTTATATTGAGCTAAATCTATTCAGCCCATTCCTGACTGCTACTTTGTATAGTACGAGTCCCCCAAGATCTCCCAGGCCAAATTTTTTCCTAAAGGAAGTAACTGGCTTGAAACTGCAAGAGCTGAGCAGGGCGGCTGAGGACAGGACATTTTGGAGATTGCTCATTCATAGGGTCAGCATGAGTTGCAAGCGACTTGAAGGCACATAACAACAACAAAAAGTGCATATTGTTGCAGTCTAATGTGAAGAAGAAAATGTTTGTAAAACTGGCATAAAACATTGTATGCAGATAAATGCAATTTTCCTTAGACAAGGGATGGGAAATGTCTTGGAGTAGGGCTGTATTGCCTCCCCATATTGATCAAGTCACATCCTGTGCTAGTAAACTCTGCCGAATTTACTTTAGTATTGATGAAAGAAGTGGAACAATGGGGTTGCAAAGCCAGCTGGACTTTACCTCATTATACCTGAAGTTACCAATCTGACTGCCGTATCCTTGACATTTGGTGACATGGTGAGAAATTCAGGGTGAGGGTGCAGCCCGAGGGCTTCATCTGAGGTGCAGACCATATACCCAATGCACTTTTGATACATTTATGCCCTAAGGTTAACTCTTTGTTTTCTGGGGAGAAAAAAAACCGAACCTACAAAAAAGGGATTTTCATAATGTCTTCCTGGCTCAATATTTTGGCTTTCCGTCACTTCCAGGCCCTGCTAGGTAGCATTCTATGCCAACTTTTCAATTTTTAACTGCTGAATTAAACAATAGTTAAAACTTTTATTCAGGAATTGCACAGGGAACCCAGATATTTTAATCTATTACTTTCCATAACAAGCTTCAAGAGAGCTGTAATTAATTCTAGTGCCTGTCAAAATTCCTTGCGGAGTTTCACTCGCAATTAAGAAAAAATAATAATAGCAAAGGCTGTCGGAGATGTTATAAACAATAGTATTTAGAGGCAAAGAAAGAGAAGGAATACAGGTGCTATCACCAGTCTGTCGTCTACTCGTTTTCATTTTATGCTTCGGGATTCAGGCTTATCATCAGATGGAAAGGCTACATAGCTCAAGCGAATTTAATGAAAGAGATCCTACCAACAGTTATGTAGATTTGCACAGGGTCATCTGAATTTGTGGAGATTTTTGGGTCTACTCAGTATGATCATATTAGTAGTGCTGCTGGTGTTGTTGTTTTTTCCTTACGTAATAGACAACAGTCCCTTTGGTAAATGCAAGATATTTTTCCCGCCTATTCCATTTCACAAGTATCATCAGTCAGGAGACCTGCTTATCGGTGGCATTGTTTCTCAGGCTTTCATTCTCTCCAGGTCATTAAACTTCAGCAAAAAACCCACAATAGAAGTTGAAGACATTGTGTAAGCATCATGTATTGAACGTGGTTTTCCTCTATAAAAAGAGCTGCATCCTCAGAACAAAAGGCTTAAAATACTTTTAAATCTAAAGGCATTTTTCTTACCTTTATACAGTTTTTTCTCTCCATACTTTTATCCATTTTCTCTAGTCATTTCTATGTTACACTGATTTTCTGTGATTAATTTGGCTTAATCTGTTTGCACTTCCCTCCATACTTTGCTATTTCTTCATGAAGCTCTTTTAATTGTATAGTTTATAGGTTGGATCCAGGATCTGCCTTACGTAGATGGAAATGTGCCATTTTCAGGGAACTAGAGAGGCTGCCGTCCATGCAGAGAGGTTTACAAGAAAGTAGAAGTACACCAGCCCACTCATATTTTCCCAATCATATTTAATGTTGATGATGAAGTTGTTGATATTGAACCTATCATGTTGAGACCTAAGACAGCTAAAGTTCCAGAGTTTTTAGATTTTAGGTGCTGTAGCCATCTTTCTGTCCCTCTGTTTTTTTCTTTGTGTGCATCTCTCTATTTTTTATTGCTTTAAATGATTTACCCTTCCTCTTTTATCTCTGTTTCTAGTTATTAAATTCCTTTAAAGCTCATGCTGGTTACTTTTTAGTGTTATGCTACAGAGGAATGGGAGGTTTCTTGGAAATCACTCAACGCTATTGTCATGAGGGCATATGGGTTCTTTAAATGGCACCTCAAAAGGTTGCCACATCGTTTAAGAAAGTGCAACCAGAAAGCGCATTGTTTTGACAGTGAGCACAGTTGTTATCTTTGTATAGACCGCATGTAGGCTCAAGTGCTTCCATAGAGATAGTACATAAATACTGTATCAACCACCATAATAATGGTTGTGACTTCTACTGCAATAACAAGACACAGCAAAAATAATGTACCCATTATATCTCATTGTAGTTTTCTGTCTAAGAATTACCAGCACATTGTGGCCATGGCATTTGCTGTAAAAAAGATAAATGAAAACACTCAAATCCTGTCTAATATCACCTTTGGCTTCCGCATCTATGACAGTTATTTCTATGCACAGAGGACGTACAATGTCACAATGCTTCTTACTTCCACCATGGAGAATTTTGTCCCCAACTACAACTGTGACACTAAGAATAACCTGATGGCAGTGATTGGGGGGCTAGACCCTGAAACCTCCCTTCAAGTGGCGACAATTTTGGCTGTTTACAAGATTCCACAGGTGCGTGGGAGTGCATGGACATTAAATACTTGATTTATGTTTATTTTGTTCTTTCAGCATGAGTGCAGATTTTTGAAAGTTCTTAGTGATGTGAATGTTGCAGGGGAACTGCATTTCCTAACAGTGCTTCCCCTTAATTTTTCTAGCTGGCAAATACAGCTGGCCCTTTTTCAGAACTCTGGTTAGTACACTGTTCAATATTTTTTGCATGTATGCACCATGGATGCTACCATGGTGAATGGATGCTTGCACACGAACAGGCACACAAGCTGCACCTTGTCAGAGTGCTATAGCAACTTCTGCAGTTGGACCTCTGCACATATCAACATTGAGCAAGATACTGGCCTCTGTATCACAACAATGTCATACAGACACAGAAACCAGTATTGCTGAGTAACCGGGATCTTCATTGGCCTAATTTTTTTGTTTGGTTGTTTCACAATTGTAACAAAACTATATTTTAAGGTAGCCCAGGTCACACTGATAGGCACAATGTGGCAGATGGGGGAGGGGAGTGCTTAGAAAACAGTGTCTCATAAAATGTTCTTGATGTCTAAGCCAGCAGGTTGTGGCCCCAGACTGGTAACAAATAAACACACAAACACATAGGCATTGGAATTAAAACAAGGCACAACTTTATCGTTAACAGCTGCCCATAGTACTGGCACTAGCATGGAGGACAGATCAACATCAGCCGACCTGTCTGCTAACTGATGTGAAGCAAGGTAACCAGATATGGGGTTAACCATGTGGACTAACAGATAGCTTTAGAACAACATGTCCATGTCCAAGTGACTACACCAAAACAAACAGGGTAGTGGGCCTCCAATATGAAATCAAATCTTATGCATATGCATCAAGACTTGGGGAAATAATATACTAGCAATAAGTCATACTCTCCTTTTAATAGAAAGTTAACAGAAAATTTGAACCTGTTGCCCTAAAATATGTTGGGTGAAAATTTTGGTAAGGGCAATGCTACAACATCAAAGGACTAAACATAAACATTAACAGAATGAACTTTGGATTGAACCCCCATTTAGTATCTGGAGATCATTATTTCATCCATGAATCACTTCAGTAAGGGTGGTAGAGTGTCAAATCAGAATTAAACAGACCTGGATCCAAATTGTCCCTTGGCTGTGGAAAATCACTGGGCTGGCAATTTTAAACCAATCCTTGAAATCTGACAAAGCTTCAGCACCCAATAAGGTTGCTATAAGTTGCAATGAAACAATACATGAAACAATTACAGTTCCACCTACACAGTTAAGTATGCAGAAGAGTTAAAATTTACATACAGAACCATGAAAACCTCTGAAAACGCTCTGAAAAAATGATCCCTCACACTATCTATGCAATTTACATGAGCACTCATCTCTTGGATTTATCGTCTAGTCTATGCTATGGAAATAACATTCCATCCTCAGGCACACATAAACAAGCATAAAACCCTACACTTCTATTGCAAACACATTTTGTGTGTTCTAACTTTCCACCACCATGTAATCTTCAAGACAGCTATAGGTTGTGAGTTTATATATATGGGACATTTTTTTTTTGCAAAGGTGAATGGTATTTAGTGATATCTTCTTTCTCCACATGACATTTTCAGCTTATATATGGCTCTACTCCAATGATAACTGACAAAGCCCCAGGATTTTCTCCCTATAAGATGTTTCCTCAGGAAAACCTTCAGTATAAAGGGATTCTCTCCTTGCTCCTGCATTACAGATGGACATGGATTGGCACCCTTATTATGGATACTGACAGTGGAGAAAGATTTATACAAGCTACATTTCCAGCATTTTCCATGCACAGAATCTGTGTGGCATTCATAGAGAAGATTCCTATGCTAAGAAATGATGCAGAAAAGTATGACATCTTAAAAGTTGTGGGAAGAATGCGTTATAAAATAATGTATAGCAAAGCCAATGTGTTGGTGGTATATGGAGAATCATACTCCCTTCAATGCTTGACATGGTTATCATATATATCAGAAGGAGAACGTATCTCAGATAAACCACTAGGAAAGGTGTTCATAATGACAGCTCAAGTGGAATTCTCTTCATTTTCCTTTCAAAAGGCTAAGGATGCAGAAATGTTCCATGGGACTCTGTCCTTTACAATCCACTCCAAAGATCCGCCAGGGTTTTGGTCATTTATTGAAAATAGAAAACCTCCCAACACAAAAGGAGATGGTTTTGTCAGGGACTTCTGGCAGCACGCCTTTGGATGTGTATTCCCAGATATAGTTGATGGAGAGATGGATGGGAATGTTTGTACAGGCGAGGAAGACCTGGAGAACCTTCCCAGGTCTGTCTTTGATATAAGCATGAGTGGTCATAGTTACAACATATACAATTCTGTTTATGCTGTGGCTCTTGCTTTAGATGCGATGTTGTCTTCTAGACTCAAGCATGGGGAGAAAGTCAGTGGAAGCGGACTGAACCTCCAGAATAAACAGCAATGGAAGGTAAATAGATTTGATGTTCTTAAGTGGCATCACATAAGTGATTTTATCATTACAGTAAGCTGTCTTCCATTGCCCACATCAAAGCTTCTTAGCTTCCTTCCTCTTCCCATTAAATAGGAATTAAACTTTTGTTGCTTTTCTCAATGTATTTTTCCTCATGGTTTTGCCTTCAATTTCTTCTATATATCTATGCTCAACTGAATATTCTTTGTTGTCTTTGGTATATAGTAACATTATGCATTGGCCAGAATGCTCCTGATGTCCATGTAAAATTGTGCATACCTTGCCACAGCTAACTGGGGTTAATTGATGAGGTACAGAGGCACATCTAGGTTGCATAAATGGGTGTACACCCACGACATGCCCTGGCATCTTGGTAGTTGTTGTTGTTGTTTAGTCGTTAAGTCGTGTCCGACTCTTCATGACCCCATGGACCAGAGCACGCCAGGCCTTCCTGTCTTCCACTGCCTCCCGGAGTTGGGTCAAATTCATGTTGGTAGCTTCGATGACACTGTCCAACCATCTCGTCCTCTGTTGTCCCCTTCTCCTCTTGCCTTCACTCTTTCCCAACATCATGGTCTTTTCCAGGGAGATTTATCTTATCATGAGATGGCCAAAGTATTGGAGCCTCAGCTTCAGAATCTGTCCTTCCAGTGAGCACTCAGGGTTGATTTCCTTCAGAACGGATAGGTTTGATCTCCTTGCAGTCCAGGGGACTCTCAAGAGTCTCCTCCAGCACCACAATTCAAAAGCATCAATTCTTCGGCGGTCAGCCTTCTTTATGGTCCAGCTCTCACTTCCATACATCACTACTGGAAAAACCATAGCTTTGACTATGCAGACCTTTGTCGGCAAGGTGATGTCTCTGCTTTTTAAGATGCTGTCTAGGTTTGTCATCGCTTTCCTCCCAAGAAGCAGGTGTCTTTTAATTTCGTGGCTGCTGTCATCATCATGGAGCCCAAGAAAGTAAAATCTGTCACTGCCTCCATATCTTCCCCTTCTATTTGCCAGGAGGTGATGGGACCAGTGGCCATAATCTTAGTTTTTTTGATGTTGAGCTTCAGACCATTTTTTGCGCTCTCCTCTTTCACCCTCATTAAGAGGTTCTTTAATTCCTCCTCACTTTCTGCCATCAGAGTGGTATCATCTGCATATCTGAGGTTGTTGATATTTCTTCTGGCAATCTTAATTCCAGTTTGGGATTCATCCAGTCCATCCTTTCACATGATGTATTCTGCATATGAGTTAAATAAGCAGGGAGACAATATACAGCCTTGTCGTACTCCTTTCCCAATTTTGAACCAATCAGTTGTTCCATATCCAGTTCTAACTGTTGCTTCCTGTCCCACATATAGATTTCTCAGGAGATAGATAAGGTGGTCAGGCACTCCCATTTCTTTAAGAACTTGCCATAGTTTGCTGTGGTCCACACAGTCAAAGGCTTTTGCATAGTCAATGAAGCAGAAGTAGATGTTTTTCTGGAACTCTCTGGCTTTCTCCATAATCCAGCGCATGTTAGCAATTTGGTCTCTAGTTCCTCTGCCCCTTTGAAATCCAGCTTGTACTTCTGGGAGTTCTCGGTCCACATACTGTTGAAGCCCTACCTTGTAGGATTTTGAGCATAACCTTGCTAGTGTGTGAAATGAGTGCAATTGTACGGTAGTTGGAGCATTCTTTGGCACTGCCCTTCTTTGGGATTGGGATGTAGACTGATCTTTTCCAATCCTCTGGCCACTGCTGATTTTTCCAAACTTGCTGGCATATTGAGTGTAGCACCTTAACAGCGTCATCTTTTAAGATTTTAAATAGTTCAACTGGAATGCCATCACCTCCACTGGCCTTGTTGTTAGCCATGCTTTCTAAGGCCCACTTGACTTCACTCTCCAGGATGTCTGGCTCAAGGTCAGCAACCACACTATCTGGGTTGTCCGGGACAACCAGATCTTTCTGGTATAATTCCTCTGTGTATTCTTGCCACCTCTTCTTGATGTCTTCTGTTTCTGTTAGGTCCCTACCATTCTTGTCTTTTATCATGTCCATCTTTTCACAAAATGTTCCTTTAATATCTCCAATTTTCTTGAACTGATCTCTGGTTTTTCCCTTTCTATGATTTTCCTCTATTTCTTTTCACTGTTCATTTAAGAAGGCCCTCTTGTCTCTCCTTGCTATTCTTTGGAAGTCTGCATTCAATTTTCTGTAACTTTCTCTATCTCCCTTGCATTTTGTTTCCCTTCCCTTCTCTGCTATTTGTAAGGCCTCGTTGGACAGCCACTTTGCTTTCTTGATCTTGGTAGTTAGGTGCGATTAAATGTCTCAAGTTATGTACATGAGCAGCAGTACAATTCTGGCTATGGTTTTGCTAAGCACATTTCTCTGAAAAATAAGGTTCTTCAAGGGCACAGCACTTACTAAAACAATATCACAGAAAATTTCTGCTAATTTCCAATATTACAATTTATTTACAAACATGCAAGTAAATCAGAGCTGGCAATTTCAGGTGCTGCACAGATTGCTAAAAAAATTCTTAAAAAAGAAAACCCCAGAATGTGGAAGGTTACAAAAAACCTGAGTGTGTGCTAAATACTTCAGGCGTATGTGTGTAATCTATTTTAAAGACAACCTATTGAATGTTTTGAACATAAATTCTCCCCCCCCCCATCTGTTATTGTTATATTTGGCAGGGGGTGGGGAAGTCTGATGGAGCTGGAGCCAGTAAAAAACAAAACAAAACAGACTTTAGGGCTGTATGTGGCACTGGGACCACATGCTCCTAACTCTTAAAGTGAGTCATAGATGAAAGGTAATATGGCAAAGGCAGGATACTAGCCTTATGAGCATCAACTGCATTGTCGAAGGACTCCAGCTTGTTGTATTATGCCCCAAGGTGATATCTTATACACCTTGACTGACCTTACATTTTGATTTTACATTTAGCTACATAACTTCTTGAGAAGTATATCATTTAACAATAGTGTTGGGGACAAGATTTCCTTTGATGAGAAAGGGCAGCTAATAGCTGGATTTGATGTTCTCCACTGGATCATTTCCTCCAACCAATCACTTCATGGGGTAAAAGTTGGGAGAATGGATCCCCAAGCTGCTTCAGGTGAAGCATTCACTATTGATGAAGATGCCATAACAAGGCACAGCTGGTTTAAGCAGGTATGTGTCAATAGTAAGTCTTCTAATGTTGTATATTGACAGGCAAGGCTGATTTCTATTAGACCTTCATCACCCAGTAAAAATTACCAGGGATGTTGGCACGTGTTTGGGGTGGAGTCCCAAGTCCAAGTCCAAGTCTTTGGTCCCAAGCCCTGAGTCCTAAGCTCCAAGTCTGAGTCCCTTATTAAAAACAAGTTTTCCCCCCAGAAAAAAAGGGAGGAGTGGGTGGGTTCCAGGTCACAAGTCAAGTCTGAATCATTGGGTGGGAAAACAAAAAACAAAAACCACAACAAAACACAACTGAGTCAAGTCCGAGTCAAATTGCCAGTGCAATTTGACTTGACAGTGAGTCGTGACTCAAGTTTCCATTCCTGAAAACTACTGTTGCATGTATTATTGAAAACTATTTGTATGGTGTGTGGTGGTTAGAGTGTTGAACCAGACCAGGAGACACTGGGCTTCATGTCCTTGCTGAGCCGTCACTCTCACTGGATGAGTTTGTAGGAGAGCATACACATAATCCCTCTGTTTAGCCTTTTGCCCCCCAGATATATTGAAGAGATGGAATGAGAGGAGGGAGCTGTGTTCTTTTGAGGAGAAGGTTATATGTGAATTGCCCAGAGAGTGCATGCACTATGGGGTGATATACAAGTTGATATAATAAATAAAATAAACATAATTAAATGAAACTGACAGCAATCTGACACAGCATGTTTACAGGGCTTATATTTACAGTAGTAATGGGGGGGGGGACACAAGATGAATGTGGTATTAATATTCTCTGCTATACTAAGGTGCCAATACAAAGTAGCTCTCTCTCTCTCATGTACTTACTAACCTAGCTTCTCATAAAATTTCTTCTTGAAAATTTCAAGTTTCAGATCCATGATCTCTAGAGCATGTGATAGACACAAATGTCTGACCGTGACCCTTTTTTTAAAACTTGCTGCATAATTACTTGGCCATAACTCAAAATTGACTTGATGGCACACTATTATTATTTTTGGGACATAATTATTTGAAACAAATTGTTCCCAACATTAACACTTTCCTTTTCTTTTTTTGGATTAGATCCTACCATCTTCTGTATGTAGTGACAGTTGTTACCCTGGTTTTAGCAAGAAAATTAAGGAAGGGGAACCATTTTGCTGCTATGATTGCATCCCATGTCCAGAAGGAACTATTTCAAATCAGACAGGTAAGAAATACAGCAAACATATTAATCAAACAGATCAGCTGAAATCCAAAGGAAAGTGGTTTGCCTGTTTGGGAATATCAGCAGTTCTGAGAGTACAATGAAAAATAGTGCTTTCTTCTGTCCAGTGCCTCAAGGTGTGTAAGTGTACTTTGACTTATCCATTGATGAGGCTCAGACAGTTGCAAGATTTTGCTCACATACATTTATTTATTTATTTATTTATTTATTTATTTATTTATTTATTTATTTATTATTAGATTTTTATCCCGCCCATTTAGACAAAGTCTACTCTGGGCGGGTTCCATAAATATCATAAAAACAATTAAAACAGTTAAGACAATTAAATCAATAGTGTTAATAATGCTCAAGATGGGAAAGTTAAATTATAGTATAAATAAAATCAAGTATTGACAGGAGGGAAGGCCTGCCTGAAGAGCCAAGTTTTTAATTGGCTCTTGAAAACACCCAGCGAGGGAGCCAGGCGCCTCCCTCGGCGTTAGGCCCCTCAACCATCCCTCCTGGCTATGACAAGTGATTCGGGTAGATCTAGGTGGAAGAAGGCGATCTGCCAGGTATCAAGGTCCTAAACTGTTTAGGGCTTTATACGTTATCATTAACACTTTGAAGTCAATGCGGAAATGAATGGGCAGCCAATGCAAGGCAGCCAGAGTGGGAGAGATATGCTGGTATTTTCTCACCCCACTAAGAAGTCTGGCCACCGCATTCTGCACCATTTGAAGCTTCCGCATTAATCTCAAAGGTAGCCCCACGTAGAGTGCATTACAGTGGTCTAATCTCGAGATTACGAGCGCATGGACGAGAGTGGTGAGGGCCCTGCCATCAAGATAGGGTCGCAGCTGGGCAATCCGCCACAGATGAAAATAAGCGGAGCGGGCCACGGACGCTACCTGGGTTTCCATGGTAAGCGCCGGGTCCAGATGAGCACCTCACTCTTTGCGGTGAGAGTCACCCCCCCCAAAAGAGAGGGAGTTTCCCAAACCGCCAATGGAGGGGCCACCCATCCTCAGGACCTCTGTCTTGTCCGGGTTCAACCTCAACCCATTCAGCTGCATCCATTGCAGTACGGTCTCCAGACAGCGCTGAAGGGACAGAACGGCATCCACTGAGGTAGGTGAAAAGGAGATGTAGAGCTGGGTGTCATCAGCATACTGATGGCACAAAGCCCCACACCCCCTGATGACCCCACCCAGCGGCCTCATATAGATATTAAACAGCATTGGGGAGATAATCGACCCCTGTGGAACCCCATAATTGAGACTCCACGGGGCCGAAACAGTCTCCCCAAGCTGAACTCTCTGGGGATGGTCCTCCAAGTAGGATCGGAGCCAGGCAAGCACCAGGCCACCGATTCCCAACTTGGAGAGCTTCCCCAGGAGGATACCGTGGTCGACGGTATCGAAGGTGGCTGAGATGTCGAGGAGGACCAACAAGGACATTTTGCCCCCGTCAGCCTCCCTCAACAGGTCATCCAACAGTGCGACCAGTGCCGTTTCTGTGCCGTGGCGCGGCCTGAAGCTCGACTGGAATGGATCCAGGGCATTGAAAAGATGGGTTTCATAATAGAAAGGTACTGTATACCTTTTGCATGAGCCATTTTTTGACTTGGTGGCTCAACTACCTTTTATACAACTTTCAAAGGGACTAAAATTGACAGACCACTGATTCTGGAAGCTAGTTACATGTACCCTGCTGGGCAAAGTTCAGAATGGACAGAATATTGAAACAGGATGTGTGATCTGGAAAGAATAGATATTCCTTTTAACACAGCAGACATCTGTGTTCATCAAAACCAAATGCACAGTTACAAGATGGGGGATCTTTGGCTCAATAATACTACAAATGAGCAGGATCTTGGAATTGTTGTAGATCACAAGCTGAATATGAGTCAACAGTGCAATGTGTCTGCAAAAAGGGCAAATGCTATTTTAGGGTGCATTAACAAAAGTATAGTCTCCAAATCCCACGAAGTACTAGTCCCTCTCTATTCAGCACTGGTTAGGCCTCATATTGTGTACTGTGTCCAGTTCTGGACACCACACTTTAAGAAGGATGTCAACATACTGGAACAAGTTCAGAAGAGGGCAACAAGGATGTTAAGGAAACTTGAAACCAAGCCCTGTGAAGAAAGACTGAAAGAACTATTTATTTTATTTATTTATTTATTCGATTTATACCCCGCCCATCTAGACCAATGGTCTACTCTGGGCGGCAAGTTTAACTAGGCATGTTTAGCCTTGAGAAAAGAAGAATGAGGGGAAAATATGATAGCACTTTTCAAATACTTGAAAGGTAGTCATACAGAGGAGGGGCAGGATCTGTTCTCAGTCATCCCAGAGTGCAGCACACATAATAATAATGGACTGGATTAGTCCTTCATGGGATTACAAACCTCCCAAAATGAACAAGAAGGAAACACCTCTAAGGATCTTGTCTCTTACTCTGGGTCAATGTTTTAAGCTGTTTGAAATGCTTACACTTCAAAGAAACTTCTATATATACTACAAGGGATTTTTAACTAGCATTTCATGGAATCAACACTGAATAAATAATCTAATCTGAACAGTAAAAATTAATCTGAATATTATGGAACAAGTTAAAACAATTCGGTGAGCTTTATGATGTGTATGCAGACACTAAGGCTACATCTTTTCTTTTTCAGACATGAATGAATGCTATAAATGCACAGACGAAACTTATTCAAACCAAAAACAGGATTTATGTATTCCCAAATATGTAAACTTTTTGTCTTACGAAGATCCTCTTGGGCTCAGTTTAGCATGTTTTGCTCTATCCTTTACTTTGATTACAGGTTTGGTGCTGGGAATATTCCTGAAGCACCACAATACTCCCATCGTCAAAGCCAACAACCGGAACCTCACCTACACTCTCCTTTTTTCCCTTTTGCTCTGCTTCCTTTCTGCATTACTGGGTATTGGTCGCCCACAGATGGTGACATGTCTCCTCCGACAGATTGCCTTTGGCATCATCTTCTCAGTGGCTCTTTCCTGTGTGTTGGCAAAAACCATTACCGTTGTGCTGGCTTTCATGGCCACCAAACCAGGATACAAGATGAAGAAGTGGATGGGGAAGAAACTGGCCAACACCATGGTTCTTTGCTCTTTCCTTATTCAGGCCATCATTCATATTGTGTGGCTGGCAAGCTCTCCTCCCTTTCCAGATGCCGACACACATTCAGTGGCTGAAGAAATAATACTGGAATGTAATGAAGGGTCTGTGATTCTGTATTACTCTGTCCTGGGCTATATGGGCTTCCTGGCCACTGCCAGTTTAACAATAGCTTTTCTGGCTAGAAAGCTCCCTGACAGTTTCAATGAAGCCAAGTTCATCACTTTCAGCATGTTGGTCTTTGGGAGTGTTTGGTTATCTTTTATTCCAACCTCTTTCAGCACCAAGGGGAGATATATGGTAGTTGTTGGGTCATTTTCTGTCTTAGCCTCGAGTGCCGGACTGCTGGGTTGCATCTTTTTTCCCAAATGCTACATTATTGTGTTGAGGCCGGAGCTGAACAGCAGGGAACAAATAATAAAGAAAAAGTACTGATGGATGGTCCTGTCTGTCATTTGTCATTTATACCTACTTGTCTGCACCAGATGAGAGCAGGTCATTACCTGGGGAAGGTGGTCACATTGGGAACAGGATCTGCCATGATGAAGAGCATGACACATTATTTATTTATTTATTTATTTATTTATTTATTTATTTATTTATTTATTTATTTATTTATTTATTGGCTGCCTCTTGCCCAAAGCTTTGACCCTGAGGAACTTTGGAACAAGTTTTCAATCACATGGCTACCTGAGAAAAGGCCATACTGTGCAAACTGACAGATGGCAACTGTAAGGAAGAGTGCCTCAGCTACCACCACCACCTCTTCCCATGAGCCTTGTCCTGTTTTGGCAGGGGATAACCGTGGCTGAGAAGGTGTGGATAGTGCTTTTCTTCTCACTTTTTCTGGTGGGAATCTTGCACCGGTGCTGTTATGCTCTAGAATTCTTCTGATATTTTCCATCCCAGGTGTCAAACTGTATATTTGTTTTATCTGAAGTTTGCCAATTACTCCTTCATTTAAATATCATTTTGGATATTCGAGTAATACTTCCTGAAAAGGAAACTATGAAATAAACTTTTCATTTCTCCTTCCATTTTCCTTTCATAACCTCTTGCTAGAACCTGTGAAATCCTTTCTATAAATACTCAATAATTATGTTCCATTGATTCAACTCCAACGTATGGATCCTCTTTTCAGAGTTTTCTAGGTATGGAATACTCAGAAGTAATTTGCCATCCCCTTCTTTCTGGAATTGTGCAGCTTGCCCATGACTACACAGTCTGATTGTTCTCCTAGGAGGTATGGCTGAGAATTGCTCTGCAGCCAGATATCTAAACCTCTGAGCTATATAGCTAGCATCCTTTCTACTAGAGAACCTTAATTATATAGGACTAATTGCTAAGCATATTACCCATTTTCATGTGATTGGCAAGGCTGTTGAACCACTTCTCAAACATATTCCAAAATGCAGTTTGGGGAGGAGTTTCCACCCCCCACCCCACAAACCACTTGCATCCTGCTTCTCAATGTACCTTAAGAAAACTTGCCTGGCATGAGCAACATGCATGCCATGAAACTTTGGGACTCTAACATATAGTTTTTCTGAACTATACACAAGATCGTGGTGCACAGCCTGATGAAGATGAAACATCATCAAAGGCTAGTTGTCTACTCAGTTTCTTTTAATGGTCCAATAAAGGTATTGCACACTCCTGCATGTGTATTGTGGGTTTTTTGGGGAGGTTGCAAGGTGGAACCACATCTCCTTTTTCTGATTTTTTCTTAATGATGGTTTCTGAAATTGGGTGGAATGTACTGAGTAAATGGGTGGAATGTACTGAGATCTTACTGAATCCATGGACCACTGACCTATTCTGAATCCAAACCACATGACTTTTAGAAGACATGAGTGAATTTTAGAGAACCTGCATTCTTTTATTAAGACTTTCACTTGATGTTGGAATTAATTCGGGGAAAGTGGCTGTCAGATTCTGGGAGTCATACTCCAAAAGAGAGAGAGAGAGAGAAAGAGAGGGAGGGAGAGAGAGAGAGAGAGAGACTAACTTTCCCCTTATTTGATTAATGCATCAGAGCATTAGATTCTGAAGTTGTTATATCCACAGTGAGTTAATTTGCAATTTAAAGGCAGATTCTGCAATGTATCTGTGTATGCTTTGCCCTTGGATTCTTGTGCATTCACACTGTTCCTTGTGTGATGCAGCCAAATAGGAATCACTGTGTCAGTGGCCTTTCAAGATAACAACTCCCTACCTGGAGCAGCATTACCTGACAGGTGTTTATGCCCATATACCTATCCTACATCAAGTGGTGCATAATTCATTTCTGAGCAGTAATTTATTATGGATCACTGTTCCTTCTAATGAATTACTTCTAGGCTCTTATCTAAAGGAGTGGATTTGGCATATGTCAGGGCTAACAAGTTAGGGTAAGAATAGGCTGACAAAGTTGTCTGATGAAGAACCTGGATTCAGGGGCTTCAGGAATAGCAATATCAGTTTAGTCTGCTCTAAGGGTGGTGTCAGGTTTCAACCAGAGATTTCAGCTAGATAAGCAGAGGTACCAGAATCCCTTGCAGAGACAACAATGGCAAAACAGAACCACCAATTCAACATAGCAGCAACAAAAGAGAAGTTTGTACAGATGAAAACAGGAGCAGAAATCCAAACTCAAACACCAAACATCCTTTTGGACAGGAAAACATTCCGAAGTTTTCTCTCCCCTCACCCAGTTCATTTCCCTTGAGGGACAATTCTTGCCAACAGCTGCCCAGTGATTTGGGTGATGTCAAAAAGTGGAAGAACTGCAAAACAAAAGAATACCTAGATAGTCAATATGGAGAACAAAACTCCCCATAAATCCAGACAGGGACCTACAGAGCACATTATTATATAATTACAACCATACCACCCCTTATTGTTCGGTTAGTTTTAGTTAGAGTTGCCTCAACTCTCATACAGTCTCAATAGATTCAGTCAGATACTCTGGTATTGAGAAAGAATAGAAATGTTTCTCTTTTATTCACGAAATCTTATCAGAATAACAAAGAAAACACATTTGCTTGTTACATAGTATATTAACTGGTTAAGTTCATTATTTTAACTAACTGACTGGTTACATCAACATTTCACTCAGATTCTAACTGCCGACTCCATTGCTAGCAGACTTAACTCACACAGAACACTAACAGCCTCTAACTGACACAGAACCCTGACTGAGGTAAAAAAAGGTGGGAAAAGGGTATAGAGGGAACAGTTAGCTGTTGCTATGTGATTGACATTCACCCAACGTCCCGTCCCTACCATCCAAATGTCCCAAAGGGATAATATTTAGGTTGCTATAATTCCAGCATTTTCTCAAAGATAATTCTCTGTCTAAGAGCTGGCATTATTATTATTATTATTATTATTATTATTATTATTATTATTATTATTATTATTATTATTATTATTATTATTATTATTATTATTATTATTATTTTTTTTATTTATTTATTTATTTATTTATTTATTTATTTATTTCATTTATACCCCGCCTATCTGATCTTGCGACCACTCTAGGCGGCTTCCAAACAACATAAAACAACAGATAAAATCACAAAATTATTACATAGACATTTTCCATAACAATTATAAAACAAAAAATAAAGATAAATAGAAAAGATAAAAAGGTCAGGTATTGACTGGAGGGAAGGCCTGTATAAACATCCATGTTTTTAGTTGATTTTTAAAGATACCCAGCGTAGGGGCGGCACGAATCTCCGGAGGAAGATTATTCCAGAGGCGAGGAGCCACCGCTGAGAAGGCCCGATTTCTTGTTCTTTCCCTATGGGCCTCCCTCGGCGTCAAGCTCCTCAGCCTCACCTCCTGACTCACACGGGTGATCCGGGTAGACCTTGGTGGGAGTAGGCGTTCCTCCAAATATCGAGGTCCTAAACCGTTTAGGGCCTTATAAGTAAGCATTAAAACTTTGAAGTCAATGCGGAACCGAATGGGCAGCCAATGCAATGCGGCCAGAATAGGAGAGATATGCTGGTATTTTCTCACTCCACTAAGGAGTCTGGCCGCCACATTCTGCACCACCTGAAGTTTCCGCATCAACCTCAAAGGCAGCTCCACGTAGAGCACGTTACAGTGGTCTAATCTTGAGATTACGAGCGTATGCACCAAGGTAGTGAGCGCCCCCATATCAAGGTAGGGCCGCAGCCGGGCAATCCACCAAAGATGGAAAAAGGCGGAGCGGACTACCGACGCCACCTGCATTTCCATGGTGATCGCCGGGTCCAGATGGATCCCCAAGCTGCGAACCCCACTCTTAGCGGCCAAGGCCACCCCCCCCAAACGAGAGAGAGTCACCCAAGCCGCCAACCACAGGGGCACCCACCCTCAGAACCTCCGTCTTGTCCGGGTTCAGCCTCAGCTCATTTTCCTGCATCCATTGCAATACAGTCCCCAGGCAGCGCTGAAGGGACAGGACGGCATCACCAGCAGTTGGTAAAAAGGAGATGTAGAGCTGGGTGTCATCAGCATATTGATGACACGATGCTCCACACCCCCTGATGACCCGACCCAGCGGCCTCATATAGAGGCCTCATTAATCATTCTAAGCAATATATTCTGGTAGGGTTTATGAAGAATTTGAGCTGTTCAAGGCATAGTGAATTTCCTCTAAGGCCCAGTGAGATTCCAAAGTTGAGGAGGTTATGTGCATAGTCTCGAGAAAGACATAGGATGGATGAAACTATTCCTGCCAAAACATACTGTATGGTGAAGGCAAGCCTTTCCTGGAGACTCATTTCACACTGATGTTTCTGAGTTAATTATATCTGTTCATTAGAACTTCTTCAAGACACTCTATAGAAATGTCAGTTTACAGTGACAGAGTAATACACATTATTTCCATGCACTTTCTGTGCACCATTCAATATTGCTGTGAGACCAAGAGCTTTTCTCCCAAACCAGGCTTTTATGCGCATAGCCTGCAAATGAATAGGGTTTTTTTTAATCAAGTTTGAAACTCTTTTCAGTCCTCTGTAGCTGAGGTTTTGCTTTCCTCTTTCTTCTTTCTCATGTTATACCTATCCAGCCAATGCCTTCATCTGTGACTGAGTACACTATGTGCAGACTTTCTCTGTCCAGGAAACACAAAGCAATGTACATCACATTCTAGTGTCGATCCATTTCCATGAAAGTCTTCATTTTCACTCAAGAGTCAGGACAAAGGAAGGGTAAGTTAAGGATCATTATCAGAGCTTCTTTCGAAGTACACTAGAATGAGCTTTGTGTGTCAAATGATTATTGTAGACATACAGAAGAATGACTCAGAGTAAGGTACGTCTGATTGAGTTCAGTGGGGCTCATTCCCAAATACATGCTTATGGACTCTCAGGCTAGGTCCGAGACAATGAAGTCTTCAGACGTGAAAAACATGTTTTCTGCTGCAATTCCCAGAGGCTCTATGACTCTTGATTGTTACCATCACCTCAATTGCTAGGAAGAGTCAGAATTAATTATGCTTCATGAATTCCTGTAAAACTGAAATTTAAGTCACCATATTCACCCTTCAGACCTCTGAATCTAGAGACTCGGAATGTAAAATGAAGCACATATTTTATTTCTAACACAGTTCATTTTATGCTCCAGCATTAATGTCCATCAGAAAACTGAACAAGTACTCAAGTCAAAGCTTTTGCAATCATACAGAATTCTAACAGAAACTTGCATTAGCACTCAGATTGGTGGTATGAGTGATGATGCTAAAAGCATCCCAGGATGATCTTGTTCAATGCAAGGTCTATTATCCTCCCTCTTCACCTCACAAGTATCATCAACCAGGCAGGCTTTTTCTTGGAGTTCTTGTGTCACAGACCATAATTGTTTCCAGTGAGACAGCCTTCACTAAAGAACCCGAATCATCATTGTTTGAAGAGCTTGCGTAAGAAATATTTGTTTTCTTGATTCCACTGTTTCTGTGACTAGCACTCCAAGAATCGGTTCCAAAAGATCCCGTTTTTGAATGGTGATTTATGCTCTGTTGAAAGAAAATGGGGCAGGGGAGGATTAAACTCAGGTGGCGGGATGCATTCATTGTTTTCAAAGTTATTTCACTTTTCTTTTACACCTTTTCTCCTATCCTTTTTTAAAAAGTCCTTCTGCTAATTATGCTAACCAAGTCTGCTTTTGTTTCTTTGACTCAGTGGCATGGAAACTTATAGCAGCAATGTTTGGGAAATTTTGCTCCTGCTCAGTGGCAAACCTCCTTTAAAATTACTTCAAGTTATATTCTATAAACTATTCCCTTCAATCATAAATCTTTTCTTGCATCTGCTTTGTATATACTTGCTATCTAAAATGAAAATCGGTCATCCAAACTTCAGACCTCTTTCCATATGAATTTTTTTCATGATTTTTTGATGCATATGTCAAAAGGAGAAATGCAATGTCCTTCAAGAATGCCCACTTAGTTTATATTTGATGGCAAAATGTTTTCAGTTTAAATTAATTTTCTATGCACAATTTCCTTCTAGTGTACTAACAAAAAACTACCAGCATATTCTTGCCTTGGAATTTGCGATAAAAGAAGTGAATGAAGATCCTCAGATCTTGCCCAATGTTACCTTGGGCTTCCAGATCTATGACAGCTATTTCAATGCAAAGTGGACCTTTTATTCCACAATGCAGTTTATCTTGTCTGAGAGATTTGTCCCCAATTACAGATGTAACCTGCAGAATACTCTAAGTGGAGTAATAGGAGGGCTCGATCCCCAAATCTCCCTTTATATGGCAACTATTCTGGATCTCTACAAGATTCCACAGGTATGATACATGCATGAACTATGGAAATTTCACATGTCTATCACCCAACTTTTTTTTGTTCTAGATCTGAGTTTTCCATGTAGAGGTAGTTGTATGAAGAAGGAAAGATGGTGAACGACAAAAACATCCAAATAAGGCTTCCTCCATGACTAATTGTAGTTAGATATATACAGAAAAAATAGTGGCATAATTCAAAGTGCTGGTTTTAACCTATAAAGCCCTAAACGGCTTGTGTCTAAGCTATCTAAATGACTGGTTGACCAAGGTATTTTTTAAAGGGATCATTTTATTCTATGTTTTACTTGTGATTTTAATATTGATCTTATGAGTTTTAATGTGATTTTTGTTTCATGCTTTTTAAAATATTGTAATAATTTATTAATTGACTTTTGACTTTGCTTCTTTTAATACTGTAAGCTGCCTTGGGTACTTTGGGAGAAATGCAGGATATAAATATTTTAAATAATAAATAAAATAGTATGACTCCTGGATTGGACCTCAGTGTTGGTGTGAAAACGTTGTGGTCCAATTTGAGACGAGTTGTCTCAAGTTATCCCATTTCTCACCTCTGCTATTAACATATAGAATGTTAATGTGAGGGCACATTCTTCTCAGCCTCAACATCCTATATTAGAGATGGGCACGAACCAGGAAAATACTGGTTTGTGATGGTTCATGGTTCATAGCTACTCATATTTCGCAAATTTTCTGATGAAATGAAGCATTTTGTGGTTCATGTGATTAAGGACTTCCAGGAGCAGTAGAACGGCCCCCACATGAGTTAGAGATGCCAACCTCACAGTGAGTCTTCAGCTGACTCTCTTCCCCACCCCCTCCAAGGTTGGCAAAACTGGATTTGGGATGTCTGAGTTATAGTGCCTCAAAGCAGGTCCCCTTGTAAAGTGATATTTAGCAGCTGCTTCTAGGGGCTATAACCCAGACATCCCAAATCCAATCTTTACCAGACTTGGAGAGTCAGCTGAAGACACTTTTTAATGAATTTGACATCAATAACTTGTACAAGGGCCATTCTACCAGTCTCAGAAGTCCCAAATCACACATACCATGAAGCATACGAATCACCAATACCAACAACAGCTTGGTGTTTCATTTCATTCTGGGCCGGCACATTTCCCTGAAGCGCCACAAAATGAACCATGAAATGGTCCAATTTGTGGGGGGTTTGTTTTTTTTTTATTTTGTTTTGCTTCATGACTCGTTTTGTACCCAACTCTATCCTATGTAAAGTAAAGAAACAAACTCATTATATCATCAGGTTGTTTAAGCCATTATAGCGCTGTGGAAAGGCTTTGACACTTGAAGTTATTATAACAATGTTATCATTTTCTTCTCAAATTTTCTTTTGTATCTCTCATAAGCTCATATATGGCTGTGCTCCAGTGATGAACGATAAAACCCCAGGACTTTTCTTTTACCAGATGGCCCCAAAAGAAACCATTCAAAATACTGGGATCCTCTCTTTACTTCTGCATTTTGGATGGGTGTGGATTGGTGTCCTAACTGTAGATGATGACAATGGAGAAAGATTTGTGGATAATGTGCTGCCGATATTTTATGAGCATGGCATCTGTTTTGCCTTCATAGAAAGAGCCCCCAGAGTAAATTTGGTCACTGAAGTTAAAAATGAGCTGGAAAGAGGGGCAAGAATATATAACAAAATCATGGGAAGCAAAGCCAATGCATTGGTGGTGTATGGAGAATCTTATTTCATGGTGTCTTTGAGATGGTTGCCATATCTCTCTGAATTAGAACAGGTAACAACTACGCTTAAAGGTAAAGTGTGGATAATGACAGCCGAGATAGAGTTTGTTTCACTTGCTTATCAAAGGACTTGGAAATCAGGCATGTTCCATGGTGCCATTGCTTTCACAGCTCACTCTGATGACCTATCAGAATTTCCACAATTTGTTGAAAATAAAAAGCCTTCCAACAATAAGCAAGATGGTTTCATGAGAGACTTCTGGCAGCACGCCTTTGATTGTCTATTTCCAGAGACAGTTTTGCATGAATCGGATGATGAGATTTGCACAGAAGAAGAGAAGCTGGACAGCCTTCCTGAGGCTTTTTTTGAAATGAGGATGACTGGCCATAGCTACAGCATCTACAATGCTGTCTATACTGTAGCCTATGCTTTACATGCCATGTCCTTATCCAGACTTGGTCCCAGAGCAGTGGTGGATGGAAGAGGATTAAAGTTTCTTCAACAAGATTTATGGGTGGTAAGGTCAAGATAAAGGGTTGAATATTTGCATGCCTTAAATACTATTAAAGGAGTAGGAATAAAGAAAATTCTTTTGCAAATCTGTATAGTAAGCTCGACTTCTGCAACCTATGCCTGAACAAAATCCAAAGATTTATATGCTGAATGCTGGAACTTAAAATGTTATTTCAGTGTCAGTGAAACAAGAGAATGAAGGAACAGGAGTGTGCAGAAGCCCCTGGTCTGCTTCATGCACAAATAAAGAGTGTGCAGATCATGGCCAACCTGCCCTGTTATCCTTTAGGAGACAACCCAAGCCACTACATCACCAAGTCCATAACATTATCTGATATCTGACATCACAGAGTAATTGGCAAAAATTTTGGCTCTCTCTTGGTGATGGCAAAATACGGTGTCTTCAATGTTGGCTCCCTATCCTGGGATCCTTTCACTAGTAAGCACAGTCGGGATTGTGCCAGAGTGAATGGGGGAAGCTCTAATTAGGGCGACCCCACCCCTTACAAAGTGACTATTCAGCTCTTCTGAGCTAGGATTGAAGTCTGATTTATTCTGCCCTTTGAGGAACCAGCAGCAGCCAATCACAGATGGCACACTACTAGTATTAGGATGTCCAGGTAGTGATGGTTGCAAAGGCCTCCAAACACAAAGCCCCTTCAAGGCTCCTTTTTCAATATCCTGAAATGGGCCTTAGCTGACTAGTTTACCTTCTGCAGCAGATCTTTCAGATCTTTTTTAGGATGTGGAAATCACCAGGAACTAGAGTGGCTGAAGAAGGACAAAAGACTTTTACACTGGGCTACACAAGTCAGCATATACATTGCATATGCGTTAACATATCCAGGGGTTCAGGTTTTTTGGAATACAGCAATTACAATAGGTCAACAGGTTTTATATGATCAAGTATATTTTCCACCTTAAATTTACTTCACATTATGTTCCATCAAAGGAACTACACAGCAATGAGCAGTTGGGGATAATCATAATCTACATTGAGGGTTGGGGTTAGGAAACCAAATTTGATCTATATTTGTACTTCTAATGATGGACTATAATGAAATTCTCATCTTTCTCCCTTCTATTCCAGATGGGAAATACTCTTTCTGTCTTTCTCTTTGTGCAAGGTGTGTGTGTCAGTAATTTCAGAACTTTTTTCCAAATCATCTGTCTCTGTGGTGGATTGGATGAGAATATTCTCCCATCTGCCTGTCAACCATCCACACTCACTCCAGTCCTAATGCTCTCTTGCCTGTTTTTTCCTGATAACTGTTATCAGACAGGTACCACAAGCAGAGCACATGTGGAAGACAAGAGATGATACTAGTAGGACAACATGCTCCCCAAACTACATTTTGATAAAATTACAGCATAGAGGTTTATGCTGGTCAGCCTTCAGTTGTGTAGCTACACCTGTGCAACCTGAAGTTGTGCTAGAGGTTGTGAAATTTCCAGCAAGCAGCTCTGCTGCCTGAATGTAACTCTCTGCAAACTTACACAGGTGTAACTTTGCACTTACCCAAGTGCAACAGAATTTAAGCCATGGTATACTGGTGGCAACCATACCAGGGCAAGATACTTTAAAATCAGTGTACATCATCATTAAACCTACTTATACTACACTGCTATTTCAGTTCTGGTTATTGCACAGAGATGTGATTCCTCTAGTCCAGTGGTCCCCAACCTTTTTGACACCGCAGACTGGTTTAGCGTGCATGCGTGGTGTGTGTGTGTGTCTGTGCGTGTGTGTGGGAGCGTCTGTGCATGGGGGGGCATGCGTGCATCTGTGCGTGGGGAGGGTGGGAGATCTGTCTCTGCAGCCCAGTCCTGCCAAGGCCACGGACCGGGACCAGGCTGCAGACCGAGAGTTGGAGACCCCTGCTCTAGTCTACTTTTAATAGGACTGTGCCCCCCTAAAGAATGAAAATTGCACCCATCCAGATCATATATGTTTATATTCCAGTTGGAAACAGCCAGCCAACTGCTGTTGAATTATTAAACTGAAAACTTTATTCCATTTCTTCCTAGCTCCATCACTATTTAAGAAGCATCTCATTTAACAATAGTGCTGGAGATGAGGTTTCTTTTGACCAGAATGGGGAGTTAGTGGCTGGCTTTGATGTTGTCAACTGGATCATTTCTTCAAACCAATCCTTTGCTAGAGTGAAGGTTGGGAGATTGGATCCCAAAGCTGTTAGAGATCAAGCCTTCACCATCAATGAGGATGCCGTAGTGTGGAACACTTGGTTTAATGAGGTATGATCTAATTTTAAATAACTTGGGTAGGCTTTTATTTTCAAATTAGTACTGGCTCTGAGTCCTGTTGACAAAGATAATACATTCCCCTGAAATCAGTCTTCATAATTCCTAGAGCAGACCTGTTGGCCTTAATCCTATTGGAATTTTACAGTGGGGGAAGTCGTGGTGGTAAACGGCAACTAATGAACAAGGCAAAAGTAGTGCGCCTGGCATTGCCCCCTTACCCCGGAATAATGACACGAGACAAATAATATGGGATAAACATGGACCACACTTTATTAAATAATCATTCTTGCCCACCGTAAAAGGGGGGCTCCTGCCGTAGTGCAGAATCAGGTTTAAGCAAATGGGCGAGTCCCTAGCCCCAAGTTCTCGCAGTCGTGAAGACAGCGAGAACCCGGTCGGCCCAAATTTGACCATCCCCAGACCTCAAGCCACATTCTGCTTGTTGACTGTTGGTCCGGGTGTGGCCCCAGTGCATCTTTCCCCCCCCCCCCAAGCACTGTAATCATACTATCCGCAGCAATGGGAGGTCAGATGAGCTATACATTACCTGTGATTGTGATGGGACTCACCGAAACCTGTTCTATCTGCACTACCCCCCTGTGTGACCGAATATTTCCACCTCTCAAAATGCCTTCGAACCCTTACCAGTGTGGGATAGGCGAAAAATCCCCACATCCAAAAGCCAACCAGGATACGGGTCAAAAATTCCTATCCAGCCCTGACGGTGACCAGATAAACTCACACTAGTAAATAGGGTGGGTGGGTGGGTTGCCAGCAAGGAAGAGGACAGAGGGAGTGGGGAACGAGGCGTTAAATGGCTCACTCCTTTCCCCCTCCCATCCCGGAATGCTCTCACGAGACTTCCATTGTCTCGCAATATCCGGGAAGAAGGCAATGGCGACCCGCACTGCTGAAGCGTGGCTCGCCAGCGGATCAGGCATGAGGCACATAACTGGCACCTTATTAATTACCTGCAATTTGGCACCACATTCCATGGTATTTTAACTTTCTCTGGGACAAATTGTCTGTAGGATTCTTGTTATTAAAAGAAAAAGGGCTTGATTTTAGCCCTTCTGCACCAGGATGGGATATTTTCATCACCTAAGTGTCCTAAACAATGCCCCTTCTTGCCACATAGAGGGCTTCCTCGTCCACAACAAACCAACAAAGGTAAAAAGTATCTTAACAAATCCATTGGGGTTTTTTTGGGGGGGGGGGTTGGCAGTGAGATACAAATTTGTTACAGCCAATGTAATGCACTGGCTCAAACAACATCCTATGCCTTTTCTCAACAAATGATCATGTGGAAGGTTGACCCTAGGCAGAGAGCATTGCAATTCTCTCTGTGCTCAGAAAATACAAGGAGCGCACACTCAAGCCCAGCTCTAATCGTTACCCTGTTGCTTATCTGTCTGTTCAGCCTCAAGGCATCAGAATTCTCCTTGGGTCCCAGAAAATATCTCTCAACTCAGTGCATTTGTACCCCTAGGAACTGGAAGGCTGACACTGTAGTAAAAGCAAAATTCTGCACATTTCACATACTTGTTTGCAGCCAACCCACAGTAAATATATCTTCTCCGGGCTATTGCAAAGGTGTAGCTACAGCCATTGCCCCAGCATTTCCAGTAACAAGGAAGTGATATTTTTGTTTCTTTTACTTCTCCTGTAACATATGCAAATTTTCCAGCAGCTTAGGGATTCCAAGCTCACTGACTGAAATCCTGTTGTAAAAGTGTGACTTTTGGAGGTGAATTGCCTCAAGTTAAGGAATCTCTGTAGACATTATTTCTTGCGCACCAAGTCGTGTGATTTCAGCATCTCAGCCAGTGTTTCGGAGATTAATCTTTGATTTTGTTTTTCATTTTGTTTTGTTTCATTTTTGGATTAGGTACAACCTATTTCACGATGCCATGACATTTGCTATCCTGGATATAGGAAGAAAATGAAGGAAGGGGAGCCATTTTGTTGCTATGATTGCATCTCCTGTCCAGAAGGGAAGGTTTCTGACCAAGAGGGTAAGAAATATATTGTTGCTGCTATTGGTGTTGTTGTGGGCTATCAAGTTGTAAATGACCTTGAGTGACTTTATTCGGAGACAGGAAGATAAGAGATAAAATGAATGGATGAAGACAAACTCAGTAAAGAATTAACTCCCTACGATATCAATAAGATACCTTTGCTGTCATTTGTTTCCATATTAAAAGCTTTCTAAGGATTTGTGATATGGGTTAAGAAGTTTATTTTTTAAAAAAATGTTTTATTCAATTTGAGATGTCTGTTTGTGAAACAAACAATTGAAGTACATTGGAGAGATTTATGGCATAACTGGGAGACATTAAGACCCTATCTTTTCTTTTTCAGACATGAATGATTGTTATCAGTGCAGAGATGAATACTATCCAAATATAAAACAAGATCTGTGTATTCCAAGGAGTATAAGCTACCTGTCTTATCAAGAACCTCTGGGAATCAGTTTATCATTTTCTGCTGTTTCTCTGTGCTTGATCACAGCCTTGGTGCTGGGAATATTTATAAAACACCACACAACTCCCATTGTCAAAGCCAACAATCGGGACCTCAGTTATACTCTCCTCGTCTCTCTCCTCTTTTGCTTCCTTTGTACTTTCTTGTTCATAGGCCAGCCTCAGAAAATGATGTGTCTTCTCCGACAACCTGCTTTTGGCATTGTCTTCTCAGTGGCTGTTTCTTGTGTGTTGGCAAAAACCATCACTGTGGTTCTGGCTTTCATGGCCACTGAACCAGGATCCAGGATCAGGAAATGGGTGGGGAAAAGATTGGCCAACTCCATTGTTTTTTTCTGCTCCCTTATTCAGGCTGGTATTTGCACTGTATGGCTGGTCATCTTTCCTCCATTCCCTAATGCTGACATGCATTTCGTACCAGAGGCAATTGTACTGGAATGTAATGAGAGATCCCCTGTCATGTTTTACTGTGTCTTGGGCTATATGGGTTTCCTGGCTCTTGCCAGCTTCACTGTGGCTTTTCTTGCCCGAAATTTACCAGATAGTTTCAATGAAGCCAAGTTCATCAGTTTCAGCATGTCGGTCTTTTGTAGTGTTTGGATATCCTTTATTCCAACTTACTTGAGCACCAAGGGCAAAAACATGGCAGCAACAGAGATCTTTGCTATTCTAGCGTCTAGTACTGGGTTGCTGAGTTTCAACTTTTTCCCTAAATGCTTTATAATATTATTTAGACCTGAACTAAACAGGAAGGAACATGTATTAAGGGGAAATCTTTAAAATATTAATGGGAAGCCATTACAGCAAGTAACATATATTCTTTCCAGAAATTTGATAATCTGCTTCTGAAAGAGGATTCAGATTGCACCGTTTTCACCTCCATTTCTTTCCCTAATGTCTCTGCACCAATTTATCCATGCTCAAGTCACAAGAGAGAGTTAACTAAACACATTTGTACTGAGTAGGATTTTATGTTCTATTTCTAGATTATGTTCTATTTGCAGTGGTAATAGAGAATGGTAACTTTGATATGTGAACATGTCTGCATGTGTATCTAAGTATTTCACAGCTTTATCTTCAGGTCATGATAGCCTAGTTTCTCAGCTCCCTCCCTCCCTCCCTCCCTCCCTCCCTTCCTCCCTTCCTTCCTTCCTTCCTCCCTCCCTCCCTCCCTCCCTCCCTCTTTTTAGTAAAAACAAAAACTGTGTATGACAAAATAAACAAAGAGTTGGAAAATAATAATTCTAATTCTCTTCTTTTGTTGAGAGCATAATAACAACATGTCTCACCCATAATGATGTGAAGAGAATATATTTTGAGGTTCCTCATTCTGGTTTGTCAGGACATGACAAGGAAGTACTTCTATTTTTATAATAACAGTGTGATGCATACTAGCACCTATCTCAAAGACTCTGGAAAATAATAATGGAAAAAGTGTCTTGAACTTTACTAGTGCTCCACATGATTCAAAAACAGTTAAAATGGGGAACAGAGGATGTGTTAATGAGGGAATGCTTCTAGATGCACTTCCCTCCAATACTTTTGGAAATAGATTGGAATAAACTTCAACTGTTGCCCAGAGAACATGGCAACATTTTAATGGAACATGGCCTCATGTTCATACTCACATTCTATTCAGGTGCCTTTCCTTTGTCTACCCAATCAACACAGGGAAAATAATACAACCAGAAGTAGACTCCATTTCAGAGATGCTCAGTTTTGGTTTGCATTTACAGGAATTATCCAAGGTGCTGAAATCATAGTCATGTGTTGTGAAGTTAATTCTGACATGATGTCCCGTTCCAGGATTTTATAGGTAGTATATACTCAGAAGTAGTTTACCATTTCCTTTTTCTGGAGGCATCTGGGACTGTGCAGCTTAGCCAAGGCTAGACAGGCTGGCTCTACTTACAGGAGGCACAGTGGGGAATTAAATTCCCAACATCTGGCTCCATAGCCAGATACCTAAACAATTGATCTATCAAGCAACCTGACAGTTAACCCCAAAATAAAATGCAGACCAAACCCCAAGTGGATTCACAGCATCCTTGAAACAGCTATTGCTGCATGTAGCTAATAAGCTGTGTTTGCATCCTGCTCTGCCAGATTCATTGCTTTCATCCTGCAAAAGAAAGAGAAGGAAGACATCTAAGACATTGTACCCCTCTGAACATCTGATGCATGGTGCATGCTAAAAAATAGTTGCTGGTCCCCCCTGTGCAGTGTGAACTCTTACTTTTCACAAATTTATACTATCAGACCTTTTTCACAACCAAATCAATCTGCCTCCCACCTCCAGCCCCATGGTGGAAGCTTTTAATTGCTGGCCTTTTGCTGGATGTGTCAGTGCTGTCCACTTAACATGGAGGTAATAGTTCTGATATAACAGATGTGCTCTTCCCAACAGTATCATTGGAACTATATTGAGTCCTCCATAATTGCTGATTATTTTAATTACTTATTCTGCTTGCTAAATACTCTGTGGAACTTTAGTAACCAAAAGCAACATTGAATACAAGGACTGTGAAGAATGCTATAAATGCCACCTGCTATAAGGTGAAGAATGCTATAAATGCCATTCAGAACCAGGGCAAAGGTCTAGGGATGGGAAAAACTCAGACTGATTTCTGCTGTTTAACATTTTAGGCTAGGGGGTTAGAGCTGAGTCACCTGAACTGCATTATATTCATAAAGTCAATGTTAATTAACAGCAGGGTGGCAATAGCAGGTAATGGCGCAGTAAGATATGGAATGATGTCAATACGTGGTCTTCCTTCCTTTTTCGTGTGATACAATCTCTTTGCTCGCAGTTTTACTCTACTACACACCAGGGAGTGATCAGTATCGCAATCAGCACTCTGGTAACTGCGTGTGATCGTAATACTAGGAAGGCTAGAACGTCTAGTGAGGATCAAATCGAGCTGATGCCAATGCTTCGATCTTGGATGTCTCCAGGAAACTCTGTGTTGAGGCTTCGTATTAAAGAACGTGTTGCTGACACAAAGACCATAATAACAGCAAAACTCCAGCAAGCGTTGGCCATTTTCGTTCATCTTCCCAATGCCAAAACGGCCTAGACAAGTGAGCCAAGAATTGTGATCAGCACCAACTCTAGTGTTAAAGTCTCCGAGAATGAACAGTGGTTCTCTCTCGGGGATTTTTTTGATAGTAGCTGCCAGATCGTCGTAGAATTTGTCTTTGACTTCTGTTGTGGACGATGGTGTTGGTGCATATGCACTAATGAGGGTGACCGGTCCCGCTGATGAGTGGAGCTGCAGAGACAGGATTCTTTCACTCCCCATAGTAGGTGGAACAATGGATCTCAGCAGAGTATTTCTGACTGCAAAGCCAACACCATATTCCCTGGTCTCATTCAATGGACCATGTGGTCGCCTCTCAAAATGGCTGCCGCCTCTCTGCTGGTTCCCGACTCTCAACTGTTCGGCGCTCTGCTCACACAGAGTCCGGCTGTTCCGGGGCTACCAAGGCACTGTGAGGAGCGGGGCTCGTTCTACTGTACCTGGTAAGTGACTTTTTTCTGACTTTTTTTTTGTTTCTGACTTTCCCCCCCCATAGGAACGCATTAATTAAATTTCAATGCATTCCTATGGGAAACCGCACTTCGCAAGATGAAATTTTCGCTAGACGGCATTAACTGTGGAACGGATTAATTTCGTCTTGCGAGGCACCACTGTACAGGGGAATTATCCAATTACTTCTCCATTTTGGATGGATATGGACTGGATTCATCACAGATACTAATGACAATGGATTAAGGTTTGTGCAGACCATGCTTCCAGAATTTTCTGAGCATGGTATTTGTTTTGCTTTCATAGAAATATATTCTGGACTACGTTTTTATGATGATATGGGAGAGATGAATAATGGTGCATGAAATATATCCTAAAGTCATGAACAGCGCAGCCACTTCTCTAATCTTCGATGGAGAAGCCAACTCCATGATAACTTTGAGATGGTTGCTATTTATACCAAAAATGGATAACAAAGTAAAGTATAAAGTTTGGATTTTAACAGTCCAGATGGCGTTCCTATCATTTGTCTTTCAAAGGAGTTGGGATATTGATGCTCTCCATGGTGCCATATCATTTGCAGTTGATTCCAAAGATTTTCCAGAATTCCACACTTTTCTTCTACACAGAAAGTCCTTTAGAACAAAGAAGATGGTTTTATAATGCTCTTCTGGGAGCAGGCATTTGCCTGCAAAATGCCAGGTCCATCTGTCAGTGAAGATGATGATGTATGCACTGGAGACGAGGGACTGGAGAATCTTCCAGGCCCTTTTTTTGAAATGAGCATAACTGGCCACAGCTACAATATTTACAATGCAGTCTATGCTGTCACCCATGCATTACATGGCATGTATACATCCAGAAGCAAAGTGATGCTAAGGGGAGGGAAAAGGATTCTTCAGAATCAGCAGCCATGGCAGGTAATAGCCAAACAGCCAGTCTGAGACCTGGTTCATATATCATCTGAAGAGGTGGGGAAGCCACTACAATTGAATACCCTTCCCACCCCCACAGCTTTGTTTGAACCAAGTTTATAGAATCATACAATTATGTGGTTGGAAATGGCCTATAAGGCCATCAAATCCAACCCCCTGTTCAATGTAGGAATCCAAGTTAAAGTATATCTGACAAATGGCTGTCTAGCTTTCTCTTGAAGGATGTATCAGATATTAAACTGATAAGAACAGATACTACACTTGATCTTAGCCAAAAGGCCGAGAAGACAAAAAGCTCTTGAAGGCCTCCAGTGTTTGGGAGCTTTCTTCCTCCTGAGGTAATTGTTTCCATGTCATACTATCTAACAGTTGGGAAGTTTTTCCTGATACCCAACCAAAATCTAGCTTTTTGTAACTTGAGCCCATTATTACATATCTAGTATTCTGTAATGACTGAGGCCAGATCCTGCCCCTCCTGTGTATGCCAGCTTTTCAAGTTCTTGAAGAGTGCTATCGTCTCTCCCCTCAGTCTTCTTCTCTCATATAGATAGACACACACACAGAGATGCTATACTACCATAAGTAAAATGAAACTACATGAATCTATGCTGAGAAATATCATCCTAAACATTTATCTAGATCTTTTTTTCATTACGTAAGAGTGGTAAAAGACGGATAAGGTAAAATGCAGTTATGAGATTCAGAATGTATTTTAAGTATCATGATAAAGGGTGCTGAATCCATATTTTTACTGTATGGATTTTATTGTTCACTACTCTCTCAAAGAATTTAATAGAATCCTAAACAAGAGAAAGATAATCTTCATTCCAGTCCCTCATGGGACAGCAGAATATATCCTAAGTGGAAAGCATTCAGAAATATGTTCTTCTAAACCATATGCCACATTTTTCAAGGCTTGGCTTTATTGTGGCATTAGTAAGGATTTTAAGATATCAGATGGTCAAGGAGCATTTTACTCTCACCACTCTCCAGTAAGTTTCACAAGCCCAGCAAGAATTTGAACCCAGGTCTCTTGAGGGGTGATTGCACAACCCATGTGATTAAAATGTCATGCTCATCTCTTTGCTAAATGGATGTTAACCCACAAGTTATTTTTTAAAAAAGCACACAGACAGCAATGTGAGTTGAAAATGTTGAAAAATGTGGGAAATGAATTCAGATATGTCACAGAATATTGGTTTTATCTCCAGTATTGAAAGTGTGAGTGTGTTCACAATAAAATGCTCATTCTAGAAATAGGGGGTGTGTATGGGAAGTTTCCCTTCCTTTGTTCCAGGTACATCTTTTTACTTTATTTTTCCTTTCAATTCAGCTCTTCCAGTTTCTGAAGCACGTGTTGTTGAAACCAGGAGCTAGTCTCCGGAATAGCGAGTCAAAGCTTTAACACCAATAACCTTGACACGAGAGAGAGTTCAAATTGTTGCTGTTTTATTTAACTAAATAAAAGGCAGACAGAATTCATGCCTCCAAGTGTAGGCAAAAAACCCCGTGTCATGCAGAGGAAGACTAGGACTTTTATAACATTGATTCCACAAGGAAATGGGAAGAGAAAAGGGTGGTTCATGGTACAAGGAAATGGGAGGAGAATTGGGTGGTTTGTGACCTATTAGCAGAAGGGATGGGATTACAAAGGAATCCAAACTTTATCGGAGTGGGAATCACAGAAGGGATAGAATTTTACAACAGGGTGGGTCTATAGACAGCAATTATGGAAATACATGGTTACATTGTTGTATTGTTCTGACAGGAAAGCAATTTATTATCTTGCAAAGAGGTTACAAAGTTGGATGAAAAGGAGACTTCCAAGGTGATAGGAAATAATGTTTGCATAGGAAAAGGTATTGTGAAATGACTGTCCAGTTTTGGAGTTCAATTTGCTTAAGAGTGGTCTTGGTATTCGCCTGGGGGAAGAGAGACAAAACCCAGCTGTGCTGTGTCTGTTTGCTTCTCCAATCTAGATTGGAAAGCGAGATAACCCACCCTGGTGAAGGAAACCTGGCCAGCCTTATTCCTTTACAGAGACTCTTTGAGGGAACAAAAATCATGTACATATATGTGTATAGCTGGTTGTGTTTTATCCTTCCAAACTGCATTCCGTGTGATCTGATCAAAAGTGTGCTCTTCCTGCGTGTTTCATGTAGTGCTTTTGTGTACATGGTCCCTTCAGTGTCATTTAACAACAGTGATGGAGATGAAATTTCCTTTGACCAGAATAAAGTATTAGTTGCAGGACTTAATGTTATAAACTGGGTCATATATCCAAACCAAACTTTTGTTAGGGTGAAAGTAGAAAAGATGGATCCTCAGGTGCCACCAAACCAAGCATTCACTATTAATGAAAACGGAATTCTGTGGCACAACCGGTTTAACCAGGTTGGTCTCAAATGCAGACATGCTAGAAAGTGTTCCAGTTACTTTTTTAAAAAAAGGGAGGCAAAGTCTTTCTTACTTTCATATTATGACCCATAGTGACAAGACACAATCGCTTTGTGTCCTCTATTTTCATTTTCTCAATTACTACTCTCTGTATGATTGGTAGCATCATGAGCCTGCCCAAGGTTGAAAATCATCAGGGGAGGCCTTTTTCCCCCTCCATCCTGTCACGCTCATAGGTGTGTTTGCTGAGTACACAAGAGAGAGCCTTCTCCACTGCTGCTCCCAAACTGTGGAAATCCCTCCCACAGGAGGCCAGGCTGGCCCCTTCTTTGTTGTCCTTCTGCAAGCAGGCAAAGACCTTTCCCTTCAGGCAGGCTTATTTTCAGTAATTGGCTGCCTAAGAAGAGGGCTACTGCTTTGTTGTTGTTACTGTTGTTGTTTTGATTTTTATATTATTTGTTTTAATACTGTAAGCCACCTTCTGTCCTCTTGCGAAGAAAGGCAGAGTAAAAATATTGAATGTCACATGAATGACACTCTTACTCTGATGTAAATGAGACAGATAATATATATATACATGCACACATACACACGTCTATGTCTATGTCTAGGCATATACATAGGCATATGTATGTATGTATGCATGTATACATGTATTTTGTGGCATCAGGCCATTTCCAAACTATGGTGATTCTAATAGGGTTTGTGAGGTGTCAAAGGAATGGTTTGTCATTGCCACCCCAATGAGTTCCAATGGCAGAACAGGGATTTAAACTTGGTTCTTTTGATGTGGGTGCATCTGAAATCACTGGTTTTGAATTTGCTGCATATAAATACTAATAATGTGTTTTTGCTCTAAGTCACAGAGAAGCTAGTTTTTAATAGACTTTAATAGTAGTAGGCATCCTTCAGTCTCAAGAGACTATGATAACATGCTCTGAATAGAGGTCTTGGAACAGCGTCTAGTGTGGCTGAGAAGGCCAATTCGAGAGTGACAATCCCTTCCACACTGAAGACAAATACAATCTGTCCCCTGTCCAGCTCCCTGATTTTGCTGGTTTTGGGACTGCCTCTTTGCCTCGGCCTGCTGAACAAGTGTCTCTGCAAATTGGGAGAGGCCCTGCTGCACCGCCTGCCTCCAGGATGAACACTCAGATGTCAGAGTTTCCCATCTGTTGAGGTCCATTCCTAAGGCCTTCAGATCCCACTTGCTGATATCCTTGTATCACAGCTGTGGTCTCCCTCTGGGGTGCTTTCCCTGACTTTAATAGACAAGGCATATATATGCTGATTGAAATCCTATTGCACTTGCAGAAGCTACACCTGCAGAAGTTTGCAGAGGTTATGTCCCGGCAGTCCATGTGTGGCTCAACTATTTGGACAATTGATTGTATATCAACTTGTGCAACTATGCCTGCTGAATTACTGGGCTGGGTACTACCTGGTACAAATATTGCATTTGCTTGCTATGCGTTGCATGACTTCTAATTATGCAGCCATTAATGTTGGATATTATTATTTCTCATTCTCATTCAGTATGCTCCTCTTTGGATAATACATCAACATTCGGTTCTTAGTGTCAACTTATAGTCCAAAGACTCTCTCCATCGTTTGGAAAACAGGACATTGCACATAAGGATTCCAAGTGTTTGCATAGAGACTGACATTCTTCTCTTTTCCTTCTGGATTAGACACAGCCTGTTTCATGATGCAATAAGAACTGCCACCCAGGTTTCCACAAGGAAATTGTGGAAGGAAAGACATCCTGTTGCTATTGTTGTGCTCCGTGTCCAGAAAGAAAGATATCTGACCAAGAAGGTGAGGCTTGTAATGTATCATCAGACTGGCTTTCCTAGTGCGTGTGTTTTTATTTAAACTTTTCAGTTTCAAAGAGAAAATTCTCTCAGATATGAGGAACCATGGAAACCCACTTTTGCTGCCCTGTTGTCAAGCTGTGAAATGTGGTGGGAGGCCTTTGATTTTGTCAAGGACTCAGAAATAGTCTTTCAATTAAGGAGAAAAAGCTTAACTATTTTCTGTTGAAGCTTATTTTAAGTTTTTTTTTTAAAGTGCCACATTTCATTTTTAAAATGCCAGCATGAAATGGGTATTCTGTGGGAGAGCAAGCATGACAGATTCTTTTAAAAACCTTGTTATCACTTTTCCACTTGGGTGAGCCCCTAACAAATTTTGCATCTATACAATCCACTGGTGATTTTTTTAAAAAAAACAAACAAACTATAAACCTGGTTATTTAGGCAGGCATTTGAAAATGTTAGACCCGCACAAACTCAGCTGAGCTTACCTAGCCTACCTGATCAATGTCTTCCATCTTAAATGTTTTAAATGTTTTGAATGCTTTATGTTAATGTGGTTTTATGCTTTGATGGTATTATTTATTTGCATTTTATTATTTGTATTTTTTTGTTCTGTTGATTGTATTTTAGTTATGTGATTTTATATGTTGTAAACCGCCCAGAGTGGCCTTCGGCCAGATGGGTTAAATAAACAAACAAACAAATAAATAAATAAATTCTTTCTCAGATATGCCTAGCTGTTTCTAGTGCAAAGATGATCATTTTCCAAACAACCACCACAATGAATGCATTCCCAAAGTCATCCCCTTTTTGTCTTATGTGGAACCTTTAGGGATGGCTTTAGCTACTGGTGCCCTTTCCTTCTCTTTGTTGACAGCTCTGGTATTAAGAATCTTTATGAAGCACCGTAACACACCCATTGTTAAAGCCAACAATCGGAACCTCACCTACACTCTTCTCATCTCTCTTCTGCTCTGCTTCCTTTGTGCATTGCTATTCATTGGCCAGCCTACTAAAGTGACATGCCTTCTCTGCCAAACTGCTTTTGGCATCATCTTCTCAACAGCTGTTTCTTCCGCGTTGGCAAAAACCATCATTGTTGTTCTAGCTTTCATGGCCACCAAACCAGGAACCTCAACAAGGAAATGGTTGGGGAAAAGACTATCAAATTCTATTGTACTTTTTGGCTTACTTGTTGAAGCAAGCATTTGTATTGTGTGGCTGTCAACCTCACCTGTATATCCAGATACTGATATGAACTCAGTTACTGGCAAAATTGTATTGCAATTTTGGCATCACAAACAATGTTTTACTGCACATTGGGCTACATGAGCTTTTTGGCTTTTGCTAGCTGCACTGTAGCTTTCCTTGCCTGGAAGCTACCAGACAGATTCAATGAAGCCAAGTTTATCACTTTCAGCATGTTAGTCTTCTGCTATGTTTGGTTATCTTTTGTTCCAACCTACTTTACTGAAGGGAAATATATGGTAACTATGGAGATCTTCTCTATCTTAGCTTCCAGTGCTGCGTTACTAGTTTTCAACTTTTTTCCCAAGTGCTACATTATTTACCTGAGGCCTGAACTGAACAATAAGGAACACTTAAAATACAGAAAGCACTGATGAAATTCTCAAGGTCTATTAATATCTGTCTTTTAGTTATCTAAATTCTTGATAATTCAAAAATGCAAGAGTTACTTGCATGAAACAGCCCCGTGTGGCAGGGTGTATAAACAAAATAAAATGTATTTCATCTAAATATATGGAACCTAAAAACATACAAAGAAAATTAAATGAAATCAGAGAAAATAAAATCAATCAAAACATACATTTCTTGTTTTGTGGTATTTCTTTGTGTGAGTTGATTGCAGTGTTTCCCTCCCTCTAGTAAAAAACATTTGCATACCAAGTGCCTGATATTTGTTTACAACTTTGCAGCAACAATTTATTAACAATTAGTTCTTCGTTTCAACCTTTATGAGCACCACAGGGTAATGACATTAGAATTATAGACATCTTTTCTGTGTTAGCCTCCTGTTGTGGTCTGGCTCACAAATATTATACCAGTGGAGTGAGAGCTGGAGAATATTAAGAACCACTGATCAAATAAAAGCTACTTTGAGCACTTTATTTCTTTCACCCACTTGACCAATTTAAACTTTTTTAGACTACTCCCTCTAAAAAATAAATTCAGGAGAGGAATGCAGTATTATTACTAACTTTCAACAGAAATAGACTGATATGTCCACAAGCAATCAGTGTTGTCCTTTTTAAAAAAAATTCTCTAGACTTGGTAACTAATCCATGACTCCATTTAGAACACACAATAGGTTAGAAAGGTGAAACTAATTTTCAAAACTGTAACCCCTTTGCAGCTGACAGTCATGCACTTCTTTGTTATACAAACCCAGCCATTATTCCTGCACTTCAAATCTATTATTTATTTATTTATTGAATTTGTACCCCACACCATCTGGCAACCAGGCCACTCTGGGCAGCTAAAAACAATATGAGCAACAATACTAAAACACGATAAAAAATAAATTAATACATAGCCAAATAGGGTAAATTAAAACAGATGGCAATGAAGGTGGTAAAAAGGGTGATGGAGAGGATTGCAAAAAGGATAGTAAAAGGGATGGTGATCAAAAGATACTAGGGAAGCAACAAAGCAGGTCCAAATCCAGCCCAAGTGTTCCTACGTTACAGACTTATTTATATAATTCTTTGTTGATATTGGCAGCCTTAATATCAAGGATTTCACCCCATAGAAAGCAGCAAAGAAAGCTGTCCTCAAAGTAAAAACTATTCAGCAATGAAATGGGGACACTGACCTTTCAGCTGTAATATTCTATTTTTCTCTAAGATCTAATTAAGGTTGAGTTAATAATTTTCTTCTGATTCAACGTTTGCTGCAACAGTGCCCCAGAGGAGGATGCAGGGCAGGGAAGCTGGGGTGCTGCCTCTGAGTGGGTCCTGCCAGAGGAGGTGGGGCTAGGAAGTGCCGAATACTTGTTCAGTTGAGAAACAAACCAGCACAAACTGTTAACTACCTACTGTATGTGGTTACAATGATTTAACACAGAAGGTCCTCAGTGTTTACATTAATAGCAGTAAGAATAGATGTAGTGTTAATTTGAAGTTCTTTCTTTTTCTTTCTTTCTTTCTTTCTTTCTTTCTTTCTTTCTTTCTTTCTGTGTTCACAATTTAAAATTATGCACATATATGAAATATAGGCTGAAGTTAAAAACAAATTACAATGTTAGGGCTATCAGACTATTTTTGACCAGAAGCAGGCTTCTTCAATAGCATTGTCTTAGCCATTTCATAATCTTCTTTTGTACATGTGGTGGGGCATAAATTGTATGCACATAAGTACTGCACTGACTGAATTTCTCCACAGTCACAGAAAATTTGTCCAAGTAGCCCCATCTTATTTGATTATTCTTTGAGCTTCCTACTTCACTTCAAAGTCTAGTAAGTGACTTCCAAATGGTCCAGATAGAGTCTTGTCCTGGTAGGAGACAGGTATGTTGTTTTTGGGGTTAACTAGAAAGCATAAGTTTGGAAAAGATGGCACATATAGCAAATGAGACTGGAAAATTACTTGAACTACTTCCACAGTTGATTACATGATGTAAAACAGCCATGAGCTTTTGGCCTCTGGCTTAACATTCATGGAACAAAAATTGAAGGAAATAAATTGGAAATAAATTAGATAACCAGTAGTAAAATATAAGATTGGGAGCAAACACAGGACGCAGAACGTGAAGAATGATGGTTTGAGAAATTGTTTAAATGTTTGTTGATCTGGATATTAGTGAAATTTATTGAAATGGAAACTCTTGATATATAAGGTCCATTGGATTGCGGAAACTTTTTCAATATTTTCTCCTTAAAATATGTTCTTTTCTGTTCAGCTCAGGCTTCAGAAGAATAATGAAACATTTGGGGAAAAATATGAAACACAACAGCCCAGCACTTGAGGCTAAGATGGAGAAGATTTCTACAGCTACCATAGGTCTTCCTTTAGTACTCAGATAAGATGGAATAAAGGACAACCACACACTACAGAAGACCAACATGCTGAAAGTGATGAACTTGGCTTCATTGAAACTGTCTGGGACTTTCCTGGACAAGAAAGCTAGAATGAAGCAGACACTGGCTAAGAAGCCTAAGTAGCCCACAAGGCAGTAAAACATAGTAGTTGAACCTTCATTGCATTCCAATATAATTTCTTCCATCTCATCTGAGTGCATATCATAATCTGGGAATGGAGGAGAGATTGCAAGCCATACAGCACAAATAACAGCTTGAATGAGGGAACAAGAAAGCACAGTGTAGCCAGCCAGCCTTTTCCTCACCCACTTCCTCATTTTCGATCCTGGTTTGGTGGCCATGAAAGCCAAAATCACTATGACAGTTTTTGCCAGCACAGAAGAAACAGCCACACAGAAGACAAGGCCAAAAGTCACTTGGCGCAGAAGACATGTTACTGTCTCTGTTTTGCCAATGAAAAGCAATGCACAAAGGAAACAGAGAAGGATGGAAATTAGAAGAGTATAGGTGAGGTTCTGGTTGTTGGCTTGCACTATGGGAGTGTTCTGGTGCTTCAGAAAGACTCCCAACACCAGAGTAGTGACCAGTGAAAATAAGACAGTAAAGCTGGCTGCTATGATCCCCAAAGGGTCTTTATAAGACAGGAAGATTAGAAGCTTTGGAAGGCATAAAACCTGGTCCTTGTTTGGGTACTGGTCTTCTGGACATTTAATACAGTTATCCAAGTCTGAAAGAGGAAAATTGATATTACACTTATGCCAAACATCACATGATAATTCCAGTCTAATAGACAATTGTCTACTGAGTGATAGAGTGGTCGTCTGACCAGATAGGCGGGGTAAAAATACAATCAATCAATCAATCAATCAATCAATCAATCAATCAATAATTATGAATGAATTATGAGGATTATGACAGAGAGCATTATAAATCTGTACCAATCTTGAAGTAAAAGTATATCAATCCTTTGAAATAACCTGAATTAAAGCAGCACGATACCTAAAATCTGAAATATATAGTTATTTGGGGTAAGTGGGTGGGTAGAATACTACTTTAATCCAAAGTGACTTAAAATAGGACACATTAAATGCCTTTGCAAAAGAGATCTTGGCGAGCAAAAGGAACTGGAGAGATCTGGAAGGACTGAGGATTTTACTCTTTATTTTTGAACTATAAATGCCACCAAGCTCAGAATTTTTTCTTAAAACAATCCTCATTTTCTAAAGCGGTATGCCACTTGCACGAACAAACAAAGGCACTGCTTAGATGAGCAGAATTAGCTGTTACATGGACCATTTCCAAAGTGAATACATTTGCATACAGTAGGGTCCCTGTATCCATAGGATCGGTATCTGCTGTCTGAAAATGTTAAAAATATTAAGAGAAAAAACTAGAAATATGTGCAGTATTTTCATGATGTATAACAGAACTGGCTCCCTCTAATGGCCAGTTCTGGTAATACATGGTGAAAATACTTTCTGGATATTTTTCTTTTCTTTTACCATGTTATGTAGTTTTTAAATACTGTTTTAATGATGTAAGCCACCTAGGGGCGTTTTGGGGAGAAAGGCAGAATAGAAATATTTTAAATAAATAATGAATAATAATTGTATTGTGTTCACTATTATCCACAGTTTTCAGCATCTTTGGGAGGGGGATGGAACCAATCCCCCATGGATACGGGTCCCTACTGCATTGCAAACTGTGAAATCACTCATCCAGAGAACTAATGTTATACTATTTTATGTTAATAGTATAAATTATTCCAATTTTTTTTTAAAAAAAAAAACTTTGTTATACAACATCACAGTGCCCCAGTGGGTAGAAGGGTGAATTAGGATTAGAGATAGGGGTATTCGTATTCGAATACAAATCTCCCCGCAGAGGTGGAAATAATGAGGGTCTGGCCCCATGGGGCCGGACTGTCCGCTCACAATTTCGCCGCTGCTGCTGGCTCCACGGAGCCTTCCTATCACGCCGTTCTCCGCAATGGATTAGCCACTGTGCGACCTAGCAGAGAGGCTTGTCATCCCGCCTCCTGCCAGGAGTGGGTAATGAATTGTGGACAACGGCGCAATAGGAAGGCTCTGTGGAGCCAGCAGCAGTGGCAAAATCTTGAGTGGACAGTCTGAGTGGACAGACCCTCGTTATTTCCACCTGTGCGGGGATATTTGTATTTGTATACGCAAATTTAGGATTGAAGGATTTCTCACCATATCCCATCACACATTCTTCACTTCCCAGTCTTACTGAATTAGAGGAGTGGTGACCTACAGTCAGAGCATGTGGGATACCTCACTTCTCTGTAAAATGAGGCACCTCTCCTTTCCACCATTAATAGCACCCTCCTTCATCCACTCTTTTAAATACTATCTTAAATACTATATTTTTCCAGGATCTGTCTGATAAGCTTTCATTATCAGGCAGCCATCAATCATTTCTTCACACACAACACATGGTTCAAGGGAGGGTAGACCTATCTCCACCCCAATATGGCCTGTTTTACACTCTGAGGAAGGGGCTGGCAATCTAGACCCCGGATATTGCAGACAGATTCTACAGTCCATTGCAATTGACCAAAGGGGAAATATAGGATTTCAGAGTCCAAAAAGCTTTGAGACAAAATGTCTGGTTGCTTATCTCTGCTCTGATCCTCTTCAGGGTTGGCCCTATTCACATCAGGTAGAGTGAGGGGTTCACCTCATGTGATATTGTGCTGGGTGTGGCAAGTTGGCACAGCTGGCTCTTTTTACAGTTCATAGCTCTGAGGAGTGACTTGGAAAATTGACTGTATTGTGGCACAATTTTTTCTGGTCCTCTCACACAGTCCTTCAGCCCCAAGGCCTCTCTGGAACTGGATGTGGAAAAATATAACTCTACACAGTAGGAACAGGCTTCAGATAATGGGGAGATTGTGACTGCTGCATTTTCCTTCTCCACCCATATCAAGTGGTGGTAGATCTTTGGCCACTCCAAGGAAGAAGACACAGTAATCATCTTGTTAGATCATATTGGATGCTTCTATTCTGTATCTCTTACCAGCTTTATCTGAAATCTCTCCTTTTGGACATGGGATGCAGTCATAACAGCAAAAAGGCTTCCCTTCCTTCTCTTTCCTTCTATAACCAGGTTGGCAGTTGTCATTGCACAGAGAAAGGGGCAGTGTCTAAACCATAAATATATATTAAAAAGAAAACATTATTGACTCAGTGCTAGGATATTACCCTTGCAGAAGAGACACTTCCACAGTGAAAACAGTGCATTTGTCCTTCATGGCAGTCACTGCAATTGCCAATTCTGTCATTAGAAATGGAAAAGAAATTCAGCAGGAATTGGGATTAGTACTAAAAGCATTGATTTCACACACCCTGAGACTTCCTGAAAGACAAAGCTTATCTTGAATTGCACACATCTGCAAGGTTTGCAGTACGTTTAGGGGGGGAAATTATACAACCATGAATGCAATTTAAGAAAGCTGAACATCTAAAATCCTTACAGTTGAAAATACTGCATCCATATTAGTGCAGGAGCAAGCATGTTCTAAGATCTTCATGAAAAGAACTTCAATAAGTTTTGTTATCCAAATCCTACAGTATGGAAGAATGGGATACAAAAGGGGGCTTGCCTAAGGCTACAGTATATAATAGTAGCAGAACATAGGTGATAACTGAACTGGGAGCTTCCTAGACACTGATGCTGGTTCAGAAGCTTAACAATTGACAACAATTTTTGTCCTACCTGGTTAAACCAGCTGTGCCACATAATCGCACCTTCATTAATGACAAAGGCTTGATCTGGAGGAGACTGGAGATCCATCTTTCCAACTTTCACTCGATGAAAGGATTGGTTTCCAAATGTGACCCAGTTTATTATATCATACCCAGCTTCTACTTCTCCATATTGGTTGAAAGAAACTTTGTCCCCAATACTGTTATTAAATGACAACCCTCTTAAAAAGTAGTTGAGCTACAGGACAGAAAGACACAGATTCAAGAATATATAAATTTATCCATAGAGGTAACAACAGAGTCCCAGATCTTAAACAATTTGATACAACAAACATAAAATGGTTAAAATAATAACACTATTAAGTACATAGTAGCTGGCTAGATATCTCAGTGGTTAAGGTATCTAGCTGGAGAGCTAGAGGTTGGAAGTTTAAGGCCTCGAAGGAGAAGAGCCAGCCTGTGTGATCTTGAGCAAGCTGCACAGTCCTAGGGCTCCAAAAATAAAAATATAAAAAAGGAAATGGTTAACTGCTTCTGAGAACTCTTGACTTAGGAAACTTTGAAAAGGGTCACCATAAGTCAGAACTGACTGGATGACACATATTAGTATTAACGACATGTTATCATTTTAAAATATACCGTAATTTGTGATGTAGGTTGTTGTAGGTGACCAGAAAAAATGTGAACATTTTTTAGAGCTTTGAGTCCCAGGTATCTTCCAGATGGCCCATTATCATGCAGGTTTTTCCACTTCCTTATATCTTACAAGTTATTATAAACCTAGACAAGCACTCACCATGGCAGCAGAAGAAGTGCTGGCATGGATGGAGTGGGAATGAGAAGGCTGCTCCACACAAATCCTGAAGAAGGGAGAAGAAGTTTAGGGCTTTGGGTGGATGGGAAACCGCTCAACATTGTTGAGGTCCTCAAATACCTCAACAATGCCATGCCTCCCTGATACAGAGGGAGGCTTACATCTGCTGGTTGGGTGATGGCTTCCAGCAGCTGGCAAGAAACAGAAGCTGGAAATTGCCGTCCTTCCTCAAGATTTCAGAAAGCCTACACTTGGAAAGGCTGTGGGGGAAGGGAAGGAAGGGAAGAAAGGAAGTGTTTCGTTGGCTTGTGCAACTAGCACGAAATTTGAGAAGTGTCTTTATGCTTGCGTTCTTCATAATACATCAGTACTAAAAATAAATCAAGAGTTCAGTGTTGGAGAGAAAGGTCTAGGAATGTAGGAGATAAGGAAGTGTCATCGGAACATTAAGAACATTTGCATTGTAAGCAGTGATTAGTAGGGAATTTAAGGGGATACAAATGTTTGTTTATTTCAGGCATCTCTATACTGCTGACTTAGTGCAAAGTGTTACTCTAAGCAGTTTACAGTAAGACAACACAGCAAAACCTTCCACCTCAGATACCAACAACAAACATCTCTAAGTAGTGAAGACAATAAATAAAAATCCCAAATGATGGCAAAACAGGGTACACATACAAAATTAACTTAGTTGAAGATATCCTTGAATGTTTCTTGAATAGAGATGGGGTTCATGGTACATCAAGGTTGATGAACCACAAATTTCCCCGCAGTGAACTGATGAACCACACCCCATGGCTGTCTAAAAAAAAAAAAGCTGAACTCCCCTGCCCCCACAGCCTGGCCCCCACCCCCTTCCCACTGCTCCCCTCAGCTCCCTACCTTGTCCTACTGCCTCCTTCACCACCACGTCTACCACTGCCATCTCTGCCGCTGTCTCTCCATGCCACCACCTCCACTGGAATGGAAGCTAGGCTGGTGGAACAGTGGTTTCCATTCCACCAGCCTAGCTTCCATTCCGTTGCAAACAGTGGTGGTGGGGACATCCCTTTCAGCAGCCAGGCTTGCCCTTTCTGTCTATGTGCCCATGGATCAGCTGTTCGGTGGGCCATTGACAGATAGGACAAGCCTGGCTGCCCAAAGGGCAGCCCACCCACCCTGCCATTTTTGCAAACAGCAGCTGGGTTTCCCTTCTGGCAGCCTAGACTTCCCTCTCTTCCTGTGCCCCAGAGAAACAGCAAATCCACGGGGGCATGGGCAAAGAGGGAATCCAAAATGAATGGATGAATATAAAATGGTTATATTTGTCCCTTCATATTTGTTGTGGTCCCTGGAAGTGATGAATACAAAGAAATGAATATCCAACGAATCAGTGATATTCAATGAATATTGCAATTCATTTTTATATTTGTCCCCATATCTATTCTTGAAACTAGACAATCTTTAACATGTTCCATCTGGAAGAGTCTTCCATCCTTAAATTGGCACAACAGTTAGAATACAACAGTGATTTATGTGATTTTACCAGTAGTGCTATACTGAGAAGCCCTTTCTTTCTTTAGAAGGGCCATTTAAGGGGCTTTTGATAATTTCAAATGGCACTTCCCATTTAAAGAAACTCCCTTTTTTTATTTCAACAAAAGATCCAAAAGAACTTTCAAAAGTGATAATTTCACAAAGATACAAGAACACAACAGCCCAAATCCCTGCTTGGATTTTCTAAGGTATACCAATTCAGTGGGCAGATGTACTCGCAAAAATCCAAGCAGAGATTCACTAATTGTCAGTGAGAAGCTATTGCTAGTTACGCTGTTTACTTTGCACAAGTGTAACAAGGCAACAGGATTTTGTCCAACATTTCCGTATTGTAATTTTTGTAGCATGATAACAAGCATTAGTGCAGGTTGTTGGAGAAAGGGATTGGCCCTCAAGGACAGAGAGATAGCAACAGATGACACAGAATAATCAGGAACATTTCAAGATTGCATTCTGTTTCTAAGTTTCATCTACTGACCAGAGTGAAAACGGGCAATTTTCAAAGAAAGTGATATTTCTGGCTGGTAGGATAAGAAATAAAAGATAATGAAGTCCTAAAAAGCTGGGAGAGATAGAGGAAATGGGTCTTCTCCTTATATCTTTAGGTAAAGACCTCACTAAAAAAAAATCCTGGTCATTACTTATTTATTTATTTATTTATTGAATTTGTACCCCGCACCATCTGGCAACCAGGCCACTCTGGGCAGCTAACAAGAGTATAAACAACAATATTAAAACACGATAAAAATAAATAAATTAATACAAGCCAATTAGGGTAAATTAAAACAGACAGCAATAAAGGTGGTAAAAAGGGTGATGGAGAGGATGACAAAAAGGATGGTAAATTACCTGCCATGGTTCTTGATCCTGAAGCTTCATTAGCCCATCAAAGTTCAAAATGTTGTGTTTGGAAATGGATGATTGCATGGCATGTAAAGCATGTGCCACGGTATAGGCAGCATTATAGATACTATAGCTGTGGCCTGTCACACGGATTTCAAAGACAGCACCAGGCAAGCTTTCCAGGTCCTCCTCCCCTGTACAAAGTTCATCTGCTTTTCTGTTTGCTTGTGAATTTTGGAACACACAGGCAAATGCTTGCTCCCAGAAGTCTACAATAAACCCATCATTGGTGGTTCCAGAAAGCGTTTTGGCTAGAAGGAAGTTCTGAAAACCCTGTAGCTCATTTGAATGAGACGCCAGTGACAAAGCACCATGGATGGGTTGTACATCCCAGCTCCTTTGATAGACCAGTGCTGCAAGATCCATCTGAGCTGTCAAAATCCACACTTTACCTCTGGCCAGCTTTGTTGTGAATTCCATTTCTGGCAGATAAAGCAACCATCTCCAATTTATCATGGATTGAGTTTCTCCATAGAAGATGAATACATTGGCCTTGTTCCCCATCACTTCATCATACACCTTTGCACCCCATTTCAGCATGTCAAAAACCTCTTTGATATAAGCTGCCTTGACTCTTTCTATTAAAGCAAAACAAATGCCACACTTTGGAAACTTTGGAATCATTGCCTGCAAGAACCTTTCTCCATTGTCATCATCTGCAATCAGGAGCCCCACCCACCTCCAGTTGAAATGCAGAAGCAATTGGAGAATCCCCTCATACTGAATGGCTTCATTTGCTACCATCTGGTAGAAAGGAAGGGCTTTGGTATTGCCAGTAATAGCTGGTGCGGAGCCATATGTAAACTATAGAAATGAATAAAGAGAAAGAAAATGAAATATTCTCAACATGACCTAGGAGTAAATGTGCATCAAAGAAGTCAATAAACTAGAAAAAAGGTTGCCAACTGTGAGCCTCCAGCAGATTTACAATCACCACAAAATCAGAGTCATAGGTTTTCACTGACTTCTGTAAATATGGTCTGAGGCAGTGTGAGGACTAGCAGTTCTCTGTTACTTCATATACAGAGTAACACAGAGACTACAAAGATCCTCCTCCTCATAAGATGGATATTCATCTTTGACTGGAAGTATGGTCTGGGTGTATATTTCAGACATACAATTACTTACTCCACACCACACTGTGACTTTTCAGAAGACTCCTTCGTATATTACACACTGTATTATCACACTCACTTACTTAGAAAATCTCACCTGTGGAATCTTATAGATGTTCAAAACAGCTGCTATCACCAGGGATATTTCAGAGTAAAGTCCCCCGATGACTGCTTTCAGACTACCATGAGTGTCACATTTGTAACTGGGAATAAATCTGTTGAGTGTGGAGAGAAGTTCCAGAGTGGTACGATAGGTCCACATTTCACTGAAGTAGCTATCATAGATGCAGAAACCCAAAGTGATATTGGGTAGGAGCTTCAGGTTTTTGTTGATTTCTTCAACAGCAAATGCCAAAGCCATGTTATGCTGGTAGTTCTTGATCAATACACTACAAGGAGTAAAAGAGCTGGCACTGACTTATATTTGACTAACAGCTTACACCACAATGGCCAAAATCCTGTTAGTCACTCTCACGAGTGTAATACAAGCAGAATAACTTTTGGAACATGTTGCTATAGGTAATGAAGTCACTATAGACATTATTTCAACCACATGGAGTTGCACGTTTCAACACACAACAGATACTGTCTATGCTGACTTCCCAACTTGTTGCAATTCACCACCAGAAGTCACATGATTCTGTTACACTAATGTAAAATAGCAATAGGATTTTAGCCAATGCACTTGTTACTACTTTTGGTGCTACATCTGCTGAGGTGAATTCTTTTACCAGGAAAGCTTGTACTATAATCAGTATTTTAGCCTTTAAGATGTCACAAGATATTTTTTTTCTGCGACAGAAAGCTACATTGACCCAAATAAATCAATATTTATGACAGTAAATAGGTTGTTATGAAGCACAACTGGAGCAAGTAGTCATTTCATTAACATAGATAATAAACTAAGGCAGCATTACTGACTTCTTTCCTAACACTATACTGTTTATAAATCTTTTGCAGTCCTTCTGTACCCCTCTTACTTTTTGTTAACTTCATCTTTCGAATTATTTTCTGAGTTGACTCTGCCCTCCTGTCACTTTCTCTGATTCTCACAAGATTCCATGGTACTCTTCTGATATTAATCTCCCATTCACTCTTTTTGTCAGCTAGACAAATGGTTAGTTATGCGATTGCATGAATGGAAATCACTATAAATTTCCTTAAACTGAGGAATAGTCCCACTAGTTAAAAACAAACAAACAAGAAAACAATTGTTTCTGGTGGGGGGAAATAGTGCAAAGCTTTCCTGGGATGGTGTGGCTGGTAGAGTAGCTGGAATGCTTAAGGAGTTGGAAGGCTGGGTTCAAATCCTCACTTAACCAGGAAAATCACTTTGTGACTTTAGACCAGTCACACACTTTCTCATGCTAACTTACTTCACAGGTTTGTGTTGAAGATTAGATAAAGAGAAGACCCACCCTTGGCCTTATGGTAGGGTAGGAGGGAATATGAATTTTAAAAATAGATTGAAAATTTAGAAATAAATAAGTATGTAAAAGCATACCAAAATAGCAAATACATAATAAGAAACGTTTTTTTAAATCTTCAAACATTAAAAGCCTAATCAAAAATAATATATGCTGTCCACCTTCATAAATAGAGAGAGGACACGATCCAGTCAGAGAACAAGAGAGAATGCATTCCAGACTTTGGGTGCAACACAAGAGAAGACATTTTCTGTTTAACTAAGCTCAACTCTAGTTAAGAAGAACAGTCATGCTATAATTAATCACAATCCTTATTGGTCTATATGGTCTATGTTCTGTGGGAAAATGTAGAATATATTCTACAGGAAAATAGAATGTGAACATATATTCAATATGGCAAAGTGATTTTAAAAAAATAAACCTCATACAGGCTCTCACCAACCAATGAGTAATGGGGATGTTGCTTGTAGTCATGAGGCTCAAAGGGTATAAAATTCTGAGAAATAATGCCACCGACAATGACATCACCTGGTTCACAATAACGGTGAAAAACTGGGAGTGGATCACTAGTTGGGCATTTCAATGCATAAATCTTGAACAAAAAGTAATACAGTAATGTCAGCAGCAAAACTGGAAACACTGCCATTTAAAATTTCAATTACAAATACCAGGACTATAGTACTACTGTTTCATCAGCATCGTAACTGCAGAATAGTAACTGCAATTACTATTCACTTTAGTTGGCTGCAGTGAATCCTAGATTATTTTTTCTATAGGAGAAAATAGACATTCAGCACAACGTTCCTGTTCCTGCTCCCTAGACTAAGGCCTGCATGCTACTTCGAAGAGTTATAAAGGTCATTGCACTCATCATGTTTCCGCTAGTCACCACTGAGAGAACAAGACCAAAAATCAATAGCAATTACTGTGATTCTAATAATTGCAAAGGCCAAAAGGTTTCACGTTCAAATCACTCCCCTGGTACTCCTGAGAAAATTATCCTCTGTGCATTTAACTTTTCTGTAACTCAGTAGTTGAAGAATGTATTGACAATGTAAACAACAAAACAAAGTTATGAAATACTGAGTTGAGGGCAATTTTATCAAAAGATTGCAATGAATCATAGAATAATGGAGTTGAAAGGGGCCTATAAGGCCATTAAGTCCAATCCACTGCTCAATGCAGGAATCCAAGTTAAAATTATATCTGACAGATGGCTGTCCAGCTTTCTCTTGAATATGCCCAGTGCCCATTATTGGAGAGTTCACCTCCTCCCAAGCTAATTGCTTCCATTGTCATAGTGCTCTAACAGCTAGGCAGCTTTTCCTGATAATTCAGCTAAAATCTGGCTTCCTGTAACTTGAGACCATTATTGTGTATCCTGCATACTGAAATAATAGAGAACAGATATGATATGAAAGACTCCTACTTTCCCAAAGATATCACAGAAATAGGCAATCTATTCCTGGATCATGTAAGGTGCCCTCCCATCAGAAATAAAGATACTATACTGCAGAAGCTGTAGTGAAAGGAGGTAACATTGAGCAGTGCGGGAATCCTGGTGGCCAGGCAAGAAATACACATTGCAAATCATCTGTAGGTTTGAGGCAGCAGCTGAGCATCTTCACCTGCTGCAGAAACAGTCAATGGAGATGCCCCATCCTTCCACAGGCAAGGACAATGTTTCTAGCAAGGAAGCCTCCCAGCACTGGCTGCCCAGAAACAATGTCCTTTCCTGGTGGAGCAACCCGAGCACCTCCAATTTCACTTAGCAAGTGAGGACTCTGCTGCCCTATTTCCAGCACTGTCACTAGGCAGGAAGCCTCCCAGATCCAGACAGCCATTGATGGAAGTCCTAATTCAATTTTTAAAAGTGCACTTTGGATCCATTTTAAAACTTCAATAGGCCTTATGTCATGTGCAGGGACAGAGGTCACTAAAAACTCAATTCCGTTTCAACTCACTGTGTAGTTTCATCTTCAAAGGAGTTAAAGGATATGATCCCATCCCCATCCCCTATGCTGTTATTAAAATAAGACCTTTTCACCATATGATGGAGCTAGAGTACAATAGAAAACACAATGTGCCCAAAATAAGCCAATGGACAATGTACGAACACTTCATAATGGACAAAATTGTGCTTGTGTTTGTGTACAGTTCACGCAACATCCTGCAGCCAATTATGGCTAGTTGTCAAGGTGCTGGGGCACATCTCAACCGCACAATCATATGCATGATCCAGCAATGCAACTGAGAGGGGAATAATAATTTATGGGAGTGGCTATTTCTTAACTCTTTTATTTTTTAAATTCCATTTTGTTTTTCACCATAAAAAGATCAGATCATGAAGATATCCAGACCATGACAGTAAATCAAACAGGGATGGCCAGATTCCATTGCAAGACAATGTGAAGTGAATTTCCAAGCTGACCTCTCTCCAGACCACAATAAAATGGGGGCATGAATCATTTAAGCCTTCTTCCTTCCTTCCTTCCTCCTTCCTTCCTTCCTTCCTTCGAGTACAAATTGCTCTGAATCAAATGATGAAATGGTATAAAACCTGGAATTGGCCTCCAGCTTGGATCGGGAGACCATCCCTAATACAGTCTCTTGCCAGTAGATTACATTTGGAAAGGCGGCAGTAGGTAGCAGAAGAAAATAAAAGACTGCAGTCTTTAATCAGCTCTGGGTGTATCCAGAAAGACCACATTCTAAAAGATCCACAACAGCAAGAAAAACATTGTTGTGGTGAACTTAAGGCTAGACAACAGGAGGCCTAAAGGAAACTAATGAACCATTTTAAATTTTGTTTTGTCTGAAAAAAATGTTTTCTAGGCTTCATGTTGTATACAGTAAAGGGGGAACATGTAGATGAATATATGTATGTTGTTCTGGAAAATGCCAAAGCACTACATGAACATTTGTCATTGGGCCCATTTCTTGCGCTTTCTACTCACTCCTCCCCTCCCCTTTATGAATAGTTCTTGCATGGATACTTCTTGGAGCTAAACTTTATTTCATCCCTAAGTACTCCTAGGACCTTCATCACTTATTTGTGTCATTCAGTGTTATTCAGTGCTTTGAAGAAGCATTGCAGTTCGAAGTTGATACTCATAAGTATATCTTAACCAGGATGCAAGACATGTCTCTCTAAAGTGCAAAAGTAGTTTGATAACCCCTGTATGCTCATCACCCTCACTTGTTACAAGGAATAAGTGTAAATATTTTTCCTGAGTGCAACATAGCTGTATGTGAACTATGAACAGGCAGGGTAGATGGGCTGGTGTGAGTGAAGAAACAGAGTAAGTCTTAAAATAAAAATATTTCATTTTTGCTCTTTCTAAACTTTAGTAGCCACTCTTACATATTAGAGGTAGTTAAATAACAATGGCTCTTGCTATTCCTTTTTAATTGCATGAGTAATGGCAAATTACCAAAAAGAAAGAAAGAAAGAAAGGTGTGCTTATACAATGCAACCCCCAGAGCTGACATAGTACTGAATAATAGTAAAATATTGTTAATGTTGGCCAACTTATCCAAAGAGGCATATAAAGATAGAAGAATAGTCAAAGGATAGTTGCTGAATTTAGGATCCCAGATATTCTTGGACTCAAATTCCCAGAAGCCATAGCAAACACAGACAATGGTCAGTGCTTCTAGGAGTTGTAGTTCAAGAAGACTGGGATATAAATATATGTAAATCTCTGTTAAGTAATAAAGATCTTTGGAAATTTAATGAGTTATATGTAGTTATACTTGTACTTGAGGTAATTAGGATTATCCTCTCTTACCTAGCCTTCTGCCAACAGGCAAAAAGATCTTTTTATTTAGTCCTGTTTAAGAGAACTAGGAAGGATTTCTGTAAAAATGTATTTTTAACCCAGAGAGAAACTGTCACTCTCACTTCACCTTGATGCATTAAAGTTGCTTTTTAATTAAGCTTATGTTTCCATTAATCCTTCTCATGCTTTCACCTACTTAGTTTTATTTTCTTTCAATTCTTCGCTGCCATGCGCCTGATGGAAATGGGAACAAACCAGGGTACATATTGTATAAAGGAAGAAAGGTATGTTTAGAAGATTCTGTGTGCAAAAAGAAAGAAAGAGAGAGGAGATACGAGGGGAAAGACTGTGACAAATAAGGAAGAACAGAAATGAAAATATTTGAAAAAATCTTGTGGATATATATCTACAAAGCTGGCTGGATAGTATAGTGAGTAAGGTAGACGGTCAGGATTTTGAGTTACCATTATGCCATCAGGAAGAAAAGCCAGGTTGTGTAAGCTTGGGCAAGTGGAACAGAAGGGGATGGTAACCCACTACTGAGTAGTCTCTACCTAGAAAGAATCAGGATAAGTTAGAAACTTGATGACACATAATGATGATGATAGCCTTCTAAACAACATCCACATCTTCAGTGTTTTCTTTTTATGAACTGTTCCCTGTTGTTCAGCTCAGGCTTCAGCACAATGATGTAGCATTTGGGAGAAAAGATGCAACCCAGCAATCCAGCACCAGAGACTAAGATGGAAAAGATCTCCACAGCTACCAAACATTTGCCATTAGAGCTCAGATAGGTTGGAACAAAGCATAACCAAACACTGCAAAAAACCAGCATGCTGAAAGTGATGAACTTGGCTTCATTAAATCTGTCAGGTAACTTCCTGGCCAAAAAAGCCACTGTGAAGCTGACAATAGCCAGGTAGCCCATATAGCCCAGTACACAATAAAACATAGCCACAGAGCCCTCGTTGCATCTGAGTACAATTTCTTCAGGCAATGAACCCATGTCTGCCTCTGGAAATGGAGGAGAGGTTGATAGCCAAGCACTACAGATCCCTGCTTGAATAAGAGAACAGCCAAGGATGATGGAGATGGCCAACCTCTTTCCCATCCATTTCCTTGCCCTGCTTCCTGGCTTGGTGGCTATGAAAGCCATCACCACAGTGATAGTTTTTGCCAAAATGCAGGACACAGCAACCGTGAAGACAATGGCAAAAGTAATTTGTCGAAGGAGACATGTCATCTTCTCAGGTTGGCCAAGGAAAAGCAAAACACAGAGGAAGCAGATCAGAAGGGAGATGAGGAGTGTATAGGTGAGGTTCCTGTTATTTGCTTTGACAATGGGAGTGTCATGGTGCTTCAAAAATGTCCCTAATACCAAAAGTGTGACCAAAGAAAGGGAAAGTCCTGAACTACTTAAGCTGATTCCCAAAGGCTCTTCATAGGACAAGAAGCTTATTATCTTGGGAATGCATGAATCTTGGTTTTTGCTTGGATATTGATCTTCGGGGCATTTGAAACAGTTATCCATATCTGAAAATGAACATATTTTGCTCAGTGAAAAACATCCTACCAAATGCAAAAACACCTGATTAAGTTAAGATACTCTATGGAATTTTAATTATAACATGACTTATTCTCTTCTGCTTTACTGTAGGGAGCCTAAGGTTAGGGGGTTTAACTAGGATTTGGGAATACACAGGTTCCCAGTCAGCCACAAAATACACTGGATCGGTTTAGGAAAATCATTTGTCTGACAATGAAACTATTTAATCATCTCATGCACATTGGTCTATATTGAAGGCAAGAGAAATTGCTTCTGACAGATGATAAAAATATGTAATATATTCATTCGCAGCTGAAATTGTTCGGTAATGCTGTTTGGTTCTATGGAGTCTGATGACTGCTACTGCTTAATAATGTTGTTGTTGATTATGATAATAGGACGGGTAGGAGTGATAATAATTAACAATAATAAAAATACCACTTCGTCTATTTTTAAATATTAATTTTAAAGATCCCTTATATACATTATATTAGTGTAACCCTTACAGGCACTCTGGAAATTGGCCAGTACACATGGGAAGGATCTCCCATTTTGAAGAGAAATGGGGGAGTGGTGTACTTTATCTCCACAATGTGTGTAAAGCCAAACATACAGGGCTGTGGATTAAGAACTATGCAAAATTTGCAGATTCCCTGTTTTACTGACACTTGACTTCTGTCATGGTTACATTAGTCATCTTAATGGCACCAATGTAAACAAGAAATATAAATAGAAATACAGCAGAGAATGAAAGAATTTTTACATTTTCTCTTGTTTCCCTTTAGTTATTGTTTTATGTTCTTATCTGGTAGTTTTACTACTATTTGACCATTTATTTCACATGCCCTTTTGTAGGATTACCTTTATCCAATTATTTCTTTAAGTCATCGTTACTGATATTCAAGGACATGCATTTACCAATGAATTTCTGCCACTTTTTTTTTTTTTTTGCTTTGTCTCTATAACTCAAGAGGGTTTTTTTTTTTTTTGTTTATTGGTTGTTGTTTTGCCTTCCCCCAGTTTGGATGTGGGGCACACATCAAACCAGATGGGGTACAAATCATTCTTGATCAAATTGGGTTCAGTCTGAAGTCCCAAACCGCTCTTCAGATTCAATCAGGGGATCTGCACACAGCCCCATATTGTATGCTGCAACTACCCAACTGTGGCAACTATCAAGAGCACATAAAATGATCAAGTTTGTAAAACAGCAAATGTTGCACCTGGATAAATTCCTGTCAACATGGTTGAATAAAATCAATTTTCTTGACACAAAAACCCTGCATATCCTCACCATTTTGATTTGCAATCTCTCCTTGTGGACATGGGATACAATCATAACAACAAGATGCATTCTCCTCTTGGTTCCTCTTGAAATAACCAGGGTAGCAGCTCTCTGTACACACAGACATGGGCAATGCCTGGTTCAAAGTAGAATAGTACCATTCAGAAACATGTTTGATTATTTTTCTTCAGTAGTGAATTTATAGCTAAACAAATGAATTGTCAACACAAAATAGTATTTTCAGATTTCTAGGGAGCTTCCCAAAGGGTGCTGGAGTACATTTATGTATAAGAAGAGCAATTTCTAAGTAGTATTAGTTTTAACCCAACAACCTGTGTCTGCCTCTTTATTCCGGGCTGGGGGGACAATGAAATCACTGTCACCCAACCACACTTGAATACATTTACTTGAAGGCCAAAATCCTGTTGATGGCTTGCATCTGCTTTATTCACCATGGCTTGATTACCACTAATCAGCAATCCACCAATGACATTGCTAAGCATGCAACAGTTACATAATCAAGCATACAGCTGTAATGTGAGTGATGCCTACTACGCTGTTCTCAACAAAAATGTTTGCATTTGCCAAAGCTATTTTTATGTCAGTAATGAAAATAACACAATTAATTGAGAGCTGCTATCCGGGCTGTTTTGTTTCACTGACTTTTAAAAATCAGAAGCATCAGGTGGGTTGTGCCTGCCTTTTTAATCAATTAACCAACCCTTCTGTACTCTGTGTCTTTGCTTCACAAAGGGGATAGACAGGAGTTTTGCAAGGTCATCATTATTAAAATCCCACTGATATCTGTTGATCTCTAACTCAATTTAAATTCAACTGAATAGTCAGAAAAGCTTTGTAGTCTGTACAGTGCAGGGGTGGGCACACATAACATCCCTAGATCTTGGAGTCTGTTTCACCCTCTAATGTTCCTCCTCTAGTGGCTCTCCAAAATATTTAACTAAAAAGGAGTGTAGGGAGTATCAAGAGTGTTGGGAGGCCCTCAAAATATCGTGAAATTGCCTTCACTGCCCCTAAAGAGCTCAAATATGAGAATTTTCTTCCATTTATTTTCAGTTTGGTGACATGGGGGGAAAGCTGTGCTGGTAGGGCATGGGGGCCTAACCAGGGTCCCTCATGTTGCCCATGCCTGTTTTTATGCAATGTATTTTCCCTGTAGAAAAAAAATGCTTTAAAATAAAAATACCTCTCAAGTCACCTGCAGTTAAATCCTACCTGATTAAAACTGCTGTGCCATGAAATGGCATTATCATGGATGGTGAGTGTTTTGTCAGCAAGACCGTGGGTATCCAGCCTTCCAACTTTCTTTCTGTGAAAGGACTGGTTTGGGAAGGTAATCCAGTTAACAATATCAAAGCCAGTTACCAATTCACCATTCCAGTTAAAGCGAATCTTGTCTCCCACAGTATTATTAAATGAGACGCGTTTCAGAAAGTAGTGGAGCTGAATATGCAAAGAAAAGCCCGTGAGAAGATTTGCATAGATCATCAACATCTTAGAACTGCAGAGCTGGAATATAACATGACCCTTTCCAATTTTCTTAGGGATGGAAAAGAATTTCATTACAACTGGCAGTCTTGATAGAGGTGGCATTTCTGTCAAGAGTAGTTATGAAAAGAAAAGTACCTTTCCTGGAAAATGTATGCGTTTGCAATACCTACAGGACATGTCAGAGAAATACACAAAGTTATGTACATGCATTAAAATGTCAGAGATGAGAATATTCACAGAGTAGGTGATATGATTTAGTTAGAGAAAATGGCTAAATCAATGTGCAGATTAGAGAAAATGGGTAAACAAACACACACTTCTCTCTCCAACACAAAAAAGTGGAAAAGCGTACAAATCAAATGCAGGAATGTTGAATTTGCCTGGTTTAAAATCATGGAGTAATAGAGTTAGAAGGGACCTATAAATTCATTGAGTCAAACCCACTGCTCAGTGGAGGAATCCAAGTCAAAGTAGACCATGCAGCAGACGGTTGTCCAATTTTCTCTTGAATGCCTCCAGCCTCCAGGAAGAAAATACAGGTGAGATTTCCAGAAATGCAACAAAACTAGTACTGACAACTGGCCACTTCCATATTCTGTATTCATCTGCTACTTGCCTTTCTTATAATGGACAGGTGTTCTCAGAGGCTTCTTGTAAACACCTTTGTTTAAAATGCTACCTTATATTGATCCCAGGTGTGATAGGTTTATAATGCATGCATGTTCTATGGCACAAAGGTGGGCAATATGTGTCCTATACACCATGTGTGGCCCTTTCACTTCATTTATGTGTGTGTGTGTGTGTGTGTGTGTGTGTGTGTGTCCTATACACTATGTGTGACCCTTTCACTCCATTTATATATGTGTGTGTGTGTGATTTTAATTAATGAACCATCAGGACCTTTGCTACTGAGTCCTGATCATCTCTCTTGATCACTGACAACATTGGCTTGCAATAATGGAAACCTGACAAAAGGTATATTTTAAGGCACATAAGAGGGATCATCCAAACAAACTAATTGCCTCTTTCAGTCCATGTTTCAGACTGCATACTGTACCTCTGTGATCCATTAATGAGAAGTGGAGGAAGTACAAAATACTTACTGAAAGTATTGTATATCCGTTGTATATAGGCATTTCTAGAGTTTTTTTCTCTCATATATCTGCCTCTCATGCCATTACCTGCCATGACTGTTGATTCTTGGAAATTGCTCTAGCTCCATTCATTGGTCCTCTCTTGTTGGGTTGGTGCAATTGCATGGTATGCAGAGCATGGGCCACAGCATAGACAGCATTGTAGATGCTGTAGCTGTGCCCAGTCATATTCATTTCAAAAAAAGTTCCAGGAAGGCTTTCTAGTTTCTCTGCCCCAGTACATGTATTACCAGCTTCCCTGGTATCACCTGGGTTTGAAAGTCCACATTCAAATGCCTCTTCCCAAAAGTCCCTGAGAAAACCATCTTCCTCAATCAAGAAGTGATTCCTGGTTTGAAGAAAATGTTGGAACTCCAATACTTCATTTGAGTGAATGGTGAAGGAAAGAGCACCATGGAGAGTTTGTATATCCCAATTCCTTTGGAAAGACAAAGCCATCAGATCCATCTGGGCTGTCATAATCCACACTTTACCTTTAGGTCCTTCTAACCCTGCTATTTGTGGTAGATACAGCAATGCTGTCAAATAAAATATATGATCTTCATAGATGACCAGTGTGTTGGCATTGTTATTAAAAAATGGATATATTTTCAGCAATGGTATCAGTATGTCAAAAAGGCCAGCATAATAAATTGTCCTTATTGTTTTTATGAAGGCAACACAGATGCTATGGAGGGAAAAGTGTGCAAGTAACATTTGCACAAACCTTTCTCCATTCTCATTGTCTTTAGCGATGACACCAACCCAAATCCAATGGAAGTGCAAAAGTAACTGTGAGATTCCTTTAGCCTGATAGTGTTCATTTGGGACCATTTGGTAGAAAGGAAGGTTCTCTGTATTATCAATGACCAATGGAGCAGAGCCATACATGAACTACAAGAAGAGAAGTAGGATGAGGGTCGGTGCAGCCTATGTCCCAGATTGTATTGATTGTCCCACCAATGAATATTAACATGAAGTGTTGATGGGAAACAAACTGAAGTGTGCCTCATAAAAATATACAATTTCAATTCACTGAACATTTGTTTAAAAGTCAGTATATAATGGCCACCATCCTACTGAGCATAGTGAAGTGGAATTACAGTGTTTTAGCAAGTGCTGCCCTATGCAAGTAAAGTTTACATTTTCTTAATGGAGTTTACTGCTTGTGCAGTGACACTATTTGTGAAGGCAGTGCAGTCTTGGACTGTTATGTTAGTGGAACTTTTCACACTGTGGAGACTCAATAAGATAATTATTCTGACTCCACTAGGAAATGAAGCTCTAGACCAACAACTCTAGTGAACAGCTCTTACTTAATCTCTGCAAATAATTGAAACTCTGCTTTTAGAAGTAGGATTAATCCCAGCAAAAAGAGGCAAAAATCCTGTTACACAGCTGTGTGCGCTGCTGATTAAATTTGATGATTTGGGAGCACATGGAACTCGTACACAATTGATGAACTTACATGGGTCCCAAAAACACCAAAGGAAACCTCTAATCAGAGGAGCTCCAAAACAGGGTTACAGCCAATATACATCTACACAGAATTAATGTCTACTGTGTTTAATGTTTCTTACTCTCAAGTAGGTGGTTACAGGTTTGCAATCTAAGTCCTATGAATAGGAATGGGTAGCATGCAGACTGTGCAACCACACAACCATGTTTAGTGGCGCTCATGGTCAACTACTCTCACAACCTACACTGTCAAATCTCAATGGTTTGCTCCTTTTTAAATTGCCATAACAATGATTACCACTTGGAAGATGGAGTAATTCCCACCCGCTAAGTCCTTCTATGCATGCAAAGGATATTTTGGATTCAAACCAAAGAGAGTATTAATAATGTATCAATTAAGTTATTAAAATTCCTTATTCACACACCCTACCTGTGGGATTTTGTAGATTCCCAATATATTAGCCATATGGAGGGACGTTTCAGGGTAAAGAGCCCCAATAACTGAGATAAGGTTGTTCTGGATGACCCTCTTGTAATTGGGGATAAAATTCTGCTGTGAGGAGAACAGCTTCATAGTGGCATAATATGTCCAACCTGCACCATATCTGTCATAGATGTTGAAGCCCAGTGTAAGATTAGGTAAGATGTGAGGGTTTTCATTTATCTCCTTCACGGCATATACTAAAGCCAACACATGCTGATAATTCTTAGTCATTACACTACAATAAAAATTGTATGTTGAATATTACAGAGAAACTGCACAGAACAAAATCATGGATGCATTGTTTTCTGCCAGAAACATCTGTTTTTTTCCCCCCATAGACTTCTTTGGGATTAATTCCTTGATTTCAAAGAGACACATTTTATTATAAATCAGCATATCAAATCAGGGTTCTGATAGTGGAATATATAAGTACCATTGTAGTATTAAGACCTGCTTGGAACCATTTGCCTTACATAATACATGCCCGTTCAATAGGTATTGGCTTCTTCATTGTGGAACCACACACACACACACACATACACAGAGAGAGAGAGAGAGATTCTTTTTTTACTCAGTCAATAGGACTGAAAGAATCCTAGAGATATTGTCTGTTGTACCATAGGTCTAGCTGAGAAGATAATCAATCAGTCTAGATTGGACAATTTGGAGATCATTCATTCATAGGGTCACCATTATTCAGAGGTGACTTGATGGCACATAACAACAACAACATCTATCTCTCTATTATGCAACGAGGAGAAGGATACTGTCAGAATGAAAAACACTTCCTTACAGTTTCTCACCAGTCACAAGACGGGGGTAATGAGTGAAGTTGCTTTCAACATCAGGCAAGAAGACAACAGAAGTAATGCCACCGATGATGAAATCTCCTGGTTGAAAATACATGTGAGAAATAGGGAAAGGCTTGCTGATGTTACATTTTGCTGCATACGCTTCGCAGACGATGTGTGGCAGTAGCATCAACACCAAAAATACTAATGCTACCATTCTAAATGAAGATGTTTTCAGAAGACACTTGTTTCCTTGATGTCACATTGTCCTTATAGTCTCCCTGAGTATACCACCTGTGCTGTAATGTGGGAGACAAATCCTGAAGTCTCAGAGATGAGACATACAGAACCCAACTTGCATTTGACTAAATGGCACAGTGGATATTTAAGTTATTTACTATTTAGATATTATATAAGCCATTTGGGTTCCAGAAGGTTATTAACTAGGAGCAGAGCTAATTATAGCTATTTTTATATTTGGGGGAGGGACTTTTTTTTCCTGCTCACATTATGAATCCTGTGTGGCATTGCTGAGGAAAACATGCTTGCTACGAGTGAATGCTCATTTTCTCTGCTTCATTAGGGGAAGGACAGGAGTTAAGGGTTATGTAATGAACCACAGTTAAAAAAAAGCCTTCAAAAATGAAGAGGTAGCAGAGTGGGAAGGAGATGGAAGAATTAAGAATTGTGTAATAATAGTAGAAATCTGGCTTGTATACCTATGTTTAATCATTGTTCATGCTGTGAAGAATGAATTTGAAAGAATAAATAGGAAACTGAGAAATAGCCAATTGCAACTGAAAATAGAAAACCCATCATTATTCATAAAGTAAATAGGTGTGGTGGGCTGAAAGATCTATTAAAATGATCTGCCTTCGAAGCAAAGAAATCAAATAATTGACATTTCTGTAGTCAATTCTGAAATTTAAAAATAATCTGTCAAAAATCAGATCATTTTCTGCAATAATAGTAATCTTAGAACTGCAGAGCTGGAAGGGACCCTATGAGTCATCAGGTCCAGTCCCTGTCAAAGAGGCACAGTGTGCATCAGACTCCCAATCTCTACACCATTGAGCTATCTAGAAGGTTGGAGAAATTAACTACTATGTCCCCTGATAATCCTAGCTAACAGATCCAGAATGGCTTGGTAATGGTCAGAGGAGCTGTGGGCCGTAAGCAATAAGTATATAGATAATACAAATAATAGATGTGGCCAGGATTCATGGAGAAGTGTGAAACATTGCCTCTATATGTGTGCTAGAGCCCTCTCCTCCCTTTGGAGCTATTCAGATGCAGAGACTAGCTAAATGCATATAGTTAATGGTGAAAGTTTCTCTGCAGGAAAACAGTGTTTACCCAAAAGAGCTAGTGGCAGGTCCTTTACTTAAAAAAATATTCCTCTAGATCAACTATATTGGACAATTAGTGGTCATTCTCCAATATTACTTTTGTGGCTAAGGTGTTGGAGCATGTTGTGCTATATCAGTTTCAAAGATTCCTGAATGAGATGGATTATCTTGATCCAGTTTCATCTGATTTTAGACCTGGCTTTGGCATGGAAATGTCTTTGGTTGCTGTGGTAGATGGTCAGCACTAGGGTAAGTGTCCCTGCTGAATCTCTGGGTGACTTGTGATACCATTGCCAATGACATCCAGGCTCCTTCTCTGGAACTGTCCTTAACGGCACTGTTCTGTGGTGGAACTGTCCTCTCCTCATAGGATGAATTCAGAAAGTCTTTCTGAAGGTTTCCTTCAGGCAACTGGACTGTGACATCCTCCAGGGTTCTGCTTTGGGTTCCACATTATTGAAGACAGACGTGAAACACCTTGGATAATATATATTTATAATTAAAACTGATTACTCCATCACCCTTGCTATATTATGTAATCTAAATGAAGAACTCTTATGAGTTCAAAAAATCTACACAAACATCTCTTAATAATTGGACTCAGAGGCAGATCTACTATGAAACTAATGAAGTTTAAGTTTCAGTGCCCCTAATCGACTTAGTGACAAAAAAAAAATGTGGTGAGTTGTCATGGAATAACATCATTGAAGAAGATAACAGTAGCTACCCTGACCTCATTGCTGGTTGCCACTGCCCCCATAACAGTCCAAACATCATGACATCAAAATGTAGGTCCACCACTGATTGATCTGTTGTGATTTTTCCTCTGTTTAACAAGGCAAACTTGCAGCTGCACAAGTAAGCTACATTAAGGCAAGACTGGTGGGTTCCATACAGTGAATCAATAATGCAGGCTGCTCCTGTGACCTAAATCTATGGCAAGTGTCCAGGTGCTGGGCTAGACTCTTAGACTTCTCTTCCTGAGATCCTCTTTCAGAATGCCCTTAAAGGGAGCAGAGTGCCAACCTCTGCACTTAAAATGGCTCTGGATCTATGCCTCCAGCATAGGGACTGAAGCGACAGTGACTGAAGTAAAAAAGGAATAAATATTTCTGTGAGACAGATGAACCTTTAATAAGGCACAAACCAAACCATTGGGCAGCTAAAATTATTTTCCAGTCCTGTCAACTGGTGACTGAACTTTGTCTGCAGCAACAGAAATTACTGTAAACATTTGGATCGTTCTGTGAGATAGGTATCTGGCTCTGGAGACAGAGGTCAAGAGTTTAATTCCTTGCTGAGCTTGGCCAAACAGCACAGTCCCAGGGCACCCCTAGAAGAAGGGAAATGGTAAACTACTCTATACCTAGAAAACCCAGGATAGGGTCACTATAAGTTGGAATCAATAGGATGGCACATTATTATTATAGTAGGGGATAGAGATTGGCACAAACAAAAAACAAACAAACCAAGAAGTTTGTCAAAAATAGCTGGTTCATTGGTTTGAGCTAGTTTGGGTTCATTGAAAGCCACAAACCAAACCATACCAGACCAATGAACGTTTTATGCAGCTTTTTGTTTGATGGTTGTTGTAGGTTTTTCAGGTTGTTTGGCCGTGTTCTTAAGGTTTTTCTTCCTAACGTTTCGCCAGTCTCTGTGGGCGGCATCTTCAGAGGACAGGAGTCAGAACTCTGTCTGTGCTTTGGTGCAGTTTGTGGGATAGTTGAGTATTATAGCTGTGGGATCAGCTTTTTGTCCTTTTCAGGAGATTGGGTGATTATGGTGATCAGCGTGTTTTTGTTGTGAGTGTATTGTTGTGGTAAGGGGGAGAGATGATCTGTCACTTTGAGTGATGGGTGTCGTTAGCTGGTCTTTTGTGTGCAGTGATCACCAGTCGTTGTGGCTGGGTAGAGTTCGTTGACCATTTGCAGGCTGTATTTTTCAGTGCTGGGAGTCAGGCTTTGTTGAGTTTTAGACTTTCTTCTTTTTTGTTGAAGCTCTCCTGCTGTTTGTGGATTTCAATGGCTTCCCTGTGCAGTCTAACATAATGATTGCTGGTGTTGTCCAGTACTTCTGTGTTTTGAAATAGAATTTCATGTCCAGCTTGTTTCAGGGCATGTTCAGCTTTTTGTTTGTTTGCCCATTTTCTTCCTGCCTCTCTCCTGCCAGCCTGCTCCTGACAATCAGAAGCACTGGGCAATCCTTGGAGAGACCCAGAGAGTACTGCATTGGCAGGTCAAGCAAGCAAGTGTGTGGCTCAAAGGGCTCTGGCACAGTTGCTTGTTCATATTTATAAGACTGATTCACAGGTGCCATTTTCACCTCCGAGCCACTTCTGGTAGTCAGAGGAAACCTCCTACCTCAGAACCAGGTTAGCTCAGATCTCCAGTGGCACATTGCTTCCTTTGCCAGGCAACCTTTCTCTCCTCCCTTCCCACTGACCATGCAACAACCTCTGTACCTCAGGTCAGATCTCCAGCATGGCATTGTCCACAGGGTTTGAGGAAAGGGCATTGTCCCTCCCCAGTCCATCTCCTGATAAGCAACACCCTGTGCCAGGTTCCTTGGCATGAACCATTGTTGGAATTTCCCCCAACCAGCTGCTAAATGGCACTTTCCCAAGGGGACCTGTTTTGAGGGTGCATAAATCGGAAGTTCGAAATCCAAACTTGACAAAACTTGAAGGGGGTGTAGAGGAGAGTCCATGGAAGATTCTCTGAGATTTTAGCGTCTTTAGGTGGTGGTGGTGGGCATTCCAGGGTTCCCAAACTTCCAAACCAAAATGAATGAATCCGTAGTTCATTTTTTTCCAAAAGTTCAGGAAATTTGTGGTATGTGGACTTCAATGAATCAACAAACCAAAACGAACCACAATTTTTCTGGGTTGTGCCCATCTCTAGTAGGGGATGTCAGAGATGGCAATAGGCACAGCTGTGTGTGTGGCTCCTTTATATGTCCCAATCTCAACAGAGTACGTCCCCTCGTAGATCTTTCCTTAGAGGTTCAACTACAGACATAGAGCTTGGAAGTTATTTAAGAAACTTGTTAAGTTACTTATTACTTCCCAGTGTATTATTATCCCTTCAAATGGTCAAGAAATACATTGTAATTTCTGGAAGTAACTTGTTATTACTTACTACACCTAAGTCACTAGGTATTACTTGCTACACCTAAGTAGTGTAGGCATTACTTCAATACCTAGAAAGTAAATTTATAATCATATGTCATATTGCTCCAAGGTAAGAGGTTGTGGGTAACTATGGTAACTGTAATAAATTGTTTTCTGCACAGGAGTGAGACACATTGCATTTGGTGCTTCAGTACAGAGTTCCCAGAAAACAGGAACCCAAGTTTCCTATAATTGATATACCCTCTGGTCAATCTAATGGTCCAACAAGATAGCAGCTAAGGACTCAGAAACTTTGTTGAACTCTACTCATGTTCAAGAGTTTGAACATTGCTTACAGTGTAAGGTCTGGGCAAAATCTGTGAGGGAATGGACCTTTTTTCACTGATCAACTGCCCAAGCACCTAATGCAATGCTATATAATGTAATGTAATGCAGAAGTAAGTGAAGATTAGAGCTTCTTAAAAACTATATTTAAAAAAAATTCATTTGTCCATATTTTTTATCAGTCAAAATCTGGCTAGTGATGAGTTGGTTTTCCAATGGCAAACTGCTGCTAACCTGCAATGTACCAATCATATTATGAGATGTATGCCTAATAATGGAACAAGCACTTTTTAAAAAGCAATTTGCTCCAGCGAGTTACCTCATGTGACTTTACATCATATGTAAATTACTGAGAGGATTCAGGCTTTTGTTTATCATATTTTTAAATAAATATTTTATCTTCATAAAGCTTTAGATGGCTGGCTGCTGCCTGAAGCATTGGGCAGGATTCTATTGCTTACTTATACTGGCTTAATTCTAATGGCTTACATCACATCAGCCAATTGCTGCTAGTTAAGCAGTCACTGGTTTCATTCCTCATCATGAGCCAAGTCACATGACTGATGAGAAAAATTTGCCACTTTGATTTTACTATGGCAACGTATATGCAATAGAATGTTATCCATTATTTCAAGGTGCAACAATATCTGAAGGAAAATACTGGTGACCAACTACCACATGAAGCTCTTTTTGTTTTTTGAAGGGTGTGTATGTACATTTAAAGCAGCCATTCTCAACAGGGGCCATATAGCCCCCCCCCAGGAGCCCTGGCAAATTTGAAGGAGGGGGCACACACTGGAAACCATTCTTCACACACCACCTTATAAGGTTTATTAAACAACTTATACAATAGTGATTCGATCTATCTGGTTGGGCTACTGTGAGATACAGGACGCTGGACTAGATGGGCCTTTGGCCTGATCCAGCAGGGCTCTTCTTATGTTCTTACGTTCTATATTTCTTTCATATTGTGTTTATGGTCGAGGCCAAAAAAAAAACGATTGAAAATGGCTGATTTAAAGTATACAAAAAAAAAAAAAAGAACTATATGTATGTAAAATATTTTATTACATCACCAGTTACAGAAACTTATCTCACTTTTTCAGTTTGGGCTCTTCCTTCCAGTATTCAAAAACATTGCTTTCAAGAACAATTCCATAGCCTCAAAACCTGTTTTGTGTATTTCATTAAACAATCAATGCAGCCCAAACATGACTCCACCACAGTGGTATCAGCCACCCTAGTTGGGACATGTTTATCTGGCCTTCAAAGACCTAATCTTACAGAGTTTAATTTACATGGTTTTACAATCCATGATGGTTTTGCAGAACCATGAATTATCTCAAACTGTAACTCAAAATGTTGCCACCGCCTAAAGCAAAACTCAAAGTAAATTTGGAAACGGGCTGCTCAGACAAAATAAGTGAGATAGTTCAAAGGATGGTTAATTGCAAGGTGAATTTTCAAAGGGAATTTGTGCATGTGGAATGATTATTTCCTATCTTACTTGGCGCAGTCTTGCTATATCTATTATTCCTGTTGTTTTTTATACACCCATGCCAATACTATGAACAACTCTGTGTACATTAACTATTTTGAAATGAAATGAACACACTTGTCATGTGTGTTCTGTGTTTATTCCTGAAGGTTTTAATTTTTGATTTTTGATTTTTTGGTTTAGAAGGTTACAATATGCTTCACAAAATTATTACAGATAACACATTTTTATTAAAAAAAAACTAGTCTAGGAAACATGCCTTTCTTTCCTCAGTAATTATGCTAGAATGGTTCCACCATGTAATTTTCAATTATATATGCAATCATTCTTCTTTCATCTAAACCTCTAGAGATTTACAGATACTGACATAAGGCAATACAACAGGCAAAACCAAAGCATCAAGAAATTTATTGCTCTACTCTGAAGTTTTCAGATTATTTTCTATATGTCCTATTTAGATTTTAGATTATGCAAAAATAGTAACGAAAGCAATTTACAATAAAGTGAAGCAACAACCATGAAACAATGCATCATGCAAAAAGGACAAGGTTCTCATTATAATTTCTTCTTCAGTTCAGGGGTGTTATGATAGCACAGAATGAAATTATTGCATCAGTAAAATCCCCAGCCATTAGGCAGGAGCATGTTGCTGATTAGAGGTGTGCCTCTGATATTGTGTGGCAGAGTGTATCAACATTCCATAAGGCAATTCTTAAAATGGGGGCAGCCCTAACAAAAATTTATAACTTTTAATCTGGGCTTCGGAGCAACACCAAACTTGGCAGAGCTGTAGCAGACAGTCTGCTCTTGCTCTGTGCTACATTTGGGGATGCTTGGGCAAAGGAGTTCCAAGTTATGATTTTTTAAAAAATGTATAACTGTTCCCCACAATTCAGAAGTAAATGACCCCAAGCTGTCCCAGATTTAAAATAACCCACATAAATGGAGATAACCAATCTTGCTTAACTTGAAAGACATTTGTTTGCCCCCTCCCCCTGCTTTTCTTTATTTGGAAAGAATCCAGGCTGTAGGGGTTGAAACTTTATGCTGAACTTCCTGATGTATATCAGCTCAGTTGTCTCCCTTTGGAATCTATCCTCAAATTTCCTTTGTTCTGGAACTGCAACTCTGAATCAAGAAAAGAGTGTCCAGGAAGGGTGAAGGGTTTAACCACTGCTTTCTGGACCTGTCTATCTCTGATGTCTATATTTCTATTTCTGATATCAGAAACAGTTATTTATATTGTTCGTGTGATGTAGTGCAATGGTCCCCAATCTTGGGCCTCCAGATGTTCTTGGACTACAACTCCCAGAAACCTTCACCACCACCTCTGCTGGCCAGGATTTCTGGGAGTTGAAGTCCAAGAACATCAGGAGGCCCAAGGTTGGGGACCACTGGTGTAGTGGATAGAGTGATGGATCAGCCAGGAAAACTCACTGGAGGTGTGGTGCTGGTAAAACCATTCTTTAAATATCTCAGTTGCCTTGAAATCCCTATTAGGGCTGCTATAGGGTGCAAGAAATTACACTGGTACATGAATGAGTTAATAACTGAAGTCTTGCTAGTGTACCTTAACGCCACATAGGACTGATACTGTTGCCAAGAACAGTGATTTTTTTCAGAAATGAAACATTTTCAGCTTCAAAATATTTGAGACTCCCTTGTAATCCAGTTCATTGCTGTGAAGCCATGGGGATGGCAGGATGGTAGGAGGATGTCTTTTGTTACTAAATCTCCACCACCAGAATGATTTTACAGGCTGGAAAAATACCTCATCTCCATTTTCTGAATAGTTCCAGAATCTGAAGCGTACATATAATTTGAATGACTTCTAATGTCTACAATTAATAAAAGCTACACTGGAATATGCTCTGAAAATTTAACTTCACTATTTGCACTTATTTCCCATACCACATGTCAAGAAGATCACTACTCAAATTAAAAAAAAAAACCATAACAAATGTGTTCCTATGGTGGTCATCTTCCTGTCTTATGAGGAACCTTTGGGGACCAGTTTAGCTATTTCTGCTCTACCATTTTCTTTGCTCAGTGATTTCATCTTTGGAATATTTATGAATCATTATGAAACTCCCACTGTGAAAGCCACCAATAGGAATCTGTCCTATATTGTCCTTATCTTGCTTCTGCTGTTTCCTTAGTGTCTTACTATTCATTGGCCAGCCTAAGAAAGTAACATATCTCTTCCCATAACTGCTTTTGGCATGATCTTCTCAGTGGCTGTTTCTTGTGTGCTGGCAAAAACTATCATAATAGTTCTGGCTTCCTTGACTACCAGGTCAGGAGTGCATGAGGGGAAAAGCAGACAACTCCATTGTTATTTTTGTTCCCTTATTCAAGTGAGCATTTGTATTGTATATTTGGCTTCCTCTCCCCCTTTCCCAGATACTGGCAAGAACTCAATTACCACAGAACTCGTACTTCAATGTAATGTAGGTTCTGTGATTATGTTTCACTTAGCTCTGAGTTATATGGGCTTCCTAGCCTTTGTGAGTTTCATGGATGCTTTTCAGGCTAGAAAGCTACACAACAGTTTCATTGAAGCCAAGTTCATCATTTCCAGCATGTTGATCCTCTTCAATGTTTGATTATCCTTTGTTTCAATATACTTGAGCACCATAGGGAAATATATGGTAGCTGTGGAGATCTTTTCTATCTTCGCATCCATTGCTGGGCTGCTAGGTTGTATCTTCTTCCCAAAATGCTACATTCATGTTTTGAGACCTGAATGGAACAGAAGAGGTAATCTAATCAATAGAAGAAAATAAAACATAGAATTATTACCATTTAGCCTTCCTTAAGCACAGGCATTTTGCCCTAGACCCAAATTATACAGTAGCCTCAAAGAATAAAGTTCTGTCAAATATATTTTTAAACATAACAAATGGTTAACTGAAATATCACTGGACTGAAAGAATCGGATAGATTTGAGTTTAGAAGGGCTCTTAAATTAGCACCAAGTATCATTAGCCAACTTTGTCTGCTTCAAGGAAAATGTTCACCAGTTACAAAATTCCTCAAAGTGTAGATAATTCCTACATATCATCTGTCCCTCCAATAACTGGAAGTTCTATGCTGTCAGCATTCTGATTTTGTGATAGAACTATTGTAGATCTGCCCTTTTGAGTTTCTTTATTTAGAGCTACAAATATCTGTAATTTACTCTACAGACTCAGCTCTGTTGGTATAAAACCTGTGCAGCTTGCCCAAGGCCACACAGGCTGCCTCTACTCACAGGAGGCATAGTGGAGGATTGAACTCCCAACCTCTGGCTCCACAGCTAGATGCCTAAGCCACTGAGCTATCCAGCCCTTAAAGCTACAAACACCCACAAATCATTTCTGTAGTCTCCACTGTCTTTCTGCATTGCTAGCCATCAACTCTCCTAAGAAAGAAAAATGTCTGCTCCAAAAAAACTGCATTTGGAATAGTCTTCCCCATGGATGTTTCTTGTGAGTTAGAAAACCAGTCTACCAACCAACCAACCATGATAGTATTTCTGACTTTAAAAGCTATCAAAACAGGAAGCTGCATAATAAAATTGGGGAGAGGATGACTCAGTGGCAAGATCCATTGTGATTTCTTGAACCCATATTTAAACAGACATTGATACTGTCTGATTGGCTACTTGTTTCCCTTTCCCAGACATAGACATTAGTACCATCACTAAAAATAATATAATGCTTTATTGTGTCCTGGATTACATTTGTTTCCCACCTGTGGCTTTCCAGGACAGAAAGTCATTTGACAATTTTAAGGAAGCCATATTCATTACTTCCAGAATGCTGTTCTTTTGCACTGTTTGATTGTGATGTCTTGAACTAAACAAAAAGAGATGATCTAACAAAAGAGAAGAGGCCCTTCTATTGTTTTCTAATGATCTATGTGGATACTCTGTAACCATAACCTAAGGCCTGAATTGTAGAGCAGTTTCTAACTCACCAATGCTTTTAGAATGTTTCAGATGGGTTGATAGAGCAATAAAGTGCCTCCATTTTCAAATAATGTGACATAGACCTAATGCACATGGTTCTTAACACATCACAAAGCAGCCTTAGCCATGTGAGAAAGCCCTTCATCTGCTACAAGATCGATCAAAGTGCTTCAGATGCTGCTACTCATCTATCCCCAGTGTTATCATTTATGCCTTCATTACTATGAAAGTACAGTAAATCTGGATATGGCCATTTTTAAGTGTGTTTGCTTGGAACCACATTCATTCATAATCCACTTGGGATACCATACACATAGAAGACAGCCCCAGGACTAGATTTACCGTATTTTCATAAATGAGACTCATCTCATTTTCAAATAAGATATTTTTAGCTATAAAATGCAAAAAGAGCTTTCCTGAATATGCACATTTCTCTGATTAGGGAAACATGTAGGGTGATCAATAGCGGTAGAATATATTCTACCCCCTATAGCGATCTATTTAGCAATCCAGTTAACAGAATAAAAGTAGAATTTATTTATTTATTTATTTATTTATTTATTTATTTTACCACCCCATAGTGAATACGAACTCTCTGCACAGTGAACAGCCTGCCAGGATATTATAAGCAATAGCAACAAAAACTGCAATTAAACATATTAATAAGTAACAAATAGCAAGGTATACTAATAAACAAGTGATCTAACATCCTCTGCTGAAATGAAGATAATAGAACTTGAGCACTTGTACACTCTTGCTCTTCTGCTCATCTCCTTCTTCAACAATTCATAGGGGTTTTTTGGAGTGCTCCTTTTAACTTTGGAAGTGAGCACTGTGTTGTTAAGGTTTGTTATTGGTCAGCGTGGTTATCACCCATTGTTTGTTAATTTTCAAGTGCTGTCTCTCAATTAAACATGGAGAAGATTATCCGAATGGCAAGAGGCATTCAACAATGAACCAAATTAGATAACAAGTGGGTGGACTCTCCTTCATTGCAAGTTCTTAACTGAGGGTGGGTGAGGATGACCAGCAGTTGGGGATGTTGTAGTGGGTATTTCCTGCATCAGTAGGAAGTTGGCCTGGATGAGCTCCCTTCTGGCTCTGTAATTTTATGCTTCTGTGGTTTTTCTTCTCCTTTCTGCTTCCTGTATCCCTTTAACATTTTTTCCCACATGAGTTCTGGCATTTCTGTTGACTTCATTAAAGGAAAATAATTCAAATATGTTCAAACCCAGGTTTCTGAAAAAAATTCTGGGCAGATGGAGAGATGTACTTTGATCTAAGAACACCACAGTAGCCTTTAAATCCTTGGATACTGCTCTGCACACCCAGTGTATTCCATTTATATCTCATATAGGAAAAACATTATTCTTGTTCTTTGGAAAAATGCACAGGCTTGGAAGATAAACATAAATACAGAGATATTCATTAACATTAACATCCATTAGGAAAAATGTGAAATCAGATCAACATGCTGCCACATAACGGACTTAAATTTCTAGTCCAGAATCACAGTAGTGTTTTATACTTGCGTAAGAGAAATCATGTCAGTTACCATGGCAACAAAGTATTCTTTGTGTGCCTAGATGCAGGGTCAGATGGCCTAGCTTTTATTTCATTTTTAAAATTCTTTTCTGCTAGTGCTGCTGGTGTAAAAAAAAAAAAACCTAGTCTTTTCAATCTAGTGCTGTAGATTGTGGGGGTACCATTCCCAAGGTTGCTAAGCCACATGGGTGTTGTAGTGAGAGAAAACTCTCCTAGCATCCTGTGGCTGCTTCTGAGGGGAGGAGCTGCCACCATTCTTCCTCTTTCTCATTATCATAGAGAGCTTGCCATAGAGGCCTTTCCTTAGGCCAGTCATAGAGGGCTTGATTAATTGCCTTTCCCCAGACCAATCCTAATAACATGATGTAACCATTGTCCTATCTGAACCCTGTCTACTATCTGTAATGCTGTCACTACCTGTGACCTTGTTATGTTAATAAAAGGACAGTCTCCTGGGGGCAGGGCAGAATGCATTGGGAACTCATTGGGAGAAGACTTCTCATTCTGCTTCCTTGCTTAGTCACCCACCAGGAAAACTGCTGGCAGACATCCATCTGTGTGTGTGTGGCTGATTTCTCTGACTTCCTTAACCTGTATCTTCAAGACACTCTTTGCTATCCTATTATCTGGTGATCACCACAAAACCCATCAGCCTGCTGAGCTCGTGTCTCCCACAGTAGATGATTGATTGATTGATTGATTGATTGATTGATTGATTAGGTTCTCTAAGTGTCATTGATAAGGATGAGATAAATTGTTGAAACTTATTATTTTGCTAACATGATGGCAAAGCTTCATACTATGAAGTGCAATGAGTTGGCAACCCTAGACAACATGTTTTCTCTTACCATGAAATGTTCAGGCAAAGTGCCGCTAACAGCCCGGTTTCTTAAGAGACTATTGATAACAACTTGGCATTGTCAACTATATGGCATATAATTCTCTGACTAATAATCCTTATTATATGACTTTTGATACGCCCCTCTTAGAGATTGCAAGCATCACAACCAGGCAATAACCAAGCACGCATAGGCTTAAAAACTCCTGTCCTCTGAAGATGCCAGCCACAGAGACTGGCAAAACATTAGGAAGAAAAACCTTCGGAACACGGCCAAACAGCCTGAAAAACCTACAACCACCACCTTAAAAGCTTTCTGTGATCTTCAGAACCAGAACCATGAAGGGAGGGCTCCATTACTCTCATTCTTAATGACCTTTGCTCAGTTTATCTGTGGGGAAGATGCTAATAACTTTGTATATTGATACAAGAGCATCAACTGCCTTTTGAAATATGTTGTTTCAAGGACAGCAATTTTACTGATACGGTGCAAAAGGAAAATTTAGGATGTGCTTCTGCAGGACACCTGGCAAAAGCAGGATGGTGCTATTGCAAATTCTTCTACTTTTGCTGCAGATACCTCAACCTGAAGCCCAGGAGGACACCACCAAATGCCCCATTCTAGATACTGTCTATACTCCTCATAAGTATTATAAGGCTGGTGACCTCTTGATTGGTGGAACTGCCTCTGTGATGACTGTATTTTTGGATCAGTTTTCCTTCCTCAACTATCCTGCTCATTATACAGACTTCCCCATGTAAGAAAGATTTTCTGTGCACTTTTATTTAAGAAAGCTACTTTATACATCAATCTGATGCATGCATGTTTGGAAGTAAATCTGACTGAATTCAGTGGCATTTACTTGTAAATAAACGTGCATACCAATTACCCAGTGTGGAGTTGTGGATAGAGTGATGGACTAGGACTTCAGAAGCCTGGATTCAATTCCCTAACCAACCATGGAAGTTCACTGCAGTGTATCGACCTGGTAAAATCACTCCTTAAATATTTCACTTACCTTGAAGACCCTATTAGGGTCTCTGTAAAATTCTGACTTGACGGCACATAACAACAAATATGCATACCACTGAAATTTACTTTCAAGTAAATACGCACATCCTTAAAGTGCAATGCTGAAAGCAATTTCACTCATTCTTCATACTACCTTATGCTTTGATTTTTCCTCTCCTTTTTAGTCATATATTTTCCTTTTAATTTTTGCATTTCACTATTTCTCTGACACATTCAATGTCTCCATGACTGTAATTATTTCCTTCCATATCTCCTGTTATGCCTTCTTCTGTTATGAACCTCTCTCAGCTGTTGCTGCTGCTGCTGTTAGTTACTTTTAATATTTCTAAGTTACTGTGTCACCATCTATGTCATTCTAAGTTACTCTCTTCTCATTTTGCAAGCATCCATTATCACATGAACACCTATGGCTTTTGCAAACACAAGATGACTACATTTATTATGCTAGTACTAGGGTTAACCTTCGAACACCAGTGAGATTATTTCAAAATAAAAGGCTCCAATATCACTATTCAGCACTGTATTTTTAAAATCACTCACTGCTCTCCCTCTATCTCAATGCATGTCCTTTCTTATGAACATCATCTCCAGTGATACATTTTAGAAGAAACCTAAGAAAGATCAAGCTGAATCTGTTTGGTATTTCCTCTTTCTTTTGAAACTTTTTTCTTGGAGAAGGTGAGTAGCTAAGCACTACTGTACAAAAGGACATGATGTTATTCAAACAGCACTTGGATACTTTGTGGGAATGGTGCTGCAGCAATTCTGAACAGTAGAACTTAATAAAAAGAATGGAGATAAGCAAAACAATAGACAGAAATGAACTATCCATTTATTTTCCTTGTGTGTTTTTATGAGTCTGCTGTAGTGATGTATTTCAAAACAGAAACTGATTTAGAAGATGTGAAGAGAACTGAACAGCTAACCATGGTATATCATCTAATCTTTCTTGTAGGGCAGTAACAAAAAATTACCAGCCTGTTCTGGCCTTGGCATTCGCTGTAAATGAGATTAATGAAAACTCCAAGATCTTACCCAATTTGACATTGGGATTCCATATCTTTGACAACTACTTCAGTCGCAGGAGGATATATCACATTGCAATGGAATTTTTCTTCACACAACGTAGGTTTTTCCCCAACTACAAGTGTGGCACCCAGAATCACCTGATAGCAGTGATTGGTGGACTGGACTCTGAAACATCCCGCTCTTTATCTGACATCTTGAACATCTACAAGCTACCACAGGTAGAAGATGCTGCTGTAACATGGAGTTTTCTGAGCCGCAACATAGTATTCTCCTTTTCCTTCCATTTCTAGTTATAGTGCTTTAGTTTCTAATGGTATTTAGTGGGAAATTTGGAAGTACAGGTTCTCATCATCATGACGTTCCCCATAGTCACCAACACCCTCCAATAAGGGGAGTCCAAACAGGTAGGTATATTAACCAATAAGGAACAGAACTTTCGCAAAACTAATAGCCCGTTCAAGATGAAAAAAAAACCCTCAAATGCATTACAACAAGGGTAGCTTTCAACTTCTCTCCCAGATCCTATGAGAACTGCAACTAAACTCAGGGGGAAGAAGAGTGTGGCGGATGACATCATAGTCCTTCCTATTCAGAAGGTACTGAGTCTTTGATAATGAATAAGAATTCAGAGAAGTTTATTTCTGAGAGGGGGAAATATGGATATGTATCAGATTTGATTAAAGTACAAATCAAATCAGGCAGCTTTTATCTGGTCCTAGTTCTTTAGACATGAGGCAGGTTTCCTCCAGAAAAACCGGGAAGAAAAGTGCGCCTGTGTGGAACTTCATAAAGCCTTTAGACTTTGGAAACACAGATTCTTTGTTTGCAGAAATAAGTGTCCCTTTAGGTTTCATTTCTGTGAAAACATTGAGAGTGGGAGAAGGAAGGAATACGGCTGAATGACTGACAGATTGATGTGATTATCATGAGGAACATTTTAGCTGGGGTGATTTGAGGTAAAGATAATGTTTAATTTTTTAAAAAAATGTATCTTTATCTGCTTCCTTGTGCTTTCTGATCATCGGGCATCACACAACTTTGGAGCCCATCTGGTGCTTGTGATTTAACTTGAGCTAAATTTTAATCTTTTCCTCCTTTATTGATTCTGATTCCATTCAAATCCCTTCTTTATTCCTTCCCTTCCGCCCCCCCAAGGAAAACACTTCATCCCAGTATTTTTTTTTCATGAAGTCTGGAAATCTCAAACCTTTCTAATTCTTTGGTGAGTAGTATTGCTTTCTCATTTGACCCAACTCCGGGAGGCAGTGGAAGACAGGAGGGCCTGGCGTGCTCTGGTCCATGGGGTCTCAAAGAGTTGGACACGACTTAACGACTACATAACAACAAATTGCTTTCTCACCCTTCTAAGAAACAGTAGCATATCTAAAGGGGGGAAAACATGCTAGCTAGGATGATACATGAAGGTTTTGAGGTTGATGCTTAAAACATGTCTCAAGATTTTCTCTTACAGTATAGTAAGGAGGTAAAGGGAAGGAGAGAAAGCCAGGCTAATTTACCACCCAAAATCTGTGCAAGGAATGGAGGAGGTAGTGTCAGAGATTCTGCCTAAAAGCAGAAATGTCAAGTGGCACAGTCAGAATATAGAGTTGATTGTCCCTGTCAACCCCACTTTCAGAAACTCAGGCTTCTCAGAGCTGCTGTGGAGAACATGAGATGGAGCTAATTTGGGGTAACAAGATAGCTAGGTCCGGTATCATCACAAAGAGCCAACTAAACTGGGGAAATGTTGGAACTGGCTGACCAGCCATGCAACATGGTGGAACCCACCTTCTTGCTCCTAATGGAGCTTACAGTGCTACAGTATATTACAACCTGTTAAGAACCACATCACATAGCATAGTCTCAAGATGTCCTTGATTTATTTGCTCCTTTGTTGTTGTTGTTTAGTCGTTAAGTCGTGTCCGACTCTTTGTGACCCCATGGACCAGAGCACGCCAGGCCCTCCCGTCTTCCACTGCCTCCCGGAGTTGGGTCAAATTCATGTTGGTAGCTTTGATGACACTGTCCAACCATCTCATCCTCTGTTGTCCCCTTCTCCTCTTGCCTTCACTCTTTCCCAACATCAGGGTCTTTTCCAGGGAGATTTCTCTTCTCATGAGATGGCCAAAGTATTGGAGCCTCAGCTTCAAGATCTGTCCTTCCAGTGAGCACTCAGGGTTGATTTCCTTCAGAATGGATAGGTTTGATCTCCTTGCAGTCCAGGGGACTCTCAGGAGTCTCCTCTCAGGAGTCTCCTCCAAATTCAAAATTTGTGGTGCTCCTTAGATTGTCTATTTGTGCAACTCATACATTAAATTTAAGAGAAAATTATTAGCCTTTATAAAATATGAAATACAGATAGCTCTGTAGTTTAGGTATCTGGCTGCAGAGCCAGAGGTTGGGAGTTCTATTCCTCACTGTGCTTCCTTAACAAGAGCTGGACTCAATGATCCATAGGGTCCCTTCAAGCTCTGCAGTTCTAAGATGATGATGATGAATAATGGGGCACATTTGTTAAAACATCAGCCTTAGCTTCTGATTTGCTGCCGTTATGGTCTGTAACTAACACTTCCCTCAACTTTGGGGCCAGAGACAGAGTGCTTCGCTGTGATTTTGATAAGAAGGTCTCTTCCTGCTCTGCAATTCTAAGATGATGATTATTGTTATCTGTGGATTCCTTCTTGGTTTGTAAAAGAGCTGTCTTTTCCACACCCACTTTTTAGTTCAGCTATGGTGATTTTGCCCCTGAGATGAGGGATAAGTCCTACTTCCTTTCTCTGTACCAGATGCTTCCGTATGATATCTATCAGTACAAGGGGATTGCCCAGCTGCTTCTACATTTCAAATGGATGTGGGTTGGTCTAATGACCATGGATAGTGAAAGTGGAGAATCTTTCCTGAGGAACATAGAGGCAATATTTCATCATTACAGCATATGTCCTGCCTTTATGAAAAAAATATTCCCTTTAATCTTTTTTGATGATGTATTAAATGTGGGAGCCAGGTGGAACAAAATATTCACAGATGTTATGGAAAGCAATGCACATGCTATTGTCATCTATGGAGATACTGAGATGATGCTAACTTTCAAAGTGTTACTGCATGAAGGAGAAACTGAGCATGAGAAGGGCTTTGGTAAAGTGTGGATTTTGACAGCCCAGTTGGATTTAATTGCAGTGTCCATGCATAGAGATTGGGACATAGAACCCTTCCATGGTGCCCTAGCCTTCACAGCTCACTCAGAAAAAGTGCCAGGATTCCAGAAATTTTTCCAGAATGCAAGGCCCTTTTCAGCCAAGGGTGATGGCTTCATCCGCACATTCTGGGAACAAGCATTTAGCTGTTCATTTCTAAATTCTAATGATAATTGGGACATTGAGAAAGCCTGCACTGGGGAAGAGAGACTGGAGAGTCTTCCAGCACCATACTTTGAAATGAGCATGACTGGTCACAGCTACAGTATCTACAATGCTGTATATGCTTTGGCTAATGCCGCAGATTGCAAGTATACATCCAGATCCAGATCCAGAATGATGATATTGGAGAATATGCATCCATGGCAGGTAATAATCATACAAAGATTTTGCTCAACTGCCATGACCCAATACCTCAAATCATCTAAAACATGACAGTGTGTCTATAATCCTACTGTCCTATTGACATTTAAAACTTATATGTACACTCTCACCACCACATTTTGCAACATGAATTTTATGTGGTGACACTGTAAATAGGATAGTCTCCTCTCTGTTCAACTTTAAGAATTGACACTTATGACTAAAATTTAATAGGCAGCAGGATACTGCTTTGCATTTTTTGCTTCCAGCTTCCATATGAAAACCTCAAAAGGGATGCTACTATTTTTCATAAATATTCTCTGATTGCATATTTTATGATTCAGATTTGTCCAGAACAAATATTTAACTTTTTTCAAATTAATTAAAAAGTGCCACAAAGGATTTCCCACTTAACTTCTATTGTCTCTCCACTTTAGCTGCATCCTGTTCTGAGGAACCTCAAATTTAATAACAGTGCTGGAGAAACAGTGGTCTTGAATGAGAATGGAGAATTTACAATGGGGTTTGATATTACAAACCTGATTACGTTCCCTAATAACTCGTTTGTCAGAATGAACATTGGAAAGGTGAATCCTTGGGCATCTCCAGGCAATGACTTCATGATTGATGAGGATGCCATTGTATGGCCCAGGAGCTTCAACCAGGTAAGATGGAAATTCATATCCAACACCTGTTACATAATTTTGGGGCAAATATGTAGCTACTGCTGTTTCTTTCATTCATCATGAAAATAGACCAGTGTCCTACATGGAGAGGAAGGGCAACTGCATAAGTGTTCTTTTTGCTCCAGAAAGCATCCTCTCATGTGTTGTCACATTATTGGTCATGTAACCAATTCCACAACCAGTGTGAGATCAGACACATAAAGCAAACATAGTGGAAGGTATGCTTACATAAATGCCCTTAACTTTCATTGTAAACCTCTCAAGATAATAAATATATAAATATAATAGTGAGCAAAATAATGCTTCTGAAACCAAATATGAGAATAAGTGAAGCTTTTCTGTTGTCACAGTAGAATATTTTATTTCATTGAAACCAGGACTTATTAACAGATTAATTCCCAATGTTGATTCTTTGTGTATCTTGAAAAGGTGGTGCCGCTTTCCCTCTGTAATGACAACTGTCATCCTGGTTATCAGAAGAAAAAGAAGGAAGGGAAGCCATTTTGTTGCTATGATTGTGCACCCTGTCCAAGTGGGAAGATTTCTCAGCAAACCGGTAAAAGCTAGTGTGCCTGGAGTAATTAACTGTGTTGCACATTAGAGAATGACTGGTCAAGGTTTAATTAAGATCATTCCTTGTTTGATATTTTTATTAGTATTCACTGATCATATGGATGCAGATCCCAACCCTGGATCAAGTTTGACCATGATTTCCAGTTGCATTCTTCTATCATGTGGCAACAGGAAAAGAAAGGACAAGATGGCTCTAAATAAGGAAACAAATTTTCACCATTACCATAGATGCTTGCACAAGAAGGCATTCAAAAATTCTGTGAACAAGCAGAGGTCAAAATTTGTCAAAAAAAAAAAAAAAGCCAAAATAAGCCAGCCTTGACAATTAGTTTGTGTTAGAGTGAGAAGTTGGCAACTGATGAAAAAGAAGTCAGCTTCTGGAATTTTCCCTTACTTGATCTCTTTTTGTGAATGGTAGTGAGCACAAGAGGGGATCCTATAGACCCTCTTGACTGCTAACATGACTGTTGTCAGCATTCAGGCTGCTCACTTTTATGTAGACCTTGCCATCCTTTTTCCTGTTATATATATGCACAGTGTTAAATTCCATGTTGGGTCATTTCCTGGTGTTTTTGAACCAAGATCTCATATTCTTAAACTAGAGGTTTTGGAAGGATTTGTACTAATCATGCTTTAAATATCCACAGCCATACATCATAGGAACCTATGATATGTTTGTTTCCTTAGATTCATGACAGGCCTGAAATATATCACACCTTGTTTCACAATTATTTTCTGATAATACCTGGTACAAATTACTTGATTTTTTATTGCTCATATGAATATCTTGGTTTCAGCCAGATGATAACCTAATTTAAGCCACACGTTCAGTTGTTGCCTATCAAAATTATTGTCCAGGAGGTAGTTGGGATGTCATCCATGTAATGGTTTTCTCAAGCAATGCATCTCTATGCTGTGGAGCTTTTGTTAATGTAGATTGGTTCTCATTTACAAGCCATAGTTCTGTTACTGCAATACTATTATGAGCACCATGGTGCAATACTTAAACTGCAGTACTGAAGCCAAGCTTCTGCTCACAACTGATGGATTCAAGTAGCCAGCTCAAAGTTGACTCAGTCTTCCATCCCTCTGAGGTCAGTAAAATGATTACTCAGCTTACTGGGAGGTGGGGAGGGCAAAGTGTTTCTTGAGTAATTATGTTGCAAACTGCCCAGAGAGTGCTCTAGCCCTATGGAGTGGAATATAAATTGAAACTACTCCCACCACCACAATAATAAAGCTCCTTTATCATTTTCTACTGCCATGTTCCCATGGAAGTAGTTGTGAAATTTGACTATTTGACCAATACAGAGGATCTTGAGGTTATGACTACTACTACTACTACTACTACTGCTACTGCTACTGCTACTTGGAAGAAACTTCTTGTAATGTGGCTTGGTTGATAACTTCAGTCAAAATGGTACAGTTTCCTAAAAGCAATAGCTCTCTTTTGAGCCATACCAATTGGTGTTCCTGAGTCACCGCTCAAGGGACTTAACTCTTGGGTTTATCAGCCAAAGTAAGAAATCTAGAAACTCTTGTTCAGTCAACCCATGCATATATATGCCGCCAATATATATTTTTATACCTCTCTGTTAATTGCCACTGTTCTTCTCAAATTTGATAGTGTAGCAAGAGAGAGTGACCAAAAAAGTGTCATTTTAACCTGTAAACAAGGAGATTCCACATTAAAATGTAGCATGTTAGGAGTTATTTAAATTTCTTCCTATGGGTCATACTAATTTCATGTGTTTTTTTTTTCTTTTCCATTAAACAACAAAAATAACACCAAATATGCCTGGCCATCCATACATCTGCTGGCTGCTGATAAAATAACATTGTGTAACATACTCTAGGGAGACAACCTATAATGGTCTTAAATGATTAAGATTTATCCTTATTAATCCCATGTGACACTGCCATCAATAACAATATCTGGACATTTACATAAAATATTTCTAAACTGTTGAAAACAGAATTAAGGGGTTGTAGAGTGGATGGGTATATCACTCTAAATGCTTCAGTTTTACAGATTTTCTGAGACAGTTCTTAGCTGAAAAATGTCTACAAACCTTTTAAACAGCCCATTTAAGGTGGAAAATCCATATGAAAAGATGCATTTTGGGGACAATTGGTAGATTTTTAGAAAAATATAGAGGTAGAGGTAGAGATCAGGGACGTTGGTGAATCTTTGGGCCAGGATCCCAAGTCCTGAGTCTCAAGTCCCAAGCCCCAAGTCCAAATCCCTATTAAAGATAAGCTTTCTCCCCCCAGAAAAAGTGAGGGGATGGGTGGGTTCCAAGTCACAAGTCAAGTCTGAGTCACTGAAAAAAAAAACCCCGAGTCAAGTCTGAGTTGAATAACCAGTGTGACTTAAGTCTGCCTTGACAGGAAGTCCCCCGACTCGAGTCCCCATCCCTGATATACCCTGTTTCCCCGAAAATAAGACCTAACCTGAAAATAAGCCCTAGTATGATTTTTCAGGATGCTCATAATATAAGCCCTACCCCAAAAATAAGCCCTAGTTAAGTAAAACCCCGCCCTCCACCATTGTGCAGCAACCAGAAGATGACATGACTGTATTTGAATAAATGTAGATTGTTGTACATGAAAAAAAAAAAAAAGCCCTACTGCGTTTTTGGGAGCAAAAATTAATATAAGACCCTGTCTTATGTTCAGGGAAACACGGTAGGTAGAATTCAGATTTAACATTGGGCTGTGACTTCAGTTCTATAATAATCTATGAAGTGAGGCAATGTTATTTTGTGTAGTTTTGTCTGCATGTTTGTTTAAAGTAGTAGGTCCCCCTTATCCTCACCTTGGCCTCCTTCAGTTTTGCTTCATAACATTCTATATTAAATGCAACTCAATAGAAAGTAAAGAAGTGAGTTAGATAGGACTGGCACTGATGCCAATGTGTTGGATTTTCATCTGTTAATTAGATTCTCATCCATCAGTTATCCCCTTCTCCTCAGAATGTGACAAGATTGCACACGAATTTATTCTTTCCTCAAGAAAGGTCCTCAAAGTAACCTGAGAATCTAACACAATAGCTGAAATCCTGTTGCTTACACTGTATAAGGCCAATGACATCAACATCAGGGGCAATTTTTCATAAATCATACATTTCTGACAGCTTTTCCAAGTAATCTCTTTCATCATTGGGGAGCTGTTGGGGGCTCCAGGGAGTGGGAAGTTTTAAATTGTCAGAAATCTCCACCACCATGCTGGCTTTACTGGTGGCAACAATTTTTTGTAATTAAAGACTTCTACTTTCCATCCCATGGCTCCTAAGGCTTCCCAATGATGAAAGGGATTACACGGGAACCTAGGGCCCTTTGGGAGAGAAGTCAGAAATGCTTAATTTCCAAAAAATCACATTTGTTGCTGATGTCATCATTCTTATGCATTGAAAGCAGTGGCGGCAGCAGGACTTCAGCTGACCATATGCAGCAGAGGTTCCTCAGCTAGATCCTCCAGATGTTCTTGGATGTCAACTTCCAGAAGCCCTATCATTGGCTGTGCTAGTTGACATTTCTATGAGTTCTATTTCACTTACACCTTGATAACCATTAATTTATAGGCTTGGCTTTAATGGCTGCCATTGCAAATAAGTAAATAAAATCATAAACAACTCTGACTGTGTAAATCTTATTTCAACAGATATGGATTCTTGTACCATGTGTCCAGAAGATCACTATCCAAACGTGGAACAGAATAAATGCATTCTAAAGACTGTTACTTTCTTAACATATGAAGAACCTTTAGGAAGTAGTTTAGCCTTTGGTGCAGTTTCCTTTTCTTTAATCACAGGCCTGGTGCTAGGAATAATTGTGAAATACCGCAGCACTCCCATAGTCATAGCTAACAACCGACATCTTACCTACATTCTCCTCACTTCTCTCCTGTTCTGTTTTCTTTGTGCTTTGCTTTTCATTGGCCGCCCTGTTAAGATGACATGTCTCCTCAGACAAACTGTTTTTGTCATGGTCTTCTCAGTGGCATTGTCATGCGTGTTGGCAAAAACCATTACAGTGGTTCTGGCTTTCATGGCCACTAGACCAGGAAACAGCATGAGAAAATGGTTGGGGAAAAGAGTTACCAACTCTGTTATGCTTCTTGGCTTCCTTATTCAAGGAGGGATTTGTATCATCTGGCTAGTGACCTTTCCACCCTTCCTGGACACTGACATGAATTCAATGGCTGAAGAAATTGTACTGGAATGTAATGATGGGTCTAGAATAATGTTTTATTGTGCCCTGGGTTATATGAGCATCCTTACTATTATCAGCTTCTCTGTGGCTTTCCAAGCAAGAAAATTGCCTGATACTTTCAATGAAGCCAAGATGATCACTTTCAGTATGCTGGTGTTTTCTAGTGTTTGGTTATCCTTTGTTCCAACCTATCTAAGCACTACAGGAAAATATATGGTAGCTGTGGAGATCTTTTCTATCTTAGCTTCCAGTGCTGGTCTGCTGGTCTGCATCTTTTCCCCCAAATGCTACATTATTTTGCTGAGACCACAACTCAACATAAAAGATCAGCTGATAAAGAGAAAGAAATAGAACATTTTGTGTTGTTTGTCTACTTTTCACTTATGTATATTGTTACTTCAGACAAGGGGCAGTGCCTTTAACCTGCAAAGCAAATTCACCGCCTCTCCTAATAACCTGATGTCATTAACTGGCCCCTGCTGTGGAGAATCTATCTATCTATCTATCTATCTATCTATCTATCTATCTATCTATCTATCTATCTATCTATCTATCTATCTATCTATCTATCTATCTATCTATCTATCTATCTATCTATCTATCTATCTATCTATCTATCTATCTATCTATCCATCCATCCATCCATCCATCCATCCATCCATCCATCCATCCATCCATCCATCCATCCATCCATCCATCCCCTATATCAGCCCACATGAACTGGAGCCTCCATTCTACATTTTCCCTTCAGCCACAGACTAAGCATCATACAGATTCCCTACACACCCTATCTATGTACTATCGTTCACATTTCTTGCATCTTTTTTTCCCTCAGGTTGTCTGCAATTAATTAATTGCTCATTCCCAAAAAATCCTACTTCCTTGCATGTAGAAACACTGGTGTCTTAAGTATAACCAATGCACATCCCAAAGTCAATTGTTGCTGTTTAGTCGTTAAGTCGTGTCCGACTCTTCGTGACCCCATGGACCAGAGCACGCCAGGCCCTCCTGTCTTCCACTGCCTCCCGGAGTTGGGTCAAATTCATGTTGGTAGCTTCGGTGACACTGTCCAACCATCTCGTCCTCTGTCATCCCCTTCTCCTCTTGCCTTCACACTTTCCCAACATCAGGGTCTTTTCCAGGGAGTCTTCTCTTCTCATGAGATGGCCAAAGTATTGGAGCCTCAGCTTCAGGATCTGTCCTTCCAGTGAGCACTCAGGGTTGTGCTTCCAGTGAGCACTCAGGGTTGACCAAAGTCAATAGTAATATCTAATTGATGGAATCTCAACCCATGATCCCAAACAGCAAGGATAACAAATGAGCAAACAAACATAATAAAGTTATATGAAACATTTGTGCAACTCTTGACCTGAATTCTGTCATTATCTTTCAAGGAACAAAAACAGTGACATGTAGACCTGCCATTCCTCTATTTTGTACTGGATAAGAAAGAAGTTGTGTGAGAAAACTATATTGCATATCCTGTTCTCCTAAATGGCTGCTTTATCTCTTTTACCTTTCTATTAACTTTAATTAACTTTATACATTTGAGCCTTGGATTCAACTGCAACTCTCCCAGGGACATTCCTGGGGCTAGGAGGGTGTGCAGTGCACCAGGGATTGTGCTTTTCAGTTGTGTGGCTGGTACAGCCTAGAAGATTGGGTGGTGAACTGGTTCCCCCCAGGTATTTAAGGCAGTTGGGATTGGTGGAGGTAGGGGCTGGGAAACATGGGTAGAATTCCCCCACCCCTTTTTTCTTTTCTGTCTCATTAGCCCCTTGTGTTCAAGGAATTAGTCTTGCCCCCCAGTTCTTCTTAGTTGTATAGTAGCACTGTGGGTTGGGGCTCTTGCTTGCTTGAGGCAGCACTAGTATGGGTCCTAAGGAAGGAACTGGCACTAGTAAGGGCAAGTAACTGGAGAAGTGCAAGTTGCCTCACTGGTCACCCCTGATAATATCCTCTTTATCTGAGGATGAGGTTCTCCTGGAATTAACAGCCATTGTGGCAAGGCTTCAGGCCCCCAAAAGAAATAGGAACATGGCTAGACAGCTACCTGAGCCCCCTTTGCAGCCTGGACAATCAGGAAGGCAGCCAAAGGGCAGAGGGCAGCACAACTGTGCCAGCTGGCAGCTGAGCTAATAGGGTGTGTTTCAGTTTAAGAAGGTAAGTGGCCAGGGATTTTGGAGGAGCCAACAGTTGAGACAAGGACCATAAATGTCACAACTGAGATCCAGATGAAGCAGACAACTGCCAAGGTGCAGATACCTCAGACAGTGGCCCCAGTGCCTCAGGAGGTAGCCAACAGCTGGCAGGTTGCCACAAAGGTGGTTGCAGAGGTGGAAAGTTTGTCTGACAAAGGAACTTCTCTCTTTAGCACAGAAGAGGGAGGGACCTCCCTCCATATTGACGTATTTAGGCATAGAACTGGACATCATCCAGCAGTTCTTCCCCTTACCCCAGGTCAAGGTGGAGGAGTTGTGCAACAGGGTTCTAGGATTGTTAGGCAGCCAGACAGTGACACTCAAAGAGTTGCAGGAGATGATGGGGCATCTTAACTTTGCTTTTAAGGTGAAAACACTGGGCAGGGCATCCTAAGACTTCTGTGTGAGGGATTGCATGGCCTCATGAAGCCTCACCACAGGCAAGGGGTGACAGATGACATGAACAAAACATGCAGGTTTGGCAACATTTCCAGGCAGTTTCAACATGATCTCCTTTTGGCAGGCTGATATGCAGCTGGGGGATGAATTCCAGGTCCACACAGTCTCTGAGGCTCCCTAAGTTTCTGGATTTATTTTAGAGGGAACTGGTATGCTGGTCAATGGCCAGAAGAGTGGCACAAACTTGACATAAGCAGAGACCTTCCTTTTTGGGAGGTTCCCCCCCCCAATAGTTGGGACGTTACAGCTATGGGCTAATTGGTGGCCCATTCAGTCATTTCCTTTTGGTGCGTCAATCTGGCTGGAGTACACATAGTTAATTCATTGACTTCCAGATCCCTGTGGCTTATGACATTATTTAGAGCATTCACATTGTGTTGTCTTCATTATAATATGTTGTTTTCTGCTTGTCACATCTCAGGAGTTGACAATAACATAGCTGATGCCCTGTCTGGTCAACGGATCTCAAGGTTAAGGGCCTTGGCTTCAGAAGCCCGAGCCCAGCCCAAAGTTCTTCCTATAGAGGCATGCAAATGCATCTTGGAGGGATGAAGTAGAGAGGGCCTTTGGCATGGCTGTGGCACTGAGTGCATGCCAGAGTTTCAGGGCAGCATGAGCTGAGTTTCAGGCCTTTACAGCCCAAGAGATTTTAGAGCAGGTCTGGCTTGCTCCCGTAGAGCATTTATTACAGTTTGGAGGTGACTTGCACCATAAGGGACTGGCCCTTTGTTCAATTCAAGGCAGAATACCAGTTCTGGCCTTCTATGTGATGGCACACAGTTGGGGCAATAGAACAGGGGATTTCAGGATCTGCAAGATGCTAGGGCGATGGACCAGGGAAAAGTGCCATGCACCTGTTTCCAGAACCCCAAGTCACCTACCATTCTAGGCAAATTAGTGGAGGCCTTGATGGGGTTTGTAGGGTTAAGTTTAAAGCCTTATTATTTCATGCTTTGAAACTGGTGGATTTTTCAGTGTCCTTCGAACTAATTTGTTGGTCATATTCTTCATGGAGGGCACTGACATTTGATGACCTAGTGATCACTGCCTCCAGTATCGTTCTCCATTTGTGCTGGTTCAAGACCGATCAGTTGTGTCTTTGCTTTAGAACAGTGTTGTCTGGTAAAGGTTTGTCCATTCAGGCTATACATGAATATGCATATGTATGGGCGGGTGGAGAAATGGGCCCTTTGTTTATACATTGGAGTCTGCTCACCAGGTTCATTTTGGCTTCCAGATCCCAGTGACAGCCATGGCACTGCATAGTGCTGGAACTGAAGAGTTTTGTTTTGGAATACACTCAACTGGACTGGAGCAGTCTTGACCATGGCAGCCTTGGGGTGTGCCAAGGAGGACATACAAAAGGTGGGGCATTTGACTTCTAACTCTTTTTGAGACGTATGTTTGCCTGCTCCCACAGTGAGAAGCACACTTGCTGGCTGCTGTTCTTTTGTTGTTTGTATCCGATCTAAGTCTACTGGAGAGGAGGCTGCCCTATGGCCACAGCTTCATGTGGCATCCACCTGGTTCTCAGAGCATTGGCCTTGGTGGAATGGATTGGAAAGTCAACATGCTTTCAGAAGGGCTGCTGCCCATAGTTTTACAGGCAATGCAGGTTTGCCCCAGACATGTTGGTGATTCACTTGGGAGGCAATAACTTGAGGTATCAATACTGTGGTAGTCCCCTCTACAGGAAGTGGGAGCTTAATAATCAAGAGTTAAGAAACTTGTGGCTCTAGTTCAGCCTATAACTTTTGTCTCATCTCCTTAGGTCTGGGATGGGGCAGTCAATGCTATTATCCGAAACTGAACAACACTCAGTGAAAATGACTTTAAAATCTTAACTATCTGACAAGATGACTTTAGATTCTGAACTCTGTAGTTATACCTGATTACTAGCACTTATCCCACGTCAGTCTCATGTGGGTTTTTTTTAAAGACAACTTACAATTAACAACACAACATAATTTTAAAGCTTCCATAAAATGTCCCTGACACTATTGAAAGGAGAAATAATTGACTGAGGACTGCCTGTACTTAATCAGTCTGATCTTTCATACTCAGAAGATTCTACTGCTCTTGAAGGAAGGCTGGTAACTAGGTTTTCATTTGTTCTCCACTTTTAAGCAATGCAATCTTATATGCAGACTCTAGACTAATAAACAGACTGGAATGCAAATTATCATTTGGATTGTGTATTTCTCAGATTTTGTGAGCCGTTTTTTGTTAAACAATGCATAGAAACTGTGTATAACCTATATGGAAAAATATATATCTCCATTTATGAACATTAGCTGTTGACATACAACCATTTTTATATTTTTATGTTTAGTTTTGACACATTTTAGGTGGGAAAGCACAAGAAAATATGGCCCTCATAGGTTTATATTGGCTAGAAAATGATGCATTTTAAGAAAAACGTATAGAAAATAAAAAAGGAGGAAATTATTGCAAAATGCACATTGCAGATTTTCAATGGATGTATAATTTTTTATGACATATGTATGCTTTTTAAAATGCAGATTGCTGTGGAAACAGGACATGGCAGTTTTATGGTTGGACAAATGCAAAGCTGACAGATCAGATTCAGAATAATTTTCCAGTGTCTGCTGGTAACTGGCAATGAGTCACACAGAAACCCAACCTACTGAGATACATAAATGTGTGCCACACAAAGATTACGTCTGCTTCAATTATTTGTCTGTTGGCTGCTGCACCTGCCTCCAACTACTGGTGAGGCACACTTTGCAATGTGTACCATGAGTGATCTCTTCCAGATCCCATACCAGTATTGCACACAAGGTGACCTAATCATTGGAGAGATTACAACACAGTTTGACTGTCTCTTTGAAACACCATCCTTCAGTGAGCAGCCTACAACCAAATTTGCAGATCAACTAATGTAAGGAAATAATTTGTGTTCCCTGAAATGCACCAGATTAATTCTTAACCAATATAAATAGACCTGACCGATGTATGATGTAACTGGTGTGTTTTTTTTAGGGCAATGACCAAAAACTACCAGCATGTCCTTTCGTTGGCATTTGCTGTGAAGCAGATCAGCGAGAACCCCAAGATCTTACCAAATGTCAGCCTGGGGTTCCACATCTATGACAATTTCCTAAGCACACGGATGACTCACCAAAACACCTTGAAGCTTCTGTCAAATCGAAATAGGATTGTGCCTAATTACAACTGTGATGGGCAAAATAATCTGATTGCTGTTATTGGGGGACACTACTCTGAAATCTCTCTGCACATGGCTTTGATCTTAGGCATCTACAAGATTCCACAGGTATGGTAAGTTTGTTGACTGCAACTTTTTCTGAGTTCAAGAAGAGATGAAAGAAAGGAAATAAATACATAAATAAGTAAATAGAATTGGTAGCACCCTTTTCCAGTTTTCAACAAATGAAAGATCTAGGTTGAGGACAGTATTTTAGAGTGTTCTAGAGACATGATTCCAATAGACCTATGTGCTTAATCTAATGAAAGCTAACTACGGAAGCTCATGTTATGACAATCCAAATACTATCATTTTTTAAAGGAACTTCCTTAAAAATGTTTGTATGACATAGTTTATATAGCTTGTATAGTTCAAGCCACAGATTTTTGAGGTTGTTATTGCAGTATTTATAAACCAAGATAACTTTTAGTGAGGTCCTATTGATATGAGATATAAATCTTAGTCTATTCAGCACCTGGCTTCAGGATGGGTAACTGTAGAAAAAGAAAGCAGATTCTTTACAATTAATATATTAGATGTCTAGACTTTCATGCTGAACATGCTAATATTCCTAAAAGAAGAATATGTGTCAGAGTTAGTAAATGTTTTCAAAGTTTTACACTGCAACAATTTACATAGTGTATAATTCCCCTCTTCATTTTTTTAATCACACCTTTTTTCCCTTTAAGATTGCCTACTCTGTATTAGCACCCATGACAAATGTTAAAACAAATCTCTCTTCCTTCTATCGGATGGTTCCCAGTGAAACAATTCAGTACACAGGGATTGTCCTGCTTCTTTTGCATTTCCAGTGGTTGTGGATTGCCATCATTGCATCATATGATGATAAAGGGGAAAAGTTTTTGCAAACATTGTTGCCTATGCTTTCTGAACATGAAATCTGTACAGCTGTCATTGAAAGAACAAAGACTTTATCTGACATTTTAGAGAACTTCCAATCATATGAACACATCTTTGACATTGTCACATCACTGACGGAATCAAGAGCCAAAGTGTATGTTGTAAATGCAGACCTCCAAACCATGTCATTCTTGAAATGGCTCATATATGTTTATGCCAGTTTAAGAGACATGGAAGAGATATCTTTAGGGAAGGTATGGATTCTAACAGCCCACTGGGATTTCTCAACAGAGGCATTTCACAGAGATTTTGATGTACATGTCTTCCATGGGGCCCTGTCTTTGGCACTTCATTCAAATGAGATGCTGGGCTTTAGAGAATTTCTGCAGGAATTATCTCCCAACTCATCAAAAGATGGTTTTCTCAGACTCTTTTGGGAACAGACGTTCGACTGCCTATTCTCTACTTCTCATGAAAGTGAAGAAGATAAGAAGTGTACTGGTGAAGAGAAACTAGAAAGCCTACCTGGAACTCTTTTTGAAATGAGCATGACAGGCCAGAGCTACAGCATTTATAATGCCGTCTATGCTATAGCACATGCTTTACACAAGATGTCCCTCTTATCTACATCCAAACACAAGACAGCAGTTATTCAAAGTAGACTGAATCCTCTGAATGTGCAACCTTGGGAGGTAATATTTCAAAAATAAGAATCCTCCTCTTTTGGCTTGTCTAGCCAGGACAAGGGTGTACAAGTTTCCTATGTCCAGTGGACCTTGAAGGGGCCACTCCTACAATCCCACCCCCATTTTTCTTACTATTTAAATAATTTTTTGTACAGTAATTAACACAAAAACGTAACTGTTAGTGGAATGGAGGGCCCCAGAGAGATCCAAATTTTCACATAGTTTTCTTAATGTCTGAAGCAGCATTGTGAGGTTTAGTCTTAGGTTTATGTGCAGATCATCTTCTTTGATTAACAGGATGATCTGAAGGAGAAGAAAGAGAGCAGTAAAAAAGGAATTGGCTTTTAATAAGCTAATTTATGAGACCCATATTACCTGATCTTTGAAGAATATTTATTTATTTGTTTGTTTGTTTGTTTGTTTATACCCCAACTTTCTGCTCAAAAGGACACAAGATGGCTATGAAGATTTTAAAGTCTCACAACAATTAAAACTGTACAAAAATGTAATAAATATCATACAAAATTATATATTAAAGAACAGTTCAACCCTGATCAAGATCTTAAAATCAAATTTGGAAAATACACATATTATTTAAAAATTAGAAATATCTAAATATCATAACTATGTGACTTCTTTGCTTTTTCTACCTAGCTTCATATGTTCTTGAAGAGTACCTCTTTCAATAATACTGCTGGGGACTTGGTGAGTTTTGATGAGAGTGGCGAATTAGCAGCTGGATTTGACATTATCAACTGGATTACTTTCCCAAACAAATCCTTCCTAAGAGTAAAAGTGGGAAAGATGGACTCGCAAGCTTTACAAAGCCAAACAATCACCATTAATGAAGAGCTGATCAAATGGCACAGCTCATTTAATCAGGTGGGATATAAATATGGATTCCAAAGATATGATGTGCAACATTTAGTTAAAAAGCATTCAAATTTCCCTATTCATAAGAACTACATTCTACTCAGTAGGACTCAGATGAAGTCAGATCTCACCTTCCTCCATTTTAATGAGGGGTAGATGATACTTTATTCAGCATCTTGACATGTCTTAATATCATTCTACTAATATGCATGAGGAAACACTTTGATAATGATGAATTCTTGGATTATGATAACCATATAAATTAGCAGTTTACAGAAGGGCAGATGTAAAATGCCATTCCTTGGCGTCTTAAATAAACCCCAGTTATGTTCTGCAGAATTTTGCTAAGTAAACCTACTCGAGGTCAGGTTGTAGACATAAGTGAAACAATGTCTTCTTCATGGTTAATAAATTGGTGTAACCATTATTTTATGTTTAAAGGCCTTTCAGTTCTAAGACTGCTTTCTGATCAGTACTTCATCTCAGGAGACAGAAATAGCACCACCATCAAAAAGCAAAAGCAAAGCGTGCTGCTTATATACCGCCCCATAGTGCTTCAAGCACTCTCTGGGCAGTTTACAAGTTAATTATGCAGGCTACACATTGCCCCCCCCCCCCCCAGCGAGCTGGGTACTCATCAACCATTTGTTACTAAAACAACATTTGAGCTTGATAAGATGCATTTGTTAGCTTGATAAGATGCATAAGCCGCCCCGAGTAGACGTTGTCTAGGGGGGCGGGGTAGAAATCTAAAAATAAATAAAATAAATAAATAAATTTGTCTTTTTTTCTACATGCCTCTCACTTCAGATGAATTTTAGAAAGATGAAGAAGACATCAGCTTGCAATTCAATGCAAGGTTTTTAGGAATGCTATTAAAGCCAGCAGAGCTTTTGAATAGAAATGCTGTAGTTGCAAGTGACTGTTGGGTTTAAGCCTTATTTTTCAAAGCTAGTAACTGCAGTGACACAATTTCAGATTCTGCTTACATGGTTGAGCCAAATCAGGCTCATCACTGTTGTTCTCAACTTCTTGCTTTCTTACTGTACAAATTCTGCACAATGTGATGCCCTGTGCAAAACAGATGCTCTTCTGCACAGGAATTGTGTCAATCCAGTTCAACTGTGTTTCTTTTGCCCTTGCCAGGTGATTCCTCTCTGGCAATGGCATTGTTATATGTAGGAATTGTAACAGTCCTGTGTCACTTGGCAATGTAGGGAAAAAAGGGACCACCACATTCAGAAAAATCTCAAAGGGGAACATGGAAGAGGGATATTTTTCCACCTCAGTTTCTTTCCAGGATATGTAGAGAAAGTCCTCATAGTCAAATGTCACCATGACTTTAAAGTCCTTATGATAGAGTACAACTGTCCTAAATGCCATTTTTTATCCTGGACTTTGAGGAATCCTCTGTCTGTATGGTCCTTCATTATACAGATGTCTCAGTGTGCTACACTTAAGCTCCTTCCATACAATGCTGTGGATGACTTCTTTTGCTGACAATGAAGTTGAATTATGGAGTCATATACTTGGGGCTGGAGAAGGTGAAAATAAAAGGTGTAATCCATAGGGTGAATGAAAGAATACCCATCCCCATACCTACTGAGCCCAATGTGTTGATTACGGTGAGTGAGTGGGTTGTGACTCCGAAGATGATCTACCATTTGTTTTTTTTAAATGAGTGGTCAGCTTTCCCAGCTTGGGAAGTATATGTCTGTCTCTGTCTTTCTCTCTCTCTCACTTTGAAGTGTAATCTTGATCCTCTCCATTTAAGAACTGGAGGGAGTTCAGATCACTTTCCAACCCCCTGATAAGGAACAATTTTGCTATTATCTATGCATTCTATTCCATCTGCAAGCTTAAAGCCACTTGTTTTCTTGTCTTTTTTGGATAGTACAGGTGCTGCCCATTGCACAGTGCAATGACAACTGCCACCCAGGTTACAGAAGAGAAAAGATTGAAGGGAAGCCATTTTGTTGCTACAGTTGTGTTCCATGTCCACCTGGGAAGATTACAGTTGAGAAGGGTAGGAGACCTTGGACCAAATCCTGTTGCTTAGTGTAACAAATCTCACTAGAGTAGGCTTGTTGAATCAATGAGAACTTGGTGAGTCAACTCCTCCATCAGTTCCATTGATTCAAATGTGCCTACTGGAACTGCAACTGCTTTTAGCATAATGAGTCACAGTCAGAGTAGGGTCAGTTGAATCAATGGAATTTATGGAGGAGCTGATTCACTAAATCCCCTACTCCAGTGCACTTTACCACACAAAGCAACAGGAGTTTGGCCATTATGTGCACTTCTGTGGAAAAGGGACAGTTTTTCAAAGTTCTCCATAAATGTACAAACATAGTCACATACCCTGGAAATACTGTAGTCCTCTGGAGTTCATCAAAGTTATTTTGATTTTTGGTTTTCATCTATTTTGTCTGTAAAAAAGTGATCTAGTGCTAAACTATTGTAGCAATGCAGTGATAATGTACTCTCAAACTAGACTCAATAGTTTTTTTTTTAAAAAAATTAACAAAAAATATTTTAGGTGACAAGGGGAAAGATAATGGGAGTGGATGTTCCTGCTGTCCAAAACATTATGCCCCATCTTACTATGTCATCAGCAAAGCAAAGTAAAGTATGCTGCTTATATACCAAGAAACAATCACACGAGCAAAACACTGTTTAAATCATTGTGGTTGGAAGAAAGTAGAAACCCCAATGGAGGGGGCAGTAGTCCAGATTGGACGTTAAAAAGGAGGGGTTGATGCACATTGACTTTTACATTGTGTGATCTTTAAAAAATAATTTGAATTCACCTGTGCCAATTCCAGAGCAAATTGTGAATTATTTCCCAATGTAGTTGCCACCTTAGTCATCCATTAGTTCCAAAAATGTCAGTAGGATTAAAACATAGCTTAATATGTTAAGCTTTGTCTTTTAGTATTTAACTTATTGTGGTTTTAATTGTGTGAATTTTAATGTTGTGAGCCGCTTTGGGTCCCTTGTTGGGAGAAATGTGGCATACTACTACTACTACTACTACTACTACTACTACTACTACTACTACTACTACTACTAATAATAATAATAATAATAATAATAATAATAATAATAATAATAATAATAATAATATGGATATAACTATTATATGTGAAGTAGAGCAACATTTCTCAGAAATAGACTGGCACACAACAACAAGACACTGAAATGGCTTTGTTGACTCTCCTAACTGTATGAGAAAAGTTAGTAAAAAAATGAGGAAAATTATGTAATGAATACACATGGGGATGAACTAGCAAAATGGCTGTTCATCCTGGTTCATGGTACTCCGCAGCCATCATCCACCGCTGCTCACAGCGATGGTCTCCACCACTATGCCCTGCATCAAGGGAATCCAGGTTGCCCTTTGAAAAGATGGCGGCTACGGCTTCCCTGCCCTAAAAGAAGCTGCAGCCGCCATCTTTTCAAAGGGCAGCCAGTGTCCCCTACAGCAGGCCGTGGCTCCAGAGGCCACTGCAGCAGGCAGCAATGGATGGTGGTTGCAGCGGGTGGCAATAGATGGTGGCAGCACCAGGCAGCGGTGGATAGTGGCAGCGGCTAAGGTAGGGAAAGGAATGGGGCCAGGGAAAGGCTGTGGGGGTGGGTGTCTGTGGAGCTGGCTGGCTGCCTATGGGCCCACTGATCAGCTGATCGGAGGGCCCATAGGCAGAGTGGGAAGGCCATAGGCAGAGAGGGAAGGCTAGCCTTCTCTCTCTTCATATGGGGATGAATGAAAATGGACAAATATTCAGCCCTTCATATTTGTCAGGGTCTCTGGAACTCACGAATACGAAAGAACAAATATTTAATGAATCAGCAATTTTTAACAAATATTGCGGTTCTTTTTTTAATTCATTCCCATGTCTAAGTCATGAACATTAACATGAAAGCAATTTATTATTCTTTATGTCATATCTTATTTTCTTTAGCATATCAAATGGCTCAGATTTCTGAATTTACAGTAAAGCACCATTTTGAAACTTTTTTATGTATAAGCAGAACAGCAAACCTTAAAGACAGATCCATTAACTTCAATAGATAATATAGCAAAAGAAAGATAATAAAATTAAAGCACCAACACATTTGTTTCATGTTTTAGATATGGATGATTGCCACCCATGCCCAGGAGATCAGTTTCCAAACAAGAAGAGAGATCAATGCCTTCCCAAGACCCTGCAATTCATATATTTCACAGAGCCTTTAGGGATGACGTCAACTATTTTGGCACTCTTTTTTGCTCTAGCCACTATTTCAGTGCTAGGAATTTTTATCAAACACCAAAATACTCCCATTGTGAAAGCCAACAACAGGAACCTCACCTACTCTCTCCTCATCTCCCTATTGCTCTCTTTCCTCTGCCCGTTGCTATTCATTGGACAGCCTCAGGCACTGACCTGCTATTTACGACAAACTGCTTTTGGTGTGATCTTCACAGTGGCTGTATCGTGTGTTTTAGCAAAAACCATCACTGTAGTTCTGGCTTTCATGGCCATCAAGCCAGGATCTAGAATGAGAAACTGGGTAGGAAAAAGACTGTCCAATTCTGTTGTTCTTGTTTGCTTCTTTATTCAAGCCATTATTTGTGTGGTATGGCTCTGTACTACTCCACCATTCCCAGATTACAACATGAGCTCTCTGGCAGAAGAAATCATAGCAGAATGCAATGAAGGATCAGTCACTATGTTTTACTGTCTTCTTGGATACTTAGGATTTTTGGCTATTGTCAGTTTCACGGTGGCTTTTTTAGCCAGAAGATTGCCAGATAGTTTCAATGAAGCCAAATTCATCACTTTCAGTATGTTACTGTTTTGCAGTGTTTGGTTTTCATTCATTCTGTCCTACCTGAGCATTAAAGGAAAATATATGGTGGCTGTGGAGATCTTTTCCATCTTGGCCTCCAGCATTGGATTACTAGGTTGTATCTTTTTCCCTAAATGCTACCTAATAATCGTAAGACCTTGGATGAACAAGAAAGATCAGCTAACAAGGAAAAGTATTTAAGTGGATTTTTACTTTTATGCAATTTTTAATGGTGATGTTCAGTTGTAACTGAATTTTTAAAAATAACTGGAGTCCTCTGCCTTTAGCAGTCTGTCAAAAGAAATGTAAAAAAATACCATAAAAGAAAAGAAAAAGAAAAAATGAGACATTGAGAAGCAAAACAGGACTCTAAATAAGCATTCTTCATTCTTAGCACAAGATATAACCTATTCATAGCCAGAATTAGTAAATGCACAATGTTTTAACCATAGCAGAGTTGCTATAAATCAAGAAGGTTAGATGGAACTATGTTTTTTGATGTAGGTACCATACAAACAGTACTCAGGTAAGCAAAGATTGTGCAGTAAAAAGCAATGATAAACAAAGATAACAGAACGTTCTCTTAAGAAGGAACAACCAGTTTATTTGGCCTCTAGATGCTTTATACGGATCTGCATACAAACGATGTATGTTTAAATTGCAAATTGACAAACAATGTTTTGTATCTCAGTCATTGACTGAAGTGGGATGTGATGGCGCTGTGAGTTAAACTGCAGAAGCCTCTGTGCTGCAAGGTCGGAAGACCAGCAGTCATAAGATCGAATCCATGCAGTGGAGTGAGCTCCCATCGCTTGTCCCAGCTCTTGCCAACCTAGCAGTTCGAAAGCATGTAAAAATGCGAGTAGATAAATAGGTACCACCATGGTGGGAAGGTAACGGCGTTCCGTGTCTAGTCGTGCTGGCCACGTGACCATGGAAACTGTCTACAGACAAACGCTGGCTCTATGGCTTGGAAACAGGGATGAGCACCACCCCCTAGAGTTGGACACGACTGGACATTTGTCAAGGGGAACCTTTACCTTTACCTTTACCATTGACTGAAAAAATAAGTTTAAGTAGAAGTAATTAAGTATAATTATAGTTGATTCAGTCAAGGATAAGAAGAAGAAATAAATATTTACAAGCCTTAGATGCTTCACTGACTGGCATGTATATCCCATCTTAAGAGATAATAATATTTTAATCAATTGTCATGGTGTCTCCATACTCTCAGCTTTGACTGTTATACAATACATTTTTCTGGCTAGAAGTGGGATGAACTTCATATAAAACATCCAGAAGATTTTATTACTGTGTAAAGGAATTATCTGGGCTTTGCACAAACAAAAACTCTTCAGAGAAGAGGAATGTTTGCTGTACAACTTATCCAGAAATTTATGAAACTATTTCAAGTCTACTCATAGCTAGATGTTCAGGAAGAGGTGGAAATGTTAGCGCTTCAACCTTATGTGTCCTTTTTGTAGACCCAGTTCTACCTTTTCCCTTACTTCTGGGGTGTCAGTCTGTGGCATTTCAAATGTTTGATGTCTTTCCGTTGTCCCTTACCATCTGTTATGCTGGTCAGGACAAAGAGAAATTGCAGTCCAACATCTTGAACATCGTAAGTTGCCTACACCTGCTGTAGGTAATAGCAAACTACCAAGTTCAAAACTGAACTGAACTGCATTTACCTTAAGAATTAGATTAGATGCCAATGGGAATTGAGCTCCCAACCTCTGGCTCCACAACCAGCTACAGCCAGATACCTAAACCAGTGAGCTACCCAGCCAATTTAAAGATTAAAATAGGGATGTGCCTTCAGATTCAGAAATATTCAGAATTTACTGAATTTGTTGATTTCCTCCTCTCTCCTTGTGTGGCCAAGTTAAAGCAAATTTACTAAGAAACACGACTTATTAGGTGTAAAGTCACCTTAGTCAAACTCTAGAATCTTAAAATCTCTGATTATTATTATTTTATAGTAAATCAAAGGTTACCAAGTATATATGAAAGGAAATAAATCAGAGAGCAAATTCCAGTAAGTACTACACAAAGATAACTGTGTTTCTTAGGGAGGGACAGTTATGTCAGTACTACACTCATCACCATTATACTGTTAATATAAGCTTCTTGGGGTCCCATTTATGAAGAAACTTGAGCATATTGGTAAAAATCCCTACCCATACTCAGTTCTACTATTCCAAACTATTCCATTCCTTTGGTTTCAAAGACTAAAGTTCATATGAAACATTAACTTTCATACAAAAAACTCATGTATGTCTGTTCTTGTATTTATTCAAGTGTAAGCACAGAGGGTCCACAATCTAGGCTTGAACCCTCCCATGATGAGTGGGGAAAGTCTTTCATTTTCTGGCACACCAGATTCTCAAATCAGATAGGAGATAAATATGATTGCAATTTTTATAGGGAGAGAGTAAGCCTTCATTCACTTCTATGAGGATTCTCCCCATGTAAATATTAACTCTGAAACACCCAATCTTGATTGAGGAAATATTGGGGGCAAGCAGAAGCTCTTTCTTGATTTTAGAGACCAAGTATGGTCTTTACAGGTGTTCCTGAGTATGGTGGAGGGGGAATGATGTAACCTCTTGCTCTATATTAATCAGTTCTAAGTATTCTTCTTTGTTAGACTAATTCATGCTGATCTCAGGTGTCCTTCCTAACCAACTAAACAACAAGGAACAATTGACAGGTCAGACCTAACAAGCATGTGCTCTTCAATTCTTCTGCGTATTGTCTCATGCTCTGTGGAGCTGACTTTGAAACCTATAATTATCACAGATTAGTAGGATTTATCCTGCATCTTGCTTATAAGGGCTTTATGTGGCCAATAACATAACCAACTGCAAAATTTAAAAGCTTGTATAAACTATTCAGGAAAACTATGAGAATAATGGAGTGCAGTCAAATTTAAGATTAACCTCGAATAATTATCCATCATTGAAGAAAATATTTTGAAAGCAATCTTACAGGGGGTCAATGATAAGTTATGAAACTCAGCAGCTGCTGTCACAACTCGCGTGTGACATGGAAGGCTTATTTTTAATCGTCTTATGGTTGCTACAGCTGCTTCCAGCCAAATGCAAGAGGGATAAGGTGATGTGCACCATGACTGATCTCTTCCAAATCCCGTACAAGTATTGCAAGCCAGGCGATGTAACCATTGGAGAGATTGCTACACAGTTTGACTGTTTATTTGATAAAATATCCTTCAGTGAACACCCTGAATCAAAATTTGTAAATGAACTCATGTAAGGTCTCTCTCTCTCTCTCTCTCTCTCTCTCTCTCTCTCTGTATGTGTGTAATCTTTATGATATAGATCAGGCCATATTAACAGGCTATCCTGTTAATTTCAACTGGTTTACTCTAAATTTGGATGCAGCTCCTTATTTTCTTCAGTCTTTCAAATTGCCAATTCTGTTCCATTTTTATTCTTTTTTTATGTATTCTTGTATCTCCTCGGGGGAATTATGTTTGATTTCACAAAACACGAGAGCTCCTACTTTCTGTGTTTGTTAGGATGCAGTTGTATACCCACTTACCTGGGAATAAGTACCATTGGCTCAAGAATATTTTCTCATGAATAGACGTACATAGAATTGAGAGACATTGACTGAAGTCCAGTTGCATAGCATAGTAAGTTGCATCTAGAGTAGGCCCATTAAGTGAGCAGAACTTACAGAGGTGTTGACTCACCAGATCCTATTCTGATTGTGAATCTGTTATAGTTGTGGCTTTGTGCATCATCCAGAATCCAAGTTTAGTTTAAATTTATTGCACTGATTATGTTATGTCATGTTTCTTTTTTGTCGCTTATTGTTGTGAGCCACCCAGAATGACCATTGGTCAGATGGTGTTATAGAAATTTAATAAGAATAAGAATAATAGAATACTTAAATGAGTAATTTTTTTGCTTTTCCAGCAATAGCATTTCCTACTACCTTTCCTGTATGTTATACTACAGGATTTGGGCTGATATCGATATTGGTAAATCCATAGTCTTCTCTTTTTTTGGATAACTTTCTGTATCTGCTTTTAAATTAATGTACTCTTCCTTTTTTTCATTGTTGGTGAAGGTTCAATCCAAAGTAGGATTTGTGGATGCTTTCACTCCATTATTTCTTCTTATATTTTATATGCTTATCCAGTGAGAACTAATGATAAGAAATAGTTGTTCAGGACAAGAATTTTCAAAATATATGAGTTATGAAATTGTAACACCTATTGATTAGAACCAGACAGGAAGAGAAAGTAAGATTTACTGTCTCATTGAAATTATCAAGGTTTTAGGTGTGCTTGACTATGGCCAATGCATCCTCATACTGTACAGTATTTCAAACCAGGTAAAAGATTCAAGAGATCCATAACTTTTTATTTCATATTTCTTTAGAATCTACTGGGAAAAAGTAGAATAATAATAATAATGTGCTGTCACTCAATTCTGATTTAAGATGACCCTTTTCAGGGTTTTCCAGGTAAAGAATACTCAGAGCTTCTTTGCCCATCCCTTCTTCTGGGGACACCCTGGGACTGTGTAGCTTGCCTATGACTACACAGGCTGACTCTGCTCTCAGGATGCACAGTGGGAAATGAACTCCCAATCTCTGGCTCCACAGCCAGGTACAGCCAGGTACCTGAACCACTGAGCTATCCAGACAGTTTAAAGACGAGAAGACAGGACAATTAAGTTTTATAGGAAATGTATTTTTGTATTTATGAATATAAGTATATTTACCCTTTCTTGCTTACATAGATATGCAATTAGACTACATGTTGAACATTATACTACTCTTTGTTTAGTGCAACACCAAAAAACTATCAACATGTCCTTGCATTGGTATTTGCTGTGAATGAGATTAATGAGAATCCAAAGATCCTACAAAATATCAGCATTGGATTCCAAATCTTTGATAGTTATTTAAGTGCAAGAATGACTCATCAAAATACTCTAAAACTTCTATCTGCCAACGAAAAAATAGTTCCCAACTTCAACTGTGACAAGCAAAAAAATCTGAGAGCTGTCATCGGGGCTCTCGACTCAGACATTTCTCTGCAAATTGCTACTCTATTACACATCTACAAGATCCCACAGGTAGAGTGAGTGAATGGACCATGAAACACATTCGCCTTTGATTTGGAAAGTTGGGGGCTCATGAAGAATTGGAGTGAAGAGGAGATAAACAACTGGGAACCAACATGGGAGATAGCTGAATTCTTAAGATAGACGAGCAGCTTGGCACACCTAGATAGGAATCTCAGCAGCTTTGTGCTACTGTACAAGTGACCTGTTGCATTAACTCAAATAGCATCATGTTAAATGAATCTATCTGGGTTAATCCAGCAGTTCAGACAAAATTTCAGTGTTCATCTAATTGTCATTCACATCTCACAGTATCACTTGGAAAAAGTTCATCCTGCTATGTGGCAGGACCAGAATTGGCAACAAATTTCCACAACTACATCTCCAAAAGATATTAATCTTCAGATTAGAGATGGGCAGGAATCAGAAAAATGGCGATTTGTTTTGATTTGTGATTCATCAAGATCAACAAATCACGAATAACAAATTTACAATTTTTTCTGACAAATCAATGAATCAATTTGTTGATTCATTTTTGCATTTGAAATTCTAAAAAATGGGCCCTACAAGCACATAGAGACATCAAGAATGCAGAAAAGCTTCCCTTGAATCTCCTCTACAAACCCTCCCAGTTTGGTGAAGTTTGGGTTTTGCTCATCCAAGTTATACAAAGAAGCCCCCATAGGAAAATTTCCCCCAGGCACCTAGAGATATTAAAATTACAGAGAAGCTTCTATTTTCTCATCTCTATAATCCCTCAAAGTTTGGTGAATATTGGGTTTCAGACATCCAACTTGCACGAGCACAAAGTGGGTGCCCCTCACGAAAGTGTCCTTTAGCAGCTAGCTTGGGGAAACCCAATTTTCACCAAAATTTGAGGGATTGTAGAGGAGAGTCACAGGAAGCTTCTCTGAAATGTTAGTGTCCCTAGGTTTCTGGGGGGGGGGATTTTACTGGGGTGCCCTCTTTGTGGGTATATATCTCTGACATCTGAAAGCTAATCTTCACCAAAATTAGAAGGTTTGTAGAGGAGAGTCAGAGGATGTTTCCTGGCAATTTGGGTGTTCCTATGTACCTGGGGAGCTGTTTTATAGCCCAGGAAATTGATGAATTAAAAAATCACTAAAAATTCAATGATTCATATTCATCAGAGCATTGATTTGTATGAATACAAATTGACGAATAAGCAATTTTTGAATGAATTTGGTGATTTATTTTTAATTGGTGCCTATCTATTTCAGATGGTGCAATCTGTAGGGAAAGTGCATGAACATATCAGCCCAGCTTTTTTTTTTTTCTGTATATGAAGTTGTGCTTTAAAAAGAGAACCCCACAAGAATAATAATAAAATGACCTAGTTGATTAGGAATTAATTGCAGAAAATATACCCATGATATATGCACACCAAGAAAGAAAAAAGGAAGGATCAAGGGGGAGGAAGAGGGAAAGATGGGGGAAAGAGAGGAAAAGAGGTATAAAATAAAGACACAGATTGTAAAAACTTACATTTAATTTTATTTTAGGAGAAAGGGCCTACTGCTCTTGCTGAAAGCTGAAGGGAAAGTTCATTAAAAGTAGCAGTGTGACAGTAAAACTGAGAAAGAGGTTAATATAAATAAAGTGCAGCCAATTTCCTTTAGTAGAGGAACAGAAAATGTCCTAAGCAAAAGCAGAGTTGACAGTAGATTATTTCTATCTCTTCTAAGTATCTAAAGATTGTTTTTATTCCTGCCTAGCAATTTCATCTAATCTCAGTGGATAATAGGGATAAATAATGACACTTTAACATAAAATACATTTCCCTCGTTGCAAAAACAAATGGATTTATGTTTATTTTAGATTGCCCACAGCATTTTTGCATCAGAGGTGAATATTAAAAGACAGTTTCCTTCCTTCTATCGGATGGTTCCCAATGAAGACGTTCAATACAAAGGGCTTGTCCAGCTCCTTTTGCATTTCCAATGGACATGGGTTGGGATAATTACAGCTGATGATGATAAAGGAGAAAGGTTTGTGCAGAGATTGCTGCCGATGCTTTACCAGGATAAAATATGTACAGCCACAATTAGGAAAACACCATTGTTATCTGATATCTTAGAGAGACCTGACTTACTCATATCAATATGGGCCATGACCATTTCATTAGTTGACCTCAGTATCAAAGTATTTATTGTAAATGCTGATCCTCAGACCACATCTTGCTTGAAATGGTTGATAGCCTATGCAATATTCCAAGGAATTGCAGAGGCATCTTTCGGTAAGGTGTGGATTATGTTGGCCTACTGGGATTTCTCCTCACAGAGTGTGCAGAAGGATTTGGATACACATGTCTTCCATGGCATGCTGTCATTTGCAATTCATTCCCATGAACTGTTGGGTTTTTCAAAATTTCTTCGGAATCTAGATCTCAATTCCCCAGAAGATGGGTTTATCAGGACCTTCTGGAAACAGGTTTTCAGCTGCTTGCTTGATTCAAATGACCATGAGGAGAGCAGTATTATTTGCACCGGCCAGGAGAAACTGGAGAGCCTTCCTGGGACTCTTTTTGAAATGAGCATGACTAGCCAAAGCTACACTATATATAATGCAGTCTATGCCATAGCACATGCCTTACATAGGATGTTATCATTGACATCAGTACCAAAATCAATCATGGATAGAGGTAGACTGGATCCCTCCAAACTGCAACCCTGGCAGGTAATGTTTCAGAGCTAATCAACTCTATTACCATGGCTGTTCTAGTGTATGACTGATTGGTAGGAGCGTGCAAATCTCTTACTTTCAATTTTGTGGCATTTCTCCCAATCCAACCTGTTTTGTCCTTATTTCACCGGGGGGGGGGGGGTTGCATTTGTGGAGGCATGCATAAAATTCTCTACATTTTTTCCAGGCATTGTCTTAATGCACACATTTATTTATCCTTTTTACACTTCTTTTCCATTAAATTAAGCTTAACTTTGTGCTTCTTTCGGTTGTGTACATCTGAGATATTCATATTTAAACTGTGTTCTTTTTTTTGTGCACATTTTATTACTGCAAAATCCCCAGGGGTTCTTTCAATTTTTTTTTTCTCACAAGGAATTTCTAGTGGTATAAAAGTGCTACTTTTGTTAAGATTGTCAAATCCAATGAATTTATTTTCCAAGTTATCCTAAATCTTGGTTTAGGGAAGTCTCAGAAACATTCTGGTTTCCCCAAAATACAGTTTGCTTTCTTAAATATTTCGATAAATGAAAGTATATCTTAATCATATAGTCAGATGTATTTTATTGCCCAGCTGAATCTGAAAAACAATCTGCAGCTACAGTATAACTTTACAGTCTGTTTTGTGGACAGCCAAGCTTCTCTGGTGCAATTATTGAGTGTAAGTAGCTATTTCCACATCTTGTTTTACCCTCCCTGGAAAAGGATAGTTGCATGGCAAAGGAAACAGAACCATGTTTTGCCTTCCTGAGAGATACTGCAGAGGAAAATAGTGTTTACTCTGAAATTCCACTTTTCTTTCATACCTTGCAAAGGGCTCTAATCCTTTCCCTTATAGCAATAAAGAGGAAATGTTCAAGCAATCTTCAATCAAATTATCTTTGAAAAGAAGCGCATGAAGAAGCCACAGTTTGTTTAAACAAGCCACCTCTTTCCCTGAATATTTGTCCTGATTGACAGGGCAGCCCTATAAATGCCTACTCAGAAGTAAATTTCATTGTGTACAACATAATTTACTCCCGGGGATCCACAGCCTTTTTTAAAAAAAAAAATCTTACTCTTTGCTGTCTTGTTAACATTACCTGCCTTCTGAATGTTGAAAGCATTGGAAAGAAAATGTTAAGTGAACAAAACTTTGAATAGTAGCAACAAATATTTCTTCAAAAAGTGCAAGAAGTAAATGCATGTTTGCAAGTAAAAGAGTGGTCATTTTTAGAAAGAAAATTTATTAATTTTAATGTATTAATTAGTTGAAAATGGCTTTTCTGATCATAGAAATAGCAGTTTAATTAATACCTAATTCTCTAAATTAAGAACAAATGTATAGTTCTCAGGCAACTTTCTTCAGCCTAGCTCTATCTAGAAGTTAGGCCTACCACTTCCATGGTCAGAGATTATCATACTGTACACCAAGGCATCTGGTACCTTGATTGGGAAGATTGCTGCTTAGAAAAATTACAAACCTTGGAGTCAAGATTTTGTTGGTTTGTTTAAACAATCCCTTGATTCTTCTCTGTCTCGTTCTCTTTTTAAAAACAATCTAGTTTTGTCTGCTATCATTACAGCTTCACTCTTTCCTGAGCAGCATCTCATTTAACAACAGTGCTGGAGACTTGGTATCTTTTGATGAAAATGGCGAATTAGCTGCTGGATTGGATATCATCAACTGGATAATTTTTCCAAACCTGTCCTTCTTCCGTGTGAAAGTGGGTGAGATGGACTCCAGCACTTCATTGGGTGAAGAATTCACTATTAATATGGAGGCCATCACATGGCATGGGATGTTTAATCAGGTAGAATCCAGATTGAGCTATGACTGAAAATTTTAATTGGGGTTCTTCCAGTGCCGAATCTCAAAATTACTCAAGGTAGTTTGTCAACATAACTGTGGTACAATGCAAGTATATAGTTCATTTACCTTCTACCATGTTGGTGCATTCTGAACAGTATAATCATGCTATCATTCAGTGAAAGCAGAATTTAAAAAAAACATCCAGTTTATGAATGGGGGTTATTGTATTTCTATACCCATAATTCAAAATGTCAGGAAATGACTCAATATTCCTGCACAATATCATTCCCATGCTCCCAAGGGAAGTCTGAATGTTGGCAACACCCATGTCAGCAGTCAAGAAGGTCTACAGGATACCCTCTTGTGCTCACTAACATTCACAAAAAGCAAGGGAAAATCCCAGAAGCTGATTTCTTTCTTCATCAGTTAATCACTTCTCACTCTAACACAAAGCAATTGTCAGGGATGTTTTTCAAAAAGTTCTCTAGATATCTACTTCCATGAGATTTCTTGAGGAGAGGGCTTTGCATAACCAATTTTCTCTGTAAGAAGAAAATACTGCCCAAAAACTAACCTACATATAAATATTTGGGCAGTTCCTTTCATTTGCATTGTCTCAATGAACATGCGGCCTTTTCGTGATTTTATCAGATTACTCTGGTGCTTATCTAGGATTGCTGGGAAGAATGTGAACAGATGTGATAATAGCTCACTGGTGTGTAGATTCACACAGTTATATTGTGGAGAGGAGCAGGGCCAGAGACTATACAGGATTTCTGCACCATGGTCTCATCTTCTGTGTATTTCTAGAGTGAACATACACACTCATACACACACATTGTATTTTGTACAGGCTTCTCTGGTCACTTCAAGGCCAAGTAGATTTTTTTTGTGTTTGTTTTTCGGCCTGTTTCCACATTATGTTGGGGTTCTTTCTGTATACTCCACACTAAAGTAGCTGGGATTCAGAGATTTGTGTTGTTCTATGCTGGCATACAGCGATGGCTAATCAGCCATTTGTAAAGTTTCAGTATGTATCAGTTTTAGGATAAAGCAGTTCAATCATATTTGACAGGTTTGAAAGGAGGAACAATGGCAAGGGATACATTTAGTAAGAAGCTACAGACCTCTTTCTGATGATTGGTCATTTCTGAGTCATACAACTCATGGTTCTGGGACAGTTTGGCAGGATAGAGACATCTTTGGGCCTTTTCATTCACTAGCTCAGAGTGACTGGCGAAGCTCTCCTACACCAAAAATGGTGGTGGGTGGTCTATGGTTATGACAAACCAGGCTAAGGAGGTCTTGCCCAGGAGTTTTCCAGAAGAATTACAACACAGTGTAAGTAGTAAATCTCCTCACAGTTACCTTTCACTGCTCTAGTTAAAGAAATGTATCCTTAGTTAAATCCATTATACATGCCACATTTCTTTGCCTCCTCTGTTTGCAAAAGCTAACTGTAAGATCCCGTAAACTGTACAAGTATAAGGTCTAGGCAGACAAAGCTGGATAATGCATGGCATTTGAAAGCAAAGATGCTGGAAATGGTGATGATTCCCCTTCTGTATGTTGATTGCACCCATTTATTTCCAGCTGGTATTTTACCATTTGTTCAAATGTTATGATTCCATGGTGGATTATTCTTCTCCTTCGTCTTGAATACTGTAGGTGCTCCCTCTAGCTCTGTGTAATGATCGATGCCACCCAGGTTACCGCAAAAGGAAGAAGGAAGGGAAGCCATTCTGTTGCTATGATTGTGTTCCATGCCCAGATGGGGAGATTTCAAACCAGAGAGGTAGGATATAACATGTGAAATACTTAAGCCAGTGCCAAGTGTAGGGCAGCTAATGTTTCAGGATTCAGATACATGGGCTAGTGCATGTAGAGTAGAAGAGTGTGATCACACATTAATGGCAGAGCAGAGATCAGCAGCTTATGGCCCTTCAGCCTACAACTCCCCTTAGACCCAGCCAGCATAGCTAATGTGCAATATAACAGGAGTCAACATTCAACAAGATCTGGAGGGCCACTTGTTGCCAGCCAGTGTGATAGAGGTAAGTCAGGTTTCAGAGTTTTGAATTTCTGGTAAAAAATTCTCTTTTTGATATACAGCAGAAATATAGAGATTCATAGAGAAGAATAACTTCACGTTCCTCAGATAGTCCACCCCTTTCTCATTAACTGGCACTTAAGGTCTCAGTAATTCACTTTGAGACATTAGTAATAGAAAGAATAAAAATGTTTCATTACTTACAATTGGGAATAGATAACAACAAACTAAAGAACCAACTGACAACTTAATGCTTCAGCAGACAAAAGAGAGGCAAAGGAACACTCAGCAGAGAGACAGGGCTCTCTTTGAATTCTGAAGCAGGAAGAAATGATTGGTTAGTGCTGGATAGATTGACAGATTGAGTGAAGATGAATCAAGTCAGGATTCACATCACTAGGCAGGGCCTAGCAGAAGATAGGTTGAAGGCAGAACAACATAGACCAAAAATAGATCTGTTCGCCTCTTTGATTTCAGGGTATTTATGTCAGAAGAAAAAGATGACTTCAGCACTGAGTTGTAACCTCATTTGTCTTGTGTTTCAGACATGGACCATTGCTTCAGGTGTCCTGAAGATCACTATTCAAGCCAGGATCATGAACAATGTCTCCTCAAAGTTTTAAATTTCCTGTCCTTCACAGAATGTTTAGGGATTACCTTGGTTTCCCTGGCTTTTGCTTTTTCTTTGATCACAGTTTTGGTTTTAGCCATATTTTTCAAAAACCAGAACACTCCCATTGTCAAAGCCAACAATCGGGACCTCACCTACTTTCTCCTTATCTCTCTTCTGTTCTGCTTCCTTTCTGCATTACTGTTTATTGGTCAACCACAAGAGGTAACATGTCTCCTCCGACAAACTGCCTTTGGCATAATTTTCTCATTGGCTGTATCATGCATATTAGCAAAAACCACCACTGTAGTTCTGGCTTTCATAGCCACTGAGCCAGGATCCAGAATAAGGAAATGGTTGGGGAAAAGACTGGCGAGCTGTATCCTTTTTGCCTGCTTCCTCATTCAAGCTGCTATTTGTGCCAAGTGGCTCAGTACTGCTCCTCCATTTCTACATTTTGACATGCACTCTCTAGCTGGAGAAATTATAGTAGAGTGCAATGAAGGGTCAGTCACAATGTTTTACTGTGTTATTGGGTATGTGGGATTTCTAGCCACTGTGTCCTTCACTGCTGCTTTCTTAGCCAGGAAACTGCCAGAGAGTTTTAATGAAGCCAAGTTTATCACTTTCAGCATGCTAGTGTTCTGCTCTGTTTGGGTGATGTTTGTTCCAACCTACCTGAGCTCTAAGGGAAAATACATGGTTGCTGTCGAGGTGTTTTGTATCTTGACCTCCAGTGCAGGACTGTTGGGTTGTATTTTTATCCCCAAGTGCTACATTATTATCCTGAGGCCTGAGCTAAACAGGAAGGAGCTTCTAAAAACCAAATTGTAGTCATACTATAGTTTAAAGGATGTTTGTGGTAATATTTGTCATGAATCAAGCTGTGTACCTTGAGCTAAGCTGGAAAATGCATTTAACTAATCTAGTAAGACAAGGTTTGTCTTTACCCAATGTCATCCCTTATGATGTTAAAAATAACTCTGTCAATTCAAAGTGCTGGTTTTAACCCATAAAGCCCTAAATGGCCTGAGTCGAACCTTTCTCAAAAGATCGTGTCTCCCATTATGAGCTGGCTCAGGTGATAAGATCATCGGGAGAGGCCTTTTTCTTGGTCCCACCACCTTCACAGGTGTGTCTGATAAGGACACAGGAGAGAGCCTTCTCTGTTGCTGCTCTCAGACTTTGGAACTCTCTCCCACAGGAGGCCAGGCTGGCTCTATCTTTGCTGTCCTTCCACAAGCAGGCAAAGGCCCTTCTTTTCAGGCAAGCCTTCCCTCAGTAATTAGCTACCTGTGTGTGATTTCTTTCTTTTTTTAAAAAAAAAGATGGATTGTTATGCATTACTGCTTTGACTGCTTTTTAGTACTAGTTGTATTTTCCATTTTTGCATTTTCCATTTCTCAGAGTGGCATTTTTAAAAATACATTTGTATACTTATTTTTCTTAGCTTTAATATTGCCTTTTAATGATGTAAGATGCTTCTTTACTAGAGATGGGGATGAATAAAAAAATGGCAATTTCTTGTGATTCATGATTCATCAAGGTTAACGAATCAACAAATACAAATTCATGAATATTCTCCAAAGAATCGACAAATGGATTCGTCAATTCATTTTCACTTTAAAATGCTATAAAACTGCCCCCAAGCACCTAGAGACACCGAATTTGCAGGGACGCTTTCTCAGATGGTTTTCTACAAGTCCAGGAAGTTTGGTGAATATTGGATAATGTACCCCTGAGTTATATAGTCACAAGGAGGACACTCCCAGGAAAGTTCCCCCAGGTACTTTGTTGTTTAGTCGTGTCCAACTCTTCGTGACCCCATGGACCAGAGCACGCCAGGCCCTCCTGTCTTCCACTGCCTCCCGGAGTTGGGTCAAATTCATGTTGGTAGCTTCGATGACACTATCCAACCATCTCATCCTCTGTCATCCCCTTCTCCTCTTTCCTTCACACTTTCCTAACATCAGGGTCTTTTTCAGGGAGTCTTCTCTTCTCATGAGATGGCCAAAGTATTGGAGCCTCAGCTTCAGGATCTGTCCTTCCAGTGAGCACTCAGGGTTGATTTCCTTTAGAATTGATAGGTTTGTTCTCCTTGCAGTCCAGGGGACTCTCAAGAGTCTCCTCCAGCACCACAATTCAAAAGCATCAATTCTTCGGCAGTCAGCTTTCTTTATGATCCAGCTCTCACCTCCACACATCACCATAGGAAAAACCATAGCTTTGACTATGCGGACTTTTGTTGGCAAGGTGATGTCTCTGCTTTTTAAGATGCTGTCTAGGTTTGTCATCGCTTTCCTCCCAAGAAGCAGGTGTCTTTTAATTTCGTGGCTGCTGTCACCATCATGGAGCCCAAGAAAGTAAAATCTGTCACTGCCTCCATATCTTCCCCTTCGATTTGCCAGGAGGTGATGGGACCAGTGGCCATGATCTTAGTTTTTTTTATGTTGAGCTTCAGACCGTTTTTTGCACTCTCCTCTTTCACCCTCATTAAGAGGTTCTTTAATTCCTCCTCACTTTCTGCCATCAGAGTGGTATCATCTGCATATCTGAGGTTGTTGATATTTCTTCCGGCAATCTTAATTCCGGCTTGGGATTCCTCCAGTCCGGCCTTTCGCATGATGTATTCTGCATATAAGTTAAATAAGCCGGGGGACAATATACAGCCTTGTCGTATTCCTTTCCCAATTTTGAACCAATCAGTTGTTCCATATCCAGTTCTAACTGTTGCTTCCTGTCCCACGTATAGGTTTCTCAGGAGATAGATAAGGTGGTCAGGCACTCCCATTTCTTTACAGACTTGCCATAGTTTGCTGTGGTCCACGCAGTCAAAGGCTTTTGCATAGTCAATGAAGCAGAAGTAGATTTTTTTTGGAACACTCTGGCATTCTCCATAATCCAGCGCATGTTAACAATTTGGTCTCTAGTTCCTCTGCCCCTTCAAAATCCAGCTTGTACTTCTGGGAGTTCTCGGTCCACATACTGCTGACCCCCAGGTACTTAGAGAATCCTAAATCACACAGATGCTTCCTATGTCTTTCCCCAACATGCCTGCCAAGTTTGGTGAAGATTGGGTATTGGACATCTGAGTTATTCACCCACAAATTGGGACACACACACACACCCCAGGAAGGTTTACCACGCAGCACAGAAGCAGATGGCATTGAGGGAATTTGATTTGACCCCAGCAGAATGAGAGATCTTCGGCACTGAGGTAGCTTGGTTTGTCTCTGGCAGGAACACAGAGGCATGAGGCATTGAGGTAGACTTTGTCTTCAGCAGCATCACATTTGGCAGTGAAGTAGAGTTTGCCCCATCGGGCACTGAGGCATTTCAAAGTTTCCTTCCCCTGATTACATCATAAAAGAAACTGAGCTATACATGGGTGGAATGCTGGACACTTGAATTGGTTTCAGATTGGGAAGGGAAAGCCAGTGGAGCCGGGGGATCGCTTTGGTCCCTTTCCCCACTCTCTCTATGCTGCTGCCAGGCATAGAAAGAACATAGAAAGGCATAGAAAGCCCGATCCAAGCCATCACCCACCCCCACTGCCTTTGCAAAGGCAGTGGAGCTGGGCTGGGAGACACTATGCCTTTGGTGTAAATGTGGGGTGGGGAAGTTACAACTACCTGTATTTCTGCAATCATACTGGCTAAGCAAACAAGAGAAGCCTTATCCTAAATACTTTGTTGTTGTTGTTTAGTCGTTAAGTCGTGTCCGACTCTTCGTGACCCCATGGACCAGAGCACGCCAGGCCCTCCTGTCTTCCACTGCCTCCCGGAGTTGGGTCAAATTCATGTTGGTAGCTTCGATGACACTATCCAACCATCTCATCCTCTGTCGTCCCCTTCTCCTCTTTCCTTCACACTTTCCTAACATCAGGGTCCTTTCCAGGGAGTCTTCTCTTCTCATGAGATGGCCAAAGTATTGGAGCCTCAGCTTCAGGATCTGTCCTTCCAGTGAGCACTCAGGGTTGATTTCCTTCAGAATGGATAGGTTTGTTCTCCTTGCAGTCCAGGGGACTCTCAAGAGTCTCCTCCAGCACCACAATTCAAAAGCATCAATTCTTCGGCGGTCAGCTTTCTTTATGGTCCAGCTCTCACCTCCATACATCACCACAGGAAAAACCATAGCTTTGACTATGCGGACCTTTGTCGGCAAGGTGATGTCTCTGCTTTTTAAGATGCTGTCTAGGTTTGTTATCGCTTTCCTCCCAAGAAGCAGGCGTCTTTTAATTTCGTGGCTGCTGTCACCATCTGCAGTGATCATGGAGCCCAAGAAAGTAATGTCTGTCACTGCCTCCATATCTTCCCCTTCTATTTGCCAGGAGGTGATGGGACCAGTGGCCATGATCTTAGTTTTTTTTATGTTGAGCTTCAGACCATTTTTTGCATTCTCCTCTTTCACCCTCATTAAGAGGTTCTTTAATTCCTCCTCACTTTCTGCCACCAGAGTGGTATCATCTGCATATCTGAGGTTGTTGATATTTCTTCCGGCAATTTTAATTCCGGCTTGGGATTCATCCAGTCCAGCCTTTCGCATGATGTATTCTGCATATAAGTTAAATAAGCAGGGAGACAATATACAGCCTTGTCGTACTCCTTTCCCAATTTTGAACCAATCAGTTGTTCCATATCCAATTCTAAATGTTGCTTCCTGTCCTACATATAGATTTCTCAGGAGATAGATAAGGTGGTCAGGCACTCCCATTTCTTTAAGAACGTGCCATAGTTTGTTGTGGTCGACACAGTCAAACGCTTTTGCGTAGTCAATGAAGCAGAGGTAGATGTTTTTCTGGAATTCTCTGGCTTTCTCCATAAAGCAGCGCATGTTAGCAATTTGGTCTCTAGTTCCTCTGCCCCTTCGAAATCCAGCTTGTACTTCTGGGAGTTCTCGGTCCACATACTGCTGAAGCCTACCTTGGAGGATTTTGAGCATAATCTTGCTAGTGTGTGAAATGAGTGCAATTGTACGGTAGTTGGAGCATTCTTTGGCACTGCCCTTCTTTGGGATTGGGATGTAGACTGATCTTTTCCAATCCTCTGGCCACTGCTGAGTTTTCCAAACTTGCTGGCATATTGAGTGTAGCACCTTAACAGCGTCATCTTTTAAGATTTTAAATAGTTCAACTGGAATGCCGTCACCTCCACTGGCCTTTTTGTTAGCCATGCTTTCTAAGGCCCACTTGACTTCACTCTCCAGGATGTCTGGCTCAAGGTCACCAACCACACTATCTGGGTTGTCCGGGACGTCCAAATCTTTCTGGTATAATTCCTCTGTGTATTCTTGCCACCTCTTCTTGATGTCTTCTGCTTCTGTTAGGTCCCTACCATTTTTGTCCTTTATCATGTCCATCTTTGCACAAAATGTTCCTTTAATATCTCCAATTTTCTTGAACAGATCTCTGGTTTTCCCCTTTCTATTCTTTTCCTCTATTTCTTTGCACTGTTCATTTAAGAAAGCCCTCTTGTCTCTCCTTGCTATTCTTTGGAAGTCTGCATTCAATTTTCTGTAACTTTCCCTGTCTCCTTTGCATTTTGTTTCCCTTCTCTTCTCTGCTATTTGTAAGGCCTCGTTGGACAGCCACTTTGCTTTCTTGCATTTCCTTTTCTTTGGGATGGTTTTTGTTGCTGCCTCCTGTACAATGTTACGGGCCTCCATCCATAGTTCTTCAGGCACTCTGTCCACCAAATCGAGTTCCTTAAATCTGTTCTTCACTTCCACTGTGTATTCATAAGGGATTTGGTTTAGATTATACCTGACTAGCCCAGTGGTTTTTCCTACTTTCTTCAGTTTAAGCTTGAATTTTGCTATAAGAAGCTGATGATCAGAGCCACAATCAGCCCCAGGTCTTGTTTTTGCTGACTGTATAGAGCTTCTCCATCTTTGGCTGCAGAGAATATAATCAATCTGATTTCGGTATTGCCCATCTGGTGATGTCCATGTGTAGAGTCGCCTCTTGTTGGAAAAGAGTGTTTGTGATGACCAGCTTGTTCTCTTGACAAAACTCTTTTAGCCTTTGCCCTGCTTCGTTTTGAACTCCAAGGCCAAACTTACCTGTTGTTCCTTTTATCTCTTGACTCCCTACTTTAGCATTCCAATCCCCTATAATGAGAAGAACATCTTTCTTTGGTGTCAGTTCTAGAAGGTGTTGTAGGTCTTCATAGAATTGGTCAATTTCAGCCTCTTTAGCATCGGTGGTTGGTGCATAAATTTGGATTACTGTGATGTTGAAAGGTCTGCCTTGGATTCGTATTGAAATCATTCTATCATTTTTGAGATTATATCCCAGTACAGCTTTTCCCACTCTTTTGTTGACTATGAGGGCTACTCCATTTCTTCTACGGGATTCTTGCCCACAATAGTAGATATGATAATCGTCTGAATTGAATTCGCCCATTCCCGTCCATTTTAGTTCACTGACGCCCAGGATGTCAATGTTTATTCTTGCCATCTCCTGTTTGACCACATCCAACTTACCAAGGTTCATAGATCTTACATTCCAGGTTCCTATGCAGTATTTTTCTTTGCAGCATCGGACTTTCCTTTCACTTCCAAGCGCGTCCGCAGAAGAGCGTCCTTTCGGCTTTGGCTCAACCACTTCATTAGCACTGGAGCTACTTGTACTTGTCTTCCGCTCTTCCTCAGTAGCATGTTGGACGCCTTCCAACCTGAGGGGCTCATCTTCCAGCATCATATTTTTTAGCCTTTTGTTTCTGTTCATGGGGTTTTCTTGGCAAAGATACTGGAGTGGCTTGCCAGTTCCTGCTCCAGGTGGATCGCGTTTAGTCAGAACTCTCCACTATGACCTGTCCGTCTTGGGTGTCCCTGCACGGCATAGCCCATAGCTTCTCTGAATTACTCAAGCCCCTTCGCCACGACAAGGCAGCAATCCATGAAGGAGATCCTAAATACTAATCTAAATTAAAACATGAAATAGAGAACAGACATTTGGAAAGAAATGTGCCACAGATCTGAAGCTGATTGACACACAAATTCCAGTTTCCTTCCCCATGTTTTTTAAGGGGGAATTTACAATCTAATGTATGACGCATGAAACCACTGACTTGTAAGTAATTCCACTGCCTTTCGTGAATCATGTCTGTGCCAGTTATTCCATTTTTATATTAACAAAAAGCTAACCAACAATCTCATTCTGTGGAAGCTGGTGATGATAACTGCTTAAACCACAGACACCCAAAACCCTTCTTTTCCTCACCCCCTCCCCATTTGTAGCTTAAAGGTAGAGGTTGACTGTGGAAAACATAGGCTTTCATTGTTAAGAATTGTGTAAGGCTATGTAGAGGAGAGATTGAATTGAGTACAAGACACCAGTGCTGCTCAGCTTACAAATATCCTTACTGTGTTACTGAAACAGGCTTCGTATATTAATCCAAGCAGGAGCTGCATTATACCACTCAAGCTATAAGCTACTGACCTTTTCTGTAATTTAAGCCATTTATTCACTATGCACACTTAGTTGACTCTGGATGCAGAGTTGTTATGGCAAGCGTTTAAAAAAATTATAATCAGCATTACTGTTTGAATTTTGCTAAACTTTTATTCGAAATAATCACCACAGTTTATAATTTCTATGCCCGGCGGCTGCATACAAAAAGGGGGAAAGCCTGATCCAAGCCATCCCCCAGCCCTGGGGGGTGGGTTTCCCTTCTGGCAGGCTTTAGCAAGCCACTGGAAGGGAAAATCCCTCTCTACTTATGCCCCCGAGGAACAGCTGATCTGAGGGGGCATAAACAGATAGGGAACGAAGGGACAAATATAAAAGGTTTATATTCATTGATTCATATTCATTGGGGTCTCTGGACTCCAAGAATAAAAAGCAACAAATATCTGACGAATCAGGGATATTCGTTGAATATCCTGATTCGTTTTTATATTTGTCCCCATGTCTACTCTTTATTCATTGTTCTTAGCTTTAAATATTATCTTTTAATGATGTTAACCACCGTTGTATACTCATTGTTTTCAACTTCAAATATTGTCTTTCAAATGTTGTAAGCCGCCTTGGGTCCTTTTCAAGGAGAAAGACAGGGTAAAAATATTTTAAAGAAATAAACAAATATTATTTCCCTGATAACTCCACATTTTACTGCAGAAAGTTTTGTTTCATGGACATAGTAGCAAAAGCATCCCAAAGGGCAGAAATGGCGGCCTTTGTTTTATTTTCATTGCACGAAGGGAAACTCATAGGACACCACTTGCTTAAGTCCCTATGTGTTCCCCATGTGCCCAGAGAGAATATTAAGAAGCTTCCCTGTTCTTGCGGCACATTGATCCTGCTTCTGGAACAACTACAGCACTGACTGGGAGCTTTTCATGCCATGTATGTTGCTTCAGTGGCTAGTTGAGCTTGTGTGGAGTGCCCACAGCTTGGGGATTCAGTTTTCCTCCTTGTCTGGTGGGGAGGCATGTAGGTGGGTCCACATTTTCCCCACCCCAGCTTTCCATGGTGTTGTGTCATTGCTCTGAATGTATGACAGCTGCTCCAGTTAAGAGAAGCTAGGCAAGATTTTCATCACAAGTACAACTGGTCTCAGCCCATATAGTTTTTGGCTCCACAGAAATCAGTTGTCTTCCTTTCGGCTTTTTTTTTAGTGAATACAACAACATGGGTTTGGGCTTAACAGCATAGATCGAGGTGTTGTGAACATGTGATGGGATCCATTTAGGTGATGGACACTGGCTTCTGAATGAGGAGACCCCATAAGATCTGAAGAAGTATACAGTCTTTGGTCTGTCCAAAATAGTATGATGTTGATCTTGCCCTCTAGTTGCAGGAGGGATCCTGGGTGGACTTGCATCCTGCTACTCCATTTCACCCCCTTGAGAAGTTTGGATAGGCAAGAGAGTATATAAGCATGCAGGTAAGTTACTTGATGGCTGGGTTGTTGCCCCTGATGCACCAATACATTTGCAATATGTAACCCATAAAGCTGCAGTCCTCAATTTCCTTTACTTCATTAGCAACATTTTGGAAATCACTCATTTGCAGAGTCAATTAGCTTCAATTGACTGCGGAATGTTACGTAAAACTGATGTGAATACCAATATGATTCTGGCCATTAAGTGCTCCTGACTCCTAGTTACTCTTCCTCTTTGTCCGCTCTTTGACCTCTACTATGCCTTTGGATCTCACTCACAACTGGATTTGTTTTCCAAGTTTGATCCAAGATAGTGTTTTGGTTTAGTTACCATCTAGGGCCGTGATGGCGAACCTATGGCACGTGTGCCCAGGTGGCACATGAAGCCCTTTCTTATGGCACACAACGTATTGGCCCACCCACCCTCCGTTGTGGAGGCAAACCTTATGAGCCGGCTGCAGCCGGGATTCCCCCTTCCGCTGCCACTTCCTGGTCCTCTGGGTCTGTCGCTATGATTCCCCCTTCCGCTGCCACTTCCTGGTCCTCTGGGTCCGTCCCTATGATTCCCCCTGAAACCGCCATTTCCGCTTCTGTACTTCCGGGCGGCACGACAGCCACTGGTTTCTCCCCCCCCCCCTCATTTTGGGCACACGAGCCCAAAAAGGTTTGCCTCCACTGATCTAGGGCCTCAGGTTATATCAGATAAAACATTTGGGGGCAGCATTGTGGGCCAAATTAAGAAGGAGAAGGTTTTGTTAGGCTTGCAAGCTGGAGGTTCTTCACCTTTGCTCTGTTGTTGTTGTTAGAAATTTAAGAGCAAGAGATGAAAAATGGCAGTCTTATGTATCTGAAATATGCTCATTTCCAAAGTTTAACTGAACTCCTTCCATTTCCCACTCTGGGTTATTTTGAGTTCACATTCCAATTATGTACTGAGATTTTTAAAAAACCAAAAATAACCACGATGTGTTGTCAAGAATGCTCTCCACAGCACAATACGTGAGGGAAATGACTTGAAATTCTGTAATTACCTCTGATTGTTATGAGTCATTCCATGTCTTGCCATAAGCTGCATGAATATTGGGGAAAAGGCAACAAAACAAAAATAATAATTTAGATAAACCTGAAAGCTGTTATTAAAAAAGATACCTGTGCCACTCAATAATGGCACAGAAATACCCATTTATTGAAAAGGAATTCACTTGAAGGGAAGGCTTACGTTTGACCTAATGGACAAGACACTTGTGTTGTCTATGCTTTTGATACAATTGCACGCATCTCAGCTTGACTACAATGCCCACAGCACACTATGTTCCTTAACTGATACCTTGGAGATTCTGTATGATTATTATAAGAAGGGAGACATCTTGATTGGAGCTATTACCTCTCAGTTTGGTATCTTTTTAAATGAACTATCTTTCAATGACTATCCTGAACCTAAGTATGAAAATGAACTAATGTACGGGCACAATTTTTGAAAATCCATTTAGGCTGACTTATTTCAGTTTTCAAATTTATATGCATTGCTGTTACCATTTGCCTTGTTTCCTTTCCACTGTATTTCCTTCTGCTTGTTATTCTTACTGTTTCCCTAATTTTACTTATTCCCTCTGTTGACCTGTCTACCTTCTACGCATTCCTCTTCAATATTGTATTGTTGTATACTTTTACTGCTTTCTTTCAAATTTCATATTCACAGATTCCTTTCATAAATCTCTGGCTTATAGTGCATTCTTCCCTTTTTAAAACTCTGTCAAGGTCATTTACTTTCTGACTCAAAAATATCACTTACCATATTCTGTGCCATACCCTGATAATCATATCATTTAACTATATAAATCATATTTTCATAAGAATCATATTTTGGTTTTCAATAATTTGTGAGTCTGTCCATTTCCTGACCTTTCCTGTCTTGCATCAAGGTAAGTAGGACTTACTTTCCTTTTTTTTCTTTCCTATTATCTTTTGACTTAGTGTCAAGTGATGTGCTATTATAAGAACAGCCTTTCAGTGTGTATGTGCAGGGGAGAAAGAAAGAAACAGAAACAGAACTCAGGAGCAAATCATGCTTTCGAATATCTACTTTGACAGGAGGTCAAAATGGAGATATGCATTTATCTGTGTTGAATGGGTTCAGATTTCTTTTGATAAAATGAATCTGTAGAGTGGTTAACTGAAAGTTAGGACAGGTTAAAGTAACCTAGAAGTCATAGCATCTGGAAAGCACTTTCTTCTTACTCTCTTAGTTCCTAAAGCAAGCTTGGTTAATTAAACAAAAGAGGAAATAGCCAGGTCTACAACACAGTGTAAAACTAAATGGCCAAATTATCACAGCCTGGATTGTGCTAGATCATGTTAAACAGGGTCGCTTTGAGGCATGTCACTTGGGGTGATCAGGATCAGGTGGTTTGGGGGCAGTAAACCTCACCACACCTAAAGGCAACTTATTTGGTCTTTCCTCTCTTCAAAGGGAAAGAAATAAGAAAATAAAAAAATGATTTTAAAAAACCCTCTTTGTCCCCTCTTGCCTCCATCTCTGTTGGGGAGCAAGAGGAAACTTTCAGTTTTTAAAAGTTTTGAAGTGGCATAGTGCATCAGTGCTTGCTTACAATGGTTTTTTTTTTAAAAAAAAACTTTGCTCCCCTTCTCTCTCTGTCCCCATGTGAGAGTGGGAGGAAGTTTTCAATTTCCCAGGATCGTGAAGTGGCCTAAGCAAAGTTACAGATTAAGCTAGCTACTTTGCTTCAATGCTGGTGATCACACATAATGAAACCAAATCAAAAGAGATCAAACCTACCCATACAAAAAAATACAAAAAAACCCAACAACAATGGCCCCTTTAAGGGACCCAAAAAGGTAGAAAAAGATAAAGGGTGGGCTGATTTGCAATTGCCCATATGTCAAGTAGTCACTGTGAAAAGGACTGAATCAGACCATCCCCAATCTGGACCAAACCTTGATTGCACCTGCAATAACAGAGATTGGAGCCAGTGAAATTTAAATACTGTCCTCTTTTGTAATGGCAGTCTCCAGCTACCATAGCTTGATTTCTTCATTCTAATACAAGCTGACTATACATCAAGTTACAGATGCTGATATATCAACACTAGTTCAGCCTTTAAGCCAGCTAGAGTTCAGTACATTTTAAGCCCATTGGTTCTAATGGGAGAGATGCAATTCTATATGCAAGTGTTCATCTCTACTCTGAGAGGTATAAAGGCACATATCTGATTTAAATAATTGTTTGAAACCTTTACTGAAAGTCTGGTGACAAAGGAGAGCAGGAAGAATTGATGTTGGAAGCTTCTCTGTGTACAAAAAAGGAAACATTGAAAAGCAACAAACAAGTATTCTTTTCAGAGTTTTCTAGTATACAGTAGCCAGAATGGGGATGCTCTGGTAGTGTGCAGACTCCCCAAGGCTGCACATGCATGGTTGGCTCTTCTCATGCAAGGTGGAGTAAAGAACAGAATGCCCGACTTCTGACTCTGCAGTCAGATGTCCAGCTCACTGAACTATTCAGCCAGCTGCCATCCAGCATTCTCTTTTCTGTATTTCCTTTGAGTTCGAAGATACATTAATCCTCAATGCTAAATCCCAAGAAAAGAGATTTTTTAAAAATACGCTTTCACTTGTGATGAGATGCACCATGGTATGCTCTCAAAGAAATACTTCACAGAGGGCTGTATCAAATATTTCTCTCAAGTCTGTTATGTATCCCTTCATTTAGCCCAACACTGAAGTACTATCAACATATTCTGGCCTTGGCATTTGCTGTAGAAGAGATCAACAGGGACTCCAGGATATTACCGAATGTAAGCCTGGGCTTCCACATTTATGACAGTTACTTCAATGCAAGGATGACTTTCCACAACACTCTGAAACTCTCGTCCACCCAAAGAAGGACTGTCCCCAACTTTGGTTGTGACAAGCAAAAGAATTTCATTGCTGCCATTGGAGGATTAGACTCTGAAATCTCCTTCCACATGGCTACCATCTTAGGCATCTACAAGACTGCACAGGTGCAATGAGTGAGTGTAGAATACTTCCTTAGGACCTTGTATTGTATTTCTCCTCACTTCTTATCTCCAGCACTTGGTTTATCTTCTGTTATTGTTTTGGGCAAGATGCATGCATAACTAAAAAAGTACAAAGAAGCATGTTTCCCCCCCCCCCCAAGGAAAAAAAACAAAACAGGTGATTCTTGAACCAGGATTGGGGCAACCCCACTATAAGATTCTAGGTAGGTGTTCCCTTGTCTCATTCATTGAACATTTATGATCTGAGTGTGAAACACAACATTTTCTGTGAGTTTCATTCTGGAGGTCAGGATGAAGTTTACCAATCAGGCCTTCAGGATGCTTTGACATTTGGATGGTGGCCTGTTGAAAGCAGATGCTTGCTATAAATCCTGGTCAAGGTAAATAGTTTAGACTAAATTTTATACCAAAGCCATAACAACATGGCAGAAATGACACTGCAAACATTCTCTGGCAGTTATCTTCCAAAGATGGCTATTTCTGCCTATGTGAGGGGTATAAGACTCAGTTCTTCCCTTAACCTTAGAAGAAACATTTCAATTGCTTCCATCAGGATATATGCACTGAAGACATTTTATGAGAGGAGTGTACCTAACATTTCAAAAATGATATAAGCAGAATGAAACATTTAACACATACAATTATACTTTTACACATGAAGAAGTTTAGTATAAAAGTAGCAGCGCCTTTAAAATATATTTTATTATAAACATGCTTCTACACTATGGGTAAAGGTAGATTCTGGTCTGTCGGTGTCCCTGCATCCCATTCTCTTGCAAGTTTATGAATTTTTTCAAGACCTTTCCATTAAAGAACTATGAGTTCAATACATTTCTGGTACTGAAAACAAATTACTAGACACACAATAACTTCAAGGAGGTAACCATGTTAGGTCAGCTGCATCTGAAAAAGTGGGCTCCCAACCAACTTAAATGTGTTAGTCTCAAGTGTGCTTTGTTACTTAGACAAAGAAAGAGCACAAAGGCACTGTGGGCTTTAAGTATCAGTGCTAAATGTCATGCAGGCTTAAATATGTAGGGTTCAGTTTAAGATCCATTTTCTTTTTATCTTTCTCCTTTTTTTCTCTTCTTTTCTTTTCTCTTTTTCTTATGTTGAACAAACTTGAGTTTTGGGTTAATACAATAATGTTTTCTAACCCTTCTCCAAAAAAAACCCCAATCTCTTTGTTTAGATTGCCTACTGTGTATTTGCTCCAGTACTGAGTGCGAAAACCCAGGTCCCCTTTTTCTATCGCATGGTCCCCAATGAAGAATGTCAGTACAGAGGGATTGTCCAACTTCTTTTGCATTTTCAATGGACGTGGGTTGGCATCATGGCAGCAGATGATGACAATGGAGAACGTTTTGTGCAGATCTTGAAGACCATGCTTTTCCAGAATGGAATATGCACAGCTTTCACCACAAAATCAAAACACCTATTTCATATTTTAGAAGAGGAAAATCCCATAGAAGCCTTTGAGACCATAGCATTTTCATTGGCCACTGCAAAGTTCAATACATTGGTTATTAACGCAGACCATCAGACAATATCATATTTGAAATGGTTGATATATGCTTATGTAGCATTAAAAGGACTGCTTACAGTCACATCAGTGTACAAAGTGTGGATCATGACAGCTCCCTGGGATTTCTCCTCACAATCTGTTCAAAAGTTATTTGATGTAGAATTCTTTGATGGCACCCTTTCTTTTGCACTTCACTCAAATGAAATGCCAGGGTTTCCAGAATTCCTTGACATACTACATCCCGGCAGACCAAATGGAGATGGTTTCCTCAGACTTTTCTGGGAAGAGGCATTCAGCTGTTCTTTTTCAGATTATTATGAAGGAAAAGAGATAATTGATCTTTGTAGTGGCCAAGAGAAGTTGGAGGACCTCCCAAGAACAACATTTGAAATGACCATGACTGGACAAAGCTACAGTGTCTACAATGCCATCTATGCTGTAGGGCATGCTTTGCATAATATTTATTCATTCAGACTGAGGCAAAGGGCAATGACATACAAAGATAAGACCCGGCTGGGTCTTTCAGCTCTTCGAACTTGGCAGGTAACTTTTAATATCACACTCAAAGCAGCACTGGTATTATAACAAAATGCATTTGAAAATGGCAATACAGAGAAGACAGATTATAAAGGTGTGTTCGATTATCATGGCTATGCTTGAAATAACAAATGTGAATGCACGGGAGATGGAATCTGTGCAAAGTAATAATAACAAATTAAAAGCAAAGTTAGTAGTAATAAAATAGAAGCCAAATGATGGCTTGCCAATTATTATTGTTGGAATATCCATGACACCACAAACTAAGGATATCTGGCCAAAAACAAAAGAAAAAGAAAAATAAAGAAGACAAAAAACTTGCGGCACCTCAAAGACAAACTGCAATATTTTAATGTCAGTTTTCAAGGCCAAGTCTACTTCCTCATGTATTGGTTGTATTAATAGAATCATAGAAGCATAGAATAGTGACGTTCAAAGGGGCCTATAAGGCTATCACATCCAGCCCCCTGCTCAATGCAGGAATACAAGTCAAAGGATATCTGCCAGGTGGTTGTCTAAGTTTCTCTTGAATGCCTCAATTTGTTTACAAACCTTCACTTTCCGGGGTTAACAACAGGGTTAACTGTTATACTAACTGATGTTCCTCCCTAAAAAGGAAATAACCTTCCCACTAATTTCCAAAGTCCTCAGGTAGTTTCAAACATCTGCACCTTAAACTTAGCCACCACTCCTTATTGATAGTAATTCAGGTGTTAGCAATAATGAACAGTCAATCCTGAAAATCTCTACCAAGTATCTGAGGTTGTCCTGTTAACAGTGCCACAACCAAACCGTCCTTGCCCCAAGTGAGCATCTATTTTGTGTTCAGATGCTGAGTGAAAAGGTTTCACTCTTTCATTTACTCTTCCTACAGTGACACGTAGCCTTGTTTAATGTGGGTATAGTGCTTTAGGTAGCAGAACCAGAGTTTGGGAGCTCAATTCTCCACACTGCGTCCTTGATAAGGGCTGGACTTAATGGTCCATAGGGTCCCTTTGAGCGCTGCAGTGCTAAGATCATATCATTATTAGAGATGGGCATGAACTGCTGGTTCAGTGGTTTGTGCCAGTTCGTTTTGTGGCCGAACAAGTGTTTGGTGTTTGGCAATCCCACTCCTCTGACTAGTGCCCACTCAGAGGCAGCACCCCATCTTCCCTGCTCCACCTCCTCAGGACACTGCCTCTGAATGGGTGCCTGCTGGAGGAGTCAGGGCTGTGAAGCACTGAATTCCTGTTAGGCCACCAAAAGAACTGACATGAACCACTGAACCAGTAGTTCGTGCCCATCTCGAAGTATTATATTCTAAGTTATGCATCAGATGAAATAAAAAGGCAAGTTGGGTTCTGAACAAACAAAAGGGTTTTAACCAAGAAATATAGGTAAATGGTAGGAAGGGAAACTATATTCTAGGGTGTACAATATAAAGGGTCAAATGATTGCAAAATGTTAAACTAAATATTAACATGAAGTATGGAAAGAGTCCCCATCATCTGCCTTTGTAATAATTGTTTTCAAATTCTCATTTCCCTCTTTCATGTAGCTCCATCCTTTCCTGAGAAGTGTCTCCTTTAACAACAGTGCTGGGGACATGGTGTCTTTTGATGAGAATAGAGAGTTATCTGCTGGATATGATATTATAAATTGGGTCACTTTCCCTAACCAATCCTTTTCAAGAGTGAAAGTTGGAAGAATGGATCTGGCTTCCTCAGGCACTGAGTTCTTCATTAAAGAGGAAGCTATCACATGGCACAGGATGTTCAATGAGGTGGGACTTATTGAAACGTTTTGCAAAGCTAACCTGAACTGCAGAATAAGCAAGTATTCATACTGGACAGATTATGCTGTGGAAATCTCCTTAAGTGCTCTGGATATTTTATTTTATTGATTTGTTTAAATTTAAATATGGCCCCATTAGTGTGATGCACTATTCTGGGCAGTTTACAATAAGAATGGCTAGACTCAACAAGAAAGACGAATCATGAAGATTGTTGGCATAAATTTTATGATTGGCTTAGAAATAGAGTGCAAATTAATATTTGATAATTGAAAGCCTAAGATCAATTTAGAAATAGAATATGTATTATAAATTAGTTACACCGGAAACTTATGTATCTTTGAAATGTAATAGATAAGAATGAATACTGTAAAATGTTCATGTTGATTTACAACCCCTGTTCAATCCCATGTCCCCTGTCCCTACACCTAACCTATAAAATAAAATTAAAAAACAAAACAAAACACGTGAGGCACGTGTTTGGGGGCGGGGCAGGCGCAGCTCCACTGGGAGTTGATTCCAGAGTGTTGGTGCCACAGCAAAGAAGGCCGTACTTCCGGAGGATAATTTCCTGGCCTCCTTCGGAGTGCCTACCCATAGCAGCATTGCCTGGGAGGACCTAGTGGAGTGGATAAATGGCCCTACAGGTAACGTGGTGCTCCAACAGGTAACGTGGTTCCAAATTTTGCCTTACATATATTTTTAGTGTAAAATATAACAGGAATTTATCAAAACTGTTTTTATTTTTGCTCTTTGAAAATCATTTTCATCATTTCAGTTTGTTTGCTATAAATCTTCAAATTCAACAGAATGGTATAGAGCATTCTTTGTGAAGGCAGAAGACTAATACATTTCCTTTTCATTTCACTGGTAGGTGTTGCCTGTTTCACACTGTAATGACAAATGTCATCCAGGTTACATGAAAAAAGAGAAGGAAGGAGAGCCATATTGTTGCTATGATTGTATTCCCTGCCCGGATGGGAAGATTTCAGATCAGAAGGGTAGGAGACATGATGTATAGACACCACATGTTATTTTTTTTGGGGGGGGGGGGTTGTTGATCTTTGTTTTGCTTTATCACCAACTGAGTTCTTTAAAACAGGAGAACAATAGTCAATTAATCATAATTCTGTGCCATCGAGTCATTTCCAATGTAGGGCAACATTGCTAGAGGTTTCTAGGTATAAAGTACTCTGAAGTGGTTTCACAGTCTGGTGATCCTCTGGGGCAGTATAGCTTGGCCATGGCCATAAAACTGGCTGAGCATATAACCACATCAGCCCCACACACTTCAGGTAATCTTGGCTGGGCCCTTTTTCAGGAGGCACAAGATCACTTCAAATTCCCAAGAATGCCAGACAACTGAGCTGTAGCATCTCTAGACCTGTGAAAATGGTCCACCCTCATAGGCTTCTTGTCCCGGAATGGTTTTGACAGGCCTTTGGTGGGTATCCAGTTGGTCAGGTAGACGATCCTGTCAAAGCCCAGGTCAATAGATGGTGTTTGGAGATGACCCAGGTGGCCAACATGATTGCCCCTGAATGCCCTCGCTGCTTCAGAGCTCGCTCAACCCCCTGGTATACTGAGGGGCTGAGCTATTAAGTTCACAAGAGGATGGCTAGAGAGCAGGTAGAGAAGGGACCAGATGGTGCAAAATAAGGCTGCTGTTAAGATCATGACCAGGAGTAATGTCAATGCTCTAATAATGGTGAAAAGGGCATTTAACATCTTGCTTTGACTTTATCAATGATCACTTCGCAGCCTTTTTAAGATCCAAAATTGAGGCCATCCATGATGATCTCAATTCCACCAACAGATTATTTGACTCTGGGCTGACCATCACCACACCATCTCTCTCTGTCTGCTTGAAACAGTTTGACCCTGTATCAGTAGAGGAAGTCTCCAGAGTGTTGATGAGCTGTAGGCCTACCACCTCCTCACTTGACCCTTGCCCAGTACGTACCATCCAGACGCTTCAGTGCTGCCTGGCTTCAGTACTGGAATGGACCAGGGTAAAGAGGCTCAAACCTGGAGAAGACAGAGCTTTTTGCTCTCTGGACCCAGCTTTTTCTGAGGAGTCCCAGATTGCAGCCATATCCAGCTGAACCTTTAGCCAACTTAGGCTAATCATCCACTCCACCCCTACTTAGATGAGAGCTCCCTCAGGAGCTTGGTGCAGGCGCTCGTCATCTCCTGGATTGACTACTGCAATTGAGGCTGATCTGTAGACTACAGCAGGTCCAGAACACAGAGTCCAGACTGGTGGTTGGTGTGAGCACGTTTGACTGTACCATCCCAATTCTGCTTGCTTCCACTTGTTATCTGTTACATCCCGAATCAGTTTAAGATTTTGACACTCATATACAAAGTTCTCCATGGTTTGGGCTACCTGTTGGAGCATCTTTCCCCTATGTCATCTGCCCAACCCACAAGAGCATCACAGGTGGGGCTCCTTTAGGTGACCACCCCAAGGGAGGTCTGTAAGTCATCTACTAGGAGCAGGGGCTTCTTTGCACTGGCCCCAACTCTGTGGAGCCAGCTTCTGGAGGAGCTATGCCTGGCCCCCTCCTTGGGGAGATTCAGGACACAACTGAAGACAAGGCTTTTCAGGGAGGCTTTCCACATTGATCCTAGCTAACTGCCTTTTGTCCTCCATTTTGTTGTTCTATAGTTTGCACCATCTGGTTTTATTGGGTAGCTGTTTTAAATTATTTTTACTTTATTTTGGTTTAGTTTGTTTATTATTGTAAACCACCCAGAGTGTGCTTGAGCACTAATGGGGAGGAGTATACAAATTTAAGAAATAAATAAATAAATAAATAAATCTAGGGATGTTAAAATTGATAAGTTTTATTTACATTGCTTTTTTCAGAAACTCATTATTATTCTCTGCCTTCATTTACTTCTTGCATCAGTTGCAAGAGTACTTCTCGCCTGCACATGAATACATGTTCATTGTAATAATATTCTCCTGTATGGAGAATTAGTGCAGGGAAAGCGCCCCAGAGGGAGACCACAGCTGCGATACAAGGATATCTGCAAGTGGGATCTGAAGGCCTTAGGAATGGACCTCAACAGATGGGAAACTTTGACATCTGAGCATTCAGCCTGGAGGCAGGCGGTGCAGCATGGCCTCTCCCAATTTGAAGAGATACTTGTTCAGCAGGCCGAGGCAAAGAGGCAGTCCCGAAACCAGCATAATCAGGGAGCTGGACAGAGGACAAATTGTATTTGTCTTCAGTGTGGAAGGGATTGTCACTCTCGAATTGGCCTTCTCAGCCACACTAGACGTTGTTCCAAGACCTCTATTCAGAGCACATTACCATAGTCTCTCGAGACTGAAGGATGCCTACATGTAATAATATTTTATGCATTTTCCTCATTGGGAAAAGCCTTTGGGTGTACATTTTTCAAGTATATGCATTTTTAGTTGTGTATGTTTGAAAAGTCATATGTGGATTTATGTGCTTTTTTCCATCTCATTTATTCCATTGCTTTTCTTGAGTGGTATAGAAACTCACTGGGGTAGTAAAACTGGTAAAAGCTACTCCTTAAATCTCCTACTTACCTTGAAAACCCTATTGGAATCACAATAAATTGGTTCTGACTCGATGGCATGCATACACACAATATTTCATTATTTTCTCCTTACTTGAAATTAAATTTGAAATTATCCTATAAATGTATGGTTTATTTACATAAATTATCAGCCCCTTACCTTAGAAAAGCATTTTTGGCACTGAGATTTCAAACTATGCCATTGCAGTAGATGGAAGAACGCTATACCCAGACACTGATATCACAGCATTTTTGTATATGTGAAATCCCAGTAGTATAGGACAAACAATATTATTTATGGCATGGCTTTTTATATTCTGAATGTAGACATTTATATTAAATTTGCTAGAAACTGTGTGTGCATTTTAATTTGTTTGTACTCTGTTTTTAATCCAGTATTTTTGTAGTATTTTGTTTTTAATCCAGTATTTTTGTATGTATTTGTAGTTTTTTATTTGCTAGCATTATGTTGCAAATCTAACACTCTACAGGTATCCATATTTCTATTTGAATCTATGTTTTAATTGTAATGGTAGTGGTGGTTGAATGACCCAAATGGTTAAATCAACAATAAAGTATTAATAGCCTAACCATAACCCAGATCTTTATGAAGATTACATACATAAAGTTCCAATAAATATCTTCAAGGTTGATTTCTCATTTTCCTAACTATCTACATATAAACCAGTACTACAGCTTTATATGTAGTTCCAGTACCCCTTCTACTAGGTTAGAAGAAAATGATACTTTTATTTTAGTAAATCGACATTAAGAAAGAGGATAAATAAAGGGTTCCTTCTATCATGATGTGGTGGTGCTGTGGGTTAAACCACAGAGCCTCTCGGCTGCAAGGTCGAAAGACCAGCCGTTTGAATCCACGCGACGGAGTGAGCTCCCGTCGCTTGTCCCAGCTCCTGCCAACCTAGCAGTTTGAAAGCATGTAAAAATGTGAGTAGATAAATAGGTACGACCACGGTGGGAAGGTAACAGCATTCTGTGTCTAGTTGCACCAGCCACGTGATCACGGAAACTGTCTACGGACAAACGCTGGCTCTACAGCTTGGAAACAGGGATGAGTACCGCCCCCTAGAGTCGGACACAACTGGACAATTTGTCAAGGGGAACCTTTACCTTTACCTTTATCATGTTTGTAGCTCAAATCAAGCATGCAAATGTCTCTGAAATCAGGGGACAGTGTTTCCTACTGCTTAGCTGTCTTAGAAGGATTGCATGGTATGTCCAATTCTTGCTCCCTTCTACAAGCAATAAAGGAATATGGGAACTGAGCAGACGCTTTCTAGCATATAAAGACTTAAAAACACTGAAACCCAGCTTGCTTGTTCTGATAAGATCACACCTGATCATTATAGCCACACTGGAGCAGAATCACCCAGTTTCATCAAGATTTCCATTTAAGAATTCAGTGATACCAATGAACAGAAACTTCTTACAGGACTACAAGGAGATATACTATATGGTTGTTTAAATTGTGGGGGTATGTGTTTGAAGTACCCTACTCTCTCAACAATCCCCAAAGTTGATCATATTTTTGTTATGTGTCTTTCTGTTTCCTTATAGTAGAACAACAGTTAGAAATATAATTTAAGGACTTGTCGATTGACACATTGCTTGTCTTACTTTCCAGACACAGAGGAATGCTCAAAATGCCCAGAAGATCAGTATCCAAATAAAAATCAAGATCAATGCCTTCCCAAAGAGTATAACTTCCTCTCCTTCACAGAGCCTTTGGGGATGAGTTTATCCTTCTTGGCTCTATGTTTTTTCCTGCTGACAGCTTGGGTGCTTGGAGTATTCATCAAGAACCAGAACACTCCCATTGTCAAAGCTAATAATCGGGACATCACCTACTTTCTCCTCATCTCCCTGCTGCTCTGTTTCCTCTGTCCAGTGCTCTTCATTGGTCCACCCACAAAAGTCACCTGCTATTTACAGCAAGTATCATTTGGCACCATATTTTCAGTGGCTGTTTCTTGCATACTGGCAAAAACCCTCACCGTTGTTGTCGCTTTCTGGGCCACCAAGCCAGGATCAAGAATGAGGAAGTGGGTGGGGAAAAGACTGGGATACTTTATTATCTGTGGTTGCTCTCTTATCCAAGTCACTTTTTGTGCTGTGTGGTTTTGTATTTCTCCTCCATTTCCAGATTTTGACATGCACTCTCTGGCAGAAGAAACCATAGTAGAATGTAATCAAGGGTCTGTTACAATGTTTTACTGTGTCATGGGCTATCTTGGATTTCTGGCCATGATTAGCTTCACTGTGGCTTTCCTAGCTAGGAAGTTACCAGATAGTTTCAACGAAGCCAGGTTTATCACTTTCAGCATGTTGGTCTTTTGCAGTGTGTGGATATCCTTTGTTCCCTCTTACCTGAGCACCAAAGGAAAATATATGGTAGCTGTGGAGATTTTCTCCATCTTGACTTCTAGTGCAGGATTACTGTTTTTCATATTTCTCCCCAAATGCTTCATAATTATCCTCAAGCCTGAATTAAATAGCAAAGAACATATAATCAGAAAAAATGACCAAGAATAGGCCTTTTAACACATCCTCCTCCACCACCCTTTCAGTTTGAAAATGCTTCAAGTCAAATGCCAGTATAGTTCAGAGTAATCTGGACCTTATTCAATTAGATTCAGCCCCAAATCTTGGTTGTTTGAAAAATTTGGGTACACTCTGCTGTTTGCATGCCAAGGAGCTTTTATTCAAAGCACAAAATAAATCTCTTTAAAGCATGTACACTCAGCTAAATTCTCAGTCTTGCCCATTCATGCTACTTTTGTTCCCACACTAACCCCTTAATATCAGAAGTAGAGATGGGCATGAATTGCCAGTTTGATGGTTCGGGCTCATTCATCTACTGGCCAAACAGGTGTTTGGCTGTTCCCTGCCTTGCCTTTGGTGGGCGCCCATTCAGAGGCAGCGCCCAGAGGAAGTGGGGCAGGGAAGCCAGGGTACTGCCTCTGAGTGGACGCCAGCCAGCAGAGGAAGGGCTGGGAATTGACAAACACCTGTTCGGACGGTAAACAAACTGGCACAAACCACGAAACCAGCAGTTTGTGCCAATCTCTAATCAGGAACATCTTCCCAGAACCTTGAGAAAATGAGTTTGGACACAGCACTCAAAGATGATGCCGTGGGTAACTGGAAGGTGGAGACACAAGCATTGCTGCCAGCAGAGGTCAGCAGGTAGTACAGGCAGCTGAGTCCAAGATAATTTCCTATGCAAACAGAGTTGCCTTGCTGGGAAGTACCATGCTACAGCTTTAAGGACATCTCTGAAGCCTATGGTTAACATACCTCTGTTCTGAAAAAAATGAAAGACAAGCCAAACACAAGGTCAGAATATATTGCTCAACAGTAGTGTGGCAGGATGATCACAGGGAGGGTAGTAGTGTTTGGCAGGCCAGCAAAATATGTCTAAACAGAATACTCTTTTAGGCTGGCATCACTGCCTCTCCAGTTTTGGAGAGACTATGATAGATCTCCTTATTGCAGTCCAAAGGTTCAAAGCTGAACTATTATACTGGAGAACACATCAAGGAATATTAAGTAATCCAATGCCACCAGGCACCTAAGGCCTTTTATGATCTTAGCTAGCACTGGAATTTTCCATCTTGTGCCTCCCTCCTTCCTCCATTCATCTCTTGCCTGCCTAAGCCTCTTGCAGGGGGACAAAATAGAGCTGTTGACACAAGATTCAGCACCCTTTGCTTCTGGTCTATATGCCTTGCCCTCATGACTGAGCTGCTAGGAATTTCTGGCCTATATTCTGAGTAAGAATGATTGGTACCATTCCTATGAAATTCCGGGATAGGCAGGCCACGTGGCAAGTCTGAGCAGAGCAGAGGAAAGGTGGTCAGTATATCAGGCCTTAATGAGACACTGCAGGATAGATCTACCCAGGAATCAGTAGCCTGGACTTCAAAATTGTTCATAGTGTGGACTGTTCTAACCGAATATCTAGAGATACAGAGATAATGTGTTATGAATTAATGGAGTTACTGAAACTGTGTTTGGCCTTTATGCACCTTAGCACTACAGGAAAAGAAACTGCAACTGCAAGCTTTTGAGGCATTCAAGAAGAGTGCCGGTTCTATGATGCCGTGTCTATTTTTCCCTACTAGTTTGCTGCATACAGAAAAGGCAGACAGCAGTCTTGGGATCCTCTCTCACCTCAGAATAGTCACAGACAATGCTGGTGTGTGAGTGATCCAGACTCCGACAAGTCATCCTTCTGTCTTGTGGCTGCATCTATCCAGCTGGTTGCTCTGTTACCTCCTGCCTGCCTCTGACCCTTATGAGCAAATACAGCTTATTGCCACTACCACCTAGCTTCTATAGGATTAAGTTAAACCTAATTCAGGTGAACTGTCTGATTACATGGGATTAATATTACATGGGATTAAATTCATTGTGTATTTTATGTTTTATGTTGTGTATTTTATGTCGTCTGTTGTGTTATGTCAATAATTATAATTAAAATAAAAGGAGTATATCTACTAAAAGAGTAGAGGACTACTTTTCTTCAGAGGCAGCTCCTGTCTTAGAAGTGGACTATGGAATTCTTTCTAAGTTTGCAACAATTACCTTTTCTTCTTTTTTTAGGACTACAGTTAGCAAGATTCTCCAGCCAGTGTGGCCAATGGCTTCCTCAGAGGAACAGAGACGTGTGTGGTAGTTGCTATAATTAGCCATTCCCAAGTTTTTCTCTTCCTTTTAAAATGGAAATCTTACTTTTTGAGGATGTGGAGATAGAAGGCAAAATGTGCAAAATGCTCCTTTTTCAGTTTAGACCTGATCTGGAAGTGGGGTATTTTTAGACGGGAATGGCCATTGTGGCTTTTTTTTTTTTTTTTTTTTAACAATGATTAGAAATCAAGGGTTTCAACTGGGATGCAGCAAAGAAAGGAGCTCACAATTTCCAGTTCTGGTCCAGTAGTTTGCAGTTTTGCTGACTCTCCCATAGCAGAAATGCCTATTTTGGAAACTGGAAAAGAAACTGAGGTGTGTGTGTGTGTGTGTGTGTGTGTGTGTGTGTGTTGCTGTCAAGTTGGAACCGATTTGTAGCAACCCTAACACGGCTTTCAAGGAATGTGAGTCGTTTAAGGAGTGGTTTCACCAGTTCTGCTCCCCCAGTGAGTTTCCATGGCCAAACGAGGATTCAATCCCTGTTCTCCAGAGTCTCAGTCTGTCATTCTATCCACTACATTAATTCTACTTTTTTACAATAGCTTTTATAATAGTATGCTGTGGATGTGTACATAAAAGCGGTTAATGAGTTATTGCTTCCCTACAGAGCAGTGACTGCCAACTCTGTATACAACAGATGGCTATGGAGATTTCTTAACTGGAGGCAAGTTGTCTGTATTAGACCTTTTGTGTAACTTCACAACAAGATTTCAGTCATTGTTTCTGACATTAATTTTTATTGAACATGTATCCTTTTTAGTACAGAACATGCAAACACATATGCCCTCTACAGAAGGTCTACCAATGACAAAATTAAACAACTAAAATCTCTAATAGCTCAGTAGTTTACGTCTCAGGCTGCAAAGTCAAAGGTTGGGAGTTCCCCACTGTGCCTCCTCGACAGGGGTTGGACTTGATGATCCATAGAGTCCTAGCTCTGCAGTTCTAAGGTTATGGATTATCTGGTCATGGATTATAGATATTACTTTTAAAATAATATTTTTATAACACTATTTATGGCATTTTGGGTCATTTGGCTGAAAAAGTAACAAATTTAACATGGGAAAGTTAAAAACCATAAGTTATTTCAAAGATCTATCCTTATTCTAGCTCAGAAAGTTATCTTTTGTACATTTTTCTGTGTTCTGGGGCTTTATTTATGACCTGCAAAAAAAAAAAAAACATGTTTGATTCAACCTATTGGAGGGTGGCAACAAATAGTTCTTTGATAATTGCAGGATGAGAAATCACTGGGCTGTGTAAAATAGGATTGCTAAAGGAAAGAAGGGCAGGTAGGCACTCCAGGCTACAATAAAGGAAACAGAAGGAATCTCTCCAAATAAAAGGCCAAAAAAGCATGGCATCTAAGTAATCCAGGAATCAAGACAAAAATAGAGGAACAGGAACAGGGTTTTTTTTAAAAAGTAATTTACAACAGAGGAACAGCAGTAGCAGTAAGAGTAGGAATAGCAGACTAGTGAGGAATAAATTTAACCCAAAATGGAGGTCAGAGGAGCTCTTTCAGCAGCAACAGTGAACATGTCACCAAACAATTAAAGAGCAGACCCTCCAATTTTCCATTTTCTTTTAAACACTCAGACTTCACACCCACCTCCAGGATGTTCACTGAATCCTAATTAGCAGATAACAAATAAGGTAATTTGGCACACAAGAGTCAAATGGAAGTAACCCAAAATACTTGAGAAATCCATTGGTGTAAACAACCCCTCTTTTGGAATCCTGAATCTTTTGTATTTTACACGATCTGTATCATGAAGACATGAAAGATTCCAAAAACTAAAGAAAAAGTCTCTTCTGTGGGTTTTGCCTCCCGTTTTCAGGTCAACCTGAAAGTTTCATCCCTAGAGTAGGAAATACACAATGAATTTGCAAGTCTTTTCCTTTGTTCTTCCAGATAAATGCAACTATTTGAGAACAATTTCAATACTAAGGTTATGAGACTCTTAACAATGCAGTCCTATACATGGCTACTAGTTTTCTAGGCCTTTTTAAAGATTTGATCTTCTCACCCACCTCCGGGAAGTTCTCGGAATCCGAACTGGCAGCTGACCACCCTCCTTATGAGACTTGTAGTACAACTATTTGCTGGAATATCAGATGAGGTGATTTTTCATATAAGGGTCAGATACGGGTACTCATTAATCCCTCTTTTGGAATTCTTCATCTTAACTCAAAAGCCTCATCTCTAGACTATGAAAAAAAAGCAATGAATTTCCAAATCTGCCTCTTTGTTGTTCTGGATAAATGCAAGTGCTTAAGAAAAAAAAATCCATACTAAGATTATGAGACCTTTTCCAATGCAATCCTATACATGGCTATTTGTCCAAATAAGTTTAATTGGACATACACATAAATGCATATTGAACTACAGCTTGCAGGGGAGGTGTCACTATTTTCTTCTAATTAGTTGGTCCTTAGAGTTCAATCCAGGTTTCACAATAATGATATAGCATTTGGGGGAAAAGATACAACCGAGTAGCCCAGCACCAGAGGCTAAAATAGAGAAGACCTCCACAGCTACCAAGTATTTCCCCTTCGTACTCAAATAAACTGGAATAAAAGACAAACAAACACTGCAAAACACCAACATGCTGAAAGTGATAAGCTTGGCTTCATTGAAAGTATCTGGCAGTTTCCTGGCTAAGAATGCCACAACAAAGCTGACAATGCCCAGAAATGACAGGTATCCCAGAGAACAACAAAACATTGTGACTGAACCTTCATTGCACTCAATTATGATTTCTTCGGCCAAGGAATCTAGGTCAAAATCTGGAAATGGTGGATTACTACTTAGCCATACTGCGTAAATGCTGATTTGAATAAGGGAGCAGCATAAAAGTATAGAGTTGGACAGTCTTTTCCCTAAACAGTTTCTCATCCTGGAACCTGGCTTGTTGGCCATGAAAGCCACAATCACGTTGATGGTTTTTGCTAATACACAAGAAACAGCCAGCAAGAAAACAATCCCAAAAGCAGTTTGCCGTAAATAACAGGTCATTGTTTGAGGCGGTCCTATGAATAATAAGGCACAGAGGAAGCAGAGCAAAAGACAGATGAGCAGAGAATACGTAAGATCCCGATTGTTGGCTTTAACGATGGGAGTGTCCTTGTGTTTGATGAAAATTCCTAGCACAGAAGCTGTGATCAGAGAAAAAGACAGAGACAGAAAAACTAACATAATCCCCAAAGGTTCTGAGAAAGAGAGGAAGTTTAGAACCTTGGGAAGGCATTGATCCTTGTTCTGATTTGGATACTGACCTTCTTGGCATTTGAAACAATCATCCATGTCTGAAAAATAAAACAGATTATGTGTCAGTCCTTCAGTTTTGACATTCATTTTCTTCCAATAGTTATCAACCATGAACAGAATAGATTTCTCTCATCAGATTGTGTTTAACCTGCCCCCGCCCCACGGAACTGTTTCTATTTTAAATGTTTCTCTAACTATACAATGACTGAAATCCTCTTGCACAGCTATGCTTGCATAAGTCAAGGCTGAACAGGTGGTAGAAAAATTGTGGTTGGGCAGAATACACACAGAGCAACTGATTGCACAACCATGATGTGGACTGCACAGTCAGGAACCATGATTAGGAACTGCACAACAATTGTGCAATCACTATTAGGAATGATAGGGGGCCAATTGTGCAACTATGATTGGCAACCACACAACTGTGTTGGAGGCTGAAAACTGTGAATAATACTGAATGCTATTCATAGCATGGCAAAAGAAATAAAAACAGGAAAAAGTATATTCATCATGTATTACCAGAACTGGCCACTAGAGGGAGGGAGAGACCATTCCAATTATTTTTCAACAGCAAGAATACATAGCCTGGTCTCTGCTTCCCTCTAATGGCCAGTTCTGGTAAATACATTGTGAAAAGATGTATTTCGAGTTTTATTCCTTTGCTCTTTTCAGACCGTGGATAAGTGAAACCATAGATACTGATCCCAAGGATACGGGGGTCCTACTGTATAGGTTACATGCCAGGGATGCTGAATTGGTAGCTGCCACTTCCATGATTCAGCCATGAATGGCACAACTTATTTTTATGGTTACTGTGGTGGAAAGCTATGTGCAAATAGCTGGATAATTACACATACACACATACATATATTTTGAAAAAATTTGAGCAAGTCAATTCTGGGCTGCTTCTACGCATTCACTAGAGGATGTGTATGCTAAGCAGAAGCTATATTTGCCAAGCAAATACCAAGGAATACAACTAGAAAATATTGTCCTTTAAAAACACAGAAAAATCTGTGGAATATTGAGTTACTGGGGAGAGCAGTACCTTTCATTTACTCATAAGTATCACAAGGTTTATTGTTAACTTGATAACTTATTGTAATGATGGCACAGAGAAGGACATGATGCAAGCTCCCTAAATTCCTTATTCTCATCACTCTAGACTAGTGGTTCTCATCTTTGGGTAACCCAGGTATTCTTGGACTGTAATTCCCAGAAACCTTCACCACAAGCTATGCTGGCAGTGGTTTCTGGGAACTGAAGTTCAAGAACCCCTAAGTTACCAAAGGTGAGAACCACTGCTCTAGGCTGTGTTGTTATGCCAAGACAACTCAATAAGGATTTTTCAATCTCTGTGAGATTTCTCGCCTCCAATATTAGGAGGAAAGAAGTGTTTTCTATTCAGATAGACCTTCTGTGGTTGCTATGCAAAACGCAGCAGACACAGAAGATCTTTATGGATATTAAGAAGGATGCAAGAAACCCATCACATGTCACTGAATGTGAAGAGTCCATGTAACAAAACAGCAGCAGCTGTCATTGCCTCATGAAATCTGTACAAATGCAAAGCTCTTACAGTAACATAAAATGTCTTATATCTGGGGAGAGAAATAAGTGGTTGTTTGTCCACAGACACAAGGAAGAGACAAGCAAAGGTTTATATCTCCACAATGAAGATAGAACTTGGTTGTTTATGTTGTTGTTGTTTAGTCGTTAAGTCGTGTCCGACTCTTCGTGACCCCATGGACCAGAGCACGCCAGGCCCTCCTGTCTTCCACTGCCTCCCGGAGTTGGGTCAAATTCATGTTGGTAGCTTCGGTGACACTGTCCAACCATCTCGTCCTCTGTCGTCCCCTTCTCCTCTTGCCTTCACACTTTCCCAACATCAGGGTCTTTTCCAGGGAGTCTTCTCTTCTCATGAGATGGCCAAAGTATTGGAGCCTCAGCTTCAGGATCTGTCCTTCCAGTGAGCACTCAGGGTTGATTTCCTTCAAAATGAATAGGTTTGTTTTCTTTGCAGTCCAGGGGACTCTCAAGAGTCTCCTCCAGCACCACAATTCAAAAGCATCAATTCTTCGGCGGTCAGCCTTCTTTATGGTCCAGCTCTCACTTCCATACATCGCTACTGGAAAAACCATAGCTTTGACTATGCGGACCTTTGTCGGCAAGGTGATGTCTCTGCTTTTTAAGATGCTGTCTAGGTTTGTCATTGCTTTCCTCTCAAGAAGCAGGCGTCTTTTAATTTCGTGGCTGCTGTCACCATCTGCAGTGATCATGGAGGCCAAGAAAGTAAAATCTGTCACTGCCTCCATATCTTCCCCTTCTATTTGCCAGGAGGTGATGGGACCAGTGGCCATGATCTTAGTTTTTTTGATGTTGCGCTTCAGACCATTTTTGGTGCTCTCCTCTTTCACCCTCATTAAGAGGTTCTTTAGTTCCTCCTCACTTTCTGCCATCAGAGTGGTATCATCTGCATATCTGAGGTTGTTGATATTTCTTCCGGCAATCTTAATTCCGGTTTGGGATTCATCCAGTCCTGCCTTTCGCATGATGTATTCTGCATATAAGTTAAATAAACAGGGAGACAATATACAGCCTTGTCGTACTCCTTTCCCAATTTGGAACCAATCAGTTGTTCCATATCCAGTTCTAACTGTTGCTTCCTGTCCTACATATAGATTTCTCAGGAGATAGATAAGGTGCTCAGGCACTCCCATTTCTTTAAGAACGTGCCATAGTTTGTTGTGGTCGACACAGTCAAACGCTTTTGCGTAGTCAATGAAGCAGAAGTAGATGTTTTTCTGGAACTTTCTGGCTTTCTCCATAATCCAGCGCATGTTAGCATGTGCTGGTTGTTTATAGAAGATGCCAATGTAGGCATACGTATCTTATGTTAGAGAGCGGAGTATGACTAGGCAGATATCTGTAATATTTTCAAATACTGAGCAGATATAAGGAAAAAACCCAATAATATTAATGAAAGAAAAAATATAAATAATATGCAGTTCTTAACAACACGGAAAATTCGGCCAGAGTCTTGTTGCATTACACAATTGCAGAAGAGTGATCTAGTGAGCCTCTTCATGTTGTCAGGCTCACTTTTGCATGCACAGCCTCCTACTGCTTGAAAGACTGATTGTGTAAGAATTTGCATGAGCAATTGCACAATATATGGCCCGCTAAAGCAGAGGCACACTTACACAATTGTTTTTACACTCCAGATAGGATATACAGTGACCCATGTGACCTACCGTTCTGGTTCGAGATCTTTCCATCTGCACATGGAACACAATCATAGCAACAAAAAGGCTTCCCCTCCTTCTTTTTCCTTCTGTAACCTGGGTGGCAGTTGTCATTACACTGTGCAATGGGCAGCGCCTGTACATGGAAAGAAATTGTATATGGATTCTAAATTGGCAACCATCTGCAATAAGTTGATGCAGTGCAATGCTGGCAACCATTCCTGCCACTTCTCACCCCACCAATGAAAGTAGTCCATGGATTTAGAGGAGATTTGATGAGTCAGTTCCTCCATAAACCCCATTGATTCAAATGGGCCTACTCTAGGGTGACTTACTGTACAGAGCAACAGGACTTCAGCCTAAATGAGAGATAGGAAGGGCAGTTAAAATAAAACCCACATCTTTGTTATCCTCTCTCCTATCTTTTGTCAATAAACATACATATATCCATACTTGTAGCCTGTCTTACGTTACTAAGATTTTGCGTAGAACAGGAGAAGGAACCATATGCCATTTAGCCACATATGACCCCAAGTAGCTTTTCTTTGGCTTCTGGAGCCCCACAAGGGAAAAACACTACCACCTCCCTTTTTTTAAGGCACAATTGTGCTTCTAGAGAGTATGATTCGTCTCTAGAACAAGATATGCTCCTACACTTTGCCATAGCACAAAACCAGTTTGGAAGTTGTTGTTTTTTCCTAAATGGAAGGCCACTTCCGGTTTAATTGGAGGGCTGCTCTCAAGGGTCCTGAGGCCAGGAAAAAAAGACCTCAAGATCCTCAAATGCTTGCTGACTCCTTTATGTACAGGAACCCAACCAAATTCCACCCACTGTGTTACAACGCCAGTCCATGTAGTTGACCTCCAAGATCATTCTCCTTAAGAATGGCATGCAATGAGGTAGGGAATTAATTAAAGTGCCAATTTTGGAGTTATTAGACAGGACATTTGCTAAAATGAATTGTATGAGAACTTGATTCAAAAAGAAAACATGATTTTCCGAATGCTGCTTCTTCTAATTTTCTGATCTTTTAAAATCCTGTATAAGGAAATGACTGAGACGCTAATGGAGCAGGGTCAGAATGTAAGAAAGTTACTTTTTCTTTTATGAAGGATTAGTTTGGGAAAATAATTCAGTTGATAATATCAAAGCCAGCTGCAAATTTGCACAGAGAAATCATCATCTTCTTAGAACTACAGAGTTAGAAGGGACCCTATGGATCTTTGAGTCCAGCCCCTATCAAGGAGGCACAGTGGGGAATCGAACTCCCAACCTCTGGCTCCCCAGCCAGATGACTAAATTACCACTGTCTTCCTGGGTGCAACTTCACAGCAGATCCATTTACATTTTCCCTGCTGTGTAGTCGCACCTTTAGTGTGGTTCAACCCACCAGGATTTATACAAGTGGTAGCTGTAAAGATATGTCCTGTACCTGTTAGACCCCAGTTAGTTTGCTTCTTGATTGTTTGTTTCACACCCCTGCCTTTCTAAGGTTGCTATGGCTTCTGTTGTTGTTTTCACTGTGGGTTCTAACAGACATTTGCAGAATACACACGTGGATTTAGTTGGAAGAAGGCCTGTCTTCTACTAGCCAGAACTTCTACACTCTCAATAGGACTGGATTCTTGGAAAAAATATTAGATGTCTCTAACTTTGGGGCACAAGGGAGGGAGCATACTGTGTCCTCACATTCCACTAAAGTACCACGAATTCTGAAAAACCATATGTTCTTTCACTCTTCCGCTATGCACCGTCGGTGTGTATTACATGCTGTGAAGTTGGGATTAATTTATAGTAACCCTGATAGAGTTTTCAAGGTAAGTGAGATATTTAAGGGAGGTATCAGTCCACCCCACAGAATCATGTGTGTGTTCTGTGCTGTCAAGTCAGAACTGACTTATAGCAACCCTAATAGGGTTTTCAAGGTGAGATATTTGAGGAGTGGTTTTACCAGTTCTATTCCCTCATTAAGTTTCCATAGCCAAGTAGGGATTTGAACCCTGTTCTCCACAGTCCTGGTCCATCACTCTATCCACTACACCACACTGGGACATACTGAGATTCAATATGCAAAAATACATAACTGTTTTAGATTATGACACCTCCATCCCATTGAATGCTCAGAGTATTCAAATACAATGAATAGCACAGAGAATTTGACAAAACAGCCCTTTCCCAGATAGCTTCACAAATTATATCTACCACAGAATCCCACCTGATTAAATGTTCTGTGCCATGAGATGGCATCTTTGTTAAGGGTGAACTCTTGACTCGGTAAAATACTTCCTACTTTCACTTTTTCAAAGGATTGGTTTGGGAAAGTAATCCAGTTGATAATATCAAAGCCAGCCACTAATTCACCATTCTCATCAAAAGACACCAATTCCCCGGCACTGTTGTTGAATGAGATACTTTTCAGGAAAGAGTGAAACTAAAGTGTTCAAAAAGGGAAACAGCAACATGTGACCATTTTTGTGATTCATGTTACAGAATTTTAAAAATCTCAAAAATTGCTCTGCAATCTTAAGAAGTTTCACTTGGTAAGAAGAAGGAGAATGTTCAATGGAGCTTCCATCGCAAAAGAAGCAACAGCAACAAAAATTCAAACACACCAGCTGCCAGCAAGGAGGCTAATAGCTTGAGAACAAGAATCCAACAATATACATAAAACATCTTATATTATAGTTCAAACTGGGTCTAAAAAAGTCCAGTCCAGTCCAGAGCCCTGGGTAAACATTTCAGCTGCTATCTCTTCCTGTTATCGTTAGAAAAGCCATTATTGATTAAAAACTGGAGTCTCAGGAGTTCTAGCAATTCCCTAGTAATACCTTCAAGATCCACAGACTCAAAAACATAGCGGAGGATGTAAAAATAAGCTTTGGTTAAAAGAACTTTGCATCAAAAAAACCATATAAAATGAGTTATATTAAAAGTAACTATAAAAACTATATTAAAAGGAGTTAAATAAAGAGCAAGGAACCAGAAGCCCCTCAACAATCATGGATAGAGATGGCAACAAACCACTGGTTGTTCGTCCTAGTTCATTTACCACTGCAACAGGTGTTTGGTGATTTGATGCCCTGCCCCCTCTGGCAGGCACCTACTCAGTGTCAGCGCCTGAAAGAGGTGGGGAAGGGAAGCCGGGATGCTGCCTCAGAGTGGGCACCCATCAGAGGGTGCAGGGCACCAAATTCCCTGGACACCTGTTGTGGTGGTAAATGAACTGGGATGATTGTCCATCTCTATTCATGGAACAAATAAACAAAATTATCTACTAACAGAACCTACTTTATCATCAGGAATGTTCTGGGTTTGGAAGAAACACTGTTGCACCCCATGGGATTTCCATAGTTACTGGAGCGTCCCTGGAATGTTACAGAGACATAGTACTTAGTCTAACTTTTTGGAACTATCTAGTGTCTGAGGTCACATGGAAAACATTTTAATATTTGGATTTCTATATCTGGATTTCTATACAGTGTTGTCCTCAAGAAAGGGAGCAGGAAAGCATGTGAGAAGAGAAAGTAAGTTTAAAATGAAAGAAACATAGACTATGTTGTGCACTCTATTAGGGAATGGCACCACAAATAAACATTACCTGCCAGGGTTGCACATTTGGAGGACATAGTCTACTGTTGCCCATCACCCCGTTGACCTTGGACTTAAACATCTTGTCTAAAGCATGTGCTATTGCGTGGACTGCATTATAGATGCTGTAGCTTTTCTCAGTCATGCTCATTTCAAAGAGAGTCACAGGGAGGCTTTCTAGTTTTTCTTCTCCTGTGCAGTTATTTTTGCCTTCATGAGAACTGGCCCACAAGCAGTTGAATGCCTGTTCCCAGAACATCCTGAAAAAAGCATTCCCTCTCTCTGTGCCAGGATGTAGCCTTTGTAAGAATTCTGGAAACTCCGCCACTTCATTGGAGTGAATTGCAAAAGACAAGGTACCGCAAAATGGCTCTATGTCAAAAGCCCTTTGCATGGTTTCTGCTGAGAAGTCCCATTGGGCTGTCATAATCCACACTTTCCCCAAAAGATTCTCTGCAATATTTTCAAGCATCGAATAGAAATATAGGAACCATTTTAACCACGTTGTAGTCTGAGGCTCAGCATTTACAACAATTACTTTGATTTCGGGATTGGTCAAGGAATTGATCTTGGCTTGGAGGGTCTCAAAGGATCCCACTATCTCCATAACTTGAGATAAGGATGGTGTTCTCTCATGGAAACCAACACAGACTCCATGGTGAGAAAGCATTGGTATCACAGTCTGTCCAAACTTTTCTCCAATCTCATTGTCAGAGACAATGACTCCAACCCACGTCCACTGGAAATACTTCAGTAGTTGGACAAGTCCAACATATTGATATTTTTCATTTGGAACCATCCGATAGAAAGCAGGCAGCTGGGTTCTAACATCCCCTATGGGAGCTAATACACTATAGGAAATCTGAAAATACAAAGAAAAAGATTGTTGTTTTTAGTGTGAATCTATGTTTCAAAAGAAAGGTAGCAGAATGTATGTGTAACACCTATTCCTCACCTAGTTATTCTTGTCAGGTCAGGGATTCTGAACCCTGAACATTTCCCTAAGAGTCCTACGGAACATTATAGACCTCTAGGGAAAAATCAGAAACCTGTGTTCATCACAACTGGCTTTAATAAAAAAAAAAAGTGTTAATTCCAGAGAAACCAGACAATTATTGACAATCATATCAATATGCATCTGAGTATTAAGGTATAAGTCTTTTTTATTGTTGCAATGATCCCACACAACATCAGCTTGTCTGTGGGTGATCACGGAACAAAGGGAGGTTAATTGCCTTAGAGAAAGTACAAAGGAGTCGACACGCAGATGTCCGAGCCAGCGGAGCCTAAAGGCAACGCCCTGAGTGCTCCCTTTATTGATTTAGCATGAGTTACATAGTATGTTGTGAGAATTCAGATACTATACTAGTTACCTAATCGTAACCAGGATTGGCTGAAGAAACTCTTTGATCTTTAGCTCTAAGCGAAAGGGCAGAATGAGGGGTTACCCCGCCCGTTGGCCGCTGCCACTTCCTGCCAGGAGTGTGTGCACGTCACTGAAACAGAATGCAGCTAACCTTTAAGCAGAAGTTTCCCACACTTGTCTAATTCCACAAGCTTTATTTATCCTCATTGTTTCTATGTTCCATAAGCACAAACTACAAAACTTTTACAACTATAAAGAAAACTGTAGGCACAAATGATTAAAAACAAATGAAAACTAAATTTAAGTTGCTGTCAAATACTTAAGTCAGAAAAAAAGTCAGTTGTAAACTTTTAACAATAAAAGTCACAGACAAGAACTTAAATCATATTTGGATCCAAAACTCAAGGAGTTTATGGCCTTAAAAGGCAAATGTAAAAACAAAAGACAGAGAATGCATCTCTAAAACAAAGTTCTTAAGAATAAAATATATTAAAGAAAATAGCTCTAAGTGTACACACAAAATAATTCGAAGTGCTCACTCAGCCAAACCAGTTTAATTCTCTGGAGGAAAATCCACGTTGGCCGTGTTGCTGGCTTTTGGAAATGAAGCTGCTATGCTGCTAACATGATTGTTGTTCTTTGAGGTCTGGTGCCCGAAATGGTGTGGAATTGCAATGATGTGATGAATTCCTGAATGCTTGTGTGTGTGTGTGTGTTATCTCCCTATATTTATAATTCTTTTGGTTGCCCACACCTCCCCTCATTCTGTAAACAATCTCTTTTCCAGTGGCTGGGAGATCCATGAATCTTGAGCTCCACAAAAATGTTTTTAATGGGAATATTAACTGTTGTTGCATCTACTGGAACTCCAGAGTTTTATAATGTAACGTATATCTGTCACACTGACGGAAACACTGTCAATTATTGTCTAGTTTCATAGATGAAGAATTTTAAAACCCTGAGAAAAAGTGTTTCTATAATTTGCACAAAATGTTCCTAGTACACATACACACAGAAGGACTGGCTGAGCGTTAAGCCATATGAAAACTACCCATCCAGTGCTCAAAATTCTTACAGGAAGCAGCAGTCCTGGTTTCCAAAAATTGGGTAAATCACATGATTTTGTACAAAAATGGGCCATTATTGCACATAATCTTGTTCTTGTTCTTGTCAATGGAAGGGTTCTGTCAAGAATGTCAGAAAATTCTCCATCATCCTTGCCAGGAGAAAGAAATGCTTCAACTCCTCATCCTCACATGTAACGACAAGGCAAAAGGTGATTTACATCTCTAAGTCCCATTGACCTAAAGGGATTTGCATGAATATTGACTTACCATTCAGCAATTGATTCAATAGGTTTATTCTTGATTGTGACTAGCAATGGGATACTGGGTATAGTTTTAAAAAGTAGTTTAGTATGGAGATCTGCAGCATTGCTTTTGCCTTCTACCTCCTAATTAGTTAGTTATGTATTATTAAGTTTGAATTGAATTATTATGACCCTAATAATATGGCTTTCAAGGTAAGTGATATTTAAGAGTGATTTTACCAGTTCTAAACCCCAGTGGGTTTCCATGACCAAGTGGGGATTCAAACCCTGGTCTTCAGAGTCTTATTCTATCACTCTATCCACTACACCATACTGGGTTCTTACTTACAAATGCTTCATCACAATTAGTTATTTAAGCTGAACATGACCAATAGAATTCTCAAGTTTCTGGTAGGGAACATACACACACACACACACACAAATATGTAAGCATTGAGCCAGTATAAGACAAATCAGTCTCTTCCCACTTCTGAACCTATCTTGCCAGTTACTGCTATAAGCAAGAAATAGACATGGATTGATTCACAGGATCATTCCTATAGCAATGCAACAAAGTTGGGGTGCATCATAAAGCAATACAAGAGCATGTCAGAACAGATTTTTACAGGTCCTGGGTACAAGATTTGGCTCTTAAAGTTCTAGGCAAAGTGTGATGGCATGTAAGATATGTAGTAAGTAAGTGTAGTTTGTGGCATCACTGCTGATCATGGTAATGGCATAGTTGTGAGGGCATCATGCTTCATTTAGAATAATAAAATAATTGAGTTGGAAGGGAGCTATAAGGCCATTGAGACCAAACCTTGCTAAGTGCAGGAATCCAAATCAAAGTAGATCTGACCGATGGTTGTCTTTTGTCTTGAATGCCTCCAGCATTAGAGTGCCCACAACCTCCTGGTTTTTTGAAGATTAAGATAACATGAGATAGCCTTAGCATTGTTCTTGAATTGTAAATGCATCACTTTTGGTCATTAAATGCTGTACAATTTGGAAAAACTCAGTCCTGTAGGTTCATTTACCTGTGGAATCTTGTAGATGCTTAAGATTGTTGCCATGTGAAAGGAAATTTCAGAGTCCAGGCCTCCAATTACAGCTATCATATTCTTTTTCTTATCACATTTAAAGTTGGGAACAATCTTTTCTGAGACAGAGAGAAGTTTCAGGGTGTTTTGATGGGTTATCTTTGCATTTGTGTAACTGTCATAGATGTGGAAGCCAAGGCTGACATTTGGCAGAAAAATTGGGTTCTCATTGATCTCCTTCACAGCAAATGCCAAGGACAATACATGTTGGTAGTTCTTGGGTGTTGGACTAAAAGAAGAATTATGTCATCCATTCATGTAGTTTTAGAAGAGGTAATCATGTTAGTCTGTGCAAGCATATCAGGCAAAATCCAAAGAAACAAAACAGAACACAAAAGCTTACATTAAAATATAATAGCTAGTCTTTAAAGTTGTTGTTGTCTTTGTTTTGTTTTGTTTCTTTGGATTTTGCCTGATATCATTCATTCATTCATTCATTCATATTACTTGTACACAAATATGTAGCTGAAATAGCTTGCAGAGAGTCATACGTACAAATAAAAACATGACAATCGTTATGCATAAATGATACACACAGGACTGAAATCTTTTTTTCAAGGATATAGAAACTAGGAAAGTGAGAACAGATAAATAATATTAGGTTACAGTCTTTCCTACTTGCTGAGTACTTCAGTGTACTTCCCCCTATGCTGTGTTTTTCCTGTGTTTATTCAATAGACTCTTCTAAGCAGTCTGCTTCCAGTTTGGGAATAAAAGGCAATAACAATATATAAGGATATGCAAGTCCTACTTAATCCTTCATATGCATTAAAACTGGATGTTCATCTCCATTCTTGAAAAGAATAGGTCTTTAAAATGGTTGTTTGGCTGGAATATACTCAACTTGCTTAATATATATGGCAGTCAACAGACTATACTAAAGTGGTAGTAGAGACCCAGACGTAATAGGGGAAAAAACATAGTTTTCTGCTATTTAAAATTAATCTACTTTTAAAAAAAATTACATCACCATCACAATATCTGAGCATCTGAAACGGAGACACTGAAGGATGGAAAAGAACATAGATGAGAACTGTATAGGGAAAAAAAATGTATTCTGAAGGGATCTGCCACCCAAGCAAACAACAGGGCTTTTGAAGAAGGCTGCAACTGAAAGAGGAAGCAAGTGGTTAAAAATACAAAGTTCTCTTATGTGCCAAGGAAACACATAAAATCTAAAAGGCAGAGAAGAGCAGGAGAAACAAATGAAAACCAGTGAAGCATCAAGAATATTTGTTTATTTAATATCATCATGTGCCATCAAGTCAATTCTGACTCATGGCAACCCTTTTCACACCTTTCCAGGTAGAGAATACTCAGAAATGTTTTACCATTGCCTTCTGCGAGCGTCCTAGAACTGTGCAGCTTGCCGAACACCACACAGGCTGGCTTTACTCACAGGAGGCACCATGGGGAATGAACTCCCAACCTCTGGCTCTGCATTCAGATACCGAAAACCACTGAGCTATCTAGTCAGCTGGGTGTTTTTTTAATAAACATGCTCTAAATCCTAAGTATATCTTCAGAGCTAATCTTATGGAAATGGAATACACAACTTTTCATCAGACAGCTTTGTATTGATTATGATCTGCCAATTGCGTGTAATGGACAAAGAATGGTTTCCTTACGTAATTTCACACATATTCCTTGTTGTGGGGGATTCACAGAAAGATATCTCTCCACATACGTAACCAAACTGAGTCACAATTGCTCCGATTATTAGGTGTCCTGATTGGTAATGCTTGCTAGATGCTAGATTTTCAAAGAAATCGCTTGAAATGGTACACAGAGGTGTAGATTCATTACACTCAATTGAAGGCATCTGCAGCCATAGAAAAAGTAGCATCAAAAGAAATAGCTTTGCCATCTGTGAAAAATATTGTTTAGTAATATTCATTCTCTACCCACAATGAGACAAATATATTATTTTGTGCTGACAGCCTGTCTTCTTAGTTTTCAGTGAAATGCATATATTAACTTTGACTATGTTATTGATTGTGGCCTTAATTAATTTCAGGTAATTACAAGATTCAAAGTCATATCCCTGGGGTATTGTGTTTTTGCAAACCCCCAGCCACAGCAGAATATCCAAAGAAAACATGTTTGTCATAATTCACTGTTGGCTTGCAGGACAAATTTGTATGCATGTCTACTTGGAAAGACATCTTATTATATCCAATGGAGCTTACATATGTGTAAGGTTACAGTCATAGACTGTAATTCTAAACATACATTTTTGTGAATAAGTCCCAGTGAACACAGTAGTTTTATTTCTGAATCGACATGCTAAGAACTCTGCTGAATGAGGACAGAATATGTTGAGTGAAGGGGAAATGTGCAAAAGATGTATATCCCTTTAAAAAAAAAGCTTGTTTAGAGACTCAGTACTCTTTGCACTCCATAGACATCAGGAAGGCATTCTTAGCAAACAGTTACATTTAGTGCTTGTAAGCTGTACACTTTACTGTGTTCATAAGTCACTTACTTGCAACATCTTGTGATTGGCAGCATGCACTATGGAGTCTCACCAACACAACATAACACTTCGGGCTCATAGTAGAAGTCACTGTAAATAATATAGGTGCATATGAAGTTGGCTTTTACCAGGCCTTTTACCAGGTCACACCACTGGTTCACCAGGTTCAGTACTGTCATTGACCAGCTATGCTGCTCCAGGGTTTCAGAAAGGATTATTTTCTGGAGAGGTTGAAAATGGAGCTTCATGAAAAGTATGTGCTCTACCCTAAGCTATGTCTTTAAGCCATGGTAATTCATTTGCAAGGATACCCAGTGTGATGTGGTGGATAGAGTGATGGAATAAAATTCTGGAGACCAAGGTTTGAATCCCCACTTGGCCATGGAAACTCACAGGGTTAGTGGAACTGGTAAAACCACTCCTTAAATATCACACTTACTTTGAAAGCTCTAATAGGGTTTCTGTAAGTCAGTTCCAACTTGACAGCACACAACAACAACAACAACAACAACAACAACAACAACTCATTTACGAAGTTTGTTTTTGGATCTTTCTTTGATATACTAGATTTGACCAATTGGATTTGATCAGCATATTTGTGACAGGAAGCTTAACCTTGCACTTCATCTGAGTATCAAGTTTTGTCTTTACTTCTGCTTCTAGTAGACATTCTAGAATCACCTGGAAGTTGAGTCATGGCAACTGGACTTCTTTCTTATTATAGGTTGAAACATTTCAATAATAATAAGAAAGAAGTCCAGTTGCCATGACTCAACTTCCAGATAACTTCACCTGGATGACTGAGAATCTTCACAGATTCTAGAATCATGTTCCCTTGGATTTTATGTAGCTCTTTGTTAACATCCACAACAATAATCTACTGAAGACATTAAATTCGGGGTCTCCACCTGCTTGTGGGTTATGGCACATTTGTATTTTTTTAATATAATACTCCCAGGTATAAACACCAAATGATCACTGTGGAACAGTGCAGCTAACACTAACAGAGTTGCTTTTGAGATCTGGCCACTCACACAACATAATGAATCCCTCTGCTCTTGTTCTATGTCTGTATTTATCCTGTGTGTGTGTTCTTACTAACTTTTGTTAATCTTTTTTCTTTTCTTTTCTTTGTTTTTAAAGAGGGCTTCTTGTAAGAGTTCCTTTTTTACCTCCTTGCTGTGGAGGCATGCAAGATTTACCCATATTACATAAATATAATTCATGAAACACTTTGTTTGCATTCTTCTTTAACATGCATGATGCCGTCATGTGTAAAACATTTGTTTTATTTATTCCTATCCTGAATTTCTCCCCTTTTCAGGACTTAATGCATTTTAAAATAGAATAAAATAAAATAATTTAAAATAAAATGAAATCCAGAAATAATTAAAACACACTACTAAAATAGAAATATATTTTAAAACACATTTTAAAACTCTAAAACAGATATTTAAAAGCGCACTAAACCTCCCCATCTTAATTGCCTGATGACTCCCCAAAAGCCTCTCTAAAGAGGAATATTTTCAGTTTTTGCTGTAAGGAAAAGAGAGAAGGGGCCTGTGAAGATTCTACCCATCCTGGGTCTGTAGGTATAAATATATCTATAATTAATCATATAAAGTTTGTATGAGAATAGCATTGTATGCCTCTGTAGTAGATATGTACGGATAGAGTGCTAGTGTGATTGACAGATGAAAGAGACACTGTTGATTGGCTACCATGATTGAAATATTGTGGAAATAGTGTCCCTATGTCAGTTAAAAGGTGGCAGTGGAGCTAGGATCACAGAAAGAGATCATTATGAGATCAGAGCATTAGAGGAGATTTGAGAGTTGGATTAAAAGGAAGTTTGTTTTAGGGTTAGTCAAGAAAAGTTGTCTGTGCTAGAGTTTATTAAAATACATCTGTCCATAGACCTTAGAGTATGTATCAGAAAGTTTGAAAGCCTTATAGACTTACATTTTACTGTTGTTTCAACCTTTATCATTCATACCTTAGAACAATGGTTCCCAACCTTGGTTCCCCAGATGTTCTTGGACTACAACTCACAGAAATCCTACCCAGCACAGCTGGGAGTGGTGAAGGCTTCTGGGAGTTTTTGTCCAAGAAAATCTGGGGACCCAAGGTTGGGAACCACTGCGTTAGAACCTATCTTTCACTGAATCCCTTTTACCTGTGGCCCCTCAATAAAAATCCTGTTTCTTTCTTTAAACCAAGCACTCCTCATTAATTATTTTTTGTGTGTACATAAGAATCAGTAATCCAAGCTAATAACAGACAAAAATACACATGTCATGTGAAGCTATGTTTTACAAATAGGATCACAGAAATTAGAACCAAGAAACCTTTTCACAAAACACCGGAATTATCTAAGATATCAGCCTGGGGCAAAGTAGGATTTGGCCAGGAGAGTATAGAAGGAACAACCCCAAAATACTTGGATGTGACTTTGGAGTGTCGTTGTTCTTTCAGGTTAATGCCCGAAAGAACACACTGAAAGAGACGCTAAGGAGTGTTGGCTAGGATTTTCGTCATTAAAAGGTGCCTGAGTGGTGCCTGTGATCATCTGAGAAATGTGTGACCCAGCAGAAAGGTCAATACCTCCTCAGGTGGCACATCACAAAGACAGGCAAACTTCTCCAAGAAGGGAATTCCACAACCTGGGAGCAGTCAAAGAAAAAAAAAAACTCTCTCAAATATACTTGTGAAAGTGATGGGAGTAAGACAAGGCACATTCTGTTAATTTTAATTATCTCAGGGGCTCACACAAGGAGACACAGTTTTTCAGATAGGATGGAAATAAGCAGTGAAGGGCTTTAAAGATTTATTTCAATGGTGAATTCAGTAAGCAATCATATTAGATTGCTTGGCCTCACAAATACAGTGGTGTCAAAAGAAATTGTTTCACATGTAGAAATTGCACTTTGTCAGGTCTTTAATGAAACATTACAACTTCTAATTTCAATCACAGAAATTTTCTTACTCACACATGCTCTCTAAGAAAAGAACAAGAAACCCTGCATCCTTCAGAATTCTCCCTTTCTACCCCTTTAATGAGAAAGATCTGACAGGTACACTTCTCTCATGTATGCTAATTTTCTTTCTGACAAAAAGAGAGAAAGGAAAGGAAATCCGAAAGATTTTACCGAAAAATAAAATAAAATCACATTTCACCTGTAGTTGCTCATGACAGAAGTCATGTGAAAGGCAATGTTGAAATTCCCAGGGATAACTATCAGAATCTTATGGTTGTAATGTTTGAAAGATGGAGACCATTCTTTCTGAGGCAGAAATATGTTTCATGATGTTCCTCTGACATACATCTTTGTCTACAAGTAATTACCATAGATTTTTTTTACCTGAGGGCTATAGTTGGTAAGATCTTAGGATTCTCATTCATCTCCTTATTTGGAAATGACATTAGGAGGACACAATAGAGATTGATTTGAAGTTGCACTGGCAAAAGTACTGCTATATATTTAAGATGATGATTTGATCCTTCTCAAAACACTGTTTGGGAAATATGGTCACTATGGACATCATTCTAGTTGCCAATATTATTAGTAAATTGAAATAGATTTGCAGAATATGACAGGGGGCTAAATCATTCAAACAATGCAAACTTTCTCCGGGTTCTATCCAAATTCAAGTGTCTAGATTATTTTCTTCCCATTTGCACTGAGATGTTTGAGTATAAAACACATATGTACTGGTGTATTCTATTGTATACACCAGTACATATGTACTGGTGTATACAATAGAATACACCAGTACATATGTACTATATTCTCTCTCTCTCAATCTTATCTGGAAGTACAAAATCTAGGTATGCAGTTACCATGGGTTCCTAAAGTGATGGGTCCTAACTCCTAACCAAAGGATAACTGATAGTTAAACAAAACAGCAAACTAATCTGAGAGCTTTTGTGTTCATCTGCTCGGAACATGTTCCTGAGATTTGGGCAGTTTGCAGGTTACATGAATCTTAAAAGCCATGAAGTTCATGTAGTGACATTTGGAGGAAAAGTGAAGATGACAGGTGAAAAAGGAAGTGGTGAAAGACATGGGATAAGGTGAGAAGTCAGATCATCAAGTACAATATGGAATAGACAGAAGGAGATGGGAGGGATTATGAAAACAAGCAAATGGAGAACCTCTTGCAGCATATCAGGCAAAACTGAAAGGAAAAAAAGACAAAAGAGAAAAACATTGTGGCAACTTGAAAACTGTTATATTTTAATGTGAGCTTTCATGGACAAGTCCACTTCTTCAGACAACCACTACTTTTATTGCTGATACAAAAAAAAATTCAATCTACTCCACACTACAGAGAAAACAGAAGATCCCCTTACACAATTTCGGCAACAAATGTTGTTCCAGGCTGTTCTTTGAAGGATATTTTATCAACTATACAAACGAACTGGGAAGAGATTGCTCCAATGTTGAAGTTCCCTCTTTGATGGTACTGTTGTGGGGTTGAAGGGAGGTCAGTCATGGTGCACATAGCACAATGTGTCATATAGTCACTTTGAGACAGCTGGGGCCAGAGTGAAAGCAACACCGACAGAAAAATCCATGCCATCTTTGAGCTATTCTTGACAGAAATGTCCCTGTCTTTATCTGTAATTCATCTCAGCTGAGTTAAAATAGCTTACCTTGGAAGGTTCTGAATTTATTTTGATAGTTTAGAACTTCAGACAGACTCACCCTTCCTAATCAGAGGTCCGGATTGCAGTTTTCAATAACACAGGGGCATTTTATCTCAGACTGTGCCCTTGTTTTGTCTGAGCCTTAGGAAAATCAACATGGGAACTGGCATAATGAACAATGAACCCCAGCAATTTGAGATGATCATAGGTTTCAAAATAATATGTCCACAGCAGAGTTCAGTTCAAAATCACAAATCCCCCTCTAACTTATGAACACTTGTGACATCCTGGCTCAAAGAGGCCTGGAGAGAGAAATAAGCAGTAACGTTTTGGGATAGGCCACAATATGGAATTTACACAGAGAATGGGATTAATACGTGTCCTTCCTCTCTCCTTGTCCTATAGCAAAATACTAGACTGGCCAAAATTATGTTGCTGTGAAGATTGAAGATGAGGGAAATTACAGAGATTCCATAGAAGCAAACAGGAATTCAGATTGAGTTTTAGAGTAGTAGATTCCTCTTCCCTCCTTGCTTGATTTTTTTTTTTTACCATGAATGATTCTTGACATTATAGTAACTGCTGCATGCTATTAACCTTAGGGATGCTAGGAGATGTAGTCAATTTCCTAGAAGCTCATGTTTAAGAGCATGAATGAAGGAGGGAAGAAGAAGCAGAAAAGATGGCCTCTTTCATGCATAGACTGGCCATTGCTGCCTCTAGACTACCTCATATGCAGATGAATTTTATTTATTTATTTAAACATGTATATGATGTTGTCCAATGGGTGGTTATTACTAGGTCAGGAGGGCCCACCTGAAATTTGTGAGTGAAGGTTGTGAATCCATGAAGTGCCTCCCCCTACTCATTCCAATTGTGTGGTGAAAGGTTGGCATATTTAAGGTTTGGTGGGTTTATCACGCACATTTCCTTTGAAAAATACATAAGACATAAATGAGTCTCCCATAATGTAATGCACAATTATGTCAGTGAAGGATTTACACTGTGTTTGATATAATGGAGATAATAATACAGCAGCAGACTAAATCGTGTTTCTAGCTAATTCTGTGCCTTTAGTGTTTTGATGAACTACAAGTATAGGATTTTCAGTTATGTGCATATAATCAAGAATCTCATGTTCCAAAGCAGCTCCAGATTTCTAACATGCCTGCTGGTTGAAATTAAAAAAGCAAAACAAAACAAAAACCACAATCCTTTCACACTTGTTGAAAAACAACCCTGACAATAACTTTGTGTTTAGATGAGAAGGGATAAACTGATGAAAAAAATGAGTCAGCTTCTGAGCTTTTCCCTCACTTGGTGTCTCTGTGAATAGTAGTGAGCACAAGAAGGCATCCTGTAGACCATCTTAGATCATAGAAAAGTGAAGTTGGAAGGGGCCTACAAGGTCATCAAGTCCAACCCCCTGCTCAATGCAGGAATACAATCAAAGCATATCTGCCAAGTGATTATCAAAGTTTTTCTTGAATGCCTCCAGCATTGGAGCACTCACCAACTCCCCAGGTAACTGGTTCCACTGTCGTACTGCCTCTAACAGTTAGGAAGTTTTTCCTGATATTCAACCGAAATCTAGCTTCCTTTAACTTGAGCCCATTGTTGTGTGTCCTGCACTCTGGGATGATCGAGAACAGATGTTGCCCCTCCTCTGTATGACAGCCTTTCAAATATTTGAAAAGTGCTATCGTATCACCCCTCAGTCTTCTTTTATCAAGGTTAAACATGAACAGTTCTTTCAGCCTTTCTTCATAAGGCTTGGTTTCCAGCTCCCTGATCATCCTTGTCACCCTCCTCTGAACTTGTTCCAATTTGTTAGCATCCTTCTTGAAGTGTGGTGTCCAGAACTGCTGCCATTGGTGTTGTCAATAATCAGGCTGCCCTTTGCTATGTAAAGCTTGGCATTCTTTTTCCTGCTGGCAACACAGGCATGATATCGTGCAGCAATATTGGGCTATTTCCTGGCTTTTTGAATTTTAGGTACAGAAGCACAATATCCCACATTCATAAATGAGAGGGTTTTTAAAAAAAAGAATTGAATGTAGTTAAAGTTTGCTGGTATGGGTGCTGCTTTCTACGTTGCTTTTTGCACTGTGATCATACCAGTAGTACCTACTTAGTTTTGTATTAAAACTACATATGTAACTTTTGGATATGTAACAGAGTCCAGCAGTTTAGTTACACCCATCAGGTGCTTCTTACTGAACTGCTGACTATATCTTTGAAGGAGCCACAAAGAAACAGAAAAGTACATTGCTCTCACTATCTATGGACAAGATGGTTTCTTCTTTGGCCTTTCCTGCTGGTGCTGTCACTTCTGGGAATCTGTCTGCTTCCCCTCCGGGAAGCTAATTTCAATGAAATAACAAGAAAAGTTCTTTCTCTCTCTTTCTCTTTCTCTCTCCCTCTCCTTCTCCCTCCCCCCCCCACACGTGTTCATGCACACATGTACACTTAGCTTTAGAAAGGGAACATTGCAATGTAAAGGGCTTTTTGTATCTTGATCTCATGTTGAAAGTGGAATCTGTTGCAGAGACTCAATCTTCAACAGGTTTGCCATGTCAAGTCATCCATTACCGTTTTCTTCATACTCCACTCTTAAAGGATGCAGAATAAAAGGGAGGAGCAAATAGCTCAAAGACTTTTATCAGTTTCACACCCTGCAGCATCTTTTACCTGAGACAGATGCCTAATTGTTGCCAGCCTAAACCATATCAGAGCCAAAGCACAAATACGAGTAGAATCAATTGACAGATGGGTAGGAATTATCGGGGGGGGGGGGGGACCAGTTCTTTTCTGCAGGCCAGAGGCACTAAAAGGTTGCTATTGATTATAAAAACAAGGCAAACGGGGAAAACTCACCTTGCTGCCAAGGTGAATAAGAATCTTAGAAGCCTCCCAGAAGCAAAATTCATTCCACAGACTGGGGGCTGAGAGACTGAGAGAAGGACCTCCTGGGAGATCTTAAGAACCAGATGGAGTTGGATGACATCAGCACACTGGTGGTACCAGACCACAAAATTCTGGAGAGTCTTTTTCAAGTTTTTCATGTATATGTGAAATAGTATGGGCATCATGGAACCCTGAGACACTCCACAGGCTAATGGTCAAGGTGTTGAACAGGAGTCCCCCAGCACCACTACCATTCACAAAGTGACCCCATGCAAGGTGACTCCTTTTTTCATCACTTCACCACTTCTCACCCAAACACAAAGCAGCTGTCAGGACTGCTTTTCAACAAGTGTGAATGGCAGTGAGCAGAAGAGGGTATCTTGTAGACCATCTGGACTGCTGCCATTGGTGTTGTCAACATTCTGGCTGACATTTGCTATGTAAAGCTTGGCATCTTTTTTTCCTGCTAGCAACACAGGCATGATATTGTGCAGCAATACTGAGCCATTTCCTGGCTTTTTGAATCATGGGTACAGAAGCACAATATTCCATATTCATAAACCAGAGGTTTTTTGAAGAATTGAATATGTCTGAGGATAAAAAGAATGTTTGGAAATAGATTTATTTTATTTTATTTTTTCGTTGCATTAATTGTTCTCTATTATTCAGCTCAGGTGTCAGTACAATGATATAGCATTTAGGGAAAAAGATACAAACTAGCAGCCCAGCGCTGGAGGACAAGATGGAGAAGATCTCCACAGCCACCATATATTTACCTTTTGTGCTCAGGTATGTTGGAACAAAGGACCCCCAAACAAAGCAAAACACTAGCATGCTGAAAGTGATAAATTTGGCCTCATTGAATCTATTGGGCAACTTCCTGGCTTTGAAAGCCACAAAGAAGCTGACAATTGCCAGGAAGCCCAAATATCCCAAGACACAATAAAACATAAAAGATGAACCCTCATTACATTCCAGAATGATCTGCCCATGCAATGAATGCATGTCCACGTCAGGGAATGGAGGACAAGTGCTTAGCCAAACTATACAAATGCCTGCTTGAATACAGGAACCAGAAACAACAATCAAATGTGCAAGCCCTTTCCTTACACATCTCCCCATCCTTGATCCTGGTTTGGTAGCCATGAATGCCAGAATCACTGTGATGGTTTTTGCCAAAATGCTGGAAAGAGCTACAGAGAAGACCACACCAAAAAATATTTGTCGGAGAAGGCAGGTCACCTTTCCTGGCTGTCCAATGAAAGACAAGGCACAGAGAAAACAAAGAAGGAGGGAAGTTAGTAGAGTATAAGAGATACTTCTATTGTTAGCTTTGATGATTGGAGTGTCTTTATGCTTCAGAAATATTCCAAGCATTAAAGTTGTGGTGAAGGCTAGGAAAGTAGCCAAAATAGCCAAAACAATCCCTAATGTGTCTTTGAAAGAAAGAAAGCTTACAATCTTGGAAATGCATTGAAATTTGTCCTCATTGGGATATTTATCTTCTGGACATCTGATACAGGCATCCATGTCTGAGTGAAAGAAAGAAAAAAGAAAAAAGAAAGGAATACGAAGAATCTGTCAAATATTTTTGCTCATCAACTGAGTTACAGGAATATATGTGAAGGTATCAGGTCATACTTATGATTGTATAAAAGATTTCAAATGTGCTGAACTTATGTATTGTAGTGATTGCACATAAGTCCCACAATTAAACAAATGCAAACAACGTTATTCTGTTATCTGCAGAAGACACCTCCTACCCTTCTGGTGAGAGATCATCCCTTCTGGACATGGTGCACAATCATAGCAGCAAAATTCTTGTCCCTCCTTCTTTTGCTTGCTGAAGCCAGGATAGCAGTTGTAGTTGCACACAGACACAGGCAACACCTGTCCAGAAACAATCAGAATGACTACCAGAAAGAGAACATGTTTTGAGAACAGCTGACCCACAAATACAGTGCTGTTAAGAGTGATGGTGTTAGAGAGAGCAGCTGATTTCTCCCTAGCTTAGTTCAGAAAGGAACTTCAGCAACTCTTTTAAATATAAGGTGAGCTTTACAAATCCCCCCAAAAATCCTGTGACAACTTTAAAACGAGTAATTTATTTTATTTTATTTATTATTAGATTTCTATCCCGCCCATTTAGACAGAGTCTACTCTGGGCGGGTTCCATTAAACATCATAAAAACAATTAAAACAGTTAAAACAATTAAATCAATAGTGTTAGTAATGCTCAAGATGGGAAAGTCAATAAATTATAATATAGATAAAATCAAGTATTGACAGGAGGGAAGGCCTGCCTAAAGAGCCAAGTTTTTAATTGGCTCTTAAAAACACCCAGCGAGGGAGCCAGGCGGCTCTCTGATGGAAGGCTGTTCCAGAGTCGAGGGGCCACCGCCGAGAAGGCCCGGTTTCTTGTTCTTTCTTTCTGGGCCTCCCTCGGCGTTAGGCCCCTCAGCCGTCCCTCCTGGCTATGATGAGTGATTCGGGTAGATCTAGGTGGAAGAAGGCGATCTGCCAGGTATCGAGGTCCTAAACCGTTTAGGGCTTTATAAGTCATCATTAACACTTTGAAGTCAATGCGGAAATGAATGGTAAGATGTGTGCATGCTTGTTTGTTTTGGCACAAGTTTTCATGGACTACAGCACACATCTTCAGATGCATGGAGTATAGTCTCAGTTTATCCCTGGGAAGGATACAAGATGAGCTGTAATAGAAATGCTTTACATCTGTTATGTGGATAGACAACCTGTAATTGTTAGGGTGCTTGAAAAACCTTAAGGATAACAGATTGATATCTAAATGGTGAATGTTAAGAGTCATTCCTATGTCAGTGATGGGTGACAGGTACTTTCAAGCATACTCAATCAGATTAACACACCTGAAAGGGGGGAAAGTCTTGGTTCAAATCTAGTATAATGAAAAAGCATGGTCTACAATGTGATGAATATTAATACATACAAGTCTGCATGAATGAGATGATAAATATGGAGAGAGAGAGAAGAAGGAGAAGAAGACATTGATTTTTTTATTAAAGCCAGGAGATGTAGAGTTAAATGTATTTATGGCTTCTTGTTTCCATTTGTAATCTGTCTCTGAAGCTGTTTTATTCAAGATTGGTAGCCCTGAGATCAGAGACAGAACATCTGCGGGGGCTGAAGTGTTCTCTCATTGGCTTCTCATTAGCTGCTGTTAGACAATGCTATTTAATAAGATTCATTTCCTAAAGACCAGCCCACCCACCCCCAAAAAATGCAACCAGCTAAAATAAAGAAGCACACTGAAGCATTTGCCATTATATCTCACCTGGTTAAAACTGTTATGCCATACAAGTTGGTTGTCATTTATGGTTAACTCATTTCCTGAAGGATCCTGGAGATCCAATCTGCCAACTTTTATTCTAACTATTGAACCATTAGGGAACATCAACCAATTTGTCACATCAAACTCTGTCACAAATTCCCTGTTTTTGTCAAAGCTCACAGTGTCTCCAGCACTGTTATTGAATAGCACGTTGCCCAAAAAACGGTGAACCTAGACAGAAAGAAAATGTGAATAAAGTCCAGGTCTTAAAATTACTGCTGTAAAATTCACAAAAGCCTGTCTCAAGCAAGATCTAGATTATTCCCTCCCCCCCCCCCCCCAGTTTCTGTTGTGATTTTGTAGTTTTGAGCTGTCATTTCCCTTTGGAAATGCTGTTCCTCAGCTACAAACTGATGCGTAGGTGTCCTCTGACAGAGAGATACCCTACCAGTGTGTCTCCATTGATCCCATGCTGGAATAGGAACCAAGAAGAAGATCCACATGCTTTATTTCAAGTTGTGCTCCAGTCATTACAGCATTATAGTTACAATATGGTACATATTTGTAATATTCCAGCATGAGCTGGCATCTTCAGATTCTCTGCCTGGGTACCACTGTCCTCTAGTTCTTCTCTTTTTTTAAGGAAGAGACTCAGGGAAACAATAGAGAAACCCTAGGTATCCAGAGTGCCTTGGCCTAGGGAACAGCTTGCATCTCCAAGGAAATTTATTTAGTAGTTAGTAGGTACCTTGTGCTTCCCCTAATCTCTTGAAAAGGCCTTTACAGTAGCCAAGTCAGTGAAAACAGCAATTTCCTACAATGTGGCCTGACTCTGGAGGCTCTTCCAAGGATGAACAGCCAGTTCTGGGAATTATTAGTTAGATTCTCCAACAGCATTGGCGGCTTATTTTCCTCCCTTCACTGCCACTATTCTGAACCTCTGTTTCTATATGAAACTGCCTTTCTGATCCTTGGATCTGGGAAGACTCTCCAGTTTCAGCATTCTCTGCTCAGGCGTTCAAGCTCCCACCTGCATCTGCTGTGATCTGTGACCCTGCTACCATGGTTCCTAGTACTGTAGGAGTGCTGAGAGATTTCTTTTCCCCTTTTAATAGGCTGTAACTACCTCCTACTCCATTCAGCTGTCCTCTTCTGTTGCCTCCCTCCCTAGATACTAGATATCAAGCATTCTCACAATAATAATTATAAACCAACCAACCAATCAACCAATCATTATTTTATACTTAGTTGGACTCAAATGTAGTTGTGCTAAGGGTATATACATTGGACAGAATGTAAGATTATTAATCTAGATCCTATTGATTTAATTGGACTTACTTGAAGCCTAATCACATTTGGCTCATCACTGAAACTGCAAATCCAATTCATTCATTCATTCATTCATTTGGAGTTTTGAAGGAAGAATAAGTGTTCTTCTTATCTTTGGCTCTAGTGTTGACTTGCTTTCTCAAACAGTATGGAGGTATACTTACCATCCATGGCTGCACTTTCCAAAATTCCAGTCTCCCTCTTTTTGCAGGTTTCCTGTGTTTGGAATTAAATTCGTACATGGCACGCAAAGCATGTGCCACAGCATAGACAGCGTTGTATACATTGTAACTGTGACCAATCATGTTCCTTTCAAATAAAGTTCCAGGAAGAGTCTCTAGCTTCTCTTCACCACTGCAGGTTTTGTTCCATTCCTGCCTCTTAGATCTATTTAGTTTACAACTGAATGCTTGTTCCCAGAAATCCTGGATAAAACCATCTCCTTTAGTCCAGGAAGGTCTTATCATCTGGAGGAACGCTTGGAATCCTAATGGCTCATTTGAGTGAACAGTGAAGCTTATGGAACCATGAAACATCTGTATATCCCAAATCTTTTGAAGAGAAAGTGATGCAAAATCCCAGTGGGATGTGACAATCCACACTTTACCCAGTGGTGGCAGCTCCAGGAAGGATAAAAGAAATAGTAACATTCTCAAATTCTCAAAGGATGGAGATTCTCCATATACGAAAAATGCATTGGCTTTACTCTTGGAGACAATTCCATAGCTTGCCCAGTGCTCTAGAAGCAAGTTTATCAGCTCTTCCATGTACGTTTGCTTCGGTATTCTTATTATGAAGGCATCACAGATGCCATTCTGAGAAAGCATTGGCACTATCGATTGTAAAAAGCTGTCTCCTTTGTCATCACCTGCAGCTACAAGCCCAATCCATGTCCATTTGAAATGCTGAAATAACTGCACAGCTCCCCTGAACTGATACTCTTCATTTGGAACCATCCGGTACAAAAATGGGAAATGGATTATAGCATCCCTTTCTTGCAGAAATGAGGTGTAGGTCAGCTATAATAAAATCAATGATATTTCAGATCTGTTATTCTCATCCTTCTCTGAGTCTGTTGCCATTTCTTTGCAGCTTTAAGGTAAAGTTGGGGGGAAATGGACAAAATAGACCATTGTTTTCCATTCTTTTGAGCAGATTTGTGAATCTAAATGCTTCTTGGTCCCAGAGCTTTCTATGGCATTTTTCTGACTTGCCCCCAACCCTGATTCCCTGAGATTTCATAGGAAGAAAAGGTCCCCAGTTTCTTCGTATGAAATCCTGTGCATAATTTTTTGGATCTGCAGGTCCTAATCAACATCTTGATAAAGCTTACCTCTTGTTTCTTTCTCTGGGTTAAGCCTGGCAATCCATCCATGTGTGTACCTTAAATATTATACTTGGCAGGACGTCTATATCAATTTGCTGCTCCTGTCAGTTTCAGGGTCTCAAATTGGTCAGTTTCAAATGGAGAATGTCATGCACTGACTAAAATGGCTAGGCATGTACTTTAGAGTTGGAGAATACTCAGGATGTAGAGAGAAACAGGGATGATTGTGCATTTCCAAACTGACCCAAAATGAAGCAAAGGAGTCTGAAGCAGTGCTTGAATTGAATTACCGCTCTCTGAAACAGCATATAGTGCTTCAGTGCTTTGGGATTTAAAAAACAAAAGCTTGCTTTGCTCCTTCAGGGGTTCAAAAAGCTCATTTTTCCTTTTGAAGAAATATTCACTACAAGAATTAAAACAATGTTGGAACAGAAGAACTGGGGGGGGGCAAAACAGAAGGAGGTTGATCGCTCTAGCACCAATAAAGTGCAGAAGCTCTCCTGAAAGCCCCCAGTCACAGAGCCCCTAGGAAGGAATTTCTCATGTTTCTGCTTGGAAGCCATTGTGAAAGAAACATGGACAGAGAATGGGCAGAGATTCCTGTCTCCATTGCTTTAATTTGAGATTTTATTATTATTATTATTATTCTCTGCCTTTAGGCAGCTACAGATCAAAGTACAATTAACCGGGTGCCTCTGTGAGTGGAATGTGGTATTCGGAACAGGATGAAAGTGATCTCTCCTCTATTTTGTACTTTTTAAAAAATGTCTACTGCTGACTGTTATTTTTGCAGAATTTTCCTTTTATTTTTCTTCACCATGTATGTTGGCTTTCCAGATGGGGTGGGTGGTAAAGGTGGAAGAAAGGGAAATACGCCCACACTGGCATGCACACAGAAGGCTCAGCATTTCTCGCTGCTGTTGGTCCAAGAAATCTCCTAGTCTCTGTGGGCATTCTGGAAAGATTTCCAGCCAGGATGATGAAAAAAATCAAGAATAAGAATAAAATTCTGAATACTTATTATGTCCCTGCTATCAATTGGCACCACTGAAATTTATTTCTTCCTTCTCTGCTGGTTGAGATGGTTCCTCTCAACTCAGATATCTTCTTTCTTGTATTTCTACTCCTTGCAGGCCTAGTTGCTTGCACCTTGGTCATCTTGATCCTCTTGCCAAAGGCCCCACACAACTAACAAGTCCTTGCCTTCTTCAAAGGAAGAGATTCTGAAGAGGACTCCAACCTTCCATATTAGTAGAAAAACTGGATGACCCCAGTTGTATCTCAGTCCATTCTTGATTAAAATTGGTGTGATGGGTTTCATCGTTTTTCTCCACTGGATTGATTCATTGCTTAAATCCTGATAGATCTGTATGGAGTTTGACCTGTAAACTAGTAGTTCCAGTTTTGCTTTGATGACCTTAAGAAATTGCTCTTTTTTTACATAATTGAAAATTTTTAATATTACGGTATAGATCTTGGTATCTTATTTCTGGGGTTCCCAACAAAATGAATTCTCTCTATATCCTCTTCAGACACATGCTGAGAGTTCATAATAGAATTTATCCAGGTCACCACTTCCTGTTTAAGGTCAGCTCCTTTTTGCAGCTCAAAGTTCATTATTTTGATGTTGTTGTGTCTTGAACTATCTTCCAAATAAATCATTCTCTTTTGCATATCATCCATCTTATGTTGCTGTGCTTTTGCTTTCCCTTCATTCTGTTTTAATAAATCTTCCGTTCGTTTTACTCTGTCCTCCATTTTTACCATGCTTGCCTTCATCCCTTGTATTTCCCCCTGGACCGTTTTCATATCTTTCCCAATCTGCTGAGTTTCCTTCATTAAAGAATCCATTCTCAAAATCACTTGTTCCAGTTTTTTATCTATCTGGTGTGGTATATCTTTGGCTAAGTCTTTCACACAAGCTGTTAATTCAGCTATCTGCTTGTCCATTTTTGCTTCTGTAAAACTGCTCAGAGAGGTTTCTCCTCCCACCTCCTTTCCAGCACCTTTTTGGATTTCACTAAGAGTGGGGGATACTGCCTCTATTCGTCTGAGTCTTTCAAGACTATGGTCCAATGGTTTAGCCTCTAATGGCTCCCGAGACCAGCCAGGGTTTTTACAACTCTTATCTTTTTTCCTTCTCATAAGCAGAATGAAAGATTCATAGCACAGAAAAGTTTTAACAATTCATTAGCAGTTCAGCTTTTCACTAGCGTTCGTTAGAGAGAAAACGAAAGTTCATTCCACAGATAAGGACCGGAGCCTTTAAAGTTTAAAAAGCACTTCTATCTCTGCTTGAACTTTTCTCAAAGGATTTTAAGCAAGTTTACTCACATTTTGAAAAGGGAGAAAGGCATTTAGCAACTTAATTACATCCAGCAAGGCGGAGAGACGAAAATGTAGCTGTACATTTCGTCCGGCGGAAGTGACTCACCAGTTCCAACTGTTAGGCTACCTGATAGTATTATCAGCAAGCTATTTTAAAAATCAGAAGAATTGCAAAGAACTTTAAGCAAAATGAAACTTTGCAGAAATCAAGGTGTGAATGCTCAATATCCTATAAAAACAGCTTACCTGTGGCATCTTGTACCTTGCTGAAATGATGGCTATATTGCTAGACATTTCAGAAGTACTTCCTCCAATGACAGCAATTAGATGGTACTGGCTGTGACACTGGAAGTTGGGGACAAACCTATTTTGTGTAGAAAGCAGGTTCAGGGTGGCTTTATAGGTCATCTTTCCAGTGTAGTAGCTATTAAGAACATGCAATCCCAGAGAGAGGTTTGGTAAAAAGTTGAGATTCTCATTTATCTCTTTCACAGCAAACGCCAAGGCCAGAATGTGCTGGTAATTCTTAGGTATGGAACTGCAATAAGAGTTACAGCTGTTTAATCAAGCAACAGAAAAAGCAATATCATCAACCAAAAATGTGTTCGTACTGTTCATCATCAGCCATCCTCATAGTTTCAAGACTGTGTTGTAGCATAAAAACACATAAAGAAATAAAGTGAAAGACTACAGAACAGGAAGCCATCCAAAATAGATGTTATTGCCATGACAAGTCAGAATTTTTCTGGATCATTCAAGTGTTCAATTAGTCATACTCTGTAGTTATTGCAGTCAATCCTTTTGCAGAAAGACAATAATGAGAATACAATAATAAGAGCAACATTATAAAATGCATAAAAAGATCATAATCCATGTATAAGTATGCTGTCTTTGTTTAGCAGGTTTTTTCCAAGTAAACTCTATGAAAGCAGGACATCATGAGTGAGTCATTAATTATCTTGCAACAATGTTCATTTAATATTGAGAAATTATTTTTATTACTCAATATTTAGTATTACTGAGAAAATATGTACCAACCATTATAGTGATGCAGCATAGAATCACATGAAGTCAGTTAAAGCAAATGAAAAAACTATTATTTATACCAGTTGTTCCTGTATCTCTCAAAATCTCTCAGCAATTATATTTGGAGTTCTAGTCAAACTATGTAACTTTTTCAAACTCTAATATACACACACATATATATTTCTACTTTAACCTTAAGCAATAAATGTGGATTTGCTTCTCTGTAAGCTGGGAATAATCTAGGCAGACCTTTTAAAAACTGAAACATGCTGATATTTCTAAAATCTGATAATATGATTAAAAATGCACAAAAAACTGGAGGGGCATGAGATGGATCACAGATGAAGACAAAAGATGAGATAGACCGTATCTAAAAATTAAGCAACAGCATCCTTCATAGAATCAGTTTCAATATGATGTGACCCTTGTCGTGTATGACTGATAAGAGAATGGCATATAACCTAAAATATCCCTGTGAAAATGCTGCTAAAAATGCTTTTAATGCTTTTTAAAGTAACTTTTGAAAGTAACTAGGTGTTACATGCTGCACCAAAGTAACTTAGGTGTTACTTGTTACATCTGAAAGTAGCTTCATGACTACTAGCTACATTGCTAACTACCCCCAAGTAACTAGTTACAGAATCTGCATTACTTGTAAATAGATAAAACAGATTACTGATCATGAGGGCCAAAAGTTGAATAAATGACACTTTCTCACCCCCAAATAGATAATAACGCATTACTTGTTACATAATGGGTGTGGTTGCAGTTGTTTTTCATGACCTGAACATACTATACAATGGGGAGAGGGGAAAGGAGAAATAAAGAGGAAGAAAGTTAAAAGAAATTATTCCTTACATAGCATCGTCAATCAATTCCTTTGCAGGATGCTCCTTGAAAGATACATTATCGTAGTGAAAGACCACCTGAGAAATTATCCCACCAATGACAAGGTTTCCTGGCTGATAAAATTCATGAAGAATAGGAAGAGGATCATCAGATGGGATGCAGCTAGTTGAATATGCTTTGCACATAGAATGGCACAGAAGTACAAACAGCAATGTCACTGCCAGGATGATCCTGTTGACAAAACGGCCCTGTGGAACTTTGATGCCAGTGTTTCTTGTGTTCAGCACTGTACATGGCTGTAGACTTACGATGAATGAAAGTGTGGAGAATTCCATGGCTATACAGATGCACAGCTTGGTTTGTTAGGGAATCTGTCTGCTTAATAATAACACCTTCTTATATTCTTTTCTTGTCCAGAACCAACAGTGTGATTTTTCTGTCTCCTCACTCTACCTTCTAAATATGATGGAAGAGAACACTTACTTTCTCTTCCTTTAAAAGTCTTCATGTAGACATATTCAGTTACAGGTAACAAAATCTTTTTGCCTTGATGTGTAAAGTTAAATAATAATAATAATGAAGTTTTAAAAAACAACCTCTCAGAGAGAGAGAGAGAGAGAGAGAGAGAGAGAGAGAGAGAGAGAGAAACCCTTGGGTCTTTTAAAAACACTGATAAAGAGAAAAGAAGCAAGTTAATGCCCAGTATGAAAAGATGTACAAGAGAACATAGTATGGTAAATTTTGGTCAGGCAGTGTGCATGTGAGCATTAAGGTCAATAAAACTTTGATGAGGTCCAGTTTGACAGAATAAGAAATCAGGAGATAGACAAAAAGGAGTGATGGAGTGTAGATATATTCACAGTTTCCTTTCCCAAATAAATAAATAAATAAATAAATAAATAAATAAATAAATAAATAAATAAATAAATAAATAAATAGAAACTGTGGTGAAAAGAAGGAATGATCACACCACAGAGCCCTACCTAAATCCGATTCTGAACAACATGTGGAGTTTTATAGCTTTTTACAGGCATTTGTGGACCAGTGGGCTCTGGAAATCCATTGTGTCACAGAACAGAAACTGGCAATTGTAACAATGATAGAGGAGAAGATGAGTTCCCTAGGGCGTTGTTAGCTTTTGCGGTTGCATCACACCTGACAAAACATCATGTGTAATGCAACTCTGAAGGTTCAGTTTTCTGTGTTCCTGTCTTATAGTTTATTTCCCTGAATGTTGCAAGTGCTGTGTTCTACTTTGAGGAAGAACAAGGTGGAGGAGGAAAAATGACAGCAAAGAGCTGATAGGGAGATGGTTCTCTGCAAACCATCACACTCCAATAGTGTGAATTAGAATAGATTTGAATCAAGCCTTCATTATTACACTTGCCTTCATTATTCTTTGTAGAGTGACACATCAGCACCCTCTCTGTGTCTTTTTCTCCCTCTGTTTCTCAATAAAATACAAATGGCATTGTACGCTTGTGTTAGTTTCAGTATGTGGAATATTCTGGAATAGGGCCAAGCGTTCCTGCTTTTTTCCAAGTAAAGGACAGCTAATAATGGTACTATTGAGCTCTGAGGTTTTTTGGAGGGGATGTAGCAAGAGAAAGGAAAACTGGCAATCCATAACTTTCTGCCTGAGAGATAGGACAGCAGAGACAGGAGCAAGGAGAACTAAAAGTCCTCATAAGAAAAAAATACAGACACTATTGTCTCTTCTGAAAGAAACGAGGCTATCCAATTTCAGGGTAATAGATTCAGGGATTTTTGTGCAAGAGCAGCCTTTCCATTTGGACAATATTCTAAGGATACACTGCAAGGTCCTTGTGAACCTCACAGTTTGGACAAAGTTATGGAGCAGCAGCAAATTCTGAGCACCCAAACAAGTTTCGGATGTTTCATTTTGTAGAAAAAGAATAAATGGAGTGAAGGGACAAGTTGGCAAAGCGGGCAAGCAAGTGCTATGTTCTGGAGACCTTCAATGATGTTGAATGATCCTTCATCTTCCTCCAATGTATTTACATCCATGGGTGCTGAGGATAGTCATCTTTGGCCTTAGAATAGAATACATGGTCCTTTAAAATTTGACAGAGAAAATAAGACATCAAAAAATTGTGCGGTAGCATTCAAGAAACACGTGCCAATATGGACTACATCACTTCTGCTCCTGTCACAGAAAGCAAAAATGTAACAGAAAAACGATAGCCAATGATTCGTCCATTGAAAAGCCCCTCCATGAACCATTTGAAACAGTGGAAGAAGAAGACGTAACTTAATCCACGCAACACAAAAGTATCCAAATTATCTAAGGAACAGATTTGTCACACTGCATCTCTGACCCTCTGTTCTAAGTTGAGTTATGGCAGCGTTTAGTTTCCTTAGAATAAATTATAGTGGCTTCTGCCACAGTTCCTTTAAACCTTATGTTCCTCAACAGTCAGAGGAAAGTCTATGTGTCTATAAGTCCTTATGGGGCTTTACTGTAAAACTGAATGGCTTCTAAGATGGCTGGCCATCATATACTTGAATTGCTGGATAGCTCAGTGGTTTAGGTATCTGTCTGTGGAGTCAGAGGTTGGGAGTTTAATTCCCCACTGTGCCTCCTGGACACAGGTTAGAGTCAATGATCCATAGAGTTCCTTCCAGCTCTAGAGTTCTAAGATGATGATGATATAGTCCAAGGGTCAGGGACAATCTGCATGATGTTCCTGAATCCTCCCCTAAGCAAAGCTGTTTTACTAGAAAAGATTCGCTTAAGGAAGGGTCTAGCAAGTGTGTGTATAGCTTGCTGTTTAATAAGTATTATCCTGATGAACACTACTTTCAATTAGTTATTTTCATTATACTACACTCGATGATGGCATTTTGGTCATTTGACTGAAAAGGGAACATATAAAATAAACACATTAATATCAATATTTTAATGTGAACATCTAAACTCTCAATGTTGCATCATTTTGCCTAGATCTTACTTGAACAACAAAGGGCTATTAATATGGAGAATGAAACCTAAACAATGTAGTAATTGAAGAGTTCATCATTGTTCGTGAAAAGAGTTCATCGTTGTTCGTGTCAGAAGTGATCCAATGGTTTTTCTCGAATAGAAAGATCAGTTGACAGAGAGTGCTGTTGCTCAGGGGATGCCTGGATGGCTTCATCATTCTCACATTTTTCATGGAGGCTCCTTCTTTGTCCACCTAGGAATCCCTTTTGTCCTTGGGATGGGAAGGTGGGAACCTTTACTACTGAAGATCCCTGCTGGATTACTCCTAGTAGTCCAGATATGGTGGCAGCACTGAAGATGGCAATTTTCAAACCTGAAAGGCTCACCTTACCTCCCAATGTGATGCTCTCAAAGGCTTGCCCAGGACCAAAGGGATCCCTAGGGATCACTGGAACTTCAAGTGGTGGGGAGTAGAGGAAGTTTTGAATTAGAGCACAGTAATAATGCCTGTGAAGATTAACAATGCCAGATTATGATATCATCACCACTTACACAGCAGAGCTGCACCATCTGGATTTTAGCCTTTGGCTGAAATTATCTCACTTTGTTATGCAAAAAGTGTAAATTTCAGCCATTCCTAACCAGCAATTAATGAGTTCTCACTGGGATTCTCAAGTTCATACCAAGTCAGCAAGTACGAGTGCCCCCAATAATTTCAGCAGGAGCAACTGAATGTTACACCTTTTGTGTAACAAAGAAACAGGCTTTCAGCCATTTTTCTATCCAAAAATGTGTTCTTTTTTTTAATTAGACATACAAAGGAAGCACTTCTTTACATGCAGAAATAGTCAGCAATGGCACAAGTGATAGTGCTTTCCATATGTTTTCATATTTGCATTTCCTTTGCTATTTGCAGAGAACATTTGCTAGGTATGAGATTAGCATGCTTAGTGAAGCCTTATTTCTGTTGTTAGCTGGTTACACAGCTCAGTGAGTAGGGTGCCTGGCTACAGAATCATAGGTTAGGAGTTCAGTTCCCCACTGTGCCTCCTGGGAGAGGGGACACAACTTTCTGGGCAGGCTCCACAGTCCCAGTCAGCCTCCAGAAGAAGGACTAGCAATTAGAGATGGGCATGAATCATAAAAATTGTCATTCATTTTGATTTGTGATTCATCAAGGTTGACAAATCACAAATTACACATTTACATTTTTTTCTGATGAATCAACAAATCAATCTGTCAGTTTATTTTTTTACTTTAAACCCCTATAAAATGGCCCCCAAAGCACCTAGAGACACCAAAATCACAGAGAAGCTTCTTCTGACCCTCCTCTACAATCCCTACAAGGTTGGTGAACAGTGGGTTTCAGATGTCCACGTTATACACCCACAAAGCGGGTCCCCCACCAGGAAAGTGCTCTTTAGCAGCTGGTTTGGGAAACTCAATCTTCACCAAACTTGGAGGGATTGTAGAGGAGAGCCAGGGGAAGTTTCACGGTGATATTGGTGTCTTTAGGTGCTGGGGGGGACTTTCCTGAAGGGGTGTATCATTCCTATTTGTGGGTGTATCACTTGGACATCTGAAACCCAATCTTCACTAAAGCTGGAGAGAATGTAGAGGTGAGTCAGAGGAAGCTACCCTGCCATTTTGGTATTTCTAGCTGCCTGGGGGGGGGGCACTTTATAGCCAAATAAATCAACAAATCAAAAATCACTAAAAATTAATCAATTCGTATTCGTCGGGGGCATTGATTCATATAAATATGAATTGATGAATTAGTTATATTTTAAAGAATTTAGTGATTCATTTTTTAATTCATGCACATCTCTACTATTAATCCACTTCAATTACTATATAACTAGAAAACCCTGGGAAGACTCATATCAATCAAAATTGACTTGACAGTGTAGTCTTTGTATTTATATTTGTCAATCTGTTGTTGAGGAAGCATCAGAGCAGAAGACACAGATCATCACAATAAATAAGTCTAGCTAGATATTTTCATCTCAGAAAGTGACAACTTTATGAAAAAAAGAGACATGGCCCACAGCAACAAAGCTGAGAAAAAGTGCAAAGTCACTTTACATGATGGTAGTACGTATTATTGCAGTTTAAAATTGCACCCAGTGCAGACCATTTTGAACTGCAATAGGACTTCCTCTGTTGTCCGCCAGGCTTGTCTGCTGGGTGGCTAGATGGCAGTAACCGGGAGAACAGTGGCGGCAGCAACAACATTGGCGGTGACTTTAATGGCCAGAGAGCAGCAGCTGGGGTCAGTGCACTCCCTACCACCCACCAGGCAAGAGAGCTTGTCCAGAAAGTGGCTGGATGGCAGTAGACAGGATTGCACGGCCAGCAGCTGGAGCAGGAGCAGTGTCTGTGATGGCCAGGGAGACTCCAGGCTGCTGCTTCTGAGGCCACCACCCCTACTGCCAATGCACTCCTCCGCTGCAGCTACTTCCATCCAGCCACTTGAAACCATTGCATTAAAACAGACATCTATTTCAAGTGGTTTCATTCCATGCTGCAGATAACCCACAGTAAAAAGCTTACTGTGGGTTATCTGAAGACATGTAGTACCTATCAAATTAAATTAACCATTAATAAGCTAGAAAGACTAATTAAAGCAAGTTCAAAGGGGGATTCTGTAATGTTTGCATTAATTTTAGCTGATTTTTAAATTTATGTTATTACACTCAGAGGCATATCTGTCTAGAATGAAGGCAACACTCTTTTAGCCCATGAAAGCAAATTGTTACACAATCCTTCACTTCCAGCAACACATGTTTGGAAGAAAGGTTTAGGTGGAGCCACTCAGAAAAGAAGTAGTGGCAACTGTATGGAGAGGACTAAAACAGGGATTTACAGTCTGCCTATTTAATGTCATGATGAGCTGGGCAGTTGGTGGCTGGATTTCTGTACAGAGCAGATGTGAATCCAGATGAGAAGAGTGAGATCATCTGTCACTGCACCATAACCTACATATTGAAGAAGGATTGAGAGAAACAGTTCCTTCATACCACATCTCTATCCTCTTTATATTATGAAGACTAAACACGCCTAGACGTAGCATTGCAGAGACAGACTCTACATACAATCGAGGACGTGTAAAGTCTCTGCATCTTCAGGATGCATGTGAAAGGAAAGCTGTTGAATTGATTTCAGTAAGGGACAAGCTGATCTTGCTTGAACTCTGAGCAAAGAAAATCTGGCCATTCAACACCTGCTGCATCCTATTCTTTTGTTTTTGTTTCAAAGCCAGATTGGCAGAAAAGGAGCTAATTCTCTGCCCTGTAATTAGTACATGTAATTGTTTTGTTTACCAAATGGCAAAGAACAGCTGTAGGCTGAGTGAAAAATTCATTATGACCTATATTCAATATAAGAACCTTCTCTAATGCTCGTAACTGCTCTTGGACAAGCAAAACTCATGTCCGTTTTAGATATGAGAGTTTGAATGGATGCCAGTAAACATGAGCTGTCTTATGAATATGAAAATGGGTGATGCTGTGACTTTGTGAGCAGCTCAAGCACTTTCCACTTCCAGCCTTTCCTTATAAAGGAAATAATTCCAAAGAAACAGCAGAATGTGCATAGGGAACAGTGATTTTCTTCTCAAAATGGTAGCAGTATTCGTGTTTCTTCTTAGTTTTCTGCCTCATATTGTGACTGAAATACATCCCATTCCTCCCACATTAAAGACACATTCTGTCATTTGTAGAGTGCATGAATCGTTCCCTACTTTCCATGAGTTTTCTAAGTCAGGAGACTTTGTCATTGGAGAGATTTCTTCCATGTTTTTTCTTCGGGAGTCCAGCACTGGTTTCAGTAAGAAACCATCTTCACAGTGGATCAAGGATCAAATCACGTAAGATGGTCTCCTTATAGCCTTTAATTTAACAAAAACAGTCTGTATATATGAAGCAACAGAATACTTGTGGAAATTGTAACTTGCCTTATAGTATGTAAAGTGACATTTAGACCACATTTTCATGCCTCTTTTCTTTCATCCATCATGATTTCTTCATGAGACCTTTGAATTAATGAGAACGTATTGCACTTCATTTACAACTTTGTTCTATTGTCCTTTAGATGTGGCATTTATGAACCCCAGCTGTTTTACAAATCTGTTTTTTATGTAAACTTGGGCAGGAATGGGAGGTAGATCTGGAAGCCAATCTTTCACACACCAAGATTTTCCAGGGTCCACATGAATGATGAAGAAATATCAAGGGGGAGGCTCAAAGTGCCCAGCATTCTATTTTCAATTTTGAATAATGGTATTTGTGGGGTCTTAAATAGTGCAAGGGAGGTCTGTACTATGTAAAAGATGAATTGCTGCTCCTGCAGTTTTCCAGGAGCAGCAATTCACCAGTTTTTGCTGAAAGATCCAGAGATTCTTGGAAGGGATGGAAAAGCCTTGGGGCTCCAGGGTCACACTTTGTCCAGCTTGCTTTATTTGTTATGCTTCTTTATTTTCATCTATGTGGTATGTCATAGATCTTTACCATTTAATTTCCTTTCTTGTTTTCACTCCATCTTTCTGTTCTCTCCGATTTCCTACTGCTTAATTTTTTAAAAAAAATATCTTATTAAATTATTCTGTATCCTTCCTTCCTTGCTGCTAGATAATTCTCTCTCTTTTTTCCTGTAGTTTTTGAACCAGATGTACAAATACATTATATAGATTTATCTTCCAGGACCATCATGTATTCTTGATTCTAATTGCAATATTGTATAAACTGCATTTGATTCAATGTGTAATTAAAGGTCTGAGCAAATGAGTTTTTTGACTCAGCCTCTGAATACACTTCAGATGGAATAAGATTAGATTCATTGTGATCTGCATTTTTTTAGATCAGGTTCCTGCTGGTTGCTGCTGGCAAAATTGTTGTAGCCTGCAGGCTATATACCATTTTCAGGAGTCAGCAGGAGCAGAGGCACCAACATCTCTGTTTGCATGGAGCTCCAACAGCAGCAGTTGCCTTTGAACTGACAAGGTGCTAACTGGAAATGTTCACTTCTATTTAAAATTTATTTTTCCCCTGCCAAAAAAAACCTAACTAACCAGGAATACCCTAGACACTTCTGTGCAATAAATTTATGCCAATTGCTGGCAATGTTCAATCTGTCTAGAGCTGGATCAGGGTGAGTTTTTCTGAGATAGGACAAAGGTAGTGGAAATCTGCCCTGGATGCACTAATGGATGCCCTGCACCTAAATTTCCATTTCGCTTTGAAGCAATTTGCTCCTTGATAGTGAAGATATGAATAATTGTGCCAATCTACTTAGATGGTGGAATTCCAGAAACAGTAGATATATGAGACCTTGTGTCCCATGTAAAATGCTGCTGCTCAACACAGCTTAGAAGGGCATTAAGTGTCTCAGGACATATTTTCAGACTATAAGGATTCTAAGAAATTTAAGCAATTTCTACTGCCGTTTCACTCAGTATACAAGTTTTATTACAGTGTACTACCTAAGAACTATCAGCATATCCTAGCCTTGGCATTCGCTGTACAGAAAATCAATGAAAACCGTGTGATACCCAATGTCACCTTGGGATTCCACATCTATGATAGCTACCACCATACAAGAATGATGTATAGGACTACACTGGATTTGCTTTCTCCATGGCGTAAATCTGCTCCCAACTACAACTGTGATGTCCACAATAATATGATAGACATCATTGGGGGAGTATATCTTCAAAACCCCATCCACCTGGCCACCATTCTCAACATGTACAAGATTCCAAAGGTAAATATTTTGGATGGAAATCCTGAGGTGTACTTAGCACAGAAGTTTATTTCTTCTTTAATGCGTTACTTGTTCATTCAACACCTTGTGATAGAAAGAGAAAGGAAGAATTAATTGTTAATCCTGTTTGGCAGCTATGCCTCTGTAAATCGATCTTGCAAAACCAGTAGAAAAAAATCACAGCAAAGAGGACGTAAAATCCATAGGAATCATAGAATCATAGAAAAGTGAAGTTGGAAGGGGCCCACAAGGCCATCAAGTCCAACCCCCTGCTCAACGCAGGAATACAATCAAAGCATATCTGCCAGGTGATTATCTAAGTTTTTCTTGAATGCACTCACCAAATCCTGAGGTAACTGGTTCCACTGTTGTACTGCTCTAACAGTTAGGAAGTTTTTCCTGATATTCAACCGAAATCTGGCTTCCTTTAACTTGAGCCCATTGCTGCGTGTCCTGCCCTCTGAGATGATCAAGAACAGATCTTGCCCCTCCTTTGTATGAAAGCCTTTCAAATATTTGAAAAGTGCTATCATATCACCCCTCAGTCTTCTTTTCTCAAGGCTAAACATGCCCAATTCTTTCAGCCTTTCCTCATAAGGCTTGGTTTCCAGCCCCCTGATCATCCTTGTCGCCTTCCTCTGAACTTGTTCTAATTTGTTAGCATCCTTCTTGAAGTGTGGTGTCCAGAACTGGACACAATACTCAAGGTGAGGCCTAACCAGTGCTGAATAGAGGGGGACTAGCACCTCGCGGGATTTGGAAACTATACTTCTATAAATACAGCCAAAAATAGCATTTGCCTTTTTTATAGCCACACCACACTGTTGACTCACATTTAGCTTGTGATCTACGACAATTCCAAGATCCTTCTCGCTCGTAGTTTTGCTGAGCCAGGTATCCCCCATCTTGTAACTGTGCAATTGGTTTCTTTTTCTGAGGTGCAGTACTTTGCACTTATCCCTGTTGAATTTAATTCTGTTGCTTTTGGCCCAGTGCTCCGTCCTATCAAGGTCATTTCGGCCCAGTGCTCCGTCCTATCAAGGTCCTTTCATATCATTGTTTCTATCTTTTAGAGTATTAGCTATTCTGCACAATTTGGTACCATCTACAAATTTGACAAGTATTCCCTGCACTCCCTCATCCAATTCATTAATAAAAATATTGAAGAGCACCGTGCCCAGGACTGAGCCTTGGGGTACCCCACTTGTGACCTCCTCCCAGTTAGGGAAGGACCCATTAATCATCACCCTCTGGGTTTGATTCTGTAGACAACTGTGTATCCACCTGACACTTGATTTATCCAGCCCACACCTCGTTAGCTTGCTAAACAGGATATCATGGGGCACTTTGTCAAAAGCTTTGCTGAAGTCAAGATATACTACGTCTACAGCATTCCCTCTGTCTATCAGGGAGTTTACCTGATCAAAAACGAGATCAAATTAGTTTGGCAGGATTTGTTCTTGACAAATCCATGTTGGCTTCTAGTTATTACTGCAAAGTTTTCTAGGTGCTTGCACAATGACCGCTTTACAATCTGTTCCAGAATTTTGCCTGGGATTGATGTCAAGTTGACTGGCCTGTAGTTCCTAGGTTCCTCTTTTTTGCCCTTTTTGAAGATAGGGACAACATTAGCCCTCCTCCAATCCTCTGGCACCTACCCTGTCATGGAGTTAAAGCAGTATGGGATATGTAGTCAGAGAAATGTAAGATGAAGTCAGACAGGTTCTGTGTGAAGATGATTTGAGAGACATTGGAATGTGTTTTTCTAAGTGCTATGAGAGTGTTTTTCTGAAGATCGGTACATTCCGAGCTAACTGGAGAAGAGATAAAACACCTGGACTTTCATGGGAATTGAGGGAGGAGGAAGGTGTTACAGCCCCTCGAGGCTAATTGGTTAACAGCCATGAAGTGTCAAGAAGAAGGGAGGAGTTAGAGAATGTAGAAAATGGACAATGGGTTATGTGGAAGTAGTTCGGAAGTTCTATTCCATGATGATGGGAGAGAAAAAGAACTTGATGGTTTGAGTATGTTGCTTGAAGGAGAAAGAATGTAAGTGGAGAGGAAGGAGGAGGTGGGGCTAGCCCACCTTAGCCCAGCTTAGTAGTGTTTATTATTTTAATGGGGATTAGTTATTTTATTTAACTGTAATGATCTTTGAATATGTTCTTTATGCTAAAGCTTGAGCAATATAAACTGATTCTATGAAACTCTATTTTTCTAATAAAAATTAATTATAAGAATCCGTACAAAAGGACTGATCTCTTGAACAGCAGGGTCTGGCTAAATCCAGGAGATGGAGAGGGCCACAAACTAGCTATCTTTAAGAGTCCTACCTAACTGAGCTGTTGTGAGTTCTAAGGAATCACAAAGCCCATGTGTCTGTACTTGCAAAGTACTGGGTAAAAGTAAAGTGTTCTTTTAAGGTCAGACTTGTTCAAGGGGCTTACACTACGCATTGCTGAGGTCTTAGGACTTGCCACAGTGCAAAGGTGGTAGGTAAGTGGCCTGTCAAACTCTCTGACCGAGTGCTAAGCGCTCCTTAGGGAGGCTTGGGCACCACACCCCATTTCCCATGATTTCAAGAAGCAATTATTCATGCTTATTGCACAACAGTACGAATGTGAAACATGAAATTAAAGGCACAACAGTGCGTGTGATCTGCGCAATCAGTTGCATAGCCATTCTGTGAGTCATGCAGTAGAGGCCACGTACTGCCCACCCTGACAAAACATATTCTACAATCTTGTCTGAAAACCATTTTTCTCATGTAAATGAAAGCAATGTTTTAACAAACCATGTGTCTAAAGAGAAGCATGGTATATTGTGAAATACAAGCCATTTAAATCATACATGGAATACTTAAGCATTCTATGCCCCTTACACAGCTCTATGTTCTCTTTCAGTTTGTATCTAGCTCAGATGACTCATGGCCCGATGAGAAAAAACGACTGCCTTCCTTGTATCATATGACCCCAAGTAACATCCATGAGTACATGGGGCTGGCCCAATTATTCCTGCATTTCAGATGGACATGGGTTGGACTTTTTACAACGGATATTTTCTTTGGAGACAGATTTTTGCAAGAATTAGTTCCACTGCTTTCTCAGAGCAAGATCTGCATTGCTTTCATAGCTAAAATGAGAACATGGACTTTTGTTGATAAGTTGCCAGACGTTTTATATATGGAGCTAGGTAAAAAATCAGATGTGTTTATAATCAAAACCAAAGTGTTTGTTGTCTATGGTGGTCCTCTAGCAATGGATTTTCTGAACTGCTATTTTCATACGGCCCTTCTGAATTTGCCCACTGGAATAGTATGGATTGTGACAACACGTTGGGAATTCACCCTGCCATCCATTCCTAGGTGCCATGATATACAAACTTTTCATGGTATGCTATCCTTCACAATCCACTCAAAGGAACCTCTTGGATTCCACACTTTTCTTCAGAGTATCAATCCTTCTTGGGCAAAAGAAGATGGTTTTATCCAAGACTTCTGGGAGCAAGCCTTCAAATGTTCCTTGAAAAAGCTGAGTCTGCAAGAAGGTGGGGAAACCCAGAAACGCTGCAGTGGAGATGAGAACCTGGAGACCCTTCCTGGACCCCTATTTGAAATGAGTATGTCAGGCCACAGCTATAATATGTACAATGCTGCCCAAGCTGTTGCATGGGCCCTGCACTTCATGTATGAAAAATCCCTCTCCAGGTATAGATCATGGGTGGCTGGAGAGAAGCGGGCGCCCTGGAATCTACACCCATGGGAGGTAATATCAGAAGAAAGCACAGCTTTTCATTCCTGCTTTGACTAAAATGCCAGACCTTACAAATTCATGATAATGTATACCGTACTTATTTTTATAGGGTCTATGTCATCATGACCTTAAGATAGGGTCTGAGGAATTGTGCTCATTATTACAAGAAATAGAAACATGAGTGGAATAAGTTCATTGGCTTTTTGCACTTGGCAAGTTCTTAAGTACCTGAATCTTGAACTCTCAGAGTCCAAGAGGTAGGTTTAGGCATACTGCATGCAATTTTGAAAGTGCACATTCCAAGAAAATAACTTGGTTATTTGACTTGATTTTGAAGAGTGATCCTCAATTTCATAAATTTTCTCTGCCTTTTTTCCTCAAATACATAACTATGGTTACATTTATTTGCCTCTTTTTCAGGTTGCATATGGAAGGGAGGTTGTGTAAGTTTGGAGGGAATATATATTGCTCATGTTATCCTAGTGGGAACAGAACATTTTCTTTTGAAAATATCCTGCCTATTTTACACGATTGCCTTAGATTTTATCTAATCTATTATACTGTTACTCACGTTTTAGTCTACTTTAATTGTTCAATGGATTCTTCTTCTGGTTTCTGGTTTGGTGAGCTTACATTCACCCGGAATAGATTACTATAGTAAACTCTTTATCGGACCACTACAAAAATTAAACAAAATGCAAGCTTTCATGGATGAAATCCACTTCCTCAGGCTAAGCACACCTCCTTCATGGAAAGTATAGGAAAACTGTAGACAAAAGTCCAAAAACTGATGTTACCTGTCTGTGAAAGATGGTCCAGAGATTATCCAAGTCTTCTTAAGGCTGCCAGTTACCCTGTGATTGCCCCCTCACGCTCCCACATTGCTTGCTTGAAATGTAAAAAAATATTTTTTGCTGGGGGGCTGGGGAAAGACAACACAAAGACTTAGCATTTTCTAGCACATATTAGGGGTAAGAATTTGGTTCATTCACCAGATAGAAGTAGTCAATTGTGCTAAATTAAAAGTCATATTAATGCTTCTAGCTGATGAGCATAAGGAGATATTTCTTCATAGTCTAGTAATCTGTGGTTGGCGTGAAAAATGCAGGTCGCTGGTGATGAGAGCCCACAATGTGTTCTAGGTGCTGCTGTGTGTGGCCATTTATATTATCTTATATGGTCCAGAAAGAACAAGGGAAAGGCTGTGTGATTCCCCAAGGTTATACAAATGCAAGTATGGGTGATACCTTTTATTGGACCACAAAGAGTGGTCGTTCGACCAGATAGGCGGGGTAAAAATGCAATAAATAAATAAATAAATAAATAAATAAATAAACATGTAACATCAGTTTTTTGACTTTTGTCTACAATGTGTCTGCATTATCCATGTCCTTAACCTGGGCAAGTGGATTTAATCACAAAAGCTTGCTATTTGTTTAAAATGTTAGTGGTCCAATAAAAGATATCACCCACCTTTGCATTCTTGGAATCTTGTAACAGAAGAACAAAGCAGCCGAAAACAGTAGAGGACTGAGAGATAAAAAGCCAATGAGAAGCCCAATCTCTCATGGAAATGCCAGTCAAGAAGCCCCTGTGAAAGAATTCTACATCCATGTAATCAGTAGCCATTTTGTGAGGGAAACAGGTTAGAATGCAGCGATCGCCGGATAGTCCCTAGGGACTTTTGAGGGCGCAAGTGCTCTTTGCCCTACACCCCGGAAGGCACCGTGACCCTATTTAAACATCGCGATATGTTCTGCGAGGATGGAGAGCATAGGTTATTTAAGGGCTCTCCACCCTCGCATCGCCCTCTCCTTTTCACGGGCACCCACCCGCCCTTCCCTTTTTCTAGTGTAATTCTTTTGGTCGCCTTTAATGGGGCTGGATACGAATTTTTGACCTCCATCCTGATTGGCTGTTGGATGGGGGGATTTTTTGCCTATCCCACACTGGAATAGGGTTGTTGGCATTTGGGTTTAATTTTGGTCACTTTGGCGGGTAGTGCGGAAATAACAGGTTTTTTCTCGGTGTGTCCCCATCTGTAACATCTGGTAAGCCAACAGTGCACGCAACCTCCCGGTACTGCGGATCGTGCGATTACAGTGCCGGTGGTGGGTGCATGCGCTGGGCCACTTCCGGACCAATGGTCATCGGCTAAAGATGGCTTGAGGTCAGGGGGTGTTTGATTAGCGGCTGATCAGGTTCCTGCGGTCTTGGCACCACTGGAACTTGGGGCCAGGGACTCGCCCATTTATGTAGATAGGGGTATCGGCATACCCCCGCCTTTTACCTGTTTCCGCACTACTGCAGGCCCCCTCTCTTTTTTCTCAAATCTTACATTTGGCTGAAATTCAATAAAGTGGCCCAATTTTAATCCATATTGTTGTCTCGTGTCTTTATTCCGGGGTTGGGAGGGCAAAGAACAGAAAGAGATTGTTATTTAATTTTCAGGAGATATGGTGAGTGTACATTGGAGATTTGTTTTTCTTTTTGCTTATAAGAAGTTGCAAATACCAACCCAATTGACAGTGCTTGTGTGTGTGAAATTTGTGCCATGGTGTGGGGTTTGGGTGTCATATATTACAGCAGCATAAAGAAAAGGAACCAAGCTCCAGTATATCCCATCGTCTGTTTTGTACTTTACTTTTTTAAGCTGCTGCCTCTTGTTTTTTCAGAGGTGTGCCTTATTCTTCTTTCTGTATATTCTGACCATTTGTGTATCGAATGAAGCAAGCAGAAAGCATAGAACACCCTGGGATAGTGAAGCTACTAACCAGGGGTATTCATTTCCATTCAACAGACATTTTTGTTCATTGAATTCAACAAATTTGGGTAAGGTACATGGCTCCTGAGGGTGGGGTGGAATGGAGGGAGAGACAAAGGAATGAAATAAAAGAAGAGCTTTGCATGTGCATTGGACCAAAGCAGTAGTTGATGACACTGAGATTCATCCACATCCCATGCCAGAGAATTTTATTTTACCCCAATACCAAGGGTGTTTAAACATGATTTCGAGAAATTCAAATACATGTAAGTGCTTTGAAATATTTGGATACTATGAAGTCATTTCTACACATTATTATATTAATTCCACTCCAAATTATTAATCCATTCCCCACCCCAACCCTAGAATTCCTCCTTTTCTCTCCATGTGTGGGCTTTCCATTTTGCCAGAAAAGTCTCTGGAGAAAACTTTAGCCAGTTCAGCTTTAGTCTGGACATGAAGAGACGAAATCTGGTTAGACCTATACCTGAACGGTATATTCCCTTTCAGAAATAAATGCTTGAATCTCTCATTTTAAGTATTGTAACACCTTGTGGCTTTTACTCTTCCTCTGTTTTCTTTCTGTCCTCCACTTAGATCCACTATTTTTTAAAGGGTATCTCTTTCAACAACACTGCTGGAGAGACAATACATTTTGGTGAAAATCGAGTATTAACTACAGGATTCGATATTATCAACTGGATAACATTCCCCAATCAATCTTTTGTTAGAATACAAGTTGGAAGTTGGAAAACTCAGGGTCCTGTAGAAGAAAGGCTGGCTCTTCAGGAAGAAAACATTGTGTGGAACAAAAACTTTAACCAGGTGAGATGGGATGGACAGAAAACTCATGGCTCCACATGAATTGCAAGTGAATTCTTAGCGTTTGCATGTATTTTAAAGGCCTTTTCTTTTTTGTTATTAGTTGATGCAGGCTTGTTCCTTAGCCTTATGTTATAAATCAACTCAATATTAATTTGATTTTTCAAAACATTTATTGTACGCCCCAAACTATTAACACTACTGAGAGATTTAACACAGGGCTTTAGAATGTCCTCGGTCTGAGGATTAGGATTTTGGGAGAAGCAAAATATTTATTAATAGATGAATTTTCTGACTCTGTCCGAAACCATTGATTCTAATGCAACAAGTAACACATAAAGATGGAATAATATTCTATTTTGAATTTGGCCTCTTCGAAACGGAGCCGGAAATAAAGAGGTGACACAAAATCTGTAGATTGACAGACAGGCACATTTATTTAGTTTGTGCAAAAATAACTAAAAGAGGTGGGAATGAGTAGAAATAAAATAACAGCATTAAAACAGGTATGGCAAGAAGACTTTAACAAAGAAATTAAGGAAGTAATGTGGAATAGAAAATGGGGGAAAGAATAATGAAAAACATGTCAGTGAGAGTAAAGGAAAATTGCTACAAAGTTACATGGAGATGGTACTTAACACCAGCAAAATTGCATATGATGAAGAAAGAGGTAACACCTCTATGTTGGAGATGTAAGAAGAAAAAAGGAACATATTATCATATGTGGTGGACTTGTGTAGGAAAACAAAAGGAATGGAAAACAATATTTAGTGAGATAAAAGAAATTATAGGGATAAATATAGAAAAATGCCCAAGGATAGCTTTGTTAAACATGGTTAGAAACTGTCAAATAGAAAAAGGGGTAAAGGAACTGATTATAATTATGGTGACAGCCACAATATTAATAATGGCAAAGAACTGGAAAAATAATAAGCAGTTGAGTTTAGAAGAATGGCATGATGAAATGTGGAATTTAACCATTAATGACAAACTGACATGTGAACTGAAAGTTAGAAAAGGTTGTTTTTAATCAAATTTGGAAGAAATTTATAGAACATGTATTTTTAAAACATAAAGGATATACCCCACCAGAAGAATCAATACAGTTTTGGAATGAGACGGGATGCATAAGTTAAAACAAGAAACAAATTTTTGAAAACAATTGTAGGTACATGTAGTAAATGTATTGTTATATAATCCTGAGGGTGGAGGGTAATATAGCACAAATGTGTTGTGGGGAATATATGTGTTATTTATGTAAAAATAAAAATTATTGAGAAAAAAAAGGAATGAGTAGAAATGTCTACCCTAAATCTAGCATACAACTAGTATGTCTGTTCAGGTAAATATCTTATCCCTGAGAAGCCACCGCATTTTCCTCTTTTTCTGCTCTTTGGGCTATGCCCATGACCAGAGTGTCTTTCCATTGTTATACCTACCCAGATCCCAACAACTCTACACAGATGATCTTGCTGAGCCACAAAATCCATCCATAGCTTTCCCCTGGGTCACTGAGTGACATAGATCATTTAGGGATGTAACATTGATATATGTGGGACATATCCCTAGAATGATAATTCCATAATGGGGACTCTGGGTGTTTTTCAGAAGCTGGCTCTACAGAAGCAACCCTTGACCACTACTAAGTGGAACCACATTATTGTAGGTAACAATAGCAATGCCACTAGGAGCTTCGCTAAATACTTACCAGTACAATGCTGGCAAAAATGCCCGCCATGCTGAAGGCACAAATCACCCCAAACTGTGTCCACAGAAAGATGGCAGCAAATTTTACATGGACCCAATGGCTATGGGTGTCGGTCACACAAAGTTAAAATTGCTCAAGAATGCTATTTAGAAGCGTGTGACAAAGATTTTTTAAAAACACAGCCTCCCCGAGCTGTAATGCTGAATGATTACAGAAAAGAGGAGAGGTGGTTTTTTGCTATTAATTGTTAATGATTTGAACTCACTGACACAAAAGGTTCCCTCCCAAACTCTTAACCTGTAGAAATGCGCATCATTATAGATTAGGGTATAAGGGAGAAAATTCACTGAAAAAGCAAGCTGTTTCATTAAAATAATATGCATTTAAAGCATGACTTTTTACACAGGATTTGAAAATCAGCAGCAACATGTTTAGTCAATCCTTGGCTCTTTCCTTTATAGAGGCTGCCTGTTTCTGTGTGCAATGACAACTGCTTCCCTGGTTACAGCAAGAGAAAGAAAGAAGGGGAGCCATTTTGCTGCTACGATTGCATTCCCTGTCCAGAGGGGAAGATTTCAGAGCAGCAAGGTAAGAGTGTCATTCCTTTTCATGTCAGGCACATGACAATTCCAATTTGTTTTCCTCATGGTTCCTGACCTGATGAATCATAGCATATGAGCAGAACCAAATTTGGGATGGTTTTCATACTGATAAATGTCATTCTCCGGTCTGAAACTGTCTTCTTCCAATGACCCACCGTCTCTGCATTCATCTGTCATTTGGTCATGTGGCCGGCATAAAACCCATTTTCCCCCCATGGTCCATATTATGATGACCCCACATCAGAAGTTCTGGCAACAGCCTTGACATGAACGCAACATGCCACAATTCTATTGGGAACACAGGCAAACCCAACTCAGTTGCTTATCCTACAAAACCGTCTTGTGAAATGTTGAACACTAGTCTGGATTCAGTGAAAAGCTTACTGAACTTCATTGAATCATTATTAATCAAACACAAAGCTAGAGAAAATTGCTTAAGGACATGAGTTCTTCCTAATCTCTTGGTATCAACCAAGTGAACCATTCTGTTTACTTAACAGAACTGATGAATCAAGGTGATTTCCCATAGCTTCTGTAGGTATCTTTACAAATGTATGTACATCTTGGATATCTCCTGAAGGAGTGTAAATACTCGCTTGTTCTCAAACGCAATTTTTCTCATACATGTGAGACAGCAGTAGATTTTGAAACAGTGTGAAACAAAGTTGTTGCATTTGTGTGAATTATTTTTCATCAAATTATGAAACCAAACTGTTTTATAAAATTAGAAGCACTTCATGGGTTATGTTCATTATTTTCAATAATCATCCTGCCCTGCTTGCTCTGTGTGTGTTTGTGTGTGTTTTCCTCCATGCAGAGATAAACAGGTTTTTTTCACAAATTCACACTGAACAGAAAGTTTCAACACACTAGAAACAGTAAGACTGTAGTATTCACAGGAGATTGGTTCCAGGCCACCTCCCTGCCAGTGCTGGTAATACCAGATAAACAAAGGGCTTATTTCATTTTCTCTGGTGCCTGCACATGGTAGAGAAAGGGAACCCTGGCCCAATCTTGCCAAGGGACTGGGTTTCCTGCCCTCCTGTTCTCAATAGATCCTTCCCTGAATCTAGAAAGGGCCACCTCCCACCTTTTCCCCCCCCCTTGTGGCTTCTCCATTTCACCAGAGGCTGCTTCCCTCAGAAATGTCCAGGCCACTAGTGCATTTCCATTAGACCACCTGTATATAGCATAGTCTATGGTTCCATCTAGAATGATACATAGGTCAGTCCTGGTAATACATTTTGGGAGCATTTATTTCTAGGTTTGATTTCTTTTCCATGCAGCAGATAAGTGAATCAGCGGATACTCATCCCGCAAATAGAGGGGTCCTATTGTATTTCAATAGTGAAAACGGTGTACAAAGATTTATGTTTCTAGCTCTTACTATATCAGTAAGACAACTACATCTTGTGGAATCCCATCCAGCAGCAAGACCAGTCAAGACATACTGGAGTCTATCTTCTCATGTAGGATGAGAACTTGGCAGTATCTGTGGAAGATTTCATGATTCCAAGTCTTCATATTTTGGTAAAAGATACATCTCCTGTAGTAGCCACAGGTTTGGACTCATTTGGACATCAACGGCAGAATCCCCCTCTAAACATGGCCAGTTAATATAAAACGTACCCAGGTATTTCATGTGGAAAAGCAGTAGTATCTGTGGAAAAATTCATATATCTAGCTGTGATTCTTTCACTTCCAGATGGAGGAGATGTACATCTTGCAGACACCCCCGGCAGCACAGCCAAGTGAGACAAAAACAGGCCAAGTCATTTACATTGAGGATTCAGTGGGGTCCATTCAGAATTGTGTGCTTCTGGTTTTTATCATTTTGTGAACTACTCAGAAAAACACAAAAATGAGCTGTTTGCAATATTCATGAGAATCATTCATTCATTCTTTGCAAACATGTATTTACTACCTTTCATCACAGTGACTTTAAGGTGGTTTACAAAAACTGAAGACAAGAATCAATATAAACGATACACACTGAAAGCAGACAACAAAAACAGAAGCCATTAAAATATGGTTAAGATTCCATACACGTTTCTGGTATTTCCAGAATGCATTGGTTAAATCTAAAGTGCTTAACAAAAGACAAAATAAAAATAAAAAGGGGTGATTGGATGTCTTCAAGAAACTAAGGGTGTTGGTGGATAGAAGGGTGGCTGAACAGCCACACCTGTTTGTTCATCCGCATAGGTTCCTCACCCTATTTTGGAGGCAGTATTAAGAAAAGGATAAACATGTCACTTTAAGATATCTTTATGATATCTGTGGATGAGTTGCCTGGGGACGGCAAGGTTGACCTAGACAAGCTCAGGCTGGGGAGAGATTTTACACGGGGACTTTCAAATTCTTAGCTAATAAACTCATGACAAAGTCCTTCTCTTATTTTTCTAGATATGGACACCTGCACTGAATGTGCAGAAGATTATTATCCAAACATGAAGCAGGATCAATGCATTCCTAAAGTTACAACCTACCTGTCATATCATGAGCCTTTGGGGATCACTTTAGCCTTCTCTTCTGTGGCTTTTGCTCTCATCACAGCTTCCGTGATAAGAACATTTACCAAAAACTGGGAGACGCCCATCGTGAAAGCCAATAACCGAAGTCTCACCTACACTCTCCTCGTCTCTCTCCTCCTCTGCTTCCTCTGCTCCTTGCTTTTTATTGGTCAGCCCCGAAAAGTGACCTGTCTTCTCCGACAAGCGGCTTTTGGTATTGTTTTTGCTGTTGCCATTTCCAGTGTATTGGCAAAAACCCTCAACGTAGTTCTGGCATTCATGGCTACCAGGCCAGGCTCCAGGATGAGAGAATGGGTGGGGATAAAACTGACCAGTCTGGTTGTTCTTTCCTGTTCTTCAGTTCAAGCAGGCATCTGTGCAGTTTGGCTGAGCACATCTCCACCACACCCTGATACAGACAAGCATTCACTGAAAGGGAAGATCATCCTAGAATGTAATAAGGGCTCAACTTTCATGTTCTATTGTGTCCTAGGCTACATGGGCTTCCTTGCTGTTGTCAGCTTGTTTGTGTCTTACCTGGTCAGAAAGCTACCCGATAGTTTCAATGAAGGCAAATTTATCACTTTCAGCATGTTGGTCTTCTGCAGTGTTTGGTTGTCTTTTATTCCAACCTACCTGAGCACCAAAGGGAAATGCACAGCAGCCGTGGAGATCTTCTCCATCTTGTCATCCAGTGCTGGCCTTCTGTTTTGCATCTTTTCTCCCAAATGCTACATCATTGTATTTAAGCCTGACTTGAACAGAAAGCAACTCATAAGGAGAACGGATTAAAAAAGGATGGAATTGATTATTTCTTTCTTCCATCTGCTTCCATCTTCCAGGAGGCCCGTCCATCAGTCCCTCAGGCCCCAGAGTGTGGTCACCCAGCCCCCCATCATCCATTGCCAATTTCAGCCTAGAATCTACAGTACTCTCTTAGACAGTTGAAATTCAACTAATAAAAACAACAATCATTATGTGCTTTCTGTTTCATCAATTAAAAAATTCAGTGTGAAAAACAACAGAATTCTTGCATGAACACCAAATCAATTGAGTCAAACATTTTGACTCCAGCCAGAAGAATCCCCACTAAGCATAGCCAATGGTAGAAAATTACAGGTATTATAACTCCAATACACATGGAGAGTCAAAAACTTCCCAATCCTGAACTAAATAATAAATTAAACATTACATCTTTGTGACCATGACATAGCAATGAAAGCTCTCATAACTTCTTGACACACAGTACTACTAAGGATGTTCCAATCACATGATCCCTGGCAAGAAGTAGTTGCTGGTTAAGCCAAAGGAAAATGAATGGTATCTGATTATGGGTATCCTTCAGTGTGAGCCTACTCTCAATAATAGGTTTTCGGCAAATTATATCAATAGTATTTAAATTTCTATCATGTTTAGGGAACATCTGCAAAAGGACAAGAACATACCTCAGAGATCATCTCACAGAGTGCATCTCCCAAGAACCATGGGAACCTGTTTTTTGCAAACAAGTAGGAAGGTGCAACAAAAACCATCCCAAAGAAAAGGAAATTCAAGAAAGCAAAGTGGCTGTCCAACGAGGCCTTACAAATAGGAGAGAAGAGAAGGGAAACAAAATGCAAGGGAGATAGGGAAAGTTACAGAAAATTGAATGCAGACTTCCAAAGAATGGCAAGGAGAGACAAGAGGGCCTTCTTAAATGAACAGTGCAAAGAAATAGAGGAAAATAATAGAAAGGGAAAAACCAGAGATCTGTTCAAGAAAATTGGAGATATTAAATGAACCTTTTGTGCAAAGATGGACATGACAAAGGACAAAAATGGTAGGGACCTCACAGAAGCAGAAGACATCAAGAAGAGGTGGCAAGAATACACAGATCAATTATACCAGAAAGATCTGGATGTCCCGGACAACCCAGAGAGTGTGGTTGCTGACCTTGAGCCAGACATCCTGGAGAGTGAAGTCAAGTGGGCCTTAGAAAGCATAGCTAACAACAAGGCCGGTGGAGGTGATGGCATTCCAGTTGAACTATTTAAAATCTTAAAAGACGGCACTGTTAAGGTGCTACACTCAATATGCCAGCAAGTTTGGAAAACTCAGCAGTGGCCAGAGGATTGGAAAAGATCAGTCTACATCCCAATCCCAAAGAAGGGCAGTGCCAAAGAATGCTCCAACTACTGTACAATTGCACTCATTTCACACGCTAGCAAGGTTATGCTCAAAATCCTACAAGGTACGCTTCAGCAGTATGTGGACCGAGAACTCCCAGAAGTACAAGCTGGATTTCAAAGGGGCAGAGGAAGTAGAGACCAAATTGCTAACATGCGCTGCTTTATGGAGAAAGCCAGAGAGTTCCAGAAAAACATCTACTTCTGCTTCATTGACTACGCAAAAGCCTTTGACTGTGTGGACCACAACAAACTATGGCAAGTCCTTAAAGAAATGGGAGTGCTTGACCACCTTATCTATCTCCTGAGAAATCTCTATGTGGGACAGGAAGCAATAGTTAGAACTGGATATGGAACAACTGATTGGTTCAAAATTGGGAAAGGAGTACGACAAGGCTGTATATTGTCTCCCTGCTTATTTAACTTATATGCAGAATACATCATGCGAAAGGCAGGACTGGATGAATCCCAAACCAGAATTAAGATTGCAGGAAGAAATATCAACAACCTCAGATATGCAGATGATACCACTCTGATGGCAGAAAGTGAGGAGGAATTAAAGAACCTCTTAATGAGGGTGAAAGAGGAGAGAGCAAAAAATGGTCTGAAGCTCAACATCAAAAAAACTAAGATCATGGCCACTGATCCCATCACCTCCTGGCAAATAGAAGGGGAAGATATGGAGGCAGTGACAGATTTTACTTTCCTGGGCTCCATGATCACTGCAGATGGGGACAGCAGCCACAAAATTAAAAGACACCTGCTTCTTGGGAGGAAAGCAATGACAAACCTAGACAGCATCTGAAAAAGCAGAGACATCACCTTGCCGACAAAGGTCCGCATAGTCAAAGCTATGGTTTTTCCAGTAGCGATGTATGGAAGTGAGAGCTGGACCATAAAGAAGGCTGACCGCTGAAGAATGGATGCTTTTGAATTGTGGTGCTGGAGGAGAGTCTTGAGAGTCCCCTGGACTGCAAAGAGAACAAACCTATCCATTTTGAAGGAAATCAACCCTGAGTGCTCACTGGAAGGACAGATCCTGAAGCTGAGGCTCCAATACTTTGGCCATGTCATGAGAAGAGAAGACTCCCTGGAAAAGACCCTGATGTTGGGAAAGTGTGAAGGCAAGAGGAGAAGGGGAAGACAGAGGATGAGATGGTTGGACAGTGTCATCGAAGCTACCAACATGAATTTGACCCAACTCCGGGAGGCAGTGGAAGACAGGAGGGCCTGGCGTGCTCTGGTCCATGGGGTCACGAAGAGTCAGACACGACTTAACGACTAAACAACAAAGGAAGGTGCAGATGGACTGAGAGCAGCCAGGAGATAACAATGGAAATCACATAGATCAAGGCTGACAAAGATGGGTGAGCTTTTCCCTTTTAGACAATTTTTTTTCTGTATGTCAGTTACAGGCTTAGAGCTAAATAATACTTTTCATTTTGTATTTTCTTATTATAAGAGCTCTGATGTTCTTTAAGGTAATTTTAAGAAAGATTTTGAAGGTTTTAAAGTTGTATTGCTTTTTCCTTTTAAATGAAACATCATAGAGCAGTATTCTCTGCCTTTATAGGCTATGAGCTCCTTTATTTTAATGTTTTTATATTTTGATTCAAACATGACTAAAATTCTTGTCTGGGCTTTGTATAGCTGAAAGCTCACAACTGAGATGTATTTTCTGACTTAAGTATTTGTTCAAAGCTTAACTTCAGTTTTATGGATTTTTAGTATTTTAAGCTTACAGTTTTTGCATAACTGTATGACTTTTAAGCATATGTGCCTACATGTTCTGGAGTGGATTAACAACTCCAGCTAGCATCCTGATTTCTGCCTCCATACCATGCACCCAGCCATCTCCTGAAGCAGTTTCTATTCTGCCTCCCGTCATGCCACCCAGGAAGGGGTGTGTATGAAAGTTCCTCCTGTCAGGGATCAAGGACCGGGGAGGGGGGTAGCCTCCGAAGAGCAGTGTGCCTCCAGCCTGCAAAGCCCCTGACAGTTTGCCTTAAGAGCCATTCTGACCAAACTGTACTTATTAATGTTGGGAGTGAAGTAACTCCTTGGCGCCCAGAAGACTGTGTTGATCTGTTGGACTGGGGTCTGTGGCTCATTGCAGAAGCTGGACCGAACTGGAGACTTGTCTGTTACCTGCCCAAAGGGGCCTGGCTCCACATGACCTTCTTCCTTCCCCAGCTTTGGTCTGATAAGAACTGTGCTGTGCCCAGCCCAGAGGAGCCCAATCTTGTTAAGGCGTTTTTTATTTACAGGCCCAGAAGATCCTGGCTCTACAAAGGACTATGTACCCATTGTATGTCAGAACCTGAGTCTGCCAAAGCCTATTTCTGTTCAGGGTCAAGCCATACCTGATTCTGTAAAAGACTTTTGGTGCAAGTTGTTTTCTCCCTTTAATAAAGTTCCTTCTTCTGCAAAGACTCACCCTATCATCATGGAAGGGGTGACTGGGGCAGCTCACACTGAAAACACAACATTTGTGATTCTTGAATGTGTTTTATAACAGAACAGGCAACTTCTGAGAGGCTGTTTCCCATCCACCCCCAGTGTTTGGTGGGCTGCACCACAGCCTCTCAACTTTTCACATCTTGGGAGAACTATTTGCCATTTAAAGGCAACAAATGCACCCTGATTAGTCAGAATTAGGAAGTGACAAGCTGGTGACTTCCAGTTTCATAAAAAGACTAACTCTGGATTAAATGAGGCTGGAAGGCAAAATTAAATTTAAATGGCATATTTCATTCCTTGCAGATTTTATGCTGAAATTGGGGGCGGGGGAACCACACCCTGGCGCCTGAGAGAGTGACGGAAGGGCCTCCTAGAAGATCTTTAAAACCAGATGGAGTTGGGTGTCATCAGCACACTGGTGGTACCAGACCACAAAATTCTGGACAGCCTCTTTCAGGTTTTTCATCTATATTTGAATTTGTATGGGGAATCATGGAACCATGAGACACTCCACAGGCTAATGGTCAAGGTGTTGAACAGGAATCCCCCAGCCCCACTACCATTCACAAAGTTACACCATGCCAGGTAAAATCCCAGAAGTTGGCTCCTTTTTTCATCAGCTAAGCTCTTCTCACTCAGACACAAAGCAATTGTCAGGGCTGTTTTTCAACAACTGTGAACAGTAGTGAGCAGAAGAGGGTATCCTGTAGACCATCTTGACTGCTGTCATTGTGTAAGTAGGTGCAACATAGACAGTGGAGAAACATACACACTGCAGGAGATGGAGAAGGGACCTCCATGTTCCCGCTGCTACTGGATGATCTCACAAAGAGGAGGAGAAAAGCAGTGCAATGGGGAGTAGGTGAGCTGGTGGCAGGAGCAAACACATGGCACCACCACAAACCTCCAAACTGAAGTCATCATTATATAATGATGTTTTTATGATATTTGTAAGCCGCCCCGAGTAGACCTTGTCTAGGGGGGCAGGGTAAAAATCCAATAAAGTAAAAGTAAGTAAAGTAAGTTCATGCCCATCTCTAATACACACCATTTAACCTCTTGGTTAAACTAATGTTACCATGCCCACTACGCCAAATGCAGACTGGAAACCTATGTTCCAAGATCATATCCCTTTCTTTGAGCTACGCAAGCTGAGGAAGAAAAAAATGTATGTGATTTACATGATTTTCAAAGCATGTCCCTTTAATTTTGGAAATTAAAAGAAGAAGAGGTTGGAGTTAGCAAAGAATGTCACTGGAAAACAAGGTCAAAATCATGCATACTATGTGAAAGGAAGATAGTGAAGAAAGACAGTGAGAAAAATCAAGTCATTTGAAATGTGGTGTTGGCAGAGATACTAAAGACAGCCAGAAAAGCAGAGAAGTGGGTGCTCAATCAAGTCAATCCTGAACTCTCACTTGATCAAATTGAGTAACCTGAGTCTATCATACCATGCACATATAAGAGAAATGTGAACATTCTAAATGACTGAACTGTTTGCATAGGATGGCATTTTGACTGATCAGTATGTGTCTGGAGTCATGATTTCTGTGTTTTAATCTATGAGCACAAAAGAGGCCTATGGCTGGCCAGTGGTTTGGGGATAATCCAAGTTAAAAATCACGAGGGTCCATACATCAGATTCATGTTTTGCAACACTGCAAAACCATGCGCCGGGAAACCCATGATTTCTGTGATGTAGTCTGTAGGCAAAGATGGGCTCTATGATTCGATAGTGTTCAATTCCCCACTCAGTCTGCTTGTCAGGAACCGGACTTGATGATCCATAGTGCCCATTCCATCTCTGCAGTTCTAAGGTTGTTACTGTTACTGCTATTGCTATTGTCATTGCTATTGTCCATGCCTTGGATCAATGTTTTTGCACCACTGCAAAGCCATGTGTTAAGATACCCATGATTTCTGTGTTGTAGCCTATGGGCACAAGTGGGACCTACGTTTGGAGAATGGTTTGAGGGTCATTCTGTATAAAAATCATGTGAATCTATGAGGATCTTTGCATCAGATCCATGTTTTGCACTGTGATGCTCAAGTCTCCCTAAGGAGCATATGGCATTCGGGCAGGGAGTTCCACAGGCCACAAATCTACCACTTTACGCTGAGGCAAGTCCTCAACCTTCAGCAGTGCATAGCATCTGTGCCTTGAACAAGCCTGACCCTTAAAGAACACTTTACTTTACTCAGCACTTTGCAAGTACTGCAACATGGGCTTTGTGATTCCTTAGAACTCACAACAGCTCATTTAAACAGGACTTCTCTATGGTAGCTAATCAATGGCCTTTACCACTCCTCTGGATTTAGCCAAACCCTGCTGATCCAAGAGACTAGTCCTCAGTTGGAATGTTTATAATTATTTTTTATTAAGAAAATATAGTTTCATAGAAACAGTTTGTTTGCTTAAGCATAGCATATAGACGTGTTCAAAGGATTACCATAGTTAAATACAACAACTACTTCCCATTAAAATAACAAACACTAAAACACTGAGCTAAGGTGGGCTAGCCCCACCTCCTTCTTTCCTTACTATGCTACATTCTTTTTCTTTCAGCTACATAACACAAACCATCAGGAACTTCTCTCAGGAAAAAGTTCCCTTCTACAAAATGGTCTCCTCCCAAACATAACCCATCATCCATTTTCTACATTCCTCAGACCTCCTTCTTCATGACTGTAAACCAATTAACTCAAAGAGGCGTAACTGTCCACTCCGCCTCCAATTCTCATGGAGATGCAGGTGGGTTATCTCCATTCCAATTAGACAGGAATTTGTTGGTCTTTGCACTGGGGCCTCTTCGATCTTGCACTCTTATCAGGATTCACTCTGTACCAGCCTGGCTGTAAATTAGGAAAAACAGCCTCTCAGCCTTTTCCACATTCCCATGTCTTCAACTCCTTTCACTTTGAAACCTAACAGACTCCATTTTCTCTCATTCTCATTGACTACAAGTCCCACTCTCCTTCACTGCAAAACCATGTGCTGAGAGGCCCATGATTTCTGTGGTGTAATCTGTGGGCACAGATGAGCCGTATAATTGGATAGTGGCTTGGCAGTGATCTTATGTAAAAATAATGTGGATCCATGAGGAATCGTACTTCAGATCCATGTTTTTGCACAACTGCAAAGCCATGCACTGAAGGACACACAATTTCTGTCTTTTAGGGTGTGGGTAGAGATGGGGCCTATGATTGGACAGTGGTTTGGGCATGGTCCTCCACAACAGTCATGCAGATCCATGAGGATCCATGCATAAGATTCATGTTTTTGCAGCATTGCAAAGCCATGTGCTGGGCTACCCATGATTTCTGTGTTGTAGTCTATGGCACAAATGAAGTCTATGAGTGGACAGTGTCAGGGAGATGCTCCTGCATTAAAAATCCTGTGGATCCAGTAGCATCTCTGACTTATATTGGCATTTTGCACCACGAAGTTGTGCTCTGTGCATTACATGTAGACATGGGGACGAATAAAAAAAGAATCGTGATATTCATTAAAAATCGCTGATTCATTAAATATTTGTCCCTTCATATTCTTCAGTTCCAGACACCCCGACGAATACGAAGGGATGAATATTGCCCCATTTTTATTCTTCCCCCATAGGAAGAGACGGAAGGCTCTAGTTACATGTCCTTTGACACTGCAGTGTGCATGGTTAGGGCATGTGGCTTTGTGGCAGAGATGGTGAAATGCGACATTAAGTCGGCATTTCATCTTCTGCCAGTACATCCAGGCGATTGTGATGTGCTGGGCTTCTTCTTTCAAGGAGCATATTACATAGATAGGGCCCTCCCCATGGGCAGCTCTATCTCCTGTGCTGCATTTGAGTGTTTCAGTTCCTTTTTGGAGTGGAACCTAAGGCGCAGGGCAGGGCTAACCAGGATGGCGCATTTTTTGGATGATTTTCTGGTATATGGGAAAAAAGAGTCTGGACAGTGCTTGTTACTTTTGGAAGCCTTTCAGGAGATGGCTAGGGAGTTGGGGCTGCCACTAGCAGAGGGGAAGATGGAAGGGCCCTCATCTATTTTGACTTTCTTGGTGATAGATTTGGATACACAGGCACAGGCCTGTCACCTCCCGGACAGCAAACTGCGGGAGCTACAGGGGAGGCTGAGAGTTCTCATAGGCAGAAAGAAGGTCACACTCAGGGAGTTACAGGAAATGGTGGGGCATCTGAATTTTGCTTGCCGGGTGGTAGCACCAGGTAGGGCCTTCTTATGGAGGCTATGCGAGGCCATGAGAGGCTTAAGGAGGCCTTTGCATAGGACCAGAGTAATGGGCGGTATGAAGCAGGACTTACTGGTTTGGAGCAAGCTTTTAGATGGCTTCAATGGAGTTTCGTTTTGGAAATCAGACATTTGCTTGGGCGCAGACTTCCAAGTTCAAACTGATGCCTCAGGTTCCTGGGGTTGTGGTAATTATTTTAGAGGTAGGTTGTGTTCAGGCGAATGGCCAGAGACATGGCATATGTCGGGTCTCACTCGAGACCTGACTTTTTAGATTTCCTATTGTAGGTGCAATAAGGCTATGGTCGGAGGAGTGGGCCAACTCTGTAGTATGCTTTTGGTGTGACAACTAGGCAGTGGTCCACGTCATTAATACGCTTTCCTCCCAGTCAAAGGAAGTCATGAGGCTGGTTAGAGCCTTCACATTGCTCACACTGCAGTTTAACATAGTAGTGCAGGCGAGACATATCCCGGGGCTAGACAACATCATAGTTGATGCCCTGTCTCGTCAACAGATGGAACAGTTCAGGGAGTTGGCTGCAGGAGCCAGGGATTGTCCTGAGAATCTTTCTCCAAAGGTCTGGCTAATTGGCGGGATGAAGCTGAGCATACAATAGGGCAGGCATTGGCTCCCAGGTAGAGATGGGGACAAATATAAAAATGAATTGCTATTTTCGATGAATATATCTGATTCGTCGTATATTCATCGATCCATATTCGTCAAATTTTAAGTCCCGACGAATACGACTTGATGAATATTTTCCTGGTTTTATTCATCGATCCGTCGATTTGTCAATATTCGTCTATATTCATTACCCTTTTTGGTGCCTCTCTATGCCATCTCTGAGCTTGCTGGTGCCAATCAGAAGCTCTGGCCGGAGGGGGGAGGAGCAACGGGCAGCGGAAACAGGGGAACTCTCAGGGCTCTGAGAACCCCTGGGTTTTACTCCGAGTCAGCAGACCCCCCAGGAAAGGGGGGGCAAGTTTTCCACAGGAGAGTGGACTTGTAGTAAGTGGAGCCTGGAAACCCCGAGATTCAGACTTGCAATCTGTTTTTTCGGAAGAGTTTCCTTTCCTCATTGCAACTGACTCATGAAGAAGCCATGATTAATGGTGAGTAGCTGCCCGGAGAAGGGGGAGGTATGAAGATTTATGACCTGACTACAGGAACAAAGACTAAATGAACTGCTATTTTTATGGCAAGTAACAGATCAGACGTTTTTTTTTCTTGGAAGCTAATTGTGGAAAAAGATCTCAAGCGGCATAGAATCTTGGTAATTCATGCAACTTTGGAGTTGTTTTTTTTACTGCGTCACAGCTAAGAGAACTGGGAAAAGCGAAACTAACTGTGTCTTTCCCCCCCCAACCCTCCCTCCCAAGAATGGGCTTTTCATAAATCTGAAGCTTGTGAACTTTAAATAACTCTAAACAATTTAACCTATGTGACTCTCTGTCGAGCTATAAAGGTGGATTATAAATCAAATAATCATCTTTACCACTAGAGTGCTTCTGCAGGACTTTGAGTTCGGGCCGGCTAAGGAACCATGAGGGTAATCTGAGCAAGTAGCTTGTTTGACTTTTATGGCCACGGTTTGGAGATAGAGTCTGAGACTCATTATTGGAATGTACAATGGAGGCCTATCTTCAGGAATTTCAAGAGAACATCATAAATCAATTCAAGGCGGAAATCACAGAAATCAAAGCAGAAATCAAGGAGATATTTCTTGGACTAGAAATTAAAATGAAGATGGGAGATAAACCGACTGAACTCACTGAACCCACAGAACAACTGCTATCGCATTTGCCATCATCGGAGAGAGAAAAAGAGACTGTTCTCATGTTTAAAAAGGAGGAAAGGAGGGGCTGGGATGAGGGAGGAAAGCATATTGAGATTGCCTTGATAGGGAAAAATGTAAAAGAGGAGAAATGGGCGAATTTGGGGGGAGAAATTTATGATCAGAGATCAGATAGATCCATGTTGCTCCAAAATCAAGACATTGATTATACTGAGTTGAAATTAGTAAACCGGATAGAAAATGCCTTAAAGAGATTTTACAGATGGCACTTTAAAACTGGCAAAAAGGAGGCAAGAGGCGAATCTGGGTCCTATGATACTGAAGCTGATAAGCAAAAATGAAAAGGGAGAAAGTCACTGGCTGATTAAATAATAAAACTCATTGGTTTGAGAGATACATATTTACATATAAAGTAGTATGAGTAATATACTATAAGCAATTCAGAAAATGCCTAAAAGAGATTCCATAGATGGCATTTTAAAACTGGCAAAAAGGGGCAAGAGGCGAATCTTGGACCTATGATACTAGAGCTGTTAAGCAAAAATGAAAAAGGAGAAAGTTACTTGCTGATTAAATAATAAAAATCATTGGTTTGAGAGATATATATTTACATATAAATTAACAGGAATAATATATTATAAGCAATGAAAGCTGATAAGCAAAAATTAAAAGGGAGAAAGTTACTTGCTGATTAAACAATAAAAATCATCGGTTTGAGAGATATATATTTACATTCAAAGTAACATGAGTAATATACTATAAGCAATTATGGCCAGGGAGGAATCTTAAGGATAGACAAGCATATGTAATTATGAATTTTAGAAATGTTGAGGATGAATAATAACATTAGATGCTTTTGTTTTTAAGGCACATATATAGAGATCAAACATGTGTGAATTACTATAGTGTTTCTATAGATAAGAATAGATATATAATACCTTTTTGTCTGCAAAAATGGAGATTTTTGAGGAATGTATCGTCCTGGCTTGGATCTTATTGGTGGATAAGCAATCTTAAAGATAGAATTAGGAATGCTTATGATGAGTATTGGATAGATGGTAATGCAGGTGAAAGAATTTATAAAATTATTATAAATTTAGAATGTTAGATACTAAATTAGATATTTTGAAATAGAGATATGAAATATAATATGTGTATATAACATGATGTAGTATGGGATAGGGTATAAGATCTACTGTAGTCAGAAGTATATAATGGATAAGCCTGTATGGAAAATACCTCCCCGCCTATATGTTGTGTCTGTCTTATATGTTTCTTTGTTTGTCTTATAGGTTTTTGTTTGTATGTATGTAGGTATGTCTTAAAAAATAATAAAAAACTTGTTAAAAAAAAAAGAAGCTCTGGCCGATCAGGAGATCCTGGATTGGCATGTCAAGCAGCCAATAGAACTGCTGAAAGTGCTGTGGGGGTGTACCTTTTTACAGAAGCTTTATAAACTTTTTCCCTGCAGCCATTTCCCACTTCTGTTCTGATTCTCTCAAGAGTGAGAACAGTTGCTGGTTGGTGCTTGAGCCATTCTTGTGGCTGTGCTTTCACTTCTGTGGCAGTAAAGCAAACACTTCTTTTTCTTATTTATTTTATTTCATTTATTTCATTAGTAGAACCTTACTGGGAATGTGGGGAGGGATTTCTTTAGCAGATTTCAGTTAGCTTAGGCTACTTCTTTTTTGAAGGCTTGTGTTCAGGCACAGTGGGTGGGGGTAATTTGGTGTGTGACTGTGTGGAATCCCTTTCCGCAATTTAATTCCTGAATGGTTGAGAATGTGTTCTGAGTGCTTCTAAAGCACCTTCAATAAATTCATTCTTATTTCATTAGACTTGGGGGGGAGGCCTTTGTTTAGGCAGGTCACATTTTAGCTAAACAATTAGTCCACTCCCCACCATCATTTAAAAAATAAAATTTACACACTCTCTGACCATCTCTAGTAGTTTTTCCTCTTAATTTTTCCTTCCGCTTCCCTTTATTTGTTTAGTTGGTTTGGCAGGCCGGTATAAGGGCAGTAGAAAATGAAGGGAAGTCTCCACCATGGGGTATCCAAGGGGAAGAAGCCTGTGAAGCTACATAGGCTAGGCACCACCACCACTGTTCCTCCTCCGGTGGCCTTGCAGGCAGGCATGGAAGCAAAGCTTCCAGAGGTGCCCAAAGAACTGCCACTCCTCTTCCTAGAGGCATCTGTGGAGTTACTGGTTTCCGAAGATCCCCAGTCTGAGCCAGAACCAGCAATGGCAGGGCAGGCTTCACAACGCCCACCCCACTCCTGTCCCCAGAGTCATCTCTTCCCTCCTCCCAAACCAGCAGCACTACTGGGACACAGAGTTCTTCCCAGGCCAGCAGCAGTCAGGGGCAGGCAGTGGGTCATCATTTTACCAAACATGGCAGAGGGGCCATGTGGGATCCTTTCACGGCGGTCAATAATGACCCACGGCTGGCACGCTGTAATGCCTGCCTTGTGGTGGTCCGGAGGGGGTCAGACCCCAGGCATCTGTCCTCCACCGCCCTCCACCAACATCTGGAGAGGCACCACCCAAGGCTCCTGTCTGGGGAAGGCACTTTGTCATCGCCATCTGGGGGAGGAAGGAGAGCAGCTCCAGGGGGAGATATGGGGAGGCAGAAGGAGGTGCCTCCTTCCAAAAGGGCAGTCATAGGGTTTTCTGGGGCTGGGAGCATGAGGCAGGCCACGCTCCATGAAGTGGCACCCATTGGGTCTGCAATGACCCTCAGCCTCAGTCGAATGGCAAGGCTCAGGAGGCGATCACTCATCTTGTTGCCAAGATGATTGCCCTGCTCAGACTTCCACTGTCCACCATGGAAGCGCCGGCCTTCTGCCAGTTGCTGCATTTTTTGCCCCCTGGTATGACCTCCCCTCACGGAGAAACCTCAGTTCTAGAGTTCTGCCCTTGCTCTATGACTGTGAGGGAGGTGGTCCGTGATCATCTTTCACGGGCACGGGGGCGTAAGGTACACTTCATGGCGGACCTGTGGTGCGGAGGTCAGCATGGCTACTTCTCGCTCAGAGCCCACTAGTGGCAGCCAGAGAACCTGAGGAGTCGCAGGGAATCGGCAACAGGGCTGCAGGGGGAGGCCCTTGTCCTGCCCCCAGGCTACAGGTCTGTTCTGCTGCAGGCACGGCACATGGAAGCTCAGTTGATGGGAAGGAACAACACCAATGAGTTCCTGTCCGCACTGCACGAGTGGGCACCGGAGGGGGAAGTCACCCGTGGCCACATGGTCATGGATGCTGAATGGAACGTGTTGGCGGCATTGAACTTGGCGGGCTTTGAGGGCATCGTGTGCATGGCACACAAATTACACCTTGTTGTGGGTGATGCCATTGGCCTGGGCAGCCACATGAAGCCCAAGTGAGACGCAGGCACCCGGGAGATGTGGGCACTCCTGAAGCAATGCCACCAACTGGTGGGCCACTTCTCCTGCAGCCTGAAAGCTCCCCGCCGGCTGTGTGACAGGGAGGAGGAGTTGGGTCAGGTGACCCACATTCTCCTGACAGACCTGCCCACCAGGTGGAACTCCACCTACACCATGGTGTCCCTCCTGGTGGAGCAGAAGGCCATTTTGGAGAACATTATATCCCCCATGCTCATTCTGCCGGGGGGGGGGAGAGGTGGGCATCAATGCAATGGATTGACTGGCCCTCTCCCAGATGGTGGAGGAGCTCAAGCCTTTGTCAGGTTATATAAAATAAGCCAAATAAAATGGAACCTGAATTTTACAGCCATGAACACTAAGCACAGAGATCACGTACAAAGTGTTAGCAGGTGTGCCTGACAAGGACACTGGAATACACATCTTAAGGGTGAAGATGATGTAATGTCTCTGACAACCAATTGGACAGTTATAGTATATCTATCAACTGTGGAATGATTTCTTCTCTTGGCTAATGTAAATGGTTGTGGACTGTAATGCTGTTGCTGCTGTATATATATGTAAATAGACTTAGTTGCTAAAAGTCTATTGTCTCTGCCTCATTTTCTTGACTGCTGGGACTGGAACAAGGAGCTTCTGGAACAGACGCTGCTAAAAACTGAGCCACTCTGAAAGCCTTTCCAGGAAACCACTGACATCTTGTGTGGTTATACAGCTAGCCTGGGGCAGGTCATCCCCCTGATTCATGCCCTCAATCGGTCCCTGGAAGCTGCTGTGGCAATCCTCCCTCCTTCCACGGACAAGGGCTTTGGTGAAGAGGTGGCAGGCAGGTGTGCGGAAGCAACTCTATCTATAGGGACACAGCTTACCGCATGGCCTGCCTGTGTGATCCTCGAATCAAGGGGGGCTTGGCAGCACGCACCTCAGACCTCGAGGAGTGGAGAACGGAGCTCTCCACTGAGGTCCGCAGGGCGTTGGGCACACAACGCTTGCATGGGGAGATGGGAACGTCAGGCCATGAGACAGAGGAGGGGCAGGGTGGTTTGCCGGAGGCACAGGGAAGGATTTCAGCTAGTGAAGGCCCCAGTCCCCATTACTGGAGCTCTCTGGTGACCTGGGCAGTTGCCGCAGAGGAAAGTAAGGCGGCTGAAGAGGATCCGGTAGAGACGATGGTGTGGGAATAACTAGCTGAGCCCCTCCCAGACAGATCCCCTCCATTTCTGGTCATAGAGTTGTCCAATGTGGCCATGGACTTCCTTTCCATCCCCCCACCACCAGCATCCAGAGCGAGCACATGTTTTCCCATCTCGGAGACATACTCCGACCACGCTGCTCACGTTTGGATCCCATTAGTGTGGAGAGACTGTTGTTCATCAAGGGGAACGTTCCCTTGTTGGGTTTCCCCTCCCTGAACCCAAAGAGGTAGGGTTCCAATGACAGTCTCTCTCCTACCACACTGCCGGCCTGCTGGCCTGCCAGCCTGTCTGAGGCCCAATGACTCTATAATATGTCTGCCAGCCCGTGCGCCCGTCTTTCTGCCCGCCTCCCTGCCTGCCCACCTGCCCACCTGCCAGTCCTCCTGAAAAAAAATGCCTGCCTACTTGCCTGCCAGCCTGTATACCTGCCCCTCAGTCAGAAGTCCAGCTGCTGATTCCAGCCTTCTTGGGCCACGTTCTGACCAAGTCCTGCTGATGATGATTCCAGCCTCCTCGGGCCAAGTTCTGCCTCAGTGGCAGGGCCATACTCTGAATGCCAACATGGCAGGGCCAATTCCACCCTCCTCAGGCCATGTTCTCAAGTCCAGCAGCCAATTACAGCCTCCTCGGGCCATGTTCAGCCTCAGTGGCAGGGCCTTACGTAACCCGGGAGCCCAAATGCCAACTTGGCAGGGCCCAACACAAAGGGGAAGCCCAAATACCAACGTGGGAGGTCCCCACCTGACAGGCTACATTCTCAAGTCCTGCCTGCTGATTCCAGCCTCCTCAGGTGACATTCTGCCTCAGTGGCAGGGCCGTACCCCACCTGGAAGCCCAAAGCATAGTGGCAGGGCCCCACCTGACCTGGGAGCCCAAAGCATAGTAACAGGGGTGTACCCAACCCGGGCGCCCTGAATGCCAATCTGGCATGGGCGAGGCCTTCCTGGGAGCCCAAAACACCCCATTTTAAATATGTAATTAGTTCTTTTTGGAGGCTTGCGTTCAAATTCCACCTTGATAGCAAACACCTCCCTCTCACTCATCCATGTGGCAGATTTCTGCCACTACACCACCAATGCCTCCCCCAATGTGTCTCCCCACGCTATCCCATAAGATTCATATTGGTACCTGAGATGTCAGAATCCCACATCTTGGGAGATCTTGTCTGCCAGCCAGAAACTCAATCACCCCCAAGACCTCATCTTGGCCATGATGCCAACTGCCTAGAGAAGACCCCTGCCAAGATGCCTGATGCCTGTGATCTTCCCTAAGAAGACATATGCTCCGCTGCCACATGCCTCAGTGCCTGCTGGGGCCAAACTCTACTTCACTGCCAAATGCCTCAGTGCCCGATGGGCCTAACTCTGCTTCGCTGTCAAATGCCTGAGTGTCCGATGGGGGCTAACTCTACTTCGCTGCCAAATGCCTCAGTGCCTGTTAGGGCCAAACTCTACCTCAATGCCACATGCCTCAATGCCCGCTGGGTCAATCTCAACCTCAATGCCAAATACCTCATTGCCCGCTGGGGGAAAACTCTACTTCACTGCCAAATGTGATGCTACTGAAGACAAACTCTACCTCAATGCCATGTGCTTCAGTGTGCCTGCCGGAGACAAACCAAACTACCTCAGTGCCAAAGATCTCTCATTCTGCTGGGGCCAAATCAAACTCCCTCAATGCCATCCGCTTCTGTGCCACGTGGTAGACTTTACCAGCTGGCTCTGTCACTTTCCAAGGGAGACCCAATTTGTGGGTGAATAACTCAGATGTCTGATATCCAATCTTCACCAAACTTAGCAGGCTTTTTCGGGAAAGACATAGGAAGCATCTTTGTGATGTAGGATTCTCTAAGTACTTGGGGAAAACTTTCCTGGGGTGTCCTCCTTATGACTATATAACTCATGGGTCCGGAACCCAATGTTCACCAAACCTGCTGGCCTTGTAGAAAACCGTCTGAGGAAGATTCCCTGCACATTTGGTGTCTCTAGGTGCTTAGAGGCCAGTTTTATAGCATTTTTAAAGAGAAAACAAATTGACGAATTGATTCATCAATTTGTCAGAGAACATTTGTAAATTTGTATTCATTGATTCATTAACTTTTATGAATCACAAGAAATCACTTTTTTTTAATTCGTCTCCATCTGTACTCCCAGGACTAGTAAAGGGTATTCAGCTGTGAGTGTGGAGTTTCAAGAATTTAGGGTTAGTGTGCGATTGCAGACTATTTGGCCAGCCCTGATTGAACATCTGCAACAATTTGCAATATATCTGTATTGGAAGGGCTTATTGCCTAGTTCCATACAGGGTAAGATGTAAGCTTTGGCCTTTTATGTGAAAGTATGGGGCTACCCTGATTTCACAGGTAATTATCGCATTAGAAAAATGATAGAGGGCTGGAGCAAAGAAAGGGCCAGGCTTCCGGATGATGGATTACCTTTTACCCCTGCAATTCTGGTGCAGCTTAACCAAATTTGGGTGGATATCTGCAGGGATAATTATGAAGTTGCACTATTTAGGGCAGCATCATTGGTGGCCTTTTTCGGAGCCCTTCGAGCCAGTTAGGTTGTAGCTGGAGGTAAAATAGATAGGACACAAGAGTATTACAGAAAGATGACGTAGAAGTGGTAGGAAACAAGGTTTGTATGTGCATAAGGCGCTCTAAGACAGACCAAAGAGGAAATGAGTGGATATCACATTGGGACAGTGTTTTGTCAGGGATATATGCCCCGTTTGAGCTGTAGAGACATACAGAACATTAAGGAGAGAGCATCGCAGAGCATTTCTTTTGCCATAGCGATGGCCTCCCGCTGACTAAATACCAGTTCTGGAAGGGAGCAGAGCTAGCGCTACAACACATTGGTTTACCGGGATGGCATTTAGGGACCCATTCACTTCGGATAGGAGCAGCCTCTACTGCAGCTGCATTGGGATATGGTCCAGAAGATATCGAAAGGATGGGTTTTTGGTCATCAAATAAATTCCAGTTGTATGTTCATACACTACCACAGGTGTAGGTCAATTGCTGGCCGTTTTTGAGTTTGTTTTACAGATGCAGGGAGCATCAGTAGTCGGAGGTGGATTTTGATCGTGGGGCATAGCTTCATCTTTTTCGCAGCACGCTATGCAGAAAGATCATCTCCTTGGGGATGCAAGGATCTGGACACCACACTTCAAGAAGGATGCTGACAAATTGGAACAAGCTCAGAGGAGGGCAACAAGGATGATCAGGGGGCTGAAAATCAATCCCTATGAGGAAAGACTGAAAGAATTGGGCATGTTTAGCCTTGAGAAAAGAAAACAGAAGGGTGATATGATAATTCTTTTCAAATATTTGAAACACTGTCATACAGAGGACACGCAACAATGGGCTCAAGTCACAGGAAGCCAAATTTTGATTGAATATCAGGGAAAACTTCCTAACTGTTAGAGCAGTATGACAGTAGAACTAAATACCTCGAGAGGTGGTGAGTACTCCAACACAGGAGGCGTTCAAGAGAAATTTAGAGAACTACCTGGCAGATCTCCTTTGATTTGTACTCCTGCATTGAGCAGGGGGTTTCATTGATGGCCTTATAGGCCCCTTCCGACTTTACTATTCAATGATTCTACAATTCTGTGATTGATAAATTATACTAGAGTCTCTGCAAGTTCAGGATGGACAGGTCTCTGTATATGTAAGAAACCATTTTCAATTAATTTCAGTAGAGAACAAGTTGATATTGCTTGAATTCTGAGCAAAGACAAGCTAGCTGCAACAGGCCATTCAACACCTGCTGCATTCTTTTATTTTGTTCTGGTTTTTTTCAAAGCCAAGTCCACAGAAGAGGTGTTAATTTTCTGCCCTCTAATTAGCCCATGAACTTGTTCTGTTTACCAAATGTCAAGGAGCAGCTGTAGGCTGAGGGAAGAATTCACTATAGCCTAAATTCATTATAAGAACCTTTCCTCATGCTCATAACTGCTCTTTGACCAGCAGGACTATGTCTGTTTCATATGTGAGAGTTTGATCACATGCCAGTAAATGTGAGCTGTCTTGTGAATACAACAACAGGTGATACGGTGACTTTGTGAGCAGCTCAAGCATTTCCCACTTCCAGCATTTCCTCACAAGTGAAATAATTTGAAAGAAATAGTAGAATGTGCATAGGGAGAAGAGATTTTGTTCTCAGAATGGTAGCAGTTTTAGTGTTTCTTCTTAGCATTCTGCCCCATACTGTGGCTGAAACACATCCCGTTCTTCCCATGGCAAAGATCCATTCTGTTGAGTGTAGGGTGAGTGAACCTTTCTTTCCTTCACATGAGTTTTCTAAGCCAGGAGACTTTGTCATTGGACAGATATCTTCCATGTTTTTTCTTCGGGAGTCCAGCACTGATTTCAGCCAGAAACCATCTTTACAGAGGACCAAACATCAATTCACGTAAGATGTCTTCTCCTCCTCCTCATAGGCTTTAATTAAACCAAATCAATCTGGATATATGAAGCAACAAACTACTGCTTTCCTGCTGTATAGTATGTAAAGTGGCATACTAAGCTACAGGAACATGCCTCATTTATTTCATCCACTATGGTTTCTTCAGGAGATCTTTTTAATTAATGAGAATTTCTTGCACTTCCATTAACACTTGATTCTAATGTCATTTAGATGTGACATGTATTTATATATTTTAAAAAATCTTACCCCACCTTTCTCCTCGAAAGGTAAGGTCTTTATGAACTCTGGCTGTTCTTTTTTATGTAAACAATGGGAAGAGTGCCAAGTCTAGAAGCCAGTCTTTCACACACCAACATTTTCCAGGGTCCACATCAACAAAGGAGAAACATTAAGAGGGAGGCTCGAAGTGCCCAGCATTTCATTTTCAGTTTTGAATAATGGTATTTGTGGGGTCTCAAATAGTGCAAGGGCAGGTCTGAACTTTTGCGAAGATGAATGGCTGCTCCTGCACTTTTCCAGAAGCAGCAATTTGCCAGTTTTTGGTGCAAGATCCAGAGGATCTTCGAAGGGATGCAATAGCCTTCGGGAGCTGTGTTCAGCCCCAGGGTCACACTTGGTCCAACTTGCTTGTTATGCTCCTTTGTTTTCATCTATGTTGCATGTCATACATCTTCCCCATTTAATTTCCTTTCTTGCTTTATTTCCATCTTTTTCTCCCCTTCAAAATCCTACTGCTTAATTTTTAAAATATTCTTGAGTTGTTAATATTTTAGAAGCATTCTATTAAGTTATTCTGTATCCTTTTTGCCTTGGTGCTAGACCATTCTCTTTTTTCCCCTGTGTTGTTTGCATCAAACAGGTCAGTACTTCTAGTAGTATACTCCATATACATTCTTAGTATTTGATAAAATATATTTTATAGATTTATCTTCCAGTACCATCATGTATTCTTGATTCCAAATGCAAGATTGTATAAACTGCATTTGATTCAATGTGTAGCTAAAAGTCTGAACGAATGGGTTTTTTAATTCAGCCTGCGAATACACATCAGATGGAACAACATTAGATTTATTGTGATCTGCAGCATTTCAAAATGGGTTCCTGCTGGTTACTGCTGGAAAAATTGTTGTAGCCTGCAGGCAATATACCACTTTCAGGAGTCAGCAGGAGCAGCGGCACCAAAAGCTCTGTTTGCTTGGAGTTCCAAGAGCAGAAGCTGCCTTTGAACTGACAAGGTGCTAACTGGAAATGTTCAGCTCTTTTTAAAATTTTAATTTTCTAAGTCACCTAGCAATAAGTTGTTGACTTGAAAGCTTTGGAAGGAAGGAAGGAAGGAAGGAAGGAAGGAAGGAAAAGAAAGAAAGAAAGAAAGAAAGCTTGTTTGAATACAATATTGAGGAGAACTACCATTGTATAAAGCAATATATACAAAGTGGGTATAATCTGTATAGGTTTAGAGATGCTAGCTAACGTGTTTTTTTTGGGGGGGGGGGAATTGTTGTTTTAGTGGTTCAGAGTAACTAGATGAAAATATTCACAAAAAGGCAGATGAGAAACATTCTAGGATGTTGACTGAAGCCACAGACTCTCTAGCTAATACAAACCAGGGAGACATCAATTTTGGTGTGAAAATATATTCCGAATGCATTAAATTGCGTGAAGGATGGAAGCTTCTATTCCTGAGCACCTCAAGTGAATGCCAGATCTCCTACTTTATATGAGCGCCTCCCTATTTTCATAATATTTCAGTTCTATATCTGTAAATAAGGGAGATGTCAACCTCCCATGCCAAAAAACCAGGAATGCCCTAGACATTTCTCTGCAATAAATTTATGCCAAATGCTGGCAATGTTCAATTTGTCTAGAGCTGGATCGGGTTGAGTTTTTCTGAGATAGGACAAAAGTGGTGGAAATCTGCCCTGGATGCACTAATGGATGGCCTGCACCTCCATTTCCATTTCGCTTTGAAGCAATGTGCTCCTTGATAGTGAAGATATGAATAATTGTGACCTTAGATGGTGGAATTCCAGAAACAGTAGATATATGAGACCTTATGTCCCATGTAAAATACAGCTGCTAAACACAGTTTAGAAGGGCAGTTAGTGTCACAGGACATATTTTCAAACTATTAGAATTCTAAGAAATTTAAGCAATTTCTTCTGCTGTTTCACTCAGTATATAATTTTTATTGCAGTGTACTACCTAAGAACTATCAGCATATCCTAGCCTTGGCATTCGCTGTACAGGAAATCAATGAAAACCATAACATCATACCTAATGTCACCTTGGGATTCCACGTTTATGATAGCTACTACAATACAAGAATGATTTATAGGACTATCCTGGATTTGCTTTATCCATGGCGTAAATCTGCTTCCAACTACAACTGTGATGTCCACAACAATATGATAGACATCATTGGGGGAGTATATCTTGAAAACACCTTCCACTTTGCCACCATTCTCAACATGTATAAAATTCCAGAGGTAAATATTTTGGTTGGAAATCCTGAGGTGTCCTTAGCACAGACGTTTCTTTTATTTCACAACAGTGCATGTGAATGAGTTGCATAGCCATTCTGTGAGCCATGCGGTAGAGGCCACATACTGCCCACCCTGACTAAACATATTCTGCAATCTTCTCTGAAAACCATTTTTATCATGTAACTGAAAGCAATGTTTTAATAGTCCAGGTGTCTAAAGAGAAGCATGGCATATTGTGCCATTTAAATCATACACAGAATATTTAAGCCTTCTATGCCCCTTACACAGCTCTATGTTCTCTTTCAGTTTGTATCTAGCTCAGACGACTCATGGCCCGATGAGAAAAAACGACTGCCTTCCTTGTATCATATGACCCCAAGTAACATCCATGAGTACATGGGGCTGGCCCAATTGTTCCTCCATTTCAGATGGACATGGGTTGGACTTTTTACAATGGATATTTCCTCTGGAGACAGATTTTTGCAAGAATTAGTTCCACTGCTTTCTCAGAGCAAGATCTGCATTGCTTTCATAGCTGAAATGAGAACATGGACTTTTGCTGATAAGTTGCCAGACGTTTTATATATGGAACTGGGTAAAAATTCTGCTGTGCTTGCAAGAAAAACCAAGGTGTTTGTTGTCTATGGTGGTCCTCTAGCAATGGATTTTCTGAACTGCTATTTTCATACGGCCCTTCTGAATTTGCCCACTGGAATAGTATGGATTGTGACAACTCGCTGGGAATTCACCCTGCCATCCATTCCTAGGTGCCATGATATACAAACTTTTCATGGTATGCTATCCTTCACAATCCACTCAAAGGAACCTCTTGGATTCCACACTTTTCTTCAGAGTATCAATCCTTCTTGGGCAAAAGAAGATGGTTTTATCCAAGACTTCTGGGAGCAAGCCTTCAAATGTTCCTTGAAAAATCTCAATCTGCAAGAAGGTGAGGGGACCCAGAAACTCTGCAGTGGAGATGAGAACCTGGAGACCCTTCCTGGACCTCTATTTGAAATGAGCATGTCGGGCCACAGCTATAATATTTACAATGCTGCCCAAGCTATTGCATGGGCCCTGCACTTCATGTATGAGAAATCCCTCTCCAGGTACAGATCACGGGGGCTGGAGAGAAGCGGGCACCCTGGAATCTACACCCATGGGAGGTAATATCAGAAGAAAGCACAGCTTTTCATTCCTGCTTTGGATAAAATGCCAGACCTTACAAGTCCATGAAAATGTACATATACCGTACTGGTTTTTCTAGGGTCCATGTCATGACCTTAAGGTTGGGTCTGATGAATTGTGCTCATTATTACAAGAAATAGAAACATGAGTGGAATAGGTTTGTTGGCTTTTTGCACTTGGCAAGTTTTTAAGTACCTGAATCTTGAACTCTCAGAATAGAAGAGGTAGGTTTAGGGATACTGCATGCAATTTTGAAGGTGCACATTCCAAGAAAATAACTTGGTTAATTAGAGTAGACCTTTGATCTAGAGGGGCAGGATAGAAATCCAATAAATAAATAAACAAATAAAATAACTAATTGACATTTGATTTTGAACAGTGATCTTCAATTTAAGACGTTCTCTTTGCCTTTTCTCCTTAAATATATTACTATGCTTACATTTATTTGCCTCTTTTTCTGGTTGCACTTGAAAGGGAGGTTGTGTGAGGTTAGAGGGAACACATATTACATTATCCTAGTAGGAACAGAACTTTTTCTTTTGAAAAAAAAATCCCACCTATTGTACATGATTGCCTTAAATTCTAACTAATCTATTATACTGTTACTCAGGTTTTAGTCTACTTTAATTGTTCAATGGATTCTTCTTCTGGTTTCTGGTTTGGAGAGCTGCTTAGAATTTTCTGCAAAGGAGGTATAATACACTTCCTTAGAAAACAGAACAATGGAAAAATAATTATAGCATGTTCCTACATGCAAGCTCAGTACAATGCCAAATCCCCTGTCCTCTGCGGTCCACAAAAGTATGGCTATGTGGCAAATGACAGAATTGTAATGAGTGTGATTGGGTGGAAGATGCAAGGGAAGGGAATTATGATGTCCCTAAAAGTGGCAAGCTCCAGGAGAGATGCTGAGGGAGAAACGACACGGGATGAGTTCTGCTTTTAGCACCATGTGCTGTTTATACTGTTCATGTTATATTGGGATGTCTACCTGCTTTACATTTACCTGGAATAGATTACTATAGTAAACTCTTTATCCGACCACTAAAAAAAATTAAACAACATGCAAGCTTTCACAGATGAAATCCACTTCCTCAGGCTAAGCACACCTCCTTCATGGATAGTATAGGAAAACTGTAGACAAACGTCAAAAAACTGATGTTACCTGTCTGTGAAAGATGGTCCAGAGATGATTCAGGTCGTCTTAAGGCTGCCAGTTACCCTGTGATTGCCCCCTCACACTCCCACATTGCTTGCTTGAAATGTTAAAAAAAAAATTTGTTTGCTCGGGAGCTAGGGAAAGACAACACAAAGATTTCTCATTTTCTAGCAAATATTAGGGGTAAGAGTTTGGTTCATTCACCAGATAGAAGCATTCAATTGTGCTAAATTAAAAGTCATATTAATGCTTCTAGCTGGTGAGCATAAGGAGATATTTCTTCAAAGTCTAATCATCTGTGCTTGGTGTGAAAAATGCATGTGGCTGGTGATGGGAGCCCACAATGTCTTCTAGGTGCTGCTGTGTGTGGCCATTTATATTATCTTATATGGTTCAGAAAGAACAAAGGGAAGGCTGTGTGACTCCAAAAAATTACACAAATGCAAGCATGGGTGATAACTTTTATTGGACCACTACAGAATTTAAACAAATATGTAACATCAATTTTTGGACTCTTGTCTCCAATGGGTCTGCATTATCCATGTGCTTAACCTGGGAAAGTGGATTTCATCCACAAAAACTTGCTATTTCTATAAATTTTAGTGCTCCAATAAAAGATAACACCCACTTTTGCATTCTTGTAATCTTGTAACAGAAGAACAAAGCAGCCGAAAACAGTAGGGGACTGAGAGATGGAAAGTCAAGGAAAAGCCCAATCTCTCCTGGAAATGCCAGTCAAGAAGCCCCTGTGAAAGAATTCTACATCCATGTAATCAGTAGCCATTTTGTGAGGGAAACAGGTTACAAAGAACAGAAAGAGATTGTTATTCAAATCCTTTTAATTTTCAGGAGATATGGTGAGTGTACATTGGAGATTTGTTTTTCTTTTTGCTTATAAGAAGTTGCAAATACCAATCCAATTGACATAGTGCTTGTGTGTGTGAAATTTGTGCCATGGTGTGGGGTTTGGGTGTCATATATTACAGCAGCATAAAGAAAAGGAACCAAGCTCCATTATATCCCATCTTCTGTTTTGTACTTTACTTCTTTACGCTGCTGGATCTTGTTTTTTCAGAGGTGTGCCTTATTCTTCTTTCTGTATATTCTGACCATTTGTGTATCAAATGAAGCAAGCAGAAAGCATAGAACACCCTGGGGTAGTGAAGCTACTAACCAGGGGTATTCATTTCCATTCAACAGACATTTTTGTTCATTGAATTCAACAAATGTGGGTAAGGTGCATGGCTTCTGAGGGTGGGGTAGAATGGAGGGAGAGACAAAGGAATGAAATAAAAGAAGAGCTTTGCATGTGCATTGGACCAAAGCAGTAGTTGATGACACTGAGATTCATCCACATCCCATGCCAGAGAACTTTATTTTACCCCATTACCAAGGGTGTTTAAACATGATTTGGAGAAATTCAAATACATGTAAGTGCTTTGAAATATTTGGATACTATGAAGTCATTTCTACACATTATTATATTAATTCCACTCTATTTTATTAATCCATCCCCCACCCCAACCCTAGAATTCCTCCTTTTCTCTCCTTGTGTGGGCTTTCCTTTTTGCGAGAAAAGTCTCTGGAGAAAACTTTAGCCAGTTCAGCTTTAGTCTGGACATGCCCTTTCAGAAATAAATGCTTGAATTTTTCCTTTTAAGTATTGTAACACCTTGTGGCTTTTACTCTTTCTCTGTTTTCTTTCTGTCTTCCACTTAGCTCCACTACTTTTTAAAGGGTATCTCTTTCAACAACAGTGCTGGAGAGACAATACATTTTGGTGAAAATCGAGTGTTAACTGCGGGATTCGATATTATCAACTGGATAACATTCCCCAATCAATCTTTTGTTAGAATACAAGTTGGAAGGTGGAAAACTCAGGGTCCTGTAGAGAAAAGACTGACTCTTCAGGAGGAAAACATTGTGTGGAACAAAAACTTTAACCAGGTGAGATGGGATGGACAGAAAACTCATGGCTTCACATGAATTGCAAGTGAATTCTTAGAGTTTGCATGTATTTTAAAGGCCTTTTCTTTTTTGTTATTAGTTGATGCAGCATTGTTCCTTTGCCATAAGTAATCAATCAACTCAACATTAATTTGATTTTTGTACTCCTGAAACTATTAACACTACTGAGAGATTTAACACAGGGCTTTAGAATGTCCTGGGTCTCAGGAATAGGATTTTGGGAGAAGCAAAGTATTTATTAGTAAATGAATTTTCTGACTCTGTCCGAATCCATTGGTTCTGAAGTAACAAGTAACACATAAAGATGGAATAATATTCTATTTTGAATTTGGCCTCTTAGAAACCGAGCCGGAAATAAAGAGGTGACACAAAATCTGTAGATTGACAGACAGGCATATTCATTTAGTTTGTGCAAAAATAACTAAAAGAGGTGGGAATTGATAGATATGTCTACCCTAAATGTAGCATACAACTAGTACATCTGTTCAGATAAATATCTTATCCCTGAGAAGCCACCGCATTTTCCTCTTTTTCTGCTCTTTGGGCTATGCCCATGACCAGAGTTTCTTTCCATTGTTATACCTACCCAGATCCCAACAACTCTACACAGATGATCTTGCTGAGCCACAAAATCCATCCATATCTTTCCCCTTGGTCACTGAGTGACATATATCATTTAGGGATGTAACAGTAATATACCTGGGACATATCCCTAGAATAATGCCATAATGGGGACTGGGTGTTTTTCAGAAGCTGGCTCTACATAAGCAACCCTTGACCACTACTAAGTGGAACCACATTATTCTAGGTAACAATAGTAATGCCACTAGTAGCTTCGCTAAAAACTTACCAGTACAATGCTGGCAAATATGCCCACTATTTTCAAGGCGCAAATCACCCCAAACTCCTAGCTGTGTCCACAGAAAGATGACAGCAAATCTTACATGGACCCCTTGGTTATGGGTGTCAGTCACACAATGTTAAAATTGCTCAAGAATGCATGTTTAGAAGTGTGTGACAAAGATTTTTTAAAAATGCAGCCCCTCCGAGCCATAGGGCTGAATGCATACAGAAAAGAGGAGAGGTGTGTTTCTTTGCTATTAATTGCTAATGATTTGAACTCACTGACACAAAAGGTTCCCTCCCAAGCACTTAACCTATAGAAAGGCGCATCATTATAGACTAGGGTATAAGGGAGAAAATTCACTGAAAAAGCAAGCCATTTCATTAAAATATGATGCATTTAAAGCATGACTTTTTACATGGGATTTGAAAAGCAGCAGCAGCATGTTTGGTCAATCCTTGGCTCTTTCCTTTATAGGGGCTGCCTGTTTCTGTGTGTAATGACAATTGCTCCCCTGGTTACAGCAAGAGAAAGAAAGAAGGGGAGCCATTTTGCTGCTACAATTGCATTCCCTGTCCAGAAGGGAAGATTTCAGAGCAGCAAGGTACGAGTGTAACTCCTTTTCAAGTCAAGCATGTGGCAATCCCAATTTGTTTTGTTCGTGTTTACTGGCCTGATGAGTCATAGCATACGAGCGGAACAGAATTTGGGCTGGGTTTCATACTGATAAAAGTCATTCTCTGGTCTGAAACTGTCTTCTTCCAATAACCCACAGTCATCATTGTACCGGTAATCATCCTGCCCTGCTTGTGTGTGTTGTCTTCATGCAGAGATAAACAGGGTTTTTTTCACAAATTCACACTCAACAGAAAGTTTCAATAGACTAGAAACAGTAAGACTGTAGTATCCATGAGAGATTGGGTCCAGGACACCACCCTGCCGGTGCTGGTAATACCAGATAAACAAAGGGCTTATTTCATTTTCTCTGGTGCCTGCACATGGTAGAGAGAGGGAACCCCGGCCCAATCTTGCCAAGGGACTGGGTTTCCTGCCCTCCTGTTCTCAATAGATCCTTCCCTGAATCTAGAAAGGGCCACCTCCCACATGCCCCCCGCATCAGTCCTGGTAATACATTTGGGGAACATTTATTTCTAGGTTTGATTTCTTTTCCATGCAGCAGATAAGTGAATCAGTGGATACTCATCCCGCAAATAGAGGGGTCCTATTGTATTTCAATAGTGAAAACGGTGTACAAAGATTTATGTTTCTAGCTCTCACTATATCAGTAAGACAACTACATCTCATGGAATCCCACCCAGCAGTTTCGACTCATTTGGACATCAACGGCAGAATCCCCCTCTAAACATGGCCAGTTAATAGGATTCAGTAGGGTCCATTCAGAATTGTGTGCTTCTGGCTTTTATCTTTTTGTGAACTTCTCAGAAAAGCAGACAAACGAGCTGTTTGCAATATTCATGAGAATCATTCATTCATTCTTTGCAAACATGTATTTACTACCTTTCATCACAGTGACTTTAAGATGGTTTACAAAAACTCAATCTATATAAACCATACACGCTAATAGTAAACAAAAACAGAAGCATAAATATATGGTTAAGATATGGATAGAAGGGTGGCTGGACAGCCACACCTGTTTGTTCATCCACATAGGTTCCTCACCCTATTTTGGAGGCAGTATTAAGAAAAGGATAAACATGTCACTTTAAGATATCTTTATGATATCTGTGGATGAGTTGCCTGGGGACGGCAAGGTTGACCTAGACAAGCTCAGGCTGGGGGGAGATTTTACATGGGGGCTTTCAAATTCTTAGCTAATAAACTCATGACAAAGTCCTTCTCTTATTTTTCTAGATATGGACATCTGCACTGAATGTGCAGAAGATTATTATCCAAACATGAAGCAGGATCAATGCATTCCTAAAGTTACAACCTACCTGTCATATCATGAGCCTTTGGGGATCACTTTAGCCTTCTCTTCTGTGGCTTTTGCTCTCATCACAGCTTCCGTGATAAGAACATTTACCAAAAACTGGGAGACGCCCATCGTGAAAGCCAATAACCGAAGTCTCACCTACACTCTCCTCGTCTCTCTCCTCCTCTGCTTCCTCTGCTCCTTGCTTTTTATTGGTCAGCCCCAAAAGGTGACCTGTCTTCTCCGACAAGCGGCTTTTGGTATTGTTTTTGCTGTTGCCATTTCCAGTGTATTGGTAAAAACCCTCAATGTACTTCTAGCATTCATGGCTACCAGGCCAGGCTCCAGGATTGGAAAATGGGTGGGGATAAAACTGACCAGTCTGGTTGTTCTTTCCTGTTCTTCAGTTCAAGCAGGCATCTGTGCAGTTTGGCTGAGCACATCTCCACCACACCCTGATAAAGACAAGCATTCACTGAAAGGGAAGATCATCCTAGAATGTAATGAAGGCTCAGCATTCATGTTTTATTGTGTCCTGGGCTACATGGGCTTCCTTGCTGTTGTCAGCTTGTTTGTGTCTTACCTGGTCAGAAAGCTACCCGATAGTTTCAATGAAGGCAAATTTATCACTTTCAGCATGTTGGTCTTCTGCAGTGTTTGGTTGTCTTTTATTCCAACCTACCTGAGCACCAAAGGGAAATACACAGCAGCCGTGGAGATCTTCTCCATCTTGTCATCCAGTGCTGGCCTTCTGTTTTGCATCTTTTCTCCCAAATGCTACATCATTGTATTTAAGCCTGACTTGAACAGAAAGCAACTCATAAGGAGAACGGATTAAAAAAGGATGGAATTGATTATTTCTTTCTTCCATCTGCTTCCATCTTCCAGGAGGCCCGTCCATCAGTCCCTCAGGCCCCAGAGTGTGGTCACCCAGCCCCCCATCATCCATTGCCAATTTCAGCCTAGAATCTACAGTACTCTCTTAGACAGTTGAAATTCAACTAATAAAAACAACAATCATTATGTGCTTTCTGTTTCATCAATTAAAAAATTCAGTGTGAAAAACAACAGAATTCTTGCATGAACACCAAATCAATTGAGTCAAACATTTTGACTCCAGCCAGAAGAATCCCCACTAAACATAATCAATGGTAGAAAATTACAGTATTATAACTCCAATACACATGGCGAGTCAAAAACCTCCCACTCCTGAACTAAATAATAAATAAAACATTACATCTTTGTGCCAATTACATAGCAATGAAATATCTCATAACTTCTTGACACACAGTACTACTAAGGATGTTCCAATCACATGATGCCTGGCAAGAAGTAGTTGCTCGTTAAGCCAAAGGAAAATGAATGGTATCTGCTTATGGGTATCCTTCTGTGTGAGCCTACTCTCAATAATAAGTTTTGGGCAAATTATATGGCAGGAAAAATTAAATAGGGAATTTGATTGGGGACATAGAAAATATAAAATGCAGAAAGTTGGCATTCAAATTGTATTATACTGCCCAAATATGGTTTAAGGAAGTTACACTAAGGGGGAATATTCCCAGACAAGCTATTTCAGCAGGTAGCTGAGTTGACCTACAGCTGTCTGGAGAAACCAGCATTGCTTACCCACGAGAGAGCTAAAGCTCTGCGTCATAATGTTTTGACTAACTGAAAACATCAAAAGTATTTAAATAGAGATTTCTATCATGTTTATGGAACATCTCCAAAAGGACAAGAACATATAACAGAGATCATCTCATAGAGTGCATCTCCCAAGAACCATGGGAACCTGTGTTTTGCAAATAAGTAGGAAGGTGCAGATGGACTGAGAGCAGCCAGGAGATAACAATGGAAATCACATAGATCAAGGCTGACAAAGATGGGTGAGCTTTTCCCTTTTAGACAATTTTTTTTCTGTATGTCAGCTACAGACCTAGAGCTAAATAATGCTTTTCATTTTGTATTTTCTTATTATAAGAGCTCTGATGTTCTTTAAGGTAATTTTAAGAAAGATTTTGAAGCTTTTAAATTTATATTTCTTTTTCCTTTTAAATGAAACATCATAGAGCAGTATTCTCTGTCTTTATAGGCTATGAGCTCCTTGGTTTTAAAGTTTTTGTATTTTGATTCAAACATGACTAAAGTTCTTGTCTGGGCTTTGTATAGCTGAAAGCTCACAACTGAGATGTATTTTCTGACTTAAGTATTTGTTCAAAGCTTAACTTCAGTTTTATGGATTTTTAGTATTTTACGCTTACAGTTTTTGCATAACTGTATGACTTTTGGATTTAAGCATATGTGCCTACAAGTTCTGGAGTGAATTAACAACTCCAGCTAGCATCCTGATTTCTGCCTCCATACCATGCACCCAACCATCTCCTGAAGCAGTTTCTATTCTGCCTTTCGTCATGCCACCCAGGAAGGGGTGTGTATGAACGTTCCTCCTGTCAGGGATCAAGGACCAGGGGTGTGTGGCCTCCAAAGAGCAGTGTGCCTCCAGCCTGCAAAGCCCCTGACAGTTTGCCTTAAGAGCCATTCTGACCAAGCTGTACTTATTAATGTTGGGAGTGAAGTAACTCCTTGGCGCCCAGAAGACTGTGTTGATCTATTGGACTGGGATCTGTGGCTCATTGCAGAAGCTGGACCGAACTGGGGACTTGTCTGTTACCTGCCCAAAGGAGCCTGGCTCGACATGACCTTCTTCCTTCCCCAGCTTTGGTCTGATAAGAACTGTGCTGTGCCCAGCCCAGAGGAGCCCAATCTTGTTAAGGCGTTTTTTATTTACAGGCCCAGAAGATCCTGGCTCTACAAAGGACTATGTACCCATTGTATGTCAGAACCTGAGTCTGCCAAAGCCTATTTCTGTTCAGGGTCAAGCCATACCTGATTCTGTAAAAGACTTTTGGTGCAAGTTGTTTTCTCCCTTTAATAAAGTTCCTTCTTCTGCAAAGACTCACCCTATCATCATGGAAGGGATGACTGGGGCGGCTCACACTGAAAACACAACATTTGTGATTCTTGAATGTGTTTTATAACAGAACAGGCAACTTCTGAGAGGCTGTTTCCCATCCACCCCCAGTGTTTGGTGGGCTGCACCACAGCCTCTCAACTTTTCACATCTTGGGAGAACTATTTGCCATTTAAAGGCAACAAATGCACCCTGATTAGTCAGAATTAGGAAGTGACAAGCTGGTGACTTCCAGTTTCTAAAAAAGACTAACTCTGGATTAAATGAGGCTGGAAGGCAAAATTAAATTTAAATGGCATATTTCATTCCTTGCAGATTTTATGCTGAAATTGGGGGCGGGGGAACCACACCCTGGGGCCTGAGAGAGTGACGGAAGGGCCTCCTGGAAGATCTTAAAAACCAGATGGAGTTGGGTGTCATCAGCACACTGGTGGTACCAGACCACAAAATTCTGGACAGCCTCTTTCAGGTTTTTCATCTATATTTGAATTTGTATGGGGAATCATGGAACCCTGAGATGTGGTGCTCCCGACCCTCTTAGGGATCGCAGGGCAGTCAGTCAGAGAGTTCTCTGGCTCTTATGTACCATCTTTATGCTGGATCGAGTCCCTAGATCCCAGCAGTGCATAGCATAAGCCCTTTAAAGAAGTCTGACCTAAAAAGAACACTTTGCACTTTGCTCAGAAACTTAGCAAGTACAGGCACCTGGGCTTTGTGACTCCTTAGAACTCACAACAGCTCAGTGAGGTAGGACTCTGAAATGTAGCTAGTTTGTGGCCTGTCCACTTCCTGGATTTAGCCAGACCTTGCTGTTCAAGAGACCAGTCCTCAATAAGGAATTTTTAAGATTAAATTTTTATTAGAAAAATAAAGTTTCATAGAAAATCAGTTTATATTGCCAAAGCAGTAGCACTCAGAACATATTCAAAGATCATTGCAGTTAAATAAAATAACTATTTCCCATTTAAAATAATAAACTACTAAAAGCTAATCTAGGGTAGGCTATAGAGTGCTAGCCCCCCTTCTGTTTCTTTCTGCTCACTTACATCCTCTCCCCTTCATGGAATCAAACAATACCAAAACTCCATCATCAGTCTCCATCCATCATCAGTAAGAGAATAATAGAATAAATGGAACCTTTGCACATAACATATTCTCCATTTTCTACTTTCCCCAAACTCCTCCCTTCTTCCTGGCCCATCTGGCTGTTGACCAATTAAGTTTAAGAGGTTGTACCACCTCTCCACACCCATTATTCCCATGAGAGTCCAGGTGTTGTTATCTCTTCTCCAATTAGCTTGGAATGTTGAGTCTCCACGGCTTCTTGGTTTGGCCTTCATGATATCTCATTCCTGGCTGTAACGGTCTCAGCAAAACATTCTCATGGTGTCTAAGAAAAACACATTCTAAAGCCTCTCAAACCATCTCCACACAGAACCATTCTGACTCCCTTTTTATATTACTTTGATTATATATCCCATTATATTTCTTTGACTGCATATCCCATCATCATGACTCCACAGGCTAATGGTCAAGGTGTTGAACAGGAGACCCCCAGCACCACTACCATTCACAAGGTTACACCATGCCAGGTAAGATCCCAGAAGTTGGCTCCTTTTTTCATCAGCTAAGCTCTTCTCACTCAGACACAAAGCAATTGTCAGGGCCACAAATCCAATCAAAGGTTTCTCTCATATAGAATTACCTGGTGGGAGAGGATTCCAGAAGATGAGAATATGATTTGCACTATGGTTACTGGGAGGAGACAGAAATGAGAACTGCTTGGATGAGGCTATAGTCCCCCTGTGCCAAAATATTTTGAAGGGCTTTTTTGGACTTAATGAAATGCTGAACAAATGTGTAAGTAGGTGCAACACAGACAGTGGAGAAACATACACACTAGAGGTGGGCACAAACCTCAGTTTGGAGGTTCGTGCCATTTCATCAGAGCGGTACCAAAAGTGCCGTTCGTTGACTTCCCCCATCCCTTTCCGCTTCCCCAGCCAGCATGTGCTGCTTTTCTTCTGCTCTTTGTGTGATTGTCCAGTCACAGCAGGAGCATGGACTTCCCTTCTCCATCTCCTCCCGCTGCTGCCCACTCAGATGAGGAGGCGGGGCAGGGATTCCTGCAGCGCTGCCTTTGAGTGGGTGGCTGCTGCAGGAGATGGAGAAGGGAAGTCCATGCTCCCGCTATGACTGGATGATCTCACAAAGAGGAGGAGAAAAGCAGTGCAGTGGGGAGTAGGTGAGCTGGCAAGGGGAGACAAACACATGGCGCCACCACAAACCTCCAAATTGAAGTTCATGCCCATCTCTAATACACACCATTTAACCTCTCAGTTAAACTAATGTCACCACGCCCACTACGCCAAATGCAGACTGGAAACCTTCCACTGAAGGACGCACAATTTCTGTGTTATAGTGTGTGGGTAGAGATGGGGCCTATGATTGGATAGTGGTTTGGGCATGATCCTCCACAAAAATCATGCAGATCCATGAGGATCCATGCATAAGATTCATGTTTTTGCAGCATTGCAAAGCCATGCACTAGGCTACCCACGATTTCTGTGTTGTAACCTATGGGCACAAATGGGGCCTATGAGTGGACAGTGTTTTGGCGATGCTCCTGCATAAAAATCCTGTGGATCCAGGAGCATCTCTGACTTATATTGGCATTTTGCACTATGGAGTTCTGCTCCATGTGTTACACATCCTTTGACACCACAGTGTGCATGGTTAGGGCATGTGGCTTTGTGGCAGAGATGGTGAAATGCGACATTAAGTCGGCATTTCATCTTCTGCCAGTACATTCAGGCGATTGTGATGTGCTGGGCTTCTTCTTTCAAGGAGCATATTACATAGATAGGGCCCTCCCCATGGGCAGCTCTATCTCCTGTGCTGTGTTTGAGTGTTTCAGTTCCTTTTTGGAGTGGAACCTTAGGCGCAGGGCAGGGCTAACCAGGACGGCCCATTATTTGGATGATTTTCTGGTATATGGGAAAAAAGAGTCTGGACTGTGCTTATTGCTTTTGGAAGCCTTTCAGGAGATGGCTAGGGAGTTGGGGCTGCCACTGGCAGAGGAGGAGACGGAAGGGCCCTCATCTATTTTGACTTTCTTGGGGATAGAATTGGATACACAGAAACAGGCTTGTCACCTCCCGGACAGCAAACTGCAGGAGCTACAGGGGAGGCTGAGAGTTCTCATAGGCAGAAATAAGTGATTATCGCATTAGAAAAATGATAGAGGGCTGGAGCAAAGAAAGGGCCAGGCTTCTGGATGATATATCTCCTTTTACCCTTGCAATTTTGGTGCAGCTTAACCAAATTTGGGTGGATATCTGCAGGGATAATTATGAAGTTGCACTATTTAGGGCAGCATCGTTGGTGGCCTTTTTCGGAGCCCTTCGAGCCAGTGAGGTTGTAGCTAGAGGTAAAATGGGCATAGCTTCATCTTTTGGGCTGCCTGCTATTCAGAAAGATTGTCTCCTTGGGGATGCAAGGATCTGGACATGACACATCAAGAAGGATGCGGACAAATTGGAACAAGTTCAGAGGAGGGCAACAAGAATGATCAGGGGGCTGGAAACCAAGCCTTATGAGGAAAGGCTGAAAGAATTGGGCATGTTTAGCCTTGAGAAAAGAAGACAGAGGGGTGATATGATAACACTTTTCAAATACTTGAAAGGTTGTCATACAGAGGAGGGGCAGGATCTGTTCTTGATCATCCCAAAGTGCAGGACACGCAACAATGGACTCAAGTCACAGGAAGCCAAAATTTGATTGAATATCAGAAAAAACTTCCTAACTGTTAGAGCAGTATGACAGTGGAACTAAATACCTCGAGAGGTGGTGAGTACTCCAACACTGGACGCATTCAAGAGAAATTTAGAGAACTACCTGGCAGATCTTTTTTGATTTGTACTCCTGCATCGAGCAGGGGGTTTGGCTTGATGGCCTTATAGGCCCCTTCTGACTTCACTATTCGATGATTCTACGATTCTCTGATTCATAAATTATATTTAGAGTCTCTGCAAGTTGAGGATGGAGGGCTCTCTGTATCTGTAAGGAAACCATTTTCAATTAATTTCAGTAGGGAACAAGTTGATATTGCTTGAACTCTGAGCAAAGACAAGCTGGCTGCAACAGGCCATTCAACACCTGCTGCATTTTTTTGTTTTGTTCTGTTTTTGTTTCAAAGCCAAGTCCGCAAGAGAGGAGCTAATTCTCTGGCCTCTAATTAGCCCATGAACTTGTTCTGTTTACCAAATGTCAAGGAGCTGCTGTAGGCTGAGGGAAAATTTCACTATAGTCAAAATCCATTATAAGAACCTTTTCTCATGCTCATAACTGCTCTTTGACCAGCAGGACTCTGTCCATTTCATATGTGAAAGTTTGATCAAACACCAGTAAACGTGAGCTGTCTTGTGAATACAACAACAGGTGATACGGTGACTTTGTGAGCAGTTCAAGCACTTTCCACTTCCAGCTTTTCCTTAGAAGTGAAATAATTCAAAAGAAATAGCAGAATGTGCATAGGGAGAAGAGATTTTGTTCTCAGAATGGTAGCGGTTTTAGTGTTTCTTCTTAGCATTCTGCCCCATACTGTGGCTGAAACACATCCCGTTCTTCCCATGGCAAAGATCCATTCTGTTGAGTGTAGGGTGAGTGAACCTTTCTTTCCTTCACACGAGTTTTCTAAGCCAGGAGACTTTGTCATTGGACAGATATCTTCCATGTTTTTTCTTCGGGAGTCCAGCACTGATTTCAGCCAGAAACCATCTTTACAGAGGACCAAACATCAATTCACGTAAGATGTCTTCTTCTCCTCCTCATAGGCTTTAATTAAACCAAATCAATCTGGATACATGAAGCAACAAAATACTTTTTTTCTGCTGTATAGTATGTAAAGTGGCATACTAAGCTACAGGAACATGCCTCATTTATTTCATCCATTATTATTTCTTTAGGATATAGTTTTAATTAAATGAGAATTTCTTGCACTTCCATTAACACTTGATTCTAATGTCATTTAGATGTGGCATGTATTTATTTATATATTTTAAAAAATCTTACTCCACCTTTCTCCTCAAAAGGCAAGGTATTTATGAACTCTGGCTGTTCTTTTTTATGTAAACAATGGGAACAGTGCCAAGTCTAGAATCCAGTCTTTCACACACCAACATTTTCCAGGGTCCACATCAACAAAGAAGAAACATTAAGAGGGAGGCTCGAAGTGCCCAGCATTCCATTTTCAGTTTTGAATAATGGTATTTGTGGGGTCTCAAATAGTGCAAGGGCAGGTCTGAACTTTTGCGAAGATGAATTGCTGCTCCTGCACTTTTCCAGAAGCAGCAATTTGCCCGTTTTTGGTGCAAGATCCAGAGGATCTTGGAAGGGATACAACAGCCTTCGGGAGCTGTGTTCAGCCCCAGGGTCACACTTGGTCCAACTTGCTTTGTTTGTTATCCTCCTTTATTTTAATCTATGTTGCATGTCATACATCTTCCCCATTTAATTTCCTTTCATGCCTTTTTTCCATCTTTCTCTCCGCTTTGAAATCCTACTACTTAATTTTTAAAATACTGAATTATTAATATTTTAGAAGCATCCTATTAAGTTATTCTGTATCCTTTTTGCCTTGGTGCCAGACCATTCTCTCTCTTTTTTCCCATGTGTTGTTTTCATGAAACATATCAGTGCTTTTAGTAATATAATCCATATACATTCTTACTATTTGATAAAATACATTTTATTGATTTATCTTCCAGTACCATCATGTATTCTTGATTCTAACTGCAAGATTGTATAAACTGCTTTTGTTTCAATGTGTAGCTAAATGTCTGAGTGAATGAATTTTTTTGATTCAGCCTCTGAATACACATCAGATGGAATAAGATTAGATTCATTGTTATCTGCAGCATTTCATAATGGGTTCCTGTTGGTTGCTGCTGGCAAAATTGTTGTAGCCTTCAGACAATATACAATTTTCAGGAGTCAACAGGAGCAGAGGTACCAATGAAGCTCCAACAGCAGAAGCTGCCTTTGAACTGACAAGCTACTAACTGGAAATGTTCACCTCTTTTTAAAATTTAAATTTTCTAAGTCACCTAGCAATAAGTTGTTGACTTGAAAGCTTTATAAGGAAGGAAGGAAGGAAGGAAGGAAGGAAGGAAGGAAAAGAAAGAAAGAAAGAAAGAAAGAAAGAAAGAAAGAAAGAAAGAAAGAAAGAAAGAAAGAAAGAAAGAAAGAAAGAAAGAAAGAAAGCTTGTTTGAATACAATATTGAGGAGAACTACCGCTGTATAAAGCTATATATACAAAGTGAGTATAATCTGTATAGGTTTAGAGATGCTAGCTAACGTGTATTTTTTGGGAAATTGTTGTTTTAGTGGTTCAGAGTAACTAGATGAAAATATTCACAAAAAGGCAGATGAGAAACATTCTAGGATGTTGACTGAAGCCACAGACTCTCTAGCTAATACAAACCAGGGAGACATCAATTTTGGTGTGAAAATATATTCCGAATGCATTAAATTGCGTGAAGGATGGAAGCTTCTATTCCTGAGCACCTCAAGTGAATGCCAGATCTCCTACTTTATATGAGCGCCTCCCTATTTTCATAATATTTCAGTTCTATATCTGTAAATAAGGCAGATGTCAACCTCCCATGCCAAAAAACCAGGAATGCCCTAGACATTTCTCTGCAATAAATTTATGCCAATCGCTGGCAATGTTCAATCTGTCTAGAGCTGGATCGGGTTGAGTTTTTCTGAGATAGGACAAAAGTAGTGGAAATCTGCCCTGGATGCACTAATGGATGGCCTGCACCTCCATTTCCATTTCGCTTTGAAGCAATGTGCTCCTTGATAGTGAAGGAATAATTGTGACCTTAGGTAGTGGCATTCCAGAAACAGTAGATATATGAGACCTTATGTACCATGTAAAATACTGCTGCTAAACACAGTTTAGAAGGGCAGTTAGTGTCACAGGACATATTTTCAAACTATTAGAATTCTAAGAAATGTAAGCAATTTCTTCTGCTGTTTCACTCAGTATATAATTTTTATTGCAGTGTTCTACCTAAGAACTATCAGCAGATCCTAGCCTTGGCATTCGCTGTACAGGAAATCAATGAAAACCATAACATCATACCTAATGTCACCTTGGGATTCCACATTTATGATAGCTACCAAAATATAAGAATGATTTATAGGACTATACAGGATTTGCTTTATCCATGGCGTAAATCTGCTTCCAACTACAACTGTGATGTCCACAACAATATGATAGTTGCCAGACTTTTTATATATGGAACTGGGTAAAAATTCTGCTCTGCTTGCAAGAAAAACCAAGGTGTTTGTTGTCTATGGTGGTTGTCTAGCAATGGATTTTCTGAACTGCTATTTTCATACGGCCCTTCTGAATTTGCCCACTGGAATAGTATGAATTGTGACAACACATTGGGAATTCACCCTGCCATCCATTCCTAGGTGCCATGATATACAAACTTTTCATGGTATGCTATCATGGTATCATGCTAGCATGGTATGCTTTTCATGGTATGCTATCCTTCACAATCCTCTCAAAGGAACCTCTTGGATTCCACACTTTTCTTCAGAGTATCAATCCTTCTTGGGCAAAAGAAGATGGTTTTATCCAAGACTTCTGGGAGCAAGCCTTCAAATGTTCCTTGAAAAAGCTCAGTCTGCAAGAAGGTGGGAAAACCCAGAAACTCTGCAGTGGAGATGAGAACCTGGAGACCCTTCCTGGACCTCTATATGAAATGAGCATGTCGGGCCACAGCTATAATATTTACAATGCTGCCCAAGCTGTTGCATGGGCCCTGCACTTCATGTATGAGAAATCCCTCTCCAGGTACAGATCACGGGGGGCTGGAGAGAAGCGGGCACCCTGGAATCTACACCCATGGGAGGTAATATCAGAAGAAAGCACAGCTTTTCATTCCTGCTTTGGCTAAAATGTCAGACCTTAGAAATTCATGATAATGTATACCATACTGATTTTATAGGGTCCATGTCATTACCTTAAGATAGCGTCTGATGAATTGTGCTCATTATTACAAGAAATAGAAACATGAGTGGAATAAGTTCTTTGGCTTTTTGTACTTGGCAAGTTCTTAAGTACCTGAATCTTGAACTCTCAGAGTAGGAGAAATAGGTTTAGCGATACAGCATGCAATTTTGAAGGTGCATGTTCCAAGAAAATATCTTGGTTATTTGACATGTGATTTTGAAGTGACCTTCAATTTCAGACATTCTCTCTGCCTTTTTTCCTCAAATGTATTACTATGCTTATATATTTTTTGCCTCTTTTTCAGGTTGCATTTGGAAGGGAGGTTGTGTAAGGTCAGATAGAATACATATTACTCATGTTATTCTAGTAGGAACAGAAATTTTTCTTTTGAAAAAATCCTCCCTATTTTACACGATTGCCTTAGATTTTATCTAATCTATTACACTGTTACTCAAGTTAAAGTCTACTTTAATTGTTAAATGAATTCCTCTTCTGGTTTGGTGAGTTGCTTAGAATTTTCTGCAAAAGAGGTATAATACACTCCCTCAGAAAAAAGAACAACAGAAAAATCGTTAGAACATTCTCCTACATGCAAACTCTGTACAATGCCAAATCCCCTGTCCTCTGCAGTCCACGAAAGTGTGGCCATGTAAATAACAGAATTGTAATGAGTGTGATTGGGTGGAAGATGCAAGGGAAGGGAATTATGATGTCCCTAAAAGGCGCAAGCTCCAGGAGAGATGCTGAGGGAGAAAAGAGACAGGATGAGTTCTGCTTTAAGCAACATGTGCTGTTTATGCTGTTCATGTTATATTGGGATGTCTACCTGCTTTACATTCACCCAGAATAGATTACTATAGTAAACTCTTTATCGGACCACTACAAAAATTAAACAAAATGCAAGCTTTCACAGATGAAATCCACTTCCTCAGGCTAAGCACACCTCCTTCATGGAAAGTATAGGAAAACTGTAGACAAAAGTCCAAAAACTGATGTTACCTGTCTGTGAAAGATGGTCCAGAGATGATTCATGTCTTCTTAAGACTCCAAATTACCTTGTGATTGCTCCCTCACACTCCCACATTGCTTGCTTGAAATGTAAAACATTATTTTTTGCTGGACGGCTGGGGAAAGACAACACAAAGACTTCACAATTTCTAGCAAATATTAGGGGTAAAAATTTGGTTCATTCAACAGATAGAGCCAGTCAATTGTGCTAAATTAAACGTCATATTAATGCTTCTAGCTGGTGAGCATAAGGAGATATTTCTTCATAGTCTAGTCATCTGTGGTTGGTGTGAAAAATGCATGTGGCTGGTGATGAGAGCCCACAATGTCTTCTAGGTGCTGCTGTGTGTGGCCATTTATATTATCTTATATGGTCTAGAAAGAATAAGGAAAGGCTGTGTGATTCCCCAAGATTACACAAATGCAAGCATGGGTGATAACTTTTACTGGACCACTACAAAATTTAAATAAATATGTAACATCAATTTTTGGACTCTTGTCTCCAATGTGTCTGCATTATCTATGTGCTTAACCTGGGGAAGTGGATTTCATCCACAAAAGCTTGCTATTTGTTTAAAATTTTAGTGGTCAAATAAAAGATATCACCCACCTTTGCATTCTTGTAATCTTGCAACAGAAGAACAAAGCAGCTGAAACCAGTAGAGGACTGAGAGATGAAAAGCCAATGAAAAACCCAAGCTCTCCTGGAAATGCCAGTCCAGAAGGCCCTGTAAAAGAATTATCCATCCATGTAATCAGTAGCCATTTTGTGAGGGAAACAGGTTACAAAGAACAGAAAGAGGTTATTTGAATCCCTTTAATTTTCAGGATATATGGAGAGTGTACATTGGAGATTTTTCCCCCTTTTGCTTATAGGAAGCTGCAAATACCAATTCAATTGACAGAGTGCTTATGTTTGTGAAATTTGTGCCATAGTGTGGGGTTTGGGTGTCATATATTACTGCAGCACAAAGAAAAGGAACCAAGCTACAGTATATCTCATCTTCTGTTTTGTACTTTACTTTTTTATGCTGCTGGCTCTTGTTTTTTCAGAGGTATGCCTTATTCTTTCTATATATATTGTGACCATTTGTGTATCAAATGAAGCAAGCAGAAAGCATAGAACACCCTGGGGTAGTGAAGCTACTAACCAGGGGTGTTCATTTCCATTCAACAGACATTTTTGTTGTTTGAATTCAACAAATTTGAGTGAGGTGCATGGCTCCTGAGGGTGGGTTGGAATGGAGGGAGAGACAAAGGAATGAAATAAAGGAGGAGCTTTGCATGAGCATTAGAGCCAAGCAGCAGTTGATGACACTGAGATATATCCACATCCCATGCCAGAGAACTTTATTTTACCCCATTTCCAAGGGTTTTTAAACATTAAATAATTCAAAATACATGTAAGTGCTTTGAAATACTTGGATACTATGAAGTCATTTCTACACATTATTATCTTAATTCCAGTCCAATTCATTAATCCATCCCCCACACCAACCCAGGAATTCCTCCTATTCTCTCCATGTTTGGGCTTTCCATTTTGCCAGAAAAGTCTCTGGAGAAAACTTTAGCCAGTTCAGCTTTAGTCTGGACATGAAGAGACGAAATCTGGTTAGACCTATACCTGAACGGTATATTCCCTTTCAGAAATAAAGTATTGTAACACCTTGTGGCTTTTCACTTTCTCTGTTTTCTTTCTGTCCTCCACTTAGCTCCACTACTTTTTAAAGAGTATCTCCTTCAACAACAGTGCTGGAGAGACAATACATTTTGGTGAAAACCAATGATTAACTGCAGGATTCGATGTTATCAACTGGGTAACATTCCCCAATCAATCTTTTGTTAGAATACAAGTTGGAAGGTGGAAAACTCAGGGTCCTGTAGAAGAAAGGCTGGCTCTTCAGGAAGAAAACATTGTGTGGAACAAAAACTTTAACCAAGTGAGATCAGATGGACAGAAAACTCATGGCTTCACATGAATTGCAAGCGGATTCTTAGAGTTTGTATATATTTAGAATTTTGGGTTTAGAATTTTGGAAGAAGCAAAATATATATCCGTAGAAGAATTTTCTGACTCCGTCAGAAACCTTATCATTGATTCTAAAGTAACAACTAACACATAAATATGGAATAATATTATATTTTGAATTTGGCATTTTGGAAGCGGAGCCAGAAATCAAGAGTTGACACAAAAAGATGTAGACTGACAGACAGGCACATTAATTTAGTTTGTGAAAAAATAACTAACGGGGGGGGGGGGGGGAATGCGTAGAAATGTCTACCCTAATGTCTACCATAAATCTAGCATACAACTAGTACGTCTGTTCAGGTAAATATCCCTGAGAAGCCACCGCATTTTCCTCTTTTTCTGCTCTGTGGGCTATGCCCATGACCAGAGTGTCTTTCCAATTGTTATACCTACCCAGATCCCAACAGCTCTACACAGATGATCTTGCTTAGCCACAGAATCCATCCATAGCTTTCCCCTGGGTCACTGAGTGACATAGATCATTTAGGGATGTAACAGTAATATACCTGGGACATATCCCTAGAATGATAATTCCATAATGGGGATTCAGGGTGTTTTTCAGAAGCTGGCTCTACATAACCAACCCTTGACCACTACTAAGTAGAACCACATTATTGTAGGTAACAGTAGCAATGCCACTAGTACAATGCTGGGAAAAATGCCCACCATGCTCAAGGCACAAAAGACCCCAAACTCCTAGCTGTGTCAACAGAAAAGTGATCAGCAAATCTTACAAGGATCCTATAATTACGAGTCAATCTCACAAAATTAAAATTGTTCGAGAATGCATGTTTAGAAGTGTGTGACAAAGATTTTAAAAAATCCAGCCTCCCCAAGCCACAATGCTAAACACATAAAGAAAAGATGAGTTTCTTGCTATTGATTGTAAATAAATGCTTTGAATTCACACAAAAGGTTCCTTTCCAAACACAGCCTCTAGAAGGGAGCATCATTATGGACTCAGATATAAGGGGGAAATTACCGAAAAAGCAGGCCATTTAAAAGCAGAGGGTTTAAAATCAGCAGCATCTTGTTTAGTCAATCCTTGGCTCTTTCTTTTATAGAGGCTGCCTGTTGCTGTGTGCAATGACAACTGCTTCGCTGGTTACAGCAAATGTTCGAGCCGCTGCTGAGCCAAGCTTCAGCAGCGCGGCTTGTCTTTGCCTCCCTCCCCAGATAGCGTGAGACTTTCAGTCTCACGAGATCGGTATGTGGGGAGAGGGGAGAACGTTAGGTTATTTAAGGGACGTTCCCCCCTCTCCCCTCCCTCTTCCTTTTCTGGCATCGGTCAAGGACAGAGCCCCACTGCTCAGTGCTATCACTAGCTGCGTCATTGTTTGAGGCCTACAAGGCAACATCGTTCAGGAGTTTGTGGGGGGTAGCATCGGCTCCCTCCCATGGTTTGACACCGATTTTATTTACGTTGTGTTGTTGTGCATAACAATTGTCTTACTTTATTTGACTTATTTAATTTTACTTGATTCTTTATTTCTTTAAATAATTAGTTTTGTGTTGTGAAATTTAGAAGTGGGAGGGTGGTGCCACGACCACGCGGCTTGCGCGGATTGTGCTTTGGGGCGATCGGAGCTTAGGACTTGAATAAATTTTAGCTTTTGGAAGAGAGCTCGCAAGTCAGAAGGGCCGGGAAAAGGGGGCCGCTGCATTCAGGTGCCAGTCCAACGCATTGCCTTAGGCGAGGGCCGGGTAGGTAAGAAGCAGCTGGGGAGCGGCGCAGCCATTTGGATCAGCCGTTGGGTCGCTGACGGTGCGGCCGCTCAGTTTCTTGGCAAGTCAGCTCCTAGGGAAAAGAGCTCACAAGGCAGAAGGTCTATAAAAGGGGGCTGCCACATTTGTGTGCCAGTCCGACACCTTACCTTTGGTGGGGGGCCGGGGTAGGTAAGAAGCCACTGAGGAGCGGCGCAGCTGCTTCGCGCGGCCTTTGGGCACTTGCATTGCGGCCGCTTGGCTTCTCAGCCGTTTGGCGCTTCGAGCTCTTTCTCCCCCCCCCCCATCCTCCCTCCTCCAGAGGGTGTTTGGAATGCCCTGGTGGTGCATCAGAGGAATAGCGCTACGTGTTTAGTGGTCAGGAACAGCAAGTTCGGGTCACGAGGCACCGTATTCAAACCAACCTTTTGATTTTCATTGGCCTATTCGGATTAGAGACTTAAAAAAATAATAATAATAAATAAATAAAATAAAATAAAAAATAAAAATAAAAATAGAATAAAATAAAATAATATAAAGTAATAAATCATCATCATCATCATCATACATTAAATAAAATATTATAGAAATATAAGAATAAATAAGTGGTTATTTACAACTTTGTGCAGTTGTCCAATGTGGCTTGGCAACAATCCCCTTCCTGTTTTCATGCAGGGCTGATCTGGAGCAACAGGAAGATATTTCTTTTTTCACATAGTTATCTGCGTTTTGTGATTGATTGTTCAATTAAATTGCTACCATTATTATTTCCATGACAGCAGGCTGTCTTAACTGCAGCCTCCCCTCTCAGGCTTAATAATATATTATAGTCTATGACCAGCAAAAAAAAAAACATTAAACACATGTACAGGTTACATTTATAAGGCAGTCACAGTGCTAAAACAGAGGGAAAAAGAGCTGAAGGAAAGTTATAGCTTAAAATCATTATCCATTAAATCTTTATGTTATCTTGCATGCAGCTGTGAGAAATTTTGCTCTGGTAAGTGTAATTTGGGGATAAAGGCCAAAAAGTAGTTTATGTAAGACCTCTGTTTCAAGACAGCCCAAAAACCAGTTAAGCAAAAGAAGGATAAACTAAATATGTGGTTCATGATAGAGCCGGCAGTGTAATATTAGGTGTGTAGCTGACGAAACCAGAGTTAACCTCGAGGCAAAACCCGGAGCCGGAGTCCCGGAGGCAGTTCGTGTCGTTCTGGCAACTCCTGCGACGTCGCTGTTACCAGTTGTATTGGCTCTTGCCTTTCCACTGGACTATCTCAGTGACGTGGAGAGGGGGGATTTGCTGCTTGGGTAACAGCCTATCCTCCATATTATTTTACCCAGGCTTCGTGCTCTGGAGAGGACACTCCAGCTTCGCATACAGCGTCGAAACAACACGGGAAGTAGCAGTTACCGGTTATAAGTCTTTGCTCGATTGGCGTAGAGCATGACGCCAGGGGCTACTTCTGACGGTGGGAGAGGTCATTGCACCTCACTAGGTAGATACCGCCCGCCTTAAGCTGGGCAGCCCCCAGCCAGTAAGGTGCTACCTCGCCACGGTCTGTTAACCTCACGGGGTGTGTGGGGGTTTAGGGTAAAAGCCAACAAGCAGATCGATAACCCTGCACCATGCAACAATCATAAGAAAACTTCTGCCCTAAAGCTGGGCACCTGGAATGTACGGACAATGACCCCTGGCTTTTCTGACCACGGCTTTTCTGACGACCTGCAGGAAATAGACGATGTGCGCAAGACCGCTGTCATCGACATGGAACTGAGCAGACTGCAGATGGACATTGTTGCCCTGCAAGAGACGAGATTGCCAGACTTGGGATCTGTCAAAGAAAAAAACTTCTCATTCTTCTGGCAGGGAAAACCATTGAATGAGACCAGGGAATATGGTGTTGGCTTTGCAGTCAGAAATACTCTTCTGAGATCCATTGTTCCACCTACTGTGGGGAGTGAAAGAATCCTGTCTCTGCAGCTCCACTCATCAGCGGGACCAGTCACCCTCATTAGTGCATATGCACCAACACTGTCATCCACTACAGAAGTGAAAGATAAATTCTACGACGATCTGGCAGCTACTATCAAAAAAGTCCCTGAAAGAGAGGCACTGTTCATTCTCGGAGACTTTAACGCTAGAGTTGGTGCTGATCACACTTCTTGGCCCACTTGTCTAGGCCGTTTTGGCATTGGAAAGATGAACGAAAATGGCCAACGCTTGCTGGAGTTTTGCTGTTATTATGGTCTTTGCATCAGCAACACATTCTTTAATACGAAGCCTCAACACAGAGTTTCCTGGAGACATCCAAGATCCAAGCATTGGCATCAGCTCGATTTGATCCTCACTAGACGTTCTAGCCTTCCTAGTATTACGATCACACGCAGCTACCAGAGTGCTGATTGCGATACTGATCACTCCCTGGTGTGTAGTAGAGTAAAACTGCGAACAAAGAGATTATATCACACGAAAAAGGAAGGAAGACCACATATTGACATCAGCAAGACTTGCGATCAAAGAAAAGTGGAGGAATTTGCCCAAGCGCTTGAGGAAACCCTTCCAGGCCCGGCTGATGCAAATGCACCTGAACGATGGGAACATTTTAAGAACGCTGTGTATAACACCGCCTTGTCCACATTTGGCAAGAAGACCAAAAAGACGGCCGACTGGTTCGAAGCCCATTCGGAGGAGTTGATGCCAGCCATCGAGGATAAGAGGAGAGCTCTAGCAGCATACAAAGCCTGTCCTAGCAAGTACAACTTGCAAGCTCTTCGAGCTGCTCGTAGCCAAGTCCAACAGGCTGCCAGGAGATGTTCCAACGATTATTGGCTTCAGCTCTGCTCTCAGATACAGATAGCAGCGGACACAGGTAACATCAAAGGAATGTATGACGGTATCAGGCAGGCTTTAGGTCCAATACAGAAGAAATCTGCTCCCTTGAAGTCTGCTACAGGCGTGATCATCCAGGACCGAGCACAGCAGATGGACCGCTGGGTGCAACACTACTCTGAGCTGTATTCCAGAGAGAATGTAGTAACCGAAGAAGCATTAAATAACATTGAGTGCCTGCCTGTCTTGGAAGAGTTGGACAGCGAACCAACCTTAGCAGAAATAAAAGCGGCCTTGGATTCCCTCGCCTCCGGCAAGGCACCTGGAAAGGATAACATCCCTGTTGAAGTGCTGAAGTGCTGTAAAGAGACCATCACTACCGAGCTGTATGAAATCTTTTGTCTTTGCTGGAGGGAAGGTGGAGTACCACAGGACATGAAGGATGCAAACATCATCACATTGTACAAGAACAAAGGAGACAGGGGCGACTGCAATAACTACCGTGGCATCTCTCTTCTCAGCGTTGTAGGGAAGCTGCTTGCCCGTGTTGTGCTGAAGAGGCTCCAGGTGCTCGCAGACAGAGTCTATCCAGAATCACAGTGTGGATTTCGAGCTAATAGATCCACCACTGACATGGTATTCTCCCTCAGACAGCTGCAGGAGAAATGCAGGGAACAACAACAGCCACTCTTTGTCGCCTTCATAGATCTCACAAAGGCCTTTGATTTGGTTAGCAGGGATGGCCTTTTTAAAATACTTCCCAAGATTGGATGTCCATCTCGACTCCTTAATATCATCAGGTCCTTCCATGAGGGAATGAAGGGCACTGTAGTTTTTGATGGTTCAACATCAGATCCCTTTGACATCCGAAGCGGAGTGAAACAGGGCTGTGTCCTCGCACCAACCCTTTTTGGGATCTTTTTTGCTGTCATGCTGAAGCATGCCTTTGGAACTGCAACAGAAGGTGTCTATCTCCGGACTAGATCAGACGGAAAGCTCTTTAATCTCTCTAGATTGAGAGCAAAGACCAAAGTCCAGCTGAAATGCATGCGGGACTTCCTCTTCGCCGATGATGCAGCCATTGTTGCCCACTCTGCTCAAGACCTCCAACAACTCATGAATCATTTTAGCAAGGCCTGCCAAGACTTTGGACTAACAATCAGCCTGAAGAAAACACAAGTCATGGGCCAGGGCGTGGACTCACCTCCCTCTATTACCATCTCCACACAAGAATTGGAGGTTGTTCATGACTTTGTGTACCTTGGCTCAACGATCTCTGACACTCTCTCTCTAGATGTCGAGCTGGATAAGCGCATTGGCAAAGCAGCTACCATGTTCTCTAGACTCACGAAGAGAGTATGGCTCAATAAGAAGCTGACGAAATATGCCAAGATCCAGGTCTATAGAGCCTGCGTCCTGAGCACACTCCTGTACTGCAGTGAGTCCTGGACCCTTTGTGCACGGCAGGAGAGGAAGCTGAACACCTTCCATATGCGTTGCCTCCGACGCATTTTTGGTATCACCTGGCAGGACAAAGTTCCAAATAGAGTAGTCCTAGAATGAGCTGGAATCTTTAGCATGTATACATTACTGAAACAGCGACGTCTACGTTGGCTTGGGTATGTCGTGAGAATGGCTGTTGGTCAGATTCCAAAAGATCTCCTGTATGGAGAATTAGTGCAGGGAAATCGCCCCAGAGGGAGACCACAGCTGCAATACAAGGACATATGCAAGCGGGATCTGAAGGCCTTAGGAATGGACCTCAACAGATGGGAAACCTTGACATCTGAGCGTTCAGCCTGGAGGCAGGCGTTGCATCACGGCCTCTCCCATTTTGAAGAGACCCTTGTCCAGCAGACCGAGGCAAAGAGGCAGTCACGGAAGCAGCCAAATCAGGGAGCTGGACAGGGGACAGATTGTATTTGTCTTCAGTGTGGAAGGGATTGTCACTCTCGAATTGGCCTTCTCAGCCACACTAGACGCTGTTCCAAGTCCTCCATACAGAGCACGTTACCATAGTCTTTCGAGACTGAAGGATGCCTAATACTAGCTGACGAAAGATTAATGGGGGAAAATGCACAAAGAAGTCAGGAACTTTCTTTTTTCAAAGATATTGAAGGGTCAAATCAACAAGTATATATATTACAGAGGCAAGATGGCTACAGTTAGGCTTACCCTTACAGTAAGGATTTTTGTTTAAGCAGACAAAAATGAACAAAGGAGGGAGGCTGCTTGAATTCCTTTCACTTTGCAACTAAATGGTTTAATTGGAAATTCGTCCTTGAAGAGGCCTGGGCACCTAGCACGGAACCAGAAATAATGAATTATTGTCAACAGCCTGGGCACCTGCAGAACCTCCTCTTTCCCCCTCCTTCTCCACTCCCCTTTTTGCCGCCCTTTTCATGTTGAACCTATAAAAATGTATACTCGGTATCAGCGGCATACTCTTCTCCGTATGTTCTGACGGATGGAGATGCATCTTTTGCTTGCTTTCAGCTGAAAATAAATGAATATATATCAGATCTCCTTGTCCCTGGTTAATTGAACATATATCAGAGACAGGTTAATGGGCAGAAATTAATTCTGGCACCCTTCAATATCATCATTTATATTAGCAAAGATCCTAAATTAATCAGCTGCAATGTATCTGTGCCTTTTTCTGCTCTAACTCTATTGCCCCCACAGGAAAATTATTGGTTTTATAATGCAGTTGCCCTATCCTTCACTTCCAGCACTACTTGCTCCTCAGAAAGTTGTTAGGGAAACTACCCAGAGAAGAAATGTCTTTATTACATGGAGGGCTGAGTTGTGAGAGTTGATGAGAAGGATGAGATAAATGGCCATAGCACTGCAATCTATCTACTGAAGAAGAGTCAAGAGGTTCAGGGCCTCATACCACACCTAAATCTTTATAACAGGAGGAGCAAATATGCCTATGACATAGCAATGGAGAGGCAGATTCTACATACAATCTATGCACATCCTTCATAAATTATGTGTAGAGTCTCTGGATGTTCAGGAGAGAAGGCTTTCTGTACCTGAAAGGAAACCTGTTGAATTAATTTGGGGGGCTGAGGATAAGTTGATCGTACTCCAACTCTAAGCAAAGAGTTGTTGGCCACACCAGACTGTTGAACGCCTGATGCTTCTTTCACGTGCTTTGTAGTTTTGTTTTGTTTTCTGGTTTTGGTCCCAAAGCATGGTCACCAAAATAAGTGCTAGTTCTCTGCCCTATAATTAGCACTTATAATTGTTGTGTTAACCAAATGCCCAAGTAGAGCTAGAGGTCAAGTGAAAAATTCACAGTGACATAAATTCCTTATAAGAACCTTCTCTTGTGCTCACAACTGGACTGGGACAAGCAGGACTCTGTCCGTTTGAGATTTGAGAGTCTGATGGCATGCTGGTAAACCTCAGCTGTCTTGTGAATACGACAACAGGTGATATTGTGAATCCAGCATCTCCCATGCCACCCCATCTATTTCTTCACTTCCAGCTCTTCTTTATAAAGAAAATAATTCCACCTTGGTACATCGATATAAGAAAACTCCTATGGGAACACTGGGTTACATGGAGTAATCCTCTCTCTTTTAAAAAAAGAAAAACATCATGGATTGTATAGCCAAAAGTAAAAAGATATTGGCTTTCTCAGAAGAACTGATAGATGAATCTATGGGATGAGCTCTAAATTTTAAGCCCATTGTAAGCGAAGGTGAAGTAAATGCAGTGAAAGGAAAGAGCGGAATGTGCATAGGGAACAGTGATTTTGTTCTCAAAATGGTAGCAGTATTCATGTTTCTTCTGAGTTTTCTGCCTCACATTGTGACTGAAATACATCCCATTCCTCCCACATTAAAGACACATTCTGTTATTTGTAGAGTGAGTGAATCTTTCCCTATTTCACATGAGTTTTCTAAGCCAGGAGACTTTGTCATTGGAGAGATTTCTTCCATGTTTTTTCTCTTGGACTTCAGCACTGATTTCAGCAAGAAACCATCTTCTCAATGGACCAAGGATCAATTAATGTAAGGTGTTATCTCATTCTCCTCTTAGACTTTAATTTAACCCAAAAATCTGTATATATGAATCAACAAAATACTTGTGATAATTTTTTCCTGCCTTATAGTAGTTAGAGTGGCATCTAGGCTGCAGTTATATGCTTCATTTATTTCATTTGTTCTAATTTCTTCAGGAGATCTTTCAGTTAAAGTGTATATTTTTAGCACTTCATTCTAATATTATCTAAATGTGGCTCTTCTGCTGCCCAGCTATTTGTTCCTCTTATATAGCATGTTTATAACTTCTTGAAGCCAATTTTTCACACACCAATGTCTTTCACGGTTGACATGGACTAGAAAACAAAGTAGTAGTAGTAGTAGTAGTAGCAGCAGCAGCAGCAGCAGCAGCAGCAGCAGCAGCAGTAGTAGTAGTAGTAGTAGTAGTAGTAGTAGTTTTACAAAAACAAAAGTAGCGGGCTTGAAGCACCCAGAAATATATTTTTAATTCTTAATAACCACTTTTGTTTTTTTTTAAAAATTATTATTATTATATTTGGGAATCTTACATGGTGTTCAGACATATGTGACCTTTAATAAATAAGAGAGTAGCAATTCACCTATATTTGGATGGGTGATCCAGAGAAGAAGCTGACCTTGGTGAGGGCTGTATACCACCCGAGGATGACACTTCGTTGAGCTTGCTGTACATGCTATGCTTCTTATGTCGGTATATTCCACCGTTAAATCCCCTTTCTTGGTTTCTATCCATTGAAGAACTCTCACTGCTTTCAATTTAATCCTCTTTCTTGTTTTCTTTCCATCCCAGAAATTCTACTGCTTTCAGCTTTTTATTTTTAAAAAATCCTCTTATCTTTAATATTTTTGAAACATCATGTTATTCTGTATACTGATCCTGCTTTTACTGCCATTCTGCTTCAGTGTTTCATCATCCTTCGATTCTTTTTTTCTCCCATAGTGTTAGCATTAAAATTATTGGTTCTTATCTTTTCTACTAAACTTGATATACATTCTTAGCATTTGATGCTCTAGATTTATCTTCCTGTACCATCATATATTCTTGAATCTAATTATAAGATAGTATAAGACATATTTGATTCAATTTCTAATGAAATATCTGAAATATTAGTTTCCTCTTTCAGCTGCTCAGTCACTGCCTAGAAAAATAACTCTCTTGCCCACCACTCAATCTCCATTATTGTCCAAGACAAAAATAATAACATACTGTACATCTATATAATATACTTTAAAGAAACCTGCTAGAGTATATTGTAGTCATTTTGAATTCTGTACAGCTCTATTTACAAGGATAATGTTATCTGTATAGGTTTAGAGATACCAAACAGGTCCTTTTTAGGTAGATCATTAATAATGCTTAATAAATTCAGAGTGGCAAATTGAAGCAATTTGTGAAGAGATTATTGAGAAACTTTCCATGATGTTGATTGAACATTCTCTCAAACTAATGCAAGGTAGGCAGATGTTAGATTTTTGTTTGAAAAAAACATTCAGACACAGTAGATTGGGTAAATGATGGCACCTTCTATTCCTAAGAACTGGATGCCTGGTTTGAGTGAACATTTGTGTGCCTCCATAACATTCTAATTTTATATTATGAATGAGGTGGATGTTACCAAAACACACTTGAAGTTGGCTATTACATCCCCTCTCAACAGTCTCCTCTCTAGTGAAATTTTTGGATTAAGTACAATACTGCTAGCACATGCAGTTCAGAAGGGAGACCATTGTCTCAGAACACTGGCTGAAAATCTGTTAGCCTGCTGAATCAATGGTGATTTCAAGACTGAACTCCTCTGTAAGTTCCATTGATACAATGGACCTAATCAAGTTGCAACTTAAATATGTGAAGCCACAGCACTTCAGGCATTCATCAAAACCACGAAGTTACACTGGGGTAAATATGAGAGGTGTTAGACAGCAACAAGGAACCAAGCAATTCAATTGCACAATCGGTCATGCATCCCTGACCAATGGAATGTGCCAGTGGAAGTGCTTAGTAGACAGCACTTCTGCCTTGGCCTTATCTTAACTACCAGAAGTGCAACATTGAGTTGCACTCATTTAGTTTCATAACTGAATTTTTGCCAGTGAGGCTATAAGAATGCTAAGAGGACTGAGATGAATTCTAAGGTGACTACATGGTTGTAAGAATTCTAAGATGTTTAAGCAATTTCTGCTGCTCTTTCACTCAGTATTTGTATTGCAGTATGGTGCCTAGGAACTATCAGCATATCCTAGCCTTGGCATTTGCTATACATGAAATCAATCAAAATCCTAGCATCATACCTAATGTCACCTTGGGATTCCACACCGATGACAGCTACCACAATTCAAAAATAATTTATAGGTCTTTACTGGATCTGCTTTCCACGTGGCATAGATTTATTCCCAACTACCAGTGTGATGTCCACAATAATATGACAGCCATTATTAGGACAGTATATCTTGATAACATCTTCAACCTGGCCACCATTCTCAACATCTACAGGATTCCAGAGGTAAATATTTTGGAGGGAAATATTTAGGAGCTCTTGAGACAAAAATGAAATTAGTATCTGGTGTATTACCATAGTACGGTTTGTGGTGGAAATGGAAAGGAAGAGTTAATATGTGTTAGTGTGTGCACAAAACCCAGGTTAAATGGTGAAATAATGATAAATCTAAAATTCTGATTACACCTCCACCTCTTGACTGTAAAAAGTAGAACCAATTTATACTAATATTTGCATTTTACAGTGCAAAACCTAAATTTTCTGTACTTCCCAGTCCAAAAGCATAAACCATAAAAAAAGTATTACATTGTTTCTGAACTTCCTGTGCTTAGATCTGATTAGAGAAGCAAAACATGTTGTTTACATAATACAAAAAATTGACTAATTATATCTGTACTTTACTTGAATGATCTGGAGAGTCATGAAGCACAAAAACATCCATGTTATACAGATATATTTCTCATTTGTTGTGTATTTGTTACCATTCATTCTCAGCTACAGGTGTAATGTACAGAACAATATGATAGACATCACTCCTGAGACAAACGTCAACCATTTCAAACATCTACAAGGTTCCAGGGGCAGATCTTTTGGAAGGAAACACAGACGTGTCCTAGGCACAAAAATTATTTTTTTCCTGAGTGTTTTCCTTGGTAATGGAATGGATTGTACTAGAAAAAGAAAGGAAGAATTACAGTATATGTATTCTCAAAGGATTTCACGGCCGGGATCTGATGGTTGCTGTGGGTTTTTCGGGCTCTTTGGCCATGTACTGAAGGTTGTTCTTCCTAACGTTTCACCAGTCTCTGTGGCCGGCATCTTCAGAGGACAGTTCTGACTCCTGTCCTCTGAAGATGCCGGCCACAGAGACTGGCGAAACGTTAGGAAGAACAACCTTCAGAACACGGCCAAAGAGCCCGAAAAACCCACAACAACCATCAATTACAGTATATTTTTGTGTATGTAGCATAAGTGTGATAACTATAAATATAAGACACTGGCTTACAAACCACATCTGCTGATTGTATCAGTAGCACCCATTTATACTAAAGTTTTCTATTTACAGAGCAAGATCTATATTTTGTCTGGTTCCTGACTTAAAAGGACAATCCATGAAAAGGTTTTTTATAGTATTATATCAGCTATTATATCAGTCCTTTACATGAACAATCAGAACGTACTGAAACAGAAATATTTAGTGCTCCTCACCTGGAAAGATGTGAAAAAATTAATAAAACTGAACTCATGAAGACTAAATTTTGAGTAGACATACAGAGGATTGCATGGCCGGCCAGCCTGAATCCAACCAATTATATTTTTATGACATATTAATCTTGACCAGGAATGGACAGTATCTGGAGATCCAGAGGCTACACATTACCATTCTTACACCTCAGAAAACTACAACAAATTAGGGTTCCCAAAACAGTTTTGTACAAAAACAGATTTTAGAATTTAAAAAAGAGATGTCTTGTAACTTATAGTAACAGGATTTCAAAAGAAATTAAAATGTTTTGGGGGTGGTGGAACTTGGGTCTCAGAAGGACCATTAAACACTCCAATACTTCCTCTCCACAGTGCCTAAAGAGAACAGGGTGTGTGTTTTTTTTCAGTCTACCCATCAGATTACAAAACAAATTTGAGGGAGCATATCAGGAGAAGCTGCAGGAAGGATATGAGACCAAATGTTTCCCACCTTGACATAATGATATTTCACAAACTATGCACTTTTTTTCTGAAAATGTTTTTTCTTATGCAAAGGAAGGCTCCATTTTAATTGAGCAAGCATCTAGGCAAAAGTATGGGATGTTATGAAGTCTAAGCCATTTAAAGCATACACACAGCATACAAATATTCTGTGCCGCTTACAGAGCTCTGTCTTCTCTTTAGTTCGTATTTGGCTCCCTTGACTCACAGTTGCCTAAGAAAAAAGTACTGCCTTCCTTGTATCGTATAGCTCCAGATGATGTCCATGAGTACATGGGACTTGTCCAGTTATTCCTGCATTTCAGGTGGACGTGGGTTGGAATTTTTACCTTGGACTTTCCCATTGGAGAGAGATTTTTGCAAGGATTTGTGCCACTGCTTTCTCAGAGCAGCATCTGCATTGCTTTCATAGCTAAAATAAGAACATTGGCTTACATTGATAAATTGACTGAATCTTTATATAGAAATCTGGGGATAATTTCAGCTGTTGTTCAAATAAAAACCAAGGTCCTTGTTGTCTATGGTGGTCCTCTAGCACTGGATCTTCTGAACTGCTATTTTCATATGGTTTTGAAATTGCCCATGGGGAAAGTATGGATTGTCACAACACACTGGGAATTCAATATACCATCCAGTCAAATTTATGAAGATATACAAAATTTTCATGGTATGTTATCCTTCACAGTCCATTCAAAGGAACTTCTTGGATTCCAGACTTTTCTTCAGACTATTAACCCCTTCTGGGCAAAAGAAGATGGCTTTATCCAAGACTTTTGGGAGCAGGCCTTCAAATGTTCCTTGAAAAGTCTCAGTCTTCAAGACGGTGGGGAAACCCGGAAACTCTGCAGTGAAGATGAGAAACTGGAGACCCTTCCTGGACCTCTATTTGAAATGAGCATGTCAGGCCACAGCTATAATATTTACAATGCTGCCCAGGCTGTTGCACGGGCCCTGCACATGATGTATGAAGAATCAGTCTCCAAGTACAGATCACGGGTGGCTGGTGGGAGGTCGGTACTCTGGAGTCTACACCCATGGGAGGTAATATTTCCATGCAGTACAGAAAATAACTATGTAGCTATTTGACTTTGATTTTGATGAATGACTGTCAGTTTCAGAAGTCCTATCTGGGTTTTTTTTACCTCAAAGCTTTTACTATGGTTAAATTCACCAACCTTTTTTTCTCTTTGCACTGTACCAATGGAGTCCATGTTGTGTTAAGTCCAAGGGAACAGATACTACTCATATTATCCTATAGGACTTTATTATAATGTTTCTGCCTATTTTAATTACTGTCTTTGAGCAGTGTTTCCCAATCTGGGGTGCATGTATCACCAGGGGTACGAACCAGGACATTTGGAGGTACATGAAAAAATTGCATAGTGGTGGGAAAAGGCCTAGGCGAGCGGAAGAAGGTGGAACGGAGGTATACATTAGGGATTGGCCTTTGTACCAAACATTTGTGAGAGCTTCTTGAGAAACATCCACAACTCTCCACAGTCCTCAATAGGCAGGTCCATTCCATCTTGTCTTGACTTTACTTTTGTCATTGATTGGTTCCTGTTTGATAGGTGAGAGGCAGTTTGGTTGACATCTTGAGATGGCTGGCATTCCAGTTCTGGCTGTGTGTCAGAACTGTAGCTGTCCTGTCAGCCTTTAGCTTAGGGCAGTGGTTCCCAACCTTGGGTAACCCTGGTGTTCTTGGACAACAATTCCCAGAAGCTTTCACCACCAGCTGTGCTGGCAAGGTTTCTGGGAGTTGCAGGCCAAGAATACCTGGGTCACCCTGGGTTGGGAATCACTGGCTTAGAGGGAAGCTAGTGAGTCTTGTGTTGGGATTCTTCAAGGAGCTGCAGAAAGTGGAGCACCAGGTGGGTTTGGTGGTGCTTTGGGATTGGAGGTGGGGAAACATGGTGGCAGTAGACTGAGGTGGCTGTTGTGGTGTCAAGAACTTCATTGGTCCCAGGTCCTCCTTATTCTCTTCAGTGCCAAGGACTTGGGGGGGGGGGGAAGGAAGCAGGCTGCACCACACAATCTGTACCTGCCTTTGGTTTCCACAATCCAGCTGTGAGGACAGAGCTTTATGGGATATACCCTCCTCACAAAGGGAGTGGGAGTTGCTTGGTGCTGTGTTTTGGGTCTTCTAATTGCTTAGAGTAGCAAAGAATTACAGGTATGGTGTTAGGAAAGCAAAATATGAGAATGAACTGAGGTTAGCAAGAGATGCTAAAAGCAACAAAAAGCATTATTTAGGTACGTACATAGTAAAAGACATAGAAAAGAAGCAGTGGCTTATCTCAATGGCTATGGGAAAATTATAACACATGAAAAAGGAAAGGAAGAAGTACTCAATTCCTACTTTAGCTTGGTCTTTTCTCAAAATACCATATATGACCCTTCAGGCAAATGTGAAGTATAAAAGGAGAGGGTAGGATTACAGCTTGTGATTGAGAAACACTCAAGGAATACCTTCCTATTTTGAATGAGTGCAAATCCCTGGGACCGAATGAACTAAATCCAGAGATATTGAAGGAATTGGCTGAAGATATTTCAGAACTACTGTCCATTATTTTCTTGAAATCATGGAGGATGAGTGGTGGAGAGCTAACATCTTTTAAAAGAGCAAAAAGGAGGAACCAAGGAACTATAGACCAGCTAGCCTGGCATCAATCCCAGGGAAAATTCTGGAGCAGATTATAAAGCATTCACTCTGCAAGCATCTTGAAAACAATGTAGTAATAACTAGAAGCCAACATGGATTTGCCAAGAACAAATCCTGCCAGACTAAACTCATCTCATATTTTGATCAGGTAACCCCCCTGGTAGATGGTGAGAGTAGTGTAGACGCAACATGTCTTGACTTTAGCAAAGCCTTTGACAATGTGCCCCATGATATTCTGATAAGCAGGCTAACTAGATGTGGGCTGGGTAGAACAAGTATCAGATCGACACACAGTTGGTTATAGAATCATACTCAGAGAGTGCTTATCAATGGCTATTTTTTCAAACTGAGAGGAGGAAACAAGTGGGGTACCACAAGACTCAGTCCTGGGCCCGGTTCTCTTCATTTTAAAATCATTTTTAATAAAATCATTTTTATTAATGATTTAGATAAGGGGGTGCAGGAATGCTTAAATTTGTGGCTGACATAAAATTGGATGGAATAGCTAATACCTTGGAAGACAGGAACAAAATTCAAAAATATCTTGATAAGTTTGGGCATTGTGCTGAAAAGTAATGAATGAGGCATTCTTTGCTCTTTATCTCCCCCCACCCCCACCCCCAAGAATTACTCCTTTTCTCTCCATGTGGGGGCCTTCCATTTTGCCAGAAAAGTCTCTGGAGAAAACTATACCTCACCTTTGGTCTGTACTTGATTAGACAAAATCTGGCTGTATCTACAATCCCTTTCAGAAATAAATGCTTGCATCTCTCATTCTAAGCATTGTAAAATCTTTTGGTTTTTGTCTTTCTCTGTTTTCCTCCTGTCTTACAATTAGCTGGACCACTTTTTAAAGAGTATCTCCTTCAACAACAGTGCTGGAGAGACAATTCAGTTTGGTGAAAATCAAGAGTTAACTGCAGGATTTGATGTTACCAACTGGGTAACATTTCCCAATCAGTCTTTTGTTAGAGTAAAAGTTGGAAGGTGGAAAACTGAAGGTCCTGTAGAAGAAAGGCTGACTCTTCAGGATGAAAACATTGTGTGGAACCAAAACTTTAACCAGGTGAGATGACATGGACTGCAAACTAGTGGCACCACGTGATTTGAAAGTGGGTTCTTAAGGTTTACATGTGTTTTAAAGGCCTTACCTTTTGTTTTATTAGTTGGTCCAACATTGTTCATAAGCTTTGATTTTGCAGTTAGAGTCGTCTGATAGTATGCAAGAATACATGCAGGATTTTTAAAAATTCTTGAATTATTCTGCATTTATTGAAATCCCAAGGCAAGCAACATTACTGAGGGGCATAATGCAGGGTTTGTACATTTCTGATCCCAGGGTTTGTACTTTGGAGGAAGCAAAATTTTCATCAGTAGACACATTTCCTGACTCCTTACCACATTTTATCCTTGGTCCTAAAGTAACAATCGAAGTAAGAATTAAATGTTGGGAAATATTCCATTTTGTACTCCACATTTTAAAGATGGAGCCAGAAATTAAAAGAGGACAAAACAAAACGTAGGCTGACAGAGGGGCACATTTATTTACCTTGTGAAATAAATCACCAACCAAGAGGGGAGTGTGCAAAAATGTCCACCCTCATGTTGACAGATGACTAGCATGACAGTTCAGATGAATGTCTTCTTTTCCAGAAGATGACACAAGATTTTCTTCCCTTTCTGCTCCTTGGGCCACACCCATGTGCAGGGTATGTTTCCACTGTTATGCACCCAGCCACCCAATCCCCACAACTTTAGACAGATGGTCTTTATTCGCCACAACATCCATCCATAACTTTCACTGAGTGACATATGCATGTATTCAGGCATATATCATTCATGAGATATCAGAGATATCTCAGTGAGTGACACATTCCCGGAACAACCGTTCCCTAATTGTGACTTTAGATGATTTCCTAAAACTGACTCTACATGAGCAACCCATCCATTTGTACTAACTGTGACCACATTATTCTACTTAACAGCGGCATTGTCACAAGCACCTATGCTAAATGCATACCAGTGCAAAGCTGTCAAGAAAATTATTATGCTAAAGGCGCAAATAATCCACAATTCCTAGTTGGATTCCCAGAAAGATATTGACCAAATATTATGCAGATCCTATGGCATATGGGAGTCAATCATGGGAAGATAAAATTTTAAATTGCTCAAGATTGCATGTTGAGAAGGGTATGACAAAGATGTTTTCAAAAGCCTCTCCCCAAGTCATAGCGCTATGTGCTTACACAAAAATCAGTTTCTTGTGACCAATAGTGAATAAATGGGTACAACATCCATCACACACAAGGTTTATCACCAAACTCTTAATCTGCACAGGAGGATGCCATTCTGGATTCTGGCATAAAGAGGGAAAATTCATGGAAAAAGCAGGAAGTGTCATTAAAATCTTCAGCAACATGTTTTGTAAATGATTGGGGGTTTTTTCTTTATAGGTTCTGCCTGTTTCTGTGTGTAATGACAATTGTTCTCCTGGTTACAACAAGAGAAAGAGAGAAGGGGAGCCATTTTGCTGCTACGATTGCATTCCCTGTCCAGAGGGGAAGATTTCAGAGCAGAAAAGTAAGGACATCATTCCTGCTAGTATGACGTAGGTGGCAATTCCAATTCATTTTAGTGATGTCTGTTGAGAAATCATAGGATGCTCATATAACTGAACTGTGAATGGTTTCTATATTAATACATTTCATTCTTGGGTCTGATATTGTATTCTTCCAGTGCCCACCACCAGCCTTTCTAAATTACAGTTGATAATGGGATAAGCATGCAACTAATTTTCCACCATAGTGGATGTAGCGATACCTCGATATCAGAAGTTCTGGAACAGCCTCAGAATAAACACAACATGCCACAAAACTATTGGGAACACAGGCAAATGCAATTCAATTTCTTCTTCTATGAAATGGTCTTGTGAGATACTGCACACCAGTCTGGTTTTAGTGAAAATCTGGCTGAACATTATTGATTCAATTAGTGATCAAACACCAAGATAAAAAGCTGCTTAAGTGTATTGGGTCTTCCTCTTTCCCTGATAATCAGCCATGTCAAATATTCTATTTACTTACCAGAACTGCTGAATAGATTTATATCTGTTCAGATCCATAAATCTTAATCCATGTATCTAATCTTCTCAGGGCACCACTAGACCTCAAAGGTAATATACATTCATCATAATTAACATGTTTCCTTTGATAAGAGGATTTCCTCAGAAATACATTTCCGAGCTATCAGACTTTCAAATCAAGCTCATGCTTACCCTCCAATGACTAATCTTAAAACAAACACACTCAATAGAAGATACATAACTGAGGAAAAAATTGATGCTATGACAAACGGACTTCTTAGAATACCATGTCTACAAAAATAAAATTGTAAATGTGTAAATGGCCACATTGTCTGCATTGCCCCCGAGAAGTGTGAGTCACATAAGCAATGGATTCACCTCTGTCTTTGGATCCCAGTATCCTGAATCATTAGAGTAAGGTTGGCATGTGCACATATGTGGGTTTACCTTGTTACATACATCTTCAGTATTTCATAACAGAACAATAATTATGTTGTTGTCATCTCCAGGGAAAAGCAAGCACAATGTTTTCCCTAAAATGCGAGATTAGGGTGCATTTTCAGATGGTGTGAAGGAAAGTTCCTGCATTTGTCAGAATGATTTCCGTGTGAATTACACAAATAAACTGAAATAGCTGCCGTCTTCTTGCATTTTAAAATTAGAGGCATCTGATGGGTTCATTTCATTATTTTCAATAATCATCCTGTCCTACTGTGCTTGCTTTGTGTGTGTTTGTGCTTTTTACCATTTGCATAAGATTCATTCAGTCATTACTTTTGAACATGTTTACACATTTTCATTACTGTGACTTTAAGATGGTTGACAAAAAAAAAGAGGAAGAATTGTTGAAAACCATAGGCACTAACAGCAGACACCAAAAACAGGAGCATGTAAAAATGTGGCCATGATTTCTTACACATTTCAGCTATTTTTAGATATCTGGCTGCAGAGCCAGAGGTTCGGAATTTAATTGTGCCTCCAGGGAGAAGAGCCAGCCTTTGTGGCCTTGAACAAACTACGCTGTCCCAGGATTCCCTCAGGAGAAAAGAGTAGTAAACCACTTCTGAGTATTCTCTACTTGGAACACCCTGAAAAGGGTTGCCATAAGTTAGAATTGACTTGATGGCACATGACTATTATTAAAATGTCCAGAATGACTTGGACAAATCTAAAATGCTTAATAAAAATGAAATTTTTTAAAAAGTGTTGATTGGTCCCTTCAAGAAACTAAGGATGCTGATGGATAGAAGGGTGTTTGAACAGCCACCGCTGAAAAAGTTATCTTCTTCTGATAGAGATTGCATTTTTAAATGACATAGGTTGCTGACCTTATTTTGTGGGCAGTATTAAGAAAAGGATAAATATGTCACTTTAAGACATGTCTGTGATGTCTGTGGATCAATTGCCTAGAGAAGACTACTGTATGTTGGCCTAAATAAGCTATGGTGAGATTTTACACAGGAGCTTTCAGATTCTCACCTCATGAAGTGATCACAAAGTGCTTTCCTTTATTTTTCTAGATATGGACACCTGCTCTGAATGTTCAGAAGATTACTATTCAAATGAGAACCAGGACCAATGCATTCCCAAGGTTACAACCTACCTGTCATATCATGAGCCTTTAGGAATCACTTTAGCCTTGTCTTCTGTGGCTTTTGCTCTCATCACAGCTTTCGTGATTAGAACATTTACCAAAAACTGGGAGACACCCATCGTGAAAGCCAATAACCGAAGTCTCACCTACACTCTCCTCGTCTCTCTCCTCCTCTGCTTCCTCTGCTCCTTGCTTTTTATCGGTCAGCCCCGAAAGTTAACCTGTCTTCTCCGACAAATGGCTTTTGGCATTGTTTTTGCTGTTGCCGTTTCCAGTGTATTGGCAAAAACCCTCAACGTAGTTCTGGCGTTCATGGCTACCAAACCAGGTTCCAGGATGAAAAAATGGGTGGGGAAAAAACTGACCAGTCTGGTTGTTCTTTCCTGTTCTTCAATTCAAGCAGGCATCTGTGCACTTTGGCTGAGTACCTCTCCACCACACCCTGATACAGACAAGCATTCACTGAAAGGGAAAATCATCTTAGAATGTAATGAGGGTTCAGCTTCTATGTTCTATTGTGTCCTGGGCTACATGGGCTTCCTTGCTGTTGTCAGCTTCCTTGTGGCTTACCTGGTCAGAAAGCTACCCGACAGTTTCAATGAAGGCAAATTTATCTCTTTCAGCATGTTGGTCTTCTGCAGTGTTTGGTTGTCTTTTATTCCAACCTACCTGAGCACCAAAGGGAAATATACAGCAGCCGTGGAGATCTTCTCCATCTTGTCATCCAGTGCTGGCCTTCTGTTTTGCATCTTTTGTCCCAAATGCTACATCATTGTGTTCAGGCCGGGCATGAACAAAAAGCAAGTCATAAGGAGAATGGAATAAAGAAGGATGGATATGATTGGAAGTTTCTCAGCATGATAGTCCATATTCAGCTGTGGAGTAAGACTTGAAAAAAATGGGTGGGTAGCAATAATCTTGTATCACAAAGAAGATAGCTGCAGCCACCACTTCTTTCTTTACATAACAGGACTTATATAAAGCTTGAAGTCTACATGTATATTTATGAACTATGGAAGCTCAAAAACAGTCTGAGATTGCCTTACTATACATGTACATATAAAACCATCAGTGGACTCTATGTGTTCCTTCTTTTTGCTTGTTTCACCCTCCCTTCTCTGGCTAATGCTAATTCTACATATTGCTGAACAAATATTAATAAGGAAAAAAATTCAAATCATGAACTTTCATTTTTAAAGACATTGCATTTTTCATCCTAACTTAATCAATAAATTAATCAACAGCAATACAACTGTGCCAATTTCTGCTCAAAATCCATTGCTGCCATAGGCAAATTATTGATTTTGTAAGTATGGTTACAGTATTCTTTACTTCCAGCAGAACCTGTCTGATAGAAAGGTGTTAAAGGAGGCAACCAGAAAAGGAATAGTGGCAATTCTAATTAAGCACTAAAAAAGGAATTTATGCCCCGTCTGTTTGATATCATTATTATAGGGACAGCTGAGCTTTGGGATTTTACAGAGTGCCACTATGATAGCCATTCAGAATAATAATATGAGGGTAAGTGGTTAAGGCACTGTAAGTTGTTCATTCCACACCTCCATCCCCTTTATAATATGATGACCAAATATGCCTGCCATGTGGCATCACAGAGGTAGCTCTGCCTACAATAAATGTACTCTCTTCATTGAGTATTTCTAGAGTTTCTGCATGATCAGGATGGAGAGCTCTATGTACCTGAAAGGAAAACTGTTGAATTAATTTCAGTAGGTTGGTATTATTCAAACTCTGGTGGGTAGGGGGAACTGGCTGCACCAGTCCAATTAACACCTGCTTCTTCTTCACATGCTTTCCATTATTTTTTTGGTTGCAAAGCAATGTCATCAGAAGAGAACTAATTCTCTGCCCTGTAATTAGCCCATGTAATTGTTCTGTTTTCCAAATGCAACAGAATAGCTATAGGAAAAATTCGCTATGGCCTAAATTCATTATAAGAACCTTCTCTAATGCTCATATCTGGTCTTGGATGAGCAGAACTCGGTTACTTTGACAAGTGGGAGTTTGATGGGATGCCTGAAAACCTGAGCTGTTTTGTGAATATGAATGACTACAGATGAAACTGTGACTTTGTGAGCTGCTCAAATACTTTTCACACCATCTCATCTATTTCTCTTCTTCCAGCTCTTCATTATACAGAAAATAATTCCACATTGGTGCATAGATATAGTAAATCTACAGAAACATTGTGTTGCATTAATAATGTGTATATATATATATATGAACCAGCACAGAATGCATAAGCAAAAGAACAAAGATTCAGATGATGAATGAACCTGTGGGAAGAGTTCCATTTATCAGCAGATTGTCAGCTATTCTGAAATAATTAAATGTAGTGAAAGGAAACAGCAGAATGTACATATGGAACAGTAATTTTGCTCTCAAAATGGTGGCAGTATTAGTGCTTCTTATTAGTTTTCTGCCTCGTATCATGACTGAAACATATCCTGTCCCTCCCACATTAAAAAGCCATTTTGTTACATGTAGAGTGAGTGAAGCTTTCCCTACTTCACATGATTTTTTTAAGCCAGGAGATGTTGTGATTGGAGAGATCCCTGCCATGTTCTTTCTCCCGCAGTTAAGTACCAATTTCAGCAAGAAACCATCTCCACATTTGACCAAGGAGCAATTCATGTAAGGAGTTATTTTCATTTCATTATAGGTATTTGTTTACACATTAAAAACTGGGTACATTAAGCAACAAAATACTTGTGATAATTATTTCCTGCCTTATATTACATATTATATAAAGTGGCATCTATGGTACAATGCCATGCCTCATTATTTCATCTGTTATGATTTATTTTGCAAGGCACTCCAATTAATGAGAATATACTGCAGTTCTATTAGAACTTAATGCTAATATCACTTAGGTATGGCATTTATGCATCCCAGCAACTTCATACTTAGTGTCTTTTTATATATAGCAACTCTGGCAAGTCTTGAAACCAATTTTTTGTACACTAAGATCTTCTAAGGTCCACATGGACTGCAAAAGAATTTTAAAAAGGGTGTGTGTGTGTGTGCTAAATGTGCAAAGAAGTCCATTTCAGTTCTGAAACTTTGGGGTCTTAAGTGATGTAAAGTCATTGTGACATCTTTAATACTGGAGATTTTGAGGAGCAGCAATTCACCTATTTTTGGTAGACCCAGGGGAAAGAGGGGAGAAGATAGCCTTCAGAAGGTCTATGCAGTTTCAGGACTACACTTTATAGAGCTTGCTCTGTATGCTATGCTTCTTTATTTTCATCTGTTTGCTGTGTCGATACATTTTCATGATTTAATGCCCTCTCACTTTTCTTCCCATCTTTCTGTCTTCTCCAAAATATTATTGTCTTTAATATTTTCAAAACCTTGTAACTTATTCTGCATACTTCCTTTCCTACTATTTTGGCTCAGTATTAGATCGTCTTTCGTTTTTTTCCCATAATGTTGGCAAGAAACATTTTGTTGCTTGTCTTATACTAAACGTGATGTGCATTCTTAATATTTGATGACATGCATTCTCTGGATTTCTTCTCCATACAGGAATCATGTATTGATGATTCCATACAGGAATACAATCATGTATTCCTGATTCTAATTATAAGATTTTATAAGCTGTATTTGATACAATTTTTCATTAAATTACTTACTTAATTTATTTTTGCCTCCCATCTTGAACTATTGTTATTTTTGTTTTTTGCTGTAAAACTGCTATTATATATTAACTGTTTTATCTTGCCTGTTGTGAGCTGCCCAGAGTAGACAATGTCTAGATGGGCGGCATATAAGTGCAATAAATAAATAAATAAATAAAATAAATAAAAATCTGAGACACTAGTTTCTTCCTTCAGTTTAGCAGTCACTGACTGGAAAAATAACTTTTCTGCCTTTAAGCCTATTATTATCAAATAAGATAAAGATAATAATGTTAATATATACAATATGGTTTTTTTTAAAAACTGTGACAATATATTTGAGTCACGCTGAATTCTGTACAGCACTATTTACAAAGAAAATGTTTTCTGTATAGGTTTATAGATAGAGAACAACATGTCTTTAGGCAGATCATTGCTTAATAGTTCAGAGTGGCTAGTTGAAGCTATTTGTGAATAGACCATTGAGAAACTTTCCATGATGTTGATTGAACATAACATTCTCTCTAACTAATGCAAAGTAGGCAGATATTAGATTTGTTGTGTTAAAAAACATACAGATGCAGTAAATCGGGTGAAGGATGGTAGCTTCTCCTCTTTCCAATGAACCCTTATCTGCCTCCATAACATTCCAATTCCATATTTGTAAGTAAGGCAAATTTACCAAAACAGACTTGAGGATGGTTATCATATCACCTCTCAGCCTCTTCTTCTTCTTCAAGTTGAACAGGTGGGACACTTTTGTACCACATAGAAGATTGCTGTTGTACACAATTCAGAAGGCAGCCAGAATTTCAAGCCCCAATGGCTGAAATCTTGTTATTTAAGGTAGTAAGTTGCCAGTAGAGCACACTCATTGCATCAGTGGGTGTTTGGTGAGTCAAAAACCTTTGTAAGTTCCATTGATTCAATAGGCCAATTTTAGTATTAACAGGTATAAAATTTTGTTTATACCTGTCTAACATAAACTTATACTGGTATAAATGTGTGGAGAATCACTCCTGACAACAAGGGACTACAAAATTCAAATTGTGCAACTGGTTGCATATCTGCATGACCAAGTTCCCAGTGCACCAGAAAAGTGCTTCATAAATAACACTTCCACTTTTTAACTACCATTGGTACAACGTGTTGCTGCATGTTGACATTTTGTGATTAACTTTCCTCCGCTGTGCAGCAAAAGGTTCCAGCCGCCTGACGGCCGTTAAAACGGCCTGGAGTGGGCGTGCTGGTGTTTGCCCACCAGCCTGGATGGCGCGAGACTGGTTTTAAATGGGGGCATCCAATGGGCGGGTGAGCGCAGGTATTTAAGCAAGCGCTCACCCGCAGTTCGCCTGCTTTCCTTTTCGGGCGCTGAAGAGGAAGGTTCTTGGTGGCGCAGGCGAGCGGTTTGGAGTCCACCTGACTATCAGCTGATAGGAGGATTGTCGGAGGTTTCTCTGCAGCGGGAGGGCTGCTTTCGCTCCTTCCCTGGGTCCTGTTTAAGGCTTGTTTCATTTTCTTTGTTTATTTAATTTTTTATTCAAGTGACTGTCTATTTTGTTTAATATTTATTGTTTAATACGTGGAGTTTGATCGTTAGAGGGGCGAGGGGACTGCTAACGTTGGGGCGGACGTTTGCCCGCCCTGTGGGGCGTTGGGGGCGTTTTTTCCGGGTTTTTATTTGGGGTTTTGCCTTGGTTAATATTACGCTGGGGGATCATTATTTAGTTAGCCATTTATAAGTTGTTTCAAGTTTGTGTGTGTGTTGTGCCTGGCTTAAACGGATAATTCTTGTGTTGTAGGCGTTATTGAGTGTATCTGTGTTTGTTTAGGTAATAGATTTACTTTATTATTTTACCTCATCTGTTGTTTCCCTTGTATACTTCTTTATGTTCATTCTTTAATCTTTGTATTTCATTGTTTAAAACCTGTGACCGCCATTTTAGGTAGACGTCTCTTTCCTGCCCTTTCTCCCCGTCCGCCATCTTAACTCTGAGCAGTGTCCTTGCAGCTCTTTTCTTTTCTTTTATTGGCTGGACTCATTTCTTTTGTTTGCCCCCCCCCTTTTTTCTGGCTGTTTAATATTCAGTAGCTGTTCTGGGTTTTGCAATTTTTAATACACACAGGCTTTGTTTTGTTTATTGACGTTTACTGTTATTTGGAATTTCATTATTAATAAGGGGATTCTGATCTCATATTGGGTTTTTATTTAGATATTTGTATCAGTTTCATTTTCATTTGATTTCTATGGGAGGGGGATAATACATAGTTAAATAAATAAATATAGATAATTGAATACCTAATACTAATAATACAAATAAATAAGGAAATATATATATAATAAACGAATAATAGTTAAGTATACTGATTACAAGGACTGGTTTGACTGTTAGACTGTTGGTGAGCACCTCTGAAAATTTTTTCCTATTGTATGTAATAGGACTTTGCAAGCTTTATGCATTAATCATAGTAATTCATTAGGTATTTTTAATTCATTTATAGATGACTCAATAGTCTATTGTAAACATTAGTAAGGGGTATTGAAGCGCAGTTCTGGTTAAATAGACTGTGCTGGCCGTTATAGCACCACCTGCTGTTTAACTTGGAATCTGTTTGGTTTTGGCAGTAGGGAAAATTTTGGGTTTTGGTGATCATTAGCGTTTCCCTTCAGTTCCATTTAATTTTAATTATAATGACCTCGCGTAAAGGACGTGGAAATTGTAAGGGCAAGGCCCCCGCGAAAAAGAGGCCTGCGCCACAAATTTCTCCTGAGCCTTCTTCATCAGATGAGGAATCTTGGCCGATATGGCAAGAATTACAGGAGAAAATGTCTGCGCTTGAAGCGCAAAGGTTGGCATCGCAGATGCCTCAGGTAGGGGACCCTTCCCCTCGACGCTCAGCTAGGGAGACTAAAGGCCGTAAAAAGACCAAATTAAGGGCTTTGGCGCAGGATCTGATGTCTCGATTTACTGTGTTGGAGTCTACCCAGGTTTCTACAAGTAAGGAGCAGCCTGCTGCTGGAACCCACGCTTCGTCCAGCAAAGCGTCTGCTTGCAAAGGGATCAATCGTTCTGATACCACGGATGAACCCGAAGTAGAGGCTGCTGTTCGAGATGAACGGGAACTCATGGAAGAAGCCGGGCCAAGCTCATCCATGGGCGGTGATGTCCCTAGGACTTCATTAGGGTCTTCGGGTGAGTCTTCTATCTTACACACCCCACACTCACTAGCTACTGCTTGGCCTTGGGCTGGAGGTCCCCCTTTACAATACACGGCATGCACGCCCTACAATGCGACTCCTATAGGGGGGCCTGGTGTACCGTGGTCACCTGCTAACGTTTCGCCCTGCGGATGGGGTGTGCCATATCAAGCCATGCCCCCACCGGGGACACCTAGTGTAGGCGTTGGAGCAGGGGTATTCCAACATCCGTCGGTGCCCAATACAGGGTACAACACGGTTCCTTTTCCAGCTCTTCCCTATGGGGATTATTCGACTCCACTGGGGGATCATTTGACCCCCGCTACGAAAGAAAAAATTTGGAAGGGAGAATTTGTTGAATTCTTTGACCTTCTGAACCGTGACACGGAGATCAAGGACATTGACAAGGATGATGAACAGGAAAAGGAGAGAAGGAGACGTAAAAAACCCGATCGGACATGGGCCAACTGGGTCCCGGGTTTTATAATTTACGCTGGGGTACTTATTAAAGCTCAGCCTTGGCGTGCTTCTTCCTTACTGCAATATTTTAATATCATAAATAGGGCTTACTCGGATTTTGCAGGGCAGGCTTGGCTATTATACGATCAGGCTTTTAGGATGCGGAGTGCCATTCAGCCCAACTTGCGTTGGGATGAGCCTCAGCCTGGTCTTTGGTTGCAGCACATGACACCAGCTAGGCCCCACACTGGGGACAGATTCGATTGTGGCCACTTGAATAGGAAGCTGGCCTCACAGGCTACTCCCCGCCCTGGCGCGGGGCAGACGGTTCAACCCCGTCTGCCTTGTTTCGACTTCAACTTCAAGGGTTCCTGTTCCAGGAACCCATGTAAGTTTAGTCACGAGTGCCTCAACTGCGGCGGAAAACATTCCAAAGCTACCTGTTTCAAAGGAGGGAACCAGCGCCATAACAAGGGAGCCGGTGCTGGAAAGAAGCCGAATGGTGGCAACAGTGCCCCTAGTAAGGGGACCAACCCCAATTAAAATTGATGTTTTAAGGGCTTGGCTGCAGGACTACCATAGGAAAGGTGAGGCCAAATATTTACTTCAGGGTTTTCGCGATGGCTTTCGTATCCCTGCTTTAGGGGAACGGACAGCCTTTATCGCAAACAACCTGAGGTCGGTCAGGGGTATGGAGGACATTGTTTTAGATAAAATCAACAAAGAAGTTAGGGCGGGCAGAGTCCTGGGGCCCTTTAAGTGCCCACCTTTGGGGAATTTGAGAGTTTCCCCGCTAGGGATAGTTCCTAAAAAGGCTCAAGGTGAGTTTCGTCTCATCCATCATCTGTCTTTTCCAGAAGGGGCGTCGGTTAACGACGCCATCCCTCACGAATTATGTACAGTGCGATATACATCTTTTGACGAGGCCGTTAACACGGTCAGGTCTTGTGGAGTGGGGGCAGAACTGGCGAAGTGTGATGTGAAATCAGCCTTTCGTATTTTGCCCGTTCACCCACTTGACTTTGATCTTTTAGGTTTTCAATTTCAGGGACTTTTTTACATCGACAGAGCATTACCTATGGGATGCTCGATTTCCTGTGCGGCATTCGAGAAGTTTAGTACATTCATCGAGTGGAAATTCAGACAAAGGGCTCGTTGCAACGCGACGGCCCATTATTTGGATGATTTCCTTTTATGTGGTGCAAGTAATTCCGGGAGGTGTGCTAGGATGTTAGAGGAGTTTCAGTCGTTGGCAAATGAGCTCGGTTTGCCATTGGCGGAGGAAAAGACGGAAGGCCCGGCCACGTCTTTAACCTTTTTGGGTATCGAGTTAGACACAGTGCAGCAAACGTCCAGGCTGCCACAGACGAAGCTAGCCGAGCTCAAAGCCAGAGTTAATCATTTATTGGGTAAGAAAAAGGTGACCCTTCATGAGCTCCAGGAGATAGTGGGGCATTTGAATTTTGCTTGTAGAGTAGTTGCTCCGGGACGGGCTTTTGTCCGGCGCCTCTGCTCTGCCATGAAGGGTCTAAAGCGTCCAATGCACAGAACAAGGGTGACTAGGGGTATGAGAGAGGATTTGCGCATGTGGAAGTGTTTTTTAGATGGGTTTAATGGCATTTCCTTTTGGAGGTCTGCGATTAACCTGAACGCCGAATTTCAGGTACATACTGACGCCGCCGGGTCATTAGGATTCGGAATTTACTTTCGAGGGAGATGGTGTGCTGACACCTGGCCTGAGGATTGGCATAGGGGGGGAATGACGAGGGATTTAACCTTTTTAGAGTTTTTCCCAATTGTTGGGGCTCTTTGGCTATGGGCCGAAGAGTGGTCCAATTCGGTGGTCCGTTTTTGGTGCGACAACCAGGCAGTGGTTTGCATCATAAATGAACTATCTTCTCGTTCGGATAGGGTCATGCAGTTGGTTAGGGCCTTTACCTTACGGGCGTTACGATTTAATGTTCTAGTCCACGCCAGACATGTCCCTGGAGTTGACAATAGGATAGCTGATGCTCTTTCACGCCAACAGATCGCTCGGTTCAGGGAACTAGCTCCAGACGCCAGGGAGCTGCCAGAAGTTCTTCCACCGGAGGTCTGGCAGATTGGCGTGAGGAAGCATCAAGAGCTATAGGTATGGCGTTGGCTCCTAGAACTAGAAAGGGTTACTTAAAGGCAATCTGCGAGTTTGAGGAATTTAGGGCCTCTTTACCTCTGGAGCAATTATGGCCTGCTCCTGTAGAACACGTGCAACAATTTATGGTCTTTCTACACAGAAAGGGGTTAGCGCCGGGTACTATTCAGGGAAAACTATCAGCGCTGACCTTTCATGCTAAGATTAACGGCCACAGGGATTTTACTGCTGATTATAGAATAAAGAAAATGCTGGAAGGATGGTCTAGGGAGAGGGGAAGGGTGTACGATTCTAGGACACCTATCTCCCCAATCCTTCTTGAGCAAATTTGTGATCAATGGGGAACGTTGTGTACAGACCAATATGAGGTGGCCTTATTTAAAACAGCTGCTTTGATAGCATTTTTTGGGGCCCTTCGGGTCAGTGAGTTGGTTGCAAAAGGAAAGGCAGACACCTCTAGATGTGCATTGCAGATGAGTGACATTCTTCTTCAGGACAACAGCGTGAAGATTACAATTAGAAGATCTAAGGTGGATCAGAAGGGTAAAGGGAAGTTACTGGTTTTAGGCCAATGCAGTATTACTCCTATATGTCCCGTTGAGGCCACACAGGCTTACCTGGCATGTAGAGGCCGTGGGCCTGGTTATTTTTTGCAGCATGCTGATGGGTCTTCATTGACTAAATTTCAATTCTGGAAGCTCACAGACATGGCTTTGAACAGAGTAGGCATTACGGGACTTAGATTTGGAACTCATTCATTTAGAATAGGAGCAGCGTCCACTGCAGCCGCCCTTGGGTATTCTACTGAACAAATCAAACAATTGGGTCGTTGGTCCTCTTCTAGTTATCAAAGATATATCCGAACCTTACCTAACGTGTAGGCAGTGGTTCTTTGTCGTTGCAGGTAATGCGGGGATTGCCAGTCGGAGACACGTGATGATCGTCGGCCATAGTTTTGTGTATTGGGCAGAACGATATGCTGCCAAGTCCCACTTGGGGACCAACTTGGGGCTTGGTGCCCATGTTCTTGTTTCTTGGCGCAGTGTGCGCGGCTTGCTTTGGGTCCAGCTCGGACGGCTGACATCTTTTCACCAGTCCCCACCAGATGTTTTGCTTATTCACTTGGGCGGCAACGACTTGCCTCGTGTTCCTGGCAAGGCTCTGATCCTGGACATTTTACGTGACCTGCAAAGGTTAAATGCCAGGTTTCCAGCTATGCGGATCGTGTGGTCAACGATAATTCCGCGATTTGCATGGCGTGGCGCACGAAATGTGCTTGACGTTAACACGGCTCGGCGCCGTGTTAACCGTGAAGTGTGTAGAGGTGTCTGCCTTGGCGGCCTCGGCTCTGTGGTTAGTCACCACAGGATTCAATTGTGTAACGCTGCTTTGTTCCACAGTGACGGTGTTCACCTGTCGGATGCAGGTTTGGGCATCTTTTTGGAGGAGATTAGAAGGGGCCTGCTTGCTGAGCTTCAGCGGCTCGATGGCGGGCATGGGACTTAACTTTGCTAGTCCCTATGCTGTGGCGGGTAGTGCGGAAAAACAGGTGTTTCGGTGTGTCCCATTGGTAATTTAAGGTAAGCCAACAGCGCATCCGACCTCCCGGCTCTGCGGATCGTGCGATTACAGGGCCGGTTCGGGAAGGATGCGCTGGGCCACTTCCGGACCAACAGTCATCAAATAAAGATGTCTTGAGGTCTGGAGGTGTTTATTAGCGGCAGACCGGGTTCCTGCTGTCTGTGAGACAGCGGAAACCTGGGGCCGGGGACTCGCCCTAGTGACAAGCAAGGGGTATTGATTACCCCTACCTGTTACCATTTCCGCACTACTGCAGGCCCCTTATATTGAGCCAATTGATGGCTAACTTCAAATATTGGCAAATAAAGTGTGGCCCGTATTTCAATTCCAATACTGTTGTCTCGCGTCTTTATTCCGGGCTTGGGGGGCAAGGTTCCAGCCGCCTGACGGCCGTTAAAACAGCCTGGAGTGGGCGTGCTGGTGTTTGCCCACCAGCCTGGATGGCGCGAGACTGGTTTTAAATGGGGGCATCCAATGGGCGGGTGAGCGCAGGTATTTAAGCAAGCGCTCACCCGCAGTTCGCCTGCTTTCCTTTTCGGGCGCCCCTCCCGCCCGCCCTATTTCTAGTGTGATTTTGGTTGCCATTATGGGGCCGGATAGGAATTTTTGACTTCCATCCTGATTGGCTGTTGGATGGGGGGATTTTTCGCCTATCCCACACTGGAAAGGGGTTGTTGGCTGTTTGGGTATTTTTGGTCACACTGGCGGGTAGTGCGGAAAAACAGGTGTTTCGGTGTGTCCCATTGGTAATTTAAGGTAAGCCAACAGCGCATCCGACCTCCCGGCTCTGCGGATCGTGCGATTACAGGGCCGGTTCGGGAAGGATGCGCTGGGCCACTTCCGGACCAACAGTCATCAAATAAAGATGTCTTGAGGTCTGGAGGTGTTTATTAGCGGCAGACCGGGTTCCTGCTGTCTGTGAGACAGCGGAAACCTGGGGCCGGGGACTCGCCCTAGTGACAAGCAAGGGGTATTGATTACCCCTACCTGTTACCATTTCCGCACTACTGCAGGCCCCTTATATTGAGCCAATTGATGGCTAACTTCAAATATTGGCAAATAAAGTGTGGCCCGTATTTCAATTCCAATACTGTTGTCTCGCGTCTTTATTCCGGGCTTGGGGGGCAAGTGCAGGGACTCACAGAGAATAATCGTTTCTAGTTCTAGATAATCCACCCTGTCTCTCTTTAACTGGCACTTGCAGTCTCAATAATTGACTCTGAGACATTAGTATAAAGAATAAAAATGTTCCATTTATTTACAAATGTTTATTGTTTATTAACAATAAACTAACTAACAAAATGACCGCTTTGAACTCTGCTTCAATAGAGATTTTCTAACAACCACCATCAATGGACATCAACAGACTTTCTCTGAGATAAAGAACTCAGAGCTCTCTTAGAATTCTGACACCCAAGAGAGAACTTGGTTAAAACTGGCAAATTGACAGTTCCTCCCAATCAAACAAGCTAGAAGGCAGCATGTGAGGTTGTAACATAGAGTTGTGCTGTGTAGTTATACAACTAGATTTTGCTCAGTGACACTATAAGAATTCCAAGATGACTAAGATGAATTCTAAGGTGACTACATGATTATAAGAATTATAAGATGTTTTAACAATGTCTGCTGCTGTTTCATGCAGTATACAATATTTATTGCAGTGTGGAAACTAGGAACTATCAGTATATCCTAGCCTTGGCATTTGCTGTACAGGAAATCAATGGAAACCCTAATGTCATACCTAATGTCACCTTGGGATTCTACATCTATGATATTTACCATGATCAAAAAATAATTTATAAGACTACATTGGATCTGATTTCAATGCAGCATAGATTCATTCCCAACTACAGGTGTGACATTCAGAATAATATGATAGTGCTCATTGGAGTGGTATATCCTCAGAACACCTTCATCCTGGCTTCTATTCTAAATATCTACAAGATTCCAGAGGTAAATATTTTTGAGGGGAACACCGAGATGGCCTCGGCCCAAAAAGCTAAATTATTCTTATGGGTGGAATGATGGAATTATCAGGAAATTAATGAGCACAGAAACATTCATGTTATGCAAAAGTATTCCTCATCTGAAAACTGTGAAACATTGAACTCATGATGACTTAATTTTGCATAGGCATATAAGGACTGCAGTGCAAGTGTGGATCCAACCAATTATTTCTTGTGATGAAAGACTGATCTTGACCAGGAATGGACAATATCTGAAGGTCCAGAAGCTACACAAGACCACCCTTGTACCTCAAAGGGCTACAACTTTTTGTAAAGTTAAAATTTTGAGGGGGAATCAGGGGACTGGGGGTTTTGGGGGACATCAAAACATTTCAAAAACACCTCCCCACAGTTTGTAAAAGGAATAGGGAGAATTTTTTAGCTTCATCCCACCCAAAAATTACAAAGCATATTTGCAGTGACATATGATGAGAAGCCCCAGGAAAGATGAAGGGTCGAGTGTTGCCAACTACAATCTAAACATGCCCTAATATCTCTGCATATCTTCTCTAAAAACAGGTTTTTTTATCATGTAAAAGAAAGCTAATATCTAGAAAACGCATGCCACATTACAAAGTCCAAGCCATTTAAATCATACACACAACACACAAATATTCTGAGCCACTTACAGAGCTCTATGTTGTCTTTCAGTTCGCATTTGGCTCCCTTGACTCAAGCCTGAATGAGAAAAAACTACAGCCTTCCTTGTATCGTATGGCCCCAGATGATGTTTATGAGTACATGGGACTTGTCCAGTTATTCCTGCATTTCAGGTGGACGTGGGTTGGACTTTTTACAGTGGATTTTCCCATTGGAGAGAGATTTTTGCAACGATTCGTGCCACTGCTTTCTCAGAGCAACATCTGCATTGCTTTCATAGCTAAAATGAGAACACGAAAAATTGTTGATAGAATGCCAGAATTCTTGTATACTGAACAGGGTAAAATTTCAGCTGTGGCTGTGGTTGAAAGCAAAACCAAGGTGTTTCTTGTCTATGGTGGTCCTCTAGCAATGGACCTTTTGAACTGCTATTTTCATGTGGCCCTTCTGAATTCACCCACAGGAATAGTATGGATTGTGACAACACACTGGGAATTCACTGTACCACCCAGTCATAGGTACCGTGATATACAAACTTTTCATGGTATGTTATCCTTCACAATCCACTCAGAGGAACCGCTTGGATTCCAGACTTTTCTTCAGAATATAAATCCTTCTTGGGCAAAAGAAGATGGCTTTATCCAAGACTTTTGGGAGCAGGCCTTCAAATGTTCCTTGAAAAGTCTCAGTTTGCAAGATGGTGAGGGGACCAAGAAAATCTGCAGTGGAGATGAGAAGCTTGAGACCCTTCCTGGACCTCTATTTGAAATAAGCATGTCGGGCCACAGCTATAATATTTACAATGCTGCCCAAGCTGTTGCACGGGCCCTGCACATGATGTATGAAGAATCCCACTCCAAGTACAGATCATGGGTTGCTGGTGGGAGGTCAGCTCCCTGGAATCTACACCCATGGGAGGTAATAGCACAATAAAGCACAGATTTCCATTCCTGCTTAAATTTAAATATCAGAACTCACACATTTGTGATAATGTACAGTCTATATATTGGTCTGCATTTAAAAAGCCATTTTTATGGGGTCCTTGTCATGGTCTTATTTTATGTCCAAGTAAGATGAAGTGCAGACCCATAAATGCAGAATGAGGAGGTGGGAACTGAAATTCCTCTGGTTTTTGTAGGTGGAAAATTCTTCTGCAGTTATATCTGAAAATGGCAAAGTAGAAGATAGGTAGCTATATGTATGCTGTGTGCAAATTTTAAAATAGAAAGTCTAAGAAAATAACTTCGCTGCTTGATTTTGATTTTTGTGAGTGATTGTCAGTTTAAGATGTCCTGTCCCCTTTTTATTAATTTTACTATGATTGAATTTATCAGCCTATTTTTCTCTTTGCATTTTACAAAAGGAAGTTGGCTTTTACTAAGTCAAAGGAAGCACGTATTCTTCATGTTATCTTAGTAAGAATAGGGTTTTATTCATTTTTTTTCTATGTATTTTACCGACTTGTCTTGGAGTGTATCTAAACTACACTGTTATAGGAGTTTGATTCTCCATAGCGGCATCTTATGGAATTTTGTGGTTTGTAGTTTGGTGAAGTATTTAGAATTTTCTATCAAAGAGCTCTATTACAGTATCCAGGGCAGGGGGGAGACAACAAAATCTTGATAGGATTTTCCTACAAACAAACAGATTAGAAAGCCAAATACTCTGTTCTGTGAGATCTTTGAAAGTGTGGTCAGAAGTAGGGATGGGGGCTTCATATTCATATACGAATATGAAGCCTGGTGGCACAGGTGGCCGTCTTGATGAACACCCACCCCCAGACCCCGCTGGACCTCTTACCGTGCAGTGCACGTGGCTGGCATCATCTTCTGTGCCCCAATCATAGCAGTAGCTTGGCTGCTACAGCCCCGCCTCCTTGCTCGCCCAGCCAGTCTGGCAAGGGGGTGGGAGGATGTCTCCCTGCTCAGCTGTGGAGTGGCTGGGTGAGCATGGAGGCAAGACTGCAGCAGCTGAGCTACTGCCGCAATTGCAGCGTAGATGAAGCCATCCATGTGAACTACGCACCATGCAGTAAATGGTCCAGCAGGGTTTGGGGGTGGTGTTCATCAAGATGGCCACCTGTGCCAGCGGGCTTTGTACTTGTATATGAATACAAAGCCCACATTTCTAGTCAGGAGTAGAAATGGTCATGAAACAAACCACAAAGCAAAAAAAAAAAAAAAACCACCACAAATCGAGTTGTTTCGTGGTTCATTTTGGGATGCTTTGTAGAAACACGTTGTCCAGAATGAAACAAAATGCTGAACTAATACTTGCGTTAGTGATTTGTACACTTCATTTTTGGGTGCATTGTCCCTGGCCAGATAGCCTGATGCCACTCAATCATTTCCCTAGGCTATCCTGAGGTGGACCTAGAGAAAACTTTGTGCAGGATTGATTATCAATTCAGGCAACTAACCTCGGAGATCCAAGTCTGCTCTTTGGGAGTAGCTGGTTATGGAACCCACACCCTGGGCAGCTCAGCTAGTGAGTTCACTTTTGCAGCAGCCGGCATGGAAAGATTACACTTAGCTAGCCAGTTTATTCATCCTGCCCCCTTTCTGTTCCCTCTCCAGTCCACCTCAGGATGAGCAACACTCTGTCTCAAGTTCCGTTACGTTGAATTTTCCCTAAGTCAGCTGCTAAAGAGCACTTTCCTTGGGGGACCTGCTTTGGGGCGCTATAACTCAGACATTTCAAATCCAATCTTTGCCATACTTGGAAGGTGTGGGGAGGAGAGTCAGCTGAAGACGTTCTGGGAGATTGGCATCTCTACGTTGTGCAGGGGGCATTTTACCACTCCTGGAAATTCCAAATCACATGAACAACAAAACACTTAATTTTATCAGAAAGTTTGTGAAAGTCTGTGGTTCATGGTTCGTGAATAGCATTAAACCATGAATCATCAAGAACCACTTTTTTTCCAGTTAATGCCCAGCTCTAGTCAGGAATAGAAATGGGCATGAATCGAAAAAAGGGCAATTCATCACATTTCGTAATTTGTCAAAGTTGATGAACCACAAATCATGAATTTACATTTTTTTCTGATGAATCAATTCATTGATTCATCTTGACCTTAAAACCCTATAAAAGAGTCCCCCAGACATCTAGAGACACCATCCAAAAGTGCCCTTTAGCAGCTGGCTTGCAGCAGTGCTGGAATTCTCCCCAAGCCAGCTGCTAAAGGGCACTTTCCTGGGGGAGCTCACTTTGTGGGTGTATACCTCAAATGTTCAAAATCCAATCTTCACAAAACATGGAGGTATAGTAGAGGAGGGTTGAGAGAAGCTTCACTGCAATTTTGGTCTCTCTAGGTGCCTGGGGGAACTTTCCTGGGGGGCCCTCTTTGTGGGTGTATAACTTGGACATCCATTATCCAAACGTCACCAAACTTGCAGGGCTTGTAGAAGAAAGTCAGGGGAAGCCTCTCTGCTTCCATTTTAGTGTCTCTAGATACCTCATTTTTATACCTCAATGAATCAATAAATTAAAAATTGCTAAAAATTCATTGATTTGTATTTATCAGGGGGCGTTGCCTCTGAATTGACAAATTAACAGTTTTTGATGAATTTTGCAATTCTTTTTTAATTCGTGCCCATCTCTAGTCAGGAGACAAGAGGTAGAATGGGAATGAGTTTAGGTGGATATTATAGAGAAATTGCCTATAAAAGACTCTTCATTTTTATATCCTAGAACCTCCAGCAGCAAATCAGCATAACTATCATCCTGCACAATTACCCTATGGAAACAGTTACCATGTTTCCCCGAAAATAAGACAGGGTCTTATATTAATTTTTGCTCCAAAAAACGCCTAAGGGCTTATTTTCAGGGGATGTTTTATTTTTTTCATGTACAACAATCTACATTTATTCAAATACAATCATGTCATCTTCTTCTGGTTGCTGCACAATGGTGGAGGGCAGGGTTTCACTTAACTAGGGCTTATTTTTGGGGTAGGGCTTATATTACGAGCATCCTGAAAAATCATTCAGGTTAGGTCTTATTTTTGGGAAAACAGGGTATATATAATGAGACAATGTATTTCTAGGGCTCATTGTTAGATGTGTAGAAGATATGGTTGAATGCTGCTGATTTTAACACCTCTGATATTTTTTAAGCATCAGCAAGACTTTTTTTAAAGAAAAAAGGGGAATGAAGTAATTGCTTCATGCTGTTACCTTAATCCCACTCCAATTAATTAATCAATCTTTGTCCAACATGCAAGAATAATTCGTTTTCCTTCCCTGCATAGACCAGAAAAGGCTCTGGATAAAACTTCAGCTCAGTTTTAATCTGTACATGAGGAGACAAAATCTGGCTGTACCTAAAATCCCTTTCAGAAATAAATGCTTGCATCTCATTTTAAGTATTGTAACAACCTGTGGTTTCTCTCTTTCTCTGTTTTCTTTCTGTCTTACACTTAGCTCCACCACTTTTTAAAGAGTATCTCCTTCAACAACAGTGCTGGAGAGACGATACAGTTTGGTGAAAATCAAGAATTAACTGCAGGATTTGATGTTACCAACTGGGTAACATTTCCCAATCAGTCTTTTGTTAGAGTAAAAGTTGGAAGGTGGAAAACTCAGGGTCCTATAGAAGAAAGGTTGACTCTTCAGGATGAAAGCATTGTGTGGAACAAAAACTTTAACCAGGTGAGATCGGATGGACTGCAAATTCCTAGCTCAAAGGTGGCTTCTTAAAGTTTACATGTATTTTGAAGGTCTTACATTTTCTTTTATTAGTTGATGCAGCATTGTCCATGAGCTTTGGTTTTGCAATTAGATTCACCTAACAGAATATTTATACTTGTAGCATTTTAAAATAAAATTCTGCATTTGTTGAAATCCCAAGGCAAGTGACATTACTGAGAAGTATAATACAGGGTTTTAAAATTTCTGATCTCAGAATTACCACTCTGGAGGAAACAAAGTATTTATCAGTAGACACATTTTCTGACTCCTTTCCACACTTTATCCTTGGTTCTAAAGTAACAATTAAATATGGGGAAATACTTTACAGCATTTTAGAGATGGAACCAGAAGTGAAGAGGTGACACAGTTAGATGTAGAAATAAATGACCAACTGAGGGGAGAATGTGCAGAAATATCTACCCCCAGCCTAAGAGACAACTAGCAGGACAATTCAGGTGGATGTGTTCCTTTCCAGAAGAAGACATATGATTTTCTTCCCTCTCTGCACCTTGGGCCACACCTATGAGCAGGGTATCTTTCCATTGTTATTCCTGCTCGAGCCCCACTACTTTAGACAGATGATCTTCATAAGCCTCAACAGCCTTTCATAGCTTACACTGAGTGACATAACTTTGGAATGCACTGAGGGCTATATGTGATTGAGGTATCACTGATATCTCACGGAGTGACATATTCCAGGAACAACCATTCCCTAGTTGCGACTTTAGATGATTTCCCAAAGCTGACTCCACATGAGCAAGCCACCCATCCCTACTAACTGTGGCTGCTTCTGGATAACAGTAGCAATGCCACCAGGAGCTCTGCTAAATACCCACCTGTGCAAAGCTCATAAAATGTCCATCATGCTAAAGGTGCAAATCAGGCAAAATTCATAATTGGCTTCCCAGATAGATGATGTGCAAATCTTACACAGCTCCTACGGTATAAGGGAATCAGTTATATGACAGCAAAATGCCTGAATTGCCCCAAAATGCATGTTTTGATATGTGTGAAAAAGATTTTATTAAAACCCTCCCCCAAGCCATAGTGCTTTACTCTTACAGAAAAGAGGAGTTTCTTCCTATTAATAGTGAACAAATGGTTAGAACTTCCCTCACACAAAACATTTAACCTGAACAAGAGGTTGTTATTCTGGGTTGGGGAGAAATTCATGGGAAAACCAGGCAGCCTCATTTAAATCTGCTGCACTTAAAGCATAACTCTTTACATGGGTCTTCAAAAGCAGTAACCACAATTTGTGCCAATCCTTGATTTATTTTCTTTATAGGTGGTGCCTATATCTGTATGTAATGAAAATTGCTTTCCTGGTTACAGCAAGAGAAAGAAAGAAGGGGAGCCATTTTGCTGCTACGATTGCATTCCCTGTCCAGAGGGGAAGATTTCAGAGCAGAAAGGTAAGAGTGTAATTCCTGCTGGTATGAAGCTCGTGGCAATTCCAGTTCATTTCTATGATGTCTGCCGATGGATCCTGGCACACTAACAGAACTCTAATGAGTGTGGTTTTCATAGAAATGGAGGGTCATTCTTAGAATTGAGATAAACCTTATTTCAGTGTTCCTCATTTTTCTCATCCAGTGGTCATGTGCCCACTACCAGCCTTTCTAAATTACAGTTGATCACGGGGTGGGCATGCAACTCATTTTCCCCCAGAGTGGATATTGTGATGTCTCAACATCAGAAATTCTGGCAGCAGCTACGACATGAACACAACAGTCCACCAATCTATTTGGACCACAGGCCACCCCAATTCGGTTTCTTGTGGTACAAAAAAATCTTGGGAGATACTGCACACCAGTCTGGTTTCAGTGAAAAGCTTACTGAAATATTATTGAATCAATTTGTTAACAAACACTAAGCTAAAAACTGCTTATGTGCACTAGTTCTTCCTCTTCCGCTGGTATCAGTCAGGTGAACCATTCTATTTACTTAACAGAACCACTGAACCAACTTGATGTTCTATAGCTTTTTATCCATGTACCTAAACTTCTCAGGGCCACATAAGAACTGAAATGGAATAAACATTCCTCACAGTTAACATATTTCCCTATGATATGAGGATTTTTCTCAGAAATACATGTCTCAGACTTGCAAATCAAGTTCATGTTTACCTTGCAATGACTGATCACTGAGAGAAAGCACATTAACGGAAAATACTTAGCTGAGGAACAGCAGATGCTATGACAGACAGACGTCTTAGGGTAGCTCCTCTAAAACAAAATTTCAGAAGTATTGTCTAGGTAGACCCTGAAAACTATGAACCACACATGGGTCCATGTCTCTCTTTTTTTGACATCAGTGTCCTGAATCATTAGATTGAAGTGGTTATGTGTATGCATGTACCTTTCTAATTTTATGTACAGCTTTTGTTGTTGTTTAGTCATTTAGTCGTGTCCGACTCTTCGTGACCCCATGGACCAGAGCACGCCAGGCCCTCCTGTCTTCCACTGCCTCCCGAAGTTGGGTCAAATTCATGTTGGTTGCTTCAATGACACTGTCCAACCATCTCATCCTCTGTCGTCCCCTTCTCCTCTTGCCTTCACACTTTCCCAACATCAGGGTCTTTTCCAGGGAGTCTTCTCTTCTCATGAGATGGCCAAAGTATTGGAGCCTCAGCTTCAGGATCTGTCCTTCCAGTGAACACTCAGGGTTGATTTCCTTCAAAATGGATAGGTTTGTTCTCCTTGCAGTCCAGGGGACTCTCAAGAGTCTCCTCCAGCACCACAATTCAAAAGCATCAATTCTTCGGCGGTCAGCCTTCTTTATGGTCCAGCTCTCACTTCCATACATCTTCTCATGAGATGGCCAAAGTATTGGAGCCTCAGCTTCAGGATCTGTCCTTCCAGTGAACACTCAGTGTACAGCTTTACTGTCTCCTAAAGGGGTGTAAATCTTCACTTGTCTTGTTCTCAAAAACACTTTTTCCCCCCATACACGTGTGATAGCAGTGCATTTTCCAGAGAGTTTTTGCATTTACATTTTCTGTAATTAAACTGCAATAACTGACACCTTCTTGCATTTTAAAATTGCAGGCATTTGATGGGTTATTTTCATCACTTTCAGTGACCATCCTGCCCTGTTTTGCTTGCTTTGTGTGTGTATTCTTCTCTTCATGCAGGGGGAAAAACAGTGGTATTGCATCCATTAGCACTCAGCAGACACCAGGAACATGTAATTTATCAAGATTTCTTCAGATCGCTGGTAGGGAAGAGTACTAAAGGTACTCCACATAGATAACACCAAGAGTATTGCTTGTTCTTCTAGATCTCAATTTGGCTGGAAACCAAATTCTTTACTTCTATACTAGCAAATGTACCTGGTTTTAACTGGTAAATGAGTAGTATCCATGTGAAATTTCATGTTTCTAGCTTAGCATTTCTTGAAAATGATGACAACACTCAGAATCCCCACAGTAACCTCTTAGAGGTCCAACCTGCAGAATCCCCAAACAAGCTTGTGTTGTAACATATCCAGTTATTTCAGTACTGAAAGCTGTAGTGTCTGTACAAAGATTTGTGTTTCTAGCTCTTGTCGCTTCAGTAAGACAACTACGTCTCCTGAGTACTACTGGATAGCTCAGTGGGTTAGGCTGTGGAGGTTGGGGGGTCGATTCCCCACTGTGCCTCCTTGAAAGAGGCTGGACTTGATGATCCATAGGGTCCCTTCCAGCTCTGCAGTTCTAAGATCATGATTATTATCCCTCCCCCCTCCCTGCAGCAAGATCAGTCAAGACATAGTCTATCCACCTATGTAGGAAGGAAATTCAGGAGTATCTGTGGAAATTTTCATGATTCCAAGTCTTAGTACAACTCAAATACTACAACTCAAATAGTACCCATAGGTAACTTATTTGAATTCCACCTGTAGAATTCTTCTGACAACATAGCCAGGTGATGTTCAACTTACCCAGTTACTTTATGTGAGAAACCAGCAGTACCTGTGGAAAACTTCATATATCTAATTCGGATACTTTTAAAGAGGTTGCATCTCTCATCAGCCCGTAGCATAGACAATTGAGATAAAAACACACTCTGTTATTTAAGTCGGGACTTTCATAGAATTCATGTAGAATATTGTGGTTCTGGCTTTTATGTTTTTGCGATCTTTCCAGACAAAAAACCCAAATGAACTTTTTGCTGTACTCATGAGAGTCATTCACTCCTACTTTTAAACATGTATTTACAAATTTTCATCACACAGACTTTAAAACAGTTCACAGAAAGTCAATATGTAATTTAAAACTGTACACACTCATAGCAGACAACAAAAATAGGAGCAAGTAAAATATACATACTAACAGCAGACAACAAAACAGAAGCATAAAAATGTGGTATTTCAGATATTTAAAATTTCCAGAATGCCTTAGTTAAATCTAAAATGCTTAATAAAAATGAAATGAAAATAAAAAGGGATAGATTGGTCACTTCAAAACACCAAGAGTATTGACTGAGAAAAGACTGTTTGCATAGCCACAGCTAAAAAAGAAGTCTTGTTCTGATGGAGGTAGTATTTCTTCAGCGGTATGACCTTACTTTGTGGGCAGTATTACAAAAGGGATAAGAACTGTGGGGACACTTTACACAGCCCATAAACTGATCACAAAGTGCTTTCCTTTATTATTCTAGATATGGACACCTGCTCTGAATGTTCAGAAGATTACTATTCAGATGAGAGCCAGGACCAGTGCATTCCCAAGGTTACAACCTTCCTGTCATATCATGAGCCTTTAGGGATCACTTTAGCCTTGTCTTCTGTGGCTTTGGCTCTCATCACAGCTTTCGTGATAAGAACATTTACCAAAAACTGGGGGACACCCATCGTGAAAGCCAATAACCAAAGTCTCACCTACACTCTCCTTGTCTCTCTCCTCCTCTGCTTCCTCTGCTCCTTGCTTTTTATCGGTCAGCCCCGAAGGTTAACCTGTCTTCTCCGACAAACAGCTTTTGGCATTGTTTTTGCTGTTGCCGTTTCCAGTGTATTGGCAAAAACCCTCAACGTAGTTCTGGCGTTCATGGCTACCAGGCCAGGCTCCAGGATGAGAAAATGGGTGGGGATAAAACTGACCAGTCTGGTTGTTCTTTCCTGTTCTTCAATTCAAGCAGGCATCTGTGCAATTTGGCTGAGTACCTTTCCACCATACCCAGATTTAGACAAGCATTCACTGAAAGGGAAGATCATCTTAGAATGTAATGAAGGCTCAGCATTCATGTTTTATTGTGTCCTGGGCTACATGGGCTTCCTTGCTATTGTCAGCTTCCTTGTGGCTTACCTGGTCAGAAAGCTACCCGACAGTTTCAATGAAGCCAGATTTATCACTTTCAGCATGTTGGTCTTCTGCAGTGTTTGGTTGTCTTTTATTCCAACCTACCTGAGCACCAAAGGGAAATACACAGCAGCTGTGGAGATCTTCTCCATCTTGTCATCCAGTGCTGGCCTTCTGTTTTGCATCTTTTCTCCCAAATGCTACATCATTGTGTTCAGGCCAGACATGAACAGAAAGCAACTCATAAGGAGAACCGAATAAAAAAAGTATGGATTTGATTGCTGTTGCAATTGTGGAAAAGAAGGTGTGCTCGTGACATCAAACATGGGGCTACACTGTTCAACAAACCAAAACAGTCATGGTTTTGACATGGAAATAAGTCCAACCAAGGCCAATGGGATTATTTTCCAGATAACTAAGACTAGTTCCAATGGATTTCAAGTCAAGGTGCATATTTTGCAAGACAAGAATATACATATTTAATATGTTCACATTAATAATCTGAACATAATTTCATTGCTGACATCCCTGAGAATAAAACCAAATTTAAAGTTTGGGATAATCCTTACCTATGTCTTTATTTTCAAAGTTTTGTTTCAGTAAAATATTTCAGTTGCAATAAATATAAATTGTTGGATATTGATTGTATAGCAAGTTTAAAATATTGTGGCAAGTAATTCCACTTTCATTCTGAGATATAACAAGCATCTGGGTGTAACAAGCATTTTTATATGTAACAAACAAGATAAAACATTTAAAGGGCATTTCAATGCATTTTAGAGAAACCTTAAAGGTTTTAAGCAGTAAGGAAAGTCTTTTTTGCAAAGCAAAAGTGTGCTGCTTGTATTCCACCCCGAAGTGCTTAAAGCATTCTCTGGGTGGTTTACAACATAATTATGCAGGCTACATATTGCCCTCCTAGAGACCTCAGTACTCAGTCTACTGACCTTGGAAGAATGGAAGGTTGAGTCAACTTCAAGCCAGTTATCTGAGCTCAGGATCAAACCCAAGTCATGAACAGAGTCTTCACTACAGTACTGCAGTTTAATCACTATGCCATGAGGCTCCTTTGGTTCTGCCTTTTGTATTTTCAGAAATATTTGCAAGGTGCAATATCATAATTGGCCACTAGAGGGACAAGAGAGTATATTCTTGCATTTCCGTCTTGATTCTCATAACAATGCAACATGATAATAATACATAACATATCAATTTACTTTTATGACAAACTGAACCAAAATCATCAGTAAGAACAATCTGACTGCCTGGAAGTAATGGCGAACTCAGTGGTCCATATCCAATTTCTTAACGTAATAAATATAAGAGTGAGTGATACCTTTTCTTGGACCACTAAAAAAAATCAAATAAATTACAAGCTTTCATAGAGGAATTCCACTTCACAGTTGAATTCACAGCAATTTAACAGCTCTCAGACATCATCTCTCCAGGCACTCTTGGCACAGATCTCCACCATCAATTTTTCAACTCTTTACAATTTTTCTGCATGATCCATGAAGTCGTGATGCTTAGCCTGATGGAGTGGAATTCCTCCATGAAAGCTTGTGATTTATTTGATCTCTTAGTGATCCCATAAAATGTATCACCCACTCATACATTTGTGTAATCTTAAGGACCACACGGCCTTTTCCTTGTTCTTAGTGTAATAAGTTTCAGATAAAGCAGGCTCATTTGAATAAATGGAATTTACAGAGGAGAACTCACCAAATCCCATTGATTCAATGAGCCTACTCTAGTGCAATTTACTATTAGAGATGGGGATATTCGTATTTGTAAACGAAGATTAATATCCCCATCCCAGCTGGACCTAATGAGGGTCCGGCCCCCGCGACCAACCTGTGCACTCATATGTGCCAGTGCTGCAAAGGTCCTGCTCTGCCTGCCAATTGTACCAGGAGCTCCACTGTCTCCCTGCTCAGCCTGCCACTCCAGTCAGGGGGCAGGAGGACAAGTCTCCCTACGGCTGCTGAGTGGCCAGCTGAGCAAGGCGACAGCAGAGCTCCTGGCACAATTGGTGGGAAAAGTGGGACCTTCATGGCACCAGGATGTATGAGTGGACGGTCCAGTCCTGGGGGCTGGACACTCATTAGGTCCAGCTGGGAGAGGATATTCATATTCGTTTACTAATATGAATATCCCCATCTCTATTTACTATGCTAAGCAACAGGATTTTTGGGCAGTGAGTTCTTTTTAACAAGTTGCAAAATCTGGGCACACTGAACAAATAATACAGTGAGTTTTCTCGAAGGCTTTCACGGCCGGGATCCGATGGTTGTTGTAGGTTTTCCAGGCTGTTTTACCTTCAGAACACAGCCAAACAGTCCAAAAAACCTACAACAACCAATACAGTGAGTTCCTTTCCACAATTTCCAAGCTCTGAGCACATTTCATATTCCATTTGAATATGATCTTGTTTGAAGCATCAAAATAAAATAATATGATGTGGGCTATGCACTGAATATGTCAGTGGTGTTCTCCCATTCTGCATAAAGCTTTTGTTGCATATATAAAAGCATTCAAACACAATATCACAGAACCCAAGAAATATGAACATTTCTATTTATGAATCATAGAATGCTGATGTAAAAAGTCTTATGGGACTAGATACTGTATACAAGGCCATTCACAAGCTGGTGCTTTTTAATTTCATGATGAGATCTCTGGGTTAAAAACATCGTGGGTTGTGTTGTGTTTTATTCAGTATCAGCACTTGGGAAGAAAAATATTCTTCTCTGTAATTATCAGCCCTGCTTTTGATAATTGTCCTGCTAACAGACCTCTGGAGATATCCCAAAGCCACAGACTAATACATAACAATGTCATAATGTAGTTATATGAGGTCCCTTTCATGCTCAGAGCCAGACCCAAGGTCAGCAACAGACTATGATCTGATACTTGAGCAACCATGGCATTGACCTCTACTACTGAAACATGCTTATGTTCCATTTGCATTACTTCATTATCCTGTGAGTTGTACTAGAACACATTCTTCTGGATTCTCCATGTAAAGAGAGGATCAACAGCAGTTCTCAGTGTACAGATACTCCTGGCTCTTTCAAATACTCCTTCCATCTCTCAGCTATGAGAACAGTAGGAGAAGCTCCCATGCAACATAGGGTTCAGGGACAGTGATATTAAGAAGCAAAATTCCATTGATGAAGAATGGCAGAACATCTCTAGACAGAAAGCTTTTCTGTTCAGAATGGTGATATTTGTAATGCTGCTGCTTGGAGTGCTACCTCGCCAAGTCTGTAAGTTACAGTCTGCACATCACAATACAATGTCTCATGCCACTCCCTGCAGAATAAGTGAGTCGCTTCCTATTTTACACAGATTTTCTCAGCCAGGAGACCTTGTCATTGGACAGATTTCTTCTCAGGCATTCTATCTACGCTTCCGCACTGATTTCAGAAAAAGACCTTCTCCCCTCTTGATCAAGGAAACAGTGTAAGCAGGTTTCAATTTCTTCATTCCATGATCAAGGCTGGTTATCCAAAACAGTGGAAGCTCCAAATAGCAAGAATGAATGCCACTGTTGTGGGTAAACCAGAATGTCAGCCACTATTTAGACGGGGATCTTCCAAGCATTTACAATCAAAATATGTTACCTTTCTATGGTTCTTCATTATGTTTAGTGTTTTGTTTCACAGTATGTGGTTTTTCTTGCAGTGAGATACCAAAATATTACCAGCACATATTAGCTTTGGTATTTGCTGTAAAGGAGATAAACAAAAACCCCATGATCTTGCCTAATTTTACTTTGGGGTTCTACATATATGACAATGACTGCAGTGTCCAGACTACTTATAAAACTACCCTACAGCTGCTCTCCACACAGCATAAATCTATGCCCAACTACAAATGTAACATGCAGAACCACCTGGCAGCTGTGATTGGGGGAATTCACTCTGACTTCTCAATCTGCATGGCTACCATCCTAAACATCTACAAGATCCCACAGGTACGTGTCAGGAGGAGAGAAAGCTATGGTTGCTACAAGAATATTATGAAATCTTCAATCCTCTTGCATACAGTAGATTTATGATTCCTTCTTATCGTTTTGAAAACAAAAACAAAAGACAAAAGACATTGAAATTGGTGAAGCTGAAAATGAAAAAGCTCTCTTCATGTTGATGCAGGTAAACTCCACTAAGAATTCTTTGGCCAAATCTGCATTCCGAACAGGTGACACAGTCAACATATGATATAATTCTAACCTTTCAGGTTTTAGATAAGCGAAGTATAAGAATTCTATTTTGTTCTTCTTTTTGTTGCTGTCCATTACATTTATGGCTTGCATCTAAGAAATTGAACAGGCTATACATGATCTCCTCCCCATGTTATGCAATAGATCTGAGGTATATTAGACCAGGAGAGTGTGACTGACCCACAACTGTTCAGTGAGTTTCACTGCACTGTCGAGATTTGAACCAGGTTCTCTCAAATCATTGACCAACACCATAATTAGTGCATCATGCATCTATATCAGCAAAGTTTCAAATTCCTTCTACCTGTTTGAATTTCTGTCTTCTTTTTTCAGCTCACCTATGGATCATTCTTCCTAGAACACTGTGACAAATCGCTGTTCCCTTCATTGTACCAGATGGTCCCAAACGATGCTCATCAATGCACTGGGATTGCCCAATTACTTTTGCATTTCAAATGGAAATGGGTAGGGATCTTTGCAGTGGACGATGTGACTGGAGAAAGGTTTTTGCAAGCCCTGATACCAAAGCTCTCAAAACATGGTATTTGTTTTGCATTTAGAGAAAAAATTCCCAAAACAACATATATGGACGGAATGGCACAGTTGTATCAATCACTGAAAATTTTTTCACTAACTGTAGAAAGCAGTGCCAATGTGTTCCTTGTTGACGGTTCACTTCCATGCATGTTTAAAATTTTACGGTATCTTCATATGGGATCCCTGGATTCACATATAGGTAAAGTTTGGATTGCAACAACGTATTGGGATTTTCAATTGAGCACACCCCTGAGAAATCATGATCTACAAGCTTTCCAGGGTATGCTGTCCATTACAGTCCACTCTAATGAACCAGTACAATTCAGAAAATTTATTGAGAGTATTAATCCTTCCTGGGATAAAGAGGATGGCTTTATCCAGGATTTCTGGGAACAGACCTTTAACTGTTCATTGAAACCTACCAATCTTATTGAGATCGCCAAGAAAAGCTGCAGTGGGGAGGAAAAACTAGAGAAACTTCCTGGACATTCCTTCGAAATGAGTATGACTGGTCATAGCTACAATGTTTACAATGCTGCCCATGCTGTGGCGCACGCTCTTCATTCCATGTATGAATTTAGATACAAACATGTATCACGGGAGACTAGAGGGAGGCTGGAGCCCCAAAATTTGCTGCCATCTCAGGTAATATCTCTCAGAGTCATAACTCTACACAGCTTTGGGTGGGGCTGCAAGGAATCTAAACTATATAGCCAGTTCCATCTCAGACTGTGTAGAACTGGTCTTTGCTGCAAGGCAAAGCATGCATAGCCCTATGTTAGTTTGCTATAAGATGTTTATTGAAATTGTACTACATGTGTTCTTGGCCACATATGTTCTTGGCCACAATCACACCTCCACAGGTGGTGTGCTCTACTATTCCCAAGCTTGAATTTATGCAAGCTGGAGATGGCTCCTTCAAATATCCAGGTCGCAAAATGTTCAGGGTTTTGTAAGTCATTGTCAACACATTGAACTCAGACTGGAAGCATATTGGCAACCCGTGCAAATCCTTCAGAAACGGTGTCATCTGAGTTCTGAAAGATATCTCTCTTGGTAGTCTAGATGCTGCCTGCTGTACTTGCAGCAGCATCCATGTCATCTTCAAGGGTAGCCCAACATAAAGTGCATTGTAGTAGTCTAACTGGGAAGTTACTAGGGCATAGGCTACTTTGACCAGGTTGTCCCTCCCCAGAAATGATAATAGCTCGTGGATCACCCAAAGCTGGTCCCAGGCACTCCGAGCCATGGAGCTCACATAAGACTCTAGTAACAAAGATGAATCCAGAAGTGTTACCAAATAATGCTCCTGATCCTTCAACTCCGTCAAGAACAAGTCTTCTGCCCAACTCCTAGATCTGATGGGGGCTGATCTTGAAGTAAACTCAATGCATCTCAGGCAGCAGTTGTCAATATTGTAAGATTTGTGTTGTTCTTTTTCTTTTGTATCTTGTTTCTGGATTTAGCTCCATTCCTTTCTCAGGGGGCTGTCATTCAACAACAGCATGGGGGAGAGAATACAATTTAATCATGATCAAGTATTAATTACAGAGCTGGATGTTACAAACTGGGTTGTTTTCCCAAATAAATCGTTCTCTAGAGTGAGAATTGGAAAGCTGAATCCTCAGGCACCTCCAGGGAAAGAACTGACCATTTTTCAGGATGAAAGCATCATATGGCATAGAAAGTTTAACCAGGTGAAACAGAATTGCAGATATTTTATTTCCACATTTTTAAAAAAAAGTATTGTTGATTTAATGCTTTAGTTGTTTCACTGTAGTATTGTTTCATGTGGAATCACAAATTAAGAATAACACATTGAGATTTAATTTTTAACACGTGTAATAACAATAATAATCATGCACCATCAAGTCAATTCTGACTTACGATGACCCTTTTCAGGGTTTCCTAGGTAAAGAGTTCTCAGAAACAGTTGACCATTCTCTTCTTCTGGCTGCATCCTGGGATGGAATAGCTTGCCCAAAGCCTCTCAAGCTGGCTCTTCTTCCTGGAGGCACAATGGAGAATCAAACTAGATACCTAACTCACTGAGCTATCCAGCAGCCTCCAACAAAATGTTGCAGCCTATCTTCTCAAAAGGGACTGTTCTTGTTTGGTTTTCCAGAAGACCATTTCTTCCTAGAAAGGCACTGCATTTTTTAATCTCTCTCTTCCCCACTACCCAACAGATTTTCTTTTCTCTTTTCCCATAATTCCTCAGATTTCTGTCCTGAAGCCCACCATGATCTTCTAAGCCAACCTCACCTCTAGATTTGCACAAACACATCCTTAGATTCTTTTTTATTTTTGCAATTCCTACAAATACATTTCCATACTATAGGACCACTGTTTCTTTCTGTGTCTCAATCAAGAGATGACAATCATATCCTTCTCACTCAACAAGCAGCAGCACATCTGTAACCTTCCTCTTCAGCACTGTGGCCAATTAACTTGCTTTGCGGAGCAACATTAAAACGACTATAATGTGCACTAGAAATTTTAACTATTCCCAGTAAGGCATCTTTAACAGTAACTGCCCTGGATTAACAAGGATGAGAAAGACTTCAAAGTGAATTAAGAATACACTATACTTGACAAGTGTTAACTTTCTCATGAGGGGCTCAGGGAAAACATTTCTTCCCTCCTCCTCAGTTTTTTCTCATATTTTGTAATATTGGTGCATTTGTGTGCCCAAGAATGTCATCATTATGTCAACTTTTTTCACTTCTTTCTTCATGCAAGGTCAACAACCCTTTCTCCAGTGAGACCCATGCCCAGCAATAAGCAAGGACATATTCAAAAGGAAACCAGTCCATATAGGCACAGGTAGGCTTCCATGGGATCAGGTGTCCTGGTAAATCAGGCTTCTCATTCTATGGAACCCTATGCATGTAGTGGTCTCTTAGGCTTCTGTTTTGCAGATATCCACTGACAACATGTGGATATTATAAGCGGGGCAGCTATGTGGCTGCAGGGACAAGGCAGGCCTTTGTTGCCTCCTCAAAACATGGAACCCACTTCACATGAAGGGAATTTTTTGTTGGTTGGGACTTAACTAGTGTGTTGCATGATAATTTTCTTTGTTCCTGAAATTAAAACCAGGGTTAAAAAAAAATAACCTTTAGATTCCATGGCTGCATTTTGTCTAGCTCTGATCTGACTGCAATCCTCACCCTAAAGCTGAATCCAATTATCAAAGAGTGAAACACGGGGTTCCATCTTGTTGTTATGTGTCATCAATTTACTGTCGTCATCCCATGAATTACAATCCTGTCATCATCCCATGAATTAGTGGCTTCCGAAAGGTCTTTAACAGCTCTGCTGTGGTTTTTCAAACTAAAAGCCATGGCTTCCTTTACTGAGTCAATTTATCTCATGTTCAGTCTTCTTTTCCTATTTCCTTCCAATTTTCCTAGTGAGATTGTCTTTTCCAATGAGTCTTCTCATGGCACGCCCAAAACAGGATAGCCATCTTATCAAAAAGTGTATGCAGGAGTACACAGATGTAAACTGGAACAAGTTAAGGCTTCCTTACCTACGAGGATATGGAGTAAAGTAAAATTATTCAAAACAGGCCAACCCTTCTAAAAAAGAAAAAGAAAAACAGGACAGAAAAGCAAGATCAATTTAGTTGGGGGTGCAGTTTCCTGGAACATTCCTCTTAGTTGAACCACATGGCACTGAGCTAGAGAACAGAGCTTCAGAAGGACTAAGAAAGAACTGTAAACAAAGCAAACACATCAGCATTTATCCTATTTTGAAATAACTGTGTTTTCACACACACAAACAGAAGCACACAAAGTCCATAAATTTATCATCACATATTTTTCTCAATCCTAAATCTTAGCCCTGCTGGTATTTCTTGATAGGTGCTACCCGTTTCTGTGTGTAATGATTACTGCCATCCTGGTTACAGCAGGAAAAAGAAAGAAGGGGAGCCATTTTGCTGTTACGATTGTACTCCATGTGCAGATGGAAAGATTGCTGAGCAGAAGGGTAGGAAGCATACTACTTTGCATGTCATATGTAGTAAAGTGTACTAATGATTATGGTTGGCTGATATGAAGGGGAGGGGAGATATTACTGATCTTGGACATGATGCTGTGAAAGAGGTTTTTGCTGCTGACCAGTTGAATCTTTTCTGTCCCACTCAGTCATAATAACCTTTCCTCATTTTTTTGACCTTCAACATTGTATTTCTCTGTGTTCCTTTGTTCTTCATTGGTATTTCTTCTTAGAAATTACACCCCCCTTCTCGTCACTGTGAGAAAATTTCAGGGACAGAACACTTACAAGGTGCAGTTCCCTTCACAATGGATCTTCAAAGAGAAGGAGAAAGAGAGAGGGAGACAAAGACAGAGGAAGATTTCATTTTATGTAGATTCTAAGAAGCTCAGCTCTCTATTGTCTTCTCTGTATTATAGTGAAAAAAAGCACTCTTGTCCTTTAGTGACAGCCATGTTTATGTGGTGTCAGATTTTGTCCTATTCAGAAGATTTCGGTATCATTTGTACCATGTGAATGGGGGTAAACCCTTGCTGAAAACAGAAGCTAATGTGAATGTTTAACATTACCCTGAAGGTCACATTGTTCTTCACCATTGTCATATTATTGATTGATTTATTTAAATTATTTTTACCCTGCCTTTCTCCTCGAAAGAAGCCAAGGTGGCTCTTTTGAAGATCAGGGAAGTTAATTGTATTCAAGGAGGCTCCTCATGGCCACTAATGGAGCAGGGCTGGATTGCAGGGGCAGCGTGGGCAGGGGTGATACTTGCACAATTTCTTCTATGGTTTTTAATGTAAGAATTTAGGACATATCCAAAGAAACCAGAGGGAGATTTAGCAATCTCTTCTATATCAGCTTTTGTACCATACAAGCAAAGTTACTATATGTTTTGGCAGGCAGTCACAGTCAACTATAGCTTAGTTGTAGGCACGCGTTTCCTTGATGAATAATTAGGAGGTGAGGTTTAAAACCAGAACTTGCTGACTCACCGTTTGTGCACTGTTTAGCTTCATGATATCAATGCAGTCTTGTACTGAAAGAATCTGTATTTTGTTTTCTAGATATGGATGTCTGTGTCAATTGTCCAGAAGATCAGTATGCAAATATACACCGAAATCAATGTTTCTCCAAGGTGATAAGCTACCTGTCCTATGAAGAACCTTTGGGAATAAGTTTAGCCTTGTCTGCTATCACATTTACTGTGATAACAGTCTGGGTAACTGGAACATTTATGAAGCATAAGGACACTCCCATAGTCAAAGCCAGCAACTGGAGTCTGACTTTCACTCTCCTCATCTCTCTCCTTCTTTGCTTCCTTTGTTCTTTGCTGTTCATTGGTCAACCAAACAAGATGATCTGCCTTCTCCGGCAAACAACTTTTGGTATCATCTTCTCAGTTGCTGTATCTTCTGTTTTGGCAAAAACAATCACTGTTGTTTTAGCATTCATGGCTACTAAACCAGGATCTAGGGTGAGGAAATGGGTAGGAAAAAGACTGGCAATTGCCATTGTCTTCTCCTGTTCCTTCACCCAGGCAGGAATTTGTACAATTTGGTTAAGCACTTCTTCGCCATTCCCCGATAAAGACATGCATTCATTTACTTTAAGTATCATCTTGGAATGTAATGAAGGCTCCACTTCCATGTTTTATTGTGTCTTGGGCTATATGGGCTTCTTAGCAATTTTGAGCTTCACTGTGGCTTTTCTAGCTAGGAAGTTACCTGATAGTTTCAATGAAGCCAAACTCATCTCCTTCAGCATGCTTGTTTTTTGCACTGTTTGGATATCCTTTGTTCCAGCTTACCTAAGCACAAAGGGGAGATACATGGTAGCTGTTGAGATCTTCTCTATCTTAAGCTCTAGTCTTAGCTTACTGGTTTGCATTTTTTTCCCTAAATGTTTTGTCATTGTGTTCAGGTCTGACCTGAACAATCAAGAGCACATAACAATTAGAAAAACTTAGCCTTTTAAATATTCAGAGTATCAGTCTCTCTGACATTTTAATAAATTATTTACCTAAGCTGGATATTGTTTGAAGATCTGGCACATGGGGCATCTAACGGAAGGAAATGCAATCTTTTAGAGAGTGTAGAATTGCTTTCAGATAGTCCATGATACTTGTGATACGGCTTTTTTTCTGTGTGGATGGGATTACATTTTCTGTGGAGAAGAAGGAAGAAGAGCAGAAGGAGAAGTACCAGCCATGATAAAAGAGAAGGAATGCAAGAGAAGGGGGAAATGAAAGAAAGTGGGGAGTGTGTATGTGTGAAAGGGGGGAAAGGGGGTGAAATGGGGGAGAGAGTGTGCATGCACACATACTTGTAGCCCCTGCAAGATAACAAGGAACTGGGCCACTTAGAACCAGCTGGCTCTATTGTACCATGATCTCTTTCTTTGAAGGACAGAGATTGTGTAAGGTGAAAGTGGTCATTGGTGGACAATTGATACAAATGCAGAGGGCCCACTGCTTTGGGTCATCACTATGGTAGTTCAGATAGTTGGCTCTTACTGTCCTTAGATGAGACTCAAGAATCTGGGAAAAATCATCTTGCACAGTGAGAAAGTGGCAGACTAAAGACTACTTCCAGAACTTCTCAATGAGAGGTCAGGGTAGGAAGGAAAAAATGTGAAACTTCATTGAGAGCTGAGGTCCTTAGGTGGTGCTAATGGGTGAATGCCTCAACCAGATAATCCCCTATTAACTCTTCTGGCTATTGATAACATGTAGGGCTTCCTCATTGTTATTTGCATTAAGCTCCAAGTTAAAAGGTTGTTTTTAAGCCAGCACAGAACTTCTTGGAAATTTTATTTTATTGGTCTTTTATACACTGTATTGCTTGGCGTGTTTATATGAATTGTGTGTGCACAAAATGTTGGATGCAATTCTTCTTGCCATAGATTCTTCTTCTTGATTGAACTTCTAAGTGAGGTGGAGGGATCAGGGTGCTATTAGTGCTGTGACCTCAAACTCTGAGACGTTTATGTTGAGGGCACAACACACCAGATAAAGGAATGTAAGGAAGCTATTCTTTCTTTTTGCTCTTCCTCCATTTTTCAAGGCCCTGCCACCTAGCCTAAATCTTATTCTGTTCCTGTTAAATGTTAAGTCATTCCATAACAAAACAATTGGTATTCATGACAGTGCTGGGCCAAAGAGACAGTATAGATATTTCACTATACCAAACCCTATGCCTACTGGTATAGCTGTCTAAATGAGCTGAGGAGGTCTCAGATGCTGCTGGAGAACCCAAGGACTGTGGTTCTGGAGGATTTAAACAATAATGCTAAGGTTGCCTAGATGTGGTCAGCCCAGAGCGTTCTGGCCACCATGTAATAAATGGCACCATCTCAACATATCACCCAGGCAAACCACAAAGTATGACTGAAAATGAGTAACAATATCTCAATGTGCCTGCCATGCATCAAGGGGGGGCATATTTTGCCTCCTCTGTAGTGTCCTAATTCAGTCATATAGCAGATCTGTTACATGTGGTGAACTTACTGGGATTTACCTCAGGAAAGGAACCCTCAACTGCCTCTTAGGACAAATTTGCCAGTCACTTCAAAAAGAAAGTCATTCATTTTTAAGGATGAGACTGTCTTAATTTTTGGCATTGCAACCTCTATAATTCACCAGGAGTTCCTCCAGCCAACATTCGGGGAGCTATGAGAATCAAAGTCCTCAGAGACATTTTCACTTGCTCATATGTGTTGGCCTCAAAAGGTCACCAAATGGCAACCCCATTTGAAGAAAAATAATAATAAGAAGAAAAATGCTGGGAAAGGCTAAACATCAGGGCAACCACAAAGGGTTATGGGTTCAGTACTCTCTCTGCCAGGTAGTATCTATACAGGGTCTCTAAAAAAAACTACTACTTTTGATTAGAAATGATCCATTTAAGTCAATCTATACCAACAATAACAAGCAGAAACTCATATTCCCATGAATGTGACTCCAAACAGGACATTCAAGTTGTGCTAAATCTAATTGGACATAACTAGCTCTAGGCAATCACCTTGGATCTGTTGTGCTACATGTTCAGTGGCTTCTCTTTCTTCCTCAGAGAAGCGGTGGGGGGGAACCAGCTGTAGGGTTGAGGATTGAGGAGAGAACAAATATCTTTGTAGCTGTATCAGTCATTATACAAAGATGATCACACATTGTGGAAGCAATCATCCCCCAAGGCATTTTCTAAATTACTAATTTCCATTCCGTTACACAGCGGACTTCCAACTGCTACAAGATCAACAATCACATCTGAAAAAGCTATAAAAGTCTACATATTGTTTAGAAGGCTGTCTAGGCATAGGCTGTTCATTTTCATTCAGCAGTAGGATCAAATTCCCAGTTACACATTAGGTATGTTTCTGTTATGTGATTCTTCAATTATTTTTAATCAATAACATATACAGTGATTATCACTGTTTCTCATCAGCCCTCCTCCAATTAATCTTCTTCCTGATTTTTCACCTGATACATTGGACTTTAGTAACGAATTATGAATTCCCATGCACTGATTCTCACACAGCCTTTCTGTAACTGAACACAGACTGTATGGACTCTCATGGAATAGGTTAAAAAAAATTGTGGCAGTCATGGAATAAGTTGTTTTCTTGCCTCATTCATTATCACTACTTATTTTTAGAAGTCTGTTTTAGACAACTGAAAACAAATAGACTGAATTCTCAAAGGTACACTGTTTTTTTCCGCACACAGAGGCTAAGCTGCCTGCAACAGAGCAGTGATAATCAAAGAAAAGAAGTTTTACAGTTCCTGCTCAGCCTTTGAGAATGAAATGAATTAAGGATAATATGCTTTTTGAGAACAATGATGGATGCAGAGCCACTGTAAATGATACCATCATGGAATTGGCATACAGATGCCTCAACAGGTTAAGTAGTAAGTCAGTGTAACAGCAGGATGCTCCACAATTCAAGGAATGCTGTAGCAAAACAAACAATATAGTCACATACGGGGTGATATTGGAACCATGGAAAGAGATCTTTGGAGAAGATGTTCTATCAGCAAGATAATACTGGTGGCAGTGTTGCTCCTTGTTCTTCTGTGTCGTGTTATATGCAAAGCATCTCCTATTAACTGCACCATCAGCAATGACCCCCTCCCTATTCTTCATGAATTTTACCAGCCAGGTGACCTTGTTATTGGTGGGGTTGTTTCTCAGGTCTTGTTCATCTATAATCAATTCATATTCAACAAAGAGCCCACACAGACATTGGCTAGTGAACCTATGTAAGGCATAATTTCTTTTCCTTTCTTTCTCTCTTTTGTTTACTTCAGTATGCTCAGAAGATGAAATTTGGAGTCAGGCCAGATATGACGTTTAAGTGACAAGAGATTTACTTTCTGGTGTGAGCAAAGTGACACTCCTGGATCATTTGGGTGTCGTGATCACTGTGTTGTGTTGCGTTTTGTTTCTTGGGTGAGGAGGTGTTTCTCCCACCTTCGATTTTATAGCATTCAGTAGAATGTTTTCTTCCCTAAGCATTAACAGAACGAATGGGTTTTGTCCATTTTTCTAGGATTTTTACAAAACAAACAACCAAACATGCTGGATCTTTCCTTTAGTTTTTGCAAACTACCTCTTCTTCCCTCTATTCCTTTGCCTTGATCTCCATCCCTGCACAAGCAATTTCAAATGCTGGGTTGGTTGGTTGGTTTGCTTGTTTGTTTGTTTTTTTGTTTTTTTGTTTGTTTTTAAAAAATGCCTTGCTTTATTGTATTTTTAGAAATACTACCCAGTTTCATTATTGTATTTCTGATTTTAAGTAATAAAAATGATCCATCTCTTACAACCCTCAAGCTGCTTGATCCAATTTCATGTTGTAACTTTTAGCTACACTGCATTCACATTCAGTTAAAAGTGTAAAGTACTGTTAGAAAGTGATTAATTCCTATAGTGATCCCAGAAATATTTCTGCATTTAGCTCACATAAAGTATATCTATTTCAAATGTATTAACACTTGTAGCCACATACTTTCAAGAATGAGTTATAACTTAAACCCATCAAAAATAATATAGTAAAGAAAGATAATTAATCTGCTGTTTACTGTTGTTTTTTTCTTGGTTTACAAATCTTGCAATTACCATTACAGTTCAATACCCAAGAACTATCAACACATCCTAGCCTTGGCATTTGCTGTCAAAGAAATAAATGAAAATCCAAAATTCTTGTCTAATTTCTCTCTGGGGTTCCACATCCTCGATAGTTACTCCACAGCAAGAATGGCCTACAAGGCCACCCTGCACCTACATTCCACACGACACAGGTTTGTCCCAAACTTCAATTGTCACAACCGGAACAATCCGACTGCTCTTATTGGAGGAAGTTTCTCTGAAATCTCTGTCAATGTAGCCACCATTTCCTCCAGATTCAAGGATCCACAGGTAAGCTGTACACACTGGGGTTTCCCATATGTGACGCATCATCTTTATTTCAGTACAGCATTTTGTTCTTGGTGATCCACTTGTAAATAAAGTGGTTAAATACAGGCAAAGAGAAAATCCATCAAGTATATTTACAGCTTTTTTGTAAATCCTTGGTGGTCACTCTTCAACTCTGGAAACAACTTTGTTTTGATATCCACCTGACCCCTTCATTGGTGACTTTTAAGAAGCTCTTAAAAACCTGGCTATTCCAACAGGCCTTTTACCCCAAATTTAAATATTTAAATGTTCAAATGTTTTTTGTATTTTATTATGTTTTATTGTGCTAGTTTTTTCTTATAGTAATGCTGACATTTGGTTTATTGTGCAGGGTTTGATGTTTAAAGATAAAGGTAAAGGTTCCCCTTGACAAATGTCCAGTCGTGTCCAACTCTAGGGCGTGGTGCTCATCCCCATAGAGCCAGTGTTTGTCCATAGACAGTTTCCGTGGTCACGTGGCCAGCTCGACTATACACGGAACGCCGTTACCTTCCCACCGTGGTGGTACCTATTTATCTACTCGCATTTACATGCTTTCGAACTGCTAGGTTGGCAGGAGCTGGGGCAAGCGACGGGAGCTCACTCCGTTGCATGGATTGGAACTACTGATCTTTCAACCTTGCAGCCCAGAGGCTTAGCAGTTTAACCCGCAGCGCCACCATGTCCCTGTTTGATGTTTACTTATTGTTTATTGCTTACGTTGTGAACCACCCAGAGTGGCCTTCAGTTAGATGGGCACTAACTAACTAACTAACTAACTAACTAATTAAATAAATAAATAAGTTCCTGTCACCAAACTGCAAGGAGGTTTTGAGTGGGGGGGTATGCAAAGTTCTTTTCTGAACCTAGTTATCTTGCCCATGTTTACTAGTAACTAGAATGAAGAGATTGATGGAATCTGTCCCAAGTCAATAGGCAGACCAAGACTGGAATAAAATTTCAGAATACAGGGATTAAATTCAAAATGAGCATGAGAGAATGAAAAACTGGCCTAAAATTAATAAAATAAAACTTCCCAGATGCAAATGAGAAATTGGGCATATGTCATAAAAAACACAATGTATTATTATTTTTAATTACAAATAAAATAAAGTATTCTTTGACTTGACATAGTTCTTGTGAAATGCATCTCGAGATGCCAACAGACTAAAAGCTAAATACGACTTGACAGTCAGAAGAAAAGCCAAGCTCAACTTCAGGTGCCATCGACAGAGCCATGGGGTTGGATCCAAACTCAGTCAGATTTAGTCATCATGGCTTGCTCATGTCCTATTTATTTCAGAGGATCTCCACTAAATATAAATAGATCTAAATGCAATCCCTAACTTCAAAGCCACGACAAACAGAAGTTTTATTTATTTCACCTAGACAGAACCAATGTATTTAGACGCCCATACATTTGTTGGTGTAACCAAGACAAGAGTGGAGAAAAAGGGAATGTTGCAGCATTTTTAAAGATTTGGACACTTGTTGTTACACAGATGACACCAAGGTTCCCTCTAAGGCAAACCTGGGCAAAGTGCGGCCCTCCAGATGCTGCTGAACTGCAAATCCCAACACTATTGGCTGTGTGGGCTAGGAATGCTGGGAGTTGCAGTTCAGCAACATCTGGAGGGCCACATTTTGCCCACCCCTGCTCTAAGGTGTGCAGCCACATGCCCATGTCTCCACCCCTCTCTGTGCAGCGTTCCTCCTCCTCCTCCTTTCCCCTTCAACAGCGATCATTTCTGGCCCCTTTGGTTCTGGTCAGGATGGAACCCTGCATGGGGGGAGCAAGTCATGGGGGCAATCACTTGTGGGGAGGTGGAATCATGTGTGTGAGGGGCAGAACCCCACCCAGCGGGGCAGAAAATTAGAGGGAATGTTGGATGACACCAAAAGCTTTCTTTGATCTCCTTGCAAAACAGGACTTGAATTTGATTGAATATTCTTAAAGAAGACCCCGTTCAATAATACAGCAAATGATGTGTGTAGGTGTGAGCATAGGCATGGGTATGTCTGTGTCCTCACTGGAAGACTTCAAACAGAGGTTGGGCAACTGCATGAAAATCTCTGTCATACCCCTTTGCTACTGGTGGGGACTGGGAGTGGCCTCAGCATAAATGATTATTGTTCCTGAGTGTCAGTCAAACTCTTTCTCTCTGATACTGATGCCAAGCCTCCCTTCATCTTGTCACCTGACTGTTTAGGTAATCATCTCTTTAAATAATCACAGGAATAAATGTGTTTTCTTTAATAATCTTCATTTACTTTCTCTCTTCCTGCCACAAACCTTTAGCTACCCCATGTATGTATATTTCCCCTTTTACTCAGGCCCTTATAACACCCTCAGGTATTTAACTCTGCACATTCAACTTGAAGGGAACTAATAAGATTTTGTTAAAATTGTTTCTGTTATGTGCTGTCAAGTCACCTCCGACTTATGGTGGCCCTATGAATGAATGATTTCCAAAATGCCTTGTCATCCACAACCCTGCTCAGCTCTTGTAAACTCAAGCTTGTGAATTCCTTTAAGGAGTCAGTCCATCTCATATTTGGTCTTCTTCTTTTCCTGCTGCCTTCCACCTTTCCCAGGATTATTGTCTTTTCCAGAGAATCCTGTCTTCCCATATGCGCCCAAAATAGGACAGCCTGAGCTTCAACATTTTTGCCTCCAGAGATAGTTCAGACTTCATTTGATTGAGGACCCACTTGTGTGCCATTCTGGCAGTCCAGGGTATCCACAAAGCTCTCCTCCAAGCACCGCATTTCAAACAAATCATTTTTTTCCCTTGTCAGCTTTCTTTACTGTCCAGATTTCACACACATGCATGGTGTTTGGAAATACAATAGTGTGGATGATCTTGGCCTGTTAAAATATCAGGGTCAAAGTAATATTGTTATGGCTAGGTTTTAAATTCATTCAGCACAATTTTTTGCTCTCTCTGTTCATTCTCAATCCTTCAATTTTTCTTTCAGATTATTCTCTGACTGCTCTCTCTAACTGCTTGTTTACACTGCTCTTTAAAAAGACTGATGTACTGTAATACCAAACCTAGATTGTTTTCTTCCCGGACACCACTCTCTCACCCACAATTTTCCTTTCTTCATCTTGTTTCTCTCCCAGAAAATAAAAAAAAACATTCTTACCATGCTCCTCACCCACCCCTCTCATCACATATTTACCACATCAAAACAATTCAAAGAATACATTTAAATATAACCCAGCATCACAATCTGTCATTCTAAATTTTGTGTATTACAAAATTTATTTCTTGGGTGAAGTGGCCTCGAAGTTTGTTTCACATTGTATGATTTTATTACTTGACCTCCAATTATAATCCATTCGATATCTCCATAAATTCATTTTCAGCTCACATATGGATCCTTTGTGGCAACACATGCTGCCGAAGCTGGTTTCCCATTTCTGTACCAGATGGTCCCAAATGAAAACCAACAATACAAGGGAATTGTGTGGTTACTCAAACATTTCAGATGGACATGGATTGGACTGTTTGCTGTGGGTGATGACAAAGGAGACAGGTTTTTACAGATCATGCTGCCGATGCTTTCCCAGAATGGCATTTGCTATGCTTTCATAATGAGATTACCAAAAGATGCTTATCTGAATGAGCTGATAGACTTGATCTTACTGCAGTGGGAAGCCTATGAATTTGTCACCAAGGGAAAAGCCAATGTATTCTTGGTATATGGAGAACCCCCATCCTTTCTGTCTTTGAGAATGTTGCTGTTTCTAGCTCCCTTCATAGAAATGCCACCACAGGGTAAAGTATGGATTGTTACATCCCACTGGGATTTTGCATCAATATCTATCCAAAAGATTTGGGATATACAAATCTTCCATGGCTCCATATCCTTCGCCACTCACTCAAATCAGCCATTAGGATTCCAGAATTACATTCAGATGGTAAGACCTGCCTGGGACAATGCTGACAATTTTATCCATGACTTCTGGGAACAGGCCTTCAGTTGTTCTTTAAAAATGCTTGAGGAGCAGGAAGAGTCCCAAGAATCCTGCACTGGGGAAGAAAAGCTGGAAACCATTCCCAGAACTCTGTTTGAAATGGACATGACTGGCCACAGCTACAATGTGTATAATGCTGTCTATGCTGTGGCACATGCTTTGCATGCCGTATTTAAATCCATCTCTAAGCATAAGAGGGTGGTTCAAGAAAGGAGACTGGCATTTCAGAATGTGCAACCATGGCAGGTAAATGCAACTCAACATTTTAAATGAAGGTTAACCGATGAGTAAGAACTTTAAAAGCAAAACATCTGATTCAGCATAAAACAAATCCAAGGAAATTGTTTAATTTTGAAAATCCATTTGGATTAGCAGTGCCAGGCACAATAGGTTGTATCTGGACTTTTCAGCAATTCAGACTGAAAATTATCTATGATTTCTAGACTACTAACTTCTGATGTTTATCTATGAACTCCTGATGTCTAGAAAAGTTGATGTGTCATCTCCCAGCCTTCCTCAACACTGGTTGTGCTGATTAGAGCTGATGGGAATTGCAGTCCAACATTTGGAGGTCTGAACTGTGCCCAGCATAGTCTAGATACAACGTAAAGAAAATTAGTTTAAAAAATGTTTTTATAATTATTACTTAAGACTGACAACCTGTAAGGAGGAAGATGGTGAGAAATGGCAGTTGGAATTCTGTGAAGTCTTTCAGAGGTTCACTGATACAACCCAATTGTTTCTATACCTTCCTTTCATCATATCTCCTTTCCATCCAGCTCCACCAGTTTTTGAGAAGTGTCCTGTTCAATAACAGCGCTGGAGACACTGTACAGTTCAATGAAAATGGAGAATTACTTGTTGGTTTTGACATTACAAACTGGCTGATGTTCCCCAATGGCTCAATGGAGAGAGTTAAAGTTGGAAGTCTGGATCCTCAAGCTCCTGCAGGCAAAGAGTTAACCATTAACAACAACCAAATTGTATGGCACAGACGTTTCAATCAGGTGAGATGAAGCTACATTTGCTTGAGCACTCCATCTTTGCTGTCCTTCCGCAAGCAGGCTAAGACCTTTCTCTTCAGGCGGACTTTTCCTTAGCAACTTACTGTCTAGGAGAGGTTTTAAAAAGGGATGGTTTGTGTTTTGTTGCTTCTAAATCTGTTTTAGTGATGTTTTTAACCTAACATTTTTAATATAATGTTATTGATTCTTTTAAAATATGTGAATAATTTATTGTTTTTAGCTTTTAATATTGTGTTTTTAATGATGTAAGCCACCTTGAGCCCTTTTTTAGGAGAAAGATGAGGTACAATTTTTTAAAAAATAAATAAAATACATCAATGGACAAGGATCATTTTTTTTTTCAAGTTTTGGCAGTCCCCCCTGCTCATCAGATGTTCATTTAGGCTGAGTAGCATTTTAAAAAAATCACAGTTAATTCTGGTCTAATGTTAAAAAGGTAAAAAAAATTAAAATTACATCAAGCATTTCTAATTCAGCCACACTATTCAAATGATCTGAGGTAGCTCATGATAGATTTCTGGGCTTGTCAATCTGTCTACAGCAGTGTTTCCCAACCTGGGGGCCGTGACCCCCAAGGGGCTCTCAAAATATTTTCCGGGGTTTGAGGGTCACTTTATATGTGTTGTAGCCCTTATTTTTAAAAAAATTCCTTGACGTTTCAGAGCCAGATATTAAGGTTAGTGTGTATGTGTATGTATGAAAAACAGGCCCTTTGAGGGAGAAAGAAGCCTCTAAGTTCTGAGAAGGGGTAACTTTACCCCATTCAAAACACCTTTTTACGCAATGGTGGCGGTTACAGGTACTTGGCTATTATAAAACAGGGTTGTGACTCAAAAAAAGTTGGGAACCACTGGTCTACAGGGAAAAAAAAGGGGGGGGAACTATTGCCTCCTCCACTATTTCACTTGCTGTTTTTTGACCATGTTTAGTCACCTAAGGAGATGAGTACAATTAGGTAATTCTTTTTTTTTTTAAGTTTTTTATTTTTTTAACTACTAAAGATCGGGAAGGGACTACAAAAGGTAAAAGGGTGTAGAAGGGGAAGGGAAGAAAAATTTGAGGACAGGAGAACACAAAGTATACAAACATTCAATCTATTCATATTTCGATAAAACAATCAACTTCCTGCTTTTTCTTTTTTTTTCCAATTTGATTACCCTCACAGTTATCAACTTATAATTATATTTGAATTTAGCACTACGTTATTCCAACATTTTCAGGGTATTGAGACCATTTAAGAAATACATCCCTTCGCTCAATTTCCTTCTGTCTTAGACAGTCTTCCAGCACATCTGCAAAGGTGTCCATTTCTATCACTTCCCATATTTTCTCCTTACTTCCCTTGTAAGAAAAGGATAAGTCCAGGACACTAATCCATTTTTTAACATAACAATTTCCGGGTGTGATAGCTAAGTAGTACACTGGGTTACTCTTCATCCCATCTATGTTATCTAGTGTCTCACTCAATACAGGCAGTTCTTCATTTAACTGCGGTTTAACATCAGGAAAATTCTTCTTCATCAGGTCTTCTATCTGGCTGAGATGCTCATTTACCTGCTGAAATCCTGTTGTTATTATTTTTTGGATATTAGCTTGCCATTCTATATCTGGGTTTTGTTCCCCTATTCCCAACTTTTGCGTTTGGACAGACAAGATCCCCAATCTTTTATATTATAAATTTTCAGAGGCCATTTTAATCTTTCAATTTCCACTATTTTATCCATGAACTGATCCCCCAATCATAAACCTCCTCTAGGTACTTCCTCCCCTCCTTACACAAATATTGTTATATTTAAATTACAACCATGACAATCTTATCAGAGTCTCTAAAACATCCCTTGCTCCATGTGTGAGAGAGTCTCTCCCAATCCAGCCGAAAAAAAGGTCCAAATAAAACAGCAAACCCAGGAGATCAATCTCTTCCGCAGATTCTTTATAGTCCATCCGGCTCCAGTCCTGTTTTTATTAGCTCCTCTGACTGATTGAATACGTCGTGTTGCTGATGGTTCACAGTCCGTTTTCTTGCTTCTAGAAACTTATTGTTTCTTCATCAAAAACCTAGCAATCTTCTGTTGACCAAGTCTCATCCAACCTATAGTTGCAAATCCAGGCTAAAAAATAGGGTAATGGGCATTCCTGCCAGAAAAGAGTCCCAACATAATAGCAGACACAAAAGAGCAGTCTCTCCAGTAGATGTTCTTATGATCCGTCAGACTCGTCCTGATTTTTCTAGCTGCCTCAGTATCATCTCCCTGCTGAGTCACCGTCCATTTTCTTACTCTCAAAAGTTATTTTTATTATCAAAGTCTCAAACAATTCAAAAAGTAAAATCCAGGCTAAACAACCTTCGCAACATTCAATCTCTAACAGATTCTAACAGCCTACCCAGTAGTTTTTCACTCTGGGATTTTTTCCGCAAACAAAAGATTTTTCCTTCTCAGTATCTCTCTCTTTTTTGGCCTTAAGCCAGCTTGCTGATAAGGTTCCCTTTCGCTTTTGCTGAAGCAAGCTGGTATGTAACGCTCGCCGCTACTTTTCTTCTTTCGGCCACTATTTCACACTAATTTCTTTTCCTCTTCGTAGGGTTACTCATCAATCAAGGGTTTCAACTTACTTTGTTGTTGTATATTTTCAACGCCAGTGCTGCTTGTTCTCCTCTCCTCAGGGAGTTGGGGGGGGGATGGAGTTTCTCACAGCTTATGCCAAGATGGCTCCGCATCCGGTCTGTGCTCGGGTGAATTTCCAGAGGAAGAAATCTCAGGTTGCTGCCCAAAATTTTCTTCTTTCTGATGCTCACCAGCTACAGAGAGGTCTCTCCTGATCTCTCCTTTGCCCCCCTCATTTCTGGGGGGGCCACAGACCGGTCAGTTCCAGCTTTCCCGGGAGCTTGTTTCCCGAGGCTGCTGACAGCGCCGCGACGATGCTCCGCCTCTGCTCTGTACAATTAGGTAATTCTAATATCACAATTCAATTGTCCTGCTAATAATCAACATATACTTTAGCTGGTGCATGGATTAGTTTTTCTAGACATGTTAAATCAGCTCTTCTCCATTTGAGAGAGACCTCCTGTTCATTCTGCTGAATGAGACCTAGGTCTTCTGTTCAAAGTTCCTGCCTTATGTCTAAGCCAATTTCAGCGTTTCTGAAACAGTGTTATTGTGGTCCTGTTTTCCTTCTGTTTCATGCTTACAGATGACTTTTATATTTTATTACTTCATTCATCACTTCATTTACAGTACAGAAATAGCAGTTGATATGTATGTCTTACTAGATACTCACATTTTCTGTCATGAACTTAGCAAAGTATTTTTGAAAGTCACCCCAGGTTCAAAACTTATTCTGTTTCTCTGGTTAAACAATTTGAGATGTACAGTACATCAAATTCATAACACTTAAATGAGATCCCTGATAAACATCCTCTTACTCACTTTCCCACAAATCTCTGAATACTTGAGATCACCTCTCTTTTTTTGCCTTTTCATAGCAAGGTCCAGCAGAGACTGAGAGAGAGACTGAGAGCTAAAGGCAGTGTGAGTCTCATCTTTCCCCTATTTGTTTTGGTGCACTGTGGAGAGAATATCTCCACATAGCTTTTGCATCCTACATACACCAGAAAAACTGTAATGATCATAATCTCCAGTTTTCCTCTCAATGCTATTAAGACCAAAGACTGATAGTTTTGACAGATGGTGACTGCATGCTCACCTGTATTGGCCTAGATGCCTTTAAAAGGGGATTGGACAGATTTCTAGAGGAAAAGTCCATCACAGGTTACGAGCTATGATGGGGATGTATAATCTCCAGGCTTAAAAGGAAGGTACTTCAAAATGCCAGATGCAGGGAAGGGGTATCAGGAGACAGGCATCTAGTTGCCTCATGTGCTCCCAGAGGCATCTGGTGGGGCCCCTGTGAAATACAGGAAGCTGGACTAGATGGACCCTTGGCCTGATCCAGCAGGGCTCTTCTTATGTTCTTATGTTCTGTTTGTGAGCTATCAAAAAGTAACTTTATTGGGAGCCTTTTAAAACAGGATTGGATGACCCCAGACAGACCAACAATTTTCTTTTGCAAGAATTTGTGTTCCTGCAAAATTTGTGAGATAAAGAAAGAGACAGCCCTTCCTTGTCTCAGTCTGAACTGGAGATGAATTGGGAGGGGGGAGTTTCCTAAAACTCACTTTACCTTTGAGAAACGTTTAAGTGTCCAATACATTCCTCTCCAGGACACAAATTGGGGGGGGGGGGGGAATTCCAGCTTCTTTCTTCATGTCAACAGCTTGCCACTTGCACACCAGGTGTTCTCAGGACATGCTCCCTTTCTCATACTTATCCTCCATGTTTCTGAACAGGTGCCACCCCTTTCTGTGTGCAATGACAACTGCTATCCTGGCTACAGAAAGACAAAGAAAGAAGGAGAAGAGTTTTGCTGCTATGATTGTGTTCCATGCCCGGAAGGAATGACCTCTCACCAAAAGGGTAGGACATGAAATGCACAGGAAACACCAAGAAAACCTGGCATATTACTAGCATTATACATTGTCTATTTACGTATCTGGGAACCACACACATCCTGAAAATTCATGAAAGCATTTTTAAGGTGTCAAACAATAAAATATTTTATTTTATTTTTATTTTTCAGATATGGATGCCTGTGTCAAATGTCCAGAAGACGAGTTCCCCAACAAGCATCAAAATCAATGCATTCCCAAGGCTCTAACATACCTGTCTTATGAAGAACCTTTAGGAATTATCTTATCTATCTTGTCTATTTGTTTCACAATGAGCACAGGTTTAGTTCTTAAAATATATATGAATTACAAGGACACTCCCATAGTCAAAGCCAACAACCGGACCTTGTCTTATATCATACTCATTTCAATTTTTCTTTCTTTCATCTGCTCACTGCTGTTCATTGGACAGCCTGGGAAAGTGACTTGCATCTTCCGACAGATGATTTTTGGCCTTGTCTTCTCTGTGGCCCTTTCCAGTATACTGGCAAAAACTATCACAGTAATTCTGGCATTTATGGCTACTAAACCAGGATCCAGAATGAGGCAATGGGTGGGGAAAAGTCTTGCAAATTTCATTCTCCTTTCAGGCTCTGTTATTCAAGCAGGCATTTGTTTAGTTTGGCTAAGTACCTTTCCTCCCTTCCCAGATGTAGACATGCATTCACTGCACAAGGAAATCATACTAGAATGTAATGAGGGTTCCGTTTCCATGTTCTACTGTGTTTTGGGATATTTGGACTTCTTGGCCATTGTCAGCTTTCTTGTGGCTTTCCTAGCTAGAAAGCTGCCGGACAATTTCAATGAGGCTAAATTCATCACTTTCAGCTTGCTGGTGTTTTGCAGTGTTTGGGTGTCCTTTGTTCCAGTCTACCTGAGCACCAAGGGTAAATATATGGTGGCTGTGGAGGTCTTCTCCATATTGTCCTCTAGTGTTGGTTTACTGGGCTGCATCTTTCTCCCCAAATGTTATTGTATTATTCTCAGACCTGAGCTGAACAACAAGGAGCTGCTAATGAGGAGGAAAATGAAAGCAAAAATAAGTGTTTCTGTTAGGGGAGCTCATGGATTGTGAGTGGGGCTTCATTCACAACTCTGGTGAGTGCAGTGCTCTTCCACACTCACAAGAAATAAAGAAAATTAGGGAAACGAGTATGAATTTGTTTGTTTGTTTGGATAGACTGTGATCTCACTTCATTCCTGGTACTCAAAATAAATTCCACCGTTCAGAATCCCTTAATTTAGAACATAAGAACCTAAAGAGATCCATACTAGAAAAGATCAAAGCTTATCTTGTCCAGCAATATATTCACACAATAGCAACCAGTTGTTCATTGAAAGCCCACAAGTAAGACATGAGTATAATATTTGTTTTCTTCCCTAAAAATTGATATACATATAGAGGTATTTTGCTTCTGGCACCAGAGATAACATAGATCAACAATGATTAGTGACCAGTTAAACCCATCTTCTTTGAATTTGTTCAGTTTCCTTTTGAAGCTGACAAAGTTTGTAGCCATCATTACATCCTACAATAATGACAGCCTGCTTTTTCTATACCCCATACATAGTTGTATACATCCTTAGCATATTTCCTCTTACATGCCTTTTCGCTATGTGAAACAGTCCGAAACCTTGTAACTAGAGGTGGGGGTATTTGTACTCATATACAAATACAAATATCCCCGCACAGCTGGACTTAATGAGGGGCCAGCCCCTGTGGCCGGCACATCCACGCACGTGTCCAGCAGTGGCAGCAGCCTCACTCATCCTTCCAATTGCTCCCGGACCTCCGCTCTCTTTCCAGTCACCTGGCCACTCGGCAGCCATGCAGGGACACTCGTCCTCCCTCCCCCTGCCTGGAGTGGCCAGGCGAGTGGAGCTCTGGGAGCAATTGGAAGGATGAGCAAGGCCGCCACCAGACACATGAGTGGATGGGCTGGCCGCAGGGGCCAGCCTCTCGTTAAGTCCAGCTGCACTGGGATATTTGTATACGAATCCGAATACCCCCATCTTTACTTGTAACTTTTCTTAACAAGGGATTCATTTCAGCTTAATTATTTTGTTTAAACCTCTTGCGCTTCAGTTTCAGGTATATCTTCTGCAACAGGCTTTATGTGCTGAATTAGTATTTCCATAAAACTTACATGTAACAGTTACTGCATGTATAAATTTGACCTTTCCTACTTGGACCTTCTTCTTTTGCTTCATTCTCTCACTCAGCTTGGTTCAGTGGACTCAACTGAAATTTTATTACAGTATTAGAATTTGCCATTTGCATGAGTTTATCAATGAATACATTTGCCCCCAAGTCATAGCCATTAGCATTTCCTACCATGTGCAGCAATTTTTAAAATTTTATGTGGAAACACACATACAATGTCAGGGAGCCAAGAACAGTGTATCTCAAAATGTCTGCTAAAGGGTATAGGTGGATCAGTCCTAATCCATATGCTCTTTATTTGGGGGGCTCCTGTACACCCCTAGTTATCATATTTATTAAATCTTATTTTAAATCAGGCTTTGGCTTTTGCAAAAACATTCAAAATGCATGCTGTATTTTGATCTTTAGTTATTATTGGACACTGACAATTAAGAAAAGACCCCATCCCCCACCAAACTGTGGACATCTAAACAATCCCTACATACACACCTACGAAACAAGGAAAATGTTGTTTCTTTGGGAGCTTTCACATAAAGGCACAGTGATCTCCCTCTCTCCTGCCCCCCAAAATCCAGCTTGTCTGGATACCTCTCTGTGTGTTCAATAAGTCCTGCCAGTGACTCTGTTCCCACTTACCCACCACACACATACAGAGTCAAAGGTTCAACTATAAGGTTTATGTGACTGGGGCCTTCCTTTTTGCTTGTATCCCATTTAAATTGGAATATTTCACAAATAAATACTTTAAAAATACTGTTAATTATCATAAACTGGGCAAATATTAATTAAAGTGGTCTTTTGAAGGATGTACATCAAGATGATAGAAATGAGCATCCAAGTCCCAATGTTGTCACTGTGCATTTAAACCCATTTGTTGTTTAGTCGTTTAGTCGTGTCCGACTCTTCGTGACCCCATGGACCAGAGCACGCCAGGCCCTCCTGTCTTAAACCCATTACATGTGGCCAATGTGTTGATTTGTTTAACTGAACAGAAACAGCGTTCATCAGCTGGCTATGTACCACTTATTATTTCATCTCTCTTAGATAAAAAAATAAAACATTTTTAGAAAGAAGTACATCTCGTACAATTCTATCACTCATGATGCAACTTCAAAAGCTAAAAACACCCTGGGGAAGCAAGAATCTAAGTTATCACTGTATAAATTACTAGTTTTCGTTCCAATACACAGTAGATTTCCAGCACCAACTGGGTACACCAACAATAACATCTGAAAGAAATATAAAGTCCCACATATTGTTTAGAATAAGACCTAGCCATAGGCTGGGTACTGTTATGATCTATCAGAAATTTCCTCATTCAGGTTTCAACCACTGCTTGGTTTTACCTTGATTTTCCATCTAGAAAAGTATACCGTGAGTACCCTTGTTCCTCATCTCTTCCCTTGTCTAAGTAAAGGTTGGGCAGAGGCCCGTGATTAAATAAAGACTCTGTCAGATGAAGCACTCAACCAGCCAAAGAATGCATCACTGTAGCATAAGACTGATCCACAAGTGAGCCTCTTGCTTAGTAAACCTCATTATACCATAGAACATGTATTGGTGACAATGGAAACATGGAAATCATTTTTTGGAGAAGACATTTTCTCAACAGGATCATATTGGTGGTGGTGCTCCTGTTTGTACTGCTGTGTCACATTGTTTGTGAGACACATTCTATTAATTGTACGATACTTGATGATCCCCTGCCTATTCCTCATGCATTTTACCAGCCAGGAAACCTTGTCATTGGTGGGATTGTTACCCAGGTTTTCTTCCTGCATACTCCTCTGACTTTCCTTGAACCACCAGCCCAGATGCAGATTGAGGAATCTGTGTAAGGAAATATTTCTTTCTGTAAAATGTTACAATCACAAACAAGAGTTGGTTATCTATTATTAGACCTAAGTATCAGCTAACTGTCTTTTCAGTACCAGAAAAGTAGCTTCCCAAGAGCCATTAGCATCTCTCGGTCATTTCATCTGCAATGACACTGATCTTGTGTAACTGGGCACAATCAACCAGCTGGTTTTCTCCCACATGTCTCATTGTGTGTGAAAGACACGTATTTTGTGCTGATTTAAAAGGAATGATAATAACTCTGAAGTTTTGTCTCCATAGTTTATTCTTCCCAAGCAGCTCCTGCTTTTCCAGAGCTTTTTCCAGCATCTCTCAACTTCTGTCAGCATTTCTGTTTTCTCTCACACACTTTTATTTCTCATTATCACAATAAAGACATTCTACCCAGTTTTATTTTTTTTTCCATAGATTTCACCATTAGTTTCGCTAATTTGGTTCAGGCCTTTTCACGTATTAAAAAAAACCAAAGAAACTCAAAGTTGAATGATAACTTAATGGCTATGAGAGATATAGTTCAACATCTCAAACTGAAAGCTGCCTTTTCAAGTTCAGTTTTATTCTTAAGATAACATATAACTGTAAGCATTTAAAAAAACATGGGAATTTCTGTTTAAGATAACGTATAAAGCTATAAATCTTCAAAAACTATCATGTGTCAATTGGTACTAGGCAAGCTCTGACATTTTTAGGATTTCTTTTCCAGGAACAATAAATATATTAAATCAGATGAAAATGTGTTATGTGGTGTATTCTTATATGCTCATTAGATGTATTGGGTGTTGGAGTTGCACTAAATTCCCACTGAAATCATTGTGAAAAATTAGTAGTGGCATGAAAGAATTCCCACTGATTTCAAGGGGAAAGAAATGAAGGTAATTTAATCTAGAGTCAACTTAACTGTATTTATTTCCTTGAACACCTGTTTGGTCTCCTTTGAACCTATTTGTTTAGATATTTATACACTGAATGAAAGAAAGTCCTTCAGAGATAGCATGACAGTTTTCTAGTAAATTTCTTTTTGTTGTTGTTATTTGCTATCATATAACTTCTGATTTACAGCAACCCCATCAATCAGTGACCTCCAAAAGGACCTGCTCAAGTCTTGTGAATTAAAGCTACGATTTCCTTTACTAAGTCAATCTATCTCATATCTTGTCTTCATCTTTTCCTGTTTTCTTCAACTTTTTCTAGTATTACTGTCTTCTAGTGAGTCTTGTCTTTTGATGATGTACACAGTGTTTGACAGCTTAAATTTCATCAGTTTTGCTTCTAGAGAATTCAGACTTGATTTGATCTAGCACACACTTGTTCATCCTTCTGGAGATCCATGGTATCCACAAAACCCTCCTCCAGCACTGTATTTCAAATTCATTATTTTACCATCAGCTTTCTTTATTGGCAAGCATTCCCATCCTTTAAAGTAATTGAGAATATAACACTGTGGATGAGCTTGGTCTTGTTCTCCATGAGGCATCCTTACATTGAAAAATCTTTTATAGTCCCTTCATAGCTATCCTTCCAAGTCTCAAAGTATACAAAATGTTTAACAATGTCAATGTCTTTGTTGGCAACTTTAAAGTTATGCAAGTCTTTATTAGTCATGATTTTTTAAAATCTTCTTAATGTTCAGCTGTAGCTGTGGTTTCCACTTTCTACTTTAACCTTCATCAGGACTCATTGCAACTCATGATGCAATTTGCTAGTAATATGGTGTCATCTGCATGACTTAAATTATTGATGTTTCTTTCACCAATTTTCGCTTCTTCATCATCTGAATCTAATCTAGCTTTCCATATGATAAGTTCTGAATACACACTGAACAGAGGAGATAAAATTAGTCTTGCCCAACACCTCTGCCCATGGGAAACCATTCTGTCCTAACAAAAGCTTTTTGTCCACAGTATAGGTTACACATCAGAACAATCAAATGTTGAGACTTATCCTTTTCTTTTTAGAACAGTCCACAGCTTCTCATGATCCACACCGTCAAAGGCTGTGCTGTACTCTACTAAGCATGGATTGATCTTCCTTTTTTTTTTTTTTTTTTTTTTGTATGCTCCAGTATTCAACATCTATTTGCAATATGATCTCTAGTGCCTTTTCTTTTTTGGAATCTAGCTGAACAATGAGCATTTCTTGCTCCACATATGGTAAAAATATGTATTGCAACAGCTTGGGTGTCACTTTGCTTGTACAAGAAAATAATGGAATTTTCCTATAGTTTTTGCACTCCTTGGTACTTCCTGTCCTGGGGACTGGAATGTATATTGAACATGTCCAGTCTGTGGGCCATTGTTTTATTTTTCATATTGTTAGCATATTCTTGCTAGGATGTTGACAGGTTCAGTCTCTATAGAGCTTGAGACAGTTCTATCAAATGAATTTGTCATCGATGCATCTCTTCTGTATCGTCTACAGTATATTCTTTCCATATTATTTTTATTTTATCCTGGTCAGATGGTATGTTACCCTACTGATCTCTGAGTATCCTCTAATCTAGAGTTAAATTTCCCTTTGAATTCCTACATCTTATGGAAGAGAACTTTTGTTTGCTTGTTTTTATCATCTTCTTATGTTCTCTTCTAATAATTTATACTCATTATTGTATCTTCATCCCTGACTGAAATCCTGTTGATTAATACATTACATCACATGTAAATAAAGAGCCCTATCAAATTCTTTTTATTTTTGGGGTAACAACTGTATAAGTAACTCTTTCACTTTTTTCCTACGTCAAGTTCTCCAACAATGTTGGGTGCTGCTTTATCTCCTATTATTGGGTTCCCATCACCTTTGATTATGGCTGTATTCTGTTTTGCAGTGTGATCAATTTCTCCTGGACACTTGCATCAAAACTTTTAATTTCTTCTTGCTTAGCATCTGTAGCTGAAACATGTCTTGCTCAACACTTCTTAGACAAGTACTCTATTTCTCCCCTGTCCCTCAGTCTCTCTGTATGCACAGAGAACTGCATTATGTAGAAGAAGGAGAAGATATACTACAACCGAAGAAAGATCACACAGGCATCTATTAATGAGGGGAATATGTACATCATTTGTACTCACCTTCTTGATGGCTGCTGACAAAACAATAAACACATTGTTTTCTGTGAAGAACAATGCTGGAGAACAAATACTCATCTTGGGTTAAATAACCTGTTCCTCTCATTACAGATCAGTACCAAAGAACTACCAGCACATCCTGGCCTTAGCATTTGCTGTCAAAGAGATCAATGAGGATCCTCAGATCTTACCTAATATTTCTGTGGGGTTCCACATCCTCAACAGCTACTACATTGCATGGATGACCTACAAGGCCACTCTCAATCTGCTTTCCACGAAGCATAGGTTTATCCCCAACTTCAAGAGTGACACAAAGAACAAGCTGATAGCTATTATTGGAAGCCTTTCTTCCAGGATCTCCACCAATGTAGCTGCCTCCTCTTCCATCTACAAGATTCCACAGGTGAGGAATATTCATGGAAGTGTGCACAATTACAATTGTGGGAAAGATCTGGGCAGGTTCTGACATGACTGATGTGCTTCTTTACAGCTCACCTACGGATCATTTTCGCCACTTCAGGAAGACAAAACACATTTTTCTTTTCTCTACCAGATGGTCCCAGAAGAAGACTACCAATATAGTGGGCTTATAAAATTACTTCAGCATTTCAAATGGGTATGGATTGGCCTTTTTGCTGTAGATGATGACCATGGGGATAAATTTTTGCAGGCAATAGTGCCTATGCTTTCCCGGAAGGGTATCTGTTATGCCTTCATAGAAAGACTGATCAAACAGGTTCATGTGCATGATGTGATGGAGGAGATCATGGAAAGGCTGGATAACTCTCCAATTTTCATGGAAAGAAAAGCCAATGTATACTTCGTATATGCAGAATCTCCATCTTTTCAGGCTCTGAGACTGTTGCTGCTTTCAGCATCTTACTTCTCATTTCCACCTCTCAGTAAAGTGTGGATTGCTACCTCTCAATGGGATTTCGATTCAATCTCAGTTCAAAAGACATGGGACGTGCAAACTTTCCATGGTTCTTTAGTCTTCACTGTTCCCACAAAGGAACCATTAGGATTCCGGGAGTTCATTCAGACCATAAGACCTTCCTGGAGCACAGGAGATGGATTTATCCAGGACTTCTGGGAACAGGCATTCAGCTGTTCATTAAAAATGTCTAAGGAGGAGGATCAAATGGATCTCTGCAGTGGAAAGGAGAAGCTGGAGACTATTCCTGGAACTTTGTTTGAAATGGACATGACTGGCCATAGCTACAATGTGTACAATGCTGTCTATGCCGTGGCCCATGCTTTGCATGCTATATATAAATCAATCTCCGAACACAGGAGACTGATAAAACATGGGAAACTGACATTCCAGAATGTGGAGCCATGGCAGGTAATTAAACCAGGATCCTTTTGGGATTTTAAACCAGGATCCCTTTGAGATTTTAAACCAGGATCCTGTTGAGAGTTCACTTTGGACTATACGAAATTGCTTAAACTATGACAGTGAATTGCAGCTAATTAACAAGGTGCTGGAAGTGTGCCTGGTTGTGTACCTGGTCTCATGACAGGAATGCAATTGGCAGGCAACTGGTGTCTTGCTAATTAGCTGCAATTTGCCACCATGACTTACCCAGTTTCACTTACTCTGAAGTAAAATCCCAATAAGATTCTGGCTAGTGTGAATGCGTAATTTGGAGATTTAGGAAATTCTGCCCTTTAAGTCTGTATCAGGACAGAGGTCCTTGAAACCTGTGTTCAAAAATATGACTGAGTAATTATTCCCTATAGTACTGTATATGAAATAGCAACAGTGCTTTCTTCATATATTGCAATCTGTGGAGACCCAAAGGAAAGCAAATGTGGCAATAAATGCAAAATCACCACTGTTTCTTCTCTCTCTCTCTCTCTCTCTCTCTCTCTCTCTCTCTCTCTCTCTCTCTCTCTCTCTCTCTCTCTCTCTATCTCTCTCTCTCTCTCTCTCTCTCCCTCAAAAAGAAAATTGATGTCGGAATATCAGTCCAAATGTTGCTTGAGGCAAACCAGTAGACTGCCTTATAAAGACATTTTTCCCCTTTATTGTTGCATTTTCCTAGCTTCACCCCTTCCTGAAAGGCATGGTGTTCAACAACAGTGCAAGAGATACTATTCATCTTAATGAAAATGGAACATTGGTTGCTGCTTTTGATGTTACCAATTGGCTGATGTTCCCCAATGGCTCAGCAGTGAGAGTAATAGTTGGAAGGATGGACCCTCAGGCTCCCCCAGGCAAAGAGTTTACTATCAATGATGACCAAATAGTGTGGCACACTAACTTTAATCAGGTAAACCATGGTTGGAGAGCAGATAGTGATGTGTTAAGAATTATTTGGAACCATATTCCACTGCCATCATTCTGCTTGTCCCTCAGCTGCTTCCTTGGGATGCAAAGCACTGAGCTTTGTTGAAGCATGGTCCCTTGTCTATAAGAAATCAAGCAAATAAATGGAGAACTCAAACATCTCCACTACAGCTTCATGTACCAACAATCAACACTTTATTCCTTGCTTCTAACCTACACACATGCATTAGAGAGGAGCATCTTTACATGGTTCATGTAAACCAATATTATAAGGCTTTTGAAGCTAATTTAGGGTGCAACTACACTGGATTTGATCTGCAGCCTTTATTCCATTTCAGATTGCAGTCAGAGCTCACACAGGCTCTGCGGGTTGATTTGGGAGTTCACCGTTCACATATTGGATGTGAGGCAATTTTTATTTCAGCCACAGCCCCACCCCCTCTTTCCTTCTTTCCTCTGGTCTCACCTTTGCTGATCCTTTTATGGGGTGTAAATGCAAGAAATAGTAATGAGGACCCAGTGATTAAGATGATAGGGTGATCTTGTGCTAACCTCTTATATGTAAAACATTTTTTCATTAAAACATTCAGGGAACAATGGGGGAGATGAAAGAATGCAGAGGTGTGTTCCTCCAGTCCTCCTATCACACCCCAACTGTCTATGTCACCAAAGCACCACCTATAGACATGCCCCCCATGTTAACAAGAATGTATCACAATTAACCACATAGGGGAAAGTCCATTTTAATCATTCTAGCTTGAAAAAATAGAAGCCCCACAGTGACAGAGAAAAGAAAAAGGCACTTTGACAGCAAAAAGGCCTGGACCTTTCCATTGTGCGGTCAGTAAAAAGGATACTTTGAATTCACCAATTTTATAAGCGGAGCAAATCCTTTGGTATTTGTCCACGTCATTGCAGCCCTAGTGTGCCTATAGGTGATAATAGCATTCAACCATTACTTTGCCTCATACATGTCATTTCACAGAGATCATGGCAACGTTGTGTGGTAATTGTCATATGCTTTCCCATCACTTCCCCCATCTTTTTCCATATCAAGAACAATCATGAAGGAAGAAAATAATAAATTTTTATTGTTAGCATCAGGAGGCTGTGACACTCAAATTCTGTGGATGCTGAAAAATGTGGATTATAGCAAACACTATTACAAAAGTAATACGATCATGGCCACTGGTCCCATCACCTCCTGGCAAATAGAAGGGGAAGATATGGAAGCAGTGACAGATTTTACTTTCTTGGGCTCCATGATCACTGCAGATGGTGACAGCAGCCATGAAATTAAAAGACACCTGCTTCTTGGGAGGAAAGTGATGACAAACCTAGACAGCATCTTAAAAAGCAGAGACATCACCTTGCCGACAAAGGTCCATATAGTCAAAGCTATGGTTTTTCCAGTAGCGATGTATGGAAGTGAGAGCTGGACCATAAAGAAGGCTGACCACTGAAGAACTGATGCTTTTGAATTGTGGTGCTGGAAGAGACTCTTGAGAGTCCCCTGGACTGCAAAGAGAACAAACCTATCCATTTTGAAGGAAATCAACCCTGAGTGCTCACTGGAAGGACAGATCCTGAAGCTGAGGCTCCAATACTTTGGCCATCTCATGAGAAGAGAAGACTCCCTGGAAAAGACCCTGATGTTGGGAAAGTGTGAGGGCAAGAGGAGAAGGGGACGACAGAGGACGAGATGGTTGGACAGTGTCATCGAAGCTACCAACATGAATTTGACCCAACTCCGGGAGGCAGTGGAAGACAGGAGGGCCTGGAGTGCTCTGGTCCATGGGGTCACGAAGAGTCAGACACGACTTAACAACTAAACAACAACAATTACAATAGTGAATGCTATACATAGAATGGTCTTTGGATCCCTTTAGTAGCCAATTCTGATAGTGGCATTGTGGAAATATAGTTCTCTAGTTAACACTATACAGTCTCTGGTTCCCTCTAGTGGCCAGTTCTGGTAACTTCATTGTTAGAAATGCATATTTATGGGATTATTAAAAAATATTTTTAATGATTTCAGACCGTGGATAAGTGAATCAGCAGATATTGATCTCACGAATATGGGGGTCCTACTGTATTGACATGAATTTAACCAAACTCCGGGAGGCAGTGGAAGACAGGAGGGCCTGGTGTGCTCTGGTCCATGGGGTCACGAAGAGTCGGACACGACCTAACGACTAAACAACAACAACTGTATTGAGTCAGTCTCCTGTCGGCTTGGAAGTTAATTTCACATGAAAGACACAAATATGCTTAAAGCATTGTTTTTAAATATGCAATATTGCCAGGTTCAGCAGAAACTGCTCAAGCTCCACCTTACTGCTTGGTGACATTCTCCACTCTTCTGTAAAAGTGGTGTTAGTCTCCAGCATAACAGGAGTATATTGAGAGTTTTATCAACAGCTGCATATTTCTTGAATTCCACAGATTCCTAATACATTCTTTACTGGTACTAATCAGCCTTCATATTGATCGACAGGTACTGCCCCTTTCTGTCTGTAATGACAACTGCTATCCAGGATTCCACAGAAAAAAGAAACAAGGAGAGAAATTCTGCTGTTATGATTGTGCTCTGTGTTCAGAAGGGATGATCTCTAACCAAAAGGGTAGGAAGCATTTTGTACAACTATTTCAAATACACCTTGCACCGGGAGTGAGCAGAAATTGAGTCTGGTGATCTCTAGGTGATTTGTAATAGATGAGGATGGATGTCTGAGTGCCAATTTGTTTAAGGACACCAGCTACCAAATTCCCTCCCCTCCACTTGGCATATTGAAAGGAAGAGTGTTGCAGGTGATCAGAGGTGGTTTATTGTGTGTTAGAACAATGAGCACCATTCAGCTCCAGAAGTCAAAACAAATTCAGAATTCTTTCCTTCTTGCTGTATGCCTTTTTCACCAGGTGTTACTTGGTGGATCTTGGGCCAGAATTTTAGGGAGAAAAAAGGAAGCCTGAAGTCTATCCACCAATGGACAAGATAGGTGTTTTAAAAATTCACGCTTTTCTTTTGTTCCCCCTTCTGCATAACAAACTTCTCAAGCTCTTGAATTCAGTCCTAATCTGAGGAGATCAATTTATGGCAACCTATGTCTCTCTTCGCTCTCTGAAAGCACATAACGAACACTTGTGTAATAATGTTAACTTATACATTCAGATCCTACATCCCATAGTCAGAATCCACTACCAGTAAAGTAGTCCAGTGGAGGAGATTACTAGTAATTAAAGACTTCTGGTTCCATTCTGGGGTTTCCACAGCTCACACACAATAAGGCTGATTATATACACAAAGTGTGGGGTAGAAAGAGGAAGTCTTTAATTGCAAATCTCCCTCTGTTGCTGAAGTCACCTGCCATACATAGATGCAATACGCAGAACACAATTTTGTCACTGAGTGGCATATGACTGATTCTCAACTTTTGTCCCTTCCAAATGTATTTGACTTCAACTCCCAAATACCAGCCAGTGTGATCTATGGTCAGGAATTCTGGAGTTTGATATGCAAAACATCTGGAGGGCACAAATTTAGAACTATAGGAAATAATAGGCAGATGCCTAAACATCCCTTTGTGTTTTCAGACATGGATGCCTGTGCCAAATGTTCAGAAGATCAACATCCCAACTTGAGCCAGGATCAGTGCATTCCCAAGGATATAAGCTATCTCTCATATGAAGAACCTTTGGGAATCATGTTAGCTTTGTCTGCTGCTATTTTTGCTTTCATAACAGCTTTGGTAATTGGAACCTTCTGGAAATACCAGAACACTCCTTTAGTCAAAGCCAACAACCGGAGCCTCACCTACATCCTCCTCACCTCCCTCCTTCTTTGCTTTCTCTGCTCCTTGTTGTTTATTGGGGAGCCAAAGGAAATAACCTGTTTGCTTCGGCAAACTGCTTTCAGCATTATCTTCTCAGCTGCCCTTTCTGCTCTTTTGGCCAAGACCATCACTGTGGTTCTGGCATTCATGGCTACGAAACCAAATTCTAGAATGAGGAAATGGATGGGGAAAAGAACATCAGCTGTTATTGCCCTTTGCTGTCCCTTCATTCAAACAGGACTCTGCATTTTTTGGCTAAGTACTTCTCCTCCATTTCCAGATATGGACATGCAATCACTAAATGGGGAGATCATACTGGAATGTAATGAAGGCTCAGTTGCCTTTTTTTACTGTGTCCTGGGCTATATGGTCTTCCTGGCCTTGATCAGTTTCACAGTGGCTTTTTTAGCCAGGAAGTTGCCTGACAGCTTCAATGAGGCCAAATTCATCACTTTCAGCATGTTGGTGTTTTGTAGTGTTTGGGCGTCCTTTGTTCCAGCTTACCTGAGCACCAAAGGAAAACACATGGTAGCTGTGGAGATCTTCTCCATCTTAATTTCTACTGCTGGCTTACTGGGCTGCATTTTTTCCCCAAAATGCTACATCATTGTGCTGAGGCCTGAGCTGAATAACAGGGAGCAACTAGTAAACAGAAGGAGCCAAAAAATATAAAATGTTATTTATTATTTTAAAAATTCATTTTATTTGTGTGCCGCCTTTGTCCTCTTAGAGAACCCAAGGAGGCTCACAGAAACTAAAACTATACAGCAATTAACTAGCAAAGATGACTGAGGGCTGGCTAAGCTGCCTCTGAGAGCTCAGGTTGTGCTGAATCCAAAACACTCCCAGACTAGAGATGTTGAGAGTTACTTAAGAATAACCTGATCCCTGCCTGCCATAGCACACTGTCATAGTGGCTGTGTGTCTGAGTAGAGATGGGTTTGGATCTGGCGTTCTCACTTCCTCCCCATGCCTTCCCTTTTCTGCCATGTTTTTGGTTACTTTGCCAGCTGATCTAATCCAGCACAGCAAGGTGAGGCAGGATAGCATTCTATTTTATAAGCAGAACGTGGTTTGTGGAAATAAATACAACAATTTAAATAAAATAAATGTTGCTTAAGAAAGAGAAATGTATCTGAGGAGATTGTCACGCCATACTCTTTTTAAACACTATGGAGAAACCTTTCTATGCTACCCCATGGTCATGCATACAGTATATAGTCTATATTGTTGCTATTTTTTGTATAGTTTATCCAAGGTTCCAGATACCATGAGACCCATACATAACAGAGCAAAGCACAAAAAACACGATGTGGGGGGGAAACCCTTGTACATCTGAAGAGAGCAGTTTGAAGAGAAAAAGGATGTATTAGTCATGGAGAGGGTGAGATGTGTATTCCTAGGTTCTGAGCAATCCAACCAATTGTGAAGAGAACCTATATTGCATGCTAAGGAGCTACAGTTGAGGCTATCATCCAGAACAACCAACAAAACTCCAGTTTAAAAGGGATGAGAAGAATACATGAACATTTTTATCCATTCCCCAAAAGTCTGCCACAGAAGCATTAGCCCTAAAGACTGCACTTCCATCCCAAGTAAAAGAGAATGAGAACATGTTCTAAATCGAGGGCTACACAATGTGTGGTGGAGAAATGGATGAAGATATTTGAAAAGAGCAATCTTCTGGGTCTAAAAAATCCCGAGAAAAGCTACTTGCAAATAAATATAAGAAAAGCAAATGTGATCTGAAGAAAATGTGAAATGTTAAACAAAACCAGATGCTCAATCCCATGATGTTTTATGGAAAGTCCAACTGATCTGTGTTGAAGTAAATAAATAAAAGATGGTCCTGTGCTGATCACTTGATTCTGACCTATCAAGTTGAAACTATATATGAGGAAAGAGTAAGCCACATGAATCAAGTTCAAATTATTAGGGAATGTCACCTATCAGACAGAAGGATGGAAGGACAGAGCATTCACAAATTTTCGGAGCACCAAACAATGGTAAAGCAATGGTCACACTAATAGAAACAATCTATGTCAAGAAAAATGAACAAAGTGAACTCATACCAAAGGAGGGGCCTCATGGTGCACTGGCTAAACTGCAGTACTGCAGTCAAGACTCTGCTCACAACCTGAGTTCGATCCTGACAGGCTCAGGTAGCTGGCTCATGGTTAACTCAGTCTTCCTCCTTCTAAGGTCAGTAAATTGGGTACCCAGCTCACTGGAAGGGGGGGAGCCATGTGTAGTTTGTATAATTAAATTGTAAACTGCCCAGAAAGTGCTCTCATGAGAGACATATGCCTCTGTAATGAGATACGTGGCTTAAGCCCATATTATCCTTCCATTGATAAATCACAGAAGAAACACATTAAATACAAGATGCCTGGAATTCCAGGAAGGACTTTAAAAACTGTGAAGGAAACAAGCCAGCAATGAACACAACAAGCTAGAGTTCATGGGAGCATCTGTCTTAAACAACTAACCATCATGAAGACATACCACAGTTATTGTGGCATATGAGTGCATCTCAAGTTAAAATTTAAATTTAGCTTAGTTTTTGCTTTTGCTTTTCCCTAGTCACATCTCTTAAATCATTAAAAAAAACTTTACACTTAAAAAAAGTAATAGTGTGAAACATAGAGGAGACAAACATTATTTTGAAGTGATCTGGTGCTAAGCATGTTGGGCTTGTGATTCAGTATAATTCTGACAAGCAACCTCCAGTTCCTGGCTCCTGTGACTTACTTCTTGTCCTTCAAAGAAGAAAATGACACTTGTGGTTCACCAGGGGGAAAAAAGTTTAAAAGAAAACAGAAGAAAACAGAAGTCAACTATAATTCCGTTACAACATGATGCAATTTGAAAGACTAACAACACACTTGGGAAATGTAACTTTCTGCCCTATCATTAAGAAAAAAAATAGGTTTCCATTCTGTTACACAATGGATTTCCAGGACTGGTTAGCAAGATCAACAACTACTTCTGAAAAAGCTTTAAAAGACAACATGCCCTTTAGAACATGACTGAAGTGTATTGTTCAGAGGTCTGGCCATCCTTTTGTATCATCAGTTCCATTATTTTAGTTAGATTTCAATCAATCGGTCCTACCGTTATTTTTTAATCAAAGGAAATATACTGTGATTACCACTGACCCTCCTTTCTTCTCCTTGTCTGACTCATCTTTATATATATATATTTTCCAGCTTGGGAAAACAGGACTTTAATGATGAAGCTATGAACTTACTATAATACCTATGTGGGAACATACATTCCATTCTTCTTTTCATTATCTTCCTTCATCTACTGCCAATACCTTTTAAATAATTCTAATGTACACGGATGGGGGGGAAAGTGTCAAGAATTCACAATGTTACTTGTTTTCCTTTGCATGCCACTGCAAAGTTTATGTTGCTTGTAGCTAAACAGATTTTATGAAGAAAAAAAGGAATTTACAGTTCTCAGTCCCACCTAGAGCACAAATCAAGGAGATAAGAAGCTTATGGGATGTTTAGCTCAGCAATGCCTAGCCTCATGAAGTCTCTTCTAGGACTTGAAAGCTTGACTGTTTCTGAGATTTTACTGACCAAATAAAATTGTCTGCCACCCTTGTTTTTGGAATCTTTGGTGAGGGACATTCATGGACAAGGAACCAATATGAATTACAAGACTCATATTCCTCAACAAAACAAGAAGAAACAACATCATTTACAATTCACAGGAGGCTGCAGTTAGACTAATAATAGAATTGAATATAACGCTGAAAACAGAAACATGGCAATTGATTTCAGAAGCACATGTTTTTTGAACAGGATTGTGCTGGTGATGGTGTTATTCCTTGTTCTCCTGTGTCATATTGTGGGCAAAACACATTTTATTAATTGCACCATCTATGACGATCTCCTCCCTATTCCTCATCAGTTTTTCCAGGCAGGCAACCTTGTGATTGGTGGGATTGTTTCCCAGGTCATTCTCCTCTCTAACACCTTCTCTTTCACGGAGCAGCCTGCACAGATGTTCATCAATGAACCTATGTAAGACACTTTTTTTTTCTTCTATTCCCTTTTGTCTTTTTTTTTTAAATCTCCCTTTCATCGTAATGTGTTAAAACAATAATGTCAAAGAGCCTGACATAAATGACTTTCTTTTTGCTTTGATGAAGCATGGCATTCCTGCAATGTATTAGTTTTAGGATCTTTATCATTATTGTTGTCATCTGCTTCTGCCTTCTATATGATGGTATTGGAAACAAAGCATTAGCAAAATTCCCTCCAAAGGTAAAGGTAAAGGTTCCCCTTGACATTTAGTCCAGTCGTGTCCGACTCTAGGGGGCGGTGCTCATCCCCATTTCCAAGCCATAGAGCCAGCATTTTGTCCGAAGACAGTTTCCGTGGTCACGTGGCCAGCGCGACTAGACACGGAACGCCATTACCTTCCCACTGAGGTGGTACCTATTTTATCTACTTGCATTTGCATGCTTTCGAACTGCTAGGTTGGCAGGAGCTGGGACAAGCGACGGGAGCTCACTCCATCGTGTGGATTCGATCTTACGACTGCTGGTCTTCTGACCCTGCAGCACAGAGGCTTCTGCGGTTTAACCCACAGCACCACCACGTCCCTTCCCTCCAAAAGCTTGATCTAAATGAATGAAAGCTGTTCTTTTCTGTAAGACATCAACACTTTAAAAAATGAGGGAGGATGAAGAGATTAGCTTTTTCCACATTCTTTCTCACCCTTCCAACCTTTGCTTCTATCTCTGACCTCCCTTGAGCATTTCCATACTTTAGGAATTTTTTTTCTATTTTATTATATATTTCTATATCTTTTCATATTGTGGCATTTCAGAATTAATACTGTTTCCTTCACATTCTTTCTGCTGCTATATTTATGGAAATTTATGTGCCTTTATAAATGTGGTTGGTGCCATATGATGGTGCAAAGACTGTGTAGGCAGAAATAAAATCAAGGCATTATTGTTGGAAGCTGTATGTAAAGAAGGAAAGAAAAGCCTCTGTTTCCCTCATTTGAGTTATGGGATGAGCATAGGAGTGAAGTGAAAATTATCTCAATGGATGAGCTAATTTTTCACTACTGGCCAAATGTGTTGTGAAATCTAAACTTGTAAAGGTTTTCTGAGGACAGTAGTATGGATTGTAGCTTTGAGTGTCCTGTTTGGTGCTTTGGAACAGCATCTTTCCCAGTTTGCTCTCCAACAGCCTTACCACATGTATGATTCAAGCTTTCGTAGACACAGTCTTGTCTCATTTTTCCAGACTTTTGAAGGCACACTAGTCAAATATCATAGAAATCCATCTCAAAAGTTAGTTACATGAATGTCATGATTGGTTCTTAGTCACCATGCTCTACTCCGACATAGGGTCCCTTCGATCTCTGCAGTTCTAAGATGATGATGATTTTCTTCATCCCTGGAATACTCTTTTCAACTGTAGGTGCACTTAAGAAACTCTGAACAACAACAAAACTAATCTCTGTATATATCTGAAGATATGTTCTGTAATTTGCAAAAGCTCACATTGAAAGAAATAAGCTATTCTTCAAGGCATCATGGTACTTTCGTCTTTGGTTTGTTTGTTAGTTGTTCGTAAAAGAGATAAACTTAGTTGCCAACCAAGCTTGTAATGCACCCCTTTCTGTTTTCCATCTGCAATAGCTTCTCTCACTTCAGCTTCTTATGCTTGTTAAACATCCAATATATAAGAATATATCTAACTTCAGGATACTATGCATGATCCATGATCCAAATTCAGACCTCTGTACCTTTTTCTTTCGTTATACTCCAAGAAGCACTATCAGATCAATAGAACCCTAAAATCCATTTGAAATGTGGTGGGTCATAAGAAATAAAAGGATTTCAGATGTCTATCTGTCATTTTGCTTCATGCTCTAAACGAATGTAAGTGTTGAAAGTATGCCAAGTAATGATGATGAATATGGTATTGTTTTTGTTCTTTAGTTAAATGGCCTCTAACTCTTGTTAACAGTTCAGTGCCTAAAAATTACCAACATGCCCTGGCCTTGGCATTTGCTGTCAAAGAGATCAATGAGAATCCTAAAATTTTACCAAATATTTCTCTGGGATTCTACATCCTCAATAGCTACTACACAGCAAGAATGACCTATAAGGCCACTCTCAGCCTTCTTTCTACAAAGGACAGGTTTGTCCCCAACTTCAAGTGTCACAACCACAACAATCTGATTGCTGTCATTGGAGGGTGCCTGTCTGAAATTTCTGCCAATGTAGAAATCCTATCAGCCAACCACAAGACGCCCCAGGTAGGCTCTATTTAAGATGTGTGATATAGTACCTTCCATTTCAGTCGAAGATTTCATGACGTTTTCTCCAGTATTTTGGGCCACAAATTTGTGAAATGCTATCTAGATGATAAACCCTTTGAAATTTTCACTTTGAAAATTATTATTTTGATATGAAGCAGGGGCTTAAAACCATTTCAGGAAACGACACAAGGGATTTTAAATCATTTCATTAATCAGTGTGTTTGCAGACATGATTTCAATGTAATCCATTTAGAATCCTTGCAATTGCACCCACCCTCATGCTGGCTACCTCCCAGGACCTCTTACTACCTCTGCTGTGGGCCAGTGCTTAATTTTTTATTTTTTATTTTTTCCCAAATGGGAAAGCTCTAGTCTGACATGACAGCAGAAATTTATGATCCAGCAGAGAGAGAACTGTACATTCCTCTAGTCAGGTTCACTTTGAAAAGGAGGCGGGAGCGCTTTCCTCCTTTCTCTCCCTGTTGACTTGTAAATTTCCGCTGTCATGTCAGAATGTCTGGTATGGAAGAACGGACTTTCCTCTGATCTCTCAGAGTTCATATATCGACAGACTATCTCAGCAGACTGTGGAAAAGCAGTGAGGAAAGGGTCAAGCAAGCATTGGGACCCTTATTTGACAAACATAGCTAGCAGTATTGAAAAGAAGTTACATAAAAGGAACGTGGCACATACTATATTTTATGTGAGAATGAAATCATGCTGAAGAGTATAAAATCTGCTGCCTAGGTGTTAGGATTTGATTTTCTTCGAACGCTGTGAACAATGTCTAAATGGTGAAACAAAGTTTTAAAAAGAGAGCTTATTTATCTGGAGGCTATGCAAATGTTAGGCAGCTGTCTAGTGGAGGTCTTTAAACCTGTGTTAAACAATGTAACATTTTAAAAACACTCATTTGTGTTCTCTTTTAATCCATCCTAAAAATAGCTTTACTGATGTTATTCCAGCTCACATATGGATCCTTTCTGCCAGCAGAAAATAGCAGAAGCCATTTCCCATTTTTGTACCAGATGGTCCCGAATGAAGCTGAACAATACAAGGGAATTGTGCGGTTACTTCAGCATTTCAGATGGACATGGATTGGGATCGGTGCTGTGGATGATGACAAAGGGAACAGGTTCTTACAAACAATAGTGCCACTGCTTTCCCAGAATGGCATCTGTGATGCCTTCATAGTGAGATTACCCAAATGGGATTATGTGGAGGACCTGATAGGCTCATATTTAAAGCACTGGAGAAGTTATAAAAAGGTCACTGAAAGGAAAGCCAGTGTCATCTTTGTGTATGGAGAACCTCCATCTTTTCAGAGTCTGAGAATGTTGCTGTTTCTTACTCCCTTCTTGTCACTGCCACCTCTGGATAAAGTGTGGGTTGTCACATCCCAATGGGACTTTGAATCAGTATCTGTTCAAAAGATATGGGATATGCAAACCTTCCATGGTTCTTTATCCTTTACTGTTCACTCAAACCAACCATTAGGATTCCAAGAGTTCCTTCAGACTGTAAAACCTTCTTGGGCCAAAGGAGATGGCTTTATCCAGGACTTCTGGCAGCAGTCCTTCAGCTGTTCTTTCAAGATGTCTAAAGGGGAGGAAGGAAACAAGAACCTCTGCACTGGAGAAGAGAAGCTAGAAACTCTTCCTGGATCTTTGTTTGAAATGAGGATGTTTGGCCACAGCTACAATGTCTACAGTGCTGTCTATGCATTAGCATATGCTTTGCATGCTCTATATCAATCTACCTCCAAACATAGGAGATTCATGGAAGTAGGGGACATGCCACTTATGAATATTCAGCCATGGCAGGTAGTTAAAACACAACGTTTTTAGAAAAGCATATTAGTTTATGTATATGATCAAGAGGCAAGGGGAAACTCTAATATTCTAATTAATAAAAATTGCAACAAAATTCTTCATTTTGTCAGACAATTTCAATGAGAAGATTAACCATGTTGCATTAAATCTAGATGGAAATATGAGTAGAGTGAACTCAAAATTAATGGAACTAAATTGCAAATATAACCCATTCTTAAACATTCTGAAAATTATTGTTCCTTATCTCAGCTCTTTACATCAAGTCAGCTCCATGGAAACAAAAATAATAAATTCTCTACATCTAATGTCTTCAAAAAATCTATCATACTATGTTCAGGACCCAGTTTTTCATTTTCTTCACATTCTCTTTCATCCCAGGTCCACCACTTTTTAAGGAACATCTTATTCAACAACACTGCTGGAGACACTCTGCATTTTGATGGGAACAGGGAATTAATTGCAGGGTTTGACATTACAAACTGGTTGATGTTTCCTAATGGCTCAATAGGGAGAGTAAAAGTTGGAAGGCTGGATCCTCAGGCTCCTCCAGGCAAAGAGTTAACCATAGACGTTGGTCAAATCTCATGGCACCCAAGCTTTAAGCAGGTGAGGCATACTTTTAAAAGCTTGAACGATCAAAAATCAAAAGATTATTTAATTAATGAGATCAAAAATATATTAGTTGATCTCATTAACTCTTTTGAGTTGTGCTATGAGAATGTGGATATTTTATGACAGTATTTTTAAACAGATCTTCAGATCTTCAAGCATCCTCCTGTTTTCCACCCTGGCAGCAAAGCAGAGATTGATGAGTTGGTGGATAGAAACCGTGTCATGGCCAAATGTTGGCCACTCAAACAATGGAACCAGAGCACAATATGATTATAACACCCCTTGGAAGTTTGTGTCAGGCATATTTACTGCATCTTACAGAAGTTCATTTTACATGGTTGAAAAACTTAGTAACAAATGCTTAAGAATATATGAAGACTGAATTCAAGTTTCATTCAAATTCTTCAGTCATAAAAATATGTTTCAATTATAAGCTTATAGCTATAAAAGGTAGAGGCAGGAACTTAATTTATACATCAATCCAAAAATGCAGAGGTGTGCAGAGCCCATTGGAAAAGAAGAGAGTAGATAAAATATCAACATTCATTGAAGTAAAAATATATGAAAGTCAAAACAATTCATTCCTTTGCCTTTTAGCATATCCAGACGCACAATAAAATTGTTATAAAATGGTCTCACCTAGGCAAGCCAGCCAGTTTGAACCTATGGAGGGAAATCCATGATCTCCTTGTCTGTATGAGTTGCTGGCTTCTGGTACGAATCCTCCTGCTCCATTGCCATTTGCCTGCCTCTTGCTTTGTGGACATGTTCCTGGCATTATCTTGGCATGGGTAAGGATTTTAATACTTAAAACTCAAACATTCAAGAATCCAGCAGTTCCAAAGGACTTGATGCAACTGGCTCCTTTAGAAAAATCTTGCAGATGAGAAGGAAATGTTTCCACTTGTTCTGGAAATTTCACTTGACTGTGAAGTGTTGATTGAAGCTCTTGAAGGCATGTATCTGTATCCATCCATTAGTCAACTTGGAAAAGTTTCCTTGGACTTCAAATTAGTCCTCCATCAAACTTACCTGCTGTCTGGTGTCCTAAGTATGAATTGAATTAACAGTTATATGTGTTTTGCAATCTGTCACAATAGTAATCTAGGAACTATGAACTTATGCTCTACCACTTTTTAATAAAGTAAAAGAGTCCTTGTAGACAAAGTCAGCTCGTCATTAAGAATGTATGGTCTTACATCCAAACCTCTTTTATTGAGGAGAATCTTTTGGAAGCTTCATTTATACAGTTCCACTTTTTCTGTATTTGCTGTAGTGAGTTCTTCCCTGTGAACATTCTCCACCTTTCAATATGTTGCTCTCCTCCTCTCACAGGTAGATGTGTATATATCTTCCTAATTCTCTTAGAGGATTTAATACATTCCTTCCATGTCATCAGAGTAGGACATGAACTGTCATTAATAGAAATGGGCATGAATTTAAAAAATGAATTACCAAATTCATTCTGAAACTGCTAATTTGTTGATTCATATTTGTACAAATCAATGCCCCCAACAAATACAAATCAATGACTTTTTAGTGATTTTTGATACATTGATTTGTTTGGATATAAAACAGCCCCTCAGACACCTAGAGACACCAAAAGTGGAGGTAAGCTTCCAAAGGCTCTCCTCTACAGGCCCTGGAAGCGTGGTGAAGATTGGATTTCAAATGTTCAGGTTATACACCCACAAAGAGGGGCCCCCAGGAAAGTTTCCCCCAGTTGCCTAGAGACACCAAAATCACAGAGCAGCTTCCAATTACTCTCCTCTATAATATCTCCCAGTTTGGTGAAGACTGGGTTTCCCCAAGCCAGATGTTAAAGGGTGCTTTCCTGGGGGGATCCAGGGGTATAAAGCCTAATCTTCACCAAACTTGGAGGGATTATAGAGGAAAATCAGGGGAAGCTTCTCTGTGATTTTGGTGTCTCTAGGTGCCTGGGGAGGACTTTCCTGGGGGAAGCTCTTTGTAAGTGTATAACTCAGACATTTGACACCCAAACCTCACCAATCTTGCAGGGCATGTGGATTCATAAAAAAAATAAATCATAATTTAAAATTTGTGATTTGTCGACCTTGACAAATCATGAATCAAAATGAATCACCATTTCTCTGATTCGTGCCCATTTCTACATAAGGAGGCAAGTTCACAGCATAATTATTGTTCCAGAATTTTCTTTATCTTGTTCACACATTGTCTAACAACATGACAGAAATGTGAATGGACAGCTGTACCAAATTTTGTCATCTCTGTTGAAGCTCCTTTCCCCAACTTTGATTGTTCCTTAAAAGCAGAGTTATCTTAATGATTTCTCAAGTATTTCTCAGTATTTAAATGATTTTCAGGAAGGTCTTGAAACAAGAAGCAGAAAGAGAAGTGGTGGGTATAGGCTTCCAGAGTAAGTAACAGGATGGGAGTGAATGGGGCAGGATAGAGATTTAGAAAGTGATCAAGTGTGGATCAGGTTAGAATTTCGAGAGAAACTGGGGAAAGGACAACAAATCTTGACAAGTAGGGTAGCCTCACATACTTTGTAAGTGAATGACTGTGTGTATGTGAATAAGCCAACTACCTAACTTTGAATCCAGACCCAGAGGAAAACACCAGCAAGTAGGAATATTTTTAATTTTGTAGAATGAATGAATGGGATGTGGATAAGACAGAACCTGAGTTAATCTCTGCCTGCCTGCTCCTATGTGTGTGAACTTGTGTGAGAGAAAACACCTACCCGTGTGTATATAAGAATCCCTATTTTTGGCTTGTCTCTCCATCCACCTCGGGCTACTCCACTTTCCATACCATGAACCATAATGGCATCCACTGAATTTGTACCAGTGGAATTTTGAAGATTAGCTTTTCCTTAAACCATTTCTTCATTACTTTCTGCTCACAAGGAATCCCAAGATGATTGATTCTTTGTTGAGAACGTGGAAAACAACTTGTCCGAAAAGAAAGAAAAGAAGGATTCCATGTTGAAAAAGGAAAGTAGTTTCTTTGATCAGGAGATACCATTCTCTTGTTCATGAAAAAACATTTCTCATCCAGAGAAAACTGCAACTCTTCTCTCTTTTGAACCCATGTGAAAGAGAACTGTGGAGTCTGTACTCACTGTTGAGGAAGACTGCAAATTTTCTTTTCCAAAACTCAGTCCTCAGAAGGTTACAAGCTATTCTGAGTATTACCAATCCTTCAGTCAATCATTACATTCCAAAGAAGAACAGGTCTGTTCAAGGTGAACCCTGCTAATCATCTTGTGTAATTTTGGACAGGTGGTGCCTGTGTCTGTGTGCAATGACAACTGCTATCCTGGCTCCAGCAAGAAAAAGAAAGAAGGAGAGAAATTCTGTTGCTATGCTTGTGCTCCCTGTCCGGAAGGGATGATCTCTTACCAAAAGGGTAGGAGGCATAATGGAAACTTTCTATAGCAAAACATAGCTCTTACTGTTTTTCATTTTCATACTACCTTCTGTTCCTAACAAAGAGAGATAGACTTCTTATAACTGAAACCATGCAGAATTTAGGGCTACAACAACTATTTACTCAAACAGAATTTTCTTTCACTTCTCTTCTGTTATTTGCATTGAATGTGTATGAAGGCAGTTATGACTGTAGTTCTTTTATGTGAATTAAATAAGTCTCTATATCCCTTTTTTTAGACATGAATTCCTGTGCCCAATGTCCAGAACATGAATACTCCAGTAGTGATCAAACTCATTGTGTTTCTAAGACACTAAATTACCTCTCTCACCAAGAAGCTTTAGGGATCATCTTATCCATCTTGGCCGGTTTCTCTTCTCTGATCACGGCTTTACTGCTTGGAATGTTTATGAAGTATAAGAATACACCCATAGTCAAAGCCAACAACAGGAGCTTTACCTACATCCTCCTCATCTCCCTTCTTCTTTGCTTCCTTTGTTCTTTGCTGTTTATTGGACATCCTACAAAACTGACTTGCCTCCTCCGACAAGTGGTTTTTGGCATGGTTTTCTCTGTGGCCCTTTCCAGCATTTCGGCAAAAACCATCAAAGTGGTGCTGGCATTTATAGCTACCAAACCAGGATCCGCAATGAGAAAATGGATGGGAAAAAGACTGGCAAATTCCATTCTCCTTTCTGGCTCTTTTATTCAAGTAGCTATCTGCAGCATTTGGCTCTGGATATCTCCTCCATTTCCAGATGTGGTCATGCACCAACTAGGTAAAGAGATCATACTGGAATGTAATGAGGGGTCTACGTCCATGTTTTATGGTGTCTTGGGCTATTTGGGCTTCCTGGCTGGTGTCAGTTTCCTGGTGGCCTTCCTTGCCCGCAAGTTGCCTGACAGCTTCAATGAGGCCAAATTCATCACTTTCAGCATGCTGGTGTTTTGCAGTGTTTGGGCATCCTTTGTTCCAACCTACCTGAGCACCAAAGGCAAATACATGGTGGCTGTGGAGATCTTCTCCATCTTGTCCTCCAGTGCCGGCTTACTGGGTTGCATCTTTTTCCCTAAATGTTACATCATTTTATTAAGGCCAGAGTTAAACAGCAGGGAACAACTCACGCGAAGAAAGTAGTGACACAATAATGCTTGTCTCTTCCTAGTACTGCAAAATATAAAATTTAAGAATGAATTCAGCAGAATTTACTTTGAGAGATAACACCCAAACTACCAGGCAGCTTGGAAGAAAACTAGATAGAAGTTCCTTTGATTATTTTTTTCAATAACAAATTATTTTCTCAGTAGCAGATGGCTAGTAAATGGTGTAATCTTAAATAAATAAGATGACTGAAAATTGACTAAGCTGACACTAAGCCAGCTGAGGCTATGTTGAAGCTAAATTCTTTCCATCTAGAGATGCTGGAAATTACTTACGTCTACCATGATCCCAGCCTAGTTACAGTATGGGCTTTCACAGTGGTTGTGTATCTGGGCTAAGATGGTTCTGGAACACTCACTCACTCCCCTGCTCCTTCCCTTCTCTGCCCCCTTTTTGGTTACACTGTCTGCTAATCTCAGCAGTGTGCTCACAAGTGCAGTATGCAAGTAGATCTGAGATTGCACAAAGATCTTCTGTACCTATGATAGCCAGTGATCATTGTTGATTTGGATTACACCACCTGTTAAATTAAAATTGTAACATAGAATCGGATAATTCATCTCCTTTAATGGTGTTATTTTTAAAGCAACGAAGTCTCGCTGATTTCAGCAGGACTTTATATCCAGTTACTTATATTAGATTCAAATCTTAATGGCTGAATGTAGTCAGAACACGTGAAGAGAAAAATCCACTTTATTTTCTTTTTTGTTTTTTTCTGTACTCAAAGGAATAAAGAAATCTCTCCTCAAGCCTACAGTGCAGAATTTTTTAAAAGAAACAGAGAAAGTTTGAACAGCATTATATACCTTCTTCTATGTAAAAAAAAAAAAAAGCAATTCTTCCAACAACAAAAAAGCCTTCCAGTTTGTGAATGTGGGATATTGCGCTGATATATTCATGAGTCAAAACTCTAGGGAAACAGTTGTACTAGGCCATACCATAAGACCTGTTGTAATAGGCACCATTGTGAGGCCATATATATTTATTTTGTTGTGTTTTTTAAAAAAGAAGTTTATCAAGAAAAAGTTATTGGACTGCAGTGAAGTGATAGCATGAAGAGCAGAGCACAACTAAATTGAAGGCTACACACTGATGACTTGTAAAGATGCAGGTTGAGTTGGGAACAACTTAGATCTATAATGGGACATAATGCTTTTTTGCGGAAGACTTAGCTACACAAGAAAGAAACAAGCAGCTCATTCAGTCTCATTCACTGAAGGGCAATCAATGTCAGGTTCCTCAGCATGTCATTAAGAAGGAAAGAAAAGATGACTGGGTTTTGCAGACAATGCTTTCTCTGAATGGCATGCTTTTATAGTAAGAGGGCCAACATGGGCTCTTGTCAATAAAAGGATAGACATGCACTCACTACAGGGGAAAAGATACACATCAGTGAGACACAGAAGGGGTTGGAAGGAAGGAGACAAAGGCAGGAACTTTGACTTAAAGGAGAATTGACCCTTGTTCTAGGTTTTAGAATCCTCCTTAAAGATTTGATGTGATGTAAGTGTAACTTTCTACAAAATAAAGAGAAAAAGAAGGAGTCACAGTACCAGTAGGAGATAGCTTTCCCATTATATGTGATGGATGCAAAACATGTGGGTTACATAGAGGGGTTTAGTGCACACTGTTGGTGGAGGTGTTTAACTTTAATGCCCACTAAGTCTCATTGCTGTGCTTACTATTACCAGCAACAATACATCAGCCAGAAAAGGAAAATGAGAAGTCTCGTGGCATCTTTAAGACTTATAACACCTTCAGCAGGAAGCATCCATAACCAGATCTCCCAAAAGTCAATGGGCTCCCCAATGATTTTTCATCAGGCAACAGAATTCTACCAACATAGAACACGTGTTGTTCTAGCACTACACATAACTACCTCCCTACAACAGCTTCACTGGTTACTAGGCTGTCTCTAGGCACAGTTCAAAGCACCATGACTTGGGCCAAAGCTATCTGGAAGACTTTTACTTTTAGTAATATACTGTCTAAAGTCCTGTTGTGCAGTTCTATGTGTGCACTGGAGGTGGTGTCGTTATCAGCAGCAAATCACTGTAGATTTTAAGCAAGTCACTGTTGATTCAAAGCAATTTTGAGGTGCACATGACTCATACATGATGCAAGTGACATGGTGGCTTGTTCCCTAATCACTAGTAAAGAGGTAAAATTAATCACCCAATGTCATTGGAACCTTGTTCAAGTTCCCTTTCACTGATCTGTTAATTGTTCCCTATCTTTTCTCATGTTAACCACAAACATGTTGCATAGGTGCAGAAGACTACCATTTCTCCATTCTTGAAAATGTAACCATTGATATTTATCTGAAAAACAGATGGTGGTTCAGGAAAGATTTTTGAGAAGATGAATGTTCTAAAGGTCCATTTTGCAAGGAGCCTAAATTTTTAAAAAAAGAAGAATTTTGAGAATAGTCCAACATCCTTTCTTCCATGATAGAAAAGAAAGGCCATATGATGTTGACATTTCTCCCCTCTGATTCTCCAAGTGTAATCAAAAAAATTGAACATGCAATTAAAAAATTCCATTAATTAATCTTAAAGTATTTGAAAAGTTTAGAACACACTTTAGAACTGAGGAGACATTTTGACATTTCTCCCCTCTGATTCTCCAAGTGTAACCAAGTGCACTCCTTATCCAGTAGAATGATTCTGAGTAACTTTCTCTAGTTTAATAGGTCAATCCCCAAGCTGCATTTATAATAAAGTAGAATAACAGCCCAAGTAACTTATTCTATTTTATTTTATTTACATTAAAACAAGCGACACTAAAAGCACAATAAATTAAAGGTTACAAAAAATTGAACGTGCAATAATAAAATCCATTAATTAATCTTAAAGTATTTGAAACTTTTAGAATATACTTAGAAAAACTGAGAAGGAGAAAAACAGCATCAAGGGATTCAGTCATTGTTATTAAATGCCTGCCTGAAAAGGTAAGTCTTCAGCTTTAGGCATTAGGATAAAGGCAATGGGGCCAACTTAACTCCCGGAGAGAATGCACTCCACAACCTATGAAAACCTACAAAGAAGACCCTTTGCCCCCCTACCCCAGAATAAAGACGTGAGACAAGTAGTATGGATTAAAACACGGGCCACACTTTATTGATTGTAATTCAAAATTTTGCCAATCATTTGGCAAAGAGGGGCCTGCAGTAGTGCGGAAACAGGTAAATCAATCAACATAGGGGCGAGTCCCGGCCCCAGGTTCTCACGGTCTTAAAGACAGCAGGAACCCGGCTGGCTGCTAATAAACACCCCCAGACCTTGATCCATCTTTACTTGATAACTGTTGGTCCGGAAGTGGCCCAGTGCATCTCCCCCCCCCCAGCGCTGTAATCGCACGATCCGCAGCCCTGGGAGGTCCGATGCTCTGTTAGCTTACCTGATCTTACAGTGGGACTCACCGGAAAATACCTGTTTTTTCCGCACTACCCGCCAGTGCGACCAAATTTCCACCATAAAATTGCCAACGACCCGTACTAGTGTGGGATAGGCAAAAAATCCCCCCATCCAACAGCCAATCAGGATGAGGGTCGAAAATTCCTATCCGGCCCCCAAAGGCAACCAGAAAAACTGACACTAGAATAGGGCAGGCGGGTGGGTGCCAGAAAAAGAAGAGGACGGTTAGAGGGGGGAACGCCCCTTATATAACCTGGCGTTCCCCCCCTCTCTTCAAACAACTCTCATGAGACCTTAGGGTCTCGCTCCATCCGTGGGGGGGGGAAGAGTGAGTCGCGCTGCCCGAAGCCACGGCTCGGCAGCGACTCCGACACTCTAGTGTCCCTATCAAATATGCTGGCAGTGTCATGCACTTTCATGAGAAATATCTGCCTCTATAATGAGATGTGTACCTGAAGCCCATATTATCCTTCAATTGATCAATCACAGAAGAAAGCACACTAAATGCAAGGTGCCTGGAATTCCAGGAAGGGCTTGCAAAACTGGAGAGGAAACAAGCCAGCAACTATGACAAGCTCTGGTTCACAAGGTCATCTGCACCTCACTTTCTGGCTTATACAATGAACCCTAGCAAATACAGACCATGGTTATTGTGGAATATGAGTGCATATCAAGTCAAATTTAAAATGTAGCATTGAAAAAGTGACCTTATTTCCCTTAGTCACACTCACAAATCTTTTAAAAGACAAAATGGTCAAAAATAATACTGGTGAGAATCAAAAAGGAGAGAGATATTAATTGGAAGTGATCTGGTGCTAAATCTGATTGACCTGTGATTAAACTAAATATGAGTGGTCTGTTATTCAGCATAACTCTGAAAATCAACTTCTAAACTAATGGCTACCTGTGACTGAATCCTTGGCCCACAAAGAAGGAAGTAATGTTTGTAGGAAACAAAGACAGTAAAGAAAGTAAAACAGAAAAGAAAAGAAATCTCTACTATAATTCTGCAATAACATGATGCAATCTGAAAGATTAACATCACACTTGGGAATTATAACTTTCTGCTCTATCATTGATATAATGACTGGTTTCCATTCTGTTACACAACGGAGTTTCAGGGCCCATTAGCAAGAACAACAATCGCATCTGAAAAATCTTTAAAACATCTTTTTAGAATACGTATGACCAAGCTGTGTTATTCGTAGGTCCTCTTATGATTTTAAGCATGTCTCAACCAATAGATATTTCATACTAGTCTTCATTACCTTGACTCATCCATTGACTCCATTTATTTCTAACACTCACGCACCTAAATGAGAACATATATTCAGGAATTGTCAATGTTATTTGTTTAATTTGCTTTCAGAGTATTTTTCCAGTAATCAAATGGCAATCTGTGAAGCTTTTAAGAAGAAATAAGAAGTTTATACATCCCATTCAACTTTAGCAAATAAAGCTAGGGAAGAAAAGGCATTTGATATTTTCCTTCGTAATGCCTAGCCTGATGAAGACTCCTGCAGGATTCAAAAGCTCACCTGTTTGTGTCATTTGAGCAGTCTAATAAATGTATCATCCATCCTTAATTTTAAATGTTGTTGAGGGACATTGATGGACAAGGAACCAATATAAATTTACAGGGCTCATATTTTACAGTGAGACAAGAAGTAAGTCAGAATAGCAACAAAATCATTTCCAGTTCACAGGAAGGTGCAGTTAAACTGATGGTGTAGGCACATATACCGCTGATGGTAGAAACATGGTGATTGATTGTGGGAGTATAGGTTTTCTCAACAGGATCATGCTAGTAGTGATGTTGCTTCTTGTATTCCTGTGTCATACTGTGTGCAGAACACATTTTATTAATTGCACCATCTATGACGATCCTCTCCCTATTCCTCATAAATTTTACCAGGGAGGCAACCTTGTGATTGGTATGATCGTTTCACAGGTCTTTTTACATTACAGTGCTTTCTCTTTCACGGAGCAGCCTGCACAGATGTTGATCGACGAACCTATGTAAGATCCATTGTTTTCTTCCTTTCTCTTCTTTTAACATGCAAAAATGATAATGACTAAAATCGTGCCATGACAAATTTCCTTCTTGCTTTGAGGGACACGGCATTCCCACCATGTTTCGGTTCTGTCATCTTTATTATTGTTCATGTCTGTTTCTTCCTTCTACACAGTATTATTGGATAGGAAAGATCAACACATCTCATTCCAGAAGTCAAATTTGAATGAATAGATCCTGTGTATTTCTCTGCACAAAAATAATACATAACCACCACGCTCAAAAAAAAAAAAAAAAAACCCAAAATATGTAGTTTTAGAAGAGGTAGCCATCTTAGTCTGTGCTAGCATGTCAGGCAAAAACAAATCAAAAATGAAAAAATAAGGACGATAAAACATTGTGACACCTTTAAGATTAACTGCTATATTTGTACATGAGCTTTCATGGACAAGTCTGAAGAAGGCAACTTGTCCACAAAAGCTCATATTAAAAAAAATAGCAATTAGTCCAAAACTTTTATTTTTCTTTTTATTGTTTTTTCTTTTTATTTTATTTGCTATCATTTCTTATTGCTGTAGTTCAGGAACACTCTAGTGTTTCCTTCTTCATGTTCTTCCTATTGTTCTTGTTTTATTGATCTGCTTCCACAATTTACAGAACCAGATTAATTAGAAATAGTTGAAAGTTTTCCAAAACTATGTGCAATCCTATCGGAATCCTTTATGAGTGTTTATGTACATGTAGTTCTTGGATTTGTTCTACTGGATCTGGATCTGATGGGTTGAGAACTGGGTCACTAAAATGAAACCATCAAGAAAACATTCTATAAATCTCTACATAAATTCCTTTTACTTAGGCAGGGTGCAGACGTACCGACAATCATCACATCTGATGAGGTAGGAGTCAATTTTTCCCTGCTGGCCAGACTAGTATTGCTAAATCTATAGTTATATAGGGGGTGTGAAGATAGCAGAGTGGGGTACCCTTAGCTGGGGCAGCATTTCCCACAGCTTGATCTCCCATAGTCTTAACACAGACTTGATACAAGCTTTTAAAGACACAGTCTTGTCCTATTTCATCAGATTTCTAGAGGTACAGAAGCAGAATATCATGGAAATTCATTTCAAAAGTCAGTTGCATTGACTTGACCATTGGCCCTTAATCACCATGCACAAGCCCAATATAATTATAGGTGCACTTATGAAATATCCAGGGAAAACAAGACTATGTACATATGTGTTTGTAGAAATAGACTGTAGTCTCCAAAATGCCACACTGAAAAAAATCCAGTTAGTTTCAAGGGTGCTGCAGAATTTTTGCTTTGTTTTTGCTTGCTTTTTATAGGTTGCTGCTTCAAAAAGAGACCACATTAGCAACCACAAGGAAGCTTGTTTTAAACCTCTTTCTGTTTCCCTTTCCAGTAGCCATTCTGATTTCAGCTTTTGGTCCTTGTTCCCCATCCAGTACGTAAGAATATCCCGGAGTTCTACATGCCATACATGATCCATTAGCCAAATTCAGGCCACTTTAACTTTTTCTTCTGTTGTACACAAATTACTGGAATCAGCCATGTATGAACAGAATTATCCCAAAATCTGTTGAGAATGTGGTGCTTCCTGAGGAGTACTTTGGATGTCTTATAGGCTGTGTTATTATCTTTCACTCTTTTAGTGAATGCCACAAAAACATGGCAAGAAATAATGATGGATATGTTACTGTTGCTCTTCTTTCATTAAACAGCCTCTAACTTTTATCAACAGTTCAGGGCCTAAAAGTTACCAGCATATTCTAGCCTTGGTATTTGCTGTCAAAGAGATCAATGAGAATATTAAAATTTTACCAAATATTTCTCTGGGATTCTACATCCTCAATAGCTACTACACAGCAAGAATGACCTATAAGGCCATTCTCAGCCTTCTTTCTACACAGGACAGGCTTGTCCCCAACTTCAAGTGTCACAACCACAATAATCTGATTGCTGTCATTGGAGGAGCCACCTCTGAAATTTCAGCCAATATAGAAATCATTTTAACAAACCACAAGACTCCACAGGTAAGCTGTGTGCCTAAGGGTTTGAGAAGTGTGATGCACTACCTTCCATTTCAGTGAAGAACGTTTTTCTCTGATAGTTTAGTCAGCAAACTGGTTAAATGCAGGCTAGGCTGATAAAACCATATGGTGGATTCATGGCTAGTTAGAAAGACAATTCCAAATCAATGCTTGGTTATCCATGGTTGATCATCAAAGTGAGGAAAGTGAAGAATCATTGTCAACTCTTTGGCATATTATCAGTGATGAAGAAGTGGACAGAATCTTATCAAACCTGTAGGTAAAATGAACTCCAATGTATGCACATAACTTAAATGACAATGATGAAATTAAGGTTATCTTGGTAGATTGGAAAACCTAGACGAATGTAAGAAAGTAATATGCAACAAAATATAAAAGAAAGAAAAGGGAAATTCTGCATTAAGAGGACAGAGGATATGAGGCTAGCCTATAAGAAGTGAAAAGACTCCAAGACTTATGGCTGATAAAAGCAGCAACAATAAAGAAGTTCAAGCTGCACTAATATAACTATAGATCTGAAGCATCAACAACAACAAAAAATAGAATTTTCATGTAGTGCATAGCATCCCAATCTTTATACTAAACTTTTGTATAGTATGGTTTCTGTGGACAGGGATAAAGATAGATTCCAGTACTGAAAAGAAATCATATAAGGAAAATATGGCATGTAATATGTACAATGTCATGCTGAAGACTGCGAAACCTAGATCTCTGTTGACTCAGGTATCAAAGGACTGATGGTGAAAAAAAAACACAAAATAAATTTATATGCAGACGATATGCTCCTTGTTTTGGAGGACCCATCACAAAGAATAGAATATTTGAAAGAAATAATACAGGAATATAGTAAGTATACAGGTTTAAAAATTATTTTTCAAAAATCTAAGTTATTATGCCTAAATATACCTATTATAGAACAAAACAAAATTTAAAAAGCATCTCAGTTAGAGTTCTGCTATTCAAGTTTTAAATATTTAGGAATATGGGTAACAAAAAACCTTAATCAATTAATTTACAGAAACTATAAAAATCTATTTAAATCGGCAAAAGAAAAAATGACAAAGTGGGTCAATCTGAATCTATCAATGTTGGGGAGAATTGCTCTAATTAAATCATATATATTACCAAAATTTCAATTTCTATTCCAAAATATTCCACTACAGCCGGATATAAAAAAAGTAAAACTATGGCAAGGAAAGTTAGAAAAATTTATTGCAGGAAAGGGAAAGAATATAAGGTTTATAAATAGTGTTAAATATAGACAGGGACTAAAAGGGGGTTATGTTAAGCCTTGTATGTATTACTTGTAACATGATGGATTGTCATGATTTATATAAATAAAAAATTTTTAAAAAAGGTATCAATATTTGATTTGTTTGAATATTGAGAGAAATTGATAAATACTAAAACATGGTTCAACAATGGGACTTCTTGTTGGGTGGTTGGAACGCTAGGGGAGTGGATGACATTCAAGCAAATGGTGTTTTTTGGAAGGTCTCTACGTCTGGACTTAAAGGTGTTGAACAAACTGCCTGACATAGACGCAGGTGCACTCTCTAATGATGCAACTGAACAATCCTTATTCATTTTATTTCAGCTGACATATGGATCGTTTTTGCCAGCACAAAGTGCCAGAAGCCACTTTCCATTTTTGTACCAAATGGTTCCAAATGAAGCTCAGCAGTACAGGGGAGTTGTGCAGTTACTTCAACATTTCAGATGGACGTGGATTGGGCTTGGTGCTGTGGATGATGATAAAGGGGACAGGTTCTTACAAACAATAGTGCCACTGCTTTCTCAGAATGGCATCTGTGATGCCTTCATAATTAGACTGCCCAAACGGGATTATGCAGATGACTTGATAAACTCATATTTGGAACACATGAGTAGCTATAACATTATTTATAAAAGGAAAGCCAGTGTCATCTTTGTGTATGGAGAACCTCCATCTTTTCAGAGTCTGAGAATGTTGCTGTTTATCGCTCCCTTCTTGTCACTGCCACCTCTGGATAAAGTGTGGGTTGTCACATCCCATTGGGACTTTGAATCAGAGTGTATTCAAAAGATGTGGGATATGCAAACCTTCCATGGTTCTTTATCCTTTACTGTTCACTCAAACCAACCATTAGGATTCCAAGAGTTCCTTCAGACTGTAAAACCTTCTTGGGCCAAAGGAGATGGCTTTATCCAGGACTTCTGGCAGCAGTCCTTCAACTGTTATTTCAAGATGTCTAAAGGGGAGGAAGGAAACAAGAACCTCTGTACTGGAGAAGAGAAGCTAGAGACTCTTCTTGGATCTTTGTTTGAAATGAGGATGTTTGGCCACAGCTACAACATCTACAGTGCTGTCTATGCTGTAGCACATGCTTTGCATGCTCTGTATGGCTCCACTTCCAAACATTGGAAATTCATGGAGAGAGGGAACCTGCCACTTATGAATATTCAGCCATGGCAGGTAGCAAAAACTACTATTGTTCTTTATCTCAGCTTTTTACATCAAGTCAGCTCCATGGAAACAAAAAATAATAAAATCTCTACATCTAATGTCTTCAAAAATCTATCATACTATGTTCAGGACCGTTTTTCATTTTCTTCACATTCTCTTTCATTCCAGATCCACCACTTTTTAAGGAACATCTTATTCAACAACACTGCTGGAGACACTCTGCATTTTGATGGGAACAGAGAATTAGTTGCAGGGTTTGACGTTACAAACTGGTTGATGTTTCCCAATGGCTCAATGGGGAGAGTAAAAGTTGGAAGGCTGGATCCTCAGGCTCCTCCAGGCAAAGAGTTAACCATAAACGCTGGTCAAATCACATGGCACCCAAGCTTTAATCAGGTGAGATATACTTTTAGAAGCTTGAGTCTATCCAAAAGGGAAAGATGATTTTGGCTCCTTCTCTTGAACTATGCTGAGCATTTTTTTTTTTGAAACATAAAAATATATTATTTGATCTTATTATCTCTTTTGAATTGAGGTTATGTATAATTTATGAAATTTTTTTTAAGGAAATCTGAAGATCTTCAGTCATCTCCATTTGCCTCCCTAGTAGCCAAAGCAGAGATTGATGGGCTTGGCCGATAGGGACATTGTCAAGGCCAAATGTTGGCTGATCGAAGAATGACATCAGAGCACTATATGATTATAACATTAGTTTTGACTATGTGATGTTTTATCACAGCCAACATTTTTCCTTATAGGCTTAATTTCAGTGTAATAAACAGTGTGATTAAACATTTTAAGCATGTCAGTGTTCCTCGATGTATCAAGTTATGTATCAAGTTATAATTAGTTTAAATTCAGAAGGTGAGGATAAAGTATTGTTTCACTTATGGTGAAGAAAGGGTTCTAGACATACACGTCTTATTTATTTTACTCTTCCCAAGCAAAAGAAAATGTTTTCAGGCAACATCTGTTTGCCTAATTTATAATCTTTATTTATCTAATCATTGCTCTCCATTAAAATCCAAAAATTAACAATTCAAAACTTATTGAAAATATGTAATTCTTTGGAAACTGGTTGTTGTAGGTTTTTCGGGCTGTTTGGCCGTGTTCCGAAGGTTTTTCTTCCTAACATTTCACCAGTCTCTGTGGCCGCCATCTTTGGAAATTACAGACACATTTATTGCATCTTATCCAAATTTATCTTACAGGTATGAAAAAAAACTGTAGGTACAAATGCTTAAGAATATATGAAGACTGAACTTAAGTTGCAGGCAAATTCTTAAGTCAGAAAAATATATTTCAGTTATAAGCTTGTAGCAATAAAAGTTAGAGACAATAATTTAATTCATACATCACTCCAAAAATGCAGGAACTTATAGTCTTAAAAAACACATTGAAAAAGCAGAGAGTAGATCTTTTAAAATATCAGCGTTCTTAGAAGTAAAAATATATGAAAGTTTAAAAAATCATTCCTTTCCCTTTTAACATATCCAGATGCACAACAAAATTGTTATAAAATGGTCTCACCTAGGCAAGCCATCCAGTTTGAACCTATGGAGGGAAATCGATGATCTCCTTGTCTGTATGTGTTACAGGCTTCTGGTACAAAGCCTTCTGCTCCATTGCCATTTTCCTGGTATTATCTTGGCATGGGAAAGGATTTCAATACTTAAAACTCAAACATTCAAAAATCCAGCAGTTCCAAAGGAATGCAACTGGCTCCTTTAAATTTCACTTGACCGTGAAGTGCTGATGGAAACTCCTGAAGGCATCAATCTGTATCTAGGCCATTTATTTCCTTGGAAAAATTCCAATGGACTTCAAATACGTTCTCCATCAAACTTACCTGCTGTCTGGTGTCCTGAATATGAATTGGATTGAAGTGACTTCTGGAGGTCTGTCTCCTCATATTTGTTTTGCAATCTGTTTCAGTGGCAGTCTATGAACTTATGCTGCACCTCCTTTTAATAACACAACAAAGTCGTATATTAAGTCAGCTTGTCTCTAAGAATTCATGGTCTTCCCTCCTACATCCATGACTCTTTTATTGAGGAGGATGTTTCAGTAGGTTTCTTTATACAGTTGCAACTTTTTCTGTATTTGCTGTAGCGAGAAGTTCTTCCCTGTAAACATTGTTCATCTTTCTGTTGTTGCTCTCCTCTTCTCATAGGTAGAAGTGTATATATCTTGCTCATTCCCTTACAAGATTTAATATATTCCTTCCATGTCACCATGATAGGAGTTCACAGCGTAATTCTGTTCCCAGATTGGTTAAGTTTCTGTAAGGCTCTGCTTATGTAGCTTGCATCCCTTTCAAGCCATTTGGCATAATCAGCCCTTCCCTTACTTACATTGTTCACTTTTCTTTAATGGGGCTGGTTTCCCAAGAACTTCTAGGTTGATCAGACCTACTACAGTTTCTTATCTGATTCTATGAACGTCCCTCTTGTAGTTGCCAAAAAAAGTAATAGGTCTGCATAGTAGATTTATCGGGATCACATTGCATACAAAATCCAGTTCAAGAAATGTTGGTTGTGAGGAACTTCACAGGCAAAATGGTCAAGGAGGGTTATAAATTATATGGTGCTCTGAAAGCCTAGTTCACACATTGTCTAACAATGTGACAAAAGCATGAATGTACCAGATTTTGTCATCTCCGTGAAAGCTCCTCTCCCCCTACCCCCACCTTGGCTGCTCCTTAGAAGCACACCTACAGTATCTCAATGATCTCTCATAAGAGCACAATCTTTTAATGACCATGTGGTGGTGGCAAGACAAGGATCTTGAAATAAGAAACAGGAAAGGGAAGTGGTGGGGATAGGCCTCCAGAGTAAGCAGCAAGAAGGGAGTGTCTGGAGGAAAATCAAAGTATAGAGTGTGATCAAGAGTTGATCAGGCTAGATCTTTGAAAGAAACTAGCAAAGGAGAATGACTCTTGTCCAGTAGGGCAGCCACACACTCTTTGTAAATGAATGAGTAAGAACAGAGTGGAGAAAAAGAAGGTGAGTGAATTAACCAACTGCCTAGCATTGAAACCAGGTCCAACTGCCTAGCATTGAAACTGTGAAACGGCAGCAGACAGGAATGTTATTCATTTTGCAGAGTGAAGGAATGGAGGAGAGAAAGTACCTCAGTTGATGTCTGCCTGCCTATCTCAATGTGTGTGTGTGTGCCTGTGTGAGAGACAACACATGCCTGTGTGTATGCAAGAATACCCACTTCTCACTCAGTTCTGCCTGTCACCCCATCTCTATCTACCTTGGACTAATGCACCTTCCATTCCCTGAAATATAATGGGAATCAGCTGCATTTGTCCCAGTGATGTTTTGAAGATAGATTAGCTTTTCCTTAAAGCATTTGTTCACCACTTTCTGTTTGCCAGAATTCCCAAGACAGTTTCTTCCTTGTTGAGAAAGTGAATAAAAAACTTATCAGAAAAGTACAGGAAGACTTGTACAGGTTATAAAAAGAAAAGAGTTTTAATTGGTCAGGCGATATCATACTCCTGTTCATGAAAAAAACATTTCTCATCCAGGGAAATAGGCTGCAAAATTTATTTTACCAAAACTCAGCCCTCAGAAAGATACAAGAAAGTTGAGACATATAAAATTATGCAGGGGATGGATAAAGTGGATAGAGGGAAGCTCTTTTCCCTCTCACACAATACCAGAACCAGGGGACATCCACTCAAATTGAGTGTTGGGAGAGTGGGAACAGACAAAAGAAAATATTTCTTTACCCAGTGTGCTGTTAGTCTGTGCAACTCCTTGCCACAGGATGTGGTGATGGCATCTGGCCTAGATGCCTTTAAAAGGGGATTGGACAGATTCCTGGAAGAAAAGTCTATCGCAGGTTACAAGCCATGATGGGGATGTATAATCTCCAAGCTTAAAAGGAAGGTACCTCGAAATGCCAGATGCAGGGGAGGGGTATCAGGAGACAGGTATCTAGTTGTCTCGTGTGCTCCCAGAGATATCTGGTGGGGCCACTGTAAGAGACAGGAAGCTGGACTAGAGGGGCCCTTGGCCTGATCCAGCAGGGCTCTTCTTATGTTCTTATGTACAAGCTATTTCTAGTATTAGTCAATCATTACCTTCCAAAGAAGAACAGGTCCGTTTGAGGTGAACCCTGTTAATCATCTTGTGTAATTCTGGACAGGTGGTGCCTGTGTCTGTGTGCAATGACAACTGCTATCCTGGTTTCCACAAGAAAAAGAAGAACGGAGAGAAATTCTGTTGCTATGCTTGTGCTCCCTGTCCAGGAGGGATGATCTCTCACCAGAAGGGTAGGAGGCATCTTTCCATAGCAAAACATAGCTATTACTATCTTTTATTTCAATACTGCTTACAATTCCTAACAAAGAGATACCAATTTCTTGTCAATGAAACCATACAGAATTTAGGGCTGTTACCCAAACACAACTTTTAAAAAATGGTTCTTTCACTTTCTTCCCTTTTGTTATTTGCATTGAATGTGTATGAAGGCAATTATTACTGACTTCATACAGGTCTTTTAGAAGAATCAATTAAGTTTCTGTATCCCTTTTTTCAGACATGGATTCCTGTGCTCAATGTCCAGAACATGAATACTCCAGTAGTGATCAAACTCATTGTGTTTCTAAGACACTAAACTACCTCTCTCACCAAGAAACTTTAGGGATCATCTTATCCATCTTGGCCGGTTTCTCTTCTCTGATCACGGCTTTACTGCTTGGAATGTTTATGAAGTATAAGAATACACCCATAGTCAAAGCCAACAACAGGAGCTTTACCTACATCCTCCTCATCTCCCTTCTTCTTTGCTTCCTTTGTTCTTTGCTGTTTATTGGACATCCTACAAAACTGACTTGCCTCCTCCGACAAGTGGTTTTTGGCATGGTTTTCTCTGTGGCCCTTTCCAGCATTTTGGCAAAAACCATCACAGTGGTGCTGGCATTCATAGCTACCAAACCAGGATCCGCAATGAGAAAATGGATGGGAAAAAGACTGGCAAATTCCATTCTCCTTTCTGGCTCTTTTATTCAAGTAGCTATTTGCAGCATTTGGCTCTGGATGTCTCCTCCATTTCCAGATGTGGACATGCACCAACTAGATAAAGAGATCATATTGGAATGTAATGAGGGCTATATGTCCATGTTTTATGGTGTCTTGGGCTATTTGGGCTTCCTGGCTAGTGTCAGTTTCCTGGTGGCCTTCCTTGCCCGGAAATTGCCTGACAGCTTCAATGAGGCCAAATTCATCACTTTCAGCATGCTAGTATTTTGCAGTGTTTGGGTGTCCTTTGTTCCAACCTACCTGAGCACTAAAGGCAAATACATGGTGGCTGTGGAGATCTTCTCCATTTTGGCCTCTAGTGCCGGCTTACTGGGTTGCATCTTTTTCCCTAAATGTTACATCATCATAATAAGGCCAGAGTTAAACAGCAGGGAACAACTCATGCAAAGAAAATAGTGAAACAATAATGCTTGTCTCTGGCTAGTACTGTAAAATTAAGGAATGATTCGTTAGAATTTATTTTGAGAGATGGAAGTTACTTTGATTTTTTTTCCAGTAACAAATTGTTTTTTAAATTTCAAATGGCTAAGAAATAGTGTAATCTCTGCTCTCCACTACTAGCCTTTTGACGTGGCATAGTGTTCTCTTTTATAAACCGAGAACATTTTGTGGAAATATTGCTAGGGAGACTTAAGTACGTATGGGGATACTATCATGCTATCATCTTTTTAGTTCAATGAATATTCCTTCCTGTGCTGTCCTTAGTGTATTTTTTGTGTGTTTTGATTTAACCAAGACACCACAAGCAGACGTATATAACAATAGGGACTCAACTCAGAGAAAAAGGCTCCAAGTCATGAGTCGAGTTCAGGTCATTTTAAAAAAAACCACGAGTTGAGTTGAAGCCGAGTCACTGGTGTGATTTAAGTGCAACTTGACAGCATGTCACACAACTCGAGTCCCCATCCCTCATCTGGATTATTATAAGGCCCTTGATTGTGTCAGTTGGAAATGTCTATTTAACTCTTTGGAATTTTATAAATTTGGCACTAAATTTACAATGGTATTACATTGTATTACATTGTGTGTTACATACACTCTTCTGTTCACACTGGTGATAGAATTTTTAGCTTTATGTATAAGGGCAAATGAGAGCATTCTGGTGATACATATTAGGAACTCAATTCATGTCTTCAGTATATATGCTGATGATGTGATATTGACGTTAAAGAATCCTCTAGAAGCAACCTCCCATATATTAAAGGAATTAGAGGGATTGTCTGGGACCACAGGACATCAAGTGAATTTTAGGCAGACTTAATGTGCTTTAATATACTCCCTTTATACAGTAATTTTGTAAACATGTCTGACCACTTCTCTTCATTAATTTTGATTTCACAGTCATGTTCTCCCATCTCATTCAGCCCTGATGACCAGTGCAGATCAGCTTCAATCAACAACAATGTTTTGTTAGAGCTGTTTCATTTATTTCAGGTAGAGAGTAAAGATCTTCAAAGGGCTTGAAGCATTTTGTGGCCTGCTTCCTGATGTCAGCTTGTCTAATTTAATTTCTTATTTGATACCAGGTTAGCCACAAGATGATCCAGTGTCTGAAATGATCTCTCCAAAAATCCCTATGAAAAGGCTGTTGATTGATGTAGAACTCCATTAACCTAATAAGACTGATCTTTTTGAAAACTTTAAGGGTAAATACCTCATCATCTTTGTGAGACCTGGGTGGTAGCCTACTGGTATTATATGAGACATATCTAAAAAAGAAAGAAACAAAATACCCAACAGTTGCATTCACTGAACTGTAGTATTCAGAGTCCAAACATGTCCTTCTACTCTCAATGATGACAAAGAAGACTGGGTTTTGCAGACACTGCTTTCGCAGAATTGTGTGCTTTTATAGTGAGAGTACCAACATGGGGTCATGTCAATGAAAGGACAGCTGTGTACTCACTACAGGGGGGGGGAACATAATTGTCAGTGAGAGAAAACAGGTCAGAAGGAAGGAGACAAAGGCAGGAACCTTAAACTAACAAGTCTCTTGTCTTGGAGAACTGACATATGTTCTAAGCTTTGAAATCCTCCTTAAAAGTTTGATGCAATGTGATGTTTTCCACAAAATAAAGATGAAGACAGCACCAGTAGAAAATAGATTTTCCCATGATATGTGATGAATGCAAAACATGTGGGCTGCACAAAGGGATATAGAGTACACTTTTGGTGGACGTTTCTTAATGTCCACTAAGTCTCACTGATATGTTTATAGATACCAGCAACACTACTTCAGGCAGGAAAGAAAAGTCTTGTAGCACATTTAAAACTTGTGGTACCTTCATCAGGAAGCATCCATAACCAGATTTCCCAAAAGTCAATGGTCTCCCCAATGATTTTTCATCAGGCAATGGAATTATACAAACATAGAACATGTGTTGTTCTAGCACTACACATAACATCCTTCCTACAACAGTTCACTGCTACTAGGCTGTCTCCAAGCAAAGTTCAAAGTAATAGTTATGACATGCTACTGCCCTCTGTTCTATGTTTGTGACTTGAGCCCAAGCTATCTGGAAGCCCTTGCTCTCCCATAGAAGCCTACCCAGAAATTGAGATCTGCTATAGAGCCCTTTCTCACTGTCTCATTCCATTCAAAGTTCCATGTGGTGGGGACTCAAGAGAGGGCCTTCTCTGTGGCTATTTCTAAGTTCTAGATATATTAGTAGACATATACTGAATTTGCCTCCTCCTTGCTGTCCTTCTGCTTGGAGTCAACACCTTCTGCCTGTTTGTTTCGGAGAGTTAAGTAGTTCAGGAACTAACAGCCTTCTAACCATCAAGTTTTAACTGATGTGCTGGTTTTCTTGAGTGCAGGTTCAACTAAGCAATTTAAAGGAATTTCATTTTACAAATGTACTAACTGGGAGACCCAGTGTAGTGTAGTGGATAAAATGATGGACTAGGACTCAGGAGGCCAGGGTTGGAATTCCCACACAGCCATGGAAACTCATTGAGGGTGTGCAGCCAATAAAACCACTCCTTAAATATCTCACATTGAAAGCACTATTGGGTTGCTATAAGTCAGTTCCAATTTGACAGTACATAATATACTGGATAAAATCCTGTTGCACAGCTCTGTATGTGGAATCGAAGTGGTGTCATTATCATCAGCATATTACTGTAGATTAAAGGCAAGTCACTGCTAATGGAAAGTGATTTTGGGGTACATAAACGTGATCACTCATACACAATGCATGTTACCTAGTGGCTTGTCCTCTAATCACTAGTAAAGAGGTGAAATTAATCAGCTGATGTATTTGGAAACATTATGTTCAAGTACCCTCTGACAGAGCTTTTAAGTGTTCCCCAGGTTTTGGAATGTTAATCACAAACAGGTCATATAACTACAGAACAGCACAATTTTCTCATGACTGAAAATAAAGCCATTTTTATTTGTCAGCAAAACTGAAGTTAGTTATTGTGGTGATGCATGTTTTCAAAGCCTCTTTTGCCCAAATCCAAAGTGTGTTCTTTAAAGTGAGTTTCGAAAATGGTCCAATATCCTTTTTCTCAATGGAAGAAAAGAAAAACCCTATAATTGCCCAGTTTCTCCACTCTGAACCTCTAAGGGTAACCAAGTGCCCTTCTTATCAAGAGTTACCAAGGTTAATGATCTCTCCAGTTTAATAGGTTGCATAATGGCATGAGAGATCAGGAATCCCCAAAATCAGTTTAAACTGATTATCCTTCCATTAATCAATCACAGAAGAAAGTACACTAAATGCAAGGTGTTTGGAATTCTAAGAAGGACTTTTAAAACTGGGGAGGAAATAAGTCAACAATGAAGATGACAAGATATACTTCATGTGGTCATAGCAACTCACTTTCTGGTTTATACAGCAAACCATAGTGAATACAGACCATGGTTATTGTGGAATGTGAGTGCATCTAGAGTCAACATTTAAATTTAGCATTTTAAATGGGACCTTTTTTTTGCTTAGTCACACCTCACAGGTCTTTAAAAACATAAGATATTCAAAAATAATCCCTGTGAGTGTCAAAAAGGTGACAGACACTAATTGGAAGTGATCTGGTGCTGAACCTGATTGTCCTGTGATTCAGCTAAACTTGTGTGGCCTCTGACTCAGTGTAACTCTGAAAATCAGCCTCTAACTAATGGCTACCTGTGACTTATTTCTTCATCCACAAAGAAGAAAGTGACACTTAGGAAACAAAGAAAAAAGTAATACATAAAAGAAAAGAAATGTCTAGCATAATTATGTTATGACATGATGCAACTTGAAAGGCTAACAACACACTTCAGATCCAGCCCTATCATTGACATAATGACTGGTTTCCATTTTGTTGCACAACGGATTTACACTGCCAGTTACCAAGATCAACAACCATGTCTCAGAGAGCTTTAAATCATGAACAAGGTGTATTAGTCATACTTCTTCTGTATCATCAGTTCCATAATTTTAGATAAATTGCTATCAATTGGTCCTAACATTATTTTTAAATCAAAGGAAGTATGCTGTGACTACTACTGTTCATCACATCTTCTCCTTGTTTGACTCATCTTTACACTTCTTTTTTTTCAACATGAGGAAACAGAACCTTCATGATGAGTTATAAAATAGCGTACATCAACCTACTATAACACTTAATTGGAAACATGCTCCATCTCCATTCACCTACTGCCGCAGCTTTTTTATAATTCAAATCTACAGAAATGGGGGGGGGGGGGGAAATGGTCAAGAATTCACAGTGTTACTTGTTTTTCTTTGCAAGGCAATGCAAGGCTTATGTTGCTTTTAACAAAACAGTTTTAATGAAGGAAAAAGGAAGCTTATGGTTCGCATTCCAACCTATAGCATAAACCAAAGAGATAAGAAGCATATGATGTTTAGCTCAGCAGTGCTTAACCTGATTAATTCTCTTACAGGACTCAAAAGTTTGACTATTCCTGAGATTTTATTGACCAGATAAAACTGTATGCCATAGTTGTTTGGGGAAACAGTTTGTTTTGTTTTGTTCATATTGAAACAATATCAATTGCAAAACTTATATTCTTCAGCAAGGGAAGCAGGAATAATATTATTTGCAATCCACAGGAGGCTGGTGTTAAACTGATAATAGATTCAGATATAGCGCTGACAGCGGAAACATGACAATTTATTTTAGGAGCACATGTTTTTTGAACAGGACTGTGCTGGTTACGGTGTTACTCCTTGTACTCCTGTGTCATATTGTGGGCAAAACCTATTTTATTAATTGCACCATCTATGATGATCCTCTCCCTATTCCTCATCAGTTTTACCAAACAGGTGACCTTGTGATTGGTGGGATTGTTTCCCAGGTCTTTCTTCTCTTTAATACCTTCTCTTTCATGGAGCAGCCTGCACAGATGTTGATCGATGAACCTATGTAAGATCCATTGTTTTCTTTTCTCCTTCTGTTTTTTCCACTCCCTTCTGTCATAATACCTAAAGATAATAATGGCAAACATGACATAGACAATTTGCTTCTTGTTCTGATGAAACATGGCATTCCTGCAATGTTTGGGTTTTAGGATCTTTATTGCTATTGTCATTTGCTTCTGCTTTCCATGCATTGTTTCCAATGCACTGCTTTCCAAGTGCATTGTAAACAAAACACTTTCACAATTTCCTTCAAACGTTTGGTCTGAATGAATGAAAAAAAAATGCTTTAAGGCGTTAAAAAAGAAGAAAAAGAGGGGAAGGGGATTAGCTTTATCCACATTGCTTCTTGTTTCCTTTCGCCCTTTGCTTGTAACTCTGACCTCTCTCAAGATTTTCCATATTTTCGGTTTTGTTCTTACTTTTCCAAGGATAAAAAGAAATTCTGGTCTTTTCGACCCATGGCCTCTGCACTATCTGTGCAAGCCCAAAAAATAGCAGCCACTGTTAGAGACACACAAAACGAATTTTAAGCTCTTATTTGAGCTTTTCTGTTTCAGTTACTGGAAGCCAATAATTCGATTGTACATATGGTATTGCATATGATACGTGGTTCTTTTTTGCCACATGCTATACAATTAAATTACCACATTTCCATGCAAATAACATGAGTGTTATGTGTGTGTTTTTTTCAAGCCGTGGGACCCACTGTGTGTTATATTCATAGGGGCACCATAATCTTTTCAGTGGTTAGGGTCTTAATCTGACCCTGCAGCATCCCCAGCTTCATCACCACCAGCTTTAACAAGACTGTGCCTACAACCTTTTGTAGACACAGTCCTGTTCCATTTCTACAGATTTTTGAGAGTATACTAGCCAAATATTTTTTAAAAAACATTTCAAAGGTTAGTGGCATGAATTTGATGATTGGTTCTTAGTCACCATGGACTAGTCCAACATCCCTGGAATTCTAGTTTCAACTGTAGGGGTGCTTAAACCTTCAACAAAAGCAAAATCAATCCCTGTATATATCTGAAGTTATAGATTGTAATCTTCAAAAGCTCATAATGAAATAAATTAGCTACTCTTCAATATAGCATGGCACATTGCTTTTTTCATTGGTTATTTTTCACAAGAGATTCACTTAGTTACCAACTAAGCTGATAATGCACCTCTTTTTGTTTTCTACCTGCAGTAGCTTCTCTCATTTCAGCTTCTTATTCTTGTGAAATGTCCATTATGTAAGAGTATATCTGATTTCAAGATACTATACATGATCCAGATGTCTGTACATTTTTCTTCCATTATCAAAGACGAATATTAATCAATAGAATCTTAAAATCCATTGAGAATTTGGTGCTTCATAAAGAAATGGAAGTATTTCATATGTCTTTATCTATTATTTTCCTTCCTGCTCTAAATGAGTGTGTAACTTGTAAGTTTTGAAAGTAAGCCAGGGAAGAATAATGAATATGTAATCGTTTCTGTTCTTCAGTTAAATTGCCTCCAATTCTTGTTAACAGTTCAGTGCCTAAAAATTACCAACATGCCCTGGCCTTGGCATTTGCTGTCAAAGAGATCAATGAGAATCCTAAAATTTTACCAAATATTTCTCTGGGATTCTACATCCTCAATAGCTACTACACTGCAAGAATGACCTCTAAGGTCACTCTCAGCCTTCTTTCTACGAGGAACAGGTTTGTCCCCAACTTCAAGTGTCACAACCACAAGAATCTGATTGCTGTCATTGGAGGGTGCCTGTCTGAAACTTCTACCAATACTGAAATCATTTCAGCCAACCACAAGACTCCACAGGTAAGTTCTATGCCTGAGGGTTTGTGACATACCACCTTCCATTTCAGCTGACAATTTCTTGACGTTATGTCCAGTGAACAAATTTGTTTGGTGAACAAACATGTTACATGCTATCTGGATAATAAACCAATCAGGTAGGTTCAGATTGCTGGTTCAAAAACTGTTCTAAATCAAAGTAATGTATAGCTGATTGTCATATCTAGTGAAGGTTAAGCGTCAGGGCTACTCTTTAATATCGTTAAGAAAATCAAAAAGAAAAACCCCAATATATATGTAATGACTTAGATGGCAGCGATAAAATTCAAGATAATCTTCGTAGAATGGAAAGTGTAGGTTAATATAAAATTTTATATTCAAAAGAAAAATTTGGCATGTTTGGCATTAATTCAAAATGTGTAGCTATAGGAGAGAGAACTCTGTCTATGCTATAAGATATGGGGGGAATGGAAGATTTATTAAAAGCAGTAATTGTAATGAATTTGTGGGGATGGAAGGTAAATATAACAACAGCTTGCACAAATAGAACCAGAATTCAGAAGCAAGAAAAGTGAAATTTTCACTTAATTTCATCGAATTCAATGTACATGTGGTGCATGACACTTGTTTTTCTTTCTTTCAATCCATCCTAAAAATAGCTTTACTAATGTTATTCCAGCTCACATATGGATCCTTTTTGCCAGCAGAAAGTAGCAGAAGCCATTTTCCATTTTTGTACCAGATGGTCCCAAATGAAGCCGAACAATACAAGGGAATTGTGAGGTTACTTCAGCATTTCAGATGGACATGGATTGGGCTCAGTGCTGTGGATGATGAAAGAGGGGACCGTTTTTTACAAACAATAGTGCCACTGCTTTCCCAGAATGGCATCTGTGATGCCTTCATAGTGAGATTACCCAAATGGGATTATGTGGAGGACCTGATAGATTCATATTTACAGCACTGGACAAGCTATAAAATAGTCACTGAAAGGAAAGCCAGTGTCATATTTGTGTATGGAGAACCTCCATCTTTTCAGAGTCTGAGAATATTACTCTTTCTTGCTCCCTTCTTGTCACTGCCACCTCTGGGCAAAGTGTGGATTGTCACATCCCATTGGGACTTTGAATCAATATCTGTCCAAAAGATTTGGGATATACAAACATTCCATGGTTCATTATCCATTACTGTTCACTCAAACCAACCATTAAGATTCCAAGAGTTCCTTCAGACTGTAAAACCTTCTTGGGCCAAAGAAGATGGCTTTATCCAGGATTTCTGGCAGCAGTCCTTCAATTGCTATTTCAAGATTTCTAAAGGGGAGGAAGGTAGTAAGAACCTCTGCACTGGAGAAGAGAAGCTAGAAACCCTTCCTGGATCTTTCTTTGAAATGAGGATGTTTGGCCACAGCTACAATGTCTACAGTGCTGTCTATGCTGTAGCACATGCTTTTTATGCTTTGTATGGATCCACTTCCAAATATAGGAGGTCCATGGAGAGAGGGAACATGCCACTTATGAATATTCGGCCATGGCAGGTAGTTAAAACTACTCTTGTTCTTTATCTCAGCTATTTACATGATATAACCTCCATGGAAATGAAAACTATATAACTCTTCATAATGTCTTCGAAAAGTCCATCTTACTATGATGAAGACCCAGTTTTTCTTTTTCTTCACACTTTTAGAATAGCAGAATAGTTTATTATTGAAAGGAAAAGGGAACGCTAACATTTCAATTAAAAATTGCTACAGAATTATTTAGTTTTCCCAGCCATTTGAATCATAAGATTAACCACATTGTACTAAATCTACATGGAAACATGTGTAGAGTAAAAACAATAAAATTAAGAGAACTAAATTCAAAATCTAAACCATTATAAAAATGCTCACTTTTTTTGATAAAAAAGTATTGTTTTTCATTTACCTTCCCACAATATCTCAGCTCCATGAAAACAACAAATATATAAATTATATAAAATCACTACATATAATGTTTTAAAAAACATGCTTTGTTTTTGCCTATCTTCGCATCCTTTAGGTCCACCACTTTCTAAGGAACATCTTATTCAACAACACTGCTGGAGACACTCTGCATTTTGATGGGAACAGGGAATTAATTGCAGGGTTTGACATTACAAACTGGCTGATGTCTCCCAATGGCTCAATGGGGAGAGTAAAAGTTGGAAGGCTGGATCCTAAGGCTTCTCCAGGCAAAGAGTTAACCATAAACGTTGGTCAAATCACATGGCATCCAAGCTTTAATCAGGTGAGGCATATTTTTAAAAGCTTGAGCCCATTCAAAATGGAAGGATCATTTTTATTACTTCTGTTGAACCATGCTGAGAATATTATTTGATCTCATTATCTCTTTTGAAATGTGTTGTGAGGTTATGTATAATTTGTGAATATATTTTTAAATAAATCTGAAGATCGTCACACATCCTCTTGTTTTCTACCCCAAAAGACTGAGCAGAGATTGATTACTTTGGTGGATAGGGAGAGTGTCAAGGTCAAATGTTGAACACTTGAATAATAGATGTCAGAGCGCTGTATGATTCTAACACCCTGTCGTAGTTTGAGTCTGTGATAGTGAATTACAGCTGACATCTTTCCCTTCTAGGCTTAATTTCACTGTGAGATCAGATAAACTTGTCAATCATATCTATTTCCATCAATGTATCAAGTTACGTATCTAGTTATAAGTCGTTTAAATACTCCATCTCCTGTTTGTGATTATCATTTCCCATCCAGGAAACCTTGTAACTCTTCACTCTTCCAGTAAGTGTGAAAGAATATTAAGGACTCTGTACCTCAGTGTTGAGATAAGTTGAACATGTTCATTTGCAAAACCCAGTATTGGGAAAGTTAGCAAAAATTTCCAGTATTACCAATCAATCCATCATTACAATCCCAAGAAAAACAGGCCTGCTCAAGACAAACCAAGCTTATGATCCTGTGTAATGTTGGACAGGTGGTGCCTGTGTCTGCGTGCAATGACAACTGCTATCCTGGCTCCAGCAAGAAAAAGAAAGAGGGAGAGAAATTTTGCTGCTATGCTTGTGCACCATGTCCAGAAGGGATGATCTCCCACCAGAGAGGTAGGAGGCATAATGTGAATTTTCCATAACATAACATCGCTATTACTAGATACTAGATACTACTAGATACTATCTTATTATTATTAATACTGTCAATTTGTAATAAAGAGATATCAATTTATTATAATTGAAACCATACGTAATTTACCACTGCAATAACCACACATAATTTACAACTGTAATAACCAAAATAACACAGTATTTTAAAATGGTGCTTTCCCTTCCTTCCCTTTTTTTTCCATGAAAAAAGTCAATGTGATGGAGGAGATATTGTGTCCAACTAGGTCTCAGGGGACCTTAGCTAAAATCCCTGCTTCGGCATGAAAGTTAATTTCGGAGTGGGAATGGCCCTATGTTCTGTATGTTAGAAGCAACCTGACAGCTTATAACAACATTACTTACAGAAAGAAATATTATAAAAATAAATGGATGTATTTAAAAATAATGGATGTATTGCTGGGATAGAAATGGACACATAGTAATCCTCAGGTCTTTTTCTCTTTATAAAACACACACTTACCTTCTTCCTCTCTTTAAGGGGCTTTCAGTTAATGTAGATCTGTGTACGAAGGGAGTTATCATTGCAGGTCTTTTGGAAGAATCAAACAACTCTGTGTATCCCTTTTTTTGGCAGATATGGATTCCTGTGCTCAATGTCCAGAACACGAATACCCCAGCGATGACCAAACACAATGCATTCCTAAAACACTAAGCTTCCTCTCTCAACAAGAAGCTTTAGGGATCATCTTATCCACCTTGGCTAGTTTGTTTTCCTTGATCACAGCTTTAGTGCTTGGAAAGTTTATGAAGTATAAGAATACTCCCATAATCAAAGCCAACAACAGGAGCTTTACCTACATCCTCCTCATCTCCCTTCTTCTTTGCTTCCTTTGTTCTTTGCTGTTTATTGGACATCCTACAAAACCGACTTGCCTCCTCCGGCAAGTGATTTTTGGCATGGTTTTCTCTGTGGCCCTTTCCAGCATTTTGGCAAAAACCATCACAGTGGTGCTGGCATTTATAGCTACCAAACCAGGATCCATGATGAGAAAATGGATGGGAAAAAGACTGGCAAATTCCATTCTCCTTTCTGGTTTCTCTATTCAAGTAGTCATTTGCACAATTTGGCTCTGGATGTCTCCTCCATTCCCAGATGTGGACATGTACTCATTAGATAAAGAGGTCATACTAGAATGTAATGAGGGTTCTACATCCATGTTTTATGGTGTCTTGAGCTATTTGGGCTTCCTGGCCAGTGTCAATTTCTTTGTGGCCTTCCTTGCCCGGAAGTTGCCTGATAGCTTTAATGAGGCCAAATTCATCACTTTCAGCATGCTAGTATTTTGCAGTGTTTGGGTGTCCTTTGTTCCAACCTACCTGAGTACTAAAGGCAAATACATGGTGGCTGTGGAGATCTTCTCCATCTTGTCTTCTAGTGCTGGGTTACTGGGTTGTATCTTTTGCCCTAAATGCTACATCATCATAATAAGGCCAGAGTTAAACAGCAAGGAACAACTAATGCAAAGAAAATAGTGAAAGAATATATTCTTGTCTCTTTACTATCCAGTAAAAATATTCTTAAATTTACAAACTATTGCAACTAAATTTATTTGCAACAATCAGAAGAACACATAGCTTGGAGAAAACTAAAGAGTTGTTACTTTAAAATAATTATTTTCTCAATAACAATGATCTAACAAAGAATACGACCTTAAATTCTTTATATGCATGAAGGCTGACAAATGGATGTTTGAATTTGGATTGCACCTCCAGTTATGGTAAAATTAAAACATATGAGGTGATTGCATTACGCCTTTAATGGTGGACTTTTAACTTATTTTTAAAAACCTGAAAATTGTTTTCATCTTTACTTTTGTCAAAGAAGCCACTTTGATTTCAGTAAGACTTTATGCCTAGTTACTTGATTATTAATTGCTCCCCTTTGTTGCATTCTTTATTCTTGTGTGTGTGTGTGTGTGTGTGTGTGTGTGTGTATTCTAAAGCCTGCAGACTTGTTTTGAACAGGGTACAAAATATATAAAGCCTTCTTGTATGTAAAGAATATCTCCATTATATGTTCTTTTGAAACAGCTTGTCATTCTCCATTATAAGTTGAACACTTTTCTGGAAATGTTGCTTAAGAGAGGAAGGTCCACCTGAACATATTATCATGCCATGATTCTTTTTCATACTGTAGGCATTCCTTTTTATGCTATTCTGTATTGATGTATATATTTTCAGTTTGCTTGCCTTTTTTTGCCCCATTGATTTAACCAAGGCTGCAGATACCACGTGAGAAATTCATGATAGTGCAGGGCGTAACATACAGAACAAGTCTTCCCTATGCACCTGAACTATCTCTGGAGGCAAAAAACCTGAGGCTATACTACTTTGGGTATGCCATGATAAGACAGGATTCCCTGGAAAAGACTATAATACTGGGGAATGTAGAAGGCAGCAGGAAAAGAGGAATACCAAATATGAGATGAGCAAGAGCTGAGCAGGTGGCTGAGGACAGGACATTTTGGAGAGCACTTATTCATGGCGTCACCATGAGTCAGAGGCAACTTGACAGCACACAACAACAATAATGCATCTGAACAGAACAGTTTGAAGGGAAAATGGACAGATGAGTCATAGAGAGAGTGATGTGTGTGTTCCTAACTTTTGAGCTCCCCAACCAATAGAGGAAAGGACTCAAGAGAAGGCCTTCTCTGTGGCTGTTCCTGGGCTCTGGGTCTTTTTGCAGACAGAGACTGGAGCTGCATAAAATTTTCAACAATTTTTTCATACTACCCTTCATTATCTTGACTCTTCTGTTATCTCTGCTTTGTTATACTTCTACATTAGATGAATGAAAAAAAGATAGTTTGGAATTTTCAGGGTTACTTGTTTTTCTTTGCTCATTAATGCACAGTTAATATACTCTGGAGCCAGACAGGTACATATGACACTTTTAAGAAGTAACAAGAAACGTATACTTCTCATTCAGCCTTAGTGATTATATTAAGAGCATGTGATGTTCGGGGACACTGATGAACAAGGAACAAATATTAATTATAAAGAACACACTTCAGTTAATAAGTTAGTGTAGAAACAAGATCACCCACAGTTCATGGGAAACTCTAGCAAATCTATTCATACAGCCACATATAAATGAATTGATTTATATATAATTATATCCTATAACATGATCCCCGTGCCTGGGGTATGGCATGCCAACACTTGTTGTTATCTCCTTACTAAATTGCATAACATTTAGTAATAATCTGGAAACTACAGACCAGTCAGCCTGACATCAATCCCAGAGAAAATTCTGGATCAGATTATAAAACAGTCACTATGCAAACATCTAGAAAACAATGCAGTAATAATTAGATGCCAAGAAGGATTTGTCAATAATAAATCCTGCCAGACTAATCTGATCTCATTTTTTGATTGGGTAACCTCTCTGATAGACAGAGGGAATAGTGTAGACATCATATATCTTGACTTCAGCAAAGCATTTGACATAGTGCCCCATCATTCTCTGATTAACAAGTTAACTAGGTGTGGGCTGGATAAAACAACTGTCAGGTGGATACACAGTAGGCTACAGAATTGTATTCAGAGGGTGATGATTAATGGTTCTTTCTCAAACTGGAAGGAGGTAACAAGTGGGGTACCCCATGGTTCAGTCCTGGGCCCAGTGCTATTCAATATTTTTATTAATGACCTTGATCAGGGGATACAGAGAATGCCAATCAGATTTGCAAATGACACAAAATTGGGTGGAATAGCTAACACCCTGGAAGACAGAAACAAAATTCAAAATGATCTAAATAGTCTTGAGCACTGGGCTGAAAACAACAGAATGAAATTCAACAGGGATAAGTACAAAGTACAGTACCTTGGAAAAAGAAACCAAACACACAGTTACAAGATGGGGATACCTGGCTCAGTAACACTACAAGTGAGAAGGATCTTGGAATCACTGTAGATCACAAGCTGAATGTGAGCCAACAGTGTGATGTGGCTACAAAAAAGGCAAATGGATACCTGAAGGACCGCCTCCTTCCATATGAACCTACCCGGCAATTAAGATCTAGCCAGGGGGGGCTCCTGAAAGAGACATCCCTCAAGGAGGTAAGAGGGATGGCTTGTAGACAAAGGGCCTTTTCGGCAGCTGCCCCCAGACTATGGAATGCCATCCCAAGTGGGAGTCGTCTGGCACCAACGTTGATGATGTTTCGGCACCAGGTCAAAACCTTTCTGTTCCAGAAGATTTTTAATTGAAATAATATCAACTGTGGGTCCTGATGGCAATTTTTAGAGTACTATATTTTTAATTGTATTTTAATTGTTTTATCTTTATATCTTTTATTATATTTAAATTGTTGTAAGCCGCCCAGAGACCTTTGGGTAGTGTGGGCGGCATATAAGTTAAATAATTAATTAATTAATTAATTAATTAATTAATAAAATGCTATTTTAGGCTGCATTAACAGAAGCATAGTCTCCAAATCCCATGAGGTACTTTGCTGTTGTTTAGTCGTGTAGTCGTGTCCGACTCTTCATGACCCCATGGACCAGAGCACGCCAGGCCCTCCTGTCTTCCACTGCCTCCCGGAGTTGGGTCAAATTCATGTTGGTAGCTTCGATGACACTGTCCAACCATCTCATCCCCTCTATTCAGCACTAGTTAGGTCTCATCTTGAGACTGTGTCCAGGACACTGCACTTCAAGAAGGATACCAACAACTTTGAACAAGTTCAGAGGAAGGCAACAAGGATGATCTGGGGGCTGGAAATCAAGCCTTTTGAGGAAAGACTGAAAGAATTGGGCATGTTTAGCCTTGAGAAAAGAAGACTGAGGGGAAATATGATAGCACTTTTCAAATATTTGAAAAGCTGTCATTCAGAGGAGGGGCAGGATCTGTTCTCAATCATCCCTGAGTGCAGGACACACGGCAAAGGGAACAACTTACAGGAAACCGGATTTCAGTTGAGTATCAGGAAAACCTTCCTAATTGTTAGAACAGTATCGCAATGGAACCAATTACCTTGAGAGGCGGTGAGTGCTCCAACACTGGAGGCGTTAAAGAAAAATTTAGACAGCCATCTGGCAGATATCATTTGATTTGTATTCCTGCCTTGAGCAGGGGGTTGGACTCAATGGTCTTATGGTCTAAAGGGCCGCTCAGCATTCAGCCAGAGAGCTCAACAGGCACTTACCTACCACCTTTGCACTGGGGCAAGTCCCAAGACCTCAGCAGTGCATAGCATAAGCCCTTTGAACAAGTCTGACCTTAAAAGAACACTTTACACTTACTCAGTACTTTGCAAGTACAGGCACATGGACTTTGTGATTCCTTAGAACTCACCAAAGCTCAGTTAGGTAGGACTCTTAAATGATAGCTAGTTTGTGGCCCTCTCCACTTCCTGGATTTAGCCAGACCCTGCTGTTCAAGAGACCAGTCCTTTTGTAGAATTTTTTAAAATTAATTTTTATTAGAAAAATAGAGTTTCATTAGAAATCAGTTTATATTGCATAAGCATTAGCATCAAGAAACATATTCAAAGATCATTGCAGTTAAATAAGATAACTATTTCCCATTTAAAATAATAAACACTAAAAAGCTGAAACTAAGGTGGGCTATAGTGGGCTAGCCCCACCTCCTTCTTTCTCCTTACTTACATCCTCTCTCCTTCATGGAATCGAACATCACATTCCATTATTCTCCATTATTCTCCAATTAGATACCTTCACATAACCCATCATCCATTTTTCTACCTTTCTAACTCCTCCCTTCTTCATGGCCTTTCTGGCTGTTAACCAATTTTTAGAGGTTGTACCACCTCTCTCCTTCCCTTATTCCCATGAGAGTCTAGGTGTTGTTTATCTCTTCTGCAGCCAGCTTGGAATGTTGAGTCTTCCACGAGCCTCTCGATTTGGCCTTCATGATATCTGGATCCTGGCTGTAACGGTCTTCAGGAAAACACTCTCATGGCGCTTAGAAAAACACATTCCAAAGTCTCTCAAATCATCTCCACACAGAACCTGTCTGACTCCATTTTACATTTCTCTGACTACATATCCCATCATCATGACAAGGCCCCTTCCAACTTCATGATTCTATGATTCTATGAAATACTCAGCTTTGCCCAGAATGACAACTGTTTTGCCCCACTCCTCTCCTCATGCTCTTTCTTTCTGCCCCCAATCTTCATTTTCTTTTTTGCTGTCTTCCCCAACCCCATTCTTGTATTAGCTTCAACTTGGTTAGAAGCCCCTTTGTCCTTCCCATGCTACTGCTTCTGTTCTTTCCTTTTTGACCTTTCTCTCCTCTCCCATCCATTCTCATTCAGCTTTTCCACATGGCTGAGTATCCATATCAGGTACCAAGGCTTCTTTCTGTCCTTTATGATAGTCATATTCTTAAAATCTAGGTAGCCATATTAATATGTTAGGCCAATTATGTGTTCATTATATACTCAGCTAGGCCAACCTCCACTCAAGCTTCTTCTTCTTCCTGCTCTAGGGGCTTTCTCTCTGAGAAGGGAGCTCGGGTGGATTGGAAAGGTTCTTTGCATATTTCTGAATAATTACCTAGCCTTTCTTTGCTTGTTCTGTGTGTATGCTTCAGATTGCTCCAGACTGGAGCTGATTTCCCTTTTGAAGACTTGTGTCAGAAGCTCGATCTCAGAAATCCTGAGACAATGCTTACTGCAAGCCATCAGTGCTGGGACAAACACGAATACTCTGTCCTTTTCTAATGCAGAAATACTTTGAATGTGACTTACAAAATTCTATGCTAATTCACTGGAGGTACATGGCAAAACATCCCTTTCTGGAGTGCTGTTGCTTCATTACTTTCTTTAAAGCAAGCCTGGGTTTTTTTGTTTTTGTTTGACTCATCAAAAAAAAATCTGTCTTTTGACTGTTTCTGTGACCTTTCCTTGCCCTCCAAACATCTCACTTCCCAGGCCACAAAGCTGCAACAATGTGTGTGCTTTGCAATGCTCTTGTTGGTAAGCCTGTGACCAGTCTTATAATAAAGTCACTGTTTTCCCCTTTTGAAAGGCATTTCTGGAGGATCTATATTTCAGCCCCCCTTCATGGATTGCTGCCTTGTCTTGGCGAAAGGGCTTGAGTAATTTAGAGAACCTATGGACTATGCCGTGCAAGGACACCCAAGATGGACAGGTCATAGTGGAGAGTTCTGACTAAACGCAATCCACCGGGAGCAGGAACTGGCAAGCCATTCCAGTATCTTTGCCAAGAAAATTCCATGGACAGAAACAAAAGGCTAAAAGATATGACGCTGGAAGATGAGCCCCTCAGGTCGGAAGGCATCCAACATGCTACTGAGGAAGAGTGGAGGACAAGTACAAGTAGCTCCAGAGCTAATGAAGTGGTTGAGCCAAAGCCAAAAGGACGCTCAGCTGCGGACATGTATGGAAGTGAAAGGAAAGTCCGATGCTGCAAAGAAAAATACTGCATAGGAACCTGGAATGTAAGAATACATCATGCGAAAGGCTAGACTGGAGGAATCCCAAGCCAGAATTAAGATTGCCAGAAGAAATATCAACAACCTCAGATATGCAGATGATACCACTCTGATGGCAGAAAGTGAGGAGGAATTAAAGAACCTCTTAATGAGGCTGAAAGAGGAGAGCACAAAAAGTGGTCTGAAGCTCAACATCAAAAAAAATAAGATCATGGCTACTGGTCCCATCACCTCCTGGCAAATAGAAGGAGAAGATCTGGAGGCAGTGACAGATTTTACTTTCTTGGGCTCCATGATCACTGCAGATGGGGACAGCAGCCACGAAATTAAAAGATGCCTGCTTCTTGGGAGGAAAGCATTGACAAACCTAGGTAAAGGTAAAGGTTCCCCTTGACATTTAGTCCAGTCGTTTCCAACTCTAGGGTGTGGTGCTCATCCCCGTCTCCAAGCCATAGAGCCAGCGTTTGTCCGAAGACAGTTTCTGTGGTCACGTGGCCAGTGCGACTAGACACGGAATGCCATTACCTTCCCACCGAGGTGGCACCTATCTATCTACTTGCATTTTTACATGCTTTCGAACTGCTAGGTTGACAAACCTAGACAGCATCTTAAAAAGCAGAGACATCACCTTGCCGACAAAGGTCCGCATAGTCAAAGCTATGGTTTTTCCAGTAGCGATGTATGGAAGTGAGAGCTGGACCATAAAGAAGGCTGACCACCGAAGAATTTATGCTTTTGAATTGTGGTGCTGGAGGAGACTCTTGAGAGTCCCCTGGACTGCAAGGAGAACAAACCTATCCATTCTGAAGGAAATCAACCCTGAGTGCTCACTGGAAGGACAGATCCTGAAGCTGAGGCTCCAATACTTTGGCCATCTCATGAGAAGAGAAGACTCCCTGGAAAAGACCCTGATGTTGGGAAAGTGTGAAGGCAAGAGGAGAAGGGGACGACAGAGGACGAGATGGTTGGACAGTGTCATCGAAGCTACCAGCATGAATTTGACCAAACACCGGGAGGCAGTGGAAGACAGGAGGGCCTGGCGTGCTCTGGTCCATGGGGTCACGAAGAGTCGGACACGACTTAACGACTAAACAACAACAACAACAATATTTCAGCCTCTGCAGCTTGGAATCCTTCCAAATAAAAAAGGGGGTGGGGCCACTAGTTCGCTTTGAAGAGAAGCAAGACTTGTCTTTTCAGTTTATTTAATCTGTTTTAAATCTGGGGTCATTGAAGTTTACTTCTTTCAGCACAGGAAGGAGTAAAACAGTTTTACTTTTATGTGAATGAGCTAATTGACTTGCTTCTACACTAATAGGAAACTAATGTAATTATCACTGAGGGGAAAATCAAATGCTTTTTCCCGCCTTTGCATATGGAGTGTTTCCATCCTTTCTGGCTTTGAGGATGTTGCTACTTATGACACTCTTCCTGAAGGTGCCACCATTGGGTGAAGTGTAGATTGTCACATCCCAGTGGATTTTTGCATCACTATCTCATCAGAAGTTTTGGGACAGGCAAACCTTCTGTGGTTCCTTATCTTGTAATATTTACTCAAACCAGCCAGTATGATTCCAAGTCTTTGTTCAGATAATTAGGATTTCCTGGGAGAAAGAAGATGGCTTTATCCATGACTTCTGGGAACATGATTTCAGCTGTTCATTGAAAATACTAGTGGGGCTGCAGAACACAAGCAATCCTGCAATGAGAAGAAGCAGCTGGAGGCCTTTCATGGAACATTGTTTGAAATGCAAATATCTGGCCACAGTGATGATGTCTAATACTGTCTGTACTTTAGCACATGCTTTGCACACCATGTAGCAATCAATAACGTCTTTCAAGTGAAAGTACAGAAAAGAATATTAGAACCTTCCAGAATCATAAGAAAATGATATATATTGGATTGGTGCATTTTCCAAAGGATTAATCCAGTTACAGTTTAAATAACACATTTCCTTATGCACCTTTAAAATATAATATGAAGAATCAGGTGAAAGATTTTGTCTGTAATACTTGTATCATCTGTGCACTCTTAAAGTCTTGCCACAATTGGCTGTAGGTGTTTTCACCTGTGCTTCAAGTTTCAGTGATGAGCACAAGATTTTTCCTATATAATGAGGAAATAGACCAGAACAACAAGAGTGAAGAGAATAGGAAATTGGGCCATACATATTGACCAACCTCAGTGCAGACTGTTCAGTGAAAGAGATATTATTATGGAAAAAGAAAATCTGAAGCCAGGTGACCTTATCATTCTACCAATGATAAGGCCACCTGGTTAGCAATATTTTTGAGGAAATGAGAATGGATCATCATAGATAGTACAGTTAACAGAATGTGTGTGAGAAGAGGAGAGCAAAGGATGGTTTTCTTCTTGGTTTCTCTCAGAAAGCAAGATTCAAAATTATCTGTAGAGTCTGCACTAATTAATTTAATGCCTTTCCACATTTTACATTAAGATAGATACACAGACAGACAAACCAATGCCAACATTTAAAGATGGGTAACTCAAAACCCGAGTATCTATTTCCCAACAATTTGGCATGCACGGTCTTCTCTGAAGTGATTAATTAATCCTGAAAAATAGTGTTTTTACATTTCCTCTGTCAGTGAAGGGTAAGCCGAAACCCAATGCAGTGGACTAGCTCCAACTGTTCTCACCAAAAGCAAGCCATTTCATTAGCCATACAGTGGGACCCGATCTTGAACACATTATACAGAGGGATTACAAAAGAATGTTATATCATAAAACCATAGTGTTGTATGCCAATCTTCCATAATATACACCAATGCAATCTTTGTTGCTGGATTATAAAATAATTTTAAATTATAAAACTAAAGGTCAAAATGTTGAACTAAAAACCAGTATACTGATGTTTGCATAAGGTATCCAGAACATTCAGTATTTAACCACAGCTACATGATAAGGCGCCAAGGTCCATCCCTATGGTGCAATCAAGCATGTGACTAGGTATGTGAATGAGATACACCCAAGTACCTCATCAATTAGCCACAGCAAATTATGCAAACCTTAAATAAAGGCGAATAGAATTGTGGTCAAAGAGTTTTGAATTACTGTGAAAAGACACAACATGGACAGTTTCCCATATGCAGGAGTGCTGTAGTGCAAGTGTGTGCTAGTGGTTTCAAAATCAAAAGTAAAGACAGAAATTCTTTTCTCTCATGTTTTCCTTCCCATGAGCTGCTCCTTGCTGTTCAGCTGAGGTCTTAATACAATAATGTAACATTTAGGAGAAAAAATGCAAACCAGTAAACCTACACTGGAGGACAAGATGGAGAAGATCTCCACAGCCACCATATATTTGCCTTTGGTGCTCAGGTAGGTTGGAACAAAGGACACCCAAACACTGCAAAATGCTACCAAGCTGAAAGTGATGAATTTGGCCTCATTGAAACTGCCTGGCAGCTTTCTAGCTAAGAAAGCCACAAGAAAGCTGACAATAGCCAAGAAGCCCAAATATCCCAAGACACAATGAAACATAAAAGTCAAACCCTCATTACATTCTAGGATAATTTGCCCATACACTGAATGCATATCCATGTCTGGGAATGGAGGAAAAGTACTTAGCCAAATGGTACAAATCCCTGCTTGAATAAAAGAGCCAGAAAGCAGAATAGCATTCGCCAGTCCTTTCCCTACCCATTTTCTCATGCCTGATCCTGGCTCGGTAGCCATGAATGCCAGAACCACCATGATGGTTTTTGCCAAAATGCTGGAAAGAACCACAGAGAAGACAAGACCAAAAAACATTTGTCGGATGAGGCAAGTCAACTTTCCAGGCTGTCCAATGAAGAGCAAGGAGCAAAGGAAGCAAAGAAGAAGTGAGATGAGGAGGAGGTAGGTGAGGCTCCGGTTGTTGGCTTTGACTATGGGAGTGTCTTTGTGCTTTATAAGTATTCCAAGCACTAAAGTTGTGGTCAAACAGAAAAATATGGCTGCTACAGATAAGATGGCTCCTAAAGGTTCTTGGTAAGAAAGGTAGCTTATAATCTTGGGAATGCATTGTGTTTGTTCCTTGTTGGGGTACTGGTCTTCTGGACACTGGACACAGGCATCCATGTCTGCAAATAAGGATTAAAAAAGTGTCCTGAAAGCTGTCCTCTTAAACATTCAAATGGCACACAATGTCAAAATAAACACACAAGATGTATGTTAAACTATGGGAGTTTTGTGCTATAACTACACATTATGCCTCCTACCATTCTGTTCAGAGATCATCCCATCTGGACAAGGAGCACAATCATAGCAGCAAAATTTCTCTCCTTCCTTATTTTTCTTCCTGGAACCAGGATAGCATTGTTCATTACACACTGAAACGGGCAGCACCTGTCCAGAATCATGGAGGATGATTAACAAATGTGTTGTGAGAATGTCTGGTCTACCAACAGTACACTTTTGTCAGTAATCAACCAACCAATCTTTACTGTGATCATAGATGAACCGTGCTTTGTTAGTACAATCTTAAAGAATGAGAGGGGTATCAAAACGATTGGTCTGCCTGTGAAGTTTATTAGTGCTAGTGTGGTATATAATCCGTCAATATCTTGATAATATATCCTGGGCATAGAAATCAAGATAGACTCACCCCATACCTGTTAAGAGAGATTCCAATTCACTATACACAGAGTCTACGATTGTATAAATCTCTTTCTGGATTTCCTTTCAAAGAAACTATACTGTGAATGAGGGGACTCAAAGGCTCATGACTACAGATGGGGGCTTCATATTCGTATATGAATACGAAGCCCCCCGGGACAGGTGGCTGCCCTGATTATCTCTCACCCCCAGACCCTGCTGTACTCCACCTCCCACCCCCATGCTGAAATGGCTGGGCGAGCAGGGAGCTACTGTCTAACCCCATGCAGAAATCAACAGTCTAAATCATTAGTTAGTCTAACCCCATACAGAAATCATCTTTCCACAATCAGTCAGTCAGTCAATCCTAATCATGCAATACGTTTTCACTGAAGTCTAGTAAATGAAGCTTAGGAAGAGGAGAAAGGGGGGGGAAACCTGTTCCTGGACACAATGTTACCTAACCAGTAACATCAGTCTTTCAGTTTCCCTTATAACTCTAGGAAAGGTTTGGTGAAGCAGCTGCATGAGAAGATATAAAGCATGGTGATCCCATCTGAGCCCTGCCTAGTGCCTCCGCAGTGCGTTTCCTACACTGGTGGGGAGCTGGGCTTGATGACCCTTGGAGCCCCTTTCAACTCTACAGTTCTATGATTCTACCACAAAACCCTTCAGAACAGCAGGACCTATGAATAAAATAGACAAGATTTGTCCTCAGATATCTTTCTATTGTGACCTTACTAAGAACCAAATGAATTATGATTTGTTTAAATATAAAAATACAGTCCTACCCAGTTAACTTCAGTAGTTAAAAATGATGATCAGAATCAGATTGGTGTTCGTATATGTTTTGTGTAACAGACTGCAGCTAATTGTGACTAGTTCCAGCTGGCTGATGAGGGGCTGTTGCACATCTCCGTTGTGCAACTGGGCACGTGACTAGGCTTGTGACTGAGATGTATCTCAGCACCTCTTTAATTAGTTGCGGCTAGTTACATAAACCTTATGCAATCACCAACACTATTGCTTTGGTATACTCAAACATATTTAGCTATGGCTCACCTGGTGAAAGATTTCAGGCCACACAATTTGATTATCATTAATGGTTAACTCTCGGCCTGGAGGAGCCTTGGGATCCACTCTTCCCACTTTTACTCTCCCCATTGAGCCATTGGGGAACATCATCCAGTTTGTAACATCAAATCCTTCAATTACTTCTTGCTTTTCATCAAAGTGCACGGTATCTCCTGCACTGTTATTGAATGAGATGCTCCTTAGAAAGGGATTCAACTGCACAGGGAAAACATGAATAAAAGAGGATCTTGAAATAACTCGAATGAACTTCTCAAAGCTCAATGTCATACAATATCTAGCTTGCTCATGTGCAGGACATTTGGTGTGATTTTATATGTTCTCACTTTTATCTTCTTGGCTACATGTGGATTATTGAGCATGAACAACTTTAACAACAAAAAGAACTTCCAATATTTTATGATGCATTGCATCCAGACCTAATAATGATGGGAGTAAATCTATTGAAATCAACTGCCTGCTTGATTAAAGAGAACCTCCTCCAGATATGGCTATTTCTAGATCCTACTTAATTCGGTTGGTGCGACTATTCCAAATTCCCATGCATGGAGAAGCAACTTTGTATTGCTTTGTTAGAATTATTCCTAAATTTTTCTCTAGTGCCCTGTTCAGACATTCTCCTGAACCTGTGACAGGACTGAAATTAGGAGCAATACTTGCACAGAAATGTAACTTCTGCCCTAAATGGCACCCCATCCCACACCAGTGATTTTTGCACACAGAGGTATGCAGAAGACTCTGTAACTGTGTTTCACTGAATGGTGTTATGGGCTTCTCACAGTCCTGATAGGATTCCTGATCATAGGAGCTCTATTACTCTTTGCAATCAAATGCAGTTGCACAGTCTTCTGCAGACTTTTATTTTCAATTCATAAAGGTCTCTGATGGTGTCAGGGTAGAGTGTCATTGAGGGGTGAAGCTAATGTGTTTGCATACTCTTCCCATCTTCACTTTAAAGATCTAGAGAACATCAGACGAATGATAATATAGGACTCTGTTGATAGACTAATGCAGATTTTTATACTGTTCACCTGCCATGGTTGCACATTTTCAGCTGTTTGTTTCTTTCCTTCCATCCATCTGCTCGGCTTCAAGACTGATTGGTGCATGGCATGCAAAGCATGTGCCACAGCATGGACAGCATTGTAGACACTGTAGCTGTGGCCGAACATGTTCATTTCAAACAATGTCCCATGAAGTGTCCCTAGCTTCTTCTCAGTGCAGGAGTTCTTGCTTTCTCCCTGCCCAATAGGTGTTTTCAGTGAACAGTTGAAGGCCTGTTCCCAGAAGTCATGGATAAAACCATCTCCTTTGGCCCAAGAAGGTCTTACTGTATGAATGAACTCTTCAAATCCAAATGGCTGGTTTGAGTGAACAGTAAAGGTTATAGAACCATGGAAGATTTCAATATCCCAAGTCTTTTGATAAGACAATGATGCAAAATCCCATTGGGATGTAGCAATCCACATTTTACCCAGTGGTGTAAATCCCAGGAAGGGTGCTAGAAAAAGCAATGTTCTCAAAATCAGAAAGGATGGAAATTCTCCATATACAAAATAGACGTTTGATTTTCTGTCATTGATAATTGCAAAGCTTTTCCACTTCTGCCAAAACAATTCAATTAGTTCATCCAAATAAGCCATATTTGGTGTTCTGAGTATGAAAGCATCACAGATTCCATTCTTAGAAAAAAGTGGAAGCAATGTCTGCAAAAACTGGTCTCCTTTTTGATCATCTACAGCCAAGAGACTAACCCATGTCCATCCAAAATGCTGAAGTAAACGGATAACCCCCATATACTGATATCCTTCACTGGGGACCATCTGATACAGAAATGGGGTCAGGATTTTGGCAGCTTGTTCTAGCAAAAATGATCCATATGTGAGCTGAAATAAAATGGATGGATAAACGGATAAAGATTATTCAGAAAAAAAAAACCCGTGAAATCCTAAGGAAATAGAGTTTTGACATCTTGACCCATTTGGTGTAAAGAAGGACATCCAGAATGAATGATCTCTCATGATAAGCTGATCAGCCTCTGTGCAAAAGGACTGGAATGGGGGAAACATCCCCTGCCCTGCTAAAAATAGGTTTAAGAAAACTTCATCAACAAATACAATCTTTTCTGTCCAGCAAGGTAGGAAAGACTCAATCCTGAAATTGCTTCTTTCCTAGCTTCTACATGATGTATCAGCAGTTCACGTGTCATAATGTTCTCCCTTTAGCCCTGTTAACACATTTTGCCTGAACACACTCAGAGCTTGAAGTGTAGTGAGATGAGGGGCATGCAACTAAGCATTGCACCCTTACGTGCCTCCTCCAAATACATTTTTCTATTTTGGTTGCTGAGACAGCTGTGGACATTTTTACCTTATGTTTATCTAACTTACATCAGATGTTCATAAGAAAAGAAACTCCTTCTTTACAATAGCTTCAATAGGTACACATCTATTTATGGGCACAATTCAAACTGCTGGCTATTTTGACTTAGGAAGCCCTATGCAATGCAAATCTAGGCTAACTCAAAGGCATTAATCTCTCACATCAGTCTGATCACACTTTGGGTTCTGCTGCTGTGACTCTGCCCCTGGTCACATGACCTTCAAGGACCCATATTCATGGAAACTTCAGAAAAGGTCTTCTCTGTGACTACTCTCAGGCTGTGGAAGTCCCTGAGAAGGGAGACTAGCTTTGCCACTTCCTGATGTCCTTCCACTGGCAGGCAATTGCCTTTTTATTTAGACAGCCTTTTGAGAAACAAGAGTCTGAAATGTTTGCCACTGTGCTGTTTTTCTCTTTTTAAAGGCATATTAATGTTTTTATTTCAACTGAGACTTGATTAATATTTGTGTTTTAAGCAGTCTTCGGTTTTAATTCTATTTTAATAGCATAATCAATTTGTATTTTTGTGCTAAGTGTCACCAAGTTGATTCTGACTTATGGCAACCCTAGCAGGATCTCCAATGTATGTAAGATATTGAATGTTGGTTTTACTAGTGTCACTGCAACCTGGTGAGTTTCTCTGGCCAAAGTGAGATTTGAATCCAGCCCTCCAGAGTCCTAGTCTGACGCTCTCACCACCACACTTCTGGCTCTTAATTCTAACTGTAATTTAATGTATTTTAATTTTCTGTTGTTTTTAACTGTGTTGTAAACCACCTTGGTTTCTACATCTTGGAGAAAAGTAACAAGCAAACAAATAAATAAATTTGTTTAATAATTAACAAATATAATCTAAAATTATGCAGAAGAGAAAGCACAAAGGATTCTATATTTACTCCATTTAAAAAAAATTACAAGCAGAATCAGTGCTTTTTTTTTCCTTGGGATAATAGGTGCAAGAACAATGTGTTCAAGAAATCCAAAGCAAAGGCTTGTGTTTGAATAAGACATAAGAAATAATGAGAATCGTGACCTCTTGATATAAGAACCACAAAATGTGCATTAATGTGACTAACAGAGTCTTCTGACTTTCATGCTCATAGCTTGAAACAATGGTCAAAAGCCAAAGAGCAGTCAAAACTCCATTTTTAACTATAAAATGTGTTGAAATATAAAGCTAGAATGAAGCAACTTTAGAAGACAAAGACAAAACCACAAATCACTACTGAAAACTGGTTGCTTATCATAGTAAGTCACAACTAGAGTAGGCCTGTTGAATCAATGGAATGTATGGAGGAGCTGACTCAACAAATTTGTGCTGATTCTATGGCCTCCGCTAGTTATGGCTTACTACACTACAATGGGATTTCATAGTCATAGTCTAACAGTCCTGGGCCAGTACATAGCATCAGTCACACAGGAAACCTCCAACCTCTTGAGAAGCCATTGATGAACGGCAGTTTCCCAAACAACTAGATTTGGACCCAACCTCATGATTCACTTGATGAATCTTCAAGAGACACTGTTTTTATCATCTAGTCAGCATTTGAGCTCTATGTTAATAACATATTAAAGAGAACTGAATCAAATGCTTTAAGTGTGTCACAATCACAAAATCCCATGCATAGAGCTTACCTGTGGAACTTTATGGCTTGTTGAAAGGGTCGCCATATTAGAAGAGATTTCTGAAATATGTTCTCCGATGAGGGCTATCAACTTGTTCCGGTTGTTGCACCTGAAGTTTGGGACAAACCAGGATTGTGTGGAAAGCAGGCTCAGGGTGGCCTTGTAGGTCATCCTGGGAGTGTAGTAGCTGTTGAGGATGTGGAACCCCACAGAAATATTAGGTAAGATCAGAGGATCGTCATTGATCTCTTTGACAGCAAATGCCAAGGCCAGGATGTGCTGGTAGTTCTTAGGCACTGAACTATAAGAAGAATTGCAACTGCTTAAGTGAACAACACCAAGATTAAAAATACATGTGTATTTGATATCAGTCATTGATGTTTTTTCAAGACTGAGGCATGACTTAGAAGGAAAACAGAAGAATATAAATATTATAAAAAATCTGAAATAGATATATCTTTCCTTGAAGGCTCAAGATGGTCCATATACCCCCCTTCCTCCACTATTTTGCCGCATGTATTGAGTGCAATGAAACACAAATGTATAATAGCATGAATTTGGGTGAGGCTAATGAAAAGAGATACATTTGTGTAACTCATGGGTACCTACCATGTGGAGATGAAATGCAAGAAATGATTTTAAGTGTAAAGTAGAAAAAGGTCTGTTAGACTGTTCCTGGATCTTAGTTACATTTGAAAACAATACAGCAAATATGGTGGACAAGTGCAAAGTCCCAGAAGCTTAATACACAATTGCATTTGAATCAAAAATTTCTTTACAAACTTCAATCATAGAAACATACACTATTTTACAGTATTATGTATCTCACAGGTTATTTTCCAATGTGCTTTAAGTTTCATCAACAAAATGAGAGAGTTCCTGAGTAGTGTGAGATAGTAAAGGAAAGCAAAAGGAATGAAAGGATAGGGAGAATAAACCATCATAGTATTTTTAAAAGCCAAAAAAAACAGTCATGAGATTTAGTGACAGCTGGTGACTCCAATGTCAGGTGCATTGTAAATCCATTCTGGGTTTTAGTCTCTGCACTTCTAGGGATAGGAGTGGTATAATGGAGACCAAGGTTTGAATCCCCACTCAGCCATAGAAGTGCACTGGGGGAGTGGAACTGGTAAAACATTTAAGGAGTGGTGCAGCACTCTCTACTCCTTAAAGGTTTTACCAGTTCCACTCCTCCATTTATCTCACTTGCCTTGAAAGCCCTATTAGGGTTGCTATAAGTCCATTCTGATTTGATGGTGCATAACAACAACAACAAATATTCTAGGGATCGGTTTCAGCACCTTGGATACCTTCTGGAAACTGCAACTAACAGAGTGGATACACAACACCTCTGAACCTGGAGTTACTGGTAAGATGAAATAACAAATTTTAAAAATCTGAAGTCAGGCAAAAACACATTCCAAGACATGGCTTATTCTGCAGAATCCTTTAAGAAATACAATTCCAGTGAAGCTTGAAGAGGGAAAAAGACAAGTAGTTTGTACCCAAGTGTAACAATGTAGAAGTCAGCAGGCATGGGAATACTTTTGGAAGAAACTGACAATGGTACTAAAATTCCAAATTCGGAGGAGGAGGAGAAATATTAATTGTGTCTTACATAGGTTCATTGATCAACATCTCTGCAGGCTGCTTCCTGAAAAGGATATCATTATGGAGAAAAAAGAACAGAGAAATAATCCCACCAATAATAAAGTCACCTGGCTGGTAAAACTTATGAGAAATAGGGGAGGGATCGTCAGATATTGTACAGTTAGTGGAATGTGTCTTGCATACAGTTCCACACAGCAATGCAAGGAGCAGAACTGCTACTAGGATGATCAAATCATATTTCCCAAAAATTAAATCCCATGTTTTCATTGTCAGCATCATATTTGCCTATATTTTCCATCTCATTACAGCCTTCCACGACCTGTGGATGATTCTATTGGTGCACTGAGTTTGTGTTTCTCCTGCTCAGGAATCCATATGCCTGTATGACACTCCTCGATTTCATAAAGGCTCCATCCCGTCAGGTTCAAAAGCATATTCCTTTTGTCCCGTCAAGACCTTTATATTGGTGTACAAAGGGGAATAAAGTTTGTGAGTTCACTGTGATATTCAAAGAGGAGAAAAACCTACATTTTGAGGCACATATTCCAGGGAACCCCTTGATCTTCCCCATCACATTAATGGAGACCAGAGGGAGAAATGACCCATGTAAAGTATTAGTCATGAGAATGCTCTTTTCCTCCACAGCCTAGGTTTGGGTAAGTTCTTGGACTGACAAGAGACAATCAAGATCCTCCAAGTCAGAGACTAGAAGAAAAATTAAGTATTGGAATAACAGCCTTGTAACACCTCTGTCTCTGAGCTTTATTGGAGCTAAGAAATGGAAGCTCTGTGCTTCAAAACAAAAGAAACACATAGCTTAACACACTGTTTACCTCACAAGGGTAATGAGATGCATCACTAAGATGATTCAAACCTAGACATACATGAAGACCTGTATCTCAGAAGTCTGGTTTCCTGAGCTCATCTTCCTTTGATCTCCTTCATTTAGGCTTACTGATTCTGTCAAACTGCCCAGTTATGGTGAGTTGATCCCACCAATCAGATGACCAAAGTATGGCGTGGCCTCAATGACTGGCTCCAGCTGTGTCAAGGAAGGTCACACCAGGCTGGGACAGAGTAATCCATCTTCTGTAACAACTGCACAACTTCTACTTCTTTCTGACTTTCCTTATTTTTAGTTTTGGCTGGTAGGACTATATCAGGCCTAATTTCAGTCTCATTGCATATTTGTCACCATTTTCTGCAAATCAGAACTTTTTTAAAAGCAGTGATAATAGATGAAAATGGCCAATCAGAACTGTGATACAGAACATTTGTCCCAAACCAGGCAAAGAACTTAATATTTCAGTATGGCAAAATGTTCAAAGGGGTTTATAAGTGATTATTAAAGTCTGATATTTCGGAGAAAGACACTGGAAAGTAGAAGATAACTGAAGGGGGGGAGGATAACATGAATGACAGCTTATACTTTTGCATTCAGAACAGAGATAGAATAAGAATATAGAAACTCACCAAACACATGAGAGGATGTTGATCCTACAAATTAACCTTGAGTTGGGTTTCAAACTGTCAGTTCATAGTGTTTTATTCCCCATATATGCTTGCTGATAATGCTTGCGGGCTCTAAAAATCCATTAGGTAAGAGAATGGAAACTAGCAATTATGTCAATTATAGGGGAGATGATCATTCCTCTAGAGTTCTGTTGGCCTTTGATGTTCCGTCTGGAATGATAGAAACAACAAGGCATTTTCCTGACAAGTTGGTTTCTTTCATGAAGGACAAGAACAAGTAGGACAAAGATAGAATTACACAGAACCAGAGGCCATTTATTTAGTACAGCCATAAGGCCTAGGATTTAGTATAGATGAGAGAGAGAGAGATGTTTAGCAAGTATATGGAAGAGGTGATCCCTCCAATGTCAGAAGACAGCCTGCAGTGCAGCCTGAAACCACTGTGACACTGCCATTGTCCTCCCAAGCCTGAAAATAAGGAGATGAGCCACATGTGATGGGTATAACTTTATTATCTATGGACATAACTTTATTATCTCTTAACTTGTACCTCCCACCTCCTGCAGAAGGGCCTACCATAGTGCAGATACCTAGTCCAGAAGCCAAAGGTACTTGGTTACCCCTGCACCTTTCCCTCAATGGGAGAGTTCCAATCCCTGAGTCCATGCTGTCTTGAAGACAGCCCATTCCTGGACAACTAACACCCAGGTCACTGTCCCCAGCCACCAGCCACCCAAGCTCTCATGACCTTAGGAGGGTAGTGGCCAGGACTTGCTGCCCATGCACCCCACATCTCGGCAACTGAATCTTGGGATCCACAGAGCTGAGATGTTGGCTGCAGTAGCACTTCCAGATGTCCCTTGGGAACTCATGAATACTCACCTCCCATTCCACACAACTCATCATGGCAAGGCAGCTAGCTCTTGGTAAACCACAAGCCAAGAATTTTGGCCCTAAAGTCCTGCTGCAGGTCCTGTAAGAAGATGTAACTCCTTAAATCTGATCTATGTACACCATCACCTCTATACAACTCCAGACACTCAGCCCTAATGTCCAGGTGAAAAACAACTGAAACCAAACCCTCCAACATGGTTTTGCCAACTTCTCTGTCAACCCCATGCCTTTCTTGACCTATGCACCTAGGGTGCAGTTCACCCTCCAAACCATATGAGGAACGAGAGCAAACCAAGTTGTCCATATCCCAGGCTGCCTCTCTTTCACTGTCTACAAATCACTCATGACTTACAAAATCAATGACTTACTCTTTCTCAGACCCAAGTCATTGCCACCCAGATGGATCACCAGGAGATCGGGGGAGCAAATCCATATTGCCCTGTAAGACCATGGGCAACCACCCATCCCAAAGCATACCTTGCTTGCCCTTCCATTCTAACAGGCCCCAACTCCAAGACCCAGACACATGCCCCATGCCTTCTGTGCAGCATGCCACACTTCCCAGTACGCATAGCTGTGGCCATAAATCTGGATCTGTAGCCTCTTCTCCAGTAAATTCAAACCTCAAGCAAAACAGCAAAAACAACCACCAGCAATTGTGCTATTTGCTCTGGAAATGGGTGGACATAAGTCCAAAACCTCTTGGGCATCCATCTTCCCACCTTCCTTATGTCCTCGGTGTCATACCCAGGGCCACGGCTGTCGAAACCAACCCAAAATGGAATGAGTATATTCCAGAATGCAACCCTTCAATCCCTGTGTATACCACACCCTTGCTGTAGCTCTCCAGAGCTGGAACTTTATGAGCAGGCTCCTATCCTTATGCCTAAACAATGGACCTTGAGTGTTGCCTCGTACCTGCACAAATTCACTCACAGTCCAAACTGGGCAAAGCTGCACAAAAGAACATCATCTAGGGTACTGTCCTTACTCAAACCTAACTTAAACTGACAAATGTGAAGAACAATATTGGAGTCACCAGATTGCCAGAGCTTTGTGCCCTCCCAATGCATTGGATTGTGATGCCACCACTAGCTTACTAATTCTAAAGGCTCCAAAGAACACCACCAATGTCTTTATTGTTTCATGCCTTTCATGTCTCAACTTGTCCCTGCACATTCCTGCTGAGGCCTCTCCCAGTTTAGCTAAGATAGCTAGGGAAAATTGAGTTCTTCAGTCAAGAATGGCACCTCTTTCTCTCATCCATCCCTCTATCGCCTTGCAAATCCTGAAATCACCAGTCTCATCAGACCAGCCATGTGCCTTGGCATAAAAGGCCAGGGCAGACATCTTGCCCTGAACAGAAGGGGGGACAAGGCCCTTTTGTTGTTATTCCACATCAAACTGTAGCAAATGCTTAACAGGAGCAGGTGAAACTTTTGTCAAACCCTCTCTGACTCTAAAAGCCTGAAACTCAGCACATGATGCTGCATAACTGTGTTGTGTGCTGGTCGCCATTGCTATATGAATGACCATCTCTATCTCACCCCTCCAAGATGTCATACCTATGGTGGCAGAACTTTGGCCTGGCCTGAACCTTGCAATTTGTTGGCAGGACAGGACATCAGCTATGCTGTTGGATACTCTCAGAAGGTGATGTACAAAAAAACAAAATGTTATAATGAAGCCAGCATAATGTGAATGCCCTAACTTATTGCATAACCCATTGGGATCTCAAAGTCAGCAAGATGACTATGTGTAAACTGCTAAGTTGTCACAGAAAAACAAAACAGCCAAATTAGCTCACTTATGGGTATAACCATAAGGCACTGACTATCACAAAAAACTCAAAAATGTTAAATCTCCTGTGATGGATAGAGCCTTGTGGCACCGTGGTTAAAATGCTGTGCTGCAGCCAAAACTGTGCTCATGGCCAGGGGTTCAATCCCAGGTAGCCACCTCAAGGTTGACTCAGCCTTCCTTCCTTCCGAGATGGGTAAAATGAGTACCCAGCTTGCTGGGGACAGGGGCAATGTGTAGCCTGTATAATTAACTTGTAAACTGCTCAGAGAGTGCTTTAAGCACTTAGATTAGGCATCCTTCAGTCTCGAGAGACTATGGTAACGTGCTCTGAATAGAGGATTTGGAACAGCCTCTAGTGTGGCTGAGAAGGCCAATTTGAGAGTGACAATCCCTTCCACACTGAAGACAAATACAATCTGTCCCCTGTCCAGCTCCCTGATTTTGCTGGTTTCAGGACTGCCTCTTTGCCTCGGCTTGCTGGACAAGTGTCTCTTCAAAATGTGAGAGGCCATGATGCACCGCCTGCCTCCAGGCTGAACGCTCAGATGTCAAGGTTTCCCATCTGTTGAAGTCCATTCCTAAGGCCTTCAGACCCCACTTGCAGATATCCTTGTATCGCAGCTGTGGTCTCCCTCTGGGGCGATTTCCCTGCACTAATTCTCCATACAGGAGATCTTTTGGAATCCGACCGTCAGCCATTCTCACGACATGCCCAAGCCAACGTAGACGTCACTCTTTCAGTAATGTATACATGCTAAAAATTCCAGCTTGTTCTGGAACTACTCTATTTGGAACTTTGTCCTGCCAGGTGATACCAAAAATGCATCGGAGACAACACATGTGGAACGTGTTCAGCTTCCTCTCCTGCCATGCACAAAGGGTCCAGGACTCACTGCAGTACAGGAGTGTGCTCAGGACACAGGCTCTATAGACCTGGATCTTGGTATATGCTGTCAGCTTCTTTTTAAGCCATACTCTCTTTGTGAGTCTTGAGAAAGCACTATGGGGCAGTATATAAGCCAAACACTTATAAAAAATCATCCAGATGATGTATGTTATGGGGCAAGCCCACATACTGCTTCATGGCCCATTCCAGGAATGAAATGAATCATTCAAATGCTGTGCTTGAGATGGGACACCCCATGGCCAGGGCCCCATCCATATAAAAATTGCTTTCAAATGCAAATCCAAGACGTTTGAAGTCATCTGGATGCACTGGCAGCAGATTAAGTGCTGACTTGATGTCACACTTGGCCAACTGTTCCTCCACCCCACATGATTGCACCATGTGAATAGCAGCATCAAACGACATATAAGACACACTGCAGAGCTCCTGGGAATAGGAGTCCACTTCAGGGTAGAACAAATGATGTATGAGCTGAAATTCCCCTAGTACCTTCTTAGGCACTACTCCCACCGAGGAGGTTCTCAAATTCAGTGCTGCTGGGGACTGGAAGAGACCTGCCTTCCCTCACATCCTTAGCAGTCTTTGACCTCAGTGTACTCCATGCCTCTAACTGACCAGGTTGTTGGCCCAATGGACCACCCTCTCACCCACAACTGGAATTCAAAACCCAAATGTGAAACCATCTAACAAATAACTAGAATCCTCCCTTCTTAGGTAACGTCTAATTGCCAACACCTCCACCTTAACTGGGCTGGGCCCCTTTTGGAATATTAAACCAACTGACTGAGGCTTTTTTCATCCTTCTGACTCCTTGGCACCCTTCTTTCTTGGATACCCAACAATTGAGGGACGCTGTAAAGGGCTGGGGGCCACTGAGATGGAGCAGTTGTGTTTGAACTTCCACAGTTTTCTGTTGCATTAGCCCTGTGCACTAAATCCTCAACAAAGCAGTCAGGGTTGAATTGACTGCCATGCTAATGCATGGGATACATTGGACTGACCTGCCTTCCGAATAAGTGCCCACTGTTATAATGCTTACCCAGCATAGACTGCCTGGCATCATGAACTGCTGATGATTCATATTTTTCAGGCACACTGCAGAAACTTGAAAACCAGTCAAGAAACTTGAAAACCAGTCTTGACAATTGCTTTGTGTTTGGGTGAGAAGTGGTTAACTGATTTTTTTTTTTAAAGAGTTAAGTTCTGAGATTTTCCCCTGCCTCATGACTCTTTGTAAATGCTAGTCTAGCGGAGAAACATGCACACTCATATAAACTAATTTTGCCATGACTGCTTGCAGAATGCAGACTACAAAGCTATCTTCAAATTGCGCAGAACACTTATAAAAACACTTTTCCCCAAAGCCAATGATATCCTGAGTGGTAGCTATTTTGATTTGCTACCCTCAAGTTCTCCTTAAAAGAAACATACCAAATGCAAGGTATGCTGTGGGGGACAATGCTGAGACAAAAAGGCATCTCTCTATATCCAGGCTAAATCTATTACCTGGATCATTAATTCTGGATCTACTATTGCATTTAACAAAACCCTGTTGAGCAGGGTCCATACATAAAACAAGAATTACTTTGTCACATTGTGTGCAAGTCATATGCACCTGGAAATTACTTTTAAAAGTTTTTAATCCATGCCACACTGCTGTTTCCAATGACATTCTCCTTGTTGCACAGGTGGAGCTGCAAAACAGGTTCAAAAAAGAAGGTGACCTTTGCTTCTCTATAATCTTTGCAGACATAGCTTGCAAGTCCAGAAGGCTTTTAATTGAAATAATATCAGCTGTGGGTCCTGATGGCAATTTTTAGAGTATATATTTTAATTGCATTTTAATTGTTTTGTCCTTTTATTGTATTTTAAATGTTGTAAGCCACCCAGAGACCTTTGGGTAGTGTGGGCGGCATATAAGTTAAATAAATAAATAAATAAAATAAATAAAGTGGGAACTTTGAGCCACTTACTTCTTTCTGCCTGTCAAACAAGAAATCAACTCTTGTGGGAATGGGGAAAATATTATTTCTTGTTTGGTCACAATCATGAATGATGCAACTTCAAAGACTAACAGCACCCTGGGGATGAAATCGTCTCCCCATCACTGTCATAATGACTGGTTTGCTTTCTCCTTTTTTTTTTTTTTTTTTTTTTTTTTTAGGGTTATTGCTCTTGATTCTAATATCTCTATTTTTATTTTTGTTTTCTATTTTTCAAGTTGTAACCTGTCCAGAGTAGTGCTGTGGTACTAATGGGAGCGGGATACAAATTGAATGAATGAATGAATAAATAAATAAATAAATAAATAAATTCCTCCAGCAAACTCTCAGTAATGTTTATATGGTGTTGTCTACTTCCTGGTGGTTTCCTGAATTGATGGAGGGATTAAGCCTTGGATTTTTAAACATCCTAATAATTAGGAGAGAAATTTTTTTGTTGTTGGAATTGAATCATCTCCCACAAAAAAAAGTATGGCAGCATAAGGGATTCAGGATGAGCTTTAAGAGAAGTTATATTGACTTTCTAGTGATAGGAAAGCAAGCAATGCTGGATGAAGCTTGTTGGGATTACTGTTCAAATATGGACTACAGATTTTTGGTCCTAGTGATTCCAGACAACTATATCCTTGTATGAATTTTATCCTTAATGGATATAGTGTTATTTATTACATCTCTATGTCAGCCATCTTTCATTCTGGCATCTCAGACAATACTAAAGGAGACAGACAGTGATCATCAATCTATATCCACACAGTCAATTCTTGAAAATAATTTGTGAATTGCAATTCAGGCAGATAAGTGATGAAACAGTGTCTGGATATGATAGAAGGAAAAAGAGGAAGTTGTCAGCAAATACATGTGATTAATGTCAAATTCTTTTTTATATAGAGAACAAGAACTTGTTCTCAAAACAAGTCACATCAGGCCACTCTTGTTTTTTTCTTTTTTGGTGGAGTCACAAGCTTAGCAGATGAAGCAAATGCTGTGTTTCTTGACTTCAGCAAGTCTTTTGACAAGATCCCTCATGATATTCATGTGGTCAAGAGGATGGCATGTAGGGTAGATGACACTACTCTTTTAAAGGTAGTAGCAAAGAATGTAAACATTCCACATTTTGGCAGGTAAAATCAGATGTAGAAATAGAGGATGGGAGACAAGGCTCCCACATAGAAGATGGAGCAAGCTTGTTCTCTGAAGCATCCTGTTTTAGTATGCAACTAAAGGAAGACATGCATGGACTTAAACAAGCTGCCAAAACCTGGAATGAGAAACTGGAGAAAATGCTACTGACACAAGGCTTCAAGCAAGGTGATGCGGATCAATGCCTGTACACCAGAAATAGAAATTGACTTTTAACTTTTATCCTTGCACATGCAGATGACTTAATTTAGCTAAACAAATGGAACAGAGTACAAAGAGATTGTACACTATCTTAAAGAGTTAGATAAATCAAAGAGTTAGGGGTGAAACATATTATTTCAGCATTAAAATTGACAGGGAGGAAGATGGGCCATATTTGTTGAATCAGAAACACAAGATAGTTGAGCTTCTTGCCATGACTCCACTTCCAGATAACTATAGGTAAGCTACCGCTGTAGGAATACTAAGCAGAAAATTTAGCTCACCAAAACAGACTGATTGGACAGCTGCAAAAAAAGAGAGAGAGAGAGAGAGTAGCTAGGTATTTGAAAGGGACCATGGACTTTAAGTTAAGAATGCCAGCTAGGAAAAATCCAAAGCCTCTAGAGTACACTGATGCACAGTTAATGCAAATTTATGCAGATATTTTCTAAAGCATAACAAGTCCGTTTCTTTTACACATGACACTCAGTTCTTTCTGGTATAATGCATCCAGTCCAGGAATCTGCACATTAAATATAAGGTAAACAAGGGAGAAAGGGAAGATGGTTTGTTTCATATTTAGAAAAGAGTCAAGAAGATGCTGAGCAGCTTTTTGTTGGGAAGCTCTTATTTTAGATGTCATGAAACATGCACTATTTCAGCCAAAAGGCCTTAAGAACACACACACACACAGTTTTATTATTTATTCCATTATCATTCTGTGCTAATCCAACTAAAATAGCATGATGATTTTTCTTACAGATCAGTTATGGATCCTTTTTGCCAGAAGAACCTGCCAAAATCCTATTCCCTTTTTTGTACCAGATAGTCCCAAATGAAGCACATCAGTATGTCGGGGTAGTCCGGTTACTCCAGCATTTTGGATGGATGTGGGTTGGTCTCCTGGGACGTGGTGGCGCTGTGGGTTAAACCGCAGAAGCCTCTGTGCTGCAGGGTCAGAAGACCAGCAGTCGTAAGATCGAATCCACGCGACGGAGTGAGCTCCCGTCGCTTGTCCCAGCTCCTGCCAACTTAGCAGTTAAAAAGCATGCAAATGCAAGTAGATAAATAGGTACCACCTCGGTGGGAAGGTAACGGCGTTCCGTGTCTAGTCGCGCTGGCCACGTGACCACGGAAACTGTCTTCGGACAAAACGCTGGCTCTATGGCTTGGAAACAGGGATGAGCACCGCGCCCTAGAGTCGGACACGACTGGACTAAATGTCAAGGGGGTTGGTCTCCTAGCTGTGGATGATGACAAAGGGGACAGGTTCTTACAAACCCTGGTGCCTTTACTTTCCCAAAATGGCATATGCAATGCTTTCACAGTCCGATTACCAAAACTAGCATATATGGCTGACCTGATTGACATCCTTTTAGAACAGTGGAAAAGCTACAATATTTTCATTGAGAGTAAAGCCAATATATTTTGTATATATAGGGAATTTCCATTCTTCCAAGTTGTGGTAACACTGTTGTTTCTAGCCCCCTTCATGGCATTGCCACCTCTGGGAAAAGTGTGTATCATTACATCACACTGGGATTTTGCATTGGCACCAATTGAAAAAAGTTGGGACATAACAAGCATTACATGGTTCCATATCTATGACCGTTCATTCAAATCAGCCATTAGAATTCAAAACCTTTATTCCAACAGTAAGATCTTCCTGGGCCAAAGAAGATGGTTTCATCCAGGATTTCTGGGAACAGACATTCAGCTGTTCATTTGATGTGTCTAAAGGGCAGGAAGAGAGTATGCACTGGAGAGGAGAAACTAGGATCTCTTCCTGGGACATTGTTTAAAATGAACATGACTGGCCACAGCTACGGTGTCTACAACGCAGTCTATGCTGTGCACGTGCTTTGCATGCTGTATATAAATCCAGTTCTAAAGAGAGGAGATCAACACGAGAAAGGAGGCTGGCGTTACAGAATCTGCAGCCATGGCAGGCTCTCGTAGTAAGAGCTCAACCCTTGAAACAAGAAGTGGATCAGCTTCAGAGGCTGGACATGTGAATTTTCTCCACTGCATCTCCCAAAATACTCACACTGTAGTGCAAATAAAGGAATTTTACTAATCTCTGTAGCTTATGTTGAAAAGGTTTAAAAGAATTGTATTTCAACTTTAAACAGTCTCCTGTTCACATATGGAACATGTCCCCTGAAATCACTTAATGTGTCTGTCTCATATTAACTCCTGACAAAATGGTTAAAAACATTATGTACTTTGATATACATTTTACATATCGATGGAGATGTTCCAGATGCTGACTAAAGTGGAATATTTATAAAAAGCAACATATAATGTGCAATTTCAACTACAGTTCTTCCATTTCTCTTCTCATTATCTCCAGATCTACCACGTTCTAGTTTGTGTGTTGTTCAACAACAGCGCTGGAGACACTGTGAGCTTTGACGAAAATGGAGAATTAGTTGCAGGCTTTGACATTACCAACTGGCTGATTTTCTCCAATGGCTCAATGGGTTGAGTGAAAGTTGGAAGGCTGGATCTTCAGGCACCTCATGGCAAAGAGTTAACCATTCATGATGACAGGATTGTGTGGCATACAAGCTTCAATCAGGTGAGCAGCAGCTGCAGAGGCTTAAAGACATAACAAACAGTAACCATGTCTTACCAGCTCATTCTTCCGCCTCCTGTTTGTTTGTTTGTTTGTTTGTTTGTTTGTTTGTTTGTTTGTTACTTTAATTTGTATACTGCTCCTCATTATTGCTGAGGCACTACTCTGGGTGGTTTACAGTAACAAACAAAACAAACCAAGATAAAACTAAAACTACTAAAAAATGTATATAGCAACTAACCAATAAAAAAAAGATGGCGCTAAAACTATAGAACAAGAGAGTGGCAGACAAAAGGCAGTCAGCTAGGGTCAATATGGAACGTCTCCCTGAAAAGCCATGTCTTCAGTTACCTCCTGGATTTCCACAGGGAGGGGCCCAGGCAACGCTCTTCTGGATGCTGGTTCCACAAGGTTAGAGCCACAACAAAGAAGGCCCTACTCCTAGTAGCTGACTTACGGGCCTCCCTCAGGGTGACCACCCGAAGGAGCCTCACCTGTGATGATCTAGTGAGTCAGGCAGATGGCATTGGGCAAAAATGTTCGGGCAAGTAACATTTAATAAAAAATTTAAAATATTTTTTTTATTTTGGTAATAAAAAATGTTCAGTAGCATTATAATTGTATATATTATTCCAAATGCCAAATTCTTCTCTTCTTTTCAACGAGTCAGGAAAACAAAACGATGAGGTCAGATCTCCATTGTTTACGTGTCATCAGGAAGTTTATGGTAGATTGCTGAACTCATAATTCATCGTCAGAAACGAGGAAGAAAACCGTATCATGAAGGCAGTCATTTACTTATTTTATTTTGGACTCTGCTCTGTTGATATTCTATAGGTTATAATTGTTTAACTTCTAAACATGCAGAAATCAAGCCTTCCTTCATGTAGAAGTCCTTACCCTCATTCTTTTGAATGGAGCCTTGGAATTCAGCCCCTAAGTCTAATTCTCACAACTTCACTGCATTATCACTGCACAAGAGTGCAGTGATGTTATGCTGGCAAAGCACATCAGCATTCTACAAGGCAATTCTAAGGATGGGAGGGCAGCCTAAACAAAAACAAAATTCAATTGGGCTTCAGGTCAGCACCAAATTTTGCACAGAAGTAGCGGACAGTCCACTCTTGCTCTCCACAAAATTTGGGGAAGTTTAGACAAAATGTTTTCAAGTTATGATTTCTGAAATGTAAATCTGTTCTTATCCCCATACAAAAAGTGGCCTTTAAATGTCCCCAGATTTCAAACAGATCAAATAAACTGAAAAGAACAATCTTGCTTATTTTTAAAGGGAACACTGTTTTTAATTTGAAAGGAATCCAGGCTTCAGGGACTGAAACACTGATCTCCAGAAAAGACCTTTAAGGGGGCGGGGCAACTACTTTGTTATAAACAGAGCATGAATGGAACAGACTTACCACTGAGACTGCTCCAAAGTAGATACATTGTTGCAGCTTCACGGCCCAGGAATTGAGACTTTTAGAGGGGGGGGAATCCAAAGGAAGTGGCAATTTGCTTCTTTTTCTGTCTGGGAAACAAGAAAATTTGGTGGTTTCTCAAGCTTGCATCACATTTACTCCAGGCTTTAAAACATTTTTGAGGTCCCATCTCCAACACAGCTTCAGATACATTTATGAGACATCTTTGATTTCCCATATCAGCCAATGTCAAGATGTCACAGTTAGGAAAACAAACCTTTTCATGATGCACCTGCTAATCAAATATAATAATTTTGGACAGACTCTGACCCTTTCACTGTGCAACGACTACTGCTCTCCTGGTTCCAGCAAGAAAAAGAAGGAAGAAGAGAAATTTTGTTGTTATGATTGTGCTTTGTGTCCACCAGGAATGATGTCTCACCAGAAGGGTAGGTACCCTGTTTTCCTGTAGCAACTATGTGTGGCAACTACAGTGGCTGTCTTGGGCAGGGTGCAAGTGAGAACAGCCAAAGCCAAGATTCATTCAGGCACCAGAGAGGTAACAACCACAATCCAAAAAGCAAGAAGACAAAGTGTGGGAATGTCAGTCAGAGACCCTTCTTGAATCAGTCTCTTACTGGGTCAACAATACAGTTGGGGAAGAAACAGAGGCACAATCAGGAAGCTGTCCTGGACAGGGAATCTGGAGGTCTGTCAGTCAGGAGAACAAAGAGGATTAAGAAGTGGAAGCTGGCCAAGAAAATACATTGTAATTCAGGACTGTGTTGGATTTTAGACCCTCCAGCTGGGACATTTCCTCCCCTAAAATGGTAGGGCGAGGACTGTTGCCTGTTGTGTTATATGTTTCTTTCTAGATGCCAATAAAGGTTCTTACTACTACATTTCCTTACTACACTTCTTATTTACATATTTTGTAGTGGTTCAACCTCTGAACTTACAAATAAGCAAATTTACCTATATCTTCATCAAAGATTCAAACAACTAGATATATATTTTTATTTTCAGATACATATGCCTGTGTCTACTGTCCAGAAGACCAGTATCCCAATGAGGACCAAACTGAATGTGTTCCCAAGGGTCTAAACTACCGGTCTTACAAAAAACCTCTAGGGATCATCTTATCCATCTTGACTGGTTCCTTCTGTTTGATTACAGCTTTAGTACTGGCAACTTTTGCAAAGTAAAAGGACACTCCCATAGTCAAGGCCAATAACCGGAGTGTCACCTACATCCTTCTCAGCTCCCTTCTGCTTTGCTTCCTTTGCTCCTTCCTCTTCATCGGAAAACCTGGAAAGTTCACTTGCCTCTTCCGACAAACGGTTTTTGGCCTTGTCTTCTCTGTGGCCCTTTCCAGCATTTTGGCAAAAACCATCATGGTGGTTCTGGCATTCATGGCTACGAGACTAGGATCAGGCTTGAGAAAATGGATGGGGAAAGGACTGGCAAATACTATCCTCCTTTCTGGCTCTTTGACTCAAGCAATCATTTGTATAGTATGGCTGAGTGCCTTTCCTCCATTCCCCAATGTGGACATGCACTCCCTAGATACGGAAATCATACTGGCATGTAACGAGGGGTCAGCTTTTATGTTTTATGGGGTCCTGTGCCATTTGGTCTCCCTGACCATTGTTAGCTTCTTTGTGGCTTTCCTAGCCAGGAAATTGCCTGACAGTTTCAATGAGGCCAAATGCATCACTTTCAGCATGCTGGTGTTTTGCAGTGTTTGGGTGTCCTTTGTTCCAACCTACCTGAGCACCAAAGGCAAATACATGATGGCCGTGGAGGTCTTCTCCATCTTGTCCTCCAGTGCTGGGTTATTAGTTTGCATCTTTTTCCCTAAATGCTACATCATTTTACTTAAGCCAGAGTTGAACAGCAGGGAGCAGGTCATGAGAAGGAGATATTAAAGCATATGCATTGCCTCTTTAGGCTGAAGCTGATGAACTGGCTCATGCATCCTGCCATAGAGGAGCATCCCTGCTTGACTTCCTCTAAGCAGAAATTAGGAGAAACAACCTACATGAAGTGTACCCCTCTTCAGCCTGCTATTTTTCTCATTCTCTCTCTCTCTCTCATTCTCACACACACTCACACACAGAGAGAAAGAGAAAGTATGTATTGTCAACATTTGAAAATGTAAGTTTATGGGATGCTGGAATGCTTATAGGGAAAGCAGGAAAACATGCTTGGAAAGTACATTAGAAGTGAAAGTATGGAAGAAAAAGCGCTACTTGAAGCAATAGTTTACATTACATTACAGTTGTTTTTAAAATAATCTTCCACTCTCGGCCAAGTCTGGAACACAGTTACTGATAACACCACCTTGAAATATTTCATTCATTGTGTGACAGGGTTTTTTTATATATAAAGTACTCAAAGTAAGATAATATTGTGATTTAAATGAAATGACATTTGTAATCTACTAGCACAATGTTTGGAAAACGTATAGATCCATGAACTATGGGAATTTCATCCTTATGTTATAGCTAAGTATCAAAAATGTGGAATAGCCATCTTATAAAGTTGAACATTCAATCAAAACGCAAATGTTTATAAACAAAAGGGTGCTAACTTAAGGAAAGTGAAAAGGAACAAAGCGAACAAAGGTTTGTATTTGGCTAGAACACATAGCAATTTCCTACTGTTGAAAAACCTACATTAGTGAAAAAAGATAAGAAGAAATAAGAAGTAAGAGCTCTAAATATATGGAAATAGGGCACATACAGTTATGATTGATTATGTGCAGAGGCCCCCTGGTGGACCGATAGGCCCATTGCTAAAAAAAATTAAAAATAGAAATAGCAGCCTGCTGAGAGGCAGGCTGCTAAGATAACATATATGTTATCTTAGCAGCCTGCCGCTCAGCTGAGAGGCAGGGACCTGTGCAGAGGCCTCCTGGTGGGCTGACAAGCCCGCTAACAAAAAAAAGTTTTTTAGTTAGCGGGATTGTCAGCCAGCCCCGCAGCCTCTGGGGAGGTGGGGAGCTGTGCAAAGCCTCCCTGGTGGGCCAGTCTGCAGAGCCCTCTCAAAATGGCAGCGATGGTGGTGGCACAAGGAGGAAAAAGTAGGAAGGCAACAGGGCAGTGGAAAGAGGGTGGGGGCAGTAAAAAAAAATCCTGAATGAACCAATGACTTAATTCATGGCTTGTTCTAGAATAATTCCTAAATTCATGGTTTGTGGTTCATGGACATCCACAAATCACAAACCAAGATGAACTGCCATTTTTAATATTCACCATTTCTAGTAGAAAGTAGAGTGTTGCATTAGCTCATATAGTCACCAAACACCAGAAGTGACCTGATGGCACATAGCATCTTTGGATTTTTTTTTCCTTAACTACCAAATAATTGTATAGTGACAAGATGAGTGAAATAGACACCAAAGCTCTGCTAACATTGAGTAAGACCATTCCCAGCCACAAGGCAAAAAAAAGTAATTTCACCACTTAAATGAGTGAGTTTCTGAATATTTATTCTCTATTCTTTTTTTTAATATATTTTAAAATATGTTTACACCAGAAACAGAATCCCTTTTAAATGTATTTTGGGCCAGGAAGCAGTTAAAAAGTTCTCTTCCTGAGAGTCATTTACTTTGGTCCTGATTGGCAGGGTCAAAAGTTCAGAACTCCCTTTTGTGCTGAAGCTGAAACAATGTTTCTGTTTGTTCAGAACCTTTGCACACCTATGCAGTTTATACTTCTTTGCCTTTGAAATGGCTTTATTAGAGTCTGTATTTCATCTCCTGCATCCTGGATTCCTTCCAAATTTAAAAAAAAAAACAGCTGGGACTAACCATTATCTTTCAAAATAAGCAAGACTGGTATTTTCAATTTATTTGATCTGTTCTAAATCTGCAGACAGAAAAGGTCACAAGCATCTACACGGGGGTGGGGGTGGGTAAAATAATTTTACTTTTAAAAACCATAATTTGAAAACTGTTTTAGGCTATGACCACTGGTTTGTAATTGCTCTAGTGGGACAGGTTACATTCATCACTGGAAACAATGAAGAGTGGTCCTTTGGTTGCCCTGCCTCTTTGTCCAGATGTTCTGATACCCTTAGAGCATACTGCTTGGACTCCTTCTGCTCCTCCTCTGTCGCTTTATCCCTATGTATGTCAGCACTGCCCCTCAGTCTTTGATCTTGCTATATTGGACAGCAACGTCAACAGAAAGGTTTTACCTGTGTTTGCTGGAACACAAATAGAATGAACTACCCCTGGCTCTGTTTGAATATGCAGTCCATTTGCACAGAAGTTCTACTCATGTCCAAACCCCTTTTCAAACCTAGTTGCTCAACACAGTGGAGTTGGGAGATAAAGGGGCAAGACAACACACACCGGGATAAAGGGGAGGGAGCAGCATATTTGACTCCCATTGGGCCTTATAAAGAGTTTATATGCCTTATTTAGCTTTTATAGTTCAACACCATCTCCCTCCATGCACTTATTCTCCAAGAAGATCACAGATTTGAGTAGTGAATACGCTGTCATCTTCCAGGAGGGGGGATTCTATTCAGCAGTCAGGTTCCCAGGAAAATGCAGACAGGGGGGGGGGAGTGGGGGGGTGCATGCGTGTGTGTTTAAAAAATCAATTCCTGGGAACCACAGTGCTGAACATAATTCCTCCTCCTGGAGCATGGCAGCATGTGTTACCCAAATCTATCTATCTAGGGTGGTAAAATGAGAAGAGCTGTTAGGTTCAACCAGAAATATCCACCAAACAGAAAGTTGTGTTTTTCGATGGAAGTGAGAACCCACACAGACAGCAAGATTACAACTGCTTTTAATCCAATATGGGTGATTCCTGTTTGTTCTTTTGTTTTCTTCCGCTTTATCTTATCAAGCAAAAGCAAAAGCGAAATTAAAAAAAAAATTTATATAAAGAAAAAGAAAATGTTGTGGCACCTTAAAGACTAACTGCTATACTTTAATATGAGCTTTTGTGGACAAGTCAACTTCCTCAGTCATAAGAGGAAGCCTAATCTGTCTTTCAAGAAAACTTTAACCATCTTTCCGGGAAGCTTTAGCTACTGTATCATTCAAGGAAGCTTTATCTGTATTTCAAGGTAGAAATAGGAGGTGGAGAGGATGGAGGACTGGAGATTTTTTTTTTTCAGAAGTCTATTACACTTCTTATGACCCAAGGGATAAAGTGTAGGCCTTCCAACATGAATGATTTGTGACTCACCAGATATTGCCAGCTATGCTACCCATAGGCTGTGCTAAAAATGATGGGTGTTGTCCAGTAACATCTGGGAGGCTACACATTCCCCATTGCTATTCTACATGAACAGAAAAGCTAGCTGGACTAGGGGTGGCTTTTACTGAGAGGGTCATATTTTTCTCTGTCAGGCTATATACATGGTTTACTGCTTGACAGGAGGTTATGAAGCTATATGTGTGTTTCCCTTATTTACTCAGAGAAGTCTGCTTGCTTTAGTTTAGGATTTGAGTGCATGGAGGACAAAGGAGCCAGCACCCTCAGGATATGAGAGGATTAGCAGCATCCAAAGAGAGCAGGCCCAAATTGGAAGGCCTTCATGAAACTTGCTGATCTGTTTTGAGACAGCAGGTCAACATTCCAGTCAAACTTTGGCTGTAACTTGTGTTTACCTGCAACTGTGAATGCTGTTCTTGCCGCTTGGTGCTAACTCCCAAAGGGGCATCTCCCCACAGCAAACAGCCCTGCACCAACCCTGCAATTAGGCCTAATTGTCAAGGACAGATCCAGCGAGAAGCTCAATTAGAAGTCAACGTGCAAACTAAGTTTGAAATGAACTTTGCCAAGTAGATGATTAACAGGTACGGCAGAACCGAGAGCTGCTCTTCACGCCCTCCCGTGGACACAGCTGCTGCATCTCACCCATTTCTGCGTAATAATAGAAACAGGTAACTGTGCCAGCTGGTGCCAGCAAGGGGGCACAGAGGCACCGAGCACAGCTCTAGCCTATGCAAAAAGGAAAAAAAGTTTCAAACTTCTCCTTGGCTTGGCTTGATTTCTCACACTGTGCTTTTTTGCTCAGAACAGCAGAAAATTATTCGAAGCTTTCCCCCCACACACCCCAAATCTAGCCCCCTCCAACAGCTCTTGGCTTCTTTTATTCTGTACAGAGTGTTCATTGTGAATGCAAGAGAGAGCAAAAGGGAGGTCTGAGTTGTAATCAGAGAGGAAATGTGGGCCTAGTTAACTTTACAGAGGAGATGCTGCTTTAACAGATGTGCAGTTACATAGTTTTAGACATGTTGTATTGGATTTTTGATGGGGAGGGGTGGCTACCTCCCTGCATAGTCATGTTTATTACTTCTCTATATTTAAGATGTGTTGAGCCAGCCCTGGTATCTTTCAAGCTGCTACTTGTTCATTTGAGTGGAGCCCCACACATCTGTCCCAAGTCCAGTTCTGTCCTACCAGTGCTATCAGCAAACCAGGGGGGAAAGCAAGCCCCTAGCTTCCACTTAAGAGCTTATATTAGCCGTGACCTTTGATCCAAGCAGGTGGGAAGGAATGCCCAACCTCAAAATTGGGGGGGGGGGCTGGCTGAGAGAGCCCCTTGCTTAGTTTCCAGTCATGGGTTATATATTGCGTGAAACTGGAATGTCTCAGAAGTCACTTATGTCGGCACCTTACGAGATGACCATAAAGAAGCCTCTGGATGTGGGATGGTGATGCAGAACCCAGATGTTTGCATGGGCCACTCCAGAATCAATTAAAACACAGGGGGCTGCACTGTGAGATTTAGTATACATTCTGAATAAGGTTTCTATTCAAAGATTCACTATCATCCCCACCCCAGGATACACTAAATACCAGATATTGTAAAAGTTCATTTCTTTGGACTACGATTCCAGAATCTGGATTCTAAGAACTGTAGTACAAAACAGTCACTTTCCCTGATTCTGCTAAATATGGCATCAGAGCAGAACAAATAAAGTTCATTGTTTCTGAAAATATACATTCTTGTAAAACGATCTAATCTCTTCTTCCTGTGTCTTTTTTTTTTCTTTCTCTTAGACTGCCTACCTCCATGGCTGTTGAGCTTAGAAATAATGAATTACTAATAACAAGTTACTTATACCTAATTCCTTTTCATGGCAACTGAGGCATAACTAAGTTAAATTACTATTGCAGTATAATGAGGATTACCTAATGACTCAGGTGTAGCTGTAACTGTGTTCCATTACATTACAGTTACAAGGCATTTGTGGTCTTTGGTTTCTTTTGGGCTACAAGCGGCTACTTACAGCAGTCTGATGTTTCTAAAAACACTAACTAAAAAGTAACTAATAGTAGCTCATTACTTTTATGTGGCTTTAAACTGGAATTGTATCTAGTTATTTTTAGTAAAGTAACTTTTCACTCTGGAGCATCATGATGTTAAAAACAAGCACATCTGAATACGTTGTTCAGTTATATTGTCTACATCACATGTTGTACAAGCCTCCCATCCCAGCTGAAATAGTGAATAATAGAACTGACATATGGTGTATTGAGGCCAGAAATTTGGAAATTTTAAATTTTCGAGAGCAGCTCTAATACTCTCCAGCATACTTTCTGATAATTCTAGGAACTTCAGTCTATCTTTCTCCAAGTTTTGAGTTTATTCATATACATATCACCTCTGTTAATTTTAGTTTTTTCTTTACATAGTTATCACTCCCACTCATTGAGCTCCCATCTTATCATTTTTTCTGTTTCTGTGAGAAGTTTTTGGCCAAAATAGAAACAATTCAGGTCACAGGTACTGCATAATGCTGAAATACACTTGTCATATGTACCGATTTGTGCATAACGTAAGGACACCCAATTGAACAGTTAATCCTGTGTGATAATAATTTAAACCAGAGATGTGGGACAGGTTGTTGGACTCCAGATGTTGTTGGACTCCATGTCCCATCAGCCCCAGGCATCATGGTTCACGGTAAGGGACTTGTGGAGTTATAGGCTGAAATTCTGTTCTGTAAATTATGCTGCATACAGCTGATAGTGCCGGAAATACTGCTGATTTTTCAGAAATAAAATATTCCAAACCCCCTCTCCCCAAAAAAGGTCCAAAGGCTCCTGTCGGATCCTTTACATTGTTAGGGAGCCACTGGGCACTGTGGGACTGGGGGAAGGAGGTCTTTAATCACCAAAAATCAATGCTAGCAAGACGCCTTTACCACCAGCAGCCATTTTCAATATTTAAAGACTTCCCCCTCCTACCCTGCAGCTCAGGATCATGCTAATTGTAATCTTTCCTAGAGAAAAGTAATCCTGTCAATATTTCTTTCTCCTCTGCTGTGTTTTAATTTCTCCATTCCCCACCTAGATTGGTGGCTTTTAAAAGATTTGTACTACATTTTTATCAATAAAAAAATATCTTCCCTCCCCCACAAAAATCTCTCAACAGCTTCCCAATGACAAAAGGGATTCCATGGGAGTCTCAGGACCTATGAGGGGGCAAATGTTTTGTTTCTGAATAGACATGGGAACAAATATAAAAATGATTCAGGATATTCATTGAATATCCCTGATTTGTCAGATATTCGTTGCTTCGTATTCTTAGGGTCCAGAGACCCCAAAGAATACAAAGCAATGAATGTAATGCTTTTATATTCGCCCCTTCGTTGCCTATCTGCTTATGCTCCCGTGGCTCAGCTGTTGCTAGGGGGCAAAGGCAGAGAGGGATTTTCCCTTCAGGCAGCTTGCTAAAGCCTGCCCAAAGGGAATCCCACTCCTGGGGCTGGGGGATGGCTTGGTTCCCCTTCCCTCCTCTTCCTATGCCAGTGCGACAATGAAAGAAGAAGAAGAATATAGATGGAGGAAGAGGGTTATTGCAAGAGGTCCCGTCTATAGTGGTGGGGAACACAGCTAATTTGTATTTTGGCTTATGTATTTTATGTTTATGTTTATGTTTATGTTATAGTTAAAATAAAATAAAATTCTTGGGGGGGGAAAGAGGAGGGAAGGGATCAAAGAGGGATCAAAGCAATCACCCAGCCCCACTGCCTTTGCAAAGGCAGTGGGGCTATGGGATGGCTTGGCTCCAGCTTTCCCTCCTCTTCCTATACCACCGCGGAAGAGGAACCGCTTAGATCAGTGTCCCCCAACCTTTTTGTTAGTGCAGACCGGTGGAGCCTCTGAGGGAGGTGGGGCGGCCCCTCACGCTCGCGCTCTCTGCCGCACGTGCGAAGTGGTTGGGGGGTGCGCTCGCCATAGGCGCTCGTGCGTTCCCCCACCGCTTCACGCATGTGCAGGAGCACCTGCCCACCCGCACTCCCACCCCTTGGCCACCTCCCAGCTCTTGGCCACCCCCACCCCCCGTCGCCGCCGCCGCCACCGGGAGGCCAGCAGCCGAAGCACCCAGCGGTGCTCGGCCTCCCGGCTCTTGGCCACCCCCGCCACCCCGTTGCCGCCGCCGCCGCTGGGAGGCCAGCAGCCGAAGCACCCGGCGGTGCTCGGCCTCCCAGCTCTTGGCCACCCCCACCACCCCGTTGCCACCGCCGCCACCGGGAGGCCGAGTACCGCCGGGTGTTTCAGCTGCTGGCCTCCCGGCTCTTGGCCACCCCACCACCCCGTTGCCTCCGCCACCGCTGCTTGCGTGAAGGGGTGAGGGAGCGCTCACGCCCCCACTGGCACGCGTGCGCAAACCAGCTGTGGGGAGGGGAGGGGGGGCAGCAGGAGGTCTGTCTTCGCGGCCCAGTCAGGCTCAAGCCACAGACCGACAATGGGCCGCGGACCAGGGGTTGACGACCTCTGGCTTAGATCAGGCTACACTCCTCTTCCTATCCCTGCTGGGGCATAGGAAGAGGAGCAAAGGGTGAACCAAGTGATCCCTCACCCATATTGTCTTTGCTGTCTACAGGCTGTCTTAAAAAAAAATGACCCGACAAACCAAAGAATTGATTCATGGTTCGTCAGTCCACAGGGGAGCAATTTATGGGTCATGGGTCATCAAACATTTTGGCGCTTCATCCCCATCTCTATTTCTGAACAATTGCCACAACTGATGACATCATCAATCCTATGTGGTGTAACTTATGGAATAGGATATCAGCCATTATATAATGACATTTGGAGGGCTACAATTTCCCTTTCCATGGTGTGTGTGTGTGTTTGTGTAGGTCACTAAAGGGGACTCTTTCATTAAAAAAAATAAAATAAAGATGTTGAGTGGTGTCATGGGACTAAGTGGAGCACAGTCCTCCAAGGTCCCAGGATGCGGTCTCTGGTCCTCTCAAGATTGCTCACTCCTAATCTAGAAGCTTTGAGTGAGCAGGATCATCTATTAATATTAAGATGCATGAAATTTATCTGTACGAAACTTCTATTTCCGGCTTTGATGAGCACTGAACAACAATTCCTTCTAAGCCCCCACAATTTCAGAGCTGCAATGACCGTAAAGTCAGGTCTAGAAGCCCCAGCTCAGATATGATTCTTTTTTAAAAAATAAAAAAATAAATCAGGTCTTACATTTCATTAATGCACCTCCTCTGAAAAGTCATTTCATTTCATAATTTCTGAGGTGTTATACAAAGGTCTGTTTCACCAACAAGCAATCTAATCTCCTACCTTCCAGGGCCTCTGAAAAGTGCTTCTAGTGAAAACAGGTTGCCTATTTCTGCTTAATGAGAGAAATTCTAGACAGACCTCTCAAGTTACTGGATTTCAATAAACCAGATTTCTCTCTTTATCCCCATCCTTTCCCATTACTATTGGCAAACACTTGCTTTGTTCTGCCATCAGCAAAGGGGATCTTACAGTCGAATGGATCCACCGTAGCTATTTAAATTCCTCTTCAAATCTATTTGATTCTCAGTGTTAACTACTGTGGCATTTATTTCCCAGTTTCACCACAGACAACAATTACTTCTTGGGAGCAACACTGAGCCAACAATAACTATAGAGAAATACTAAATAACAGGGATGTTGGCAAGTCTTTGGGTCTGTGGCCAAAGTCCGAGTCTTTGGTACCAAGTCCTGAGTCCCAAGACCCAAGTCCAAGTCCTTATTAAAAACAAGCTTTTCCCTCCCAAAAAAAGGGAGGCGTGGTGAGTTCCAAGTCGCAAATCACGTCCAGGTTATTGGGGGGGGGGGTAACCAAGTCAAGCCACTGGTGTGACTTAAGTCCAGCTTGACAGCACGTCCCACAACTTGAGTCCCCATCCCTGCGAAATAGCAAGTTCTATCTCTTCCTCCTCACTCTTCTCTGTAATGTAAGAGTTTTCTGTAGTGACGCCGCAGAAATTAAACACACGCACACATTCAGGTTCTGCTTGAAAAGGCCTTTTTTTTTAAATTATGTGATTATATCAAAAGCCAGAGTGATAACTGCAAAAGGAAAAGAAATGATTTTATACACTGAGCAAAGATTATTAAAAATTTTTTTGCTTTTTAGATACTAAAGCCCAAAAGGTAAGCAGTGCCAAAAGTTACCATAAACAGCCTACCATATGCATGCAGCTAACTTTAAGGATGTTCAAAAAAAAAGCAGGTAGAAATGGTGGGGAAGAAAGGTACCCAGAAACCACTGAAGCCTAACCACTCACTGCTGCTGCCACTGCCACCAATTTCGGAGCACAATCCCATCAACTTAAGCCTCTTCTATGTGGCTGGCAGGAACCACTTTTATTTCTCACCCCCGGGGAAATGCTGTTTCATCATATCACCAGAGCTCAGAAATGTCACCTTTTTTGGACTACAACTCCCCAAATCCTCTGGGTAATTCTGGGATTTGTGGTTCAAAAAATGAGGTTTCCAAGCTCTGGATGTTCTACACGGGGAAGAGTTAGGTCAATCAACATATTTCTCTCTCCCAGCCAGATAAGTGTAATAACAAAAGAAGAGCTAGCAAATGGCTGAGAGAATGCTATGGAAGTAGCCCACTTCTGGTTAAAAAAAAGTCTAATTATCTTAACATTTTAATTTGTATATTGTATACAAAATTTAACTTGCTCAATGCTCTGAAACAAATAAAGAGAAGAAAGTACAAAGGGGGCATCAAAACTGGTAGGGACATTTCTAGTGTCTTCCACTTTAGTTTGTGACTCATCCACGCATATAGATACACAGAAAGAATTTTCGCAGGGATTCTTGCAATGCATACGTCTTCTCCAGCTCTATTTTGTCTTTTCTGGGAAGATGAAGCCTCAGAAATGCAGCACTGCAAAGAAGAAAAAAGCCAAAGTAATCAAGACCTATCCCAATGTAGCTACCAGTGACATTCTTTGCAAAACATCTGGGCTTGTACAGAACAGAACATTATCAGATGCTAATTAAAACTGCTGGATAGCTCAGTGGTTTAGGTTTCTCGCTGCAGAGCCAGAGGCTGGCAGTTCACTTCCCCACGGTGCCTCCTTGAGAGGGGCTAGACTTGATACCCTTCCAGTTCTGCATTTCTAAAATGATGATGATGATCAAAAGAATGTGTAGAAACTGCTGCGTAACAATAAGCACATTTAGTGCTTTGTTTGAAGTGTTGCTTGCATTTGTCTTTGGTTTTTGTAAGCTAACCTTGAAGCTTAGCAATGTTTGCAATGAATTCTACACATTAGGAAAAATGTGGACCATGTGCAGAACCCTAAGAAAAACCTAGAGTTCTTCCACATGATTACCAAAAGCATCACCCCAGCCCTCTTGTTTGTTTGCTTGTTTGTTTGTATGTTTATTCATTTGTTCGTTCATTCATTCATTCATTTATACCCCACCCTTCTCCTCTAAAGGACCCAAGGTGTCTTACAATATTAAAACACACAATATAAAAACTGGAAGCTTGAGGGGCAGAGACAGCAGCCCATCTTTTAGGCAGCCAGTTACTGAGAAACAGCCTGCTATAAGAAAAAAATCTTATTACACTGCATTCCAATCCTATGCCACATTTCCTAGGGAGAAAGCCCTATCAAATCCAGTGGGTTTTATTTATTTATTTATTTATTTATTTTATTTAACTTATATGCCGCCCACACTACCCAGAGGTCTCTGGGCGGCTTACAACATTTAAAATACAATAAAAAGACAAAACAATTAAAATGCAATTAAAATATATACTCTAAAAATTGAGCCGCATCTTTGATGCACTGTCCAATGTGGACTCTGACACAGTTAACAAAGCAAACAAACACATATTGCATATTTTTCCATCTGAAGTTGGCAAGCTGAAACAGCTGTTTCCTATTTCTTTAAGGCAAAGCCAGCCCTGAATACTATTTACTCCTATTTTTCAACCCCCCCTATCACTTTTAAAGAAACAGTTACAGTGAAATTTTTGCCACACAGATAGTTGTAGTGTTCATGTCAACGCGCTCCACGTTTGCAACACCTGGAGATGCCTTTTCACACAGATACAAGAATGACATTTACTGAGAGAACCGTCACACATTCCCAAAGCAAAAGAACAACGTGGGTAAAAGGCAGGCCAGTAATATAGCAGGCAGTTCACTGCAAATGTCATTTGCAAAGATCATGCTGTGGAAGATACCCTGCAGTTTTAATGTTTAAATGATCCCTCGTACTGAAACTTGCACAGCTGCACAGCTATGGGGTGAAGCTAGGAATGCTAACACTTTCTCCCCAAATCCTCAACATGAAAGACCCTCAAGTTCCCTCCTGCCACCGCAATAACTGTATCACAATGGCCAACGCACCTTGGTGGTCATCACAGCCCTTGGTCTTCTTTGAACCTAAATAACAGAGTAAGAAAATTAATTTATATCCTTGGGAGTCTTTAAGCAGGCATTCCCCCAGTCCAGCATGAAAAAAGAGGAAAAATCCCACATTCACTGACTCGGTTAATCCTCATTGGGGGGGAGGGAAAGGAGCTGAGGTGGACTAGGTGATGTAATGTAAACAAGAAACATCTCCCTATAAACTTTCTTGATTAGAATGGTATTCAAGGAAAAATAATCTCTCACATTCAGCAACTTGCATACTCTCACCCACCTAATCAGACCAGACCCAGATGGGGACATGGGAGTGGAATTAAAGCTAAGGGCCTCTACTATGAAAGCCTTATTTGCATTCATTCTGTTACCTTCTCCCATAAAAAGACAGTTGTGGTTGCTGCAACTTCCCGCTGACACGGCATGTACGGTCTTGCCCTTTGCGGTATCAATAACAGATTTGACTTTGAAGATCTCATACGGAGGGATCAATACTTCTTCCTCATGATGAAAAGCGGACACTTCATTTATATCAATCCCCTTGCAGGAAACCAAATTGAAGAAGGTTACTTTACCAAAATAAATGGCTACTTCCTTGTTCTCAGATGTGGAGGTGAACTGCCCGAACCGGAAATATTGGCCGATGGAAAAATTCACATTGGTGCCCCTGTAGACTCGCTGGCAGCTGACCTCCCTCCTCCAGAACCTGGTTGCGTAGGTTAAAAGAAAATGCAAGGACTTGAAATGGTAGGCCGCATATTTCTTGGGTCCGTTTCCTGCTTTACGCGTGGCAGCATTGAACTCTGTATAGAATGGGGGGTCATTTTGTGTATATGTGCAGATGGCAACCTCAGAGAGCTCTTCTAAATTCCGAGGGTACATCCATGTCCTGTTGTACTGACAGTTGAATAAGGCATTCTCCCAAGCTTCGTTATACGACTTAGATGCACCCAGCTCACTTCCAAGAAGAGAGGTCAAATTTTCCTTCATGTTCTTCAGGCAGCCATCATACTGATCATCAAGGGAGGAGTGTGCCATGTTCAATACTGGATTGGATCTGCTTTTTGACATCTCACGATACCCATTCTGAAGCCAATTGATATGAAGTATGAGTAATTCAGTCCTCTCAGAAAACATATAAACAAGTTATCTATTGTATTCTCAAAGGCTTTCACGATCGGGATCTGATGGTTGTTGTGGGTTTTTCGTGCTCTTTGGGCGTGTTCTGAAGGTTGTTTTTCCTAATGTTTCACCAGTCTCTGTGGCCGGCATCTTCAGAGGACAGGAGTCAGAACTCTGTCTGTGCTCTGGTGAGAGCAGAGCACAGACAGAGTTCTGAGCACAGAGCACCAGAGCACAGACAGAGTTCTGACTCCTGTCCTCTGAAGATGCCGGCCACAGAGACTGGTGAAACGTTAGGAAGAACAACCTTCAGAACATGGCCAAAGAGCCTGAAAAACCCACAACAACCAAGTTATCTATTCATAAAATAGAGTTCTTGCTGTGTAAAAGCAAAGCAGAGGATATATCAAATCCACTCTTGAGTGAATGAGTTTAATCATCATCACCTTATGCCCTTGGACTACTTCCCTAACATAGGGAAGATTTATTCTACAGATGTGTACATTGGGAGAAAGTGAATACAAGAAGGTGCACTCCAGAGAACTTTTAGACTTTCTTATATTAGGGAAAATGTGCATGAACATAAATATGAATTTGTGCACAGACTGTTAAAAAAATTCAGACAGTAGTGCAGAAATAAGCTGAAACAAATTTAGTAAAGTCAGAAACTATGGAAAACCAGATAGAATTGCCTATCCCCAGCAAAAATCATAGAACCATAGATTAATTGAGTTGGAAGAGGCTTATAAGGCTGTCGAGTCCAACCCCCTGCTCAATGCAGAAAGCTAGATCAAAGCAGATCTGACAGATAGTTGTTCAATTTTCTCTTGAATGCCATTATGTATTAAACATAAGCAGGGCACCCTCTAGGCATAACATCCCATCCAAAGGCAAAACTTTAGAAGCTGGTGATAGGACTTTGGGGTTCTTCATGAAAAGCCTAACACAATGCTTTGCCAGCCTGAGCCATCTCCAGAAAAGATTCCAATCTTTCACATTTCCCTATTACTCTAATCATAGGAGATTTTCTTCTCTCTAAATTCAGTATTTCTTCTCAATATTTATCCCCACCGGAGGAAACTCATCGAAGCAATGGAACTAACATAAGTGGTGAGTTCCCAAGTCTCATTGATGCAGTGGATCTACTCCAGTTAAACTTAACAAATGGATTTAGCCCTGATAGTCCCATATGCAACTTTCTCAAATTAGTCCCTTTTTGTTAACCAAAAGAAAAGGGGGAAGGAATAGTAGAACTTACCATTGCCACCCCTTGAGCAGGCCACACCAAGAAGGTGATTAAAAAAAGAGCAACACACTGAAGTTCCTCCATCTGGATACCATGCATTGTGCTCACAATTCTAGAGCAACTTTGTGAGACAGCCTAAGAGGTCTGGAGTACTTGGTTCTAGAAGACTGTTTGGGAGCCCAGGCCAATTTAAAAGAAGAAGGTTGTCTAAGGCAACTGAGAACCTTTTCCTTCACCCTTTGAGAGCAACCTCTTCTTGGCATTCTTTTTGTAAGCCTTTAATGTGGATTGAACTTCTGGCCAATTTGATATGAAGCCACCCACAATTTGCCTCATGTGACAGCTGTTGACAAGATAACGAGACACATTCAAGATATGCATTGATAGATCCATGTTCTCATGTAGATGTTGTCCAATATCTCACTGGTTTATCTCTCTGAGAAAACAAATTCTGTGGCATGAGAGTTCATTTGTTCCATAATGACAGAGGCCAACTCCAGGTCACTGCAAGCAGATCAGTGATGAGATTTCAAAAATGGAAAAGTACCACATAAAGTTACTATAGAAATCTGGAAGAAAGGATTTAAAGACTGAAAAGATTATTTAAATGGACATGCTAAGGGTCATCATCATCATCATCTTAGAACTGCAGAGCTGGAAGAGACCTTATGGATAATTTAGTGGATACCACCAAGACCTGTAATATTGTGTCTCCCAAATAGCATTGCATCCTTCATCTGGTAGAGAAAAAACCAAAAATAACTTCCAGATCTTAGGAAATGATTGCATGTAACTGTATGCATAATACACATCAGGGATTCATCCTTGAGATACTGTCAGAGTTATCAGTCATTACTCATGAGGTGCAAAAAATGAACCACTGTAAGATATTTGAATCATCAAGATGTTTGTCAAGCAGAAACGAACTGAGGAGGTTCATATCCGGTGGAGTCTGTGTATTTGTTCTATAACAGCCAGGCTGTGGATTCGTTCAGCAAAACTGCCCAAAATTCTCCCCAAAGTATGATATGTCTGAATTAGACCTGAGCCAATGTTTCACAGAAATTTTCCTCCTTGTAGTTTCCTTCTTGTAGTTCAAGGCTGCCCTAACGATAGTCCAGTTTGTCTGTGCTTTTATAGCTGGTTTCCTGCCTTTTCCTGCCTGTGGTCAGCTGAGGTATATATTTGCTACAATCCCAACCAGCGGAACATGTCCCCTATGTGACTACCAATCTCAAAAAGTGGAGCTAAAGACCAAGGAACATCTCAAATATGGTTTTAAGGGCATAGGTAAAAACATAGTCTGTTACATTTTCTTCTACCAAGAGGGCCTGTTTTAGCAGTAGGGTACAGTTGTCTTCCATACAAACGTATCCAGGCATTAACGGATGCCTCAGGACCCTTTGTGCAGGTTTACCAAAAGGGTCAGAAAGAACACTTTTTATCGGTGGCCCAAGATTGTAAAACTCTCTCCCGTTTGAAGTACATGCAGACTCAATGCCAACCAGCTTGGAATAGGTCTTAGTAATAAATAATAATAAATGGATCTATTTACATATTAAGGTCTCTGAACCACTTAAAAGATTAGGAATCCCCATTTATTTAAAAACACTTTTGTTATTTCTGAACAGCCTTAGTAAATTAAATAACCCTTATTGATTTTCAAAGACTCTCTGATTTTTTTTTTAAATGGCCATTATAAACTAAATGTTTTGCTGCAGTTGTGTCCTCCTCATACTTTATCTTTTTATATGGATGGTACTGATTGCCATTAAGGTACTTGTAATATAGAAGGTTGGATTTATTTGCAAGATAGCTTCAAGGTATGGACTTCATGGCCAAAAGTGCTGGTTTTAACTGATAAAACCCTAAATGGCTCAGGTCCAAGCTATCTCAAGGACCACATCTCCCTTTATGAACCTGCCTGAGTGTTATCAGTGGTAGGCCTTTCTCTTGGTCCCACTACCTTCACAGGTGTGTTTGGTGGGGACATGGGAGTGGGCCTTCTCTGTCGATGCTCCCAGACTCTGGAACTTCCTCCCATGGCTGGCCCCATCTTTGCTGTTCTTCCTCAAGCAGGCAAAAACCTTTCTCTTCAGGCAGGCTTTACCTCAGTGACTGGCTGTCTGAGAGGGTTTAAAAATGGATGGTTGTGACTTGTTGCTTTTGAATGTGTTTTTGGCATTGATTTTGTTTACCCTTTTTAGTGTGATATTAGTTTGATTCTTCTTAAACATTTGTATACTTACTGTTTTTAGCTTTTGCATATTGTCTTTTAATGATGTAAGCCACCTTGGGTCTATTTTAGGGTGAAAGGCAGGGTGGCATAATATTTTAAATAAATAAAATAATTAAAATAAAATGCTGGTGGGGGAAACACCACACATAAGAGCAATAGAGCAAGTCGTTTTGCCCTTTTGCTTGCAATCTGTCACATGGCCAAGTACACTACCAAGCACGCCATCATTTCTTCCGCTAATGGGTACAGAGGAGCAAAACAGACAGCTTGCTAACCAGGCTGAAATGTTTGTGTGATTGCTCTTACACAACTGCACAGAGTGATATAACTCTGCCTCATTTGTCTACTCCAGGGGTCTCCAAACTACGGCCCACGGCCCACGGGTTGCCTTGCCTTTTTATCCAGCCCAGCGGGTGGGCATGTGTGTGTGTGTGCAGGAGTGAGTGCTTGTGGGCATGTGCGCGGGTGGGTCAGTGGGTGTGCAAACGGGTGGGCAGGGGGCAGGCGGGCATACGCATGCGCATGCATCTTCCTTTGGCCCTCGAAAATGTGGAAAATATATGATGTGGCCCTCACGGTGAAACGTTTGGAGACCCCCTGGTCTACTCCAATGAACAGGCAAATCTGGAGCTCCGATGCACCACTCTGCCCATGCACGACACCACTGACAGAATTCTTTCACCTTTCACTGTTTCCTTGATTTTGTTCATTATCTGAATATCAGTCTGGGCAGCAGAGTGATAGCCTCTAACACTAAATTACTTTTTGGGTAATGCCAGATTTGAAAGATGTTCTGTCACCTTTGCCCTGCATGTTTTCTCTTTAATTAGGCCACTCAATAATGGCAGTAACACTCTCTTCCCTCTCCTCCTCAGGGACTGCACTAAAGCAAAGCGTGCTGCTTATACACCACCCCATAACACTTAAAACACTCTCTGGGCAGTTTGCAATTTAGTTATGTAGGGTACACATTGCCGCTGCCGCCACCCCAGCAAGCTGGGTACTCAATTTACGGACCTTGGAAGGATGGATGATGGAGTAATCCTCAAGCCAAGGATTGAACCCAGATCGTGAGCAGAGTCTTGGCTGCAGTGCTGCAATTTAATCACTGTGCCACGAGGCTCCAGTATTGCTGCCAACACGCAGAATCAAAGAAAATGCTCTGTCGGTGGTTGGCCCACAAAGGATTCAGCTGTGTGTCACTTTAAACTATTTCCTCAAGTATGCATAGCGATGAATAACCCATTGAGAATGGCTGAAACTGGACAGACAAAGCTAAACTGTTGTTCTTTATTGTCAAAGAACCATGGTTTTTCATCTGCCATAACTGCCTTCTTTATCTGAGAAGAGCACATTAAGGCTTCCATAAACCATAGGATCTGAGATGTTGTCTCATAATTATGTTTTGTGGTTCAGTGTTAGGGGGACTACTTACACCCTCTGCTAATTTGTAACCTGAGAGAAAGATACTAAATTGAACATTTCAGGAGAAGGGGGTGGGAATCCTAGCAGTTTTGTTCCATGTGGCATTTACGGCTACAGGTCTTAAGCTCTAGTCCTGAGACACATTTTCTAGGGTACATTTTCCAGGTCTCAGGCTTTGGACCTGAAATCGCGGAGAACGGGATGCTACTAGTCTTGCAACTCTATATTTTGGAATGTATTATCATGGGTTCAAGGTATGCCATTTGAAAACACCTTTGACTTTCCATTAACATGTATGCTGTAGAACGTCTGCTGCTGATATAGTTGGTGAAATTCACACATTGGTTAATTCATAGGTCACTCTATTCCATAGTCACAGATGCTACCCCTCATTTACAATTTTAAACAAATATTTGATGCAGTCTCAAATCTTCCTCTGCACATGCAAGTAATATTAGCGATACTTGTAGATGCACTGCACAACTGTGTATTCCTGATTTTGTTTTGTTTGTTAAGGAAACCTACACCGGGCCTAAAGAACAGGCCTGCCATCCTGAAAAGAAGGAGCAATAACAGATGGACAAGAGGTGAGTGACAAAATGTCTTGTCCTCAATAGTCTTGCTCACGTCTTGTAAACTTAAGCTTGTGACATCCTTTATCATAGAATCATAGAAAAGTGAAGTTGGAAGGTGCTTACAAGGCCATCAAGTCCAACCTCCTGCTCAATGCAGGAATACAAATGAAAGGATATATGCTAGGTGGTTGTCTAAATTTCTCTTGAATGTCTCCAGTGTTAGAGCACTCACCACCTCTCAAGGTAATTGGTTCCATTGCCATAATGCTCTGAGAGTCAGGAAAATTTTCCTGATATTCAATTGAAATCTTGTTTCCTGTAAGTTGATCCATTTGCCGCGTGTCCTGCACTCAGGTATGACTGAGAACAGATCCTGCCCCTCCTCTGAATGACAGCCTTTCAAGTATTTGAAAAGTGCTATCAGATCTCCCCTCAGTCTTCTTTTCTCGAGGCTAAGCATGCCCAATTCTTTCAGCCTTTCCTCATAAGGCTTGGTTTCCAGCCGCCTGATCCTCCTTGTCACCCTCCTCTGAACTTGTTCCAATTTGTTAGCATCCTTCTTGAAGTGTGGTGTTCAGAACTGGACACAATACTCAAGGTGAGGCCTAACCAATGCTGAATAGAGGGGGACTAGCACCTTGCAGGATTTGGGAACTATACTTCTATTAATGCAGCCTAAAATAGCATTTGTCTTTTTTGTAGCCACATCACACTTTTGGCTCATATGTAGCTTGTGATCTACGACAATTCCAAGATCCTTCTCATATTTCAACTTCCTCTTTTCCTGCTGGCTTCAACATTACCCAAACTGTTGTATTTTCTAAAGAGTCTTGCCTTCTCATGATGTGCTCCCAAATTTGTAAAAACATAAGGTGATGCAAGCAGGACTTCCGGCCAACATTTCTTTCAGAGTAGGAGCAAAACTGTAGGAGGTCAGATGGTGTCTCCATATATGGAAACATGGGAATCCCCATCTGGAGGAGAAATTAGGTTCTTCTGGTGTTGCTATTTAGAGATGGGCACAAACCACTGGTTTGGCAGTTTGTGTCAGTTCAGCAGATGGCCAAAGAGGTATTCCGTGGTTTGGTGCCTCGCCCCCCCCCCCCCCCGTGGGCACTCACACAGAGGCAGGAAAAAGAGGAGATGGGGCAGGGAAGCTGGGACGCTGCTTCCATGCCTGCTGGAAGGGGTGAGGTTTCAATCTGTGTCACACCTGTTTGGCCATCCACTGAACAAGCACAAAACACCAAACTGGTGGTTTGTGCCCACCTCTACACTGTTATGATTGTTGATGTGGTGTAGGACTGCAGGGATGGCACATTCAATTGATTATACCATGCACCATGACAAATTCTTTCCCTCATGAATTTTATCAATGGTGATCTTATTTTTGGTGATATTGTTGCTTATGGCTTCTTCTTCTACAACCGCCTCCCCTTCACAGAACAGCCATATGGAGGGCAGCCAACCGTTCTCTGTAAAGAATCTTTCCTTCACGTTGTGCTTTTAACATTTGCAATTCATAATAAATCCTAGGAAGCAGAAAATTGTAAAGCAACACACTGTTTGAGTAACCTAAAGTGTAAACAGCTTTTTCAAGTATGTTGGGTTCTCTGCCACTTCTGCCGGAATCTTGTTGCCCTGCTCCAACGTTCCACCTTTTTGAAGGGTTGGCAAGGAAAAATTCTGTCCCTTATTGTGCAAGATGGAGCTCTGTTTGTTTCAATGAGCTGGTCTTCCAGCAAGCAGAAGAGCAAAATGTACAGTAGATTATGGAATGCTGTATGTAGAGTGCTACGTTCCATATGCGTTGTCTCCGACGCATTTTTGGTGTCACCTGGCAGGACAAAGTTCCAAACAGAGTAGTCCTAGAACGAGCTGGAATTTTTAGCATGTATACATTACTGAAACAGTGACGTCTACATTGGCTTGGGCATGTCGTGAGAATGGCTGATGGTCGGATTCCAAAAGATCCCCTGTATGGAGAATTAGTGCAGGGAAATCGCCCCAGAGGGAGACCACAGCTGCGATACAAGGATATCTGCAAGTGGGATCTGAAGGCCTTAGGAATGGACCTCAACAGATGGGAAACCTTGACATCTGAGCGTTCAGCCTGGAGGCAGGCGGTGCATCATGGCCTCTCCCAATTTGAAGAGACCCTTGTCCAGCAGGCCGAGGCAAAGAGGCAGACCCGAAACCAGCAAAATCAGGGAGCTGGACAGGGGACAGATTGTATTTGTCTTCAGTGTGGAAGGGACTGTCACTCTCGAATTGGCCTTCTCAGCCACACTAGACGCTGTTCCAAGTCCTCCATACAGAGCACGTTACCATAGTCTCTCGAGACTGAAGGATGCCTAATCTAATCTAAGGTAGAGTGCTGTAAAAGAAATGGGACTGTGACTTTTATTTTGTTTCTCTTGCCTTTACCTTATCGTTGGATACATAGGCTGAAATCCTCTTGCTTAATGTAGTGAGTCAGAACTAGAGTAGGCCCATTGAATCAGTTGGGATTTGGTGAGTCAATTCCTCTGTAAATTCAATTGATTCAATGGGCCTAACTCTAGTTTCTGATTTACAGAAGCCTTCACCACTAGCTGTGCTGGCCAGGATTTCTGGGAGTTGTAGTCCCAGAACATCTGGGGACCCAAGATTGGGAACCACTGTTCTCGGGTCATGCAGAAGAACCACATAGGGGATTGTATCCTTAGCTGAATCAGATTTTGATGCACCATTTTTGTATTTCACTCTCTATTTTTGTCTCCTGCATCAATCCCTTCAGTGTTTGGTTCATTTTGAGGACAACATTTTACAAATCCTATAGTCTTTTCTATAATTTTGACTTCTGCTATTTTATCTCCTTGCTTTATGACTTTTTGTATATTCCAAAAGGTTTGAAGCTGTCAACAGAAGAAGAAGCATGAGTTAAAATGAGGCACAAGTTTGTGAAATATCAGATAATTGTTGCTATTTATCTCTAACTTTAGATAAGAGGAGCCACCAGTTCTCATTTGCTTAAACTGTCTGCGTTTTATTACGTTTCCTTTTTTTAAAAAAAAATTGAACTGGTTGGTATAGAGATTCAAATGGATAACTATATATAGAATGAAACTGTGATATATCGCAAATGTCATGCTTAGTATTTTATACTTCCTTAGAATTTGCTTATCTGCTTTGTGCTGTAATGTTTCTGTTTACAAAGATAACAGTTCTAGTGAGTACAGGAAATGTATTAAATGCAAAAATGACACCAACCTATTTCAAGTATCTGGTTCTTGGTTAGAAGAAAACCTAGCATAGGATTCTTCTCTTTTCTGTTTGCTCAACATGACCTGAACAAGTTGTACAGGAGAGGAAACTGAAGTTTTTATTAGCATTCACTCGGTGTGGTTTCTGCAGTGCTACTTTGTTAGTGCGGTAAAGAAGTCTATGGGAAAATAGTGAAGGGGTATTGGCTCTGTACAGAGCAGTGGTTCCTAAAATTGAGTTCTTGCCTTGTGCCTCCAAGAAGGCAAAACTGTTGCCTTTGTTTGCTAGGGTCTCTGGTAGCTGTACTCTGAAACTCCTGAAGCCCACATATGAGAACCACCTATGGCCATCTCAAAAAGTAACTTCATGTTTCTTTTAAAATGCTTTTTGTGTATGTGTGTGTGTGGCATTTAGGCCCAGAATTCCTCAGTCAGCCCTCATTGCAAAGCTCTGCTTTTCTGACTACAACTCTGAGAATCCCCCAGTCAGTATACAGCTAATGCCAAGTCAGCTGGAGGAACTCTGGAAGTTGTAGTCTAAAAAGGAATAACTTTTTGAAACTGTGCTTTTGTCTTATGGTTAATAAAGACAAACAGAATGCTTAGTATCAGATAGCAAATACAAATGGGCATGATCCAGTTCGTCCCAGTTCATAAAGGTGGCAGTACAGGTGGTGGTGCTCCCCTCCCCACCTCCTCTGGGTCAAACAGCCACTCACCAGGCCCAGCTTGCTTGCTTTTTCCACCTCCTCAGCTAATCTCCCAGTCATGAGTGAGAGCACAGACTTCTCTGCCCCGCTCTTTTGTCTGAGTGGGAGATCAGCTAAGAGGGCAGGGCAGAGACGCCTGAGCTGTTGCCAGGACTGGAAGATCAGTTCAGGAGGTGCAGGAAGCTAGCACACTGGGCTTGGTGAGTGGCTGATTGAGCCAGAGGAGGCGGGAGTGGGGGAGCAGCAGCACCTGTGCTACTGTCTTTACAAACTGGGACAAACCAGGACAAACCGGTTCATGCCCATCTCTAACAGCAAATGATAGGTAGCAGAGCAAAAATAGAAATATATATTATTTTCCTCATTCGTTTAAGTTTCTTTAGTACAGGCTTGACTGTATGGAGCATAAAGTATCCACAGTCCTCACTATAAAGACAGCCTAACAAGATCAAAAGAGAGAATGAGTACAGTTGGAAGCCTTTGATGAAACTTCATAATCTGTACTAAGACAACACCCAAAACCTCTGGCCTAATATAATGAATGACTTTGGCTCCAGTCTGTGTTTCCGTATATGTTCCTCTTGCTATTTAGTGCTATTTCCCAATGGAACATCTCTCAAAGCACAAGCTAAGCCCCAACTTTGCAATTAGATATACAGTGATGCCTCGCAAGACGAATGCCTCGCGCAACGAAAAACTCGCAAGACGAAAGCATTTTGCGATTGTTTTGGTGACTCGCAAGATGAATTTTTCTATGGCCGCGCTTCGCAAGACGAAATTTTTCGCAATACGACAGGACTCGCGGAACGAATTATTTTCGTTTTGCGAGGCATCACTGTAATTGTTAGAGCTAAGTCCAGCCATTGCAATTAACATTCCCATCAGCCATGCAAACTAATTTTAGAAGAAACTTTCAGAGCATCCAGTTGTTAGAAGAAGCAGGATACAGCAGCAGGAAAACTAACTTAATCCACCTGAACATAGTTCTTACCTTTCACATAATCTAATTTAATAATGTTGATAAAGAAATGTCTAACCTACAAGTATGACAAAACTGAAGGTATCACACTTTGGAAGTATCATGAGAAAAGAAAACTCATTGGAAAAAAACAATAATGTTAGGAAAAGTCCAAGGAAGAACTGGAAAAGCAAAGCTAAGGTGCCGGGACTAGTATTTTGGTGGTCCCTGCTGAGTTCCTAGCCTCCTCAGGTTCTCAGCTATGTCATCTTCTGACAGTATCTTTGGAGGAGATTACATGGGCTTTTGGCCCATTGTTTGATACATTGTAGGAACAGGTGGTTTATTCCTTTTGCCAGCAATCGGATGACATAAATGCCAGCACGGAGCAGCCCGTCTCCAGAGCATCCCTGCCTGCACCTTTCTGGCTCACTGTCAGGGGCTACTCTTTTTTAAAGTATGGTCAGGATTGTTCTATTTTGGTTTGTTTCCAGTACACATCATCACTGGGATCAAACCAACACAGAGCTTGCTGCTTCTGTGTTCCATTTCCCAATATTGTTAAGTGGCTTAAGAGGACAGCTTAGCCACTTCATGATAATGGGAAATTAAAAACTTATTCTGCTCCTCTGTGGAGCAACAAAGGAAGCAACGTTTTTACTTTTAAAAAAGCCTATTAGGGCAGTGCTGTTATACTGTTCCTTTTAGTGGGGGGAAATAAAAAAATTAAAGCTTCTTCTCAGAAGGAGGAGGGAACAGGAGGAAGATTTTTTTTTCTTTGTTCTTTTAAGGAAGGAAGGCCAAATTGGGTCACTTGAGGTATGTATCAAATGGTATACCAAATTTCTACCCAATCTTAAGCGACCTATTTAGTTCAACCCAGCCCAGTCCAATTGAACTGCCTAGCCAAGCCCTTAATTCCCACATAGACGCCACTTTGTTGCTTGCCCTTGTAATTCATGGATGGAGCTGGAAGGACACTTTCCAGCTTAAAGTGTCCTGTTAAGCTGGAAACCAAACAAAACTTCTCTGACAGGATGGAGAACTAAGCTGTGAAACTCGGCCACAAAAGTGTTGTGAATGGTGGCCATTATCTTACATGACTTTAAAAGAAGACAAATTAAATAAATTAAATTCCAAGATGAAAGGTATGTCAATGGACTATCAGGCATGGGAGCTGCATAGAGCTTCCAAATATAGAAGCAGTAAAGGTAAACGTAAAGGTTCCCCTTGACAGTTAAGTCCAGTTGTGTCCAACTCTAGGGGCCGGTGCTCATCCCTGTTTGTAAGCCGAAGAGCCAGCATTTGTCTGTAGACACTTTCTGTGGTCAGGTGGCCAGCATGATTAGACATGGAACACCGTTACCTTCCCACTGAGGTGGTACCTATTCATCTACTCATATTTACATGCTTTCAAACTGCTAGGTTGGCTGGAGCTGGGATAAGCAACGGGAGCTCACCCCGTTGTGCAGATTCAAACTGCCCACCTTTTGATCAACAGCCTGGTGGCTCAACGGTTTAACCCGCAGCACCACCCATGACCCATAGAGACAGTAAGCTGATGCAAATAGCTGCTAGAGAGATATAGCAGGATATCATTACTACTCGTGCTGGCGAGCCTCCTCAAGACACTTGACTGGCCACTGTTGGGAATAAGACACTGGGCAAGACTATTCATCCAATCCAGTACAGTGCATTTTATGTCCCTTAAAAATATCTATTTCTCTCTTGTTCATCAAGTTGAGCTTATTAATCCCATTGGGATGCACCAGTTCTAGGGCTGATGCCAATGTTGGCTTGGCTAACAATGCCCTTTGGTGGTTGGTTTAGTTAGTTAGCATCCAGATGCCTTCCACCATCCTCCCCAGGTTAATTGACTTCATAGACATCTGTTTTCTAAGGACATACATTGACAAAGGGTCGAGCTTCCTGCTACGACCAAAGCGAGAAGAACATCCCATCCAGAGCTGTGAATGGGACAAGGCAGCTGCAAAGAAGGTAAAATTCTGCCTTCTAGAATATCTGCTACTCTGTTCTCTCTTCTAGCTAAGAAGAGAAGACAGCTTACCTTGTTTGCACTTCCTAACCCACTAGAATAGGAATGAAACAATAATATTAGAAGATGTCAATTATACGTTCTGAGGCCACCCACTTACCTAGTGTAAACACCATTAAACTCTGTGGCCAAAATCCTGTTCAAAGTCCTAACTTGAGTAGACCCATTGAATTAATGGAATGTGTATAAATGTTGATTTAATATTCAGCAACTGCTTCAATGAGTTTCCTCTAGTTGGGACTAGCGGTAGGATTTAAACCTGTAAGAATAACTTTTGAGTAGAAACTGCATTAGGAAAGTTTTTAATTCTATTGTCTTATGGATATAATGTTTATTCTATTTTCTATGATCCGGGGGAAATAAATTTCCCTATCTATATATGGTACACCAGAAGCAGATCAGGCTCAGAGTAAGAGGGGAAAATGAGGCTCAGACACATTGTTTATATGTTTGCTTGCTTGTTTGCTTGTTTGTTTCTTTAATACCCCACCTTTCTCCCGGCAGCTTACACAATGGTGGTAACTAATATTAAAACTCAGTCAAAGTTAATACCATATTAAAGCAACCACTGATTTTAAAACTTATAAAACCACAGCAGAAGAAAGGTTTTCTGTAAAGACCACAATATCATAGCATGTAATTAATCCTCTGATTAACTTACTTTGCAGGAGTTCTTTATCACTGAAATAATATCTAGAAATCAATTTCAAGTAGAACATCTTCAGCATCTTGAAGAATGGAATGCATGAAAGATTAATAGCTTTTAGACTTCAGAGACCATAGACTTAAACGTTTTTATCAGTCAGCTTTTCCAGTATCTTGGAGGGTTAGTGATATATGCCTTTTATGTTCCAGAGTCCAGATCTCACTTATTCATATTCTTTTCTAACTTTCTCATCCAATTGTTGTGAGGTACTATTGATCAGTTTTCTCAGACATTTATGTGCATTCAACTACTAAAAACCAGTTTAAGCGCAATAGTGATACTTTGTGGTATCAACTGGTACAACAGATGTGGTCTGATGCATACGTTGTTCTGATTTCTCCAACACAGTGCTGTCCAGATGTGTTGAGTTACAACCTCCATCATGCTGAAGAGGGACAATGGAGTTCAACACATCTAGAAGACAGCAAAATGCGGGAGGTATCCAATTTGAAAAATGCAGTGTTTCACCAACCAAACCTTGGTGACTCTTTGTAGATCAATAGTTCTGAATCTTTGACCCATCAGCTTTTTAGACTTCAACTCCCAGAAGTTTCAGACAATAATAATGGATTTCAGCAGTTGAAGCTCAAAGTATTTGGCAGCCCAAACATAGAAGAGCACTTTTTAAACAAATAAATCTATATTACCTATAATTATCCATCTTGCTAAACGTCCCTCTTTCCACTCCCTCTAAAACATTTTTTTAAAAAGTCATAACATATTGTTAATAATTGGGTGATTTCGTTTATTGTGAATTGTTTTATTCCATTTGATTTAGGCTGTTGTGATCTGATCTTATGTTCCGCCTCCTTTTGTTTTATGGGAGATGGTTTGCTCTGCTTCTCAGTGTGTTGTGCTCTTGGTTATTTTTTTACCTCTGCATGACAGGAAGGGAGAAGCGCTTACTTCATTTGCCCTCTCAGTGCATGAACTGAAATGGAGGCCTTCTTCAATATTCGCACATTTCCAAATTTTGTATTGCCATTGTCCATTTAAAACATATGTCTCTAATGCATGTTCAATGCATAAAACAATGTCCTAATATGCATTAGAGTATGGAAATCTGCTAGCAAACATCTGTATATTCAGCTATATTGAAATTCTGTTCAAGAATCTGCATAGTGAATACATATTTTCATCAGGATTTCCTTTTCTAATAATAACAAAAAAGTAAACTGATCCAGAAAAAGATGAGATCATATGAGAAGACTCAAGATTAAAAACATAGCCCTCTTTGCTGTATTCTTGATTCTTCTGCCAGTCATCTTCCTTGTTCCTGCCTGTGACTAGAACAATTGATAAATACTCTGCCTCAGTTATAAAAGCTTGTGCAGTCACCTGATCCAAATTTTCTTGCCAAAACAGAGTGCCATATTACACATTTCTTGATGGATATTCAGAACACTTTGGAACAGAATCAGTTCATCACTATTTTTAGATCATCATGTTCAAGTATAGATGCAACCAGACCCTTCTTTCAGTTAGGAAACCAGTAGCTTCAGGAAGCCGGTTCTGATATCATGAAAGGCAATAATAGGTAGCTATTTATTGTTACTGTATTTGTACTCTTATACTGTTAAGAAACTGTAGCAGGATTTTCTGCCTCAGGTGCCCAAATCACTTTTGGTGACAGGCATAGCTTGGAAATAACCAGTCACAACTAACTAGTTACTTGTACTACAAAGAGGAGGTTACACATCACTCTCTTGGTTTTCCTACAACATAGTTACATGAAGGAGTTCCTTTTTTCAATAACCATGTTTCTAAAAACCTTCTGTTACTTGGGAGCTAACTTCAGTCCTTTTGCTGTTTATCTATAACTGTTAAAGCACTTTTACAGTTGTGGGGAATATGCTTACTAAAGGGTGAGGAGGAATATCACATGCTTGTTTATGCTGTCATGTGCTCTGCTGCCAGTGTTGAAGTGATGCAGAAATGACTTCCTTATTCCCTGTAACTGGGATCTAAGAATAAAGAAACAGTTTTAGTACCATGGCGTTGAGGTAGAGCCATAAATCTTTGCACATCTCCATTTTGACAAAAATTGAGCCAAAGTGGGTTTTTTTTAAAAAAAAAAAAATGTAAATCGGCAAGTTTTTCTGTGCTTGGCATGTCTTACTCTTGACTAGAGGTGAGGAATGCCCCTGGGCCTAGAGATTTTTTGTCGGGGTGTCTCAGGATTCATTCAGATGGCCTGTTTGCTAGCAGATGGCTTGTGGGAGGGTTTCAAAGTTTAGTTTAATCTACATTGTTTATTTGGGTTCCATTTCTTCTTTCCCTTTCTTTTTGTGCATAATTTAGAAAGTTTGTTCAATCATTTGGAACAGTAAGCATCGCCCTTTTCAGACTCAAGACTCCCCTTTAGTTCCAGTCTGTAAGAATGGAATGCCCCACTTATTAGAAACCACATTTATACAGTACATCTCCACCCTTATTTTTTCACTCTTTTTCTCACTGTTTGCCTTTGTCTCTGCTTCCTGATTTGCCTTCTCCACCTCACTCATAGAGTGCCAGCTTATGCATATCTACTTGGATATGAGTTTCACTAAATTCAGTGGGGTTTATTTTCTGGAGAGTATAAGGTTGTAGTGTAAACAGAGAGAGCGAGCAATGTGCAATTTCATTTGCTTATATTTTTACAAGATGAGTCAGAGCACATGCTATGCACACCTATTCAGAAGTAAATCCCATTCTTCTGAACAAGTTTGATCCCAGTTAAGTGGCTTGAAAGTTGGAACTAGGTAGCCTGTGATTTTCTACTCACCATTTTATTTATTACTTGCAGTACTTATTCATTTACCTGGGAGTTGGCCCCATTGAATGCAATTGGATTGGTCAACACCTCCCACTACAGTATGGAGTAAAACTCACCTCCCATTCCATCCACAGACCACCCCATCTGAAACTCCGTTTCCATTTGCAGCCCATATTGACTATTGTTTTAAATAACAGTGGAAATCGTATGTATGTATGTATGTATGTATGTATGTATGTATGTATGTATGTATGTATGTAGTGCGTGCGTGCGTGTGTGCATGCATGTGTGTGTCCATGTGTGCTTGCTTGCTTGCTTGCTTGCTTGCTTGCTTGCTTGTTTGTTTGTTTGTTTGTTTGTTTGTTTGTTTGTTTGTTTGTTTGTTTGTTTGTTATACCACCTTATTAGTGCCAGAACAATATTCTGGGCAGTTTAACAAATAAATACTAGTAGAAGTATTACTAGTAGTAATCCCTACTAGTAGTAAGTGGAGAGCATCCGAGACTCTAATGCCCAACTCGCCTCTGCAGATGAATGCTGAGCAAACCAGACCCTGGAAGAACCGAAGCACAGTTGAAGAGTTCATCTTGTTGGGATACCAAGAACACAGTATTTTCCTCTTTCTTACCTTTCTGGGCATCTATTTGGCTATTTTGTTGGGCAACGGACTGATTGTGGTGGTGACAACATGGGACTCTACCTTGCACACCCCCATGTACTTTTTTCTGCGCAGTCTCTCAGGACTGGAGATGTGTTACACCTCAGTCACCCTTCCTAAGATGATGGCTAACCTGCTCTCAGGGGACCTCTCCATCTCCTTCCCAGCCTGTGCTGCACAGATGTTCTTCATCCTCTTTCTAGGTGGCACAGAATGCTTCCTGTTGGCAGCCATGGCTTATGACCGCTATCTCGCCATCTGCCTTCCTCTCCAGTACATGAGACTCATGAGCCGTAAGGTGAGCGTAGGGCTGGTGGCCGGCTCCTTTGCCATCAGCCTCCCTATGCAACTGCTACAAGTTGGGCTGATCTTCTCCTTGCCTTTCTGTGGACCCAAGATTGACCACTTCTTCTGTGACATCCCAGCAGTACTCAGCTTGGCATGTGCTGACCTATATGCCAATGAGGTGGCTGTGTATACAGAAAACATCCTTTTTGTTATCGTGCCCTTTGTGCTTATCTTGGCTTCTTATGCATACATCACCCGAACCATTCTGCGCATGCCAGCAGGCACTGGCCAGCAGAAGGCCTTTTCCACCTGTTCATCCCACCTCACTGTGGTCAGTCTCTTCTATGGATCGGGGATGCTTGTTTATCTGCATCCAAAAACCCCTGACTCTGTGAAGTCTGACAAAGTCCTCTCCCTGCTATACACAGTTATTATTCCTCTGTGCAACCCATTTATCTATACTCTGAGGAACAGGGAAGTGAAATCCAGCCTTAGTAGATTGATGAGCAGGAAGAAATGCTCTGAGGTAAGCACAGGATGAGATGAGTCCACCAAGCAATTTCAATCCAGGTTTCCTTTGTCCTCCTCTTCCTCTGACCAAAAAAAAAAGCCATTGAATGTTTGAGAGATCTCAAAAGAGGTGCTCCATATGGAAATATTGGCAGGACCAATAAGGAGTCACCTAATAAATGAAAAGTTTCCCACCCATCACCCTGATTACATTGTTGTCCACAATGGTTTCCACCATGGTTTGAATTTGTATTTGCAGATGTGCTTTGAAGTCCTAAAACCGTGCCATCCTTTTCCCTTATTTTTTTTTTTCAGTCTTTAAACTAGCTTTTGAACATAAGAGTAAAAGCAGAATATTTTACTGATGTTTCAGGGATGTCTCTCATTTTCTCCTAACACTTTAAACCTCTACTCTATGGCTCTGAAAAAAATGATACTAGTGTCACGTTCTCTCGGGTTTTGCACTGAGGGATTCAGAACTTAAACGTCTCAGTTATTGTGCTGATATGTGGCTATTTGAAGATGGAGATTTGGGAAGCTCATTGAGAGCTGTGCCATCACCCATTAACTAAACACACTGAAATGTAGTAGCCTGCTCATTTCTTGCACAACAATTGTGCATATTAGTGACTGAATGTTTTGCTTCTGTTGAATCAACAACATAGCATTACTATTGTGCTATTACCTTTGTGGAGGGGAGCCCAGATTTGCTCCCTGTTCAAATTCTTCAGTTAAATTCTGTAAACACACATACCAATTATATATTTATACAAAAAAAAACCCAACCTATCTCATGGACCGTGTCTCCCTTTATGAGCCTGCCTAGGTGTTATCATCATCAGGAGAGGCCTTTCTCTCAGTCCTACCACCTTCGCAAATGTGTTTGGTGGGGACACAGGAGAAAACGTTCTCTGTCACTTTACCCAGACTCTGGAACTCCCTCCCACAGAAAACCAGGCTGTGGGTTTTAAATGGAGCATTGCTTTGAATGTGTTTTTGGTGTTGATTTTGTTTACCATTTTTAATGTGGTTTTTTGTTTGATTCTTCTTTAATATTTGTATACTTAATGTTTTAATTTTTTTTTAAATGTTGTCTTTTAATGGTGCAAGACTCCTTGGGTCCTTTTTTAAGGAGAAAGGCAGGGTAAACATGTTTCAGATAGACCAATACATTATACAAGCATTTTTTAAAAAAAATGCAGTTCCCACTTGTTTGGTAGTAATTATGTAATATTTTTGCATATTGTTGTTGTTTAGTCGTTAAGTCGTGTCTGACTCTTCGTGACCCCATGGACCAGAGCACGCCAGGCCCTCCTGTCTTCCACTTCCATTTTTGCATATACTCGATAGTAAAGGTGGAGTGAGTTACAAGTGGGTCCCAAAAAATTGAGTACCTTTGCACCAGCTTTCCCAAGCAAAAGCAAGTCTTTCTCAACATGTGTTGAATCATTCTGAGCACTAGAGGGTGCTGTAAAGCAGTTGAACGAAAAGAGCCACTGCCCTCCTCCCTCTGCAACAGGGAACAGGGAGTTAACAAGTCACTGTTGAGTTTTCAGGTTGAGGAATCCTTTCATAGCGTTCCTTCTGGGCTGCACAAAATCCACAAAAGGCCAGTTCCTTTATTGGAACCAAATAAGAAAACAAGAGTGTGCGAGCTTCTGAGTCCTCTCTAGACATCTTCAGCAGGCAAGTGGGGTGGGCGCAGAGGGCAGTACGGAAATTTCCAAATTTGGCTAAGTGTTTTCACCGTGAGCTCTGGAGACTGCAGTCCTGGAATGGGTGTGCCAATTTCAGATTACATTTAACACTGCATGCTGGGATAGAGACAGAACGGTGGGGTTCACCCATCTCTGAAAAGACAAGGCTGGCAGTAACTTGCATGTCTGGGTGAAGTGGTCTCTCCAGGATACCTGAAAAACCAGCCCTCCTGTACGGTATCCAGCAAGCTAGTGAAAGGGTTAATTGTATTTGTTTTGGGTTTTTTTTAAAAAAAATTATTATTAAGTGTTTGTTATGCTTGTTATGGGGTAGTATAGAAATGGATTGTTGTGTTTTTGTATGTGTATATGTGTTTTTCTGTGTCCATTTCTATTCCACTCCATAACAAACACTATATAATAAATACAGAAAACCACAATAATCCTTTTCTATATGACCCCACATAGATAGATAGATAGATAGATAGATAGATAGATAGATAGATAGATAGATAGATAGATAGATAGATAGATAGATAGATAGATAGATAGATAGATAGATAGGCAGGCAGGCAGGCAGGCAGGCAGGCAGGCAGGCAAAAAACAGATGAAGGGCATTGGAGGGTGATATATTCCCCACTCACAGATTACACCCTGGATAAATTTAGAATAATAATCTCAGAACCACAGAGCTGAAAGGGAACCTATGAATCATTGAAATCAATCCAACCCCTATTATCTCTTACCTTGCTCAGTTTACAATGATTCTCTTTTCCCTGTCATGATCTAAAGCAAACTACCTCACACGTGGACACAGTCATTCATAATCATTCATTCATTCATTCATTCATTCATTAAACATACCTCCCACCTTTCCTCTAACACAGTTAGTAGCTCTCCATCTCCCCGCTCTTATCTTCACAACAACCTTGTGAAGTCGTTCAGGCTGAAACAAAAGTAACTGACCTGAACCTGGCTATTCACAAGTTCAAACTCAGCACTAACCCCTGAACTACGCTTTGCTGTAATTGTTTCCTTTTCAATGAATTCTTCTTGGTCCCGTCCATGAGCTGAGAAGTATCCTCCTTCCTTCAACATTTTAGATGGTGGAGTCTTAAGAAGTTGCACTCCTGGGGTCCCTTCCTTTAACTTCAAAAGGTAGAGGGGATGTCAATTATAAGATCAGGAAGTTCAGTATATTTCTCACTATACAAGTTGAATGGGTAAACAAACAACCATAAAGTGCTTTGTAGCCTATCTGTTTCAGAATACTTTGGCCATTGCTCTTTGTTTCTCCCCTATGGCCATACCTTTCAGTAAACAATCTGCCTTAAAATTTGGTTTTTAGAGTTTTTCTCTACAAGAACCTACATATCACCTGAATTCAAGAGGTAGTCTCAACTAGAGTAAACACACTGAATGATTAGTCAACAAATGTAAATTCCACACATTCAGTAGATTTGCTGTAATTGAGACTACCTGCAAGATTTAGATTTGAGTGTCTCCAAGCCTCGAATTGCAAATGAAACTCCAGTTTAAGTGCTGGATGTTTAGCAGGGAAACTCCCTTCACCTCAAGAAACATCAAAGCTGCTTTGAAGTGGAGGCAACCTTTCCTTGGCTAGGGGAATGCTGGTGCTACAGACATGCCGCCCTCCCGTCTTTACAACAATGTCTGCAGGGGGGGAAGCCTGATTGAATCCTCCTGACATGAAAAAGTTGAAGTCTCTACGTAGTTAGTTATGTGCCGTCAAATTGGAACTGACTTACGATACGATGCGATATACCTTTATTGGCATTATACAAATACACAGGGGGAAGAGACACAATCAACACCAATGAGGAAGTACAAAATCATGAAAAACAAAAATATTACCCGGAGAATGGGGCAAAGAGGAGTTCAACATTATAAGGCATCAGTTAGGTTCAAAATTTCGGTTAAGTAGTTTGCCACCGCCTCAGTGAGGGGAGCACAGCGATCACTCAGGAAGATAGGGAGAAGATCAGGAAAGTAATCCGAAAAGGGGATCAGCCAGTGGTCTAAAAAAACTTTCCGAAGGGAATAGTGTGCTGGGCATCTAAATAGAATATGGTCTAAGGTGTCAGGCAGCAAGTGGCAGAAAAGGCAGAGTCTTTTATCTTTAGGGGTTTTGGAAAAACGGCCAAAATGCATGGCCGACGGGAATATGTTAAACCGAGCTAGCATGAAAGCTCTCCGCCGTGTAGGATTAGTCAATAAATTGAAATAATTTAAAGAATATTCTAAAACAGGGGATAAACCGAAAAATTTTGGAGAACATGTGGGATTAAGGAGGTCACTAAGATGTTCAAACTCCCACTGATATAGCTTGGCTTTGATATGAGAATGAGCGAGAGATAATTCCAATTCGAAGAGTGATTCTATTGGGCAATCAATGGATAACAGTTTAGAGTGGATAAGTTGAGTCCATTTGGGGGAGTAAGAATCTCTTAGCAGAGCATAAAGTAACGAATCCGGGGGACTGGTTAGAAACAAACGAAGCCAATATTTAAAAGTGAGAGACCAAGCCAGGGTTGAGGGGAGATGGGTCCCTAATTCGAGTAGGATAGAGGCTAGTCGAATGGATTTTGGAAGGCCAAGGATCTTCCTAAAGAAAGAAGTTGCTAAGTGGTCAAGGTCAGAGTGGACCGATGCGATCCACACAGGAACTCCATATAATAATTGCGAGATAATTTTGGTTTGGAATATATGGAGAGCAGCTGGGACGAATTGATTACCGGCAGAGAAGTGGAACTTGGCAATTGAAGTCTCTACGTAGTTAGTTAGTTATGTGCCGTCAAATTGGAACTGACTTATAGTGACCCTAATAGGGTTTTCAAAGTAAGTGGGATATTTAAGAACTGGTCTTACCACTTACCACTCCCCCAGTGAGTTTCCATGGCCAAGTGGGGATTCAAACCCAGGGTCCTAGTCTATCACTCTATCCACTCCACCACACTGGGTTCACAAAAAAACAGTTTTGCAGCAAATACACTGAAACAATTCAAATCAGCCTTGTACATCATACAGACAGTAAAAATACTTTGGATTCATCTGTTTCATAAGTGGAGCAAATCCTGCGGCATTTGACCATGTAGTCACACTCTTTGTTTAGAAACCCTGTGACTGAGTCAAGAAGAAGAAGAAGAAGGCAAACTCCTAGAAGTAATAAGTGTCGGGAAGAAAAGAACATGGAGAAAACGCAAGCAGAAAAGAGGTTGCAGGGCCGGATTATGAGTGAGGCTAGGCAGAAATTCTCACAAGCCTGCATTACCAAGTCTTTTTGTTTCAAATGTTAGATCTCTACCCAACAAGATTGAGGAGTTGGAACTTACTATCTCCCTGCAGAAAAATATTCGGGACTGTTGTGTTATGATCTTTATAGAGACGTGGCTTGACTCTTCCATCCCAGGGGAGGTAATAGAACTACAAGGACGCAGAGTACATCGAGCAGACAGGACTATTGAATCTGGGAAGAGCAGAGGTGGAGGGGTTTGTGTTTACACAAACAATAACTGGAGCACGGATGTTAAAATAATGGATATTCACTGTTCTCCTGATTTGGAGTATTTGGCAGTGAAATGCCGCCCCTTTTACCTGCCTCATGAGTTTAATGTTGTTATAATAACTGCAATATATATACCTCCTGATGCTAACATAACCACAGCTATGAGTTGTTTGTTAACTGCTATCAGCAAACAGCAGCAGGCCTACCCAGATGGAGTGCTGGTGGTAGCAGGTGATTTCAATCTAGCCAATTTAAAGACTGTCCTCCCTAAGTTTTATCAGTATGTAGACCAGGGGTCTCAAACATGCGGCCCGGAGGCCATTTGTGGCCCGCCGGACGATAGTTTGTGGCCCCCGCCTTGCCTCCCCCCCCCGAAGCACCCACGCGTCCTCTGCTGTCAAGTCGCTCCTGGCCCGTCCTCGAAGAGCACCTCCAAGCCGCCAACAGCAGCTGCCGCCGCCGCCTCTTCCAGGGAAGTGGCTCTCTTTCTCTCTCGGCACCCCCAGCACCAGCCCGGCCAGCAGCCGCCTCAGCACCCGGCGGTGCTTCCTCCTCCTCCTCCTCCTCTTCGTCCTGCTTCAGCCGCCTCGGCTCTGGAGGCTGCCTGGGCTCGCCTCGCAAAGTTTGCTCCTCTGTCGTGGTGGGGGTAGCTGCTGCTGCTGAGTGCGCCTTTTTTTGAGGGGGGCCCTCAGAGGAAGGTTGCCGGACCTCCGTGTGTGTGTGTGTTTGTGTGTGTGTTTGTTTGTTTGTGTGCATGCGCGTGCACGCACCTGTGGGGGGGGCCCGCCCCGTTCTGTTTAATTTCGCGGGTACCGGTGGGGGCTTTTCTCCTTTGACAAGGTGAATTCTGTGAGGGTTTTTTTTTTTTAATTTTATGTTGTGCCCTCCTCCCCCCCGGCTAAGCGGTCGCCGGTGCTCCCTCCCTTCTCCGCTTCTTTGTCCTGCTGCTGCTGCTGCTGGTGGTGGTGAAGAAGGAGCCGGAGGGGGTCGTGGCCGGGCAACGAGGGCTTGCACGCCCCTCCTCCTCCTCCTCCTCGGCGCCCCAGCTGGGCTAAGGAAACTCCCGCGCGGCTTCCTCGGGCTCTTGCTCTGCTTGGCGGAAAATCTGATGCGGCCCAGCCTCACTCAGACTCTGCCTCCAGCGGCCCCCGGGTAAATTGAGTTTGAGACCCCTGATGTAGACTGTCCCACTAGAGGGAAAAATACCTTGGATCAGGTATATAGTAACATCATGCATGGATATAAGACGAAGCCATTGCCTAGTTTGGGACAGTCAGATCATATATCTCTGTTTTTGACAGACCTCTTGTTAACAGAATCAGACCATCAACTAGAGAAATACAAGTGTGGCCAGTGGGTGCATCTGAGCAACTTCAAGATTGCTTTAGGAGCACTGAATGGGCACTGTTTGAGGAGGACAATGTTGATCCTTATACCTCGACAGTACTGTTTTATATCAAAAGCTGTATCGATGTTGTTACTAGCACCAGACAAGTACGAGTGTTTTCTAATAACAAGCCTTGGCTAAATAGAGAAGTGCGCCTTTTACTAAAAGCCAGAAATGCTGCTTTTCATTCTGGTGATGTGCTACACCAGGGCTAAATTGAAAAAGGGTATTAGGGATGCCAAATCTATGTACAGTCGGAGGATTGAGCAACATCTTGAGAGCTCTGACACTCGTCGGGTATGGCATGGCCTGCAACAAATCATGGGGCAGAGTAACAAAAACAGTCTGTTTAGCAGCAGTGATTTTTTTGGCTGAGCAGTTAAATCAATTTTTCAGCCGTTTTGAGGTGGAAACAGGAACAACCATTATTCCAGCACCTACTATCTATAGAACATCACTAGAATCTACCATTGACAGACAACCACTACTACTGCAGATTTCAGATGTGAGACGCGCTTCCAGAATATTAACGTTTGAAAAGCAGCTGGACCAGATGGAATCATGGGACGAGTTGTTAGGGGCTGTGCTGCAGAATTATCTGGAGTTTTTACGGATATTTTCAATCTATCCTTGTTACAATGTTCTGTCCCCACTTGCCTGAAGACATCTATTATAGTGCCAGTCCCCAAGCAGTCAGCTGTGGTATCTCTCAATGATCATAGACCAGTAGCTTTAACATCTGTTATTATGAAATGTTTTGAGAGATTGGTGCTGGATTACATTAAGGCTAATCTTCCACCTTCTTTGGACCCATGGCAATTTGCATACAGGAGAAATAGATCTACTGATGATGCTATGTCCATTGTTCTCCATACTGTATTGAGTCATTTAGAACAACATGGAACGTATGCGAGGCTGTTGTTTGTGGATTATAGCTCTGCTTTTAATACCATTCTACCCAATAGGTTGTTTTTTAAAATGATCAACCTGGGATTACCTCAGAAGATCTGTATGTGGGTAAAGGACTTTCTGACAGATAGGCCACAGTCAGTAAGGATGGGATCTCACCATTCTTCTACCTTGGTACTAAGTACAGGAGCTCCCCAGGGCTGTGTACTAAGTCCCTTCCTCTATTCCCTGTACACACATGATTGCACCCCACTGTATAACACCAACGCAATTATTAAATTTGCGGACGATACGACAGTGTTGGGGCTCATAAATAAGAACAATGAGTCTGCTTATAGAATGGAAGTACAAGGGTTGATACTGTGGTGTAAAGAAAATAATCTTACACTTAACATCAAAAACACTAAAGAACTCATAATTGATTTTAGGAGGAAGAGAAATGTACATTTACCACTGTACATAAATGGCGAGGAAGTGGAGAGGGTTGGTAGTTTTAAATTTCTGGGCACTTACATCTCAGAGGACCTCTCATGGACTATAAATGCCAACATGCTAGTGAAGAAGGCACAGAAGAGGCTGTATTTCCTGAGAATGCTCAGGAAGTTAAATTTATCTCAGCATTTACTTCTGTCCTATTATCATAGCACCATTGAGAGTGTCCTAACGTATGGCATTCTTGTATGGTTTGGGAGCAGCTCTGTAGCGGACAAAAAAGCTCTACAGAGAACAATTAAAATTGCCCAGAATATCATTGGGCTCCAGCTATCAACCCTGGATGACATCTTCACATCCTGCTGTCTGAGGAAGTCACACAACATCCTTAGAAACTTTTCCCATCCTGCTCACAACTTTTTTGAACTGTTGCCGTCTGGCGGAAGATATAGAACAATTAAGACTCAGACCACACGTTTTCTGAATAGTTTTTATCCCAGAGCTATAATTGCACTTAATAATGAACTTAAAGACCACCAGCAGTGAACAGTTGGACAGTGTTATTTAGCCTGCGGTGCAGATGTTTGTGTTCTTAGTGGGGGATGTTTAGTGGGTGGGGAGTGTTTGGGGATTTTTTATGTGTGTGCATGTGGGTCTGGTCTCTGGGTGTCTGTGTGAATTTCATTGTATGTGTATACTATGTATATACTTACAATGACAATAAATTTATTTGAACTGTGAATATATCTGTGAAGATTCTCAGTCATCCAGGTGAGGTGATCTGGAAGCTGAGTCATGGCAACTGGACTTCTTTCTTATCAGGTTGAAACGTTTCGCCACTCAGTAGCTTCTTCAGTCTGAGGAGAGTTGGTCATGATGACTCAACTTCCAGACAATAAGTGGAATGTATCATTGATGATGGCCAGCTGTGCTTATTTGTTAGTCATAAAGGCCTTGTTTCCTTTTTTAATGGCTATGATGACAAGGAAAAAAATACATTGAGCTAAATTCAGTGTTTTGCAAACAGAACTTTAGGGACTTTCTGCCCTTCCCATTCCCCCTGCAGCTCTCTGTATAGCCCAACAACTATGTCTGGTAGGGTTTGCAGTCTTCCAGAGCTGCTTTTGGCATCACCTGACATGGGGGAGAGATGGATTCTTCTGTTCCAGCACCAGATATCTACAACCGGATCCTGTCCATAGTTTTCTTCTTTTTCAAAACATTTATTTCATTATAAAAATACTTAGCTTGCATTTCAGTTGAAATTAAATTACTAGAGTACCTATCATCGTTACCAAGATAAACCCATAGCAGGTTGTGTCCTTAAGTACAGGCATAAGAGAGAAAATTGAACAACCATCTGTCAGATCTGCTTTGACTTGGATTCCTGCATTGAGCAGGGAGTTGGACTCAATGGCCTTATAGGCCCCTTCCAATTCAATTATTCTATTATTCTATACGTTCCATCATATCAAATGGATGTGTAAGTCCATGTGTGTGTTTACAGGCATCACTAGAATTTAGGAGGGATTTAATACTATGCAATAAGTGTGATATGGAACTTTCATTTTAATATTGCTTTTAGCCAGTTTCAGATCAGTCACGCTAAAGGGCCCAAGTGGGTAAAGCACCCACAAGAAGGAGCAAAACCAAGAGGCTGCTAGAATTTGCATTTGAAAGACAGGTGTTGCCACTAGAGTCTGTATTCTTCACAATGGTGTGCTGAATCCAATCCATGTAGGAGGAGACTCGGGTATAGACTCCAGGTCGGTTCGGCTCCGAACAGCTCAACCCAAAGCTGACCACTCCAGCCAGAAACCAAGTGTCATTTTTTTTGCAGGCTAGAGGTCCCCCAGAGTCACCCTTTAAAACAAAAGAAAGAGGGGAGGGGAGGAGAAAAACATCCAAAACACAGACCATTAGAGTTATGAAAATTGAACAGATAAAATACACTATACGTTTATCAAGTGTGAACTGATGGTATGAATGCAATATTTACCATTCCCTAAATTGAGTTCTATCCCCCCCAAAAATTAATTAGTTCAAAGGCCCTGCCATACACAGAATAAGAAAATATTAGTAGCAGTAGTAATAGAAGTTGTTTTCTTTAGCAGATGTTGTTGTTATGTGCTGTCAAGACACCCTCAACCTATGGCGGTCCCATGAATGAGTGATCTCCTAAATGTCCTCTCCATCGCAGCCGTGCTCCACTCTTGCAAATTCAAACCTGAGACGGATTGACTTCCTTTAGGGAGTCAATCCATCTCATATTTGTTCTCTGTCTTTTCCTGCTGCCTTCTGCCTTTGCCAGCATCCTCATCTTTTCCAGAGAATCCTGCTTTCTCATGAAGTGTCCAAAGCAGGACAGCCTCGGTTTCAATAGTTCCACCTCCAGAGATAGTTCAGGCTTGGTTTGATCTGGAACCCATTCGTTCAAATGTTAGTAGGTGACAATGTGTAGATATTGCTTTAAGAGCAGCCTTCTCCAACCTGATATCCTCCAGAGGCGTTGTACTACATCTCCCATCGCCTCCAGACAGCCTGGTCATTGGCAGTGGGAGTTGTAATCAAACCCATCTTGAGGGCATCAGGTGACAAAAGCTTTGCATGCTGTTGAATAGACATGGCCGATTCATATTCGTATCCCTGGAATATGAATAGTGGCACCACAGGTGCCACGGAGGCCCATTCCCTCCCCCCAGAACCGGCCAGGCCACTCACCTGCGCAGTGCCAGGGTCCTTCATCATCATCATCGTGCCAACCCGAGAAGGAGCCCAGCCAGCACTTCCTCACCTCCCCGCGCAGCCGACCACTCATCAGCTGAGTGGGGAGACTCCCCGTCCCGCCTCCTTTCCGTAGTAGTCAACTGCACGGGGAGGCGGGGAAGTGCCAGCTGGGCTCATTCCCGGATTGGCGTGGCAATGATGACAAAGGACCCCTGCGCTGCGCGACGACTGGTGAGTGGACTGGCTAGTTCTGGGAGGAGGCAATGGGCCTCCATGGCACCTCTGGTGTCACTATTCATATTCATATCCCCAAGGATAGAAAATACAAATAGCCCATGTCTACTTTTGAATGTTGAAAAAGGCTTCCTTGGCAGCTTCTGTTGTGGGAGGAAAGTTGGGTAGATTTTCTAAAGACTAATTTCTAATATGTTTATTAATCGTGTGTTCTGAACCAATATTGTGATCACTTAAATGATCATTATTTTTGCTTATCCTGTCTCTTTGACCAGGATACAATTATGTGTTTTTCACAGTCCACCCAAAAATACATACATCCTGTATATATTCCTCATTGCTGATTGACTACTCTACCATTCTTACCTGGCAGGAGTCCTTCTTTCCTTCTGGAAATCCAGCACAGATCATGTCCTCATAAATCAGCCTGTAGCCTTTGGGTACAGTGTCAGTCTCACTGTCAGAATAGGAGTCATTGTGATACATTCGGTCACACTCATCTACACCTATGATCGGCACCTCCAGCTCCTGTAGGGTTCTAGTGAGGAAGGGAGCTGGTGAAAGAAAAAGGAGGCGATTATTACAGGATGTAATAATAGGTTGGCTATGTCCCACTGCTCTCCTTAGCAATCTCAATATTAGCAATGCTGCTAACTTTTGCAACTATCTGGCTCGGAACGAAAATTTCCCTAGCTCATAACTAGAGATGGGTACGAACCGCCAATTCGGCAATTTGCTGTGGTTTCTTTACTGGCCTGACAGGTGTTCTTTGATCCCAGCCAGACTAAATATCTAGTCCCAAGCACCACTTTCTTATTAATAAGGAATTACTCCAATTCCCTATCGGTTCTCTATCTTCTTTCACAGATATCGTTTCCAACTATGCTTGGGCTTCCTGTTCTCCTTCCCCTTCTCCTGCAGCAACACAATACCCTTTTACCTGAACCCATGAAGCAACACTGCTTTCCACAAACACACAGCTGAAAGAAGAAAGCCCCAAGTTCTTTCTTACCATCTGGGTAGAGGTTGCCCCACCCTGTGACCCAACACGACTTCCCAGCAGGGAAGGGTTCTGGATTTGAAATATTGGGTAGGCAGACGGGCAAAATGGTTCGGGAGAAATTGACCGGCTCCTTCAGCTGAACCAGTGCAATGTCGCCACTGAGTCCATCTCCAGCGTAATGTGGGTACACGATAATCCGGCTGATGGCAGAGGAGATCATGGTCTTTGCAGGTCTGGGAAGCTCGTATTCTCCCAGGTGCACTCGGTACAGAAATGGATTCAGTGGCCTATGGAAGTTAAGGAAGAATCAGGGCCTTCTACAATGAGAAAGGTCTGAGTTCAAATCTTTTCCCTGCTCTGATGTTCACCAAGAAACCTTTGGAAAGATGACTTCTCAAATTAACCAATCTCAAAGGTGATGATGAGACCAGGATGGATTATGCCAACTACCTAATCCCAGCCAAATTGATTCAGGTTGTGCTAATTTCAGTGAGGATTAAGACACATTTAGAAATGAAATGTTGTGATAATTCAGTGGCGATTGAGCCATTAAACACTTTCAATAATTTTATCAATTTATTCTATTAATAATTATTCTATTCACAATTTGAATTCAGTATGATTCATAATTGAGTTTACAACTGACGTCTCTTTTTTTTCGGATAATCTGCAGCATTTATATGTTCTTCTAGTCTGCAGTAGAGATGGGGATGAAGCACCAAAATGGGGCTTGGTCTTGGTTCATGGGTCGTCAAACTTGATGACCCACAAACCATGCCACCCAGTGACCCAACGAACAACGAATCAATTCGTCGTTCGTCGGGTCTTTTTTTTTTTTACCCCGTGGGGCTATCGGGGGGGGGGAAGAGCCCCGGCCCCCTACCAAAGGCAGCCAGGCTGGGGGATCCCTTTAATCCATTTTCCCCTCCTCTTGCCAAGAGGAGGGAAAGCAGGAACCAAAGCCATCCCACAGCCACGGGCTGGGGAATCCCTTTGATCCCTCTTTGATCCCTTCCCTCCTCTTCTTATGCCATGCGGGCATAGGAAGAGGAGGAAAGGGGAACCAAGCCATCCTCCAGCCCTGGGGGTAAGATTCCCGATAGGGAATGAAGGGACGAATATAAAAGGGTTATATTTGTTGCTTTGTATTCGTTGGCAGTCTCTGGACCCCAAGAATATGAAGGTACGAATATCTGATGAATCAGGCATATTTTACGAATATCCTGATTTATTTTTATATTCGTCCCCGTGTCTAGTCTGCAGCCCTATACACAGTTTAGTACATTGCACCACATCAGATAATATGTAGGGCTATTTAAACACAAACCAAGGAAAAGATTCAGCTCCCAGCTGAATAGAGGTAACTATATTTCTAGTGAGACATCATAACAATAATTTGCATGTATATCACCCTTCACTGGGAAAGTTATTGAGACAGGTTATCCACATAATTATCCCAAATACCAATTGTTCTCCAATTAGAGACCCCTATTTCAAGTCCACAAAATTTATGTCTGGTAACTGCCTTCAGATGTATGCTATTTTCATATCAGTAACATAGAGTTCATCTGTTGCTGAATTGCCCCTTGAATTATTCTGAATTGCCCCCTGATGCTGTTTTATAGCACTACCAGCAGTTTCAGGTGAGGCTGCTGCCCTCATTTGGTCACTGAATTTTACAAGGGCTTCAGAAGGCACTGATGTCAACCTGCAGCCCTTCCTTGTTTTCTCCTCCTTCTGCCATTTTGCTTCCTTCAGATATTTCAGGGAGAAAAAATATATATACAGCTGCATAGTATCTTCTGCTGGCCTGATAAACCCTCCATCTGGAAACACTCTTAGTGATGTACTAGGATGAAAATCACACTGAAAAGATTGTGACCCTCTTAGATGGCACTTCCTCAGCATGATCTTTCTACTCACCCATCAAAGCAATGAGCAGCTGTCAACACCCACTGGGATGAGATGAGGCTCCCACCACACACATGTAACCTGTTTTCTCGGATGCTGACTTGCCAGGGCCATTCCCCTTCTTCAGCCTTTTGGCCTCCAACGATCCGAGGGGAGTGCACTTTAGGTCGACCACAGGCTGCACACAAATGAGGAAAGGAGCTCAGAGAGGGCCCAAAGGCAGGGGTAGGGTGGCCAAATTCACCAACTCCATATGTGTTCATCGCCATTCCAGAGCAGATGCAAGCCACACAAGCACAGCATTCAACTATCCATCCGCATGTGCACATGTGCGCAAATACGTGTGTGTGTGTGTGTGTACACGTAACTCACTGAGCTATCCAGCCCGCAACTTATATGTAGGGCTGGATAGCTCAGTGAGTTACATATCTGACTGTGAAGCCAGAGGTTGGGAGTTCAATTCCTCACTATGAATAGAACCAGCCTGTGTGGCCTTGGGCAAGCTGCACAGCCACAAGGCACACCTAGAAGGAGGGAATGGCAAGGATTTTCTACCTTTCTGCCTAGAAAACCCTGAAAAAAGCTGCCATAGGTCAGAATTGACTTGACGGCACTTTATTATTAATACTGTATAAATATAGAGACAAGGATATGCTTGTATCTCTCTCTTCAAAGCATTGATAAACAGCCACCAGAGTCCCCTTTGCACTCTGTTACAGTGAGAAGAAAACAAAGAAGAGAAGTAGCTGTTTTTGTTTTGTAGGAATGCAAATATCCAGGCATGAGAGATGAGCACAGAAGCCTTGATTTCCAGATGAATGATCAGACAGACAGATACTACATTTTTCCTCTATCTGTCTGTCTCAAAATATATTCAGTACAACAGACCTAAAATTTAGACTGATATTTTCAGTTCAAATCTTCACAGTTTTTTGTACTGAAGTACATCGACAGATATTAAAAGGACAGAAGGATAAACAGAGAAATGCAAGAAATGACGGTGCTTGGAGAAAGAGAAAAAAACTAAGCAAAGATATGTAAGAAAAAGGAATCTGTATGGGAAGGAAGGGATCATAAACAAGGAAAACTGGTTATGCAGACATAGAAATACGAAGTGGGCAGGTAGATTATATGCTGAACAAATGGGCATTCCATTATCAGGTTTATGATCAGAAACGAACCACTTTGTGGCTGTTGCTTCCGTGTATCCAATAGGAACCGCATAGACAGGTATGTTCAGTGTCTATTCAACAAAAACAGAATTATCTTCCAATGTGGGTTCGCCACAGTCAGAACCCAAGCATTTTCCAGAGATTACCAATAGTGTTGTTTGTGTGGCTGAGCCTTTCCTGTTTTCCATTCTCTTTACCACCAATGCTAACACCTACCAGTAATCTAAAACGTTTCACAGGGTGGGTTCAGAAATGCAATCAACTAAATCAAAGCAAGATCAAATTATGTCTAATACCTGGTTGTTGTGGGCAAAAAGAAAGAGAGAGAGAGAACTGTAGAAGGTATGTAGCTGTACGGGTGTGTTTCATACCACAATGGAGTGGTAGATGTGTAGGTGGATGTGTGTGAGTATAAATAATAGGGAGTACACAATGTGAAGTAAAAAGATAATTATAGGGGGGAAGCTGTTGGTATTTATGAGAAAAGGAAGAATACAAATTACCTCCATCCACAGGTAATTCAGGCTCTCAGGTACCTTCATTCAGAACATACCTTTCTAGCATCCTCTCTACATGGCAGATGAAGGTTGGGACCTCAGAGCCAGAAAATCAAATGGTGATGGGTGAGAAAACCCTTGCAGGACATGTTATGGCTGAAATCCTGTCTGGGGAGCTCTACCCCATAATGTCATCCATTGCAGAGATTTTTCAGAAATAAAGCATTTCCAAAATCCCCCTGAAATCTCAGGGCCCAATGCAATCCCCTTCATCAATCCCCTTTGAATACTAGGGAAAAACTCTTTAGTTTCCGAAAATCATCTACATTAGCAATGCTTCTGGAAATTGAAGACTTCTCCTCCATACCACGTTGGCTGGAGTTTCATGGCACAGTGGTTAAACTCCACTACTGTAGTCAAGACCCTGCTCACAAGCTGAGTTTGATCCCAGTGGGCTCAGGTAGCCACCGTGATGTTGACTCAGTCTTCCATCCTTCCTAGGTTGGTAAATTCGGTACCTGCATTATTCATAGCCTGAATAATTAAATTGTAAACCACCCAGAGAGTGCCTTAAACACTATGGAGTGGTATATAAGCAATAGGCTGCTTTGCTTTTTTCCATGACCAAAAGGATTAACGGGAGCCTCAGAACTTTGGGTGCGATTCAATGGAAGTTTTTTAATTTCCAAACAGTGTCAAGGCTGATGGTGTCCTTCAGTCTTATGCACTGTAGCTCCGTTAACAGGATTTTAGCCTGTCTTCTATCTGTGGCATGTAGTTCTTCCCTCCTGTCTCTAGACTCGTCCTGTGATGAACCACATGCCAGGTAGTCTGCCTGCGTTTTCTCTTAAATGAAGAGAGACATTTGATGATTTATTTCTTTAAAACCTTTCTACTCCACTTTTCTTCACAGGACGACCCCAAGACAGCTTGAAATGTTAAAAACAAACAATATAAAAATCTGGGGAAAGAGGGGAAATCTGGCAAAACTAATGATGAAGATCACTGTCCCCAGCCTCTTCTAGCTTGTAGAACCAAAGGTCATGTTGGGTGGGGGATGGATTCTTGGAATTATAGTCCAAAAAAGTAACTTTTCCAAACTCTGGGAGACAGAGTAGGGACTCCGATGGTTGGATATACAGGGATAGCCTGTCAGTGCTCAGCCCTTAGCACTACTAGTGTGTCTGGTGCTTTATAGACTGCATGAGAATAGGTCCCTGCCCCAGGGAGTTTACAATCCAAAATTTGACCCACGGGAAGCAATACGGGAAGCAAAGGAAATGACATAAAGTAAACATGGAAGGAATGTGTGATCATTTCAGCCACATGTGCTTAGGTGCAGGGCAAATGAATTTTCATCTTCCACCACCAGCCTTGAGCTTGTTCTCACATTATCAGGCCTAGACATTCTTTGCCAGGTGTATGGCTTCTTACCTGTTTGTGCAGGAGTATTTTCAGCACCTGAAGACAAAAAAAGTGGAATCAGAACAGCATACCGGGAATCTTGGGAAAGAGATAGCAGAAGTGGGGCGGCTCTTTGCTTATCTTGACTCAGGAAGGACCAGTCAAGTGTGTGCGTTTCAGAAAAACCCAGTCAGCAGTGAAATGCAACCGAGTCTCAAACATGGAAAGTTTTTGTGAAAACCACAAAGGAATGTCAAAAGGAGATTTCATGTCCGGGATTGTAATGAATCTACCTCTGGAGTGTGATAACCAGCAATGCCAACCGACCTAGCATTGCATTACAGTCATGGGAACAAAGAGAGAACTGAAAACTCCCATGAGGCCAACAGAGGTACAAACTGTTTCAGTCCAGTGGAGAAAATGCCAGAGGCTAATTGTACAATGCAAGAATATTCTGAAATGTTGCACATATAATGGCTGTGAAGAGTGAAACTAAAATTATCCCTCCCTCACTCTCTCTAACACACACACAGCCCTCCCCAAATTAGAATTGTTACATGCAGTGAGACCAGGTTCCTGTGCTTCTGCCAACTTCAGGGCAGTCAGAAATTAAACATATGCGAAGTTTCCTGTGATTCCTGCATGTTTTTAGCAAGAGAAAAGCTACATCTCCTCAACTCACTGGGGCAGTGGTTAAACTGCAGTAATGTAGTCAAGCCTCCACTTGTGACCTGAGTTTGATCTTCAGGGATTCAGGTAGCTGACTCAAGGCTGACTCAGTCTTCCATCCTTCCAAGGTTGGTTAAATGAGTACCCAGCTCGCTGGGGGACAAAGTGTTGTTTGCATAATTATGTTATAAATCACCCAAGACTGCTTTAGCACTATGGGGTGATATATAAGCTGAAACAACAACTACAGCTACAACTTTTGCCAACATGACCCTAGCAAGTAAAATGTTCCACTACTTGAGCATCTCCCCTGGCTGTCAGCTGATGAATAGATAGAGGAACTGTAGCAGAGAAATAACTAATTTACAGTCCCACACACAGAGAGAGAAACTGAACCCATGGCTCCCAGATCTCAAACCTACTTATTTGTCCAAATATCCTTCCTCCAGAGAATCAGCCCCGCCCCCATACCTTTTTTCTTATGGCCTATGTGAAAACTGGCTGGTAACACAGTAAATAATTCTAAAAAACAAAGCATACACATGACTTTTACTTTACTAATAACCTGATAAATGTCTTTGTTTTCTTTTTCTTCTCTTTTCCCCCCTAGATTATTACTCTCAAAATCCCCCCCCCCCGTCAATGGCTCTATTGGTTGTAGAACACAGGATGTTGTCATCTCAAAAAAGTAACTTCTCGGACTTAAAGTTTTGTCATACATTTTTGCCAGCATCAGCATCATAGCCAATGGCACCAGGGCCCCATTATGAAAATTGCAGGCCTAGCTAGACAGGGTTGCCTTAGCTCAGGAATTCTAAGGAAAATATGCATCACCTTCACCCTCACCGTATTAAAAAAAAATCACTAAGAAACCTCAGCTAGAGCCTTTTTAGCCTGAAAATCCAGGCCTGGATGAAACAAAGTCAGTCTCTGTCATCAGAAGAATGAAATTATGCCCAGAATCAAGTACAAATATTCTCAAGCATGATGCAGTGTTTCTGTGGACCACCTGGACGGTCCATCAAGGGTCTACAGATCACATTTTGAGAACTCCTGGTCTAGCTAACGTCCTCCTATCTCATTCCCTTCCCAGAAAATCTTGGTGTCCTGGGGACCACCTTCCAATGGCAGGAATTTTTGCCTCAGCTGGGAAAATCAAATGGTCTTCTCTCTCTCAGCCTTGGGTACAGGAGATGAAGGATTGCACCTCCATCACTAGAAGAGAGACACCAAAATAAATATTGGGACTTCATCTCCCAGAACCCTCCAAAAAGTAACCTTCCTCCCCAAGTTCTAAGACAAGTACACACACCTCACACATTTATATTGGTGTGCTCTTGGTCACTCACCTTGTAAAAACAAGAATAGCAGCACAATCTGAGAGCAGGAGAGACTCGGCATGGTCCAGGATGAACAGCCCAGCTCAGGGAAGGAGACAGGGGGATGTGCACTGGGATGCTAAGCCCAGAAACCCTTGGACAGGATTGGTGCACAGCACCCAAAAGAAATTTTAAAAAAGGAGCAGCCTCTTGGTGTCGCACAGTACCGGGGAGGTTGCCAAAAAGCTAAACCTGAGCTGTGAGGTATTGTCCTCCATACTCCACCCACCAGCTACCTGGTGAGGCCAGCTCAGCTGCCTACTCACCAGGAAGCCAAGCTATCCTATCCATTTCTGTCTCCACCTCCATCTCTGGGTGAGGAGAAGAGACTAGTGGTTTCAGAGAGACAGGCTAGAGGCAAGGTATGTATGCCGTTTGTGTGGAGTATTAAATTATAAAGGCAGATGAGGAAGAAGAAGACAAGGAGAGAGGAGAGTGGAGACCCATCATATGCAACCATGGGCTAGATGTAAATAATACAAGCTGAACACATGTTCCCCCTCCGCCCAAAAAAACACAACCCTGCTTGATGCTAGTGTCTCTAAAATACAGACATATGTACAAATAAGGGTGTAATACTGAATGAGAAGTGTTTGCCTGCCCAGTTGTGGCGTGTAAGCCTTTTCACTACAGTAAGACTAATCAGAGTCCAACCACGCTGATCGCTTGTGAAGTGTGTGTGTGTGTGTGTGAGAGAGAGAGAGAGAGAGAGAGAGAATGAGTACACATGTGTGAAAAGAAGAACAATAATAGGCTTGCCAGGTGCAAAAGCACAATCAAAATCACCCTCACTTTGCAGTTAAAAAAACCCAGAACATTTCACCTAGTAGCGTTTTTTTCCATTCAGGAGAGAAAGGAAGGTCACAGTCATTGAAATCCTCCCTTCAGGAACAATCGTGGTTACTTATTTATTCCCAGGAGAACCAGATACAATTCAAAGTACCAGCAATAGACCCTTTAAATGGTTTGTGACCGATCTATCCAAACAACCTGATTCCTAAAACAAACCTGTCCTTTTTTTATTCCAGTTGGTTCGGGGGGGGGGGGGTATTAAAAGGATTGTTTCTTAACGTGAACTGAGCTGGGAGGGGAAGGGATTTTCCACCTCCCCACAAGTGGTTTGCCTACTGCTCAACTCACCTTAAGAAAAATTTTGCCTGGCATTACAACCACTCTGCCATGAAACTTTAGGACAAAGCCGGGGGAAGATGGATTACCATCGAAAGCTAGCTCTCTACTTAAATTTTTCAATGTAAAGATAGAGCAGGAGGAAAGGTTGTTAAACTTAGTGATTGAAATGCTTTGAGTCATCTCCAGTGTGTTCAAGGTGGCCTCTCTAACTAAAGTGGAGAAGCGGCAAAGAGAAAATGACCTGAAAGGAGGAGGAAGAAGGAAATAAACCTGATAGTCCCACTAGATGTAAATCTGGAACAGCCATGAGAAGGGAACTCCCAACCCTATTGCCCCACTACCACTCTGAAAAAGGCACTTGCTACATAAGCTGGTGTATTATTCAAACCGGTTTGGTCAGCAGTTACAACTCAGAATTGAAGAAGAGCAGCACAGAACAGCGGCAAAGATGGATTTTATATTTGATTTGATTTACCTGTGCCTCTTGTATTGTGGACAAGAAGCTGCTGTTAGCACAAGATACAGAGAGACAGAACAGTTTCCTATAGTATAGGCAAACGTGTCAGAAAAGGATGCATTTTATCCCCTTATCTGTTCAATCTGTACGCAGAATATATCGTACAGAAATCCAGACGAGATTCAGATGAAGGAGGAGTGAAAATTGGTGGAAGAAACATAGAATCACAGAATACTGAAGTTCGAAGAAGCCTATAGGGCCATCAAGTCCAACTCCCTGCTCAATGCACAGTCATTTAAGATATGCAAATTATACCATCTTACTGGCAGAGAGCAGCAATGACTTGAAATGGCTGTTAGGGAAAGTGAAAGAGGAAAGTGCAAAGCAGGATTGCATCTGAACAGGAAGAAAAATTCATGACTACACAACTTTAATGTTCACAGTGAAGATGATGAAATAGAGAATTTGTTCAGTCATCAGTCCAAAGGGAGACTGCAGCCAAGAAATCAGGAGAAGACTGATACTAAGAAGGGCAACAATGAAAGAACTAGAAAAAATCATCAAGTGTAAGGATGTGTCACTGGAGATCAAGGCCAAGATCATCCATACTCTTGTATTTCCAATCACCATGTATGGGCGTGAGAGTCGATAGCTGAGAAAGCTGATAGGGGGGGAAATGATTCTTTTGAAATATCGGGCTGGAGGAGAGTTTTGTGGATATCTTGCACTGTCAGAAAGACAAGCAAATGAATCCTACAACAAATCAAGCCTGAACTATCTCTGGAGGCAAAAAAAATGTTGAGGCCGAGGCTGTGCTACTTAGGGCCCATCATGAGAAGGCAAGATTCTCTGGAAAAGACAATGATGCTGGGGAAGGTGGAAGGCAGCAGGAAAAGAGGAAGGCCAAATATGAGATGGATCAACTCCCTAAAAGAAGCCAAAGGCTTGAGTTTACAGGAGCTGAGCGGGGCTGTTGAGGACAGGACATTTTGGAGATCGCTGATTCATAGGGTCGCCATGAATCAGCATGGCAACAACAACAATACCAACAACAACCTTCCTATGATGTTTTGACTCCAGGAACACTTGGAGCAAACACTATTCACACCGCTGGCTAAAGCCCAGCCATGCCATGAAACTGGGCAAGCATCAGTTCAAAGTAAGAGGTTGGGGGTGGAAGTGGCCAGCTCAGGCAGCGGAGAATGGGTGGTGGTAACAGCTCTACCACTGCCCCAGCGCTCCATCATTTGAGGCCATGGCTAATGGCCTGTCCAGCCCTAAAGAAAAAAATGTATCAGCTCAGCCCAGAAATATTTTATTCCCATGTGAAAACTGAGCCCATAGTTGTTTCATACACACATATACACCTAGTATCTTACCAGACTTTGTTCATTTCGACTGCCTGTTACAGGGGGAAGTATTTTTATCATTACTCTTAAGCGAATGGAAATCAGGAATCCTTCCCACTCTCCTGTAAATCATTTACAGCCTCCTTTCTTTGCCCTAGAATTTGAATCATGGGGCTCCAGATTCACAGATTTGGGGCTTAACCAGTAAAGCAAAAGTGTTGCGTGCACATTGAAATCCAGTGATTAAAGACATTGCAACTCTTCTAGTTTCTCCTGTGAATTCCGATTTCCAAACTCTACTCCATGTTTCGGTTCCACACTCCCAGCCCCCTCTCACATCCCATGGGAGTAGCTGAGTATCCGGGCACTGGCAGAGCCGGTTCTCCAGGAATCAATGCTGGTAAACAGCAGTGTAAATGAGATGTCAACAGCCACATGCTCAGCTCACGCTGCAAGCCAAAGGAGTCACAACAACCTAAGTCCAAAAGCTACCAATGTCTAAACATGTACATTTTCCAGAGCACCTTAAATATCAATGTGGGCACCTGCTCTCAGGAAATTACTCCTGAGATTGCAAAAGTTACTTTTTCAAACTACAAATCATAGTTCTAACTCCCTCCTCAGCCAAAACATAAGATCAGTAATGCATCAAATCTCACCCCAACTGAACACTTCTCGTCCACATAGGAATGAGATTGAATGTCATTTGAATTTCTTTGATTTTGTAGCTATAGCTTCAACCACAGATGTTTGGTTTTAAAACAAGGGTTTGGGGGTTTTCCCTCCCTCCCGCTCCTCCTTCTCTCCCTGAGGAATCCTCTAGATTTCTGAAATGTAGGAACACTGACAAATGGGCAAAGAAAGTCTGTTTTTACTGGTGAACGTATGGTACTGTTTAAAGTGTTGTTTGTTTTTTAAAGACACTGCTGTATAAATAAAGAAAAGGCCCGGGACTTAGTGTTCAAAGTAGATCTTCTTCTCTCAAATATTTCTGTTTTTTACCTGGAAATTATGCCAACTCATAAAGAGTCAGTATTGCTGATTAAGATTTTTTCGTTAAAAGCTCACATACTAGGAGGTGTTACTCATAAATATGTCCCTCCCCCAAGTGTTGCGCTGCTGTTCAAAGTTGGTACCTGGGAAACCGATTCCGAGATCATGTGTGTTCTGCCAAAAACTAGTCTTATCAAGTGAGTGTGTTTGAAAACTAGTTTTCACCCCCAAACTGGCCCTGTATATTTTCTTCTTGGGTGCAAGGCAGCAATGGAGAAGTCAGGTTTTTGGGAAATATCAGTATCAGCCAAAGACTGCTGAAGTACAAGGGTTGCCAAGAAAAAGAAAAAGAAAGAGGAGAGGGGATAGTCTTCACTATTTATTTCTATAGAAGCCACTCAGGGAGCATCACAATACTCTGCAGAGCACAATTTTGTGAGATCTACTCCCAGCTAGTGGCTGGTCGTGGTATGGAGCCAGTTGAGACGTACAATAACACAGATCTGAAACCAGAATGTAAAGCTAAGTGCCAACAAACCCCAGCGGGCTCTTACATTGCTGAGATCTTCCTATATGAAAAGCTATGTGATCATTTCTTCTCTGATACAGATCTCTAAAGACCACAGCCACCATCACCAGCACACCCATTCCTGAAATGAAATTGTGTGCTTTCAAGTTGATGCTAATCTAGGTAAAGTGACAGCCGGTGTGGTGTAGTGGATACAGTGATGGACTGGGACTCAGGAGACCTGAGTTCAAAACTCTGCATAGCTGTAGAGACTCATGGGGTGGGATGGCACTGGTAAAACACTCCTCGAACATCTCACCTAGGTGGACAACCCTATGAGGGTCAACATTAAGGCAGAAATGACATGATGACATATAGCAGCAGGGTATGAAGTGCTCAGAAAGAAGAGTTCATTAGTCCATCCTTCTGGTGGTGCTGGAACTTTGAGGTTGTGAAGCTTGGGCAAGGCCACACACGTGGCAGGGCACATAATACCATTAGCCACACACACACACTGGGAAAGCAAAGCTGGCTTGGTTCTGGGAAGCTTAGTGGGAACTGGAACTCCGGTTCCCAGGCTTGGCAACCTGTCACGCCAACCCACTTCAGTAGAAAGCTTTGGCAAAATAATGAGGTGGATTGGGGACAGGTGAAAGATAGGAAGAGTTGCTTTCCTCAACACAGAAGTCTCATTCGAAAGACCAAGCCCACCCATGCACCTACTGTGATATTTTGTTGCTGAAGGGCCCACTCTGCCTGCCGTGAGGACCCAAGATTCTTTGCCACCTAAGGCAAAAAAGAAAGAGAAGGTTTCTCTCCCCTTCCCACCTTCCATGTCCAGAAGTGAATCAGGCTGGCATCTGCCTTTTACTTCAGCACAGGGTGGGAGGCGATCCTACACTGCCTCTGCAGGTTCGAATCCCTGCTTAGTCCTGAAGTCCCCCCAGTTGAGTGATCAGCAGGACTAGAGGCACTATCCTTCAAGGTAACCTACCTCACAGGGTTGTTGTGAATGCAAAACGACTTGGTGCGAGGAACACCACGCACACGACTCCGAGCAGCTGTAGAGTAAGAATGAATGCCATCAAAAGGCACGCAGGCGCAAAGGCGACGTCCTGCCTCCTGTAACGATTTTATGGGCTCGTTTGGCACCCCGAGAGAAAGGAGCTGCGGATCCGCTGGTTTCTTATTGTGTCCAAAAATCGTGGGATCGTCTCAGGGGAAAGCGCGGGCGCTCGTCCAAAAGGCGCAGCTCTTATTTCTCTCCCTCATTCAGTCGCCATTCTTTGAAAAATGACCTGGCGCCTCGCATCCAGAACGGCAACGCCAAGGATCGGTGCTTCGCCAGATGTAACGTCGCTGGAGGAACCGGTTGACGCTTCTTTACCGGAGAGGAAGATAACGGGGAACGCTGAGGGATCCTGATCCGGCAGTGTTTCCTGTCAAGTTTCTTTGTTGTGGGTTTGGGAGGAAAAACCAGCCGACGGTTCAAGATCGTCACGGTAAGGAAATTCTTTCCTGCGCCTCCATTGCTTGCGTGCGTGCTTGCTTGTCTCTTTGGTTTTGTTACTCCTTGTTTTTATCCCACCCTTTTCCCAATAAAGGTACTACTCCAAACGGCTTGCAAAATATTTAAAGAGCAAGTGCAGCAACACACTCAATACATTAGAAAATGAATTAAAACAATTAAAAATTAAACATACATATTTTAAAACATGAAAAAGTTTGGGGAAAGTGCACTAAAAGCCCCTTCCTCTGCTCGGTAATCATGTGGGGTTTTCTGTTCAGGAGCTTCAGCCCAATGTTGGGGGTAACTAGCCATTTTGGCACTCAGGGCAAGCAGCATGATTTCCCAGGCATGGGTGCAAGCCCCTTTTCCAAGAAATAATGAGGACAGGAATGTAATGTCTCCCACCCCAGAAATAAAGGTTGTGCTTAAAATAAAAGGAAAAGGAACAGAATCAGGAAGTGTTGCCTTACACTCACCAGTAGATTTTAGTTTTTGGTACCTGCTAAATTTCCATTCTGAAGGAAATCAACCCTGAGTGCTCACTGGAAGGACAGATCCTGAAGCTGAGGCTCCAATACTTTGGCCATCTCATGAGAAGAGAAGACTCCCTGGAAAAGACCCTGATGTTGGGAAAGAGTGAAGGCAAGAGGAGAAGGGGACGACAGAGGATGAGATGGTTGGACAGTGTCATTGAAGCTACCAACATGAATTTGACCCAACTCTGGGAGGCAGTGGAAGACAGGAGGGCCTGGCGTGCTCTGGTCCATGGGGTCACGAAGAGTCGGACACGACTTAACGACTAAACAACAACCTTCTAAATTATTATGTAATGGTGCAAAGTCCAGTTGTTCCATTCTAGTTACACCCCTGTATGCTCCCCTTGCCCTAATCAGAAGCTGTCCATGCTTATAACGACTTTCCACTGACTTCGTATAAGGAAAAATCCATGCCAAATCCACCCTGCATCTCTCGAGATGCATTGTCTCATGCCTGAACCTGTTTGCCACAGGAAATCTTTTTTGCATGGTTCTTCAGGACAAGCCATCTTGTTAAACTAATATGAATCTCTGTTTCTGCACTGTGATTTTCCTTATTCTCCCATTATTGCCCCTCTATCAAGTAATTTCTTACAGTTTCTATGCCCCCACCTACTCTGGGTCTCTTCACTTGGAAAAAAGAAGAGTGAAATTATATCATCTTCCTCCTGGTGTTTCTATCCCACCTTCTTCCCCCAATTCCCCAATTCCCTCATTTAATTTCGAAAAGTATCCGGGGAGAGCTTTACAGATACCATGAACCACCAGAAAGACAGATAAGCGGGTGCTAGATCAAATGAAACATGAAATCTCCCTGAGAAACAAACATGACTAAACTGAGATTATTGTACTTTGGGTATCAAAGCAGGAATAGAAGGAGATGAAATATGAGATGAACTGACTCAAAAAAAGAAACCATGTAGGTATCATGAGAAGACAAGAGTTGCACGAAAAGACAATAACGCTGGGAAAAGTTGAAGGCAGCAGGAATAGAAGGAGATGAAATATGAGATGAACTGACTCAAAAAAAGAAACCATGACCTAATGATAAGTTATAACAACAAGCCTGGGGGCATGGGGGAGAGAAGGACAAGACGAGAGTTGTGCTTCCATGTAGGGTAGACTTGGATTTGAAGCCATCTTTCTAGGCATGGCCAATCTGCCTGCAGAGTTTTGGTGCTGAAGGACAGGCACTCTGATCATGCCAAACCCCACCTTCTTGTTACCTCTGTGAAGGCATGTTTTAACCTCCTCTTAGAACTGTTAGCCCTCCAGGCAATGCAGAAGTTTCATGGTTACTTGCCTGAAACATCAGACCTGAAAACAGTCAACTGTGGTTGCAAAACAAAAGCAAGCCAGTTTGCCAAACGTGGATAGAGGAAAAGCTGTGTTACATCAAACAGATGCAGTCCTTTCTTCTTAAAGGTACACCAGTTTCTAAATCTGGAAGTGGTGTCTTGTCTAGAAAGACCCTGGGAGACTGGCTTGGGTCAAGAACTTCAGGACAGAGATACAGGTATGTTTTGGAGATGACCTTTAGTGGGTGGATTAAAATGTGGTCATTCATAGAACCAAAGGGCTATGAGTTCTTTCCTATGGATTTCATCCCAGCAATTTTTTTCTTGAGAAAATGACTCAGGTGTTCCTTGGGAGACTAAACCTCTCTGGCAGACATTCTTGGTAGCAAGTAGAGTGGAGGTCCTACACCAGGCAGGATCTAGGGAGGCCAGTTATCAAGCATAACCATGTGGTGGCTAGAGCCACTGTTTGATATGGTACATCTTCATGATGAGATTTATCCAAGGGTAACATTTAAGAAGTCTTCCTCCTGCTCCAGTTGTCTGAGGAGCCACCCTGTTTCACAGCATGCCACATGTGGTGATACACCAAACGTGAACCTGTATCTCTGATCAACTCACTGAAGCTACAGAGTGATATATGAAGGCCTATATGAGCCTTCTCAGCATTTAAGACTGTCAGAGGAGGTCCTTCTCTCAGCCCCATTGCCAGGGCCAGCGTGGCTGATGGAGAGACAAGAGAGGGCTTTCTCTGTGGCAGCTCCCAGGTTATGGAATGCTCTCCCTCGAGAGATCAGACTGGCCCTATCCTTCCAAGGGATGAAGATCCATCTTTTTCAGGCAGGCTTTTCACAATCATGATTTAGTCCTTAATGCCTTTTTTAAGTTAAGAGAGTTTTTAACGTTTACTTGCTTTTAATCATTCAATTCTATTTTAATTAGCGCATGGTTTAATTGTGTTTTTACTGTTTAACTTGTTATGTTTTTACTTCTGGTTTTTTAAAAAAAATATTGTGAGTCACCTTGAGTCCCCCGATAGGGAGAAAGTTGGCCTATAAAACAGACAGACAAACAAACAAACAAACAAATTGACAATGTGTGATGTTAATCTAACAGATCCTGTTAATCTGTTGTGGTGGTAAACAATCAAAGGTCAAATCTGTTGCCACTTGAAGGAGTTCGTGAGAAATCACACACTGTACTTGCCGCTGCTCATAAACTGACTAAGCCCATCACTGACTCAATTTTTGGCTTGGTTTTACAATGCTTTGCGTGCAGACACAGGAACAGTGAGAAACCACAGTGCTGCCACTCTGTTCATCCTGCTGAACTCAAGCCAATACATACCTGATGCAAGCTTCCTTGCTAATGCATTTTAGGGCTGGGGTATAACTTTAAATAATCAATACTGAAAATAAAATATGCACTAACATTACACGTGCCAGTATCATCCATGTATTTAAGGTTCATTCTGTGCTGTTGTAGATGTGTCTGGACATGCTTGTTTTTTCACCACCACCACCACCTGCAATCATGATAATGGAAGAATATGTTTTCTGGCACAGGTTTTGGAGATCACATTCCTCTTCATTAGTTAATAAGAAACAGTGGAACAAATACATGCACGTGAGTACAGAGGAGGTACAGTTGGAGAAAGTAGAATCAAGAAGCTAAGAAAATGTTACAGTCAGTAGGTGTGTTATTCTGCAGAGCACAGCTTTCTGACATAGCCGCCCATCTAGGGGCTACTCATGGTAATTGTCGTTGATATGTGCCATCGAGTGAGAACCAACATACGTTGACCCTTATGGGGTTTTCAGGGTAAGTGAAATATTTAAGGAGTGGCTTTACCAGTTCCACATCCCCAGTGAGTTTCCACGGCCGACAGAGGATTTGAACCCAAGCCTCCTGAGTCCTAGTCTGTCACTTTATCCCATATACCACACTGGTTATCTCAATGAGCTACATAAAGTTGTATAATTCTAGAGAGCTGAATGTCAAGTGCCAACAAACTCTGGCTGGCTCTTACATTGTCTTGTGGCTGAGCTCAGCTTATACGAAAAGCAGGAGTGTGACAGTTTCTTCTCTGATGTGGGAATTTAAAGGCCACAGACAACATCACACACACATCCCACTGGTGTTGAAATGAAATTGAGTGCCATGAAGTTGATTCCAATTTTGTGGCAGCCTCCGAATAAAGTGAGAACTGATGTGGCGTAGTGAATAGAGTGATAGGCTAGGACTCAGGAGAGACCTCATTTATCTTCTCACTTAACCTGACAACCCTCTTAGGGTCATCATTGTTAGAAGCAACACGATACTACATAGGAACAAGGTTTCAAGTCTGCAGAAGCAGCTTACCGATTCCTAAGCATTCTGGGAAGGTGCAGCTTGTCCAAGGCCACACACAAGTAGCATCTCTAATCCTATCATTCATTTTACCTGCTACTGTATATCCAGGTAAATTCATACAAAAAAACCCTGTATGGGTCCTACCACAGTTCAATTGTCAAGGATTCTTTCCATAAAATCCTGGTGCTTGTAGCTCTGGATGTGTAACCTGACTGAAAAGCTGCTGTCAGATCCCCATCCAAATCATTCAATGCAAGGCTTTTTTTGGATAATTATAGAATGACTAATTTAAACAACAGAGGCAAATGTGCGCAAATATAACAAAACAATGCACAATGCATGTATTAGATATCACAGCAAGCAAACAGCTCTTGAAGACAAGAGAAATCTGTGCAACATCAAATGATTGAAATCCACAAGGATACGAAAAAACGAGCAGTCATCCCAAATCTACCTAATCATCATACTCTGCAAGGCTGAACATGTTTCATTAAGGTTGTTCTATGAGTCCTCAGAAAATGCTATAATCCACAAACTGACATTGTTTTTAAGATAGCAACCACGGTTCCTCCCTCTTCTCAACTTCTCCACAATTCACCTTTTGTCCCAGAATCATCACATACACACACCCTAGCTTTTCATCTGCAGGAGACGGAGATGCTGATAAATATGTGTACCTTCAGCCTCAGCCTATTAAAAATCTAGAAATACCTTGGGTACCACAAACTGACCAGAATCAGAACCTGTGGGTAATAAAATAAGAGTAGACCACTATGCAGTCTATAATACTGAAATGACAAGAGTACATAATCCAGAATGATTGTCTGAGCACCTTTGGGATGCTATAAGCACTCTGGGCTGCAAGGTCCGAAGACCAGCAGTCGTAAGATCGAATCCACGTGACAGAGTGAGCTCCCGTCGCTTGTCCCAGCTCCTGCCAACCTAGCAGTTCGAAAGCATGTAAAAATGCAAGTAGATTAATAGGTACCACCATGGTGGGAAGGTAACGGCGTTCTGTGTCTAGTCGCGCTGGCCACGTGACCACGGACACTGTCTACGGACAAACGCTGGCTCTACGGCTTGGAAACGGGAGTGAGCACCGCTCCCTAGAGTTGGACACGACTGGACATTTGTCAAGGGGAACCTTTACCTACCTTATTGTGGATTAGTGCGTGTAAAGCTGCATTTTCTGATCCAGATTAAAACAGTAATGTTGAACATACAGTAGGATCCCCTTTTCCACAGATCAGTATCTGCTGATTCACTTATCCACGGTCTAAAAATATTAAAAGAAAAATCTAATACCATAACTGGCCGCTAGAGGGAGGAAGAGACTACGCTATGTATTACGTTCGCTATTAAAATACGTAGTGTTCCGCATTTTTCAGCATCCGCCGGGGGCGTGGGCCGAGGCAGAGGGCTGGCAACCATTTCCCCGAGAATACAGGGGTCCTACTGATACCGGAGCAGAATCAAACTAGATTTTAGTATAACCCTTAGCAGAGAAACATTCACAGATAGTATAGGATTTTCCTTTAGTTACTCTTCCCTGCACCCCCCTTCACCTTTGATCTAGCAGATGGCTAGCTAAGGAATGTGGCCAAGGAGGAACCAGGCGATAATAGTTGGAACATCACCAGCAGGGGAGCCGGAGAGTGAAGGCCATATATCAGGGTCCAGGAAAGCCTACACATAGACATACCAAAAGATAAGAGGAATTGATACTCTTTTCCCCAGACATTTAGACACTTCCTGAGCATAAGCAAAGAACACATGAGCACACAATCTGCATATCTATAGGTAGCCAATAGGTTAACTTAATTGGCATCACTACCCAATGAGGAACTGAATCCAAAGTTGGGATACAAATGACCAATAGAATTTTAGTACTTTTATGACTGTCTGTATCATATAAAACATGTGTACACTGTATTCTGGGGGTCTTTCTCTGCTTTTAAGAGAAGTCCCAGCTGACCTTTTGTTTGCTGCTATTCAAATAAATTTGGGCCTTTGGTTCAGGTGTTTGCGTCTATGCCTGATTCCTTGCCAGATAATTTTAGAACCCAGATTTGGCCGGTAACACTACTGTATTGTATTTTTACAAGAAACACATTAAAAAGATGGTGTAAATAAACTTAAACTATCATGAACAGATATTTATGAGAAGGTTAATGGGAATTCAAAGTCAAGAGTGGAAACATTATTTGACGCTTGAATTTGCGTCACTTTTATGCAGTAACACATCCTGAAGTCTATGACATTAATAGTACCTGAGTTTTGAACCTTATTTCTTCTGTGCCCCTTGTTCTAACAGATGAAAAAAATGCGATTCAAAAGCATATGTATGGTTATTAACGGGGTAAAGAGTCAGATTGTGGGTACGTTGCAAGAGCTACCTTTGCAGGAGAAGGAAAACTGCGTGGAGTATTAATGCTGGATATCTGGATTCCAAAGAATTTGCCTCCCATTTAAGAGACACCAAGAGCCACAATCTTGGGGCACACTTTGGGGTGAAAGAGAAGAGAGGGGAAATGTTATTTTCTAGAGACACAGGACCATCAGCACGGAAATGAAACTCATTGAGTATGGAAATGAAACTTGTTTGCCACGCGAGACTGCTCACCAAAAAAGTAAGCTAATTTGCAAAGCTGTGAAAGAAGGTTGGAGGATAATCACACGTCTTTCCTAAGGCAGCTGCGCTTCTAACTGGGAAGCTGCAGTCGGAATCGCTTCCTCCCGGAGAGAGGAAGCAAGCCTTTTATCTCTCTGGGGTTGTCAACATTTAGATGTTATTTGCGGATGAAATAACAGAGGGACCCCTGAGCTCAGCGATCTAGAGAAGGAGAAAGCTTCCAGAGAAGGCTTTCACAGTACCGTTGTCTACTGTTGTCTATTTTATGCGTTGTAACCCGCCCAGAGTAGTGCTGTGACACTAATGGGAGCGGGATACAAACTTTAAAAAAATACATACATACATACATACATACTGCATTTGTAGCCTCGAACAGCACACAAATCAGATAAAACTTTGATGTAAGCTTAGAAGGGGGTAGAATTTTGCGGGTCTGAAGCTGTGTTGCAAAAGGGAGGTTGTGTTACACCTGGTTTCCCTTCCCTTAACGCAGCCTTGCTTGTTTCCCGTTGCTTAATCTGTTAAATCTAGGTTTTAATCAGTCAGGTAATGTTTTCTTTATTATCTCTTCATTGCCTTGATGAGGGTTGCAGCAGAACTGCCTCGGATGACTTTTAATTATCAGCATCGTGACCGTCATGTAGGATCCTGACGTGCGTTGTAACAGTGCAGACTATGGCAGATTATATTTTTATTTAAAGGCAGCTATGAAAATAGAAGGGCCAGCCAGCCTTTCCATCCTGCGCCTCCTCCACCCTTCACATCGGTTCTGGATCTCTCTTTGGCTCCTGTTTCCCTATGGCGCTCATTGTGCCCAAAATAAATCTACGGAAACGGGGAAAGGTCCCGTTCTGGCGGCTGGTGGATGAGAGAAAACGGGCGCCGGGGACGGAATTGGGGGACGCTCCCTCGCCCGCGGGGGCGGGGCAACGAGTTTACTTTCATTTTCGGCTTCGAGCAGCGGAGACCCAAAAAAAGAAAGAGAAGCGTCGTTTCCACGCCATTCCTTGGGTGTGTTTTTTTCTTTCCACGCCGATTGCAGCCTCCAGGTATGTTGCCTGCGTGCCGCCTCGTCCTTCCTGAATCGTTTGAAGGGGGGGGGGGGAGCGGCCTTGGGGCACCTTAAGGGTTAGGCTTGCTTAATTTACCCATCCGCTTTTGTAGTACGACAGCTATTTGGACAGTTCGGTAAAGGTGGCTGCGAGTTCGAGTCCCCACTGTGCGTCCTGGGGGAAAAGCCAGCCTGTGGGGCCGGGGGCAGGTTGCACTGTCTCAGGGCGCCCCGGAAGGTGGGGGGGGGTGTTAAATCTGAACACTTCTGAGCGCTCTTTATCCAGAAAACCTTGGGAAAGTTCGCTGTAAGTCCAGCTGAACTTGATGGCATGCAGTTATTTTTATTATATTTGTAGTCCTCCAAAGGCAGGGTTGGAGTTATAGGGCATTCTGCGCAATGGGCCCACTGAAATTGCTGTCTTGACTGCCCCACTCAAACTTTGCTCCTCTTTCTTGCTTCAGTTGAGGGATCCCCCAGTAAGCCACTGTGTTAAAACCAATCTGAATTCCTTTTTCCAGATTGCGTTCTTTTTTTGCCTAGTTACATTATTTTGGATCCATCCCATTCAATGACCCCTTTCCCCAGTGTTGCTATGCCTGTCTCTCTCTCCCTCCAACTTCCTAAGTTTCATTTCTCAAAGTATCCCATCCCCAGGATGAGGGACAGAGGGTTCTGGAGGAGAATGTTCTGCTTCAATGCTTGATGCCTAGGGTTTGAATCCTGTCTCCCACCAGGTTGTCCCTCAGTTTAGTGCTGAGGGACAAGCAGATATTAAATTCCTGCTCTTTAGGTCTGCAGAAATAAATTCCAACATGGAGCACTGTTCTGAGGGAGAACTTGAGAACAGGGAGAAGTTCTCCAGATACTTCTCCGATCTTCCAAGCTTTGGCCTCCGTGGGGCAAAACCTGGAACCCTACACTTAGTGAGGGCCCTCTTACGTTGCCTGTGAATTGCACTCTGAGGGAGGTCCCCACTCAACAGTGTCTTCCGTAGAAGGTGACTCATCCATTCCTACAGAGGCCAAACCCGTCCAGGCTTTGTTGTGGGGAGGCCCTGCTGCTGCTTTGCAATCATAGAATAATTGACTTGGAATGCAGGGGGTTGAACTCGATGGGGATTTGTGATGGGGAGGGAGTTAGGGAGTTGTGACGGAGCCTGTTTCACATCATCCCCCACCATAGGTGACTTGTGAGCAAGCAGGGGTATGCCCACACCAACCTTGGGGTGAGACCCCAGGACTGCCATTGAATTTTTGCTTGTGAGAGTTGAGAGCAGGGCTGACATCCCTCCCCCATTCCCATGACTCGTGTTGCTATTTTCTAGTCTGAAGTTGCAGAGTCACACCGAATCTGCATGTACAAGCAGAGGCCTTTTCTTTGAATTGCAATGAGGGCAAGCAGTTACGGAAATGTGTGGAACGGTCTCCATTTTCTTTAAGAAGGGGCCATCGTTGACTGCACACATGTTCAGTCAACAACTGAACTGGTTGGATCCAACCAGAGCATTGGATCCAACTGGTTGGATCAGAGCATTTCATGCTCATGTTTGTAATTATGCTATAAAATAATACAACCCATACTTATGGACCATCAGTCACTTCCAAGTTGTAGCAGCCTTAACAAGGTCCCATGGAGTGGTTTACCCCTGCCCTACTGAGTATCCTGGGATATGAACCCAGGTCTCCTGAGCCCTGGCCCAACACTCCATCCACTACACCACTGAGGCTCTCCTACTTATGTTTTGCTCAGCTTAATGTTCTTTAACCCTCCTTCTGAATTTCTTATGTGTTAGAACAGAGATAAATGGAAGGGGGGCTCTTTGCAGTGACTTCCATAGAATGTGGGTTTTGATCGATGACCTTCTAAAGTGCTGAGTCCGATTAGTTCATTGAGAATGAAAGCCTTAATTATTTGTACAACAGTAGGATGCTATAAGCTTTCATTTTGCAGTGCATCAGGATTTGTTAGATTTGTGCTTTGTATTAAAGTAATACCTATGAAGGTCCCAATCGTTGATCCAGATTAAAACAATTCCATTAAACATTCCTTGGAAGCCTGGGCAAATAATGATGCTAAAAGATATGTAATCTCTACCGCAGTGGTGGAGAATGTGTGGCCCGCCAGCTGTTGTTGGACTACTACTACAACCATCATCCCCATCATATCACCTTTGGTTCTGCGGGCTAAGGCTGATGGGAGTTGTAGTCCAACAACATCTGGAGAATCACACATTCTCTACCATGGTGTGTCGGAGGTCTTCTTCCCACAAGCTTTAAAACATCCTACTGAGCTGGTGGTGGTGCTGTAGAGCAGGGGGGCCCAACCCCCCCAGTCTGCAGACCGGTCCTGGTCCATGGCCTTGCCAGGACCAGGACGTGGAGACAAATCTCCTGCCCCCCCCCACACACACACAGAGACGCATGCATGCCCCTCCCATGCACGCACAGCCCCTCCCACCCATGCACGACCCCTCCCACCCATGCACGGACACCCCTTGCCTCCCTCGGACACTAAACCAGTCCGTGGAGGCAAAAAGGTTGGGGACCACTGCTATAGAGAATGTCAGCAATCCTGTATTTGGAAGAAAGTTCCAGAAAGTCTTTGTAGAATGGGAGCCTGTGTCATGTGAACTCTCTATAGCCTTCTAAACAGAAAGAGGAACAAAGATTGAAATGTTGTTGTCCCACAGTTGACGAGTGTGTCACTCTGCACCTGGTGCCTTGCCTGAGATCAGCAGCAGCAGCAGCCATGACCAGCTGTGGCCTTCTCAAGCATTCTCAGGAACCAGGTAATTTGCCTGTGGTTGTTCAGCTTTGTTAGTGCATGATGGCAAATTCCAGTTGTTTCTGCTTCTAAAAATTCAGGTGCTACATACAACTTAAAAGGGCCAATGTAGATCTTCTCACTCATATTTTGTCATTATGTAACTTTGTGGGTTACATAGCAAAAGTTGGTCTCATCTTGGGACTTGGGGCCAAGTCACCTGGAATGGGTGTCAGCTGTGAACTTTGGGGTGGGGGTTCCTTGCTTACTACGAGGCAAACCTTTCTGCTTTACTGTTGTCCCAGTGCCTTTACGAAGCATCTCTGTGGATGTGGTGATCCAGGGCTTCGTGGCCGACGTGGTGTCTGAGCTTCGGTACCAGAATGAGGAGAAGAATCCAGTGGAAGCCGTCTTTGTCTTCCCCTTAGATGATGAAGCTGCCGTATATGCCTTCGAGGGCCTGATTGGGGGGACGCGGATTGAAGCCCAGATCCGAGAAAAGAAGCAGGTGGGGGAGTTCTGGGAAGCATAAAGGTCCTTTGGGAATACAGCAGTCTAGGTTTTGAGAGACTTCTGTTAATGTGCTGTTATATTATGAATATGAATCAGGAGAGGGATCAGGGGTTTTGAAATTGAAATTTTGAAATTAAAGTCATGTGGTAGTCACAGGCTTTCTTGTGTTGGTGTGTACATCCTCCTGGGAGAACTTTTAATCTGCAGTTGCTGGGTGTTTTAGCCCATTTCCTCCAAAAGTATTATCCTTTTTTTGCATACCCTTTCAATCTCAAGGCAGGGTGTTTTTGCTCAGCTTGCTTCCATGTTTCTCCCTCTTTTCCTTCCTCTTTATACAAGCTGGCTCACAAAGAGTCAGCCGAGGAGTTGATACATTCCTCTAGTTCCCTTTCTTTTTCCCTTCTTTTTCTTTTCTCCCGTGTGTGTTCACACACACATACGTGCAAGGTGTGTGCTTCTCATAGCAGAGAAAGCCTTTCAGCAAAAGGAGTTACACAGCATTTAAAATCCTGGCAGGGAGTCAAGGAGGGAACAGCAGCCTTGAGCCAGCCCCTTGGCTCCAGAGACGCTCACACTTGCTTCCCCAGCTCATTCACACACCCCTTCACCTGCCCGAAGAAGAGAGCAGCAGCCAGTACTGGCTTTCTTTATTTTTAGTTTTGAAGTGGCATATTGGTAAAGCGATGCAGCACTAAAAGAAATAGGAGATTAAAAACACTTCTGAGGACACCCAGGATTGAGAGAGACACATACAAAGTGGAACAAGGCAGCCAACGCTGGCAAAACGGAGGGCACACCGGTGAGTGCTAGGATTGGCAAACCCCATAGACACAATTTACACTGACAGAGGTATTTGCATATGCCAAAACAATTTAAACTCAATGGATTTCATAAATGAGTTAAAATAAATGATCCTCTTGCCGGCCAGTAAAATACCTTGCTTTCCAACCGAAAAACGCACTTCTCGTTTTAAAACATGCTAAACCTGATTCAAATACAGTTTTTCCCCCCCTAGTGTCACCCTGCTCTTAGACACAACATTTTCTTAGGAGCAGCCACAGTTCCGTTCCTTGAGATTGAAAGAGTATGTTAAAAAGCCAAATATTAGGAATACAGAAAGCCCTATTCAGTCTCCAGTATTACTGGTTCAAAGGGACTGAGGCTAGCTGGAGCAAGGAATTCATCTAGGTGTGACCATGGAGAACTGCTGCCAGTCAAAGCTGGGCATATTGGCCTACATAGACCAATGGACTCATATGTTTCCATAGCAGAGGGTCAGTAGTAGTGGACATGTTTTGAATGCACAAGTTCCCAAGTTCAGTCCCTGACATCTCTACATAGGGACAGGAAATATTGCAGCTTGGAGAACTGCTGCCAGTTGTTGTTGACAATACTAAGCTATATGGATCAAGCTTCCTGTGTTTTTCATGTACAGATTCTGTCTCACGCAAGCTCTGACTTGTATTTCTGACACCCTATTCCTTAAGCCAATACTCAATCCATTGTACCACACTGGCTCTCAGTATACATATACATTAGAAGAAATTTGCTCTAATTTTGTCTCTCTCCCTTTTATTTCTGTAGCTGGATCTCAAAAATTGCAGATCTTCTCATCTTTTTGTACAACCAAATTCTGAATGCATGGAAACCAATGAGACCAGAAATCCAGTGAATCAAAAGCTGTTAATGAGAACAAGGATGTCTAGAGTAGACCTTGTTTCTGAAAACTCCTATCTGTGCCTCTGACTCTCTGCATCTTATGTGTTGTCTCTCTCAATCTCTCTCATATCTGTCACCCCTTCCAGGCAGAGCAAGAGTATGATGATGCTATGAGTGAAGGCCATCAGGCTTTCCTGCTTGGAAGAGAGCAGAACACCAGCGACATTTTCACCTGCAGTCTGGGGAACCTTCCCCCTGACGGCGAAGCCACGTTGAAGCTGCGCTATGTTCAGGCATTGGCTCCAGAGCCTGATGGGGCTGTCCGCTTTGTCCTGCCTGCTGTCCTCAACCCTCGCTATGTACCACGGGGTAAGAGCCTGGATCCCCTGACCTCAGCTGTTCGTTTAAAGGTGATGTGTTGCCTTCCAACCCTCATGGCACCTACATTAACACCTCCAAGAATTCCTGCAAGTGGTGGAGCCCTTGGAAAGGGTGGCCTTGCTGAGGCCTTCTGTCCTCTGTCTGTACTTCACGGCCATGTGTTTGAATCCTTCTCAAATTATACAGAGTAGGACAAAAATAAATAGCCCAAAGCGGGGATGGCTGTTTTGAACCATACATTAAGGCACATGTCGTGGATTTTTGGCTCTTCCAATGATTTGAACTTCAACTCCCAGAAGCCTGAGCCAACATAAGGGATTGTGGAAGTTGTTGTCCAGCATATATGGAGAGCTAAAAGCAGTGTGTAGTGGAGGGCTCACAGGGTTAAACCCACAGAACTTTCTGAGTAACAGGGACAATGCCACCCCCTTCAGGTTTCCCTGTCCCCCCAAGATTAGCTGCAGTTATCACAACAGCTGGGAGAGAGATTGGTTTCCTAGAAACAATATGCTGTTCCAAAGCATCCTTGTTATAGTGCAGAGTATTTGAGGACAGTTTGGTCTTAAATGCAGTCAAGAGCTATTAACTTTACCAAAGACCTCCTCCTGGTTTGTTTCCTGCCTGCTTATTGATCCACCTACCTGTACTTTTGGACTGTCCTTATTGGGAGGGTGGCTGTGGACAGGCTGACAGTGAGCACCTATACTTCTAAATTTATCTCTACACTGGTGTCTAAAGATTTCATACTTCATGTGATGACAGAATGAGGTGCTAAAAGCAGATTTCTAGCTACATTTTCTCCAATCAATCTTTGGCACAAAATATAAATTTTAATTTAAAAAAAAAAGATAGGCAGTGTGTGGGTCTTTCTTTCTGCCATATATCAACCTAGTTCCTTTTATTAACGGCAAGGATCCAGAACAACATCCTCCCGTCCTACACCTTCTGATAATCTTCATCTTACCCCAGTCTTCTCTCCACATGTTCCTGCTTGGCTTAGACAGTCCTATTTCTGTTCCTCCTTCAGATGCTGGAATTGCATATTATGTCATACCTGTAGTGGCCTGTGGTGTTTGCTGCTGTTGCAGTTCTCATTAGTGGAGGGCAACATTTTAATTTAGCTGGGGTTTATAATAACTGTCCAGAAAATCCAGAGGTTCCTTCTTTCCACCCAGTGGAAAGACTTTAGAGTGGTAAATACTTGAGTGTGCGACAAAGCAGAACAGATAGGTTTGCTTATCTGGACAGAGGGCTCCAAGTCCTTAGCTGTTAAATTCTGACTTTCAATTGCTGGGTATTCAGCTGGGTGTTTGATGTTGAACTGGAGTTAATGCTTCTCTTCTTTTGGTAGGCTCATCATTTTTAATAGCTACTCATTCAGCAGATCCAATATGATCCTGTCTAGGAGTGGTTGTACCTATTAAATAGGGCCATGTGGAGACTGAGAATTTTGGTCCACTGCTTGTGATAAGATTTTAACCAGAATTCTCTCCACCCACCCCCCCATAAACGGGGTTGTAAGATTTAATTGTCTAGTGTGAGAAAAAGCAAAACTTGGTAGTGTCATCTCTCCCTGCTTATCACTCCCTTGTCCACTGTCGCCTTGTATGGATCGATCTCTCTCTCTCTCTCGATCTCTCTCTCTCTCTGCAGATTCACAAGGACACACTGCCCCTGAGAGCATCTCACGAGTGCCAAAAGGTCAGCTTCCCTACACACTCAGCCTCCATGCCACAGTGGAGTCTTCTTTTGGCATCAACCGCGTGGAGTCAAAGTGTACCCTTCAACCCCTGTGCTACACAGCAGAGGACCGTACCGCTGCCCAGGTAGGTCTCCTGACGAACTGAGGTTTGAGGGGTACTTGTAGTTTGGGGGAAAGGGGCTATATTTCTTTTTCTTCCATTCCTTGCTGGAAGGGCCGTCTCCATTCCAAATCCAAAGCAGTGCGGGAGGCCAAACTATATGGCTATTGTATTCACATCAGTTGGCTTTGCCTAGTTGACAGGTTTAAAAGACAGTATGTGCAAACATACATAGAGTGAAGATCATCCGCTGAATTGTAAGCAAGGCATGGTGGAGTGCCTGCCATGTTCCTGATCTGAAGCTCCCCAGACCTACAATCAGCGAGATAAGAGAACCTCACCATATATAGGCAACACAGCATGCCAGCTTGGGCTGGAGAGATGCCATATTGGACCTTGGTCCAAGCATAGTGTTAAAACTCTTCTTCCTTTATGGCCATGGGTCTGAGAACCTTTTCTCCCACCCCATCCTAGGGAAGGGGGAAACCAGCTGTCCAAAACTAAATGCTATAAAATAACTTCAGGACTAGGTGGACTGAGAATCAAGGGTCAGGAACCTTTGGCCAACCAGGTGACACGTGGCTTTTGTGTTCAGAAAAAGTCTTCAAAGCTTTTAGCGCATGTCTTGGTACTCCCTGACTGGATGGGTGTACTTTTGGTCCTTCTGTTGCGTTGGACTCCCTAAAGTCCCAGCCAGCACGGGTAAATATGAGGGATTGTGAAAGTTGTCATCCAAAACATCAGGAGAGCTACAGATTCCCCTTCCTGCTCTCAATCACAGTCTGAGAGTTTTGGAGGAAAATGATATTTGGAGAAATTTGTAATGGAACATTTAATCTTTCTTATGAGTCAACAAGAGGTTGTTAGCTTTACATTTGGAGCGGTGAACTGGAAGCACCATAATATGGTAGCCTTTATGTAACCTTTCTGCTGTAATGGGGAAAAGCTGCAAATCTGGTTCAGCGGCCTGTCTTTTGAGCTGAAAACAGTACCCCTCATTGTCTGTTGTGCTGATTCTGCAATGCAGAGTGGATACTCAGAGTTCATTCCTCTTACAATGCTGTTTGCCATCCATAGGCTTAAGCCTTAAGCCAACAGCACTATAATGTCCCTGACTGACAGAATGTAAATGTTCTGGCATTAACAGAAGATATGCATGGGGTGTGGCAGAACCCAAAACTGGTTTCAATCCAGATTGAAATCTTGCAGATTTAGAATTCATCAAGTTTCCAGAATTAGATTTCATGCTGTAGAATGGTAGTGAGCAAGGAGTAGCCTGGAGGCTCTGTGTGGCCCCCTTCACCTCTACCCTCCTTTTGTCTAGCCAAAAGGTGAATTACTGCTCCTGGAAGCCTGCAGGAGTAGCAATTCATATTTTAAACAGGTTGCAGGACTTGCTGCATTGTTTAATAGATAAAAATTGCAAAACCAGAGTGGACCACCAGCCACTTCTAGGTTTTTTTTTCAAGGTGAGGTTCTTTTGGTTGTCCTTGTGGCTCCCATAGGGTCCCACTGGCATAATATTTTCACCCAGTGCCCTTACTAAATGTTGTTGTTGTTGTTTTTAATTTTCTTTTTATTATTATTATTATTATTTATAAAATCCATCCATGCTTATTTAACATCGTGTCACCTGGGTTCAGCTTATAATCATTTGTTAATACAACTACAATACATATTAAGCTCTTAATCTATACAACGTGCTTCTAACCATTGATAAAACAAGTTCCATGTCCTTACTAAACATTGTTAAAGAGACAAGAGATAGCAAAACAAAAGCAGAACCTGTAAAAGAATAGAGAGAAGCCTTGTACAGCTTCTGTACCCCGGGAGACCCTGAAGAATGATTTTGGGGAGACATTTGTGTGCCAGCCCCTTTTTGGAGTCTGGTCTACACCACTGGTTCCCAACCTTGGATCCCCAAATGTTCTTGGACTAAAACTCCCAGAAGCCGTCACCACTAACTGTGCTGGCCAGGGTTTCTGGGAGTTGCAGTCCAAGAAGATCTGGGGAACCACTGGTCTACACTGAAACTCAACAGTGGCCCAAATCCATAGTCCTTAGATACCTGCTCGGGAAGTGCACCTTTAACACATCTCTGTACAACCAACTTCTCTGATGTTTCTATTTCGCTACTTGGCAAAATGATCCCAAAGCATCCCATTAATGAGCAAACTGATAACAAAATCAGACATCAAAGGACAAAGAGAGTCTGAAAGCATAGGACCGTCCAACCTGGGTACACCATACCATTTTTTGAACTTCTGACCCCAGAATATCTGAGGTAAACATTTGGCTGGGTGAGACTGGGTTTCTGCCAGCTTCCACTTGAAGTCTTCCCCAAGTAACCTGTTGAGCAGCCACTTAGGCCTTTTACAACCTCTTAAGCATTGGCATTTGCAACTAAGCATTTACAAATAAATGTTGGGCAGACTGCACCCCTTTGCCATTTTGCTCAGCCACCACAAGGCATTAATCCCTCTGACTTTTAGGAGTCTCCTATAATTTATTAAATGCATTATTGTCGCTATGAGGGTCACTTTGGCTAAACTTGTGGGGGAACATTGGCACAGTCTGTAGGAATGTCTTAAAATATTTTACATTTTGCAGAATGGAAGGCAGATGTGAGAGACTTCCTTGATGGGACTGACATTTCATTAGATTGCATCCTTTTTGTCTCTCGTCTTCATTTTCAAAAGGTCTCATTGACTGAAGGGCATCAATTCGACCGAGATGTGGAACTGCTGATTTATTACGAGGATGTTCATAAACCCAATGCCATTCTAGAAGCTGGGAAGCCTGGAGCTGTCCCAGGTGAGCACAACCTAAGGCAGGGATGAGAAATGTGGGGTCTTCAAGATGTGGTTGGACTGCAGCTTCCAGCATTCCTCACCGGTGGCTGTCCAGACTGTGGCTTGAAACTGTATTGAAACTAGTTTTGGGTTCTGCCACACTCCATGCATATCTTCTGTTAATGCTAGAACATTTACATTCTGTCAGTCAGTGACATTATAGTGCTCTTGGCTTAAGGCTTAAGCCTACGGATGGGAGCTGTAGTCGAACAATGTCTGGAGAGCTGCATGTGTTCTGGGAGCTGAAATGCAAGGGTTTCTTGGAGATGAGGATGTCTATTGGGTTTTCCTGCTTTCTGCAAACCACAGGTTCACTGATGGGGGACCCAGCCCTTCTGCTTACTATGTACCCCAGTTTTCCAGCTGAAAAGCCAGTCCAGAGTACTACTGGAGAATTCATCTTCCTGCTGGATCGCTCTGGCAGCATGGATTGCCATACCGACACCACACCTGATTCGCCATCACGCATTCAGAGTGCCAAGGTGCCCCACAGATCAAGGGAGGGATGAGATGGAATTATGGATCTCCTGGAAGAAAGGAGGGTTTTCTATGTGCTATTGAACACATAGGCGGGGGGCAGATGAGAAGAGGTGTTGTTTTCTGTTGTAGGTGTGTCATTTTGATCATGCCAAGACACTCAAGATGCTCTCTTTCCTACTGAACCATTTTATCTTCACAGCAAACCTGTGAAGTAGATCAGGCCTGGAGATAATGCCTGCCTACATAGGTGGTTCTTAAGGAGAAAGATGGGGTAAAAATATTTTACAGAATGAGAGAAAAAGAGAGAGGCTCATGGCTCAGTGAGGATTGGATCCCCTGTTCTGGTCCTATATTCCAGTCACTTCATCACATGGGACAGGAAGACCACTAGGAAATACTGGAAATGGATGGGTCCTTAGGAGGAACAGGAGCTTGTGATATTGAAACAGGTCCTAAATGGTCATTTAGTGTATCTTCAGTGACTGTGGTTTTTCCTCTTCCTATCCCAGGAGACACTGATCTTCCTGTTGAAGAGTCTCCCTCTGGGGTGCTATTTCAACATCTATGGCTTTGGGTCCCGATATGACTCATTCTACCCGTGAGTATGAAAGCATCCTATACAGTCGGGCCTTCTGTTTCAGGGGATTCTGTAGCCTCCAGATGTTTTGGAGTTCACCTCTTGAATGCCTTCAGCCTCCACCACTGTGCTGTCGTGACCCACTGGATAAATGCCTCAAATAGAGAAAACAGAAAAGCTGCTTTACCTGTGAATTCTCTTTCTACTTGTCAGACAGAGGTCCAGCGCCTGTCTCAGAAGGCCGCTGGCTAAATTTGTTGCCAGAATCTGGAAGGGCGTGATGGGAGATTCATGGCCTTTTAGACATTGGCACATTACTACTCCCAGCATCCTTCTTCCTTTCCTACCATCTCTCCACATTGGTCTACCTGCCAGGGACTGATGAGAAGTGAAGTCTCAAAATGCTAGAGTTGCAGGGAGGGAGGACACTTGACTGAATGTAAGAAAATGCCCCCGGTCACCTTGACTCTCTGACACCCTCTGCAGGAAGAGTGTAGAATATACCCAGGAGACAATGTCAGACTCGCTTCAGCGTGTGAAGGAACTGCAAGCTGATCTGGGGGGAACTGAGATTCTGCAGCCACTGAAGGCCATTTACAGTGAGAGATGCCGTGAAGGACATCCTCGCCAGGTGACTGAGACTCCCTTTGGGGCCCATTTCCCTTTTGTACAGAATGGGAGTTAGTACTAAGCTCATACTTGCAGAAGAGTAATGAAAGTATGTGGCCCAGGGGTGTTAGTGACCTGAGAAGTTGGAATCCATATGGCCGTGTGGAAGTGAGTAGTCCTTGGCCACACTCTCAAATCCTAGACTTGTTGGTACCTATGTACAAGCAAGCACACATTTTCCCCTCCCCTTACATTCTGCCTTTCCTCCAATAACCTCAAGGTGGTGTGTGTGACTCTCCTCCCCGTTTAACCCTCACAAGAACTCTGTGAAGTACCTCAGGCTGAGAATGCCAGAGACTGGCCCAAGCTTACCACAACTTTTATCAGGATTCAATGGGGACTAGACACTTGATCTCCTAAATTCCAATCCTACCCTCCAATATTCTCACACTGCCTCTCAGTGTGAGAATACTGAGTGTGGAGATTTCCAGGAAGGGGGACAGATTTGATGTGTTGAACTTGGTAACAACTTCTCAAAATTCTTCTGAAGTGATTACCTCATCTTACAAAACATACCTTGAGACATTCTTTGTATTGATCAGAGATGGAGGAAGGTTATTTTTTCGAGATGGCAGTGCCAGAAATACTCCAGCCAATATGGAGTATTCTGGGAATGACAGTCTTAAAAAGCAACTTTTTCTGTGTTTGGGAAGGACTCACATCTTCCAAGCTCACAGGGATGTAGGGAGGTTGCATGGAATTGGCCTGTTCTCCGTCTTCACGGCTAAGATAATCTTTGGTCTCTCTCACACACCCAACTCTTCCCAGCTTTTCGTCTTCACTGATGGTGAAGTGTCTAATACAGACAAGGTCATTGCTGAAGTTCAACACCACAGCAGCTCTCACAGGTAAGGGCCAAGAAAGGGATATAAGTTTGCCTTCTGGTTTGCATTCTTGGCTTGTGTCACCTTCTTTGACCCGGTCTCTTCCTCCTCGTGCCCCCAAACAGGTGCTTTTCTTTTGGTATTGGCGAAGGTGCCTCCACAGCTCTTATCAAAGGCATCGCTCGAGCAGCTGGCGGCAGCGCAGAGTTCATCACAGGGAAAGAGCGCATGCAAGCCAAGGTGAGATTGAAGGAGCCATGACCTTTCCCCCTTGACCTCCTTCCTTCCCCTGCCCCCACCCCCAAAAATGGGCATGGGCTTAAGTTAAAGAGCCTGGATGAAACCAGGATAAACAAGATCTGTCACTGCCTGCCTGATGCCAGAGAGACCAGCGCTTAAAGAAAGGTATCCTTAGACTGGACTTTTGGCTCACTTTTCTCCTCTCCCACTCTTTACCTGGATGCCTTCTTAAACATTGCACAACTTATAACGCCCACTGGATGTACATCTAGACCAGTAGTTCCCAAACCTGGGTCCCCGGATATTCTTGGACTAATACTCTCAGAAGCCTTCGCCACTAGCTGTGCTGGCCAGGATTTTTGGAAGTTGTAGTCCAAGACCATATGGGAATCCATGGTTGGGAACCACTAGATCCATTATTATTAATTTTTTTATGTATCTTTGAACAGATTTAGTGGAAACAATACTTCCATGCTTTTATTTGGGAGATGGTGATCATTACCCCAAATAATTGGCATTCTTATATTAGTTGAACAGAGCTTTGGACATCAAGTCCAAACTGTTACAAATTGCTTTTCAGAATGAGGAGAGTGTCTTAAAATTACATTTCAAAACAGGAGTGATGCTACCCTTTTGATGTAATGAAGAACATAAAATCATATGAGTCATGAAGTTGGAAGGGGCTTATAAGGCCATCGAATCCAACCCCCTGCTCATTGCAGGAATACAAATCAAATGATATCTGCCAGGTGATTGTCTAAATTTCTCTGGAATGCCTCCAGTGTTGGAGCGCTCACCACTCACCATTGGTTCCACTGTCGTACTGCTCAAACAGTTAGGAGTTTTTTTCCTGATATTCAACCGAAATCCGGCTTCCTGTAACTTGAGCCTATTGTTGCATGTCCTGCACTCAGGGATGATCGAGAACAGATCCTGCCCCTCCTCTGTATGACAACCTTTCAAGTATTTGAAAAGTGCTATCACATCTCCCCTCGCTTTTCTTTTCTCAACGCTAAACATGCCCAGTTCTTTCAGCTTTTCATCATAAGACTTGGTTTCCATCCCCCTGATCATCCTTGTTGCCCTCTTCTGAACTTGTTCCAATTTGTTGGCATCCTTCTTGAAGTGTGGTGTTTGTTTACCCTTATCAATATTATGTCCTCACCACCACCAAAACAAATAAGGAGTAGCAACAAGCTGCTTTGGAGGGGATGGCAGTTGATATTAACAAATACTGTAATGCTTGGTGGATTTGTCGTGAGACGCGTTACTGGTCAAAAATAAGTTTTCAGCTTCTGTGGTTTAACATGAATTTAGTTCTCCCTGAACACCCAAAGGGCTTTCCAAAATTGTACAAAAGATAGAGATTAAAAAAAGAGGGCACCTTATTTAGCTATTTTTCCCGGTTCTTTTCAAAAGGTATCCATAGAGTTTTAGGCAGAATCTTGGTCCATATGAGTTGAAGACTTGGATATATGTGTATGTGTTAGAAGGTTGAGTTGTTTGATTCTACACAGGAGTCCAGGTTCTCTCCCACCCATATTGTAAGACCGCTGTCTTCTTGCAGGCCCTGCAGTCTTTGAAGAAGGCCCTCCAGCCAGCAGTGACAAAGATTTCTCTCAACTGGCACTTGCCTTCTGGTCTCGAGGCCATGCTAGTGGGATCAGGACCTCAGGTCATCTTCCAGGGACAGCGTTGCCTCATCTATGCCCAGATCTGTGGGCAGCTTCAGGCAAGTAACCCCCACTAAATTCCTAAGAGAAGAAACTTTGCTTTCCATTCTCAGTACCAAATGGGGCCAGCCTTTGCTAAAGCAATTTAGACTGCCTCTAGAGAATTCACAATCCAGAATGTCCTTCTCCCACAAGGCGTTCTTCCCTGCCCTGATGCTTCATGTTTTTTGCAGCCTGCAGACTCCATGAAAGGGAAAGCTGTTCTTCACTACACCTTCCAAGACCAGACTTTCACAGAGACAGCAAAGTTCTCACTCCACGCTCAGGAGAAGGACAGGTGAGACCACTTCCTTTTGTAGACCTCCACTGTCTTTGTCAAAGATGATGGAAATTCACTTCCTTACAGACAGCATTTGGGATTCCTCGTTGTAGAATATTTGATAGTGGAGTTGAAAAGCTCGGAATCGTGGCTCCCCTTTGGGATCCACAGTCTTTCAGTTCCATGTCTGGGACTTCAGGCTAAAACCATAAATGTTTCATCATGTTTAGTATGCATAAGTAAATATGGAACGGATAATGCATAGTAAGTGCATGAGGTTTTCAGGGCCTCTGGAAAATGTATCCCCTGATAGGGCCTCTTCATCTTCTGGGCCCTGACAGGGTCTCATTGTAGTCGTTGTATTGCCAGGTGGCCCATTGTATTTTCCCATCAGGTTTGGGCCTATCCTTAGGTGGCATAAGGCATCAACCGAAGTGGCAGATGCTGGGGGTGAGGGTAAGAAGATGGCAGTGTACTAAGAGGACAGAGCTGTGGGTACCATACACCCAGCCCTCGTCCCACATAGCTCGAACCTCCTAGACAAGAGTGATCACATCATCTTGTCATTCAGCCAAGGCTGCTAAAGGACTTGGGCCAGCCTTGTTTCCTACAACAGAGTGAAAGTTTGGGAACAGAATTGTGGGAAGCTAAAATGGCCACTAGACCCACTCATTTAGCACTGCTTTGTGTGTGCTGAGCCACCTTCACTTTCATGAGGGACAGAACTCAAGTCTGCCATCTTATGGTGATGACATCACACACACCCCTCAACTGGGGTCACGATCCCAGTAAGCCAGAATTCTCCAGATGGAGCTGCATGTTGCATATGCAGCATGCGTGCCTTATTTGTCAGAACTGACATTCTGGCTTGGCTAGTATCAAACAAGCAAGGATTTGTAAAATTTGAACAAAACTGGTGGACTGCCTTGACTTGTAAAAGGGAGGGACATGGCAGAAGGTTGGAATGGAGGTCGGCCCTTATAGTTGCTCACTTTTTTTGGCTTCATTGAGCATCCACACTAGGAAGCAGGAGTAAACAGGCTGAATGCACCAGCATGCAGTTTGTTCATGATAAGCCAGGATTCTCAGGAAATTTTCCTTACTGTGTTGTGTGACCCGCACAGCCAGGACTCACCAGGTCTCTGAACACTGGGTGAGTAGAACGTCCTTGTGTAGAGAAGATGAATAAAGCAGAAGTTCTCCCTCATGAGGTAATAGGGTATCAGAACAACCTATACAGGCTAGATCGGGGACCCAAACAAGCCACATTAAGGCTTGAATCTGGCTTGAAACCCATTGATATTCCCAGGTACACCAGTGAATCAGTGGGATTTCAATGCCACTTAAAAGGAGTTGCAACTAGCAGATGGCTTTAGGCAAGCGCAGGTGAAAGCCATTCTTGTGTGGTCAGGGCTGAGAAACACCCTCTGGAGTATCGGGCAAAGCCATGAGTAAATCCAAAACAAACAGAAAAGGGTGTCCGGGTTTCAGTAGCTGTGGGGCTTCTTTTGCAAAGGCTGTGGACTTTCCATTACAAGCTATACTGAAGAGTCTTTTTTTTAATCTTTCCCTTTTTCTCTCCATCTCTCATGCTTACCCCCCACCAACTCCCCCTCACAAACCACCCCCAGGCTTCCTATTCACCGCCTGGCGGCGCAGGTCCTTCTACAGGATCTTGAGGGGAACGAAGATGAGGGGAAAAAACGCCTGGCACTGGAGACGAGCCTGAGCTCTGGGGTGGTGTGTTCACAGACAGCCTACGTAGGAGTCAACACGGAGCTGGGCAAGCCACTTCAAGGGTCCCTCACCCGCAGAAACATCCCGCTTGCATGTGGAGGTGAGTTGAAGGATGTGCCCATGAGGTGGCCCCAATCGCCAATGGGTGGAGGCAGTCAAACAGAAGACCATGTTATGTGTTGGCACCATCTGGAAGATTTTTTTTTCTTGGTGACAAGGAATTTATGAGATCTGCAGACAGGTCCTGGGGAGGTGTCTGTAACCTACTGCTATTTATTTAATCAGCATTTTTGCATCTGCTTCCAAGCAGCACCCCTGCTTCTGTTTTGGTATCAAAGGATACAATCACTCCTGTAGTGCCATCTTCTTCTTGCAGCTGCTTGTATAAATTTCATTTATTGCATCTCCTCACTGCTTGAAGAAATATTAGATTATTTTGGCTTTTACTGTCTCGATGATAGGCTGGAGAACAACTGACTGCATAATATAAATGGCCAATGCAAGGTCTTAAAACCAGTGGGTTTTTAGAAAAGAGACAATTGTGAGGGCCTTTCTAAAGGAACCCTCTTTGGACTGTTCTGACACATCTAGTACCATACTCTGTATCTCTTCCTTCCCAGAACTCTCTATCTTCAGAAAGTCATTGCTGTTCTCTTACGGAGGCTATACAGAGTTTTGCAAAACCTAGAGAGGAGCAGGCCTTTCGCTAGACAGTAATAACACCTATGTATATATTGCACAGTTGAAGGTATAGTAGGACCCATATATCTGTGGGATCAGTATCCACTGATTCACTTATCCTTGATCTGAAGATACTTAAAATGTTAAAAGAAACATCCTAGAAATATTTATTTATTTATTCGACTTCTATACTGCCCATCTGGCTACAAGGCCAATCTTGTCGTATGTATTTCTAAAGGTGAAGTTACCAGAACTGGCCACGAGAGGGAGACAGAGACCATGCTCTGCATAGCTTCTGCAATTAAAATAGTGTTTGCTATAATCTGCTTTTTTCAGCATCTACCTGCAGGGAACCGATCCCTCACAGATATGAGGGTTCTGTATTTTCTGCCACTCTCACTCTCATGACTGCATGCTACAGGAGCCTAGTGTTTGTAGTTTAGTGAGGTACTTAGCCAGCTAACCAAGAGCTGTATGTATGTACACAGTGTATATACAGTGGTGCCTCGACTTACGAACTTAATCTGTCCCAGCAGATGTTCGTAAGTCGAAATGTTCATAAGTCGAATCAACATTTCCCATAGGAATGCATTGAAAACCGATTAATCCGTTCCGGCTGTTTTTTGTTTGTATGTAGAGGCGCCGGTTGTAAGTCGAAGCATTTGTTCCCATAGGAACTAATACAAAACCGGTTAATCCGTTCTCTACCACTAGGGGGAGAATTTTTTTTTCTTTTAACCTAAGATGACTTAGGTTAAAAAAAGGGCAGGAAAGGAGGGAGGGAGGGAACGAACACCTTTTAAATAAAACACCTTTTAAACCAAACCAAGCACCTTTTAAACCAAGCAGCTTTTAAACCAAACCAAGCACCTTTTAAACCAAACCAAGCAGCTTTTAAACCAAACCAAGCACCTTTTAAACCAAATTTTACATTTTAAAATTACAGTACCAGGCAGTCCAAAGTCTCTCTCCACACTCTCTAACTGCTGGGGCGAACGAGGTACAGACAAGCAGCCTCTTCGCTGACCAACGGTTCACTGAAAGTTCAAATTTCCCACTTTCCCCGCATTTTTTTTTCTGTTCGTAAGTCGAAGCTCCGTTCGCAAGTTGAAACAAAATTTTGCAATCGGAGCTGTTCATAAGTCGAAATGTTCGTATGTAGGGGCGTTCGTAAGTCGAGGCACCACTGTAGTATCATATCCTGCCTTTCTCCCAGAACTGGGATCTAAAACAGCTCACAGCTATAGGTGGGCACGAATCAGTTCGTCCCAGTTCATAAAGGTGGCAGCACAGGTGCTGCTGCTGCTCCCCTACCCGCCTCCTCAGCTGATCAGCCACTCACCAGGCCCATCTTGTTTGCCCTTCCTTACCTCCTTGGCTAATCTCCCAGTCATGAGCAAGAGCACAGATGTTGTCTGCCCTGCCCTTTTGTCTGAGTGGGAGATCAGCCAAGAAGGAACATCAGTTGAAGATCACAGAGGCTGGGCCTGGTGAGTGGCTGATTGAGCCAGAGGAGGCAGGGGAGGGGAGGGGAGCAATAGCACCTGTGCTGCTGCCTTTACAAACTGGGACGAACCGGTTTATGCCCATCTGTATACACAATATGATTTTTTTAATAAAAAAAAGATACAATTAAAAACACAATATATTAGAGGATAGTTAAACAAATTATCAAAAGCAGCCACCAAGAGAGAAAAATTTCGATGCCACTTAAAGCTGGATAGCTCTAGTGCAGTAGTTCCCAACCTTCGGTAACCCAGGTGTTCTTGAACTGCAACTCCCAGAAACCCCAGCCAGCACGGCTGGTGGTGAAGGCTTCTGGGAGTTGCAGTCCAAGAACAACTGGATTAGCCAAGGTTGGGAACCACTACTCTAGGGCTATAGTCCACAGGAGTGTGCTTGAGTTCCTTAAACACAGAATACGGAGTACCTTGATGAACTTCAAATCTCAGGAATCCAATTTAAACTAGAATCAAAGTGCTATGTACTGTTTACCAGTGTAGATAAATACTTCTCCTCAAGCTTTTCCAAAGTGTCTGCCTTATGCCTTGCCTCAGTTGACAGAGTCTGTGCTTAGGATGGACCACTTCCATTTTTCTTTAAATAGCAGTGGGTGGGGGAGGGGGTTAATGGAGGAGGGAGCTGTGCTGCCTCATGGCTGATATTCTGAAAACAAACCAACAATGTTTTCAGGATTAGGGGAGCTGGGGTGCAGAGGCCCTCCCCCAACAGGGCAGAATTGCTTCCCACTGACTCACGAGGACACTAGGGGTCTTTTTGAGCAGAAATAGATCATTCAAGGAGGAGACCTGGGGGGCTGCATGCGTGCCTTTGAAGGGCATGTTTGCACTTGCCCCCCCCCCCCCCCGGCAGTGGTGAACCTGTGGCCCTTGAGGTTGGACTGTCGACTCCAAGCAGCTGTAGCCAGCGGTGGGCTGGAGTCATGCCGAAGGCTACACTTTCCCTGCCTTCAGCTCAGTAGGAGGATGGTAGAATAGAAATGAAACAGAACTTTTCTTTCTCCTTGTGCGCCAAGAATGCCCCTCGCTATTGCTCTGTTTTTGTTTCTCCCAAGGATCTGGCTTTATGTGTGCAATGTATTCAATGCCTCAACCAGTGATGTGTTCAATGCCGGCATTAGGTGCTAGAAATTTACATGGAGCACTAGGGGTCGGGTCGGCAAAGGCAGTGACGAGGTATTTCAAATCTTCACGCCCGAAACAGGATGCAGGTAAGAAAGGCCATGGCGTCACAGTGGACTGTCTGTACGATCTGAACGGGAAGAGCCAAACTCTATACTTATTAGTTTGTGGGTGTAATTACTAATTGTGCACTTGAAGTAAAATCGGTCAGTGGGACACTTCTTTACAAGCCTGGATTGCACCCTCATCTCTTCAGGTCTTGGAAGTTTTTGAACAGGGAAGTGGGCAAAATGGGGCACCGACTTTCAAGGGAAAGGATAGAAAGGGGGATCCACAGAGACCCACCCTGGCTTGAGGAGATCACTGGGCATTTTCTGCATGTGAGAAATCCTTTTTGAAAAATATATTCCTTAGGTAGATGATAAGTACACCCATTCACCAGAACTGCTGGATAGCTCAGTGGCTTGGGCATCTGGCTGCGCAGCCAGAGGTTGAGAGTTCAGTTCCCCATTGGGCCTCCATGACAGGCTGGATTCAATGATCCATAGGGTGCCTCCCAGCTCTGCAGTTCTAAGATGATGATAATGAATGGGAGAAGTGTATCACAGCAAAATCCCTCCTTTTCTGTCTCCACAGCTGCATGTTACCGTTCAGCACCTCCCCCTGCAGGTAATGTATATGAAAGCTTTCTTAGATCTTAAGGCTGGGGTGGTGGGGCATTTGGGAAATGGTGGGGGATTTGCCATATGGGCAAGCTGCACCGAAGCCAAAATCCCCCTCCCTCTTTTGTTGTCTCTACCAGTTGGATTGTGTGCTGTGTGACTCTTCAAGTAATGCTTGAGATGAGTATCCTTGGATATGGGCAAGAGGACAATTACAGAAGCATTGTACAAGATGAATGTGAAATCTGTCTCTAGATTTCAAATACAGTAGGACTCCCTTATCTTCAGGATCCGCTGATTCACTTAACTGCAGTCTGAAAATATTAAATATATTAAAAGAAAAATCCACCAAAATGTTTATGTTTCATGATGCAGTTACCAGAACTGGCCACTAGTCAGAGACTATGCAATATACATTGGTGCCTCGCTAGACGATGTTAATCCGTTCCGCGGAAATCGCTGTCTTGCGAAAACATCGTCTAGCGAAGCACGTTTCCCCATTGGAATGCATTGAAATCTCTTCAATGCATTCCAAGGGAAAAGTCGTCGTCTTGCGAAGATCGTCCATAGGGAAACCTCGTCTAGCGAGTGCGGGTCCCCGTTGGAATGCACTGACAGCTATTGACCGCTAGTCAATGCATTCCAATGGGGAAAAGTCGTCGTCTAGCGAAAATCGCCCATACGGAAACATCGTTTTGCGAAGCGCATTAGCGATCGCAAAAAGCCATCGTCTAGCGGATTCCTCGTCCTGCAAGGCAATCGTCTAGCGAGGCACCACTGTACAGTACAGGGTTCCTTATCAAAATAGTATTCCATGTTTTTCGGCATCTGTGGAAGGACTTGGAACCGATCCCCTGCAGTTACAGGGGTCCTACTATACAGCGATCCAATCTGAATTTCAGTCATTAGCATGAGAAGCAAAATGTGTATAGTGGTGCTAGTGAAGAATTTTAATGTGTAAGCACTCATTGTGACATTATATTCCACACTGACCATGTCAGTGTATGCAAGTTTTATAGATACATCTCAGTGCATGTCTGCAGTTCCACAAATTTTCGATGAAGAAAAGCCGAGCCCCAAGGAGGAAGAATCACCACTCTTGCACCTAGTTTCCCTTCAGAATGCCAATGGATCATGGCCTCTGGCTTCTAACCTGGCCAGCATCCTAGGCCTGAGTGAGGCAGAGATATTGAGCAAACTACCTGCCCAGGTAAGTTTATGACAGGTAGCTTCTACACTGTTCAGGGGAGGTCCTGGTTCATCTGACCAAACACTTGTGATCTTAAAAAGGCCATGCTTGGAGATCTGAGCTAAGAATTACAGATTGCTCTTACTGGCAGATGGCTCAGTTCCTGCTGCTTCTGGTAGGATGCCTTGTGTCAAGTTTAATATTTGTTTCTGTTGTTATGGAAAACCTAGTAAGGTTGTCAGAGTATGTGAGATGTTCAAGAAGTTTACTCTTACCACCCCCCTTCTTGGGTTTCCATGGCCAAACAGGGATTTGAACCCAGGTCTCCTGAGTTCTAGTCCAGCACTCTTATCAACTACATTGTGCTAGCTCTCAGTTTCTATGAGTAACAGAAAATGGGCATCTGAAACTTCACCACGAGACAGGTCACCTTATAAACAGACAAGTGGGAGGTGTCGGCAGAAAGGTACCTTTGCTAAGGTTTGTTCCATGCATAGCTTGGGAAAGCCTCTTTTCTTTTGTATTCCTGCTCTCATACCTAGAACCGCTGGATAGCCCAGTAGTTTAGGTCCCTGGCTGCAGAACCAAAGGTTGGGAGTTCAATTCCCCCACTGTGCCTCCTTGACAGGGGCTGGACTCGATGATCCATAGGGTCCCTTCCAGCTCTGGAGTCCTAAGATAACCTTCCAGTTAGCATGTCCACTGACTGGGGAATTTCCAAGAATTACACAGCATCCCCCCTCGCCCACCAAAAAAAAAAAGTTTCCAAGTTCAGATTCCATAGAAATGGCTCTAACCTTTGTCAGTTCAGACCATGGCTTGCAAATCCAACTCCAACCAGTTTCAGGTCCGTAGGTCATGGACTAGGCGGCCACATTTCACCGTTACTTGCTCTCCTTAAAACTGACCAGGCGTTATGTCGATACAAGTCCAATAAATGTGCAAGTTTCACTGTACCTTTTGTCCTCCTTCTCTCACCCCCCAGGTGGCCCAGAATGTGTGGGCAACAGTACTGGCTATCCTGTGGCTCCACTCCAAGGCTTTGGAGCAGAAAGCCGAGTGGGAACTCCTAGAAATGAAAGCTCTTAACTGGCTCCACGCAACGGCAGGTAAGATGTTGTGAGCCCTTGGTGAGGGAGAACTGAGAATGGGGCGAGGAAGAATAGAGGGTGTCACGAAGAGTAGAAAGGGTTCAAAACTAGGAAAAGAAGGCTCCATCTGCACTGGGGCCAATTAATCCCTCATTAAGGCTCTTATTTCCTGAAGAAAGGTCAGGCAGCTCTACTCATTGAAACCTCAGTTGAGTCATTGTCCCTGTTCTGTGCATTATCAGGTTTCTGGTCTATCACAACCGCATGAATAATAACCTCCGAAAGGTCCTGTCTTGGCCAAGGCTTGCAAATATCTCTCAATTTCTCTCCCTACAGCACCTCGCCTGGCGGAGAGTGTGAAAGCTGGCAACGCACTGCTGGGAACCAGTGTGGACCCCCAAACGCTGGGGGTCTGAAGTCGGCTGTGTCACCTGGCGGTTTGAACTGGCGTTCCTACTTTTTTTCTGCCTTCCTGCCAAAAAGCTCCCCTGCTGCATTCCCAAAAGTGGCATGAGTCCCTGCCAAGTTATAGTTCCTTCTGATTTCTGAATATCTCTACTAAGTGGTAGAGTTTTCTCTTACCACAATAGGCTTGAGACAAGCAGGCCTCTTTGGTCTATGTGTAGCCCAGCACTTTCCTAAAGGGACATATTAATTTTTTGAAGTCTTAAAAAAAAACAAGAATACATCATTACTGACAGAAAAAAGAAAAGAACAGAAGCAAGCACTGCATATGTAATCCAAGCTTATTTCCAGATAATATTGAATATTTTTCTGCTGTAACTAACCTTCAGGGTGGAATTAATAGTAGTTAAGCTTTTAATGTGATCTGTTCTATATTGCTTGGAGCCAAGAAATGAAAAAATAAACTGCAGTTTACATCAGCCTGTTGATGTTTATTAATGGAGGGAATCATCACATGGTGGACGCACAATAAGAACTACCCTTCAGAGGCTAGAAACAGGTAACTTGAGAATTAATGATAGATATATAGTGCCAAATAATTTCAGATGCCTCAGGTTACAACAGCTGAATCTATTGCACACCACAAACTGGCTGTGAGGGCAGAAACAGCCAAACAGTTATCTAGGGAGAGGATTTCCATGACATTTCATATTTTCTCTGCAGCCTACATTTGAACATATAAGCAGTTCAAACATGTTTATGAGTAATCTGGCCTTTCTCATCAGATTACTCATAACCATGTTCAAACCCATCCACAAACTCAAACATAGGTTGCAGAAAAAAATATGACATGTCATAAAAATCCTCCCTGTGAGTTCCGATTCAGGTAGTTAATTACAGCACTTTAATAATTTGAGATGCAGTACAAATGCAGTAGTTTAGGTCTATCAAAATATCCTATACCACATGAATTTTATTATTAGTTGCTAATAAATGTATTTTTTCCAATTAGTTCAAGGCACTGTAGATAGTTTTCCGTATTTTATTATCACAAAACTCCATCGTTCTACTTTTAAGCACTTGCACCACAGTGACTTCAACACATTTCTAAATATTTTCAGGCAAATTTTCTTTTTATTCTGGGAAATCTTGTTTTTTAATAAAAGGAAAAGTGCAATCAATCAACAAACCTAAAAATGCAAGCTTGAACAGATCCGTTCTTGTGCTATGAAAGACTTTGCCATTTGGCTTGTTTGGAGCAATATACAGTGGTGCCTCGCTAGACGATGTTAATCCGTTCCACGAGGATCGCTGTCTAGCGAAAACATCGTCTAGCGAAGCACGTTTTCCCATTGGAATGCATTGAAATCGCTTCAATGCGTTCCAAGGGAAAACGCAGTCGTCTTGCGAAATTTCCCATAGGGAAACCTCGTCTAGCGAGTGAGGGTCCCCATAGGAATGCACTGACAGCTGCACTGACAGCTTTTCACCACTAGTCGGCGCACTCCTATGGGGAAACCTCATCGTCTAGCGAAAATCCCCATAGGGAAACATCGTTTTGCGAAGCGCAGTAGCGCTCGCAAAAAGGCATCGTCTAGCGATTTCCTCGTCCTGCGAGGCAATCGTCTAGCGAGGCACCACTGTATGAACATTCCCTACTCGTATCTGGACAAAGGTATAGCAACCAACAGGAGATTTGTTATGAGGAAACATTAATCAGGATAATACAGTTGAAGAGTGTTTTCTAAAGTCAGGCAGTTCCTAATACTAGTCAAAACTAATTTTCCCTTCCTAATCAGTTTTGAGTGGCAAGAAAAGGAGGAGGCAGCAGCAGTGGAAAAATGCTGCAAGATCTAAAAGGAAGATGGAACCTGATGCCCCTGTAAAATTCCATGAATTAGTCTTAAGTAGTTGTATAATTAAAGTCTCCTCCAGAAGCAGCTTCCTTCTAGGTAGCTGAGCTCCATTAGCTGAATGACTTGGCAGGGCCCTTCTGCTGCCCAGACTGATTGGCTACATAAGACACAATAAAATTTTGGCATATCTTGGAAATGTAAGTTCCCATTTTCTCTTTGTTTTGATTCCCCGGAAGAAGCAAAGCTGGTGGCTTCACAATTGGAAGAGTGCTGCCTTGAGTATTAAAACATGTTTATGTGTCCTCTTAATACTGTTTCACAACTTTGTGAGTTGCAAATTGGCCTACCTTGGTTTAGTGACTAGTCAACTAAGAAGTAAACACCAGGTTTTGTTGGCATGTTGATTGTGCAAACATGGCAGCTGTGAGAATGCTTCTCAAGAGTTTTCACATACTGTGTCAAAAGTACTCCCGGAGGAGGGGTCCATTTTTGAAGCAATTCTTCTAGAATTTCCCCAAAAATAGTTGGACTTTCTGTGTAGCCTTGAGCCAATACGCGCCACTGCCATCTGGTTAGTTTACCTGTTTCTGGGTGAGGCCACTGAAAGGCAAATATTGGGCGCGACACTGAGTCCACGGGCACACAGAAGAAAGCTGACTTTAAATCTATAACTGTGTACCAAACGTGAGTGTCGGGGATCTTTCGCATGATCGTATGGGGATCTGGTACTATGGGCGCCTTAGGGATCACTACCTTGTTTACTTCTCTCAAATCTTGAACCATTCGCCATGTCCCATTAGGTTTCTTTACAGGTAGTATAGGAGTACAGTAAGGCGAATCGCTGGGTTCAATAAGGCCATCATCCAGCAATTCCTTTACTACGGGCTTAAGGCCCTCTTCAGCTTCTGGTCTAATGGGATATTGGGGTCTATACACTGGTACCTCTGTTTTTAAATGCATTTTCACTGGAGTAACTTTCATAAGGCCGGGGTTTCCTGGCTTCGCCCATACTATTGGGTCAATTTCGGCTTCATCCTCAGTCCTGAGGGCGGCCATCCTGACCTCACACACCTGGTTTTTAAGCAATATCTGTATTCCTAATTTGGCCATTAAATCTCGACCTAGTAGGTTCACTCCTGAATTTGGAGTCCACACGAAATCATGCCACAGCTTTTCATGTGACCCAGGTTTTAGCACCTCTAGGGGTTTTAGAACAGGAACCCGTTGCGTTAGGTTTTCTATTCCTACTATGTTACAATGTCCTCCAGAAAGGGGAAGTTGTCCTTCCCAGGTAGGTTGGCTCAGGCTAGATCTCGTGGCTCCTGAGTCTACCAAAAATTCGATTTCCTTTCCCTCTTTGCCCACCTGCAAAGTTAACAAGGGCTCTGCGCAGGCAGGACTTTTTGGGAGCTTTCCTTCTTGAGAGAACCGGATAACAAGAGTGATCTACAGGGAGGATTTTTATGACATGTCATATTTTTTTCTGCAACCTATGTTTGAGTTTGTGGATGGGTTTGAACATGGTTATGAGTAATCTGATGAGAAAGGCCAGATTACTCATAAACTACCTTAAAGCACAGCAACACTAGTGGTTGTTCCTTTATTGTAATAAAGAAGTGTTTGTCAGTGTCAACAAGCAGGGCTATTTGTCTACCTCTAAACAAGGATGCAAATACAAGGTAGCAAAAATGGAGAATGGGCTCTAGGGTAGCGGTAATATGCTTTTGTTTAGAAGACAACACTAGGTAAAATTGAAGGGTGCTATTGTTTTCTATACAAAAGCACATTCTCTTACCACCGCTCTACTTTACACTAGGTAAACTGAAGGGGGGGGGGTCCCAGTGTGATATAGTGGGCAGAGTGATGGACGAGGTCCCTGCAGAGTAGGGTTCAAATCCTCAGTTGTTCATGGAAACTCCCTGGGGGAACATAACTGGTAAGACCTCTCCTTAGACCTTACTTACCTTGCAACCAACCCAGCTCTAAGTTGGTTCCAAGTTGAGGGGACATAATTAACTACTGTTAGGGAGGAGCAGGAAAAGAGGAGGGCCAAATAGCACATGGGTTAACACAATAAAGGAAACCACAGCCTCCTGTCTGCCCGGGACCTAAGCAGAGCTGTTAATGACAGAACATTTTGAAGGTTACTCATTCATGGGGTCCCCATAAGTCACTTTGCTGTTGTTGACAACACCTAACAACAAAGGAGGCCCTTGGCTGACCTGTTGACATTTCCAGGCAGTGCTACCAGCAGAACCCTGTTGTCCGTCCTAGGAAAGTCCAGAGTAGGGCATTGCACTAATAGGGCGCTATGCAAACAAACAAACAAAGTTAGTGCCAGTTTTCTGCAGCACTGAGCAGGCCGGTTTAGTGGCAGGACTCGGGCAAGCCTGAATCCTAGCATTTGTTCCAAAGGCCTTAAGTGAGCATTGTTTCCTTTTCGGCGGCAATTTGGAGCAGCGCAGGTGATGGCCGTCCTCTGGTAAACGGGCGCGCACATTCCTGCGCAACGCCACGAAGCACACCCGTTTCGCTGAGTACCCAAAGGGAGACACGACTCGCCCCTCTCGGGTAGCAGAGTGCCGCGGAAACACCACCTCAGTGGGTGGGCGCTCCCCCTTTTGTGTTTAAGGCGTCGGCCCGGTGGCCACGCCGCTTGGGGGCTCCTGTGGCTCCCGCCCTGAGAGCCTCCATAAGCGAGGCCCGCGTCCCTGCTGGGCTTGCGAGGGGAAGGAGGCCACGAGCCCCCCCGCCCTTTCATTGCCGCTTGCATGAAACATACGCACGCGCTGCAAAGGCAGCGCTCGGCTGGCTGCTTTGGCGGGCCGCCAAACGCAACCCTAAAACAAGGCTCGATGGATTGGGACGTGAGCGCCAGGCTGGAGGGAGAAGAGGGGGTTGCTTGGCCCCTTGCCACAACGGACCGCGGCTCTGACTTCGTCACGGGGCGTGCTGTGGCGCGAATTGGCGGACGGAAAGGAACGGGGGGGGGGGCGTCTGAGAAGCACTAGGGGAAAGCTTCGCTTTCGGTTCGGAAAGCAGCAAGCTGCCGCCGCCGCCGCCGCCGCCCTTCCAGGTAAGGCGACCTCGAAACCTTCCCCCCCACACACACACACACCTCCCGCCCGGACCAATGCATGCCTTCCCCCGCATCATGCATCTAATAGAAACCGCGCACCCCTCGCCCCAGTAGTCACCTTGGAAACGGGGGGGGGGGGGCGGCGAGATGAAAAGGAGGGCAGAGTGTCCTTGTCTCTCTGAATTCGAGGATACCCGCTGTGGTGTAAAGGGGGTAGAGTGCTGGAACTCTGGAGACCAAGGTTCGAATCCCCACTCTGCCGTGGAAACTGACTGGGGGAGTGGAACTGGTAATTGTTGTTTAGTCATTTAGTCGTGTCCGACTCTTCGTGACCCCATGGACCAGAGCACGCCAGGCCCTCCTGTCTTCCACTGCCTCCCGGAGTTGGGTCAAATCCATCTTGGTCGCTTCGGTGACACTGTCCAGCCATCTCGTCCTCTGTCGTCCCCTTCTCCTCTTGCCTTCACACTTTCCCAACATCAGGGTCTTTTCCAGGGAGTCTTCTCTTCTCATGAGATGGCCAAAGTATTGGAGCCTCAGCTTCAGGATCTGTCCTTCCAGTGAGCTGGAACTGGTAAAGCCACTCCTTAAATCTCTCACTTACTTTGAGAGCCCTGTTAGGGCCACTATATGTCGGTTCTGACTTGGCAGCACGCAACAACACCCATGAAGAGGAGATTTCAACAAGGTGCGGTGGCTTCCAGCTTCCCCGGTTAAGAAACGGTGGGAGTGTCTGGCCCACACAACCGACGGTGGGCCAAAGGGTCCTCTTATACACACCCAGGAAGTCGCCCGAGACATTGCGCTGCCTGAGGCTGGTGCCCCCCTGCAGGCCAAGGGGAGTGGCAGCCAAGCTTCCTTCCTTGTTTTGGTACATCAGACAGGATGGGGTGGGACTGACCCTGTCCTTACCAATAAACAGAATGGTTATTTTGTTGTTTAATGCCAAATACACTCTTGTCCCTCCCTGGCAGTAAAGCAACAAATAACAGTACCACACAGTTAGCCGCACCCTTGTTCTGCACCATTGTGCCAACCCTGCCTTCTGTTTTCATCTGCATTTTAATAGGAAAGAACAGCATAGAGTGCCCTGTGATGCACATGGGCACAGTGCTCTTCTCTCAGCGCAGAATAGCTGCAAACCAATCATGCAAACAAAAAAACGGAATGAGAGGCCCCAGCCCAGGGAGCTTGATGCACAGATTTTGCTTTCCCTTTCGAATCTTTTTTGAGCCCTTCATTTGCCTCTTCTCCATAATTAGTCATGTTTCTTCTCTCTCTGCACTCCGGGCAGCCTGGTAAATAAAGCATTGCTGTGCTGTTTCCCAACCCCCATGTTAACTTCTGGTAAGAGAGGTTGTGGGGAATAAACTCTGCCTGGAAGTCAGGTGATCTGCTGCTCTAATTCCCTGTCTCTGTGCAGTCCCACAGCAGTTGTTCAGTGCTGAATAAATAATGCTTTGCCTGTAATTGTAAGGCCTTCCCTTTCCTATTTTTTCCCCCATCAAAGGCTCGGTTCAGTGATTATACTAAACCATGTTTTGTTTTTAATGTCTGAATCAATGTTAGCTCAAAGTTTTGTTGTTGTTTAGTCGTTAAGTCGTGTCCGACTCTTCGTGACCCCATGGACCAGAGCACGCCAGGCCCTCCTGTCTTCCACTGCCTCCCGGAGTTGGGTCAAATTCATCTTGGTCGCTTCGGTGACACTGTCCAACCATCTCGTCCTCTGTCGTCCCCTTCTCCTCTTGCCTTCACACTTTCCCAACATCAGGGTCTTTTCCAGGGAGTCTTCTCTTCTCATGAGATGGCCAAAGTATTGAAGCCTCAGCTTCAGGATCTAGCTCAAAGTAACTGTGGTTTATTTGGATGCAGGGGCCAAGACACAGTGATAAACCATGGTTGGAAGTTGGTTTGCAAACTATAGTGTCATCGTTTGCAAACCAACTTCCATTGTTTGTTTGTGAGACTGAGGCTGAACCTAGTCAAGATGGAAGTCCTGTGGGGAAGTCCTTTTGTGTGGGGGGGGGGTACTCTCTCTGCTACATATGAGGTTCACAGTCTGGGCATTCTTCTCAGCCTGGCGTTATCTGTGGAATACCAGGTAGCGTCTGTGGTCCGTTCCACCTCTTTCCACCTGAGGCAGATTGCCCCTTGCTTGACACCGGGTCGCTCACCATGCTGGTCCATGCATTGGTAGTCTTGAGATTAGACTACTGCAATGCTCTCTACGTGGAGCTGCCTATGAGGCTGCTACAGAAACGTCAGCAGGCCCAGAAGATAGTGGGCAAGACTATTGGGTGGGGTGAAGAAATACCATAATATTTCCCCTCCTCTGGCTGCCTTGCACTGGTTACCTGTTTGTTTCCATGCCAGCTTCAAGGTGATAATGGTGATTTTTAAAGCCCTAAACAGTTCAAGACCTCAGTACCTGGCAGAACGCCTCCTTCCAATGAGATCTGTCCTTCCTACAAGATCTTCTCAGGCTGCGTGGTTGAGAATACTGACCCCAAGAGAGGCCCAGCTTTCTCAGCAGTCACTCCTCTTCTTTGGAATAATCTCTTGCCCGAAATCCTCCTGCCCCCTTCATTGGGAAGCTTTAAACAATCACTGAAAACATGGCTTTTCAGTCAGGCCTTCCTGGAGTCCACAACATCATAACACAGTGGTCATTTCAGCATTTGATACTACCCGTTCTGCCACCTTGCCTTTAAATTCTCTTAATTCATTTCTAGTTTTTAGTTATGCTGCTGGTTTGTTTATTTGATGTTTAATTTTGATTTCTGGTTGTTATGTTTATTGTTTTTATATTATGGTTTATTTGTTTTTGAGTTATGAACCGCCGAGTAGCCCTGGCAGCCAGATGGGCGGTATAAAAGTCAAATAAAATAAATAATATATAAATAATCCTGATTAGCAAACTTTTTGACCCTTTTTGAATCCCACACCGCTGGCACCTATGGCGTTGGACCCACTCGTGCCTTGGCCTGTCCACCTAGACTCAGACCTCAGAGCACACCAGGGCAAAACTAAACTCTTTCCTTTCTTCCACTGCTGCCACCAGGAGATCCCTACATCCCCATCACTCCTTTAGAAAGAATCAGGTCCACTCTTTAATGAAATAGAAAGATCTTTAGTTTATTTGCTTATTTGTTTCAGTATATTAATATTCAGTTCTATTCCTTCTCCCTTCCTATCACTGGTCAATCACTTCTCAGATCTCCTACTATATTTTCATCAGTCTAATCACAATCACATAAATCTCTGAACTCTGCTAATCAAACTCCTTCCAAAACTCTGATCTCCTTCTCCCCCTCAGGCTCTGCCTCTTATACTCTGCCTCCTGGCTCCGCCTCTCAGCAACATAAATATGCATGACTCACTCTAACTAAACCTGAGCCATGACCACATTTAAAGGAGAACGCTACAGACCTCCCCCCTTACTTAGGTTTGTTTGGGAGGGGAAACACATTTTTCCTCCTGAACAAACAGGTGCAATTGCTTAAACTTTTTTAAGTTTCTCATAACATTTTACCTTTCACATTTTTACTAAATATCAACCAAATACCTTACCTTATCATTTAATAATCAATACAATACTTTACTTTATCATCTACTAATCAATAATATACATTACCTTATCATTTTACAGAATTTACAACCATACAGAAATCACGATCATGAACTTTTACATAAATAATTAACTGTGAATTATAGTCCATTTCAGTTTATAATAAAAGTCCTGGTATCATTCATCTAGCCTCCTGGAAAGCACATCTGTGACAACGTTGTGGGCTTTTGAGGCAAGAACTGAGTCTCTGTTGCAAAGGCAAAATTTGCAAAGTTCAAGTCTCACTTTTCCGTCGTAGTCTGGTGCACCATGGACTGGTCCGGTTGTGGTCATCTCCTTCAGCTGGACACACCTCTGCTGGTACTCAGGAGTCCCTCTGTTGACCACTGGCTCCTTTCTCCGCACCCTTTTCCGTCGACTGGCGGTCATCGGAAACTCGGTTGTCCACAGGATGTCATCTGCTGGTCGTTTTATAGTGACGTCATCTTTAAGTCTGGCTCGGGGCTTCACTTGCTCAGCTAGGGAAAGGGTAGGCAGTTCCCTCTTCTCCTCCCGAACATCTTTAGATGCATCCCTCTTTAAGGCATCAGGGCCTTCCTTCTTCTGTATCACATAATTGACATTGTTCAATTTTGTCACTACTTTATAGGGATCCTCCCAAGCTAATTGTAGCTTGTGACCTTTGACTGGCCTAAGCAAAAGAACTTCATCTTCAGGCCCAAAAGTTCTTTCACGGGCTTTCTTGTCATACCAGGTCTTCTGCTTAGTCTGGGCAGCCCTTAAGTTCTTTCCAGCTATCTCTAGAGACCTTTGCAGGGTGTTTTGCAACCTGTGCATATATTCTACCACTGACTCTGAGTCACTTTCTCTATGGTCTTCCCAGTTCATGCGGAGCAAATCTAAAGGTCCGCGCGCCTCTCGTCCTAGCAGTAACTCAAAAGGACTAAATCCCGTGCTCTCTTGAGGGATGCTCCTATAAGCATATAGTAAGGGTTGTATTTTGCAGTCCCAATCATTTGGGTTTTCTGCTACATACGCCTTAATCATGCGCACTAAAGTGCCATTGAATTTCTCAACTAGCCCGTTGGTCTCTGGATGATATGGAGTCGAGTTGATTTGGGTAATTCCACAAGCCTTCCATAACCTTTTGATTAGTTTGGATGTGAAACTCATTCCCAAATCGCTGACTATCTCGCTGGCAAATCCCAATCGGCTCATGTAATTGATTAGGGCATCTGCCACGGTGTCAGTTTCCATGTTATGTAAAGGAATTGCCTCGGGATATCTGGTGGCAAAATCCATTATGGTCAAGATGTATTTATTTCCCCTATGGGTGGCATTAGGTAAAGGACCCACTAGATCGATTCCCAGCCTTTGGAACGGTGTAGAGATGACTGGCAAAGGACATAATTTGGCTTTAGTCCTGTCCTGCCCTGTCCCTCATCTCTGACAGACATCACACGTTTTGCAAAAACAAGTAATCTGTTTGCCCATATCTGGCCAAAAGAAGTTCTGGCCAACCCGTCTTTTGGTTCTGGTGATCCCCATGTGAGCTCCAAATAAACTGCTGTGAGCTTGATTAATGATTTTCTCCCTGTACAGTGGTGCCTCGCTAGACGATGTTAATCCGTTCCACAAGGATCGCTGTCTAGCGAAAACATCGTCTAGCGAAGCACGTTTTCCCATTGGAATGCATTGAAATCGCTTCAATGCGTTCCAAGGGAAAACGCAGTCGTCTTGCGAAATTTCCCATAGGGAAACCTCGTCTAGCGAGTGAGGGTCCCCATAGGAATGCACTGACAGCTGCACTGACAGCTTTTCACCACTAGTCGGCGCACTCCTATGGGGAAACCTCATCGTCTAGCGAAATTCCCCATAGGGAAACATCGTTTTGCGAAGAGCAGTAGCGCTCGCAAAAAGGCATCGTCTAGCGATTTCCTCGTCCTGCGAGGCAATCGTCTAGTGAGGAACCACTGTATTTACTAGGGACCACTAATTGCTTTCGGGGTTCCCCTTTTCCTCGGTATGGAGTAGCTAACGTTTCCCTGTACAGAAGGTCTTTGGTTAAGCTAAAGCTCTCAGGGCACTCAGGAGACAGTACAGTGGGAGTCCTGGCAGCTTCAAAGCAAACTCCCAAGCTAATGTCCTCCTTCTGCTCCTGGGCAAAATTGTTATTTGTTTTGGGATTCTGTAGTAGCATGAGTTCTGCCTCAGCCCTATCAAGCTGGGTTGCCACGGTAACCTCTCCACCTAGGCCTGTCTCGGCTACAGTATCGGTTTGAGCTGCAGAGGGTGAGTTTTGACCCCCCATTGAGCGGGTAAGCACTAACGCACTCTTGACATGCTCTGTTAAATCCCAACCAAGGAGAAAAGCTGCTGGTATTTCATCTGACACAGCTACTTGCCACTTTCCAGACCAATTCTGGTATTCTACTGGTATCTCAGCCACTTTTAAAACCACGGTTTCCTTCCCAATTCCCTTTAAAGACATTTCTTTGCCAGGAATAATGTCATCCTGGGCTACTAGATCGGAATGGACAATGGAGATTTGAGATCCTGTATCTCTTATTGCAATGTACTTCTTTCCTTTCACAACTATCTCTTCACCTGCGTTTCTGAGAAGGGTCTGGTCATTCCTGATATAGAAACAATGGACTACTTGGGCTATAGGAATATCTTCCTCCTCATGGTCAGTAGAAGTGGTGGTGGTTATGGGATCATGTCTCTGTCTACTATTTTCCTCCCCTGATTCCACTTGCTTGACACAATACACCTTTTTGGTTAGAGAATCATTTCTCTGCAAGTTGGGGTATGGTTGCCTACACTGGAATTGTAAGTGGCCTGGTTGCCCACAGTTAAAACATTTAAAATTCCTTTTGTCATTCTGAGGTACTTTGGCGAACCGTGCCTCAGGGTTTGATGTTTTTGGCGGGCTAGCCCTTGGCAACTTCGGGGAAGTCCCGCCCTGACCTTCTCTCTCAGAATTCTTGCTGAGGTAATTTTTATTAAAAGGCTTTTTATTGTTGTTGTCCCAGTTTGGTCTATTTACTCTCAGCTCTGAAAATCTAGGGTTCCTGTAAGCATTAATCAAATCAGTTTGTTCTCCCGCTTCCCATAAATTTTTAGGATTCTTGTCCCTTACTAAATAACGTAGTTCTCCAGGTAATAGGGAGTAAAACTGTTCTAGCCCAATCAAATCCCTCAACTGTTCAAAAGAAGTGATTCCTTCTCTTTCAATCCACTTCTCCAGATTTTGCTGCAATTTAGCTCCCAACTGAGAACAAGATTCATCCGGCTTTTTTGTGAGAGAGCGAAACTTTCGCCTCAGGTGTTCAGAGTTCAGACAAAATCTTGAATAAACCATCTTTTTATATGCCTCAAAATCTCTTGCCTTCTCGGGATTCATCTGGGCATATATCTCTGCCAGATCACCGCTAACTTGCGCTCTTAAAACAATCATTCTATCTTCATTTCTGATTTCAAAGTCATTGCAGGTGCGTTCAAAAGCAATGAGGAAGGATTCAGGACAGTCCCCTCTTTTGTACTGGGGAAACTTCTTTAAATCTATCTTTGACAGGATTCCACCTCCCCCACTGTTGTTATTATTAAGGTTATTGTTTAGAGCAGAAATCTCTAGTTGTCTCATCTGTAGTTGAAAATTCATTTCCTTTTGTCTTAATTCTAGTTGTTTAGCTTCTGACTCAGCCTTGATTTCTAGTTCCCTTCTTCTCTCCTCTTGCTCAGCCTGTCTGGCTTCCTGCTCAAATTGTCTGGCCTCCTGCTCAGCTCTGAGCTGTAGTTCCTTAAATTTAAATTCCCGTTCCAGTTTCCATCTCTCAAATTCTTGAGGGCTTAATTCCTTATGTCCCTCTGAGGTAACCTCAACAACTATTTTCTCTTGTTCTCCCTCCAATTCCTGAGGTAACTCTTCAGACTCAGGACTCCCCCTTGTGGCGCGTTTGTGAGGCATCTTTTCTTTCTGGGGTGATTAGAGCAGCGTTCACAAATTTTTAAAAGGACCTGTTTTTCTTATTTTACTTCCAGTTACTGATATAAATTTATTTCAAGCCTTTTCTTTTAGTACTTTCCCTCAGATCTGCTATGACCTGGCTTCTGCCTTATCCACAGCGCTCTCCTATCTCAGAGCCTGGGATTTTACAGTAAGCCCTCTGATCCTCAGATCCTGAGGTAAACTCAGAAATTCCCTCTCAGAGAATCCAAGCTTTTTCCTTAGGTTCCCTCCCTCAGATCTGCTATGACCTGGCTTCTGCCTTATCCACAGCGCTCTCCTATCACAGAGCCTGGGATTTCACAGTAAGCCCTCTGATCCTCAGATCCTGAGGTAAAACTCAGAAATTTCCTTTCAGAGTCGTTCCCTATCTTAGACCCCCCTGATCTGGGTTCTGAGGCCCCACTACTAAGCTTTTCCCAAAAGCTCTAGCAGGAACCAAACCTCATTGCCACAGATCCTGTCTAAAAGGTACCCTTGACTCAATAAACTCTTTTATAAAGGCTTCACTGGATTATTTCAATAGGCTTCACTGGATTACTTCGTTTCCCGCCGCTGGACACCAATGTGGCGTTTTGACCCTTTTTGAATCCCACACCGCTGGCACCTATGGCGTTGGACCCACTCGTGCCTTGGCCTGTCCACCTAGACTCAGACCTCAGAGCACACCAGGGCAAAACTAAACTCTTTCCTTTCTTCCACTGCTGCCACCAGGAGATCCCTACATCCCCATCACTCCTTTAGAAAGAATCAGGTCCACTCTTTAATGAAATAGAAAGATCTTTAGTTTATTTGCTTATTTGTTTCAGTATATTAATATTCAGTTCTATTCCTTCTCCCTTCCTATCACTGGTCAATCACTTCTCAGATCTCCTACTATATTTTCATCAGTCTAATCACAATCACATAAATCTCTGAACTCTGCTAATCAAACTCCTTCCAAAACTCTGATCTCCTTCTCCCCCTCAGGCTCTGCCTCTTATACTCTGCCTCCTGGCTCCGCCTCTCAGCAACATAAATATGCATGACTCACTCTAACTAAACCTGAGCCATGACCACATTTAAAGGAGAACGCTACAGTTATGTTTATTGTTTTTATATTATTGTTTATTTGTTTTTGAGTTATGAACCGCCGAGTAGCCCTGGCAGCCAGATGGGCGGTATAAAAGTCAAATAAAATAAATAATACTGTATATAAATAATCCTGATTAGCAAACTACAATTACACCCCGTATAGTAGAGTGGTTAGAACAGTGGTTCCTAACCTTGGGTTCCCAGATGTTCTCAGGCTACAACTCCCAGGAATCCTGGCCAGCACAGCTAGTGGTGAAGGCTTCTGGGAGTTTTAGTCCAAGAACATCTGGGGACCCAAGGTTGGGAACCACTAGTTTACAGTGTTAGATGACGATTTGGGAGATCTGAGATTAAATCCCCAGTTGGCCAGGAAGCTCACTAGGTTGGTCAGGTGAGAGCCTGACCTACCTCACAAGGCTGTTCTAAGGATGAAATGGGAAAAAGAGGAACTGTATATTGTGCTGAGCTCATTCGTGGGAAGAGTGGGTTAAAAAAAAATAAGATAGATGGTGATTTTGTGTCACAGGAATGGAAGTGAAATTGTGCTAACTGTATGGAAAATGAAGAGCCTCTGGTTTCCTTTGTTGCTCGAGCCTTTGTGTTGTTTTTTAACTATGGGTGGTGTAAACAGTGGTTTAGTATGATGCCTGAAGTGAGACAAAATATCAGAAAGTAGAACTTGCCATTTGATGGGGCTTAGGATGCAACACTGAACCCGCTTATCACAGCGTAAGTTCTGTTAACCTTAGTAAGATATCCACCTTGCAGCTGTGTGGTTGAATTCATGTTGTCTGGCATATGGATTTTAGTCATGTTGTTGAGTGAGAGAACAATCAACAGAAGTGCTTGTTGATGGCTTATGATTAATACAAGTGTATAGGGCTCTGTATCCTTAAAATAACTAACCGCTACTCTTTTTCAGTTTGTGATAAATAAAGGACATGCCATTTTTTGGTTATATTATTCTGAACAAATATACTGGTGTTCTGGGTTATAATCACTAATTTGGATTGAAGTAATATGGAAGGGTAAGATAATAATTGTTTTTAAAGTCGGAATATGCAGTCATGGATTTCCAGAGGTTGGTGGTCTGCAGCTCCCATAATCCTTCACTATTGGCTCTGTCGCCTTGACCTGATAGGGACTGTGTCCAACAACATCCGGGGGGGGGGGGGGGGACAGTTTTCCATTCCTGTATTAAAGGGTAAATGGTCTATATGGACTTTTGTAAGTTTTATGGAAAGTAGTTTTATGGACAAAATTACAAAACAAAGAGGTTCGTTTAGTACAGGGACTGTGACAGTAATTGTTTTATTACTCCAGGATGCAACTTGCTTTTGGCTACCAGTTGCTGGGGAACATGGTTAGGAGTGTACTCTTACCCTTATGCCCTGCATTTGCCTTTCCCACATGGAACTGGTTGCACCTATGTGAAAAATGTGCAGACTGGATAACCTTTAGTCTGATGCAACATAGTTTTTCTTATGTTACTTGTTGTGTTGAAATAGAAAAACATATTTGTATCATTCAAACTATACAAAATGTATTTGGAATTTGAAAAAATATTTCCAATTGTGACCCACATGTGAGAAAATAGAGTATACATACCAATTTGTGGGAAGAGGTTCACTTCTAATGGGGAAGCAGAAGGAGGAAGTATTTGTCAAATTGGCTTGAAGTCTAATCATCTTGGTAACAAATAACAAGAACTGATGTTTTCAACTAGGCTCGTGCTTCCTATACAAAAATAATAATCAGCCATGACTGTTGTTGGCCTTCTCACATCTACCCAGGAGCCAGGTAAGTCACCCTGTATATGGTTATTTATTTAAATATTGCTGATACTACAGTGCTTAGAAGAGTATAATTTAAGGAGTTACAGCTATCAAGTATGACAGGCAGATCTACAGCACCTCAGCTTCAGTTATGTCAAGTAGTATTTCTGGTGCAGTAGAGGGTTGTTGGTTTTAGACCGTGTCTACACAGGCTCAATTGGAGCGGGCTAAATAGGATCACTTAAGGTTGGGTATGCCATTTGGTATGCCTTTTGGTGCAATCCTTGCATTCAAATGGCAAACACACCTCAAGCAACCCTATTTGGTCTGCCTCAGGAAGCAAAAAAATCTCCCTCCTTGTTCCCTCTTCTCTCCTCCCGCTTCCCAGAGGAAGTTTTCATTTTCAGTTGTTTTTCCTAAGTGGTATAGTGCATCAGTGCTCTCAAAATAATTCATAATTCTCTCAGTGACTGCTACGTGAGTGACTTTTAGATGGATTGTTATGCATTACTGCTCTAACCGGACCTTTAGTACAGTACTAATTGTGTTTTCCATCTCTCAGAGTAGTAGTTGTTCCTTTTAAAGATTTGCATATTTTTGTTTTAGCTTTAATATTCTCTTTTAATGATGTAAGCTGCCTCTTTATACTCATTGTTTTCAGCTTTAAATATTGTCTTTCAATGATGTAAGCCGCCTCAGGTCCTTAGGAGAAAAGCAGAGTAAAATATTTTAAATAAATAAATGACTTTTTTAAAAAATCATTCCTTCCTCTGCCTCTTCCAGGATTTTTCAGTATTACGAAGTGGCTAAATTGTCTTTTTAAGATACATAACAATATTGGGAAATTGACAGCTGCAAGCTCTGCTTTGGTTTGCTTCCAGAAATCGCACATGCTGGAAATGAACCAAAACAGAGCATTCTTGCCTGCACCAAAAAAGCAGTAGCATCTGACAGGAAAGATCTGAATAGGAATGTTCTGGGAACAGGTTGGTTCGATCTAGCACTTATATTGTCTGATTGCTGGAGTGACCCAGCCCATCATAGCAACAGACCAAACATTGGGACAAAAGCCCATCTGATTCCCATTAAAGTTTTATGCCCTATTGAGTCATTTTCCTAACATAATCATCAACACAGTTAGAGGTGAGAGCCCTGCCCCCTTGTCCTCATTTGCAAGCAGTAATGAGTCTGAGAAGGACAGGATCCTACTCTAGTGTAAGCAAGAACCCAACTAACCAACAGTTCTTGCTTGCATGTGGAGCCTTCACTGGCGCAGGAACCTCTTCTTTTCAGACCCATCACTGCTAATGTGAGCTAAATGACAAGCAATTGGGTGAGGCTCAGCTCTCCCACTGAACTGTATTAATGATCCTGGATTATAGAATATCTCAACAGGGCTTCTATTTACTGAAATTTAGATTCAACATACCACATACCTACAAAGTGTTACCTTTTTGTTTTGAAGGAGACAGGTGAATATACCATTTTGATTGACTGTGGTGTTAGTAGAATGTCCATGTGATTGAGCTTCTTCTTTCCTGCTATGGGATTTGATAGTGGAGTTTTATAGGAATTTGAAGACCATAGTTTGGTCTTCAGGACTTCAGCTGGCTGCTTTTTGTTGTAACTATTCCAACAGTTAAATTGTCTTAAAATGTTTGAATTTTTCTAAAATACTTCAATTTTATTAGATTGTTTTTAGTGTGATTTTATCGATTATGCTCTGTTCTGTGTTACCTCTTAGCGCAGTGGCCTCCTGAGTCAAAAATGGCCCTGGACCAGTTTATGATTTATTCACTTGGAACAACTCTGGCACTGAAGGGGCTGTTCTGTTTTATTGTCTCTTTTTCCCAGTGCCCTTGCGAAGCATCTCTGTAGATGTGGTCATCCAAGGCTTTGTGGCTGATGTGGTCTCTTCTCTTCAGTACCACAATGGGGAGACGAATCCAGTAGAAGTCAGATTTGTCTTCCCTCTGGATGCTGAGGCTTCCGTATATGCCTTTGAGGGCCTGATTGGAGGGACGCAAATTGAGGCCCAGATCCAAGAGAAGAAGCAGGTATTCCAGACTTAAAAACTATTAATTGGGGAGTGGGGAGCTTATCAACAACAGCGTTTCACTTTAAAGTTCTTGTTGTTCTTGCCTACTTTACACCTCATCTTGTCCCTTTGATATTGCAGGCAGAGCAAGAATATGAAGATGCCCTGAGTGAAGGTCGTGAAGCTTTCCTGCTTGAAAGAGATGAAAAAACTAGTGACATTTTCACATGCGTTCTGGGGAACCTCCCCCCTGATGGGGAAGCCATACTGAAGTTGCGCTATGTTCAGTCATTGGCTCCAGAGCCTGATGGGGCCCTCCGTTTTGTCTTGCCCGCTGTCTTGAACCCCCGCTATGTACCTCAAGGTGAGAGCCTGCTACCTACCTCTCAGAACTAATGAGATCAAATCTTAATTCAAAAAGGATTTGCCATCACCCAGCTCTCACTGCGTATTGAGGCCCACAGAAGTAGATCCAAGCAGAGGTCAACGTTGGCACCGTTGGCCTACCTGGCGCTTTCTGTTCGGCTTTGTCACTCACTGCCCAGGGGTTTGTGCCTGCTTTAACCTACCATGTCCTTGCCCTTCCAGGGAAAATGTTGCAGACAAACAGCTACCAATTAGGTCAGATTGTCAAGCTACTTTCTGCCTCATGGTGAACCTACCTTTAGAACAGGTCTAGTCTGACTCTTTTCTGTGTTGATTTCCCCACTCTGCCTTACAGTAAGAAACTTTCAGGTGTTTCTGTGTGCAGGTTCAGAAGGGGACACGGTCCTTGAGAGCATCCCACGAGTGCCGAAGGGACAGCTTCCCTACACACTGAGCCTCAGTGCCACGGTGGAGTCTCCTTATGGCATCAACCATGTGGAGTCAAAATGCACCCTTAAGCCTCTGCGCTACACAACAGAAAACCGTACTGCTGCCCAGGTAGGGCTACAGGTGTAATAAGGACACTGAATTGAAGGCCGTTTCTGAACAGAAATGCATTTTTTCTTTTCTTTTTTTCTTTGTTAAGAAATTCACACATTTCAGCAACTTTGACAGGGGTTCAATAGATGTAGTAGATGTGCAAGTGTATCCATTCTTACACACACAAACACACAAAACCACTGAGTATATTGAATGTGAAGGAATGAAATGGATTTAATGTGGACTTGATAATGTATCCATACCTGTTCAAATTTGGAATGTTTTCATTATTTAAAATTAATATTTCCTGTGTGTCACATGTATAGAATTTACATTTGGTCCTTCAGCAAACTTTAATAGATAGCAGGAAGAAAATCCTTCTAGAAAACTGAAATCTTGCCCAGTTTTCACCATTTGCCGCATTTTTATTATTATTATTTCCATTGTCAAAGATTGCCTTGGCTGATGGGCACCAATTTGATCGAGATGTGGAGCTGTTGATTTATTACAAGGGCATTCACAAGCCCAGTGCCATCCTGGAAGCTGGGAAGCGTGGGGCTCCCCCAGGTGAGGAATGCCTGAAATGATTGGGGAGGGCATCCTAAAATGCAAGCATTTCTGAGAGTGGAAATGGCACCAATATTGATGCATTGGCCTAGTGGTGCAGTGATTAAAACTGCAGTACTGCAGTCATGTCTCTACTCATGACCTGAGCTTGATCCTGACAGGCTCAGGTAGCCAGCTCAAGGTTGACTCAGCCTTCCGAGGTCGGTAAATTGAGTACCCAGCTTGCTGAGGGCAGGAGGAGTTGCAATGTGTAGCCTGCATAATTTAGATTGTAAACCTCCCAGAGAGTGCTATAAGCTCTATGGGGTGGTATATAAGCAGCATACTTTCCTTTCTCTTTTTTTTCTTTTCTTTCTTAGTTCTTCTTTCCTTTTGCCACATACAGGCTCACTGATGGGAGACCCAGCACTTCTTCTCACCTTGTATCCTGAACTTCCTACCCCCAAACCTGCCCAGAATGCTACTGGGGAGTTCATTTTCTTGCTGGATCGCTCTGGCAGCATGGATTGCAATACTGGGAACAGTTCTGATTCACCCTCGCGCATTCAGAGTGCCAAGGTGCCCAATGAACAGATAACTACACAAACATGGTGGGGGGTAATGCCCTGGGGAAGAGGAGGTATAGGAGATAGTGCAAGTGCAAAGGTCCTTTGTGACCCTTGAGATGAACAGGCCAGGCTAGCTAAGAGAGCAGGCATCCTGTATGGACACATTCATCTGTCCTCTGCCAGTTTCTTACTGCCACTATCCCAACATCTGTTGCTTAAGAGCCTCATGGCACAGTGGTTAAACTGCTGTACTGCAGCTAAAACTGCTCACGACCCGGGCTTCAATCCCAGGTAGCCGGCTCAAGGTTGACTCAGCCTTCTATCCTTCCGAGGTCGGTAAAATGAGTACCCAGCTCGCTGGGGGGGGGGGGGGGGGCAATGTGGAGCCTGCATAATTAACTTGTAAACCGCCCAGAGAGTGCTTGAAGCGCTATGGGGCAGTATATAAGCAGCACGCTTTGCTTTGGTTTGCTTTTTAAGTATGTAATATTAGGGCCAGCCCTGCACAGGGCAAAGAAATAGTAGGATGAACCCTACATCGGAGGAGGAAATGGGAAGTGACAGCAGTCCTGCTGTAAGAGTGAGGTGACTGCCTCAAGCAATATTATTTATTTATTTATTTAACTTATATGCTGCCCACACTACCCAAAGGTCTCTGGGCGGCTTGCAGCAATTTAACTACAGTAAAAAAGATAAAACAATTAAAATACAATTAAAATATATACTCTAGAAGTTGCCATCAGGAGCCACAGTTGATATTATTTCAATTAAAAGCCTTCTGGAACAGGAAGGTTTTGACCTGGCGCCGAAATGTCATCAGCGTCGGCACCAGACGAATCTCAGTTGGGATGGCGTTCCATAGTCTGGGGGCAGCTGCCGAAAAGGCCCTTCGTCTATAAGCCATCCCACTTACCTCCTTGAGGGATGGCTCTTTCAAAAGGGCCCCCTGGCTGGATCTTAACTGCCAGGTAGGTTCATATGGCCGATCCTGTATGTTTCTGACTAGTTTGCTGCTATTAAGAATGGTATAGGATGCTATTCTCTCTTCAGTGTTAGAGTATGATTCGTTTGTTAATTCAGTAGTCTTCTTTCTTTATCTGAAACAGCAACATGACCAGGGTCAACCCTAGATGTGATGTGTGGTAGGCCAGATGAGGATGGCCCCTGGTTATGACTGAGCCCTGAAATTTTGATGATCTGAGATTTGAAGAAGAATTGAAATTTTGAAGGAGACTTGCATGTGTGTGTGTGTCTCTCTCTCTCTCTCTCTCTCAGGAAACGCTAGTTTTTCTACTGAAGAGTCTTCCTCTGGGGTGTTACTTCAACATCTATGGCTTTGGATCTAACTATGATTCATTCTACCCGTAAGTATTAGATGCCCCATGTACCCTGCCAGCCATCTTGATTCCTTGCTTCTCCACTATGTCTCAGTCCCAATATTCCTTCCCTGCAGCAGTGGGAAAGAGGGGTAGGGTAATTTCTCTGACTTGTCTGGAGTGCTGATAGAAGAAAAGGCATGCAAAGTTTTAAACAGGAGTATGAAATGAAACAGGGCAAAAACCTCATTCAGGCAGCCTAGCAGTAGCTCATATGCAGTCTATCTTGTTTCTCATTGCCACATCTCTTAATTGTGCATAGTATATGCTGAACCATGCCCATTAGTCATCCTGTCCCCACGTTTGTTCTCTGCGCCCTTTGCTTTGCTCAATTTTTTTTGCACATCATGTAATATTAGCATATTAGAAATAGCTAACTCCTGAGTTTGTAAAGCAAAAGAGTTGTGAATGCAGTGGCCGTTCTGAAGAATAAATGAATGGCTTGGGATGTTTGATGCTTGACACTAAATGGGTAGATATACTTGTTAGTGAAATTTGAATGCAGTAGTTTAGACAGCTGAGACTGCCTGAACAACATTGAAAAGGAGAAAGGTAGGAGAAAGGGCTCTGTTAATGGAGCACCTGGAAACTCTTATGTCTTTAATTCTCTGGCTCCCTCTGCAGGCAGAGTGTAGAGTACACCCAGCAAACTATGTCAGAATCCCTCGAGCGCATCAAAAACCTGATGGCTGATTTAGGGGGGACAGAGATTTTGCTGCCGCTGAAGGCAATTTACAGCCAGCCATGCCAGGAGAGACATCCACGTCAGGTATGGAGAGTTCACTTGGGAGCCGTTCTGCTGTGCATTCTGCCACAATGCCTTCCGAATATGCAGTTGCTGTGTTGCCTGGGGCATGCTGAAAGATTCACGACCACTGGGAAGACTGTAAACAGCAGTCAACTGATGGAATGGGCACTCTCGTCTCTGCAAACATCCTCTTGGGTTAGAAGAAAACTGGATGCCATTCTGCCTTCACGTTAGAGATGGGCATGAACCTCAGTTCATATCCGTGGTATCACAGGTGCTGTATGTTCCCTTCTCCCCCGCCTCCCCAGCTGGATCCCCCACCCATCAGCCAGCACACACTCCTCTCCTCCTCCTCTTTGGCTGTTCAACCAGTCTCTGGCAGGAGCATGGGCTTCCTTGCACCACCTCCTTGACTGATTACCCACTCAGACGAGGCAGGGCAGGCCATGCTCCTGCCGGGGGACTGGTCAAACAGCCAAATTGGAGGAGGAGAGGAGCATGCTCTGAGTGGTGAGTGGGTCCTTGGCTGGGGAGGCGGAGAAAGAGAACATGCAGCACCTGTGGTACCACGAGTACGAACCTCCGAACCGAGTTTCATGCCCATCTCTACTTCACATGTTTCTTGTACCTTGTGGCCAGAACTGTAACTGGCGTGTGTGCCAAAATGTAGTGGTGCCAAAATTTAGAGGGCGCATAAATTTGCTACTGGAGGGGAGTGAACTTACCTGTTAGCCTTTGCTGTTGGAAGCGTGTGAATCTATTCACTCTGACAATGCCTCCAGCTGTGCCTCCCCAGAAGAAGGGAACAAAAAAGAGCCAGGCTCAGCGTGGAACCTAAATGGCTACCACAAGTTCAAGCCAAGGTATTTCTTCTCCATTCTTCTGTGCATTCCCTGTAAATATTAGTGTCATATGATCCAAAGCATACACAGAAAGGTAGTGAAGCTACAAGTATCAAAATGGCTAGCTACAGCTCTGCGGGTGGCAGACACTTGATGATTTTTTTTTATGTTTGGAGTGCTCCACTCTCAGCTGTTCGTCGCTGTGCTAGCAGATCCTAACACGTCTTGGATAGGTTTGGATTTCATCTTTTCCTCTCCCCAGCTATTTGTGTTCACTGATGGAGAGGTTGATAACACAGATGAGGTCATTTTTGAAGTTCGTCGTCACAGAAGTTCCCACAGGTAAGAAAAGATAAAGAGTGCTTTCTGTTCTCTATACCTTGGCTGGCACCACCTTTCTTCCTTTTTTTCTTTTCCTTGACAGGTGTTTCTCCTTTGGCATTGGTGAAGGGGCCTCCACAGCCCTCGTCAAAGGCATTGCTCAGGCAGCAGGTGGCAGTGCAGAATTTATCACAGGCAAGGAGCGTATGCAGGCCAAGGTGAGGCTGAAGGAATGCTAGTTCACTCTTCTTGTTTTACTCATTTTTGCTCGTCTTTCCTGGGCTGCAGATAACTTGCTATATTCCTCTCTACATCTGAAAAGGCGTAGAAGAGTCAGATCTCATTTCCCTTCTCAACAAAAAAGCAAAGTTTGGGAAAGTAAGCTCAGATAAATGAGAAGCTGCCTTTTTCTGTCTTGATGTCTTGAAGTTCTGTTCAAGAGGGGTTACACCTCTTGACTTTTGGCTAGTCATTGGCTGCCTATTTTATGTCTTGCAAAACTAGTAATACCCAATTGATTCTCACACTTTCTTTCCATGAATTTTCTGTTTCCTTGAAGCACATCATTCCTTAATCAAGTCTACATTTACTTGATGTCCCCTGCAGGGCAGATGCTTTACAGAGCTTGATCTCATTGCCAAAAGCTTTGTAATTACTTCTAAAGTGTTGAGCTTTTTTGATCTTGCAAATGGAATGTAGTCTCTCTCTTCCCCGCAATATAAGGTTGTTGTCTTCTTGCAGGCACTGCAGTCTTTGAAGAAGGCATTGCAGCCAGCAGTAACTGGGGTCTCTCTCCACTGGAACTTGCCTTCTGGTCTGGAAGCTGTGCTTGTGGGATCGGGCCCTTCGGTCATTTTTCCAGGATATCGGTGCCTCATTTTTGCACAGATCCATGGGCAGCTTCAGGCAAGTAATCCCTAAATGTTGAACTATCTCCCAGCATCTCAGCTCCCTCGCCAATTTCTAATCACAACCAGCCCTTGGTGTGTAAGTCATACACTGAGTTTTGATTTACTGAATTTCATAAGCCCACTGTTTACTTCTCCATAAATGACTTTGCCCTCCTCTTTCTCTCTGTGTTCTGTTGCCTTTCATCCTTCTCCAGTCTCCACACTCTACAGAGGGATCTGTTGTCCTTCAGTACATCTTCCAGGACCAGACTTTCTCAGAGACATTGAAATTCCCCCTTCAAGCTCAGGAGAGTGACAGGTGGGACCTTGCAGAAGCCCTGTGTCCACCAAGACATCAGGACTAGAAATGAAATATGAGAAAATGTTCTTTTTGGTTGATGGAGGGGATGTAGAGTCAGTCACCTAGGCAATATGTGAGGTCTGCAATTGCATTTCATGGATATGTTTCTTCTGCTTTGAAATCATAGCCACAGGGACTTTGGGGCAGGGTCGATACTTCAGGGAAACAGGGTAAACTGTTGCACACTACAGATTCAACAACAACAAAAAATCTACCCCATCATTCTTCTGTGTTATTCCTTGGGGAGTGGCTTCCATTTCTACCAGTGGCAACTTCCCTCCATGAAGCAGTTTTCAACATGACTGCTGAAGAAAGAAGATTAAGCCCCCACAACAAAGTCTTGATTCTGTTTTAATAATGGTTTATATTCGCTTTGCTTACAACCAAAACTAATGCACACAGTGAAGTTAAACATTTCATATGTTGTCTAGGTTGGCTGAAAAATAGACCAAGTTGCAGTATTTACAGTGTGTTTTCCTTGTATTTGTGGAACTTTAGAAGGCAATCGTGAAAGCTGAAATTCTTTTGAGTATTATGTCTTCTAAACAGTTTGCCAGTAGCATTTCATGCAGATTTTTTTGCTGCATTTGTCACTTATGGCTCAGATAGAAGACGTATGCAAAACACACATTTGTAACTGTATTAAGTGGCCCAAATCCAGTTGTTAATCCCAGTTAGAGGAAACCCTTTGGCTCATTGGGGAATTGGTAAATGAGCAATTTAGTGAATGTCATTGATTCAGTGAATCTCATCTAGTTTAGACTAACACTGGATCTAAGCCAGCATGTGGTGAGTTACCTTGTGTTCCTTCAAGCTTTCTGTGTGTAAAGTGCTGTCAAGTTAGAACCAACTTATAGTGATTCTAATAGGGCTTTCAAGTTGCCTGGAAAACTCAATGGTTTAGGTATTTGGCTGTGGAGCCAGAGGTTGGGAGTTCAATTCCCCACTGCCTTCTTCAAAATGAGCCAGCCTGTGTGGCCTTGGGCAAGCTGCAGAGTCCCAGGATGCACCCAGAAGCAGGGAGTGGTAAACCACTTCTGAGTACTTCCTATCTAGAAAACCCTGAAAAGGGTTGCCATAAGTCAGAAATGACTTGGCAGTGCATGATCATTATTAATAGGGCTTTCAAGGTAAGTGAGGTATTTAAGGAGTGGTTTTACCAGCGCTGCCATCCTCCCCATGAGTTTCCATGTCCAAGCAGGGATTCAAACCCAGGTCTCCTGAGTCTGTCTGTCACTGTATCCACTACACCACATTGGAAACGTACCAGGCTTATTTTTAAGTAAGTTTAAAATGAAACAGTTGCAGAAGAAAGTGGTTCAACTAAAGTAGATATGGGGGAACATATGACCAGATGTTGGTAGACTACAAAACCCATCAATCCCAGCAAGTATGAACTATAGTTAGAGAAGTTGAGAGTGATTTTTCAATACCATCTGGTGAGCCACATTTGACTTTTTTTGCTGTGAAATCCGTGGTACATGTTGCTAACATTTGGGCTGTTCTTCCAACCCACTAATGTATCATAGCTGTCATCCTGGAATTGAAACTGTGCACACTTAATGTTGGTATGGAACTGCACGCTAAACTGTGCTTTGGCTGTGTAGATTAGCAGGAGCCATGAGTGGTGTGAACATATCTAAAATGGCTGGTATGATTTGTTTTGTTTTGATAGGAAGGGGCTTTGGTCACACAGGCCAAGCAACACCAGAGGTATCTCTTCCCTCTGCAAACAAAATATCAGGAACAAGATTGTGTGTTGAGTATTAGCAAAGGCAAACAAGGAAACACAGTAAAGGGCTCCTGAGGTTCAAAACTGGAGCAATAATGTTCTTTTTGGAACCTGCGCCAAAGACCATGGGTGTTGCGTATATCAGCCTTGCCAAACACTCTTCTTGCTTCTCCAGGCTCCCTGTTCACCGGCTGGCAGCTCAAGCCCTGTTACAGGAACTGGAGATGGCTGGAGAGATGGAAGAGGAAAAGAAGCCCCTGGCACTGGAGACAAGCCTGAGTTCTGGAGTGGTGTGTTCACAGACCGCTTACATTGGGGTCAACAAGGAGCTGGGCAAGCCAATACAGGGCCCTCTGGTCCACCAAGTAGTCCCTCTTACAGGTTCGTTAATAGGTTTGGTCCATACTCCTGGGGGCGGGGGTCGTGAACTGATCAGAAAGAACCCTAGTGGGAAAGTCCTGGTTGTGATATACTCCTAGTAAATAAAGTGTTTTGCTTTTCCAAGTTAGATCTCAAAGAGGAGAATGTCAGCTAGAGTCAGGGCTATCGTCTCATAATGACCATTGGCTATAGTTGTTGCATGCCGCAGAGTCAGGACCCACATTTGATGCTAACCCAATCCTGTGAGCATATGGTTCAAACTCTTTCTGTGCCATTACCTGTACTAGTGGGTCATCTTCCTGTTTGCCTTATATTGCTGTATGGGGGATCTGGTTTGTACTGCATGAAGTATGTCACTGTCATCAGCAATACTGGCAGTGGCATGGACTCTGGCCCGCATAACACTGGGCAATGCACATAAGAAAAGCCACTCCCCCAATTGCTGGCATTTGAAGTGTTTGTGTACTTAGCTGGCAAAATATGTACTTTGGTTTTGCATCATATACAGAATTCTCAAGGGGGGTGGAAAAGGTTCCATGTCTAGCAGGGAAATGTGGTGCAGAGATCCAGAGAATTAGATTAGGGAGAATGGCTATATCAGTGGCCATTTCCCATTTTAGTCAAAACAACTTCCATGAAAAGAGGCAGTGTAGCTCTTGAATGCCCCTCAACTAGCGAATCTTCTGCCTTTGCTGCCCTATTTGTGAATTGCACCTGAGCCCAGCTAAGAACAGAATGTAGGACTATGTGGGTTCATGTAATTGAAGTGTGTCTTAATTTGCAAATAAACAGTATTTAGCAGGTGGAAGCAGAATGACCACACGGGCTGTCGCTGTGTCTGATTTCCCTGCCTTTAAGTTTAGTTCATCTTAACCATAATTTCATGGTATGAACCCTGAGGAAACTTTGAGTTGTATTAACTGTGGTCTGTTTACTGAAAGAGAATGAATTCAAAAGTAGAAGAGTTGCCTTGGCTTAATTGCCCATAGTTAAGAATAGCCCAGCTGAGGTATCAACAGTGGCTGAACCAAAATATGCAGGTTCAGAAAAATGTAGGAGAAATTCGGAAGGAGCTGGTATTTTCCCCTGTAGATAATTCTTTTTTGTTGTTGTTTTTGTTTTTTTGTCCAAAGAGGCCTGTCTTGGGATTTGAGAACCTCAGTTCCTAAGCAGAAAGTCAAAATGGAGCACACTTGCTCCGTTCTTGGCCTGTGGAATTCTTCAAGACACCATTTTGTCCATCATGCTGCTAACAATTGCCTCATAGAGAGACAAAGTGTTTGACACACTAGCCTTTAAAAAAGTATTTGGGACACTAAATGGCATGGAAGGACTTTTTATTAATTTAAAAAAGAGAAAAAAAACAGCCCTATTTTAGAGGGTAGAGGGTGCATGCTGGGATATGCTCACTAAGGTCAGGCCCATGTGGCCCCCAGGCCTCTGCAAATTGCTACTATAAAACATGCCAATCAAATTGTTTTCTGGCAGGCCCTTTATAACAGAGGTCGTCAACCCCCGGTCCGCGGCCCGGTGCCGGTCCGCGGCCTGAGCCCGACCGGGCCGCGAAGACAGATCTCCCACCCCACCCCCACCCCCACGCACTCACCCCCACAAAGGCTGTTTGCGCCTGCGCGCGCACTCGTGCGCATGTGCAAACGGCGGCGCGGTGCTTGTGCGGGGGCGCTCTCGTGCGCATGCGCAAACTGCGGCACTGCCATTCACGCATGTGCACGAGCGCACGTGCGCCCCGCACAAGCACACCGCCGTTCACACATGCGCACAAGCGCAGGTGCGCTCGTTCACGCAGGCACACGAGTGCGGGGGGTGCCCCGCCTTCCCTAGCCGGTCCGCGGACCGAAAAAGGTTGGGGACCGCTGCTTTATAAAACATATAACACTGTACTTGAGACAGTTGCACTATGTTTCCTTTTGTTTCTAAGACATGTTAATGAGTAGCTGTTCAACACTGCATCCAAGAAGTGTAGATTGGCGGCATCTTGAAGCGGACTGGCTTGATGATGATTATGAAGAAGGTAAGAGAGTCTGCATTACCCTGGAGAATCTCTGCCTCATCTGAGTGAAATGTTTGGCCCTGAACATTTAATATTTGTGGATGTGGCAAAAAAAAAAAGTCCCTGATTTTATGTCATATAAATCATGATATTTGTTTATTTGACTGCTTCATCAGGGCTGTGATCTCATTTGTTATGGTAGGGTGCATCTTCCAGAGGTGGAAAAAGTTCCTCTCTTTTTTTAGTAAAACTCAGAATTTACATCTGCATCCAGATGAAAAGCCCCTTGCTACCGTTAATCAAAAGGCTTTTGTGCAATTATCTCATTCTGTCCATCTTAACAGGTTTTTTTCTGATAAAGGGAGGCAGGGAATGTGGGAACAAGCAGTGGGAGACCCGGGGAGGGTTACAAACAGAAGACAACTGTGTCTGGACTCCCTGTAAAATGCTATAGATGAGGTGAGGCATTGGCACAATAAAAGCTTCATCTGGAAGCACCCACAGTGAATAGAAGTGTTGAGGAGAAATGTTGGTGGGATTTGATAGGAAGATGAGTGTTTTAGGGACCCCTAGACAGAGTCTGGGTTTTGTACCCTCCAGACTCCTCCCCCAGATGAGCAAGTGCTTCATTCAACCTCTTCTGTTTTCCTAGGAACTGGCAGATACCAACTGTTTAGTTTCAGATTTGTGAGGCCTAGAAATGTGTTTAAATCTGGGAAATATCCTGTATCAGGGCTGATCTAATAGTATGAGTGAGCTTTAGAATGATTCTGTGGCCCTGTCTTCAGGTGCAACTGCAGAGGGACCTGCTCTGAAGCTGCACCTGGGAAGTCAGGTTTCCCTGGGTTAATTGACTTCCACCAACCACACAGGAATCAACAGAGAGAAGGGAGGAAATCGGGCTTCTTTCTTTCTTCTTCTTTCTTTCTTTCTTTCTTTCTTTCTTTCTTTCTTTCTTTCTTTCTTTCTTTCTTTCTTTCTTTCTTTCTCTCTCTCTCTCTCTCTCTTTCTTTCTTTCTTTCTTTCTTTCTTTCTTCTTTCTTTCTTTCTTTCTTTCTTTCTTTCTTTCTTTCTTTCACTTGCTGTCCTAGTACTCTGACAGCTAAGGTAGTTAAGGTTAAGGGAGTTCCACACTCACCGTGCAGATTTGTAGGAGGCAAGATTAGAGTGGAGCTACCTTAAAACTTCCTCCTTTCTCTCTGACAATTCCTTGTTCTTTTTGTTGTTGTTATTTTTTTCTCTTTGGTCACCAAGCTGCCCTAGTACTAGATTAGCAAGACTTTAAAAAAGAAAGAAGGGAAAGGGAAAGCAGGCACCAGGTGTGGGAAAGAAAGAATTCAGTTGGCAGCCAGTTTCCCTACTGCCTTGCCTCTCTCACTAATCTATACCCAGTGTGGTGTAGTGGATAGAGGACTAGGACTCAGGAGACCTGGGTTTGAATCCCTGTCTTTGACATGGAAACTCACTGGGGGTTCGAACTGGTAAAACTGCTCCTTCAGTACCTCACTTACCTTGAAAACCATACGTCAGTTCTGCCTTGACGGCACATAACATAATTTCTGCAACTGTTTGGATAGCTCAGTAAGTTGGGTGCATCATGGAGAAGCCAAAGGTCAGGAATATAATTCCTCACTGTGCCTCCTGGAAATCACCCTGTATAGTGTTGGTTGACACTTGGGCATCCCCAGAAAACAAGAATGAAAACCATTTCCAAGTACTTTATACCTAACAAACCTGGAAGGGGTCGCCAAGTCCACACAGGTTGGCTCTTCCTCTGGGAGGCCCAGTGGGGAATTGAACTCCTGACCCCCAACTCACTGAGCTGTCTGGTCAGCTTTGACCCCATCCCTAACCCTATCTCTTTTGCTAACCCTCAAAACATTGCCATTCTCATGAGGTCAGAAAATACCCCAGAAACTACTTAGTGTACATTTCTTTAATCTACTTGGAGGAGATTTAAGGCCCACATGAATTACTGCATTATGAGAATATTTTGGAATAATACTGTTATGATAAGTAGCAACATGGGAATGTCAGGTTAGGATCACAGCACTTTTAACCCCTTTGTTTAGCACAGCATAAAATATTAGTATAATACTAGCCTCTCAAAGTTTATATACAATATGTGCAGAGCCGTAATACCGTGTTTCCCCCGAAAATAAGACAGGGCCTTATATTAATTTTTGTTCCAAAAAACGTATTAGGGCTTATTTTCAGGGGATGTTTTATTTTTTCATGTACAAAAATCTACATTTATTCAAATACAGCCATGTCATCTTCTTCTGGTTGCTGCACAATGAGTCCCTGGAGGGCAGGGTTTCACTTAACTGGGGCTTATTTTTGAGGTAGGGCTTATATTACGAGCATCCTGAAAAATCACACTAGGGCTTATATTCAGGTTAGGTCTTATTTTCGGGGAAACAGGGTAGGTTCACCCACTGGATAAGTCACAGCTCAGGTCAAAACCACACCTCTTTAAAAAGATAGAAGAATAACAATAATGGCAATCTCCACCCATCTACAAAGAGTATTGTTCTTTCATTCTCTCTTTTTTTTTAAAGTCATATGGGAAAAATAGAAGCAACAATGGAAACACATGGCAGACTTATACATGGGTGATAATTGTGATACAAGGGACCTCTGTTGTTACTTACTTTCTTGCTGATTAAAGCTATAGAAAGATCTTACCAGTACGTAGGTGATTAAGCAAAAGAAAAACAAAAACAAGATACAATATTATTAAATTCCAAATAATGAAGGCATTGAGGAAAGGAAGAAATAATCTTTATCTAAATCAATACTTATACCTATATCTCTGCCTATACTTTTACCAGAGACAGGGATTCAAGTCATGGGACTCGCTGTCAACTCAGACTTCAGTCGCACTGGTGATTCAACTCAGATTTGACTCTGGGCTTTTTGTGTTGGTTTATTTTTTCCCCAGTGAGTCGGACTCAACTCCTGACTCATTGAGTCCCTTTTTTTCTGGGGGGGAAATACTTGTTTTTAATAGGAACTCAGGTTTGGGGCTTGGGACTCGAGGCTTGGTACCAAAGACTCAGGACTCAGACCCAAAGCCTTGCCAGCATCCATGACTTACTGTATGCCTATACCTAACTGCTGGATAGTTCAGTAGTTTAGGTCTCTGGCTAAGGAGCCAGAGGTTGGGAGTTCAATTCTGCACTCTGTCTCTATGACAAGGACTGGACTCAATGATCTGTAGAGTCATTTCCAGCTCTGCAGTTAGATACAATACAATTTGTGATCTGTATCTGTACATACATACACAGAAAACTCTCAATGCGCTAAGAATGTGTGAGCTGTCTTAGGTCACTAAAGTTACCAATCATATGTTAAATTATTTGTTACATTAAGTATCTGTGATTGTCTGCTCTCTTTAATGATGGAAACATTGGAGGACACACTGATTAAAATTGGGTTGGGATGGGGTAACATTCTATCCATGCTGTTTTCTCATCAAAACTCACACTATTACTAGCCTCAAAAGATGATGTTTCTAGCTTGTTGGAGAAGTTGTAGGAGAAAGAGAGGAAATGGTTAATTCTCTGGTCTATGGCCCAATCCGAACCAGGAGGCCTTTGCTTACTCATATTTTGTTTTCTGCCTTGCCCCCCAAGTACTTGGTGAGTCCTGCCCAAGTATATCTGATGCCAAAGACAAGGAGTCTCCTCTCTTCAGCCTGATCTCCTTGCAGAATGCAGATGGCTCCTGGTCCTTTGATTCTGGCCTGGTCAGCGCTCTCAGCCTGGATGAGACAGATGCCTCAAGTAAAACACCCACTCAAGTGAGTTTGTTGCTGGGTTAAGATTTGGCATTTGACTGGATACCAGTGGGCTCTTCAGTAGGCATTGGATGCTATCCTTCATCTGTATAGATCAGTGATTGGGATATATCAAGTCTCAAGTCAAGGAATTATTGCTAGCTGTATCTGAATTTCCAGTGCAAATTGAACATGGTTGGGCATAGCTGTTGTTTCATGCTTTGTCCCTTGTAGAGACTGCACCCCTAATGTGCAACCACAGCTGAGATGCTTGAATGAATGAGGCATCAGTGTAACATTCTTGTCACTTTACAAGGCAGGGGGCAGAGGAAAGGGACAACTGACTTTGCCATTGTTTACTTGACACAGATGCCATGTGTAAGAATGAGTAATATGAACCCCACCTCTAATCATGGTTTCACACCTTGATTCTTGGCCTATATTTGTAACCATTGATTAGCTGTTTAGATGTAATGTTTAATCCATAGTTAAGGAAAACAAACCAGTTGTGTGGATTCACAGAGGCCAGGAAGAAGAACCTAGTGCATTTCTTGTCTGCTGTTTACTACTTCCAGGTGGCCTTGAATGTGTGGGGGACGTTGCTGGCCATTCTCTGGCTCCACTCCATGGCCAAAGAGCAGAGAGATGAATGGGAGCTGCTGGAAGCAAAAGCTCACAGCTGGCTCAAGGCAACTGCAGGTGAGATATTGTGGATGCCACTAGGGACCTTAGAATTATGGGGTGAGGAAGAATGATGGAGTATGGACAATGGGGCCTTGAAAATACGGTACAGTAATCCCCAGCCCCCTCTCCCTTGCAGCAGTCGTAGATCGAATCCACGCGACGGAGGGAGCTCCTGTCGCTTGTCCCAGCTCCTGCCAACCTAGCAATTCAAAAGCATGTAAAAATGCAAGTAGATAAATAGGTACCACCACGGTGGGAAGGTAGACTAGTTCCATGTCTAGTCACGCTGGCCACGTGACCACGGAAACGGTCTACGGACAAACGCTGGCTCTATGGCTTGGAAACGGGGATGAGCACTGCCCCCTAGAGTCAGACACGACTGGACAAATTGTCAAGGGGAACCTATACCTTATCTCTTAGGTGCAAACAAATGACATGCTCTTGGGTAGCCACAATATCCATGCTTGAGTGTTCACAGTTCAACCCAGAAGGTAAAACTTCCAGGCCACTCTTCCTCCAGACATCAGCTAATTGCTTCTATTCTGCTGTCTTCCATGACCACCTACATTGAATTGAGGATGGAAGCAACCAAGGCACAAAATCACAGCCTTCCTTCCCCCCCCCCCCAACTCTTTCTCTTGCTAACCCTCTAAAGCAGTGATCCCTAACTGGGAAATCCACAAGTCACTGGTGGTCCACAAAAGTCTTAGATATGGTCTGAGGGGGGACTACATGGATGAATCAGTTGCAGAATGAGACAGCAGGGAAGAGGTCACAGGCAGTGTCCTTCCATACTGGACTATGATGAGTGCATTCTCTGAGAATGAATATAATACATTATTAAGAATAGCTGCATTTTAAATACACCTTGATACATAAGTTGGACACCTGTCAACTATAAGCTGTTTTCAAATTGCTAAAGTCTGCCTTCCTGCTCGATTATCCACAAAAGTTTTCAGCACATGCTTACAGCAGGAGCAGATAAAAATATGGTAGGTTTGGTCCATGGTTACTTAGTAAATAGGAACCCAGCAGCAGACAATGCTCTGGCTTACATGCCACCTAACAAGCCAGAACCCTGGCTGCTCCCAGGTTCACACATCATGCTAAACATTAGTAGCACACCAGGGTTGCCATAGATACATAACTGCAAACTGGACTGGAGACTGTTACATGGGGATGGAATATTGCACTATTGTTATTTAAAAAGAACCTACAGAAGCCTTGCTCCTTTTTTGAGGAGTACTGACAGTTAACTATGTTTTCTCTCTGTGTTGCAGGACCTCAGCTGGCTGAGTGTATCCAGGCTGGCAATGCTCTGCTGGGAACCAGTGTGAGCCCCCAGGTTTTTGGGCTCTGAACTCACATATGTTACCTGGCAGCTGAAGCTGGACTTTCTGCTTCTCTCTTTGTCTTGTTGGAGCTGCTTGTGTCTACATCAAGGGCCTCAACCTGCTTAAATTCCTACTAGTCCTACAGTGCCAGAGTGTAAAGGTGGACGGAAGCTAGACTATGGTCTACCTCTTGGTTGGCAGATCCATTGACTGCCTTTTCTGGTGGATCTTTCCCTTGCTGGCAGATATTGTGCTTTTTGCAAAGTATACTTGATACCAAGTGCAACATGGTTAGACCTGCCAAACTGCTTAAATTCAGAAGAGCATTCTCAAAATTAGCAAGGAGTTTTTGCTTAACTATTGCAATACGATTTTGATTTTTAAATTTTGCACATATCATTTGTTAATGGGGCATCTGGAAGAGGAGGGAAAGAGTATGCAAGAGTGAAATCAGTCCATTCCTGTGCTAGTCTATTTCCTCACAGGTGGCATGCCAGGATTCTCCCTCAGCTAAGATGCCTACTACTTTCTCCATCACTCACATGCCTTATCAGCATTCTCTGCCCCCCCCCCCCCTTTTCAGGTGCTCTACTACACGGATTGAGAGTTCTTGAGGAAACAAGAGAAGAGGAATGTATGCCTCTCTCTCCTGAGGAATTTATGCCACCATGGCACCATGGTGATGTTACAAGAGGGCAAGAATATGTTTTTCTGTTGCCCTGGTAACAAGGTGAGATCCAATTCACATAAGTGAAAGAAAAATAGATTCTAAATGGAGAAATTTATTTTATTTTGGCAAAAGATAGGTTTCATATTGGTTATAACATTATAAGCAACTTTCAGAGGAATTATACAAAACGGTCATAAACAGAAGGATAATACAATTTTAAAATCTAACAATAAATCTTAACATATCTATTAATTCAGCTAATTACATAATATGGACAGTCATGAAGATGAAATGTAGATCAGAGTGGCTTCTTTAAATAAGTGTGGATAGTAGTTGGGGGGCCTGAGGGCAGTCTGCCCCATTTTCCACAACCAACCTCCTGTGACTCCCAAGAAATGCACTCACTTCTTTATTCAAAACCAAAAGTGACTACTTTTTCAGGCTATTTTAGGCCTTTAAAAGGTGGGACTGCCAACATATCCTTAACATGGATAGTTGTCTTAAAAATTGCCAATTTTTAGGGCAAACATATTTTTCAGCAATGGTAAGTTGGGGAGAGGCAGGTTGGCCACATCTCCCCCCCCCCCCCACTTAATGAAAAAAAAATAGTTCAGCAGTAGAAGTTATTCTGTGGGGTTCTTCCATGCGGGACATCTTCATGCAGAAGAATTGAAATAGCAGGCATTGGTTGTGATGCCCTCCTTCTAGATTTTCTGTATTAATTAGAAAGGTTGGACTAGAGGGCCTAGAAGTCCCTTTCCAGTTATTTGATTCCGTATAAAGACTGAGAGGTGGATATCAAACTCGACATGTCGTGGAACTGGAACTTTGCTTTACCATAGTGTATGATTGTAGCATACATAGCTCAGTCATGGGGCCAGAGTAAATTGCCTAAACAATTCACATGAATCTGTCTTTCTTTGGGGGCATTTTGTGTCGTTTACTAGGTGGGAGGTGAGAGAATGCAAGAGTAGATTCCAAAACTAGTGTGTCTCATCTTCTTCCACTGATCTATCTGCAGTGGGGGACGGCTTGTTAGCTAAGTCAGCTTCCTATTAAAAGTGTCAATAAACTCAAGCTTTTTGGTCTTTCTGGGGTCCTCTTTCTAGTTAAATACTCAGACTGTCAATTTTCCTTTTTTGGCATAGGGTGTGGGTAATATTTCTCAAGAATCTTTCTTAAATACACAATTCAATGGAGGGAAATTATAAGTGGTAATATTTTTATGCAAACGTTTTTAACAACAATTAGAATTTTGGAAGAGAGCAGATGTTCTCATGTGGAAGGTGTGTTTGAAATGTGAGCAGTTTGGCCAGCACATTGTTATGTCCCATGCAATGAGAGGCTTCAGTTTTGGGTTTGAAGCCTATCATTCACGCCTAGTGCTCCAGACTGCAATATGCACACTATGTGTCCACAACCATGCAATGATTAAAGAGGTGCTGTCTGAGATCTAAAGTAAGTTAGATGGTTTCACTTTTGTTAGCATAGGAACTGTATGGTGTAAACATTTCAGACGTGGCAGAAAATAGGGTGATGGTTCTGTAAGATGGGCAACATTGAGAAAATGACTATGGTGGCTGGTGTTTAGTATGGTTCATTTGGCACAGCTGGAGGAAAACCCTGTGTTTGGACACTAAACCTTTAGTGATGATTTTAGAGGCAAAGTGTCTGTAGGGGGGGAAAGGGGGTCCATATCTAGGGAATTCAAACACATTTACTGTTTTGGAGGCAAATGCTGTATGATGCGGAGAAGGATAGATCAAGTTAATTGCTTAGCCAACTGCTTTGGTCCCTTGAATGGAATGAAGCAGCCTGTATGTCTAAAATGCTTTTGCATCCAAGCTATTTTTGGTGGATTCAGATATTGCACCACCACCCTGTGAACTTTCTTTTAATTTTGCTTGTACCATATTTGTCATATTAAAAGAGCTGTTCTCTTTTTTTTTTCTGCTGTGTGTTTGGCAGTCAAACTTTTTAAAGATGGTAACTGACTGCAGAATTGACTAATCGTCTCACAGTATGTTGCTTAAATTCACTTGTTGTTAGTAGCCACGAGATGGCACTGTCCTCTTGAAGAACATTAAAACCCTCAGCAATCCAGAGAGCTGCATTGGGTTTTTCTGTTTAACATGGTCAGGAATTAGGAATGTGCTTTATATTTGGATTATTCCAGAATCAAATTGGGCTCATTCAGACAGATTCATACGATATTGCAGTCCAACTGACTTCAGTGAAACAGATCTGAAGGTTCATTTGCATTTGAATTTGGTGGGTCGAGAAAACACATCCATCAACCAGTCTGATCTTCGAATTTTCGTACACAGCTACCAGATTTCTTTCATTTTCCTAGCGGAGCCCAAGCTCTCCATCTTCATCAATAAACTTCTATAACCTTGCAGGCTGACCTTTCCCAATCCTTTCAGTAATAGACTTCAGCCATTCTAACTTTCAAAGGCGATCGTTCTTAGGATATAGCCTGCATTGTCTGCTTATATGCATCCTTATCTCTAAGTTGAGTGGGACTTCCTTCCAGGTGCACATAGGCATGCACCCTAAGTCTTTACATTCTTGCAAATTGAACAAGCAGGTCCTTTTTCTTCTGTCCATAACATTAGTGAACTTTTGCGGTCCTCTTTGGCCACTTCTACCGTGTATGCATCAAGCCTGCATGATTTGGGGATATGCTAAGCGAAGGACAGGCTGCCTGTCAAATATGCTCATCTGTTAAGAGCTACATAAGACTTAAGTTTGCAAGAACATGAGCACTGTCAAACGTTCCTCAGACGCTGGTGGACTCATTTGGTTTGATGGGTCACAAGGCCAGAGACGTAATCATCACTTTAACATCCCTGTCTCTGTGCAGTGCTCCACCAAAGCTACACAGACCTGTCACCATGACTGTCAGCTTGTCATGGACAGTTCTTAACAAGCTCTCCTAAGAATATACAGCTAAAGGATATGGCCTACATTTTGTATTATTGAGACTTAATGTGCAGTCTGTGCTTTCCAGCTTAATTTTTTTTGGCACATAATTTAGCCTTTCTTGGCACACGAAGCTACACAGCCTACTTTTAAATACCTCAAAACTGCCATCATGTCCTGCTTAGTTTTTCTTTTCTTCCAGTTAAATATGCGTAGTTCCTTTGTAACCATAGACGCCAAATCCTATATTGCTTTTATAAAATGTGTCCCCATTCCATTTGTTTTCTCCTTCAATGTGGCAATCAAAACTTGACATAATATTTCAGCAGAGGCTTTGCCAATGCCCAGTGGTCCGTTCTTAAGGTTGCCAACAGGTCAGGTTTTGGCCAACCTGCTTGTTCACTAAATGTTCAAATGAGTTACACATCCAATATGTGCCATTCAGGTTTATAGGCATAGTAGTAGGCATCCTTCAGGCTCGAGAGACTATGGTAACATGCTCTGAATAGAGCACGTTATAGGCATATGTTTATCTAAACAGGATAAAAGTGCTGCTTTTCGTTGCATCCCCCATCTCCATCCCAACACTGTTAAACATGCCATCTGATGGTTCATTAGTCCTTTTTTGGCAGCAGTGACAGGCTGCAGGTTTCCATTCTGATTCTAATTTTCTATAGAGCAGTGGTTCCCAACCTTGGGTAACCCAGGTATTCTTGGAGTGCAACCCCCAGAAACCCCAGCCAAGTGCAGGTGGTGGTGAAGGCTTCTGGGAATTGCAGTCCAAGTACACCTGGGTTATCCAAGGTTGAGAACTACTGCTATAGAATTTAACCCAGTGTCTTTTTCTTTATATTCAAGAAACTGTAACAGAATGTTGCAGTGTGCAAAAAGGAATACCTGTTCAGAATGTCAGCCAACCATGTCGCCATCATCAACATCTTAGGACTGCAGAGCTGGAAGGGACCCTATGGATCATCAAGTCCAGCTCCTGTCAAGGAGGCACAGTGGAGAATCAAACTCCCAACCTCTGGCCTCCATACCTAAACCACTGAGCTATATAGCAGGTCCTCATCTAGAAAGATCAGTTTCATTCCTCCCCCCCCCCCCAGTGCTCCAAATTTCTAACTGGCATACAACATTCTATGGATACTGAATATATTCTGTCCTGAAATGAGGGGAAGGGAGGTCCTTTGCATTTTTGTACTTTAACAAACCTCACGATCTCCCCTACTCACTTCTCTATTTAGACCTGGGTGAGCCAACTTGTTAGCCTCCAGCCTCTCTGGGTCCTCCCCCACTACAGTCCTGCACCTCCAACACCATGTTTTGTGAAGGACCCTGGGACTTCCGACACTCTCAATTGCAAACTTTTTGAAAGAAATTGATCACTAGAAGACACGAAGGGGCTTTTTTAATTGCCAAAAAGTGCCATTTTAAAAGAAAAAAATCAATGTGATCAAGGAGCAGGGGTAGGCATGGAACTCTAGAGATTGCCCTGGTTTAAATTCTAGTCCTGTTAGCACTTCCCACATGTTTACTCTTTGAAAAAGACTTTTTTAAATATATATATACCCATTTGTGTTCTCTTTCCAATGTAAAGTACATCATTTTATGGCACATGAATTTTTATGTCAGCTTTGTGTTCTCGTTTAATTAAAAATGGCTTGGATTTTCATCCTCTGAAATACTTGCAGTTTCTTCCAGTTTTGTGTCATATGTAAATGGCATGAGTGTACTGCCAGTTTCTTTAATAAGTTAATCAGAGGGCATGTGTTGACGGGCACCAAACCCTCTTCCCATCCAGACAGTTTCATTAATTGCTGTTCTTTGGGTGACTTTCCACCTTGTGTTGTGTTGTGTTGTGTCACTTTCTAAACCCCATTTCTCTAGCTGACATGTAAAAATCTCTATTGGAACCATGCAAACAGCTTGCTTATGTCAAGATATATTACATTGTTCTTGCCAATGAAATCCTGACAGACTTGGAAACAAGATTGGCATGGCATAATTTGTTCATAACATTGGGGTATTCTTATTTGTGCTTGCCAGCACTCGCTTTCTTAAGACATTTCAACAAAGCCTCAGTAATGCAAGGAGGACAGAACTGAGACCTGGGTTAGCAACACACTCTGGACTAGATCCCTGGGTGAAACATTTTAGACTTCTCTGGGGATGTGAAAAGTTTTCAGACCCACAGTGTTTGCAGTCACCTCAGGAGTCTTTCGTTACGCTAGTTCTCAACCTTGGGTCCCCAGATGTTCTTGGACCACAACTCCCAGAAATCCTGGCCAGTACAGCTAGTAGCGAAGGCTTCTGGGATTTTTAGTCCAAGAATATCTGGGGACCCAAGGTTGGGAACCACTGGTCTAGATGTACATCCAGTGGGCATTACAAGTTGTGAAATGTTTAAGAAAGCATCCGTAAAGAAGAGCAGGAGAGGATAAAAATGAGCCAAAATGGCAGTCTAAGGATGCCTTTCCTTAAGAGCCTTTCCTCTGGTATCAAAGAGGCAGGGGCAAATCTCCTTGTTTATTTTGGTTTCTTCCAAGCTTTTCAAATTCAAAATTTTCCCCACTAGCTGTGCTGGCCAGGGATTTCTGGGAGTTGTAGTCCAAGAACATCTGGGGATCCAAGATTGAGAATCACTGTATTTGAACAGCCATATTAGAATTAGGGTAAAGTTCCATCCACTTGCTTCACCCTGAGGGCATTGCCCTCCTATGTCATTTGCCCCAAAGCAGCTGGTTCTTAGTGGCATACCACGTCTGAAGATGGAGTGTCCTTAGACTCAGCTTAGGTGGTAGCCAATGAGAAACCATCTAATCTCCACTGGTATCTACACAGGTTCTTCAGTTTTGCTGTCTCACAGAAAATATAACTCTGATTATGTGTAATGGTGGATTTTGAAACTACAGAAGACTGGCATTTCTGGGTGCTTATGAAATTGGTATAGATGGCAAACCGCACTGGTTAGCAAATGACTCCATGACCTAGAACTGGACAGAGGCAGCAAGGCGGCAGGAGTTAATTCCTCACTCGTGCAAAACCGGATGTTTCAAGAGCAAGCAAGGATTTTTATCCACCTCTGGCAACTGCTCACATGCAGACTTAAGAGTCTGGCAGGCTCAGGAGGAAGCTGGTTAAGGAACCAACCAACCCTCCTTTTTAACCACCCCTCTGTTCCCAAATCAGGACAACCAGCTGGCTCTGGGAGAATAATTCCAGGGCTTTCCCCCTTCGGCTTTGATCACCGGGCAGCTTGGGGGTGCTAGAGGGGTGGAATAGATCCGGCCCTGGCCTGCCGCTCTTGGCGGCTTGCCTCTCTCGGTGCCAACACATTTCCAGGCTCAAAGCCAGTTCCTTTTGGACTCACATCCCCCTTCCCCAAATTGCCATGGCAACCATCCCCACAGGGAAGCCTATCCAGATTCCCTTCCTCAGCCACCCTGTTTTCTGAAAGGTTCCCCCCCGCCCCGCCCCACACTGGAGAGGCCTTCCCTCGGCAGAGCACCCCTTGACACAAATCTCCGCCAACTGGGAGCCTCAGGGCCAGGTCAAAGCTGAAAAGAAGGGTATAAGGGGGCTGCTGTTTGTCAAGCCTGCAAGTCCCACGCCTTGGCAGGCCAGCCCTGGCGCACAAAAGGACATTGAGAAGTCTCCTTTGCTCACTCTCACACATATACACACCCTTCACAGCACCCGGCATTGGATCTTTTGTTCCCTTCAATGGGAAAAGTTGCCTCACCCAGAGTCCTGGCTCGAGGACCAGCCAAAGCCTCACACGGGTGGGAGGAAGTGGGGAATGGAGAGCTTTTTTCCCAAGGGCAGCTGCTGGGCTGACACTTGCTTTGCTGGGTCTTTAACAGCTGTGTGACTTAGAAATTCAACAGGTGAGGGTTTCTGCTGCTGCACCACTGAACTAGTACCTGTCATAAAGCTGTTAAAGGTACAAGAAAAAATAAAAAGGTCTGTTCCTTAAAAAGACCCTTCATACCCAGCGAAATAAGACCCAGAGCTTTAGGGACTATAATCATCATCCTCTTAGAACTGCAGGACTGGACTGCAGAGCTGGAAGGGACCCTATGCATCATTGAGTCCAGCCCTTCTCAAAGAGGCACAGTGGGGAATCGAACTCCCAACTCTAAGCCACTGAGCTATCCAGCAGTTCAATCTAAAAATCCTCCGAGGTCCCACAGACATTTGAACTTGGATTGCTGGATTCAAAGTCCCAAGTGCTAACCATTACACCATAGGACTTGCTATCTCACACCACTGGCTCCACATCATATATCTTGTACTTCCCTGACCACAGCTGTGACTTCCATTATACATGACTACAGTCTTCATATATTTGAATCCAGAAAATTCCTGTTTTATTCATTCGTTATGTTTATATCTCACCTCTCCCACTCCCATTTGGTCATGGTTTTCTTCTCCCTCACTATAACCTGGTGAGGTAGGTCAAACTGAGAGGTATTGCCTGGCCCCAGGTAACCCATTGAGTTCCATGCCTCAGTGGAACCATACATTTGGATTGCCTAAATCCCAGTCTAACACTGTAACCAGTACAAGGAAATGGCCAGAATCCCAGTTCTGCCAGCATAACTCCATCAGCATTAATTTCAGTTCCAAAGTGCTGCAAGTTAAGAAGTCGGCATAGGCATTTGCTATCACACACCATTCACATGACAGCACATGACAGCTATATCTAGCTGACTCCTCAATCTAGCTAATTGTGGCAATTTGCAGCTGAAATTTATCCCCATAGAATCACACTAGCATAATTTTTGGCTGAATTCCAATCACTACCTCTTCTCCACAGGCCCCTCCAAATTTTTACCCAAGGAAATGTGTCTTTTGAGAAGAGGACAAAGAGAACCAATATTCTGTTCTTTAAAATATAATAACTATCATATTCTGGCTATGTGCATCCAGCCATTAGGATTAGAATCCACATGGGGAAGAAGGCATTACAAGAGGGTTTTTTTAAATATAATGTGCTGTTTTTGACTCCACTAAAGTACAATAAAGTGATTAAAGCATGTTTAGGAATAGCTAATCTGAATAGATTCTTAGCACCACTTAACATGGAGCTCTGGCTTCTAGGCCCTTTCACTCTTCAAAGGACAAATGAGATTCCTGTAATACCTTTACAGAATGAAGAATATCCGAGGCTGAAACTTCTTCTCATTGCTGCCAAAACCTTTCCCTCGCCTCGCAACTTGTAAAAACATAGGAACTTCACTCTCTTTTGCATTTGGCTGCCCTTCTTTTAAAACAGAAGATGTGCCAATTCCAAGATCATGATGACCCTCCACTTTCCCTCCTTAAGTCATTCTTACTTCAAAATAATATACTTCTGTTATTTGATCTGGAGTCACTATTCATCCTCTTCTTCTGCTGTCACACACACATTTACAATCACAACTTCATCAGCATTCAGTAGAAGGGTTGCAGAGGAGGGATAGGTTCATTAACCACCCAACTACAGCAGGGTGGTTAAATTGAGTGGATGAAATATAATCTCCTGTTAAAAGTTTCTGACTGATATAGTATGTCCCTCATCTTACAAACCACCCACCATGAAGCATAGTTAGGCCCAACACTACCCAGCAAGGCTTGGAAGAAGGCACAAGAGTCTTGGCTCGTAAAAGACAGCCCTTCTGTTTGCTCTACCCACTAGGTTACACTTTCACAGAATCATATAATAATAATTGAGTTGGAAGGAGCCTATTAGGCCATCGAGTCCAACACCCTGCTAAACTTTCTTCTCTATGTACCCAGGAAGACACATTTCCCACCCTTCCTTCCTCCTTTTAACTACCTGCCCGCTGTTTCAGGAAAGAAGTCAGGGGGTCAAACATCTAGCCCACCCACTCCTCCTGTAAAAATTAAGCCCTTTTATGCCCTGGGAACAGCTGGTTCCATCTAGACCATGGAGGGATTAGCTCTCTCTGTTGCCCAGTGTGGGGTTAAGTGTGTTTGGGGCTTGCTCAAAGGGCCGGTGTCTCCCACGCCCCATGCCTGCTCTGGTGTCTCTTTAAATCAGTTCTTGTTCCCCTCACATGCTCTGCCAAGTGTCCTATTTTTAGAGACACTCCTTGTCTCCAACCCGACCCCCCTCGGCTTGTTTTGCAGCTTCCTTTGCCAGCCTCTCTAAACTTAGGCCAAGTGGGGCCAGGAGCCCAAAACCAACTCCTAACCCCCCCCTCCCCTTGAGACTGTCCCGACCTGTCCCCACAGCTTTACATCCTGTCCTGTTTTCCTTATCACAGGGAAGTCTCCATGATCCTGGGAAGTTGCGCACAAGATCACCTTGAGGTCTGGATCCCTGTATGCACACCCACAGAAATATACAACCCAATCTCCTAATGGCCTTCCCCTGAAGTTAACCAGCTGCTTCCCCCTCTCCTCACCCAGCCAAAATTGTTCCTCCAGATTCTGCAAGGTATTATCTTGCGCTCCTTGCTTTCAAAGTAGACAGAGAGAAGTTTCTCTAACGGACCGCATATTGCCCTATGCCCAGAGCTCTGCTCTTTTCTTTGGTCACCCTCCTTTAAAGTTCAAGAGCAGACGGGAGGAGAATAGCGCAGAAAGGAGGCTGATATCTTTGCCATGCTATTGGCGGGCCAGGAACAACATGTCCTAGAATTGAGTTTAAAAAAAAAAAAAAGAGGGGGGAAAGGGGGCTGAGGATGTGCAAGGAACAGAGAAAGAGGAGAGGATTTCTCTGGAAGCATCAACATACAGTCAGACTGGTATTTTTGAGAACAGGCACAAAGAACCAGATAGACCTGAGTCACAGCAAAGCCAATCAGGGATTTTGACAGTGGATTTCATAGCCAGCCACCCAATTAGGAGTCAAACTATATGATACAAAGAGCATGTTGTTAGAAGTGGGAATTCCTTGACCGCTGAACGACATCTGCCTGTCTTAGCAGGAGCTTTTCTAAGCTGTTCTCGGCTCTCAGCTTGCAAACTAACTTGCTTTGTTTTGTGGTTGGAAGACAAAATAGGGACAGTTGTGGTACTGCATTGCTGAAACATGAATGTGCTTTCAGTTACTGATGGCGTGCTCACTGTGTCATATAGTTTGAGCTTGGCTGATTAAAGGTGTATTTTGGACACCCCTCTCTCAAGGTTCTTCAACAGGAGACAGCTATATGACTGTGGTTTTGTTACTCAGTACTGGAAATATTGCTAGGTCAATCAGCGATGGCTGTTTTGCTCCTGTAAGTGGATTGTTGTAAAATGCTTCCTTGTATGTAATGGGGAGTATTAACCCTATCTAATGCACTTAGGCTTGTGACGATTTACAGTAGAAAAGAGAAAATGAATACCAACTTCCTCCTAAAAAACACAAGAGCCAATACAGCACAAACTAAAATCAGCTACAGGATGGTAATAAACTCCAAGCTCTAGCATCCTTCCTCAGACCAGCTTTCTCTAGATGCTTTTGACTTACCATCATCCCTGCACATTGGAACACCGACTGAGGTTGATGGGAGTGGCCGGTCAAAACATCTGGAAGGACCCAGGTTGAGGAAAGCTGCCTACAGCTTACCAGCCAAAGCCAAATCAATTCTACAAAGGCTTACTGGCTTATGCAGTAATTCCCAGATTGTTTGTCATGAGAAAGTGATTAACAATGCAATCCTATGCATGGCTACTCAGCCATGTGTCCCAGTGTGTTCAGTGGAACTTACCTCCAGATACTGTACGTATGCATAGGCTTGCAGCCTAAACAATTAAAAGCTTTCCAGAAGCTCAAAGTACCTATTTGGAAAGAAGACTGCCCGCTATACCTCTGTAAGATTTACTGATCTGACCATGCACCCTTTCTGTTAGCCTTTGATGCAGGAGAGATGAGCAACAAAGCAATTAAGTTTTCAGCATTTCTATTTGTTGTTGCTATCAGATGCAGTAAACTCCAACTTATTCAGCTATGAACAAATGATCTCCCAAATGTATTATTATTAACAGCCCTGCTCAGCTCTTGCAAACTCAAGGTTGTGGCTTCCTTTATGGATCCAGTCCATCTCATATTTGGTCTTCCTCTTTTCCTGTTGCCTTCAATCTTTCCTAGCATTGTTGTCATTCCAGTGAGTCTTGTCTTCTCATGATGTGGCCACATACGTACTGAATGATAATTTATTCAGTAATTCCTGATGGACAGATGCTGCAGACCTTGCAGCCATAATGGAGAGGCCATCTCTGGTGTCTCAATATGAGGTCTCAGTCAGATTCCTTTCAGTCAGAAGGCATGCTCAGAGAAGTGGTTCACACAAAGAATAGGAGGTTCAACACTCCTCTACAAGTAGTTAATACTCCCCCTTTCATGCTGTAGAAATTAAAAATGTCTAGCCTACTAGATTTTATTTGACTACAAATCCCATTGCTGCCTCTGCTAACCGGAATTGATGGGAACTGGAACAGAACAAAATTTGAGAGGCTCACAGATGTCCCGCACCTGCTCCAAACCCAAGCTTTTCCACTGGGTATAACAGTAAAACAGGCATCAAATTTAATTCACAAGCAGAAGAGTTATTCTCAGCTCTAAGAAGTCTCAAAAATGCTGGCTTGCTGGAAAGCCTGCTGAAAGAGGTGAAGTCTTACAATTTTACATTGTTTTCAGAGCTGCAGTAGTGAAAAATATTCGGGCACCTCAGTAGGAATTCAATCTCATATCTGTGGACCCAACACCATCAAGGCGCAACTAGCTTTGTCTGATCTCATTTTGTGAGTGCGGGGGGAGGGGGAATGTTGCTGGTGCTGCTAACAACTTGAAGATCTGTGTTCAAAGATCTATTTCTAGTACACATCAACAATTCCACATGTTTGTTATATCTATAGTTATTGCAGTTTATTCAATACCTGGTGGCCAATCCTCTGATGACAAGTCAGTATCCTGTTTGTTTCCACAGACAGGACTCAGACAGCTGAGCACCCTGCATTTCCCTCTCCTTTTCTCCAGTTTATATTTACACAAGCTGGAGATTGTTTGAAAGCTTCCAATAGGTGCTTCCGCTTGCGCAACGGATTGAGGGTTTCCTTCTGCAACCAGTTGCCGGAGAGGATGCACATATAGAACAGGCCATTCTACATGTGCTCTGGAACCAGCTGGAAGCTGTGCTATCCAGTTCGCTAGCTTGGGTTCCCAGTATGGTGTAGTAGTGAATAGAATGATGGACTAGGACTCTGGAGAAGAGGGTTCAAATTCCCCACTTGGCAACAGAAGCTCACTGAGGGAGTAGAACTGGTAAAACCACTCACTTATCTTGAAAGCCCTATTAGGGTCACTATAAGTCGATTCCGATTTGATGGAACAGAACACACACAGACCATGGAGTTTGCCACGGGGGCATACTTGAAGTCTTAGCAGGTGGTAGAACCTTCCAGAACTTGCACTTCCCTGACAGGCAGTGCAATCCAAACTCAAAGCTATGTTGGGTATGGTGGGTCTGGAATGGGCAAAAGCCTCTCAACTAGATCTGTCAGCACAATGGCTGTGCAGGCTGACATCAGCCAGCAGAAGAGCCAAGAAAGGCAGAACATGGGAAGATTGGGGAAAGAGATGAGTTACACCATATCCAAACCCCTCTCATTCCAGACTCACAGCCACTATACTGACACAAACTTAGACCAGGATAGTTCTAAGTAATTTCCAATACACCCAGGCTGGGAGAGCTTTGGGTTTAGCACAACATCAATTTGTCAAATGTCACCTCAGACATCCCAGAATGGCACTCTTACTCTTCAAAAGTCCAGGATCATGTCCGTTCCTCTAGGTAGTGGGTAGAGTTGGACTTTGTAGACACACACTGACAATAATAAGGAGGAAGAGGAAGACTGATGAGGAAGGAGTCCCAGCCCAAGCTGTCCTAATTTGATAGCTTACTTGCTGAGCAAAAAAATAAATCAGTAGAAGCCTGTCCTATTTCACAGATCCGTACATTTGCATTTGTCTCTGTGTCTATGTATAAGTGCCTAGATAATCTAGTGTCTTGAGAGGAAGAATGCCTGATTGGTGTCCCCTCCTTTGCAGCACTAAAAATATAAACAAAATAATCTGCAATTTTACTATCCTTTTATGGTACCCAAAAGTCTGCCGCCAGAAACAGGCTGCCTCATCCTGGGGCCAGATCCTTTTGCCTGTTGGCCTCTGAGGCTGGGATCAGAATTTTTCTATAAACCTGGCTTGATGCCCTGAGAGGCACAGGAGGAATGATACAGGGTGAATCATGTACCTTATTAAATATATAATTTGCAACATTCCATCTTCCTTGCAGCTGATTCTTTGGGAAGGCTGAATTATTTGTTTATTTTGTGACGGCTGTTTTGAATAGGACTGTTCCGTTGGACTCTTGTTTAAGTCATCTTGGTCTTTTCATGGCAATAAATCTCATAAATAAATAAAATAAATAGCGAGGTGCGTGTTTGTTCCCTCTCTATAAAATGTCTCTTCCACTGGTTTGCAGATTGTGCACTCTGTGTGTGTATGCTGTGTTCCTAACATGAGGAATGCCATGTTAACTCCACAGCTGCCGTCAAAAAACCTGCTACCCAAACCCAGATATTTGTGTGTGTGTGAGAGTGTACTGGGTTTACTCACTGGTGAAAATAAAGCATTCTTCACATGTTCAAAGGCACCCACTCTCTGTGAACTCATGTGGATCATCATGGCAGATGATCCAAGCTACCATCTGTCATAACCAGATCAAAAGGATCACTCAATGAATTGGGACACTCAAGACAAATAAAAGGAAGTCGTCATGCAGCTCATAGTTAAAATTAGGGGATTCACTACCACAAAGTGTAGCCTCTGCAAAAGAGGACATGGCTGCTATACCTTTACTAGCTGTGCAGAAGTGGGAATTTTGACACAGAGAGTTTACATGATAAACTATGAGACAATTCCTACTTCCACACAACTGTTAAAGGTACAGCAATCTGTTCTCTTCTTCAAGGGGTGGAGACATCTTATTATCACACATTGTGATGATAGCCACCATCTTGGATGATATTGAAAAGGATTAAACAAATTCATGGAGAACAGGGCTATCAAAAACTACCAGTCATGATGGCTGTATGGTTTCCTTTAATATCAGAGGAAGTTTGCCTCTCAATATCAGCTGAAAGAGAAAAATGCCTCATGTCTTGCTTCTGGATTTCCCACAGGCAACAATGGGCTCAAGTTACAGGATGCCAGATTTCGGTTGAATATCAGGAAAAACTTCCTAACTGTTAGAGCAGCACAGCAATGGAATCAATTACCTCGAGAGGTGGTGGGTGCTCCAACATTGGAGGCATTCAAGAGAAACTTAAGAGAACTACCTGGCAGATACCCTTTCATTTGTATTCTTGCATTGAACAGAGTGTTGGACCTAATGGCCTTATAGCCTTTCCAACTTAATGATGCTATGATCTGACTTGCCAACTGTGGAAAGAATACTGGACTAAACAGACCTTTGGTTTGATCCAGCAGGATCCTCTTGTGTGCTCATGTACAATGTAGCTTTGCTTTGATTAAGGTCAGGACCAGACTAGATATCACTTTAAATTCTTTTTAATTATTTTAATAGGAGAAGGTTTTTGTTGTTGTTGTTGTTGTTGCATCAGTTGAGGAGAGGGCATTGATCAGGTACACAATCAGGGTAGGAACAGAGGCAGTGTGATTTAACACTTTCTTCTCCTACAGTAATCCTAAGGAAACTATTCTGAAACTGGTATTTGCATGGGGAAGAAACTCCTATTGACATCACTTCAAGATGGCCATGTGAAGTAGTAGATAGCTGTGTAGAAAAATACATTTTAGCAGGTGTTACTTGTCTTGCAGTTGTCTCTTCCATACAATCATGAAGCCCTTTCCTCCATTTCATGTGGCCACCCTGCTGCCGATCAAGGAGGTTTTCGTCAAAGTAAAATCAGCTTAAGAAGAAGGATCTTACTCGGGACCTTCACAAGAATTAACAGGGTTAAATCCTCCCCTCTATTCTTACTATGACACAGACACCCCATTATCAGCCACACTCAGCTGATTCAACAGGGAGGGACACCCCCCTGGACTCCTGTACCTTAGAGACACAAAAACACACTTAAATTGTATGTTTTGGCCCTCGGTTTAGGCTTAAGGTCAGTATCAATAACACACTTGGTTGTTGCAGAGTTGAGGTAGCCTTTAATAGCTGTGCCTCAGAGGAAGCATCTTCAGGCTCTCCTCCCAAGATATTTCAACAAAGAAGTTGTGAGGGGCCTAAAGGGTGCTCAGCAAATGAGCACAGAGAAGTGTGTGTCTTTGGCTGACGACAACCCACACTAGGATTAATCCAGGATGCAAACAGTGCGGGGACTAACAGGTTTGACCAGACAGGCATGCCAAAAGAATGTGCCAGGCAAAACAGTCCCACCCAGCCCTGTCAGAAAAAGCAACATTTAAGTGGGTGGGTGAGGAACAAGACGCAGCCACTAGCTGTGAGATGTGAGAAAAGGAGGAAGATCCAAGAGAAGGAGAAATCTTCTGGGGCTGTCTGGATGGTAGTTTTACGCCTCAGCAGCATTTGGTTAGGTTCCTGTGCAATTTAACATGGGGAAAGGCATGCAGGCAGACATTTCGTATCATAGCAGGACTTATGACCCACCAAGTTAAACACATAGCCATGTACTAGCAACCTCCCTAGATTAAGAGATTCGGTTGGGGCTCCTGTTTGAGTTGGGATCCAGGCCAAAAACTGTGGAAATGTGTACTATCAAGCCACAAGAAATGTATAGTAGGTTCTGAATTCATCTAGGTGGATACAAATTATTCAGGGCTATGTTGGGGTAGCAACAGCGATCAGGAGAGAACTTGGCAATGAGTTCAGGAGTATAACCGTAATTCTAGGGAATGCAGGATCATAACAAAAGCGGACATTTACAAGGTCACGTAACCAGTTTTTATTTATTACACCACTCTCCCTTCAGGAATCTCTGGGCAGTTTCCATGAGCATGGCCGACCCCTTTGACTCTCAAAACAGTCTTATGAGGCAGGACAGACTGAAAAGACAGTGACTAGGAAAAGGCTGATAAGTGATTAAATAGTGATGCCCTTTCTGTTATGTTGGTTTTGGTATTTATGGCCTGTCTTTCTGTACCAAAGGAACACTCAAAGAGTGTGCATGTGTCCACAAATAATATGTACATGTGTGCATGCATATATAAACAAAATAACGATTCTAAAAGCAACACCCAAAATAGCCACAGCTGCAAGGAAAACAATGGGGGAAATTAAAAAAATAGAAAGAATAATGGATGAAAAACCAGAGAATTATTGGGAGCTTTCACTAAACAATTCCCTCTAAAATATAACAGTCTTAACTTTGAAATATTTTAAGGACTACAATTCAGGGGGCTCCTGTAGCCTCAGGTCTATGAGCACAGGGTGGGGCTCCAGAGGTTTATTTCCCTTGCTAAAACATCCCAGATCTCCTCACTGATTTTTCAGTTCTCATCATTTCTTGTAGTTCTTTTTTTTAACACAATACTTGAGAAATGCCAATCATGAAGACAGCTGCACTGTCCTTTGTTAAAATGGAGGGTAGCCTTTGGTCCTGTTGTAGGATTGTAAATACAGCTTTTTCTCTCTCTTCTGTTTTGCTCCACAGACATCTGTGAGCCACCTCTATTTCCCTCACAGAAGCAGTGCTGTGGTGGTACATTCTGTAGTACAAGTGCTCATTATGACAGCGCCCATAGCTATGCTCCAAGGAAAGTCCAACAATGCAAAATTTTGCATGTTGAGCTATATGAAGAGACCAGCTCTAATCATTTTTATCTTTACCAGGGATATGTTTTTTGTTCTGGTTTTTGTTATTTGTAAAGCTGATGGGTCTTAACTGCTAATTAAAGAACAAGTCACCCTAAAATGTTTTGCATTATAAGAGGTATAATTCATAATAGCATAATTTTTCCCCATAGCTATTCTGTGGATTGCAGCTAAGCTCAGAGGGAACAGATGGCCCCAAAGGATGGAAGGTAATGTCATTATTTCTGATAGTACTATGATTCTGAGAGTCTGGGCCCCACCACACCATTGCACAGAACTGCATGATTCCCGTTCATTTGTATGGAAGAAAGTAAAAGGAGATGCTTAAGGCCTTCTTTAGGATGGGGCTAAACCTGATCATCAGGTAATGGAATTCCTAGGCAGGGATTTGAATCCGAGTCTCCTCTACCCGTAGAGCAACACCCCCAAAAATGAGATCGCGAGGGCTCAGTTTCACGTTTGCTTTCAAAAAACTAGAATATGTTCATTATTTGAATGGTTTTGTCTTCCCAATTATTGGTGCTTTTTATAGAAATTATGGTATGTGTATTGGTGGGAAGAGGAATCTACTCAGTTTGGCAAATTGCCGCATGACTAATTCACAGATGTTGACCTGTATCAAGAATGGCACTCAAAACATTTTCAAAAGGGGAAAACAATCAAACTCACAGAATTATAGAACAGTAAGAGCTTGAAGGAACCCCATGAGTCACCAAGTCCAACCCCCTGCCAGAACAGGAAATGCACAGCTGAAGCATCCCTGACAGAAGGCCATCTCATCTGTTTAGAAAGTTTCCAGTGAAGGAGAGCCGACCACTCTCCCAAGCAGTCCATTCCAGTGCTGAACTGCTCTTACTGCCAAGATGCTCTTCCTAATGTTCAGGCAACATCTCATTTCTTGTCATTTGAACCCATGATTACAGTCCTAGCGTCTGGAGCTAGAAAAAACAAGCTTACTCCATCTTCCACATGACAGCCCTTCAAGATATTTGAAAACGGCTATCTATGACCTCCCATTTTTTCTTCTTCTTCTTCTAATATATATGCTTTTTTTAAAAATACAGAATTTTGTTTCAGTTCCACCTGACCAGGGTTCTAACATTACCTCTGGAGGTGTTTATCCTAAGATAAAGAAAATTCTGGAGCAAGATCTAGCACCACGCAGGAAAATTTACTTTTTGAAATAGGCACACAGAATTGAAGCAGAGCTTGGAAATCAGCTGTAATGAATAATGATTTACTTATAATAAATTTCCTGCTACAATACTTAACACATAACTAACTTATATTATTAATAAGGAATAACATCAGTATTTTGTGTTGTAACTATCTTAGTTATTTTTATAGTTACAGGAGATGTAACAACTATTTTGGCATATTTTGTATCACATGTCAGTGGCTTGCAGCATTTCAATAAGTTTCCCCCTGTCCAAAGTAACTAAAAGGAACTCCTAAGAAGTTTTTTGATTTCACACAAAAGGAAAGAGATAGTTTTTAAAACTGTAATTATAGCAATAATGAACAATCTTTTGGCTTTAGAGCTGTAACGAGTTTGGTTTTTTAAAGTAAATTTCAAAATTTAAATTTTAAGATGGTGATTTAAGATTTCCATTCTATGCATACTTATTTAGGAGCTAGCTACAGAGACAGCAGTGGAACCTGTTATGTGCTATCAAATCACTTCCAACTTACAGAAACCCTATAAATTGATAATTGCTAAAATATCCTATTGTTAACAGCTGTGCTTAGCTCTTGTAAACTAAAGGCAGTGGTTTCCTTTATTGAGCCAATCCATCTCATGCTCACACTTCCTCTCTTCCTGCTGCCTTCAGATTTTCCCAACGTTATTGTCTTTTCCAATGAGTTTTGTCTTCTCACAATGTGCCTAAAGTACAACTGCCTTAGTTTAGTCATTTTTGCTTCTGCACTGAGTTCAGGCTGGTTCCATTCAAGCAGCTACTTGCTTATATTTCTGGCAATCTACCTGTTAAGTTCTCCTCCAACATTACATTTTGAATGAACTGTTTTTTTCCTGTCAATTTGCCTCATTGCCCAGTTTTTCACATCCCTACACAGTAATTGGGAGTACCATAGCATAGATGTTAGGTTTGGTCTCCACTGACACTTGTACACCTGATTACCTATTCTAGTTCCTTCACAGCCGCCCTTCCAAGTCTCAGTATTCTCATTACTTGGCTGCACTCTCCTTTTGGATTGATAACTGAATCAAAATACAGAAAAAATTCAACAATTTCACTTTTTATGCTGTTATAATTAAAGTCATGTAATTCTTCTGTAGTCATTAGTTTTGCCTTCTTAATGTTCAACTGTAATCCTGCTTTTGCACTTTCTTGTTCTACGTTAGCTAGTTGTCATTTCAAGTCATTGCTGCTTTCTGCCATATTATGGTTTATCTACATATTGGCCAATATCTTGTTGCTTAGCTTAGTAAATCATCCTCAAATAGGCCTTCTCTAACTACCCTGTTTCCCCGAAAATAAGACCTTACTGGAAAATAAGCCCTAGTATGATTTTTCAGGATGCTCGCAATATAAGCCCTACCCCCAAAATAAGCCCCAGTTAAGTGAAAGCTCACCCTCCACCATTGTGCAGCAACCAGAAGAAGACATGACTGTATTTGAATAAATGTAGATTGTAAAACTAAGATCATGGCCACTGGTCCCATCACCTCCTGGCAAATAGAAGGGGAAGATATGGAGGCAGTGACAGATTTTACTTTCTTGGGCTCCAGGATCACTGCAGATGGTGACAGCAGCCACGAAATTAAAAGACGCCTGCTTCTTGGGAGGAAAGCGATGACAAACCTAGACAGCATCTTAAAAAGCAGAGACATCACCTTGCCGACAAAGGTCCGCATAGTCAAAGCTATGGTTTTTCCAGTAGCGATGTATGGAAGTGAGAGCTGGACCATAAAGAAGGCTGACCGCCGAAGAATTGATGCTTTTGAATTGTGGTGCTGGAGGAGACTCTCGAGAGTCCCCTGGACTGCAAGGAGAACAAACCTATCCGTTCTGAAGGAAATCAACCCTGAGTGCTCACTGGAAGGACAGATCCTGAAGCTGAGGCTCCAATACTTTGGCCATCTCATGAGAAGAGAAGACTCCCTAGAAAAGACTCTGATGTTGGGAAAGTGTGAGGGCAAGAGGAGAAGGGGATGACAGAGGACAAGATGGTTGGACAGTGTCATCGAAGCTACCAAGATGAATTTGACCCAACTCCGGGAGGCAGTGGAAGACACGAGGGCCTGGCGTGCTCCGTTCCATGAGGTCACGAAGAGTTGGACACGACTTAATGACTAAACAACAACAAAGATTGTTGTACATGAAAAAAATAAAACATACCCTGAAAATAAGCCCTAATGCGTTTTTTGGAGCAAAAATTAGCTACATAAATAAGACCCTGTCTTATTTTTGGGAAAACAGGGTATACAAAAGGATACTGCAATTAAGAGTAGGCCCAGATGAATCCATGAAATTGACAAAAGAGTTGGCTCACCAAATTCCCCCCAGGGTCTACAGGCCTTTCTAGTACAATTTTACTAGGCTAAGCCACAGATTTTGGCCACTATGTTTTCTTCCACCAATTTTCACTCCTCCACCTAAATCTAAAGAATCTACATAGAATCTGTGGGATCTACTTTTAGATCCCAAAACAGAGCTGGACCTTTGATTGAAAGCTTTTCTTGCTTGAAATCTGGGTGGGAAAAAGAGAGGTTGGATAGCAAGAGTTTGTTTAAAGTTCCTGAGGAGTAAACTGAAATGTGAATCTGGGTACCCTGTCGCTAATTTAAAAGAGGAAGGGGGTGACCAAGGGAAAGCATGAGGTAACAGAAGAGAACATCAATCTTCCTGGGAAACCAAACCTTCCGTCTTTGCAACTCTTCTCTTTATTATCTAAGAATACCTAAGAGCACGTGCAGAGCCTTTTCAGCATACACCAAACTAATGAGCAGAGATCCAGCGTCATAGGCGGATGTCCAGAGAGACTGCCACGAACCTATTTCAAAAATGACGCAGAACTTGATTGCTAATCTCGGGTTTTCGGAGTACGATCTTGTTTACTACCCGCCTCTCAGAAACGCACCCACTCTGCATATGCTCGGAGGCACCGCCTTCTTCACGTTTTCCGGGGCGCAGACTCCAAAAAAACAGGTGCTTCTTTGGGCCAGTCATCGAGTTTAAATGAATAAATGATACGGGGAGGCTAAAGGGCGCTGTTGTTGTTATTCCGGATTAGCTACTACGGATTTAATTCGGTTCATCTGCTTCATTTCGGCAGTGCCCCCTAAGTCTGGGCGGGGAGAGGGGGGGGGAAATGGCGGGACCCTTGCCCGGCAGGGGGCGCAGGATCGTCGCGTCTCGTATTGTTTGCCAGCCTTTTGTGTTTGCACGTAAACCTCCTCCCCACGCCCCCCCCCCCAAAGAGGAAAGTATTTTTTGCAATCGAATCGAACCGAAATTGGCTGGCTAAAAAGGCTTTGAGTATCGAGGAGGGGGTGGTCTTTGTAGGGATCCCCTTTGTTACCACTACGATTTGGGGAAAGATGGTTGCCGCTGCCTCCTCTGTCCTTCCCCCCTTCCCTCCCTCCCCCGCGATCGCCTCTTCCCGCCCCTTCTCCCACCCCTTTTTTTCCCTTCCTTGTTGGCAATCTGGATTGGCAGAGGCGGAGCTGGGGGGGGGGAGGGGATCTGGGGGGGAGGGGTCTCTCTCTGGGGGTGGGGGGAGGTGGTGTTTGCAGTCAGAGAGTCAAAGGCAAGTGAAGGTGGAAAGACAGACGGAGCGGCGAAACGCGCGGGCAGCAGGGAGGCCGACCCAGCACGCAGAAACAGACGCACGGACAGTGGGTACCCCAAAAGAAAGGAAACGGGGGGAGTGGAGGTGCAAGGGAGGTTTGGGAGGGAAGGGTTGTCAGTTTGCAAAGCGCGGCGGTTCTGTTTCTCTCTCCCACCTTCTCCCTCCCCGCGTGTTTCTCCCCGATTCCTTCTAAGCACCCCACAGGGGAGGGAGGGAGGGAGGGAGCAGAGATAGGTTACCAGATGTTGACAAGTTTATAGGGGATTAGATGCTTCTGATTGCACAGCAACCCCCCCTCCCCTTCCTTGCTCATCCCCTCCCCCAGATCGGCTGCTTTTCTATACCCCAGGAGCTATTTTTTTTTATTTAAAAAAGCCCCCCCCCACCTCTCCTGCAAAACGAAGGAATATTTCCGTGCTGAGCGATTAGATAGGATTAGTACTACACACACACACACAAACACATACACACCCCAATAGAGGACCTCTTCCCCTCCCACCCGCGCGCGCGCGCCGTGAGCTGGTTTGATTTGATTTCCTGCCTGCTTCCTCGATTCGCTTTGCGACTGACACAATCCACAGACTCAAATGTCAAATGGAAAAACACTCCGGGTGGGAGGCACCCTCCTTCCTCCTTCACCCACCCATCCCCAGCGGCCTTGGAAGGACCAGATTGCTGGAACGTATGGGGAGGAGAGGCGAGGAGGAGAGGGTACCACTACTACTGTGACCACCACCACCACCACACTACGATGCGAAATGGGGGTCTGGCAGGTTGGAGCAGGGAGAGATTGAGAGACTGGAGAAGGTTGGGCGGCCGATGGGGAAGGGGTTGGTCGGGGAGGGATGGTTGCCTTCTGCTCCACAAAAGGGATTAAGCAGGTTGCGGAGAGGGGGGGGGGGCAGAATTGGGGAAGTGGGAGTTGCTCAGCTGAGATTCCTGGATTCTCTTGGAAAGGAGTGCCGTGCATGGGAAAAGTGGTTATAGCATGTGTAAGTATGTGTCAGACAGACAGCCTGCCCACCCAATGCTGCTGGATTCAGATCCCATTTCTGCAAAGACAGTAAGTTGCAGCAGGCAGAAGCATGGAGGTGGAGCTTGAAAGTCAAGGCTCCCTGAGGTTGTGTGTATGGGAAGGGGTGTGTGGAGAGCAGGATGCCAGAATTATCTTGTGATGTGTAGGGGATTGAGCTCTGGGAAGGTACGTCAGGAACTCCTAGATTGTGAGTCCAGGGTGTGGTGGCATAGGGTGCAGGGGGCTATCCTTGTGGGCAAGCATGTTGTCAGGTCTCTAGGCCCCTCTTTTTCTGTAAGGGCAGGGGATTTGGGAGCTGGGAGTTGCAGAGGAGTGAGCTTGGATGCCTGGGAGATGTATATGGTATGTAATGGTCTGATTTATCAGGTTAGAATGGAAGGGTTATCAGGTTAGAACAGGTGGATTTGCATCTCGGGGAGAGGAATTAACCTAGAACTGTGGGGTTCTCTGCAAGAGAAATGGGAGAAGACACAGGCAGGACTTGGGTTCTATTGCAACTGTGGAGATATAAAATGGTCCGAAAAGGAGGGGTTTTTGCACAGGGGACTCTGGAAACTGGTGAGATCCAAAGCTCAGATTCCCTGGTTTTGGGAAGGGAGTATTTAGTGCCTTCCTAGGTCAGGAGGGTCAGCTGGGATAGGAAGCGGCCCAACCCATGCAACAAGGAGATCAGGTTTTGTTTCGCTGTGTGCTCCTGGAGCCAGTCTGGGGAGGTTCTTCATGTGGTCTGGGCTGCAGCTGTGCAGTGTGCCAACATGTGTTTCCAGCTCTTCTTCTATGTGGGTGCCAGCTGTTCTGGAGTTACCTCCCCACTCTGTGTTGGGTTTTGGGTACTGGCAACTGGTTTCCTAGTGGTCTCAGTTGTGGCACTCACTTCCAGTCCTCACCATCGCATCTTACTTCCTTGCTATATACTAGGATGTCACGGGGACCCTGCTTCCCCCACATACACCTAATTGGAAGTCAGCAGAGCTGTCCTGGCTCATCAGCAACCTCACAGCAACCCTCTTGACCAGACTAGATGAGAAAGGAAGAATCAAGAAACACAGACCTTGCTCACTAGCCCATTACAAAGGCAGCTCTGGTAACACATGGATTATTTGGAGTGGCAGGCACAGAAGGGAAGCAGGAATTGATTCTGCTTAAGATATAACCCTACACACTACATGTTGCATAACTCAAGCTGTTATTAATGTCATTATTATCATTGTTTGCTTTCAAATTCCAGTACACAGATTTTGAGATCAGGGCCTAGGTGTGTGACTACAGCCTTATGAGCCACAAATATTTAGTATTACACTTTTTTTTCAGAGAGGTAGCCATACTTGGTTCAGCATCTTTAACAAAAGAAAAAAGTTTTAAAAAGTCTTGTGGCACCTTTAAGATTGACAGGTTTATTTTATAAGAGATCTGTGGACTGCAGTCCACATCTTTGGGCACATGAGAAGACATGGGCTTCCATTTTCCCTCCAGTGACCTCAAGATGATGTACATGTCCCTTCCCTCACTTTATCCTGGCCCAAGGGAGTTTCATAGCTCTATGAGCCTGACAAGCATATGGTAGGCTATGTATAACTTGGTTCCTTATGCTTTGTTGTCATTTAAAAAATGATGTTGGCAAGACTCCAACAAGCATTTGGTAGAAGTTTTGGTGGGATGTAGTGGGGGTGGGACAGAACTTGGAAAAGTTGATTTCTGGATCAAAACTCCCAGAATCTCCTGGTCAGCAAGGCCATGAAACCTTGGGGATTCTTGGACTTGGATTAAAAAAAAAGTTTTCAAAACTTGGATGGGGTGTAAAAAACCACCTCTGGTTATGCTCAAAAACATCTATATTTTAAAAGTTTGTCTGTAAAGAGAAAGCGGGCTTTAAAGTCCTTGGGAAGGGAGGAGAGAAACAGGAAGAATGCGATCACACCTCTTTTTACTATTTAAGTAGTATTTAAGCATTGACATCTAAAGTTTCATGCAGCACCTATCATGCTGCATTGACTCAGAAGATAGAAACCACTGTGCTCCTGGCAGAGCTCTGTGTGCTTTTAGCAGTTGTATGGCAGGCTTGCATTCAACAGGAGACATTTCCTCCTAGAAGAAGCATTTCCGTGCCAGGCAAGAGTGGTACCTGTTGGACTTCTGGCTTGTCATTCAGCCAGTAAAGACACTATCACTGCCAAAGAGGCAACAGAGGGGGAAGAGAAAACTACGGAAAAGACAGTGAGAAAAAATGAGGCAAGGGCTCCAGAATATTTCCTCTTGGGAGCCCTCTCCCCTGATGCTTCATGATGCCCCCCGATTCTTCATTTTCTCAGAACCAGGGCAACCCACTCAGGAGGTACAGATCCCCCGTTTTTCTGTCCTACTTTTGTAAACCCTTCTTTTGCAGCTTTGAAACTAAGGACAGTGGGATCTGGATTTCCTGGCTTCAACCCTGCATTTCATGGTGCCCATGTGGGCTGTATATCTTATGTATGCAGAGGCTTCTTCAGTGGTGGCTAGAGGAATTATCTTCTGGATGCCTGTTCTTTGGCAGCCCCGTTAAGGGCCCCAGAGTGACAAGGAGCTCCCGGGTGAACTGGATCGCTGCCCTTGTCACAGTGATCAAAACAGCTATTTATGGCCCAGGAGGGGGATCCTTGGATGGAGCCCAGAGTGGAAACCAGCCACAGCATTTGGAAGAGAGAACCTAGGAAAGTAGGGAACTGCCTGTACTAGCAGTCCTACTTTAATACTGGTGATAGATGAAGGGTCAACAAGTGATCAAAGAGGGTGGTGGTTTGTCATTTTATTTTCTTTATCAGAAAAGTTTTAAATCTCACTTTTTTCTCAAGAAGCTCAGGATGGTGTATGTGCTTCTTCTCCTTCCCATTTTATCCTCCCAGCAGTGCAATGAGATACGATGTTTAGGGAGAGTGAGTGATTAACCCCATTTGGGGTTTATATTCCCTGTAGAATGCCTAGTTGTTAGTCCATGTGTTGGGTTAAACCCTCTGTGCCTAGAATAGGAATGGGAAGTTCCATCATGCAAAAGTTCCAGATGTCTAGGTTTTAAGAGTGCAGTTCATTGTGTTGCGGATCTAGATGTTTGCATGTGTGCACGCATACATGTCTCTGTTCTTAAGATGCCCTGGGGCAATGGGAGGGGCAATTCCATTTAACTCTTTGCCAGACTCCAAGACACATCAGGATATGTACAGGCAGAGTATACACAGACATACCCCAAACTCAGTGTAGGGAACTGTACTGTATTCCATAATTCTGTAAAGGGCTTTACAATGGCTACTGGCCCCTTCCTGAGGATTAACAACTCTGTGTAATAGATTAGGCCAAGAGCTATTCTGCACTGGATGGCTGCAACATCAAGTGATGATTGCCATGTGTGACTGAGCAATCATCTTTCCTGTTCTTGAGACTGAACTTCCATATGTGCCCCAGAGATGGTGGGGTTTTGGTGGCACATTTTCACGCACTCAATTGCCATCCTCACATGTGCAACATTTAAGACCTACATGCTTATCCTGATGAAAAAGTTCTGAACACAGTGGGCTTACTTTTGGATAAATGTGCATTAGAGAGACCTATAGATATGCCTTTGTGTGCAAATCAGCCCTGAGAGAAAGTAACAGTTATTTTCACACGGCTACCCAATGAACATTGCAAGTTTGGTCCATTTCACATGTACTGAGTGCTACGTGAGGTCAGGATGGATAGCTTTAAGTTTCAAGAAAAAAAAGTGGTTGAGATACTGATTTATATTTTTGAAGCTTATACTCAGCATAAGCAACCTACATGGTAGGTATAATAGAACTATTACTTTATTAATTCAATCAGTTTCTACTCTCCCAATTGCTATATTTAAGCTTCACATATCTTTTGGATAAGTGTAATTAAAATATACAGACTTAGATCCAGATTAAAATTGCAATCCTGTGTGCATTTCTCTGGAGGTCAGCTCCATTAAACCAGAAGGGACTTTCTCTGAAGTAGACAAGTATAGTTGTAAGTTATTTACAGCACTTAATACCAATTTGTATACTTTGGAGTAAAGTCATGACACAGACAGAAGTTCACATAACTTCGAATTGATCCAGTCCACCAGTTTGACGGTTAAGAGAGCCTTTACATAGTTAGGGACACAATCCAAAATGTTTGGTCACATGCCCACCTGCCCTGAGATTATATCAGCTATGTATATATATAAGTATATATATAAATTTTTTGACTATCTACAGTGTGAAGATACTAAGTGAGGCCTCAGGCTGTTATGAGTGGGCAGATGTCCTTCAGATGTTTCTGCCACTAGTCAGAGACTGGCACTGCAGTTTAGAAGCATCTGGATGGCCATAGCTGATTTGTGGGTGCAATCCTGTGCATTTTAAAAAATAATTTCTGTATTCCAAGTTTTTAACAAATGAAATAATCATGCATGTTCTTTGAGAAGTTGCTTTGAGCAAAGTGAAATTTACTTCCAAGGAATTGTGTCTCATAAGACAGTACCTGACTATAGTTTTCAATAAACATAGGCTGATAGCTGGTTGTTTCTTACTTTTGTTTAATAAATTTGTGTTCTACCCAAAAAATGGTACTGAAAGCAGATGACAAAGTAAAACCCAACTAAAAACAAATATAAAGCATAAGAGCAAATTAAAAGCACATAAAGAAAAAGAGGCAAAGTCCTTCTCAACTCTAACCGAGCATCTGTGCCAAAGGCCTGCCTAAATAAAAAGGTCTTTGCCTGCTGGCAGAATGATAAAAGAGAGAGGACCAGTTTACCCTTCTTTGGGAAGGAGTGCCAGAATCTGGGAGGAACTCCTGAAAAAGCTCTCTCATGTCCTCATTAAACAGCACCAGGACTCCTAACGGCATTAAAATCCAGGCATGCTCCTAAGGAAGGATGCAGTCTAGTCAAAAGTATGTTTTGCCCATGGGGATTGAAAGTAAATATGCATTTCGTTTGATTAGCAGATTCAGTAATACCGTGTTTCCCCGAAAATAAGACAGGGTCTTATATTAAATTTTGCTCCAAAAAACGCATTAGGGCTTATTTTCAGGGGCTGTTTTATTTTTTATTTTCATGTAGAACAATCTACATTTATTCAAATACAGTCATATCTTCTTCTGGTTGCTGCACAATGGTGGAGGGCGGGGTTTCACTTAACGGGCTTATTTTGGGGTAGGGCTTATATTACGAGCATCCTGAAAAATCATACTAGGGCTTATTTTCAGGTTAGGTCTTATTTTCAGGGAAACAGGGTATTCATAATATGAGAACTGAACATACTACAGGGTTTAGACCACTGGAGAGCATATAACAAGAGGACAAGATCACTATATAATCTCCATAGATGATCTCAGTAAGATAATACTCTAGCACCTGCAAAGACTCCAGTCATTATAATATTTAATCTCAGAAGTCTGGGGTTCTCTCACAGATTTCATTTCACCAGAGGAGGGTTGCCTTTCACTCACATGGGGAACATAAGGCCCTCTGTATGTTGTTGGACTATTAACTCCCATTAGACCTACACAACACACCCAGAGAGGAGGGCTGATTTTTGTCGCCATCCTACAAAATCTGAAAGGGCACATCTCCCTGCCTCGTTTAAGTCAATCTGTTGATAGATCTGATTTACGAGTCTATAAGAATAAACAGGAACATGTTCATACTTAATTCAGATTTCCGTTTAAAACAGTTAAGTCCTATACAGCTAAAGATTTTATTTTTTTCACCCTACGCAGTGAGAGAATTCTGCATATACTAAGCAGGAACCTAATATTCTAGCTGCCTAATACACTTGACCAGAGAAGGAATAAAGGGTAAGATAGTATAAAGATGCGTGGCAAAACCTTATCCCTCTAAACAGAAGACATGAAGGGGTTCTGAGCAAACCTTCTCATCAGACCTTAACATGTCTCTCCTATCTACCTCTCCAAATAGCTAAATTATGCAATATAAATGTAAAGATGTTCTGGATAATTTTATAGGTTATGGAATCTATGCTTGGTATAGATTCTGTGGTGTAGAATTCGAATGCCCTCGGTGAAGAAGGGGAGGGGGAGAACTGCCAAGAGCAGGCATTTGTATTGTGTATAAGCTGCAGTTCTCTTGTAGCTGCTGTTGTGATACTCTTTTCCCTGGTCACAGCCATTACTATAATGCTTGATCAGCGATTGTACTCCCTGCAGGAATGAGCAGCCCTGATGCTGTAAAGGCTGCCTACAGGGCTGACATAAAATATTTTGTTGCCACAATCCCAAACTGCATTGCACGCAGTTTGGGAGCTGCCTTCCACATTCACCAAGAATTATGGGACACCATTTTAAAAGCATGCATAGCCATGCCCAGGCTAAGAATTCCACCTGTACACATACTGGAATTGCTTCTCAGATGGACCATCTTTCTTTGGGATTTCAAAACAAAGTGACTACTGCTTAGACTGCTTAGCTGTCAGGCTGGGCCTGGCCACTTCCCAGTAAATGGGTGTCTATCTGAAATTCTACTGTACTTGATTATGCAAGCAAAGGGGTTGTATCTGGAAATCCTGGGTTCACAACTTCATCTCTGTTAACACACACTCTGTTCACCTAGGTAAGCCACTTTCTGTCAGCCTCTTCTCCCTCACATCATGTTTTTCTTCATTGTCTTAGCTCTGGAGTGCTAAGCCAAAAAATCGACCATATAATTCAGTGCAGGATACGTCATAAATCAAGAAAAAACACTGTGGGTTCAGTCCAGATTTTGTTCGTATTTAGAGCGGACCAAGTGAAATCAGTGGGTTATGTCTTCATTATCCCATTGATTCCGCGAATGACTAATTGTGACTAAAGCTGGATGCAACCTAGAATCACAGTGTCCAATCTGAGGTCACAAAATATACACAAGGCTTATTTTCATACATGTAACACATAAAAGCAGGGATGAGGATGTCCAGATGTTGCTGGACTACAGATCCCATCAACCTTCACCATTGGCTAGGTTGGCTATGCTAAAGGTGATGGGAGTTGCAGCTCAACAGCATCTAAAGGAATCCCATGTTCTCCAAAACTGCCATGAAGGTTGAAGAAACAAATTTTAAAAGATACAATGTTAGGTACAATTCGTATCATATCTACTCTTCTTTGACAAGTGTATGTCTGATCTTTGTGGCTCCCTTTGTAAAAATGATATTAAAATAAGACTGTTCTTTGCCTCCGGGTTGTTGTGAGGGGCAGCCATTCTAAAAACTGAAAAGCATATTGGGAAAGCTTATGCATGTTAAACTGTAATAGCAGGTTACAAACAGCAGCTATTTTTACCATTAGTTCATAGGTAGAATGTGTTCAGTTGGGTTTTTGGGTGGGGGGCAGAGGGGGGTGGTTCCTGCATGAAAGCAATACATACCAGCATCTAGTTGAGCACCCAATTTAACATGGGATCAGTTTCACTTGCTGCGTAGTACAAAAACAGAAGACAAAGGGCCTGTAGGTAGTCTGAAGTGTTGGGTTTGGGAGAAAGAACACTTTTGAGGGACAGCAATGCTCATTTTGTCATTAGACTAACACTCTTGGTGGACAATAATGATCATCTCTTCATTAGATTAAAGCCAAGGTTGTGGGTTGAGTCACATGACTTCTCATCACTTAATGGCCAGTATCAAATAATACTGACCTAAGACATTTTGTTGACTGAGGCAAATAACAAAATAGTGTGCTGATCCCAGACTGACAATTCGATTCTACTTTTTTTTTTTCCTTCACAGCATCGGGGAGCAATAGAGTAACTTGGGCCCAGAGGAGGTCATATGGCACACACAGTTGTGTGCCACACGACTTGCTCTGGGCCCAAGCTACCCATTTGTGTCTCTGAACATGTGCCACCTCTTGATAGCTGGTCATGTGACTGAATGATACCATGCTAAAGAGAGCTGCATTCTAGGTGATATTGGGCGATGCTGATGCAAGTTCCATCTGTTGGCATTTGCTCCAGATAGCACGTTCACATCCACAGTCATCTCTTGATGGTGTAATACTCAGGTGAAGATTATAGACCGGTGTCAACCAGCCCTAAGGCAGAGCAGATTTTTTGGGACAACCAGGAAGTAGGGTCTAGACAGCCTCCAACCTGTGGTTTCTCAGATGCATCAGATGGACTTTCCCAGCTAACATACTGCTTCACATTGGTGTCTTTGCCATTTTTCCCCCAGGTGCCATGACGGAACTCCAGGAAGTGCAGATCACAGAGGAGAAGCCGCTTCTGCGAGCCCCAGGAGCACCTGATCCGGGCAAGGTCAGCAAAAAAAGCAGGTCTCCTCTTTCTCTCTAACCACGCCTGCCACCACTCTTTCCCTCACCAGCGTTCCTTAATTTGTCCAGTCCCGTCTGTCTTCCTCCTTTCTCTTTCCCGGCTGAGACAGGATGACAGAGCAGATGCCTCCAAAAAGCAAAATAACACCAAGTCTGGCTGTGGGTTCATTTAGCGCAGTATTGGATAGCTCAGTGGTTTAAGTCATCTGGCTTCGGAGCCAGAGGTTGGGAGTTCAATTCCCCACTGTGCCTCCTTGAGAGGGGCTGGACTCGATCCATAGGGTCCCTTCCCACTCTGCAGTTCTTAGATTATTATTGTTGTTGTCCACTGAGACTGACAGGTGGCTTTCCAGTACTTCAGTGCTTCTTTCTGATCCCCTGCTACTGAGTCCTTTTAAATTGGAGCCATGTGGGATTTTCTATGTGCAAAATATTCATTCCACAACAGATCATGGAAAAATGACATTACAACTTCCAGAATCTCTCAGTCAGCAAGATCTTGAGTACTGTTACCAACCAACCAACCAGTCCTGTTTCTGAGGATACAGTAGCAAGGGAATTCTAGGAATGACAGTCTAAAAAAAAAGAAACTTCTCAAGCTGTGTTAATTGGTGGATTCTGGAAGATTTAGTCCAAGAAATATCTGTTAATAACTTTCCCAAGCCATGCCCTAGTATTGTGCCTCTCTGTAAATGTGTAGGTGCAGACTCTGTAAGCCAGATCCTTGAGTTCACCCAGAGGCAATGTGTGGGTTTTAAAAAATATTGTAGGACTAAGATGCAAAGTTTATGGTCATGGTCCTAGTTGGGGAGTGGGGAGGGTTGTGCCAAAAATGTCAAGCAAGAGTAAGGCTTTTATCCAAATCTCTATTATATGCTTGACGGCTTGTAAGAGCTACCACGAGAGTCCTTCTGTCCCATCAAATGCTTCAGAATCATGCTCATAAAATTCCTTTGGTAGCGAACCTTCTATACTCTGCCTTGAGCTCATTTGATGAAAGGGTAAAATGTAAGATTAATAAGTAAATAAATAATGCACTCCCCCTTCTTCAAATATTCTCAGCAGTGGAAGTAGCTGTACATAGAATTGTTACTGTTAGTTCTCATGAGGTAGATTTTGATCAAAACAGGGGCAGCCTGTTGTCATGTTTTTAAAATTGCACTGCCTATCTGTGAATATTTTACTATGTTGTGTTTGACCTATCTGGTATAATCTCTCAAGATCTTTCTTAATAAACAGTAGGCTAAGCATTTATTTTTTATTTGATATCCGGGAGGGACACCTGCTCCAGATTATCTGATTCTCCCTCCCCCCTCCCCTGTCAGTGCTTCTGGGCCATTTGCCATCTGGGTGGCACCCACATTCAAGTGCATGGATGAGGATGAGGAAAGCCGTTGCCTTGTTGAATCCCTGCTTCTTGTACCTGTGTTAAAAGCACAGAAATCCTGTCAAGGAGGTGAGGGAACCATGGCACTCCCAGACATGTGTTTTACACAAAGCCACTGTGAAAAAAGATGGCAGAAAAGTGAATATACTTTGTCTTGAGTACTTGTACTTTCCAAGAACAGGCGTATAATCTGATGGGTTACCTGGACTAAAGTATGGACGTTAGCAGCTTTCAGGAAGCACTGTGGATTGATTGAAATGTCTGCAAACAGCAGGCTTCCTTCACAGATGGGAGAATTGAAGTCGGTCTTTCCCTTTGGAAGGATGCCTTCTGTCCTCTGCAGCTAAGTAATATAGCAGTGCCAACTAGAAACAGGGGCAGATATCTTACGGCTACCCCCAACTAAGAGTAGAGCCATTGAATCAGTTGTGGAATAGTTAAAGTCTACTGCTGTGTAAATCCCATTGAATCAGTGAGGCTGCTGTAGCTGGGTCTAGCAGCAGAATATTGGCCATTAAAGGAAGCAGATCTGCCTTTGGATAACTCTTTTGCAACTTCTGAGTGTAGCCAGGTTTCTGGTGAATCTGTCATATTCTATCTCTGTATATGTTCCATGCCCGTTTTAAGGAAATCGGCCATTGATAGGGAGGCTCTACTCTGCTTCCATCCCCCAATCCCATAACTCTGGATTCTTCTTCCTCACTTACTTCCTACCTTCTTGCACTCTTTCTTTCTGTCTGTGTGTCTCCCCTCCTCTGCTTTCTTTCTCTGTGTTCTAGGATGCTGAACTGATAACAGCCAAACTTCTTGAGGAACATGGCCAGGTAATGTCCCTCTCTTTTCCTACCATATTGATGGGGTCAAAACCGGTGTCCCGCAAACCTGCAGAAATCCTCCACTTTAAAATAGCCAAAATGAAAGAAGCAATCAGTTGGTTGTCACTGATCTGCTTTCTCGCCTTCCTCCAAAACTGGGCATTTCTTGTTGGATTACGTTCACACAGGGTATTCCTTTGGGGGAAATAAAGGCTACAATAAATGTAGATTCTCTGCGATCTATTTGAGAAAGAGACACAACGAGCTACAGTCACCCAGGTCAGGGCTTCTTTGAACTCTACAGTTGCATGACAAGCTGAAGTTCAGTCAACACTGCTTCTCTTGTCATTCATCTCTGTGCTGAGACACAGAGCCTGCATCTGTTCAGTTAAATTATAGAAAACTGCCTTGTACCAAGGCAGATCCTTGGTCCATCTGGCCCCATATTGTCTTGTCCTTGCTGACTGGCAGCGGTTTCAGATAGAGGACTTTAACCTGATGATTCAAGGGATTTTTTGCATGCAATTCTTGCTGTCACCTGGTGGGCTGCACCCCTTCCCTCAAATTTCTCCATTATGGAATTCTTAAAGACTCAAAAGACCTTAGCAGACAAAAGAAAAAAACACATGACAGCTTTTCCCAAGAACCGTGGCTCTCAGTCCAGCCTGTTCTTTGTTAGTTATCTTTGCTTTGTGGCAGGTACATCTCCCTGGTGTAGCACTGTAACCACTGCTGTCAGTAGGCACCTGCTGTTTCGTCCATTGACGAAGGCAGAGCCATGAGAACCCAGAGTTAAAATTTCTATCATTCGAGTGTTCCCTGTATTACCTTGAATGGCTGCATGATATAAAATGGTGGACAGCTTCCTGTTTTAGTTTGCTTTGGGTTTGCCAGAAGTTACAAACACTCTTACTCCTACACTAAGGCAGGAACCTATGATACAGACATTAGTGGGTGATCACAGTCCATATATATTCTGAAAAACTTCACTTTTCAGTTCCCTGCAAATCAACTGTTTTCAAAGACACAGGAGCACCCTGAGCTTTTTATTTTTAGCTTTTTAATGCATCATTATGCTGAGAAAAGCCACCAGTTGGAATGCTTGCCTGGGCTAAAAGTATAGCAACTCTAGCAGCTTAGTCATTACCTTGTTGGCTAGTCATAAGCAGAGCATCATCTTGCGCACTCTCTTTCCCAACTGGAAAAAAGTAGGAATATTTAATTATTGGGTTACTCTGAGCTTGGGTAAACTGTCATTTGTATACTTGAAATAATAGCCACATTTCCTGATTGCAAAAGTCTTCTTACATCAGTCTGATTCCTCACAAATGAAGTCATTCCTGCACCCATTTTTTTGGACAGTAAGTGAGGCAAGAGAAGCCTACTCAGTGTGACAGGGATCTGCAACCCAATGCCAGCTGGGTCTGCTGTTTCACCCTATTACGTTACTTTCCATTCTATCCCAGAGGTAAAGAGGGAATCCAGGAGACTTGGCTTCGAAACCTTATCAGCTGTTAGGATTCTAAATTCTGCTTGGGTGGGTTACGAGTTTAACTTAATTTATTCATCTGATAGTGAACTGAGATAGTGTCAAAAGCAAACAAACAAACAAGAACAGAGCCAGATTCTGACATGCTTGGAAGAGCAAAAACTAGAGGAAAGAAAAGAACAAAACAAAAAATTAGACTATGTTCAGTACCAATGGAATATTGATGTAGCTGAAAAAGAAGAATGGGGAAAATTTGGTGCAAACAATGGTGTGTTCTGCTTTGCTGCAGGTGGCTCCCTGGGATGCTGAATGCCAGCAGCCTTCAGGGTGAAGCTAGATTCCAAAACTTGGTTATAGTTTCCCTTGTTTGTTTGTTTGTTTGATTGATTGCCATGTTTTTACTCAGCTTTTGAAAAATCTATGTGTCGAGGCTCTCCAAGGTAGTGAACAATCACAAGTCAACACAGAAGCAGTCACGCTGCGAGTGATAAATCAGTATGCAAAAGAGTAGATAAAGCAGCATAAGATTAGATTAGACTTCAATAACATAACAGTAACATAAAAAAAAGAAAGAGGGAGAAATGTGTTTGCTATTACTCATGCTATCGGAATAGAGCCGTTTTCACCTGCCACTTGAATGTGAATAGAGACTAAACAAACTCTCAGAGGCATTAGAGACTTGCATCGCTGTGCTGGCCCTTAGCAGGGGGTGAAACTTCCTGGATTTTTTAAAAGTGGAAAGCAAGCACAGATTTCTTCATCTTTGTGCCACCGATGGCCCTTTCCTCTGCACTGGTATGAAAGGTGCAAGGGCCCTGCCTTCCTTAGCATCATGCCAATCTGTAAGAAACTGACAGCCAGCCAGCAAAACATTGCATATAGGAAAGGAGACAGTCAGGGCTTGCCCAAGACATTGTGCTGCCGGAGCCAAAGCACCAAAGGGAACCCCCAACCTCCCAGAAAGCAAGTTCCTATTGCATAAAAAAAACTATTTTCACTCTGAGTTGCTTCTTCTCTTTCCTGGTTAGCAAAAATATGATCACAGTAAAGAAGCTTGCAGGATCTTTATGACACATCCAACGTCTGCAGCCTCATGCAGCAGCTTCACTCTGCCTAATTATATAGGCAATCCTGGGGGAGTTTAGACATTTTCCTTGTGTTTGTTGCTTGCCACTGCCTTTAAAACAGTAATCAATAATTAAATGGTGCCAAGTCAGTTCTGACTGACCACGATCCTTGCCAGGGCTTCCGGGGTATAAAGTACTCAGAAGTGGCTCACCATTCCCTTCTTCTAGAGATGCTCTGGGATGATGCCGCCTGCATGAGGATACACAGACTGGCTGTTTTCCTGGGGTACACACTGGGAAATCAGCGATCGAGGCTGTCACATCCTTTAGCATATTGTTTTAGGGCCTGTGGAATTAACTGTCCATTGTTGACTTTTATGTAGCCCAGACTCCATCTAGCAGAATTCTTCCTGCAGACCTGCATTATGAGTTATGCTGTGGAAGTGTATATAACTTCCATTAAATAAATATTTAGAGCTTGTCCATATGGGCATTTGTCCTGCTGTGTGATGTGCTGATGGGTCAGGTTGTTCTGCTCTCTTTTTTGGCATCCACACATGTACATCACCGGAATGGACCAATTTGCCTCAACCCGCATCTTTTTGAACCCCTGTCAAAGAGTTCTACTCTTGTGGTGCAGGTAGGAGGGCTCCAGTTTAGTCCCTTCCCCCTGAGTGTGGTTGCTTGGAATGGACTAAACAAGAGCCTTGCAGCTCCTTCTGGTGCCAATTTCTGGTCAGTTTCATAAGCCACTTCAGGATATAGGAAATGGAACATTTCCCCTGATTGTCTGTGGAGGGTCAGGGGAGGTGAAGTTATTTTTATTGTGTCTTCTAGACCATCACTGATGTGATGAATCACTTCGGTTAAATTAAAAAAAAAATATTTTTCTTTGCCTGTCTGTGCATTGCCGCTCGAAACTGTGACTGTGGGCCGTTTCTGGACTGGCAATACACAGAGAGGCAAAGAGAAAAATTAAATTTAATCAAAGTGATTCATCTCATCAGTTACAGTCTAGCAGGTGTAAAAAAATAATTTCACTTCCCCTGACCCTCCACAGATGATTAGGGGAAGCATATAATTGACACGAAGGTCGATATGCCATTTAGATAGGATGATCGCACCAAATGGCACATCGATCCTCCCTCTGATTTCAGCTTACCCTTTGCAGCCCAATCCATCCCACACCAAAATGGCCACTCTGGACAGGCCCTTAGTTATGAGCAGTTCAGACTACAATCTTTTGTCTGAACAACTAAATGTGGCAAAGCTGTCTCCCTACAGCCTGTTTGCACTGTATGGAGCAATTCAGTGCTTAGAGTCTCAGAGCAACGGCTGCTTGGCAGAATCCTGCTCCCCTGTGGCTTTCCCCACATTAATCCATTTGAGATAAACCTCTGAATAGGGCTTGTGTGCTGCCTGAATTCAGTGCTTAGAATTCATTTAACAAATACATCAGTCAGGCTGCAATATAAGGTTTGGGGGCTGGCATTATGCTTGGTGGACCTTTTCTTTCCTCATAGCCACCAGAGATGAGAAAAGATACTTTTTGATAATGGAAGCTGGGGTAGATGCAATCCTAAATAATAATTTTCTCTATCTTTACTATCCCTCTATAACTACTCGCTCCCACTCTGCTCCTGTTGGTTGTGACACCCTCACTGCAGCTCTGAAAGTTCATGGCTCCTCAAGTGCTCCTGCCTCTCCTCCAAACTACCTCCTTTATTTCCACTTTTTGCCCTTCTTTTCATGCCTGTGTGACTGCGTTGCAGTCGAGGAGTCCTGCCAAATGGCTCAGCCTTCCCCAGCCTCTACAGCTGCTTTTGAACACATTGAGTTCCCTTGTGCACCATAAGAGAAAGCCTTAAGCAGGAAGAACTGGGAGAATAAACAATGAACTTTTTAAAAAAAACAACAGAATGTGATTGTTTTGAATATCAACCCAACTTTTTCCCTTTGCATCATGGGAGTGATGATAAGGCAGCGATGGGCCGTCCTGCTGCACTGCATTTAGCACTTGCTCTGGAATGTTGCAGGGGAGGCAGCACTTAATATATTAAGATGACAAATGCCAAGCTTAGTCGTTCCCTATGAGTCACACCCTCTGAACTGCTTCGTCCTTCAGGTGTGTTCTCAAGGACATAACATGGCTTAGAGATCATTTTTAATTTGTACATTACTGAACAGATACACAGAGGAAAGTAGGGTATAAAAGTAAAAATGTAGTACATACTGGTGCCCCCATGTAGGGTCAGTGAATAGGTTTCGTATATGTGCAGCTACCAATCTAGATGTTGAGTGCTCTTTTGAGTACAAGAAAAGTTTAGTTGGGGCCAAAAAAAGAAAAAGCTGCATTTCAAGAACTATCTTTTATTATTATTATTATTATTTTTAGACAAAATGAAGCACCAAGGATTTAGTCCTCAGGGAGATGAAAGTATAAAGGAACATCTGGTAAAATCTTCCAAATTGGAGATGTTGTGGGGGGGGGGGAGGAGACGGAGCAGTAAGGTCACCAACTTTTTTGCCATGCTGTGTAGATGTATCTTCAGTAGCCACACATACACAAATATTGGAGAAGGAACAAATGATTATCTCTAAGCTTTGGAAAGTCCCATCTTCTTGTTGTTCCTGTTTAGATCAATCCGCAGCTAAGGACACTGGAGTAAGTCAGGATGGGGTTTGGGATAATTTGGCAACCAAGGGTAATAGATTCATGGCAGAATTTTTACTAGTTGGGGTGCGCCCAGAATTTGAATTATATAGCTGCTTCCTTCTTTCTTTGAGTAGCATAAGCAGAATAAAAGTATGGAAAGTTATCTCTCTCACACACACACTCACTCACTGTGCATGTGTGTGTAATTTTGATTCTACCCTAAGTTTCATTTTACATGCACATTCTATATATACACAGCCTTACTTGCAAGGAACAGTGAGCATCAGCTTGGTGGTGGATGATGTTTCGACTTGACAATTTCTCTGTTGACTCTCTGCTCTAGAAGTCTTTTTTCTCAGCCCTACTTCTTGAGGTCTCTTAAATAGAAGATCCAAGGGTTGGAAAGGATGCAAAATATATCTGTTTGAACTATAGCTGCTAAAAGCAGGGCATGCTGAACATGTGGAGGGAGGGGTAGGCTCCAGCGTATACATGCAGACTATGCCATTTGCATAGAATCTCATGTTTTCAGGATTTATGTATGTGTGATTTTGAATGTTACATTTTAATGGTTTCAGGATTGTGCAGGGAAAGGTATGCATGTACTGCTTGCTCACAAGAGACATTATGTGTGTGAAAATCAGGGATGGATGGCCGCTAAGCAGGATCCCAATCCTCCCTCTGTGTGTTCAATATAACTGGTTTTGTAGTTGTCTAGCATTGGAACACTGTGTTTATTCGTGGTTTTCTGTCTCTCTTCTTCCATAGAAACACACAGTGGAGACACCTTATGGAATTGTGACAATCACCATCCATGGAACACCCAAACCCAAACGTCCTGCCATCCTCACCTACCATGATGTGGGACAAAACCGTAAGATCGGGAATGCCCATCTGGTTGAGGGGCAGGGGAGGCTGGGAGTTTGCCACCTACTACTACTCCAAACAAGACCTTAGATGTTCACCCTGTCGTGTAGCTCATGGAACTTTCAAGGGCTTTTTGTATCATTAGGGAATTTTCCCCCAAACTCCTTGTTCCCACTAGGATCAGGAACTTTCTATGTATCAGCCAATATGTATGGGATCAATATTGTGGTTTCTTTTACTAGAATCCCAAGGCTGACCAGTCAGATGCAGAGTAGTAGCGATATAAGGTGTAGGGAGAAGAAACCTAGATGCAAACTAGCTATTTAAAATAGAGAGCCTATTGCATCCCTTTGACCAGATACAGTGTTGACTCCCCGCTCTAGATGCTATACAAAAGGTTATAACAATCTGAGGTAACAGGAGCTAAATTGTGACAAATGTTCTTATTAAATAGTTGTCAGAGACCCTTCTAAGCTTCTGTAGTACTTCCTTAGCATAGAAGGTCCACTCTACCTTTTTTTTGCTCTCCATTTTCCCCCGCCATTTCTGCTTATCATTGTGGATCCCACCACCTGAAGAATAGAGATGGGCATGAACTGCCAGTTTGGTGGTTCTTCCCAACTCGTTTACTGCTGCAACAGGTAGGTGCTCGGCAGTTTGGTGCTCCACCCCCTCCAATGAGCGCCCACGCAGAAGTAGCATCCTGGCTTCCCTGCCCTGTTTTTTCCAGGTGCTGCTTCTGTCTGGGAGCTCACCAGAGGCGGTAGAGCACCAAACCACCAAACATCTGTTGCAGTGGTAAACGAACTAGGACAAACCACCAGACTGGTGGTTCGTGCCCATCTCTATTAAAGAATAAGGACCACAGTTGGATAATGCTCCAAAATTTCAGCACTGTTTGCTTTGAAAGAGGAAGAGTTAAATTCATATCCCAGACTCAATAAATGGTCTTGAGCAAGTCAGTCTGTCTGCCTGAGAGCCAGCCTACATGCACCTGATGAAAGCTGTTCTTACTGCCGTCTTTGAATCTCTCCTGCCAAGAGTCAAAAGTAGCTGGGGATGACAGAAACCATTTGTGGAAGAAGGAGTTCATTTCTCCTTCCGTTGTTTATCTGTCCTTTGCAGTTAATTTTTCCTGCTACTCCCCACCCCTTGCAGCTCTCATAGAGATAATTAGCCTCTAACAAAAGGAGATTAAATAAAGGACACAGAAATGTAGCCAGCAGTTCTTTCTCTACAGTAGAGTACACATCTATTCTCTCTAGCTTTTTGCTGCCTTTTGGTAAGGAAATCTTCAGCATTTCCCATAGAACAGTAGAGCTGCTGTTCACAGATGAATCTAACGTGTAGTCAAGCACTTAATTCCCTATGCAGAAAATTCAAGTGATTGTAGACCCTCCCTTGCAGGTTTGCTGTAAATGTGAGTTAAAGATAGCTTGTAATGGAATTGGTGGGTATGTCCTCTGATGTTTTGGACTTCAACTTCCAGAAAGCCCAGGCAGCCTGGCTTTGTTTGTTTGTTTGTTTGTTTTGTTCTGTCTTTGTCGCATAAAAGGATTAAAGTTGCCTCACAATAATTAAAATGCAAGTAAAGTTAAAACCATAATAAATTACTCAATAACAAATAATTTAATATAGAACCATATAAAAATAATTGTCAAAAAGCATTTTAAAAAAGCTTTTGAAAAATTCATTTTACACCCCCAAATCTCAGACGATTCCTACTTAAATGCCCAATATAGTTTTAAAAACCTGTTTTAAAAGGAAACCTATTTACCCGTCGCCAGAAGTAAAAGAGAAAGGGAGCCCGCCTAATCTTCCAGAGAGGGCATCTCACAACCTGGGAGCAGCTACAGAGAAGGCCATCTCTTGCAATGCCATCAAATGTGCCTGAGAGGGAGGTGAGGCTGAGAGAAGAGCCTCCCCTGAAGATCTTAAGACTTGAGAAGGCTCATGACGGGAGATACGGTAGTTCAGATTGGACCCTGAAACGGAACTACAGCTGGTGTAATGGGAGTTATATACTCTGTATAACCAGCCCTGGTTAAGAAACTGGCAGTGGCATTTTGAACCAGCTAAAGTTTCCGAACCATCTTCAAAGGCAGCCCCTCGTTGAGTGTGTTACCATAATCCAAGAGGATATATCTAAGACATGTGTCACCATAGCCAAATCAGACAACCAAGGACCTTGAAATTAGGATCCCTGTCTTCTAGTTTCAATCTTTGATTAGAAATGTTAAGAACGGACACATTATCGTTTACGTTTCCAGTGTGATTTGTGCTCTGTTCTGGAATTCCTCCACCACCCATCCGGGCCAGTCCTCACTTCCTCCTTTAAGAATCTGCAAGGCTCTCCCACAAAGCTAGCTTCCTTGCAGGGGGAAGAGGGGAACTTTCCAATTAAACCTTTCCCACTTGTCTGAATACACTCTTTTCTTGTTGTGCAAGGCCAGCTGAAGACAGTTTGGTGCCTTAAGCTGCAATCCTGTGCCTTCTCAACTAGGAGTAGACTTCGTTGCACACAGTAGGCCTTCCTTCTGAGTAAACTTGTATAGCCTTGTGTAGTGAGGTAGAAAATCCCAGGAGCACCTCTGATGCTTAAAAAAAGAAAAGAAAGTATAACTTTTGCTGCCTTGCACCTGGTATCTGGTACCTACCTCATCCTAGAGCCACCCCTGTTTTGATTTGCCCGTCTGAGGGCACTATCTCTTGCCCTTCTGCAGCCTGACACCCCCTTCTTCTGTCTCCCTACCCGCACCCCCACCCCCAGATCATTCGTGCTTCGACACCCTTTTCCACTATGAGGACATGCAAGAGATCATAAAGAACTTCGTGGTGATACATGTGGACGCGCCTGGCATGGAGGAGGGTGCCCCGGCCTTCCCTGTGGGGTGAGCCTTGCAGCCTCCATTCCTGCCCCACCCGCACTGTTGGGTGTGATGGGGATAAAGTCTGGCCATCTAATGCAGCCTCTGCTCTTTGCTCCCTTCCTAGGTATCAATATCCTTCTCTGGACCAGCTGGCTGACATGATCCCCTGCATCCTGCAATATGTCAAGTGAGTCATGATGGGATGAATCTCTGTGTGTCTGCGCGCGTGCGCACTGGGACCCATTTCTCTTTCCAAGCACCATAAACACCCCCACACATGTGCACACTTGGGGTGAGAAACAGCATTCTTCAGGGACTTCTCATCTGCTTCCCAAGGGGGAATGGAGGGGGAAATCAGAAAAATCATAGTGTTCCATGAATAAGAAAACTAAATAGAGAAAGAGATGTGATTAAACCTTCAAATATATTGGCTAATATCTCTGTTTTCCTAAACACCGAGCAGAAGGGAAATCACCTAAGCAGCCCTGTCCTCTGTTCCAGCTACCTCCTCTTTGCATGCCCATTTTCACATTGGCTGTGAGGTTGTTAATGCAGCTGGTCACAGAGCAGTGACCTCTTGGCTGGAGGGGGAGGGGGAGCATGTCCTTTCTACTCTGCATTTAGGAAATCTTTTTCCTGATGTTGATGTTTTGTTTTCATAAAAGTTCCAGTGCTGTTAACAAATATGTGACAATTTAAAAAAAAAAAGTAGTAGTCAGGCACAGCTTTCATCATCTGAGAAGTGCTTTGATGATAGGGCGTATTTACTGAACATCTGTTCCTCATGTCACTATTAAAAAGCTGAGCATCATTCCAAAGAGCTGGTTCACACTCTACCCCCACTGCGCACTACTTGCTTTTCACACCTGGCACTGCTGTAGACAGAAGCTAGCAGTCCAAATCTTTCTTGTTCTAATCCCTGAAACTCTCCGTTCCTAGAATCCTCACTGGCTCTTAGCTTCACAGATTCCCTAGGGAATTGTTAGAGTGCAGGACTCCCCTGCTTCCCAGTGTGTTTCTGCTTCTTAAGAAAGAATTTCAGCCTCATCCTAACCCCCTCCTTCTCTTTTGCTAATCCAAGAAGCCTGGTCTATTCAGCTTCACTCTTGCATATTAACCAGTACCTATTATAGTTCCAGATGGGTACCCATGTTCTTTAACAAAAAATGTGAAGTTAAAGAAAGGGTCCTGGATCTTCAAATGCATTTATTGCAGTCTAGGCTTTTCTGACGTGAATTTGCCAGCAACATGCATATCTATATAAAGAAAGATAAATATAGGCAAAACATACTACACACACATGCATGTAGAAAAAGGACGGGGGGGGGGGGGGAGGCCAAGAAATCAGAAGGCAAAATCTGGTATTTCAAAGTGCACACTCAATACATCTGTAAAAGGCAGCAAGATAAGCCAATAACAATCACCACTGGAACCCATGTCTTTCTGTAAACACCCACACAGAGAGACAGCAGAAGCAAGGTAGCTCCTGATCCTTTGTGTCTTTTGTAACTGTCCTTTCTCCTTTCCTCCCTCCTGCAGCTTTACCAGCATCATTGGAATCGGAGTTGGAGCTGGTGCTTACATCCTGGCACGCTACAGTGTAAGTGGGATGGGGCCCAGCACATGTAACGTGAGGAGACATTAGATCCATAGTCATTGTGCCAAGTGGTTGTGGTCACTTCAGTGTACTGTGGCTTGGACGCTTGAGAAGTAACAGAAGAATCAGGCCACTGAGTGTATGGCTCCTTGTGTCCTAATCATAACAGGCCATTGGAGTGAAATGGGTCTTGCAAGAGGGAGGTTTGGGTTGTTTGTTGAGTTGAGTGTGTTGGAAGGATGGCTCCAAAACTGATTTCAGCAGAGAACTAGTGTGATACGTTGCAGTAGTTAAGAGAACTAGCAACAATTATGGTTCAGTTCACAGCTGAGAGACATCAACTCAGCCTCAGTTTCTACAGTAAGTAGAATGAGAGAACCTGCTCCGTTAGTCTAAAGGTGGGCAACCCTGATGCCCAGGATGTTGTTGGATGGCAAGTCCTGTCGGTTTAGGCCAGCCTTACCAATGGTGAGGGGTGCTGGGAATTGTCATCAAGCAGCATCTAGAAGGATTCAACTGGTTGCTTACCCCAGTTTAGCATCATATGAAGATATTTCATCTGGACATTCATAACATGATGATTTTATTGCATTTATATCTTGTCTTTCCTTTAAGGAGCTAAAGATGGCATTCACTGTGTCCCAACCCCCACCCCAGGGTTATCTTCCTAGCTATCCTGTGAGGTAGGTTAGGCTGAGAAGTAGTGAGTCACTCAAGACTACCCAGCAAATTTCGTGGCTGAGTGACGGACTTGAGCCCAGGACAGATCAAGTCTGACATTCCAGTCATTCCACCACATTGGCTTCAATTCTGGAGAGGGTTGCTAGAGGAGTGTGCATGAAAAGAGTATAAGCGCTTTGGGAAAGTCCTGTATGAGAGCAAGTGCAGTAATGTGTCAACAACACTGAGCGGTGCTCTGGTTCAAATTTTGGCTCAGCCAAAAAAACGGGGGCGGGGGGAGAGAAAATCATTAACATATGAAGAGCACTGTTGGATTAAACCAAGGGTACATTGAGTACTGCATCCTATTTTCAAAACTGTCCAGCCAGCTGCCTCTGGGAAGACAATGAGCTGGGCACTGAGGCAACAGATCTCCTCTGTTGCATGCCTCCACCATCTGGTATTTGGAGGTGTATCCCTATTTAGCTATCGTAGTCAAAAGTCATTAATTGGCCTATCATTTGTACAAAACTGTTTGATATAAAATATAAATACTGATATAAAATATTGTTTTGTTTCACTTATGCTTGTTCTCCTAAAAGTACATGAAATGGGGAGTATGTCATAGTGAAAAACCTTATAGTGCACTCAGTTGTAAATTACCAAGTGTCATTATATCTTATGATAGTGAGAGGACAGGTACACTAACAGCTAGGGAGCGAGCTAGTGTGGGCCACTTGGGAACAATCTTTCTAATCAAGCTTGGCCATTCACATGGAAATGGCACCTGCCAATATCATAAAGTGGCTTCATGAGCAAGCCACTTCAGGATATTGGCAAATTAATCACTTCGCCTGTTCAGCAGGGAAAGTGGGAAAAAATATTTTTTTTATTATATATAGACTATTGCTGATGCTCTGTATCAGTTATAAAAAAAAGTTCTTTGCCTTTTCATAAAGGGCTGCAACTGCCTGCAGCTGAAGCCATCACCATAGATTTGGCTGCCAGTGGTTTCTTGACCAGCCCTTTAAGGTGAGGCAAAGAAAAGATTTCTTTAAATTTTTACTTTTATTTTTGTGTAAGTGATGTAGCACATCACTAATAGTCAACGTACGGTCAAAATAATTTTTCCCCACTTACCCTGCCCTCTGCCAAGCAGGGGAAGTGATCAATTTGCCAATATCCTGAAGTGGCTCACTTATTAAGCCACTTCAGGATATTGGCACATTGAAAGAGAGAGGCTTGGTTTGGATTACTTCCAGTGATCACATGCGCTGGACCCAGTCCAAACCAGAGCAATCCTACTCACACCAGAAGAACAGAAGCCCCTTGACAAGAGCTAGAAAGGTGTGGTTGGGAACACTCTGGGGGCAGGCTGGTGTGTCTAGCAAAGACATCATCTGATTGCTACCTTTAAGAGAGCACCATCCCATCCCAGTAGTGCCCCAAATAGCAGGCTAAACAGTCCGTGTAGTTGGCCTCTGACTTCCATAGGTTAACTAAGCATTGCAAGTAATGCTTCACCATGTTAACAGTATATGCTTTTTCCCTGTTACAAATCTACTCAGGTTTTGTGTGGTAAAAAGGCTCACCAAATGAGAGAAGAAAAATATATTATTTTATTTTATATAAAATATTTCTGCTTTTAAGGTGATCCTCATCCTCTGTACTCTTTTTACTTTTTCTATAACATTTGTAATTTTATAAACTTCTGCTATGCTTCTCCCTTAGTAAATTTTTCCTTTTCTGAACTAAAAGACTTCAAGTACCATAGTGTTTCCTCAGGCGGTAGGTGTTTCCAGCACATGGATCATTCTCACTATAATTCTGTAATTTTTCTAAGGCGGTGATACCATTTTTCAGATACGGTGGTCAGAACGCTTACATAGTGCAGCCACACCCTCATTTTTTGAAAGATATTACACTAGTAGTTTTGTTTTATACTCCTTTCTTAATAATTCTAAGCATTCAGTTTGCTTTTTCCTTTCTGCTGGCGCTTCTAGTAAGCTGTCCAACATAACTGCAAGACACTTCTATCTGCTAGAGTCATAGGTAATTGAGATCTCACCTGAGCATAGATGAAGCATCCTTTTGGTTTGATTGGTATGAGAGCGCCTTAGAGAAGCTGTGTTTTTTTTTCTCCTCAGCTTCACACCCTGCCCCACTCCCTGTGTCTACAATGTGGGGTCAGTGATTCTAGCTCACCTTGTAAGGCAGCTTTGCTTAATCTGGTGCCCTCTGGATGTTTTGGACTACGGCTTCCATTAGCTCCAGTGGTAAGGGATAATGAGACTTGTAGTCTAAATCATCTGGAGGTTTTCTTTTTAAGGAAAACTATTGTGTAAGGGCTAGGTGAGGCCTGGTCTATATGTATTACAAAATTAAGTAATGGAGTGGACCACAGATTCTAAATATAAGGGCTCATGTCTGAATGCCAGCAGAAAACCAGAATCAGCAGGAAAGGTCTCGACTAGAAACTTTCTCCTAGTTATGCAAATTTATTTCTACTTATGGAAATATTACCTGGGATTCAAAAGTTGTTTCTTCCACCTGTGGTAAATAATGGCCTATCCTGTTCTATTAATGTCTCCTTCATTGTTCTGCTTGCATCGGATTACCCACCATGCAGTGAGGCAGTGTGATAAACACATTATAGTTATATTTTGTTATATTGTTAAAATGATAATAATAATGTATTATTATTTTGCCCCCAGCTCTCTCATGCAAACACTGTGGAGGGTTTGGTTCTGATCAACATTGACCCCAATGCCAAGGGCTGGATGGATTGGGCTGCTCACAAGGTGAGAAGGGGAGAGTGATGGTGGAATAAGGTGTCCGTTGGCTGCATAAATGTGCATGTTTACTCAGTTCCAGCTTGGGGGGGGGGGGGGAGCAAACTAGCAATCAGCCTTTAATGTGGAAGAGAGGTGGCCAACTTTGGCTCTTCTGGTTCACCACTGGTTATACGAGCTAGGGCTGATGGGAGTTTGTAGGCCAAAAATACACAGGTGGCCTATCTGGGTCTACATAATCCTCAAGTGATATTTTGCACTACTGTGGATTGAAGCAGACAGCATAACCAAATAAATGAGAAGTCAAGAGACAAACTTGACCATGGTTTCTGTGACAGCTGTACTGAGGAAGCAGACTTATAGTCCATGAAAGCTTATGTCAAAGATGCTACAAGACTTTATGTTGTTTCTGCTGCCACAAAGTAAGATGGTTCTCCCATGCCCAGAGACTTGTACTGTTTTGCTATCCCTCGTTTGGTAGTGGACTCTGTCTCAGAAAGTTCTTTTGAATCTTTCAGTTCTACTGCTCTTCCCCCACCCTGTGATGCCCTGTCTATCCTCTGTCATTTTTTCCCTCTCACCTGTAGTGTTCCTTCACGTTTTCCTTCTCTATCAGAAAACCCACTGACTTTCCTTTTGCTTGACTTTTCTGTGATTGCCTTTACTTGGCACACATTCAAGTGGGCAGCATGTGCTTACCCCGCTACAGAAACACTGTTGGATTTCACCACCACCCATCAGCCTGAGACAGTGGTGATGGGAGTTGCAATCTAACAATATTTGGAGGGCCACAGGTGCTCCACCCCAGAGTATGGCATATTTCTCTCCCCCATGAAAAGATCATATACATGTCTTTCTGGTGTGCATTTCCTCATGGGCGTTCCTGAATAAATCTCTCAGGGGCAATACCTATATTGGATCTCTCAGAACATCCAAAAGGGCTCTCTGTATTTATTTTTCCGCTCTCAAGAACATGGAAACCTGCCTTGTGCTGAGTCCATCTAGCCCAGTGTTTCTGGAATTTATGACAAAAATCTCTTCCAGCCCTATCAGGACATGCTGGGAATGAAACGTAGGACCTGCATGCAAAGCATGTGCTCCACAATGGATCTGTCACACTTCTTTGGCTCTGACTCAAAGCTAGGCTTATTTCCATATCCTTTCCTGGACAGTGAGAACCATTATGTCAGAACTTCACTTGTGCTGACCTTTTTCTGTAGGGCTCTTGATGATAAGCAATGCATCATTTTAATCCCCCTCTTCAGCCAAAAAGAGTAGCTTAAATGCAATCGCAGTCCCCTAACTGCAGAGTTACAGTCTACAGATGCATCACAAAAAGGGGAAAAAGGATGGAGAGGGAAGAAGAGTGTTAAAGAATCAAACTCAACCACAAGTTTTGTAGCTGAAATGGGAACTCTCACGAGGACCAGCTGGAAACTCTTCAGGGAGGAGGAGCCTGATGGAGCTAATCTTTCAGCAGGGCTGATGGAATGGCCCTGTTTCTCCTCTCTCTCTGCTGCAGCTTATCATCTCCTTTCGTACATTTTTCAGCAGCTGCCTCAAGATCTTTGCATTCTTTGATGAACCACTGTGTGGCACCTCCAGCTGCCTCTCTGTGATCCCCCCCCCCAACCTTACCAAATCAGCTACTGGTGCACAACCTGCCCTTGTTTCCCCAAGGGCATTTCCCTCGGCCTTTGCTGGGGGTGCGGCATCAGTTCCTTCAAGATGGACGCCTCTAGCTCCCCTGTCTTCTTGTTTCTTGCTCTTCTTCTATAAAGACTTCAGTTATTGTCTCCTCCAGGCTATGGAGCACCCGCCTGTCTTGTCACACTCCTACTAAAAATGTGTGCCATGTTGCTGATAAAGAAAAAAAAATTCCATTGCTCATGTGAACACATCATTTCATCATTACAGCCTCAGCTTATCTACATTAAATATTCAGTGTTTTTCACTTTAGACTTTACACAGGGTATAAGGAGTGGGATAGTGCACATTTCATCCAGTGTAGAGAGAGTCCGTCCATTTGAACCTCTTCCCCCACCCCAAGTCCATTCATTAGCCATTCCTTACAAATAATAATTGCAACATTTCTTGCAATTAAAGGTAATGATATGGCATCATATGAGACCAAAGCTTTTTAAAGAGCCAGAAGCTCAAGCCATCTCCTTCACTTCACCCCAAAAGCAAACAGCTTAGAATCTGGGTAGGTGGCATTCCCAGTTAAGTTTTCTGATGGGATTCCTCTTTCCCAACTTTTGGGTGTGGGAGTTTGTGAAATAATGAAGGCAGCTCTTGCTTCCACGCAGGATGTGTGTCCTCCCTGATGTCAGGAAGGTGAGAGTCAGGCAGCAGGAACTCGATGGTGCAAGAAAAGGAACTCGACTTACTCTGCAAAGTACTGTCTGTGCTTTAAGTCAAAGGTGCCCAACTTGTGGCCTCCACATGTAGTCAGACTGTAACTTTCATCAGCCCTAGTCATCATAGCCAGTGGCGAAGGATGATGGAAGTTGCAGACTAACAACTTCTGGAGAACTGGGAGTTGCCTATCCCTGGTCTGAATTATGCCTGATATGTTGAAGGGATCACAGTCTCAAAAATCTTTACCTCCCCACTGGGAACTGAGCTAATTTCTGTTCTTTTCATGCAGACACCAATGTTACACATTCTAAATAGGGTCCATTGTACGTCTCCCCTGACCTTACTCTGATTTTTCCTTCAGCTGACTGGCCTCACATCTTCAAGCTCTGAGATGATTTTGGGGCATCTTTTCAGCCAGGTAAGGACATGCAAATGAAGAAGGATAGTAATTCTAATTGTAGTCCTACTGTTAACTCTCTCTATATACTGGAATTCTCTTGGAGTCAGAAAATATCTCACAATTCATTCAGTGTGAGCTGCTGTTGTTCTGACAGATGAGGGATTTAAAAAAGGAACCCGTTACATGAACTGCTGGATAGCTCAGTGGTTTAGGTAGAGGTTGGGAGTTCAATTCCCCATGTGCTTTCTTGACATGGGCTAAACCTGATGATCCATAGGGTCCCTTCCAGCTCTGCAGTTCCAAGATGATGATGGTTGTTGTTGTTGTACATGGAGGAAGTGGTGTTTTTTTGTTTTTTATTTTTAAGAAATTAAGGATTGATGGCCTAAAACTTGACCTATTCTATTCAAAATGCCTGTATACATATCCTTTACAAGGAACTAGGAAAAGTAATTAGAAAACGTTCTGTATGCCACGTGCCCCAGAATTTGTATCATTATTCTCCCTTTTGTTACTTTTCTGATGTATCTTCATGCCTTTGTTACTTTAAAAAAAGGATTCATTCCATGTAACTACATTACTAGTAACTTGTTACTCTCAACCTCTGCCTTTTCTATGCCCACGTCTGCCTCAGAAACGGAATACAAAAGGCAAGAGTGTTAGTACTGTGAATGAGCCACCCATCTCTCAACTCAGCCAGCCTTAACAACGGGTTTTTAGAACCGGGTCTGAAGAACACTGAAAGGAGAGAGAGAGAGAGAGAGGCCTGTCACAGTGTCAGCTTCAGTTACCTCAGCAATCACAAGCTAAACTCAAGGGCCTCAGAGCACTGGCTGTTTTGCAGATTTGATGAAAATAAGTGAAGATGGCCTTCCTTTTTCTGGACAATGACTAGTTGGATTTCATCTCCAATTAAACATCTCAAAAAAATCAGACTTGAAATTTGACAGGGTAGTGTTTATCGGCATGGGAGGGGCCCTGTTCCATTCCATGTTATTCCCAAAGGAGTTAATTTCAGCATCAGGTAGTAAGAGTTGCCAGTTTGTCAGGGGAAGTAAAAAGAAGGATGTGCAATTCTTTTTGCAACCAGGGCTTGTCATAGCATGAAGTTATGCAGTCACTAGTAGGGGACAGTGCTTATCAGGTCAATGTTAAGGCACAGATAGAGAAGCTGGATGAAGAGTTGGCGGCACTAAAGAGATAAGTATGGCAAGGGTGAGCTGTGGTTGGAGACTACTTTAATGCCTCTTCGATGCTTTTCCACAGGAAGAATTGTCCAAGAACACTGAGATGGTGCAACAGCAGCGGGATATCCTGAGTCATGCAACTAACTTGCCCAATATCCAACTCTACTGGAGCAGTTACAACAGGTTGGTGTGTGGGCAAGGCGTGGATTGGGACCGTAATGTCCAAAGGAGACCAGAGTGAGAGTGTGTCAAGGCTGAGCCTCCAACACCTGTTGGAATGAGAACAGGACCAGGAAGCAAACCGAGGGCAAAACCAGGACGCCCAAGCCAAGGATCCGCCCCAAACAGTTCTTCCTTAACAGTTTTACAGTTCTTCCTGCCTAAACTAGGCCCAAAAGCCAGGCTTTGTGGGCAGGACTAGTCCAGAACTTGAGGGTTTCTTTACTGCTTGGGATGGTGCCTGAAACCATGGTACTAATAATCCATCCCATGAGGCCGCCTCCTGCTAGTGTGTTGGGCTGGAGGTTAGCAGCATTAGGGGACTGTGGCAATGGCATCAGTAGTAAGGATATACAATTAACCAACGGAGATATTCTCTCCTTCTAACGCAAGCATCCCTGAATTTCTGGTAGCTAAGGTTGATGGTTTTCGATTATGACTCAACAGTCTGCCTCTAAAGTAAAAGAAATACTTGCCATTAGGAAAGCACATGCTCGTTGCACAGCTTAGTGTGCTGAGCATGTTGTTTGATGGCAGGAAACACGTAGAACAATATGACTCACACAAAGGAGGAATGAGCAGCTTTCAGGGCAGATAGTTCTGCTTTCTCTTTCCATTGGACCAATGCAGAAACTCAACAGAACTATATACCCCCAACAAAAACAGATTGCAAAGGGGCAAATTAAGAACGAGTCACACAGAAATTCAGCAGCCAGCTTCCTAAGTGCAAGACAAGGCCCAGACAGGGGTGGTGGCACAGGGATAAAGCACTGGTCTTGTAGAAGGCTCCAGTCCCTAAGAACTGGTCAGAACAGAACACATTTCCTTAATCTAGGGACCTCCAGATATTTTGGACTACAGCTCCCGTTATTCCTAACCAGTGCAGATGCTGGCTTGGCCTAACAGGAAGTGTAGCTCAAAACATCTGGAGTGTTTCAGATTGGGTAAGGCTTATGCAGACAACAGAAGGGAGTCTGGCCCTCCAGATGTTGGCCTTCAGCTTTCACTATTCCTGACTGCTGGCTGACTGGAGAACCACGGGTTTTGCAGCAGTGATGAAGAGCTAACCCTAAGCTGAATGGATGAAGAGTGGGACTCAGTCAAAAGCAGCTTCTCTTATTATAGTGAAGGGAGGGAAAATAACACCTAGTGAGGTTGCTCCCCTAAAGGATTTATTGGGGGATTTACCTTCATAACTTCACACAGTAGCTGTGTTTTTATTTTGTTTTTTCACTACAATATCTCAGACATTGATTCAGCTTTCATGGAAGGTTGACAAAATAGGTCCACAATCTGGAACCAACCGGAGTTTGTTTGTTTGGAGTCTCTAGAGAAGGTTTTTGTAGTGTGGTCTGAAGATACCATTTGCTGAAGCTGGGCCTCAGGAGATGCTTTGCATTCTTGGGTTCCTTGTGTCTTCTAGCTCAAGGATCTGCTTGGATGATAATCCCCTCCCGTGCCAATTATTGGCCTGCAACTCCCATGATTCCTCACTGCTGGATATTCTGAATCAGGCCGATGGGAGTTGCAGTCAAAAGCATAGTTTTCTGATGGCGTACAGTTGAGATAATTGTTGGTCTAATGAGGTTGTAGCTTTTGTCTTATGAACCAATAAACTGACACGTACGTGTGTGTGTTTCATGCAAGCTGCTTACATGTGATTGTAAAAAACCAGGGTGTTAATAATGGTGATGACAACGAGGATGACTGGCTAAAAAGAGTTCTAGGGTGGAGGTAGACCTGTGTAGAATGTATAATAATGCCTTTTTTCTTTTCAAGCAAAAAACTTCTGGATAGCTCAGTGACTTAGGTTTCTGACTGTGGCACCAGAAGTTGGGAGTTCAATTCCCCACTGTGCCTCCTTAGACAGGGAATGGACTTGATGATCCAGAGGGTCCCTTCCAGCTGTGCAGTTCTAAGGTTATTCTAAGATTAATTGACTCCAGGATCTTGGTTGCCTGGCTTATCGGTTTAAGTGGAAGCAGGAATAATTGCCAACATCCAAGTTTGAAGAGTGCTCCTTTGCCCTTAACCAGTGTTGAAAGTGAGAGATTTGGCAGATGTATAACTGATGCTGCACATCTGCAGGGCACTGGAACAATTTTTAATTTCAGGCACTGGCAACTCTAGATCGAACTAGATTAGGTAGTAAATGGGAGCCTATTTATAGGATTGTTACAGGGGATAGGGAAGGTATGTAGCGGGATGCAAAAAGGAAGCTGAGCTCGAAAGGCTGAAGAAAGATGTTGACGATGCCCCTCTTTTACCCTCACAGCCGCAGAGACTTGACCCTGGAGCGCGGAGGCGACCACACTTTCAAGTGAGTGCTAGTGAGCCAGGCCTTTGTCCACCTGAGTTCACATATTCGCCCTATTCTTCTCAAGCTTGCTAAGGCTCATGGGAATTGCAGTCAAACAACACTAAAAGGCCCCACATCCCCACCCCTGCTTTGCATAAACATTGGAAGTGTCCACATTTCAGAAAAGACATAAGTAATACAGAATATCTATGAAGAAAAGCCAAAGAACAGATTTTTTTTAAAAAAAAATGCAGCCCAGTCTTCTACCTGTTTTTGATTCTTTGCTTTTTGCTAATAATTTTCTTCTGGATTAGTTAGTTATAATCCTGCTCTGTTTTTATACTCTGAAACCTCAGAGACACACGCGCATGGTTAATTAATCCAAAATAAAGTTGTGACCTTGTGACTATGAAGTAGAAGTGTCAAAAGGGAAGTAGAAGTCACACGCTAAACCCAGAGAGAGAGAGACTAAAAAAAGAGATTTCCTAAGTTATGTCTGAAGATCAGCAACCTTCTACAGTATTGCCATTTTTGAGCTTTTTATTTTTGTTTTCACTGATCTCTCCAAGGCCCCACCATGTTCTAATCTCCCATTCTCCTCACATCTCTTGTGTGTTGAACCACTGGCTTTCTGGGTAAACAGGTGGGACTGAGGTAACCCCTCAACACTGCTATAGGGAGCCTAGGGGAGAGCTGTTGCCCCCACAAGAAACCTAGTAATACTTCGTCGGACTTTCTACAATTTCTGTGTTAATTGTTTAGTTGTATCTATTCCCTGCCCCTTTTTTTTCCATATGCCGAATTGCTCAAGACTGCGTGGACGACTCTCTTCCTTCTTCCTTTATTCCCACAAGAAACTTGTAAAGTTCTTTAGAATGAGGGAGGGTAACAATCCAGCAACACCCCCGGTGAATTGGGTTAGTGGGGATTTGAATCTGGAACCCTGAAGTCCAAATCCAGTACTCCAATCACTCAGCTACACTGTCTCTCTACCTATGTATACTCTCTTCTTCGGGAATCATTAGTTATTCTGAAGTTGAGTAAGACTTTCTATAAGCCATGAATTATACAAAAGTCGGCCGCACACCCTTGCAACATGTTCACACCAGCAACTCTGCTGGAATGTGGAGAAAAAGGGGGAAGGGGAGCTTTCATCTCAGCAGGACTTGGATGTAGGCCTGGTTCTTCTGCCAGTTTTAGGAGGGGATCGGGCCAGCTCATGCTAGATTGTTGCTTCAGGCAAAAAATTAATTTGGCTGCTCCCGCCCTTGGCGTCTTTTATGTAGGGCACCGCGGTCTTTCCTCCGGGCTTTTCTCACAGAGGCTGCTGCTGATCTGTTAGGTGGAGGGAACACAGAGAAAGGGCTGCATAGAGAAAGGGAAATCTTGGCTGGGACACGGCCCTGACTCTCTTTCCCAAAATTTTGGCGGAGTGGGGCAGGAGTGTATTCCTCTTTTAAGATTCTCAAGCGCTCTCTCTCTCTCTTTCTTTTTCTTTTAAAGGGAAAACTCTGCCTCTTGAATTTTGACACTCCAGGTAGCCAACCTGTTGAGCTAGGGCTGAGCGGACCCTGGGCGAGGAAGGTGTTGAGAGTATGCCGGGGTTGCTAAGCAACCTCAGGAAGCTCTGCTGAGCCCCACAGAATTGCCAGGCCTCGGCTGATGGCAACAGGCGGCAGCGGGTCCCTTGGCCAGACCCCGTGCTGGGCAGAGCGGACTGCGTTTGTTCAAACCACATCCTGTGGGGGCAAACACTGGATAATTGCCTTGCGGTCCTCACCAGCCAAAGGGGCCCAAGTGAAAACATGGCACAGTTTCGGTTTGCTTCCTTCTCAGTGGCCTCCCCCATGCAGGGGAGAGGTGGGAGAAAAAAGACATTTTGGGCCCTTTTAATGACTTCCTCGCCATCAAAAAGTCAGAGAGGACGGAAGTGGCACCCAACATAGCTTGGGAGAATGGGGAGCTTCTAGCTGTCTTTCTGTGTGTGTCACTGATTTCCCCTCCTCTCTCTTTCTATTCATGGCGACATATCCTTTTTTTCCTTTCCCTTCCCAGTGTGAGGGTTGAAATAACCAAGAGACCCGTGGCATCTTAAAAATGAATGCATGGGTTTTTACCCCAAAAATGAAGGAGAAGTGAGCATCAGTGAGGAAGAAAGCAGATATTCCTTCACGGTCCATGATTTTTATCCCCTTTCTCTGCCTGAGGGAAAGAGTCTTCGGAGATTTTCCGCAGTTTGGCTACTCTTGCATGGACATAACATGGACTCTGCACAGCAGTTCCTGGAATCCATCTTTGACTGTGCATATATTGCAGTTTTCCTTGTCACATCAGCTTGTTTGCCTTCTGAAATTCCTTGTTTCCATTTTTGCTTTGTATCTGCCACATGAAAAGCTTTGGAGAAATTCAAAACATGCTTGCTATTATCACTGAGGGTTGTTTATTCTTTTTTCTACTTTGGTTGTCCCTAATAATGGTATTACACTTCTATAAATTCTGATTGTGTTGTCTTCTGAGCTGAGATAGCTGTGCATATTTTTAATGTAAGAGATAGCAAGCTTTTAATACCCCAGTCACTTGGAAATTAATCCTGAGTAAGGCAGGGTTGCAGCTTCTAAAACATGTTGTCCTTTTGCCATAGTTTCTTTTCTGTTCACATTTAGATGTCCTGTGATGTTGGTGGTGGGAGATCAGGCCCCTCATGAAGATGCTGTGGTGAGTAATGGCAATATTTTTTTTTTAAAAAAAGTGTTATATGCCTGAAAAGGTGTGGAGTTGCTAGACTTCCTGTTTTTTGGGCCATCAGTCCTTTACTTTCACCTTACAATAAAGTGATGAAACGCCCTGTCTCATCTTAGGTTTGCTTTTTATCCTCTATTTCTCTTACAGGTGGAGTGCAATTCCAAACTAGACCCCACCCAGACATCCTTCCTGAAGGTAAGCAAGGCCTCTCTCAAGACTATGCTGTATGAAAAGCATAAGCTGTGCATCTAGCTTTTCATTCCCTTTGGCTCTGGTCCCGTCCTCTTGTTTCTCCCATAACCATCTTTTTCTTTAAAATTTTCCTGCAGTTTGTCTACTGCTGTCATAAATTTCCCTTTATGATTCCCCAGGCTTTAATTAAGGGGGAAATAGACATTACAGATAACCCGTCATTAGAACTGAAAGCATTTTAGTGTTGAAAAGGTGTGATTCAGGCAGATTTCTGAGTCTGAGAAATAAGACTTGAAGGGAATCCAGTGCTCAAGTCCTGAAGACCAATCACAAAACAAAGCAAGCTAATTTGCAAACCCCAGGAGGAGAGAGAAACTCCCACTGTGACACTCACATGTTTGTTCTTTAGGAATTTTCCTCTTCTAATGATGGGATAGCTATAACATCAGTACTGCCCTCAGAATCGACTTATTTGCTAGTAACCCCACGCTCCTAATTTTTGTTCATAAAGCTTTACATCACAGAATATCTGTGTCATAAACTTTTCTGAGAGTTGATTTTGTGAAGGTGGAAAGTGCTTTGGACATAGATTTTCTATGGCATTGGGATGCAGCAAGTTTCATCCTCCAGATTTGAGCTCAGGACCGCACACCCTTTACACTGTTCACCCTTTATCTTTCTATCATCCCCTGCTGTCCCTACATTTTTGACCAAAAAGTGTTGCCCCCCCCTCGCAAAATGTCATAGAGCCGTATGTTGAGGCCCTGATACTCATTTCTATATGTTCTCCACAAAACCCACTCTAGGTTAGATGCTTCCCTCTCTGACTTCTGTTTCCATTTTTTCAGATGGCAGATTCAGGAGGACAGCCGCAGTTGACCCAGGTAAGATAGAGTGGCAGAACCTGGGACTTAGGAGTAAGTTTTAGGAGACAAACAATATGCATGCATTCGGGTGGATTGGTTGTTGTTGTCAAAAACACTGTTTCCCAATACGTCGTTCCTCCTTCTGCTAGGGCATGCTTCAAACATCTGTGTCAATATAGGTACTTCTCAAGATAGTAAAGGAACAAAACCTCAACATTTTAAATGACTTGCAGAGAAAAGCCACTTCCAGAGAGGGTGATTTGAAGCTGCGGAGAGCTGGTCTCTGCCTGTTATTTCTTCACTACAAATCTCTCCCCACCTCCTGTCTTTTGGAGTTCTGTGCCTTGCAGATAGGTATCTGATACACAACAGAGGAATAAAATGGCCAGGGTACGTTGGAGAAACAGGCAGAGAGAGAGCTCTGTACTCCTTCACTTCTCTGCTTAAAATTATCTGCTTCCCTACACTGTACTGCAGTGACAGAGGCCTTAATACATGCATCTGTATGCTGTGTATGCTCAGGCCCATGGTTTAATTAGCAGTGAGTCAATGTAAGACACAAGAACTAGCTGTATCTAAGATGTATTTCTTCCTTTTTCATTGAGCCCAGAAAACAACATCCAGACTGCACGTATTATAGAAGGTGAATCATTGTTTTAACAACCAGGATCATTTTCTTTTCTAGCCCACTTATATAGATTTTTAGTTGATGGATCAAGTCATTGTCCCAGCCCTGTTTGGGTATTCTCACCCCTTACATTGGCTAGATAGCTCAGTGGTTTTGGTATCTGGCTGTGGAGCCAGAGGTTGGGAGTTTGATTCCCCACTGTGCCTCCAGGGAGAAGAGGCCGCCTGTGTGGCCTTGGGCAAGCTGCACAATTCCAGGATACCCCCAGAAGAAGGGAAGGGTAAACCATTTCTGAGTATTCTCTACCTGGAAAACCCTGAAAAGAGTCGGCATAAGTCAGAATTGACTGGATGGCAAATTATTATTTACGTAACCGCAGGTGCATAAGGTCAAGAGCAGGGGTATATTTCTTAGGGTTTTACCTTGGACATGTCATTGTCTGATCAGCAGCATGGATTGAAGGGAAAGGTTTAGGGAAGCCTGCTCTACCCACATATAATTTAGATTCTGGTGCAATTGTGTGCCTTAAGCTGAAATGGGGGGGGGGGGGGGAGAAGAGAATTTCTGTAATTAAACAGGAAAAGAATAAAATTAAACTTGCATTTCTAGCAAGGTTTTTGCTTACCTTAAAACTGAGAGTGGCCTGTTCCTTAAATGGCAACCATAAACAAATGTGGCTAAAATTTCTTTGAGGGACAATCACCACAAATTTTGGATGTGCTCCAAAGTAGTAACAGAGGTAATACTATATATTGGGACAGAAATGTTTGGTTTACTGTTTGAAATATAAAATAAAAGTGGAATAAACCTGTGAGTACCAACATTTAAGTACATTGGGGTGAAATTGTTGTTTTTTGACGCTTTAAGACAACATTTGTATTGCTGAAGTTTCTACGCTAAATAAATTACTAAGCATTGGGGTTTTTCTTCCTGTTCACATACTTCAAGCATTAAAAATAGAGAAGCGGGGGAACCATTAATTCTGGAAAGAGGGAAACAAGATTATTAGCACAGTAGAACAAATTATGGAAGAGACTCCACCATGACCACCACCCACACCCATGTATGTACACTTGTAACGTTTTCCTCTGCTTTTTCTCTGTCTCTGTCGTCTCTTCTGTCTTCCAGCCTGGCAAACTGACTGAGGCTTTCAAGTACTTTGTGCAGGGCATGGGATACAGTGAGTATTGGATCTGAAAGCCTATGCTCTCTTCTATAGTCTGCCAGGGGCACTTCCTATTGGGAGTGTTGAGCTTTTTCATTCCATGTGGTCCAGAATGAAGGCTTCACTGAATATTTATAGGAATGTTCCTTTATGGTTCCCAGACTCATCCATGGTCAGCACTAGTAATGAGTCAGATTGGGCCATTGGGGAGGGAATAAGCAGACTCATTAAGGGCTCCATAAATCAAGAATTAACACTGCCATCGTGGTCCTTTCCTTTTGGGAGACTGAAGGCAGTGGGTCATTTTCTCCATGCCGGATACACCTTGAACCCTGTTGTTGCAAGGACCCAAGGAATTCTGAGGCAGTTTCTCTGTCCATGCACATTATTCTCTCCGCCCCCCTCGCCTATACCTCATCTTTTCATCATGATATTTAAAAGGCCCTCTTAGACTACGTTGTCCCTTGAGAAATGGTCAGTGGTGAACTTGCATTCAATTCCAGGGGAATTTCCCCCCCACTAGGCTGAGGTATTCTTTCCCATTTCTCCTCAGTCCCTCACGTACTGGACAAGAAACTGAGTCAGGGGTCAGGTACCTTCTGTGGTGTTTCTCCCACCACCACCACCACCTATAATTCTTTGACTCACTTTCTCCTCAACATATCCCCTCACCCCTGCTGTGATTCCCTCACTCCTGTGTGCACAATCCCACACCAGGACACACATTGAGTTGTTTGCTGTGATGGTGAGAAAGCAGAAGTTGCTTTCTTTGGGTTTCTATTGTGCACTTAAATTTGAGAAGAACTGTGGCCTGCCTTTGTATAAGAACATGCAAGGGCTGCCAACAACTCTCATTCTGCACTATTGAAATCCTGGGTTTGCATTCCAAAATAAAATTGCTCACATCATTAACATTTTGTGCAGATGTCTTAATTGTGTGCAAATGATCCGTTTGCACCCTGTATTTTGTGTCTTTGCCGAATGGGGTAGGGGGTGGGTGGGGCTGGGATGATAGGAATTTTGGGGGTTCGGAATGTAGCTTGCAAGCGACGTAGGGATAAGTGACAGCTGTGCAGAAGGGAGCATGGCTTCAGGCCTGGATGGTAGGAAACCATGTCCATGCGCTGAAGGTGATCTGCAGTCCTTAAAAGTTTTGCAACCCATGAGGGCTAAAAACCTGATGGGTGACCCTTCCCTTTCTGCACACTGTATATGCAGAGAGGATTTCAGTAGGCTTCTGTTGAGATGCCTCCCCCAGTCAGGTCTATCTTCACTTTACAATTGTCAGTGGATCTGAGGATGCTAAGGATTTAAAGGAAGTCAAGCCCTGTAAATATAGACAGATAACTGGTGATCCAAGGTAATTCTCTGGTAGTTCCAGCCTCTTATTTTGCACCCAAATGTACTCATTCTCACCTTATCTTAGATGTTGCAGTGGGAGGCTGTGGAAATCACTGACGTCACACACAATGCCACTTATCCCATTGTTCACCCACCTCAGGACAAAATGGGGAGGCGGGATGGTATATGACTTCCCACACGCAAGAGTTTTTTAACTGATTCTCCCTGTTTCTCTTTTCCTCCTTTCCACAGTGGCTTCGTCCTGCATGACACGCCTGTCTCGCTCACGCACCGCCTCTCTGTCCAGTGCCACCTCGGGGGACGGGAACCGCTCTCGCTCACGCACCCTGTCGCAGAGCAGCGAGGCAGGGGCGCCCCAGCCCCCCGCCCCCACCATGGAGGTGTCCTGCTGAGCGCCGAGCCAGGGGACAAGACCACCTTCCACCACTGAACAGGACTTCTGCTATCCCACAATGCACTCCGGCCACTGGGCCATGTGACAATCTCCCCTAACGGTACTAAACGTCCAGGGAGGCCCAGATGGGATGCAATTTCACTCTTTTAAAAACAAACATTAACTCCCCCTGACCCATCCTTCTCACCCAACACATATGCACCTCCCTCGCCAACCTTGCCCCCTTCCCTCTCATAACCTAATTAATGTCAGCCTCCAGTTTCCTTAGTGACCCTCAACACCTAGAAAGGTATGGATGGAATACTATACTATACATTTTATGAACTGTTAGGTTCTTGGCACCTGTTCTGAATTTCTCGTTTCTCCTCCATCCAGTTGCACACTTTAGTTTTGTTAACAAGGGAGGTTTGGATTATTGTTGGGGTTTTCTTTTTTTTTTTCTTGTCTAAATCATAACTAACCATTGTTCCTCCCTCTAAATTCTACGTTCTCAGAGTAGCCTGGATGGGCCTCGGATTGCCTTGCTAGCTCTTTGTCCCCTCTGGAGTGTACTTAGGCAAAAGCAGGACCTCACAAGAGAGACGCACAAGCCCCTATAAGGACTTGCACTGCTACTGTCATGCTGGCATAGTGCTCCTGAATTAGGAGCTGCTCACCCACCCACCCACCCACTCCCACCACACCTCTGTGCCCATACGCCCATTTCGTCTTGTTTTTGGTCTCATCTCCCAAGATTTCTGTTCACCCTATTTGTCCTGGAAGACGTTAGTTGCTCCTCAGGGCAAAAATAAATTCTGCGCTCCACTAACAGATTAAAAGAAACTTACCTTCTCCATTTCCCCCATCTCTCTTTGCTTTTATTTCGTATTTTCTCCACTCTCCTACATCCGTCTCTCATTAGCCAAAGATTTCATTTCCTGCCCATTCCGTCTCCCTCCCACCTGCCATAAAACTAATCCTTCGTAGATGGTAGCTTGCTTTGTGGTGTGCATGTACAGTCCCTGCTAAATCAGCAAGTGGTTTTGGTGATTAGAGGCGTTTGGGAGGCTGGGTGAGGCTGAAAAAGGGGGGGGGGGTTGGGGAGGGGGGGTCGTTCCTCTTGGGAGGTTTCAGGGGAATCCTTGGGTGGGGGACGGCTGGGGGCTTCAGATGGATTGTCCTGTTGCCTCTGTGCCAGCACAGAGGACAACAGACCATGATTATATACTGGCTTCACATATGAAATGAGTGGAGGAGACCTCCGACTGTCGTCAGCGGTGAATTTTCCCTTGCAACCAGTGCTGACTGTCACGGGGCTCCAGCTTGTGGCTTTGAGCAGGGCTCTCGTAGTGCTGCGGAGGGCGAACTTTGCGCCAGCTTCTTCTGTAACAGGATTCCAACTGTATCAGTTCTTTGAATGTTAACAGGTATATTAAAAAGTCAGTGTTTAGATCGTGTTTGCCATGTTGAACTTGCAGAAATAAGGAATCCAAAAGGATGAAGGTAAAAGTGGGGGAAAGAACAAAACAAAAAATGGACCAGTAGTAGGTGAGGGTATTCAGTATGTAAGCCTTGGAGTGACATATAGCACTTCATAGAGATGTAAAGAATCTTGTGGAACATTAAAGATGACGGTCCAGTTACAAAGTCACCTTACTTATTCCTTAAACCTGAATGGGCACTGGGGATGAATGGCTCAGCTGCCTGTAACAAAGGGGCATTGCTTTGAAATGGGTTCCAGCTGGGATTTTAACTCCTGCATGTAATGGGATCCTGTTGTATTTGAGAATGTGTGAGCTCTGTTTATTTTCCCCAGAGCAGTCGATGGTGAATCCTGACTCTTAACAATAAAATATCTAGAGAGGAATGTGTTTTTGCTTCTTTTCTTATCCAAGAGGTAATCCAAGACACTAGTGGGAAGTTGACAGAGGTGTGTGTCAGCCTGCTTTGCCAATCAACTTTTCTTGGAAGACTAGGAAAATCTGTTCATGTCCCACTTTTCATCAGATCTCTGAGGTCCACACTTAATAATCTATATCCTGCATAAAATAATGGCCTGACCAGATTGTTATGAGAGGACAAAAAATCCTTTTTCCAGTGTTTCGTGTTTTTCTACGTAGTTTTTCTCTGAATCGGTGCAAAACTGGGAGAAGTCATTTCACCCTCTCCTGCCATTTACTTTCTCTAAAAGGAAAACAAAAAAACAAGCCAGAGAATCCACTCTTGGTGGTTCACATCTTTCCTGGGACAGGGGAAATTAGCACCAAAAAAACCAACCAAACAAAAAACAACAACCCCACTCACAAAGAATTGTATGGAAGCACCTAAGGCTCTTCTGTAAGGAATTAGATTTGAGCAAAAGTATCATCCAATATGGGTTTAGGAATTTATTTTATAGAGAAGATGGCTGCCCCTGTTTTTAAATTCCCGGGAAGTAAAGTAGAAAGGTAACATTCTGGACTATACCTTTTCAGCCTCCAAGGGGATGATACAACAGAGGTCTTGTCCAGAGAACAAGGAAGAGTTATTGGCATGTAGCAAACTAGGACACAGGATGAAGTTATTTTTCTTTTTCCTTAAGGTGAACATTTAAAAGGACTGAAATGCGAAGTTCAGAATTCTGCCAACAATTCTACATAATAGCTACTATCAGTATTTACTGATGTGACAGAATGACTATTCTGTGTTGAAACAAATCTGTTTTAAAGACTTGACCTGCAGAAGGGACATTTAAGGCATTCTGCAGGCAGAATTAATCCCCTTGCAGGACTGTTTTTCACCCCCAGCTTTCCTCCCAGTAGGCTTGACCTTTCTATAAGAGCCAAAAGTGTAAATCTTTTTCCTCTGCCATCCTGTGCCAGCAAAGCAGCCTCAAGACCAAAACACCACTGGGACTGCCAAGTGCTCCCTCCCCTCCGAGGGTCAAAGCCTCTTATTGTTAGTTTGAAGGAATAAAAGGAGTATCCATCTTTGTGGCATGGGGAAGTTTTCAACCTGTCCCTGCTAGGGCCTGGGCCCTCCGCCCAGCTCAGAGCCACATGACTGTGTCCAATGTTTTCACTATAAACTGAATATGGGTCCTGTCTCCATTTCAGCAAGAAGGCTGGAAAGCCTTTTGTTTTAAAAGGCAGCAACGTGGAGAGTTGAGACTGGAATGCAAAAACAACATCCTCTTAAGGTTGAGGCCATGGCATCTCTTGGGACCCTTGTCCATGGTTCCTTCAGAGGCATTTTTAGGTCATCAAGTAAACAAGCCTCTTCTCTCAATCTATGCCCACTCCAGCTCCTGTCAGATGCATTTACATGTGACTAAATGTCACAAAATATGAAGGCCTTCAAATGCACATCCTGTTGAACATAAAGGAGCGTGAATAGACAAACCACATCAATCTGTACATCTTAACATGGCAGCAGCTTTGTTCCTGCAGATGTACTTCCCAGTCCCATCTATTTGTACAGTAGTGGGTGTACATCCAAAAGCCAATCACCCAGTGCAATTAATTATTCACATGTATGCCAACCTAGCAGTTCGAAAGCATGCAAATGCAAGTAGATAAATAGGTACCACCTCGGTGGGAAGGTAACGGCGTTCTGTGTCTAGTCGCGCTGGCCATGTGACCACAGAAACTGTCTTTGGACCAAACGCTGGCTCTATGGCTTGGAAACGGGGATGAGCACCGCGCCCTAGAGTCGGACACGACTGGACTAAATGTCAAGGGGAACCTTTACCTTTATGCATGTGCAACTAGATCTGGCCTGGGGAATAGATCCAACACACACACACACACACACACATATATGAGCATAAACTCAAATTACAGAAGGGAATTTAGGAGCCCAGCTGTCAGAATCAATGGGATGAACCTAGATTAAATCACACAAACAGTGCCCATTGAAATGGCTGAAACGTAAAGCGATAGTACCTAATTTAATTTCTATTGCTTTCCCTAAGTTATCGGAGTATAAGTCTGGATGCAACTCCAGTGTTCTGTTGCCAAATATGTGCATACAAATACCTGAAATGAACTCAATGGCTTTTTTGGACCATAACTTTGGGGTGGATTCCAGATGTCATTAGAATGCATTTCCCCTCATCCTTCACTACTGACTATACTGATCAGGGTTGTCTCATCCCCAACATCTGGAGAGCCACAAATGGCCTACCCTTGCTCTAGAGGTCCCAAGTCACCAACCCCAGCCAGCGTGGTGAAGGCTCATGGTTCATTGGCGCTGCAGATGTTAAGGAAGTGCTATGTAATAAAGCTACCATTCAGTGTCAGAACAAAAAGCCTTTGTCCGTCCCCACTTTGAGTGATATTACTAAGACACCAAAGATCAAAACATCAATCTCCTTTAATTGCAGCCCCACTGATAATCTGGTGATGAAATCAAGTGAGGATTGCCAACCTGGATGGTCTTATGTAGGAGTAAGGCTCTTGGAAATTTACTTCAGTGTCAAACTCTGTAACAACATGGATTGACTCCCTAAAGGAAAGCCTCTGGCTTGAGTTTGCAAGAGCTGAGCAGGGCAGTTGAGGGCAGGACATCTGGGAGATTGCTTATTCATAGGGTCGCCATAAATCAGAGAGGACTTGTCGGCACATAACAAAACTGTAAAGGATTGCACTGCAATGGTGGTGGACACCACCCCGCTTTTGTTCCCTAACTTTCAGGTTTTTCTCAAATGTTGTCAGCTTCCGCTCTCATTCAGCTGGGGGACCTACATGGAAGGACTGCATAAAAATGCTGTCAAACCACTGAGAAGTGTAGATCTGCTTGCATACAGTGGCTTTTGGGAAGTCTCAAAAAGCATCCTAATGAACATTGCAGTATAAAAATAACATCCTTGTTAGAGAACTAAACACACTGGGTTGGATCCAGGATCTGCCTTACACTGCCTAAGGGCTTCAAGTCACAGAATATGCTGCCACACTCAAATTTTCAACGTTCTCTCTTCTCTACTGCATCTCCTACTTAATCCCATTCAACAAGCCCCCAACTTCTGTGTAGCATTTTCAGGGTCCTGAAGGGTAGTCCAGTTACACATAGAGGGGAGTGTCAGAAGTCTAAGACACACAGAGAAAGATAGCGATGGTGCCGGCAGGTAAACACTAACACCAGGTTGATAGAAGCACGTTTCTGATTTCATGGGCTAAAATTGCATGGGTGCTGGTGATACGCTGTTGCTCTCTGCTGGCCATCAAGGAAACTGCGTGACAAAGGTACCAACTAGGCCTAAGAGGAACAAGCCTGTATATAAGGGGCAATCCGATATATCTTCTTTAGTAGCCCTTGACAGTGGATCTGTCCTGGAGAATGTTTCACTGAGATTTTGCCTGATTCATGGTTACCCTGTTGGGTTCTTCCTTGTTTTTTGTTGTTGTTGCAGTTAAAAAATACGGTATTTTAATATGTTTCTGGAAATTTGGAGGGAGGGGGTACACAGTGATTTTAAGAGCCTTAATTCCACCTGCTGGAAGGAAGGAAGGAAGGAAGGAAGGAAGGAAGGAAGGAAGGAAGGAAGGAAGGAAGGAAGGAAGGAAGGAAGGAAGGAAGGAAGGAAGGAAGGAAGGAAGATTAGTTTAACATCTAGTCTATGCTTCTATGAGAATTTAAGTAAAGGAGAAAACATGATTTTGGCATTTTCAAAACTATCCAAGATTGTTTCCATTCCATTTCTCTTGTATGCTTTGTGCCTTCCCTTCACGAAGTTCAAGCTACAATAAATGAGTTAATGTGCTGTACAGCATAACTGTTTGCATGTGGGGAATAAGGTGCTAAGAACTGTTCTTGAGTTCAGACAAGTCAAGGTACATGTACTGCTTGTTCTGGTCGTTCCCTGAACAAAACTCTCTCCCACAACACTTTCTTGTGCATTCCAAGTACCTGCCACTAGGTATGACTGCCTCATTCTGTTTAATGGTAATTTTGCAGGAACAAATAAACTCATAAAGGCAATGTGCATGTGCCTACCATGGGAATAGCTGGGCCGTGCCCCTAAGGCTACAACGTTATACTCAACTGCCCAGCCAAGCACAGAAATGACACAGCCAATCTTTTAATACTGCAAGTCTAGTAGACAGCTCAGATCTAAGGTCTTGCAATCAGAATTTGTAAAATTGTATTCTTTTGGTTAGCGAGCCAAGAAGTACAAACTTAGATCAGAATTTCCAAGCAAAGTAGATGAAAGGTTTCATGGCTAGCCGATACTAAATCTTTTCCAGCTTTTGCTTTGAGAAGTGAAAGGAAATTGGGTGCATGTATTAAAATACTGACTTTGATTTTCCTTGCAACATGGATCATGTGGATCATGGTATGGCAGATAATGGGGTAGCACCTTTAAAACGGGAAAATTTAAATCATCTTTCCTTCCAATGCCAAGTAACACACCCACAAGAATGCAAGACGTCAGAGCAGTTGTTTATTGGCCTCCCCTACCCCTCATGGACAAAAGGAACAGGAAAGTTCTCAGAAGGTGCTGTAAGATGGCCTCCACGCACATTTAGTGGCCCTTGTCATAGGTTCCAGCCCCCTTGTAGGACCCAACATAGCCCGTGTTCTGAGCTAAGTCTGCACGCCCGGCGATCCCCTTGCCCTTGCCACTTTCATCAAATCGTTCCTTATGAGAGCCCGTGTATTTGCTAGTGTCCGTCAGTCTATCCACTGCACCAGCTGTGACAGATTTCTGCAAGAGAAACAAGCTCCAAAATTGTGATGGATGTGGAAGACAAGTAGGTGGGTTGGTGTGAGAGCTGGGCTCACTCTGCCACAGGGGAAAATCACAAAAACAAGGAGGGCAACTAGCTGACTGTATGAGCCAGTCCTCGGCTTCACAGAAGTGACCTCTGTGTCAGAGAGAGCTCTATGACATCTAGAGGTCCTCTGTACAGATTGGGAGACTGATAAGGATAGCTTGTATTGGGTCCATCTAAGGTGGCACTTACTCATCACCCAAAAGGAAGGAATGAAGGGCAATGATTTGGATAAACCTGCACATCCATATTTATTTGCCCAGATGCACAACCAGAACTAATTTTTTAAAGTATATAATTTAAAGAGAAAGACAGCACATCTCCCTCCAAAGAGAAATGGAGTGACCAGGTGACCTGCGTGTTGGCTCAGTTTGTTGTCAAAGTTACTCACTGTGTTCGAGCAACGTCAAGGTTCCTGATCAAGGTCTCTATCATTTTCAATCTTAAAATCAGACTTGGACAGGTCAGTCTTCAAAATGGAAGACACTTCAAAAGGAAGTTTTTCTCCTGACAGTCCTTCAACTATAGAACATTTCCCTGCACTACCACTAGCTCCATCCCTGTTCTCGATTGTAGAACTTGTGTGGCCCAAGGGGGTTAGACTGCTGATCTGGGTTCCAAGATTTCCACTTTTAAGTCCTGACTGAGAGACATGGGACTTAAGGGCAGAATTTGGGCCAATCACATTCTTTTTCAGCCAGACCTACCTCACAGGGTCATTGTAAGGAGGATAAAATGGGGAGGAGGGCAGCCATGTATTGCCGCCATGAGCTCAATGGAAGAAAGGTCGGATTTAAATGTAAAGTAATAAGATATATATCTGTTATAGCTCAGTGGGTTGGAGCTAGGGGCTGGGAGTTAAAATCCCCTGTGTGCCTCCTGGGGAGGGACGCCCAGAACATATATAGCTGGTGGGTTTACCCTGCTCCACCAACGATGTGGCCTTGGGCAAACTGCACAGTCCCAGAGCACTGCCAGAAGGCGGGTCTGGTAAACAATTATTGAGTATTTTGTACCTTGAAAACTCTGGGTGGTGGGTTCACCAAAAGTCCGAATGGACTTGATGGCAGATAATTATTCTAGTGGTTTAAGATATCTGGCTGGGGAGCCAGAGGTTGAGAGTAGTGCCTCCTGAGAGTAGAGCCAACCTGTGCAGCCTCGGGCAAGTTGCGCAGTCCCAGGATGCCCCCAGAAGAAGGGAAGGGTAAACCACTTCTGAGTATTCTCTACCTGGAAAACCCTGAAAAGGGTCACCATCAGTCAGAATTGACTTGATGGCACATTATGATGGTATAGGGTTAGGATAGGCTGCAATCCAGTCCCTGTACAAATAAATGAACTACCTTCATAGTGATAGGATTCTGTTATCAGTTCTGGGCTCCTTCCTTAGGATTTCCCTCTGCCAATACTTTGTTAAAAAGATTCCACAGATATTTTTTTTTAAGCAGGGGATTTTCTACTCTCATAACAGTGGAAGTCGACACACTTAGTTTTCCTCCACATTTTCGTGAGTTTTTTGTCACTCACCGTTGCTCCCACAAGACACGGATCTTTGCCCGCTACTAGCTGGTGCGTGGCCTGCAATGCCTCCTCAGGGGACTTCCCTTTGAAACGCTTGACGCTCAGCTCCTTGAGAGCTTCAAGAAATTCTGGGTATGTGATATTACGGGCTCCCTTGGTCCTGGAAAGAAAAGAAAGATATTGTCTCAGAACCTTCTCGCCTGTCTCCCCTTGCTTAAGACAGTCAGGCTGAAACAAACACACAAACACGGAGACAGAGAAATACACACAAACACACATATACAAAGAACTGCTGGATAACTCTGTGGTTCAGGCATCTGACTGTGGAGCCAGAGGTTGGGAGTTTGATTCCCCCACTGTGCCTCCTCAACAGGGGCTGGACTCCATTATCCATAGGGTCCCTTCCAGCTCTGCAGTTCTAAGATGATGATGATTATAACCCTCCAGCTCACTTGACTTTGCTGAAGAGGATGTCCACATCAGTGCTGGTCACTAATTTTCCATCCATCACGCCACATTCCTTCATCATTTTGGAGAAGTTCTTGCTAGTCATGTCATTGCCGCTGGCGGATGTGTCTCCAAAGACGGCATATTTACGGAAAGCTGTTTCCAGATCTGCCATCCCTTCTACGTTTGTGGGGAAAGGGAGAAAAAGTACTCAAGGTGACACTGAGACTTTTCCCAACTACCCACATCCCCACCGTTAGCTAAAAAGTTAATAGCAGTGGCACCCAAAGTCGTGAAGCCTTGACAGCATGGCCATCTCCTCGGTGTACCTTCTCTGTATCATTCATGCTCACACTCACACGAACTTGCACACCACACCTGCTTGAACATCTCCCTCTTCCACTCAAAGATGAAAGCAGAGATGAGTGATGTGAATGGGCCAAAGAGCCATTTTTTCAGATTCATCGGCAGCCTGAGAGCTACTCTACCACGGGCAGATCTAAAGGCATGGACTGTGGCCGAAAACACTAACTTGCATGTTTAATTTTTTAGAAAAACAAAAGCCGTGGTTCTTTATTTAAAATAGTGAACAATAAGCAAAAAATAATAATCAAACTCTACACAATAAACCAAAACATCAGCATTAATATAAAAAACAAATACTAGCATAATGAAACATAATAAAACAAAAATGCAATGATGTTCTAGAACGATCTATCGTGCTCAAAAACTGAGAACAGAGTAGTTTGGGGTTGAAATCAGGCCAGGTCATAGAAAACCTCTGGCTCTCATCCTGGAACTTCAGCCTAGTGCAGGAAGACAGTTACAACTTCCCCATCAACGATGGCTAGTTTCATTTGAGGTTGAGCTTACCTGAGGTAGCAGATGGCTTGGTCCCTGCCTGGTACCCTCTTGTGTGTGTTCTTCCTGGGTAGGAAACGGCCTGCTCTGAGCCAGGCTTAGCAATGGCTTGGGGATATAGTTTATGGTGAGAATTGTGACCTCATGAAGTTCTCTGTGACATGTCAGTCATCATGTCTGATCTCACTTGCTTTTTCAATGTGGCTGCCCAGTGGCCAGTAGCATGGAATGTTTTTATGCAACTTGAGACAGACATTTGTCTCCTGGAATTTTTAACCAGCTGAAAAAACAACATCATAAAATTTTGCTGCAAGAGGTGCCAAGAAACGAGGCAATTCATCCCTCGCTATTCTTACATGTGCATGGAATTTTTGTACTGAAAATGTCACCTAGATTCTAGAATATGCACAATTTAATATATTTGCATGTTGGTATCCCAATTCTTGGAATTCTTTTACTTACCAATTCACCTATAGTATACAGATATTTTTTTAAAATATATATATATTTTTAAGTCCACTGGCAAATTGATTCTATGCTTCCTTATGATCAGCACCATCTACAGGCTGCCTCAAGCAGCATGTTGTCCGCTAAGGCTAAGATCTCTCTGCACTTCAGAGGAACATAAGAAGCTGCCTTATTTACCAAGTCAGATCATTGGCAAAGAGGATATGACCAGCTAACCAATTGTTGCTTCAGGATTTATTCTAGACTCTAGAGCATTTACTATTCCTGGTGTTTGCAGAGTTATGAATTGCACTCAAGGCCTGTTCCCAACCACAGATTCACCTCACTTCATCACCATAGAATCAATCTTTTTTTTTTCTTGTTTTTAAAAGCCAAGTGTCTCAGAAACCTGTATTTTATGCCTAGTAACAACATATTCTGTAATTTTTTAATACTTTTGCAGAAATATTTTTAAAAACGTTTCTGCACTGAATTTATTTAAATGCACTTTTTAAAAAAAGTGGTTCCTTCTGAGTTTTTTATAGAAACAATATAGGGAAACAGTAACAGCACTGCCTACAGCCATAAGTAGCATAATTTCCTCCACTGCCTCAGGGTGGTACCAACTAGCTTAATTGGTTGCGAACCAGATACCTTTTTTTTATCACACTTCTCACTGAAAATAAGAAAAGGATGTTGTTTGTCCCACAGCACGAAGGATCGAGTGTTTTAGGAAATAGTCTGTCGTGCTGTGAGCCACCGGAAGCAAAACGTCCAGGCAAAACAGAACTGGACTTCCTGCACTCTTTCATCGGGGCTGTCCTGAAGCATTTTGCAAAGAAGATGGCTCCCCAGCCCCATTTCTCATAGGCAGAACTTCACCAGGCTGGCAGTTGACTGTTCTGTGAATACTAGTGGTGGGTCAGTGCCCACCACCACACCTGAAGGAGCAGACAAGTTCAAGTGGTCCAGGACAGGCTGAGTAGCATACAAGCAGAAAGACAGGATGGCTGTCATCCAACAGGTGCTGCAAAGTGCAATGGGTAGGCCAATGGGTCTAGGGTCCTCAGATGTTCTTGGATTAAAACTCCCAAAGGCCTTCACCACTAGCTGTGGAATGAAGGCACGACTTATAAGTAACTAGTTACTTGTACAAAAATTCTTCCAAGCTGTGTGCCAAACATTAGGTGGCCAGGTCTTTTCAATACCTCAATCTGTATGGCCACGTCAGAGTATATCAGCAACCAGCCCAAAGAGAAAGATCGTATACCGTGTTTCCCTGAAAATAAGGCAGGGTCTTATATTATTTTTTGCTCCAAAAAATGCATTAGGGCTTATTTTCAGGGCATGTTTTATTTTTGTCATCTACAACCATCTACATTTATTCAAAGACAGTCATGTCATCGTCTTCTGGTTGCTGCACAAGGGTGGAGGGCGGGGTTTCACTTAACTGGGGCTTATTTTTAGAGTAGGGCTTATATTACGAGCATCCTGAAAAACCATACTAGGGCTTATTTTCAGGTTAGGTCTTATTTTCGGGGAAACAGGGTAATGACAAACAATGCTCAAGTGTAGCCTTTCACAGTTAAGTAGCAGTTTTTGGCACAAGGGTTATATCAATTTTAAAAGCCTGCATTTTTGCATTTATCTTTGAATAGTTTTTTTCTCCTCTGATCATAAGGAGGGACACAAAACTATTCAGGGCAATGAAACCAGTGGCTGAATGCAGGAATTCTCTCTCTTGCTCCTGAGGTTTTTCTAGTAATTGACAATACAGTAGGACCCCCATATCCATTGCTGATCATTTCCTCCCCCACTCCATGGTGAAAAATACAGATTACTGCAAACACTATACATAGTATGGTGTCTAGCTCCCTCTCGTGGTCAGTTCTGGTAATGACACCATGAAAATATATTTCTATAGCAAAAGACCAACAAAAATGGTCTCTGGCTCCCTCTAGTGGCTAGTTCTGGTAAATTCACCTTTAGAAATATATTTCTAGGATTTTTCTTTTAAATTTTTTAGTATGTTCAGACCATGGATAAGTGAATCAGCAGATACTGATTCCATGGATACAACAGTCCTACTGCACTTGCACTATGTACATTTATTCAGATGTTGCCTTATCACTCAAAAGGCAAGAGTTCAGATGACAGCGATTAAATGCATATTCTCTTCTCTCTCTTAAGCACTGGAAATCTGAAAGAACAGACACAGACTTCTTGAGATACTGAACTGTATATATTTGAAAAATGAATGTGCATCAGTAATAACTTCAAGTTTATTCAGCAAGTTCAAAAAGAACACTTGTTCAAAGTGTATATCAAAGGCAGGTTTATTAAATCAAAGATGAAAAATAGTGCTCAAAAGCACTCATTCACAAAATTCAGCCACAATTTTTAATCCCATTTGACATTTTCAGTTTCACTACAATAGAGGAAATCAGATTTCCCCTCCAAAACACACTTCAAGTCGGGTCAACCAGAAGGAATACATTGCCATTGGACTCTTCCCTTGATGGTTCAGCAGTCTTTTAAAAGACAAGAGTTTTCTCATTTGTAAGTCCTACTTCTTTAGAAAACTACAAGATCCCCTGGGAACTGTAGTCCAAACAGCAACTCATAATGAAAACATGCAGGCCAGGTTTTGCTCACAAACAGCCTGTCCCACATTCCACTGTATCTGCCAAAGAGTGGCAATGATACAGGCAGAGACAGAAGAACTCAGCACTATGTTTTCTAAAATTACATTTATTTAATATTTAATAAAACTCAACAAGTATAAACAGACTAATGTGTTTAAAATATACTAAACATGGGATTTGATTCTGGCTATTCTACGCCGATTTCTCCCATGAGCATCCTACCTGCCACTAGCCCTCCTCACCACATTGCTCGGCTTGCCCACAGGGTTGGCTTGCCGGCCAAGTGAGCAGTGCTTCCCCTCCCTCTGGCCGCAAGCCTCCAATGGTTTTGGTTTTGCCCCAACTTCCAAATTCAAAACCTAAAAGTGAATCCTAACCACAAACTGGGCATAAATCTTTAGGCCTGGGATAAGACCTATTAATAACAATTCCTTCCAAATGATAAACCACAGATTTTAGAAACCAGAGAGGAGTTGTCTTCCTCTTAACCACGGCTGGTGGCTGGCTTTACCTGGGCTTGGAAAGGCCCTGTATGTTCCCTTCATGTATTGTCCAGGAGGGGAAGCCTTGCTTTTTATGGGCAGAACCACAAGATCCAAGGATATATTTTAAAGTGGGGCTTATAACCTGGTGGGTCTGCCTACAAAGTCATTGCTGACATAAGCCTACATCAAAGTGCTAGTCCCACTTAGAGCAGGCCAATTAAATTAATTCCTGAATGGTAAGTCAACCCTTCAAGATATCCTATCAGTCCAATGGGCCTACTCCCTTTGCGGCTAGAAATTGGGTTTAGGCAATCATTTGTTTACCCTATATCAAGAAGGAATGGAAATGGGTTTGGGAGCAGGTTCTGTGGAACTGAGCCTTCTTCCTAGAACTCATCAAGAACTGCTGGATAGCTCAGTAGTTTCTGGCTGTGGAGCCAGAGGTTGGGAGTTAATTCCCCACTGCGCCTACTTGACAGAAGCTGGACTTGGTGATCCATAGGGTCCTTTCTCTGTATTTTCAAACATGCAGAAGATAGGTGTGCTGTATTAAAAAAAGTATTATGCAGCTTGCTTCCCCCCCACTTGGGAGTGGGGGGAAAAAACAGCCAAAGGATCAGAGATAAGAAGAGGTCCTGAAGTTTAATGGCGGAGCAGAACCAACATGAAGGGATGTGGGGGTCTGTGTTTGGAGATGCACCTTGGACATTATTAGGAAGACCTGAATAATCTACCAGGGGAAAAAGTGGAAATGACCACAGAAGTTCACACCACAGCAATCACATTTATTTCAAAAAAAGGACTCAAGGCGCCATGGAGTTGACATGATTGTTCTTAGTGCAACACAGGTAAGCTCTGCTTTGCCACTTTGGATACTGATGTGGGATGGGTTTGAGCAGTGATGTCATCATGGTACGACTCTGGGACAGCTGGGCAGGATTATAGTATTGCATATGGTAGTGCCACATGCTATGCATGTTTATTATGCCACTAAGCAGATTTGTCCAACCACCCCTGGAAAAACTCCTGATGATACTCTTGTCCTTCCCTCTCTAAAACCATCAAATCCAGGGTCTAAAACTTCAGGAACAACTGAAGACAAGTCAGTGCTCAAGGCAGAAAATCCCAATATATGTTCTGTATTAAAAAAAAATTAATGTAATATTAAAACTAAATATAATAGTTTTGCAACTGCAGAGCTGGAAGGGACCCTATGGATAATTGAGTCCAGCCCCTATCAGGGAGGCACCGGGGGGAGGGGGAGAATCGGGAGGCACGGGGGGGGGGGGGGAGAATCGGACTCCTAACCTTTGGCTCCACAGCCAGAGATCTAAACTACTGAGCTATCCACACTGACAGTCTCGTGTCTTTTAACAATCCCTCAAAACCAGCGCACGGGCAGGCTACTTAACTCTAGTCTGTTTCTCCCTTCTGTGCTTGTGCATACGCTTGCGCTTGTGCATGTCCATGTGCTTGCGCAGGTATGAAACTTGAGTGAAGTAGCTGCCACACACTGGGCATTCATGTGCCAGCTTCACTGTGTGCACCCGCCGGTGTTTGAAGAGATACGAACGCCGGGCAAAGCACTTCTTACAGGTGGCACACTGGTAAGGCTTCCCTGCTGAGTGGACATCCAGGTGCCTAGACAGGTATGCAGGTTGGCTGAAGCTCTTGGGGCACTCAGGGCAAGCATAAGGCTTGTCTTCTGCTACCTTTTTCCTCCACATGGAAGCCACATTCTTGTGGGCTCCCCCTGAGGAGCTCTGGACAGCGGGCTTGTCAGCGACACTCTCACAGGAACACTGAGCTGATGTCAACTCACCCCTGGCTGTGATGCCTGTACTGAGGGAAGGCACACTGGTGAGCTGCGCATCAGAACTACTGTCCCCACAGCTTTCACAGTATCCACACTCACAAGTCTGTGGGAGTGATAAAAGACTGGGGAGTCCGTTGACTCCTATTTCCCACACACTGTTTGGGGGACGCAGCTCAGATCTGCTGCTCGTTTCTTTATGGCATACACCACATTCACAACCTCCCAAACTGCCAAAAGGTTTGTTGTGCACCGCAGACCCCATGGGGTAATAGTACCGCAGTTGCTTTTTGGGAGCGTTCTCTGTAGGGACATCTTCCTCATATACATCTTGGTATGTCTGCTCGTCTTCATCCTTCGCTGCCACCGCATCATCATCTTCTTTTTCTACTACTGCTACTTCTGCTTCACCTCCTCCTTCCTCTTCTTCCTCTTCTTCTTCACTCATCTCATGCCATTTTTCATGTTTCTTCAGCTGCACATAGCGCTTAAATTGGCATCCACAAATGGCACAGCTATAGGGTCTCTCCACAGAGTGGGTATACACATGCTCTGTGAAGTCGGAAAGAAACTGAAAGTGCCGCCCACACTCGTCACAGAGGTAGGAGGTTGGGATCTTAGAGTTCTGCTCTGTTGTTCTTAGACTGCTGGGTGGGCACATCTTGATATGTTTTTTTCTCCTAGAATGAGTGGATTTATGCCGGGCAAGATCAGAAGGGTATCGGAAGCTCTTCCCACACTGACCACAAATGTGAGGCTTCTTGACATAGATTCTTTGGCCAGGCACCAACCGGGAATTTTGCCTGAATGTTTTGTGGGAATTTGCAAATGCACCATCCGTTTGCAGGGGTGTAGGACTAGCTTTCCAAGGATTTGGTCTCATTCCTTTTGAGTGGCATTGATGCTGTCTAGCTTTTTCTTTGCCAGAATGTACCTGCTGGTGCCGGGCAAGCAGAGAGGGATATCGGAAGCCCTTCCCACACTGTTCACAGAGTAACAGATCCTTTGCATGGGTGATCTGGTCTGTCGTTAGTTCTGATTTCCGGCCCAATGCAAACATAGTCCCCGCCTTCGGTGGTAAAGAGACAGGTGCCTGTGGACTCGGCTTGTCTTCATTCGCTGGGTCTTGGTTTGGTCTAATGGTCCCGCATGGGTCACAGACACGCAGATCCTTGGTGTGGGAAGCCATTTTTGAGATCTGGCTGGACATTTTGCAAGACTCTGCTACAACTCCTTTCTCATCATGCCAGGGGGCAGGCACTGGGGGACGTGGGCAGCATGCTTCCAGTTGGCACACATTCTGTCTTACTGTTTTCCTCCTAGAGTGAACGAGCTGATGTTGGTCAAGATCAGAGGACCACTGAAAATCCTGCCCACATTGCTCACAAATGTACAGATTCTCAGCGTTGGCTGTCTGATCTGTTATGGGTGTTGACTCCTCGTGCAAGGTTTCACCAGAGTCTGCAGTGATCTCTTCAGCTTCAAGGGGTGCTGGCTCAGAGGCCGCCGAACTTTGATCGTTCACTTCTAGCTGTTTCCGGCGCCGTCTACCTCCTTTATTTCTGTAACACTCAACTTGATAATGTCGGGCAAGGTGAGAGGGCCACCTGAAGTTTCTCCCACACCAAATGCAGACACACAGCTTCTTGGTCTGCTTGTTCTGGTTTGCCCCTTGTATTGCATTCTGCTGAGCTGTTTCCTTCCCATCGGCAAACAGGTTCTGTGTCTGCAGAGGTGGGGAGACAGGTGTCAACGGATTTGAGCTGCATCCTGCTGCTTGGTTTTGGCCCAGTCTACGGCTTTGTCTAGAAGCTTTACGGCCGGGATGTGCATTTTTATGTCGGGTAAAGAGAGAGAACCACTGAAACTCTTTATCGCACCGATCGCAGGCATAGCGATACTTGTTCGCGTTGTTTTGGTCTATACTTTGCTTTAAATTTGGGTGTCGTCTTCCTCCATCACCCGTGAGCGTTTTCTTGGCCTGTCGGTGTGCTGAGGGAATTCTCTTGCCTTCCTCTGACTGATGCTCTGATGTTTTCAAAGGTTCGGCTCCCTCGGCTGAGCTTTCCAAATCTGCTGAAACTGAAAATACCGGATATGTCTGTTTGGAGTATTTGGGGGTAAACCCTGAGCATCATATTGTCCCCTGCAAGACAGAAGTCTAATCTGGTGCTTTAGCTGGGGCACTTTGGGTTCTAAATGCTTTCCCCTCCCTTTAGATGTGGACTGTCCCCTTGACATTTTTTCCTGTCTCCAGTGTCTGTTCAGGAGAGTATAGAAAACTCATAAATGCAAAGACGTGCAAGCCTGAATCCTAGACAACCAGCAAGGCTTAATCTAAAGACTGATTTGTACAGGTAGAAAAGCACAAAATACAATCCTCCAGGGCCTTGTACCTCTTTAGAATACCAGCGGGGGAGGACCTGTTTGAATGTTCCTCCAAAAAGCCGTCCTCTGCCCCCGGAACCATAAGGGAAAAAGGTTCTAGCCTGATAGTCTCTCTGGCATGAAGGTTTTCTACATGCAAATTTGATTTTGCTGCTTTATTTCTGTGTTTTTCATCGAGGGTCCAGTCATGTGGACTCCAGGAAGGCTGCACCATGTGCTTTCTCTGGTTATGGATGTTGGGCAGTGACGCAAGGCTCAGCTTTGAAACCATTTAGGGAATAACATGTCTCCAGAATAAAAAGTGACAACTAAGATCTGAGTAAGTGTCAAAGCAAATCCAGAATGCTTTGGATTTTCCTCAACCACAGCCTGCTGATATACCTTTTAGAGGCCAACAGGAAAGATGCTGGGGCATTGGGTGTGGGTGGCAAGCCAACTCAACATCCAGTCCACTGGAATTTTAAGAATTTATTTTATCTTAAAATACACCAACCACTGACTCACCAGGAGACGTTGTGGCATCATAAGGCTGAAGCTCCAGACTCCATATTTGTCCTCTTTCAACCCAGGAAGTTGGGCCCAGCTGAAGTCCTGGCCAATCTGCAAAGGAGAGGGGAAACGGTGTGCTGCCCTGTGGCTTGTCTACAAATCCTGTGGTAAAATGGAGGAACTCGAATCCCCAGGTCTCTTTCATTGCAGAAGACACTGTTGGGTTAGGTCTGAAACCCACGTTCGGTGCCAGCACCTGTAGCTCATGCAGCATTATAAACAGGGCGGCGCACGGGTCCCTCAGTACAATTTGGAGATCAGTGTGGGACTTTGGAGTGTATCCTGATTCCATCTCAAAGGACTTTGTAACCCAACCAATCCGATTTGTGCCTCAGATCCAAAGCAATTCGTAAAACTGCCACTGATTTGTGTTGGAAAACCAAAATGGTTAACACTTTTTCTTTTTTCCTTTTGGCACTGATCTACGTGAAATTTGGACACAGGGCAGATCCTAAGGACAGGAGCAAACCTTGCAAATAAGCTTTAATGTAGCTTATTTAAAAAGAAAATGGCTGAAGCAGCATCCCATCCCATTTGATTAGTGCCCTAGATGCAAACGATCTTTTAAATTTGTTTCACTCTGCCCCAAAACTGGATGTAGCCATTCTGTTTTGATCTGGACTAGAGACAGGCACAAACCAGTTTGTCCCAGTTCCTAACAGTGGTAGCACAGGTGCTGCCGCTCCCCTCCCCAGCCGTGAGCAAGAGCACGGACTTCTCTGCCCTGCCACTTTGTCTGAGTGGGAGATCAGCTAAGAGGGCAAGGCAGAGAAGCCTGAGCTGCTGCCGAGACTGGAAGATCAGTCGAGGAAGAGGAAGAAGCTAGCAGGCCGGGTCTGGTGAGTGCCGGATTGAGCCAGGAGTCAGGGGAAGGCAGCACCACCACCACCTGTGGTACCACCTTTATGAACTGAGATGATCTGGGACAAACCAGTTTGTGCCCATCTCTAATCTAGACTTCATAAATTGGTCCAGACCAGTCCAATCAGTTAATAATTCAAGATTGGTTCAAATCCAGTGCTCAGCGCTAGCAATAATCAAGAAGTTACTGCCACTGATCACATACGGAGTGTCCTTCTCCTTAAAGTTTCACCATTACCAGCAGTTCTGAAATAATAATAATAAAAATAAGTTAAGTCTGACTTACGACGATCCTTTTTCCAAGAGTTTTCCAGGTAGAGAGTACTCAGAAGTGGTTTACCAATCCCTTCTTCTGGGAGTCTTCTGGGACTATGCAGCTTGTCCAAGGCCACACAGGTTGTCTCTTCTCCCAGTGGGGACAAACCCCCAACCTCTGGCTCTGCAGCCAGATACCTAAACCACTGAGCTATCCAGCCAGCAGTTCTAAATAACCCAGCAGAAAAAAGTGCCAAGTGTGGTTTTCAGGCAGTCCTAACTGAGCCCTACTGTAATAATAAATCTAACACTGCTCATTTTACAAGCCTGCCTTTACATAACTAGACCCTTGGTGGTTTTGTTCTCTTTAAATTTTTTTTTTTTTTAATTAAATGGAGTGAAAACCAAGATTGATAGAGTCCAGGCACTACATTCTCTGGTATAGCATTACTATACACTGCTGTTGTTACGTGCCGTCAACTCACTTCCAATATATGGTAACCTTAGAAATATTAAAGACCTTCCAAAGATCTTGCCTTTAGTAACCCTGCTCAGATCTTGCACTCAGTAAAGGTTGTGGCTTCCTTTACTGAGTGAGGTTGTCTCAAATTAATTCTTCCTCTTTTTCTACTGCCTTCCACTTTTTCAATCATGATTGTCTTTTCCGGTGTGTTTTGGTTTCTCTTACATCCAGAATACTATAACCTTAGTTTAGGCATCTGGCATGAGTTCAGAGTTCATTTGAACTAGAGCATATGTATTTTGTCTTTCTGCACTGTGCTGTTATAAAGGATGCAATGAAACTTTAAAAGACCTCTTAGCCAGGCTGTGCCTATCCGGTTTCAATCCAAAGCACCTCCTTCCCCTCAATCGTTTGAAAACAACGATCTTGGATTTCAAATGTATCTTTGCAGTTTCACCCGCGTCTGAAGTGAACTCACCTTCTGCTGCCTCTGCCTCTTCCACTTCTAGTGGCCTGATGGCAGGTTGAATCTCTTCACTGGACACGGGTTTGAGAGCCGCCATTTTTCTCCCCAGAACAAGCTATGTTGTTCTGGGGCAACAGCTATGACGTACTGTTGTTCCTGCTGTTCAGTCAATACACCGCTTGCCAGATAACATGGTATCTTGAAACAGAACATTAAGGAGAGAGATTATCCTCTGGAAACGCTGAAGTTCAAGAACAATGTTTCAGGTCTGTTGGGAGAGACTTTAGGAAATATTAGCAGAAGATAAGTTAGGGCGGCCTTATCCGCAAGTTGATCAGCGAACCATTATCAACTGTGAAATCTTATTAATTAAGCATGGAGAAAATGTGACTCTGGGGCTTCTGTTTTTTGCAGCCCCCCCCCCTCCTTCTCTGGACCACCTTTTTCAAGGGTTGAAAATGAACTGCAAGGCCTGGAAGCCTCCAGAACTAGCAATTCATCTTTTAAATTGTTGCAGGGCCCCCTTGTACCACTTGCCACCAAAAATACTATTTTTCCCCCAAAAGCAGAAATGGAATTCCAGTTAACCTCTGGTGACACCCCCAAGGTTCCCTCAGCTGGTTTGCGCCTTTTCCCTGGTACACAGGGACTCCTGTCCATGGATCTGACCCTGCTGTTACCCAAAATGAGCATCCCGTGTGCTCCTTTACACTGCCCTCTCCACATACTCATGGTACCTGGGTCCGTTCATCAACCATCATTTGACACTGGGAAGGGGCTTCCCTTAAGCCTTTCCTCAGACCCTTAGGTCACACTGCCCACAACCTTTTAAGAGTTTCTATTGTGCTTTCCTTTTGTCCCCCTTCTCTTTTCTCATCTGCGACCAAGCAGCCAACATGGGTGTTCATGTGACAACCACCACTGTTCTTTCTCCTCCCTCTCCATCAAACAGCCATACTGGTCTTAGTTGTCATCCACCTGGCAATTAGCTGTCAGTCAACATGCTCATTCCACTATGGAAACAGCCAATTTACACCCCATGAAACAAGAACAGCAAACAAATGGGGGCTGAAATTATCACATTTCCTTTTTTCCCCCATGGCTTTCAGGATTTTGAGCAGTCCGTGTGTTCCCCTCCAAGAGTCTCAGGGACAGAAAACTGGCCCCTCAACCTACCAGTGTTCCTCTCCTCTACTATGTATGATTACTCTGGGTAAATTCTCCATTGAACTCAATGGGGTTTGCTGCCCAATAAACATGCACAGGATTTTGCTAACAAATGATCATGTTCTCACTGTGTTATTTAGCTGCTGATGTCATTATCTTTGTGCTTTATTTTGTAGTTTGTATTTTACCGCATTATTTCAATGTTACTTCAACTCCTTCTATTCACTTGGGCAACACTTTTAAAAGACTGAAATGCAGGAAAACAAAATTTTACATAATAAATGAAGTTACATGATACCACAAATCTTTCATAAATTACTGCTCAGAATAGGAACGAGAAGATCTAGAGTCAAGGGACTAAATATTTGGACTGTAATATGGAGTTAAATGCAAGTATTCAATTGTAGTAAGCCAATTAAAATGCAAATTAAGAGAGTACAATAATTTCATAAACAATGTAATCCTTTACATATCTAATCAGAAGCTTACTGATTTCAATAAAGCTTTACTCCCAAATAAGTGATTATACTGGATCATTGTCTCAGGCAACTAATTCTCAGAGAGAAAAGTAATTTTGATGTTTTAATTGTAATTCTATAATTCCACATTATTAAGAACACATCTGAATGAAAATACACTCCTGTTGCCAAAACAGAACAGAAATGAAAGGGGGGGAAAGCATGTCTCAATCTGCAGTTCTACCACTTAAAACATTTCTTTATTGATTAAAACTGTCCCTCTTCAATTAATCAGCTAGTCAAATATAATCGTTAATGCCAACTAAGAGCAGATCCACTGAATCAATGGGGGTTACATAACTGTCGATCTACCAATGTCCCTTTGATTCAATGGGAACTATTTTAACATGGACTGGAAATTGAGAATTCATCCCCAAGTCTTACCAGTGAATCTACTAAGTCATGCTGTGTTTGCATGCATGAACAAAAAATTTATGGTAAGTCAGCTCATTTCATGGCCAGTTTTACTCATGTGTTTATTCTGTCCTGGTTAAAGTTTATGCCAGGCCACAGTTGATAATATGCACCTTTTGTTTATGGCCAGAATTTTTTTGCTATACAAAACCAGCAATATTTTGGGGAGTCAACAAACACTTGCAACACTCTTGATTAAGGATATATTTTAAAATATATTTTATTTATTTGATACGCAAAATATTGCCTGTTATTAAAAGCAGAGGGTGATCTGAACCAGCATTGAGTTTTGATCTTTTATTTCTTGCAGCTAATCACAGAATGCCCACATAAAATCATCTACTCCTTTGACCTGATCAGAAACCACTCACAATCCACCAGCACTTGTACAGCAAAGTGAACCCAATTTGTTGGTGGTGTGGAAGGGATGCATCCGAACTCCCCAGGCAGCATGGGCAATGGCCTTGCTCCCTGGGGGGTTCTGGGAGCTGTAGTCCAAAAACACCACATGCACACCTCTAAGTGTGAGTACAGAGACGGAGAAAGGATGTCTTATCTTAAAACACATGGTCCAATAAAGATATTATTACTCAATACTGTCTTTGGCCATCAAATCATTTTCACATTTAGAAGGAACGTGAGCGAGGAAAGCTGAATTAAATATATTACAAGGGGTATTTATATTATATTGATTAATAATAATTAAATTCACATATAATTCAAATAGAATGCAAATATTTAATAGATTAAACATATAATATATATTAAATATATATTTAATTTATTTTATGAATATTTAATAGATTTAATATATATTAAATATATAATATTTAATTCTTTTTTATATATATATGTGAGAAACACATTACCCCTCCGGTTTTTTAGATCATATAATCAACAGCCCCAAGCATCACGTAAGGGGTTCAGAAAGCCACCTAATTCAAAACAGAAATGGACTCAACCCAGATCGCCTTCAAGCATGCTGTACAGCGGGTTGTTCATCTCCCCTTTGTCCCTACCTTGAGAAGGAGGCTAGCTTGCTCCCATGCTCGGTCCGAACACGTGCATCTTGCATTTGGAGGATCCGGAAAGTAGCTGGCAACCAGGAGGAAGTTTCAGGCTACCTCTAGCCCCACCTCTTTCTTGCAAGCCTTCTCTTCTCTGGTCATCTCAACCTGGACGGGGTGGGTGGGGTTCTGCCTGGGCTTGCCATTAACTGGGCTATCAGAGGTGGCCTCCTTTTGCCCTTACCCCCCCCCCCCGCCCATGTCTGGGTTCAACGCCTGGAGGTATATATATGAAAATGGGGGGGGGGGAATAAACATATGTAAAATATGCAGATGACCGCCTCTTACTGGCAGAAAGCAGCAAGGACTTGCAACAACTTTTAGGGAAAATGAAAGAAGAAAGTGCCAAAGCAGGACTGCAGTTGAACGTTAAGACAAAAAAATCATGACTACAGAAGAACTATGCAACTTTAATATCAACGCTGGAGAAATCGAAATAATGAAAGATTTTCTATACTTTGATTCAATTATCCCTCCAAATGGAGAGGGCAGCCAAGAAATCCAAAGAAGATAAGCAAAAACAACAAGGCAGAAGATAAGAAGACAGCTGGGCCCAGACGAATGGCCTGGGGCTTTTCCCATAGAGCCAACTCTCCAGCTATTGTCATGGAAAATTGGCCTTCCTTAGGGATGCAAACAACTTGGCAACGACCATTTGACTTCACACAAAAGAGAGGAGATGGCTCTCCAGAACCTGTTTAGTAACTTGGGCTGCATTGACCCTCTCAAAGAGCAGTGACATTTGCTTGCATTAAGTTCACCTATTCAACCCAACATCATAACTGAATGCTTTACATCTGTACCATTTCCCCTGCTCTGTCTCAGCCCTCTGTGTGTGTGCTTGTGTGTGTTCTGTGTCATCAAGTCAGAATAAATCTATAAACATCCAGCAGCAACATCCCAGTGATCATTTGTAGTAAATTCACATCTGATTTCATTAGAATATTGTCTTATCAAACTGGAGTTCCAGCATTACATCATTGTGTACTCATTGGTGATCTCCCCCTTTGTTATACTAATACTTCTAATACATTGCATTTCTATACCACTTTTGCCATCTACCCTCTAAATATTCCTTACAACTTGGCAAAGTAACCCAGAACAACCCATGCACCCTTGCAGATGTAAAACTGAGAGATGGGCTACTTGCCAAAGACCTATCAAAATGATTTCAAGACTGGGGTTGTATTAGAACCAGGACATTTCCCACTCACAGCCTTGTCTTAGCAGGCTTTTTTTGAGGGGAAAAGGAAAATTGCTGGGGGGGGGGGGGCAGATATGCAGGGATCCACACAAACACCAGCAGAGCAACTTGAGGGGACAAAAGCTAGCAGATTTTAATTGTACTGCACAGCATCATATGAAATCCTGGAATCTGTCGTTAGAACTGCAGAGCTGGAAGAGATCCTATGGATCATCAAATCCAACTCCTGTGTAGGAGGCACAGTGGGGAATTGAACTCCCAGATACCTGAACCACTGAGCTATCGAGCCGTTTGTAGAAGGGACTTTGCATTCACTACTAGAGATCTTTAGTCCCCTCCTCTGAACTACAGCAGAGAATTCAAAGGACTTCACCAGACTAAAACTCCAGAGGTTGTAAGCCACAGAATGATAGGAAATTGCTTTCACTGTGTAGATAATTGATGCAGACTGGGTGCAATGAAAAGGATGATAAGGATTTAAATGAATAAGCAGTCCACAGGGCCTCTGAGAACCTTAAAAAGGGATACATCTTAGAATTATTCTAATGTTTGTCCGATAGGGAATTTTAGAGGGGGTTCTAGTATTTTTGCACGTTTATTGTTGCCACCCAGAGTAGTGGCTCGCCATCAGATCGATAGGTATATGTCCAATAAGCAAACAAATACATATCCCTTCTTGACATGTATTTCATTTTGTTTCATTTTTAAAAATATTATTATTGGTTTCCCTCCTTTCTAGTCTCTCACAGCTGAGGGCAGGGTTGGGGCAGTGGAGGTTTCAGTTTTTCCACTCACTGCCTTTTGACTATAAACAGAAGCTAACTTTCAGATTTCTGCAAAAATCAAAGGAATCCTAAGCAAAGCATGCATAATTACGGTCAACAGTATAGAAATGGCAACACCTATTCCAACCCTGTAGAAGTCAGATAAAATTATGTAAATATTAATTCTAATGCAGGGCTCCCTCAGGATACCTTCTGACAGCATCAACCATTTGTCTTCTCACTTCTATTGCAAAATCTGAAATTAAACCATAGCTAGTAGTAGCAACTGGTTTCTATTTGAAAGGAATACTTTAGAGTGTAACTGGACAGACTGGCCAGGGAAAGTAGCTAACAAATGGGAAATTGAAAGAAAAAGATCCACCAAGTCAGATTCCTGGTAGTTTTGTAGAGGAACGCAAAACATTAGAATGGGCTAAAGTAAAGGCCAAGCTGTATTCGCCTATGGATGGATGGCTTATGTAGAAGGCTATCCAAAAAGGAATTCCACAAGGGATGACCAGGCAAGAGGTGAGCAGGGCACACGCAGGAGCAGCAAGGGCTTGGAGTAAGAGAGACCCAAATCAATACTGTATTGTGTTTGTGACAAGTCAGAGCCCATTGTCCCCTTCACAGAAGGGAGCCATCCAATGGAAGAAGCTTCTCCAGACATAAATTCCACCAAAAGAAATGTTGTCCCTGTTGTCCGTTTAGTATACCAGCCAATCAGGGACCAGTGGAAAGGTATCAATTCTGAGCCAGATGTGTAAGGCTGGCAGACAAACTTTCTTACCAGTTTCTGTTTTCTAAAGAATAAGCCCAAGGGGAATGTATCTTGGTGAATCTTTCTTGATTGCCGCGTCTCACAAAGGCAAGTCTGAAACAATGACTGGGACTGATTAAAAGTGGTGATGAAACAATGACCGGAACAGATAAAAGTAGTGGTAAGCGACTGGAAGGACTGCCTGTGAGTGAGTAAGGAGACACCCAGATGTGGGCTGATAGAGACAACCTGAGCCTGACGTGACACAGCCTCATTGGCCCCAGAATACTGTTTTCTAAAAACCGAAACTGCATTGTGGATGCCTTTCTCTCCAGCGACACCCAGAAAGAATGCCCCTTCTCTCTCCTGAAAAAGGATCAGAAATGTTCCCTGATTCATCATGACTGAAGAGCATCTTATAGCTGTTTCCTGGGGACTCAAAGTAAAGAAGTGAAATGCTTGAATTTCACAACTGGGAAGAGAAGAAAAAAATGTTTGAAGAGGTGTGTGTGCGTGTATCAAGTTGGAACCTGCTTGTAGGGACCCTAATAGGGTTTTCAACGTAAGTGAGATATTTAAGGAGTGGTTTTACCAGTTCCACTCCCCCAGTGGAGTATTCCACTCCATGTCAATTGGGGATTTGAACGCTCTTCTCCAGGGTCCTAGTTTGTCACTCTACCCACTCTACTACACTGTAGGCATGCTGAATGATTTAGGTTTTCTCCTTTTCTTGTGAGCATATTTATTAGTCTTGATAGTATTATTTTGATGGTATTTATTATTACTATTCAATTGTTTTGCAGCTGAGGCCACCAGTTCGTTAGCCTGTAGGTGGCGATCTTCATGATCACCAAGTAAGTCACACCATTTTGCGTAAGACAAAGCAATCTGAATGGACAAAATCCTATTGCCAGAGTAGAGTAAATGGTAAAACTTTGGGTGAACAGTTATGAAACTAAGTTATGAAATCTGTGCAGAACTTATTTCATGCTTGCTGGCGGCCCCAACTGTTGCAAGACAATTAAACAGTAATTTTAAATATCATTAAAATAATACTATCAACGAAGAAAGGAACGAAGCAGACCATTCCCAACCCGGACCAAACAGCAGGACAAATGTCTCTCTGACTGTAATCTATATCTGCTGCAAGGATATTGTGGATAACACATCATCCTGATAATGATAGACGTCCAAAAAATAAAAACAAAAATAAAATGACATTTTTGAATTTCTAATTTGAAACAGCACAGATCTATTTCCCTAATAAGCATAAGACTTCATGATGTACTTCGTGACACCTTCCAATAGAAAGCGCTTTCACCTTATCCAGAGAGATAAAAATTCTTGTTACTTAGTAAACCTCTAGTCAGAGGCTGTTAAATCTCATTTCCCCAGCCAGATGAATGCAGCTTCTCACCATAGACCTTCCTTATTAAATTCAAAGCTCTGAATCAAAAAGATTTGCTGATTTAATGGTTTTCCATATGGCTATTCCTACAAAATCAGTGAAGCTGTTGACTTATTTTATTTTATTTTAACATGAAGTGGTTTCTTTATTCTTGGATTCTTTTTAAAAAGTACTGAAGATTGTGTTATTATTATGATTGTGATTTCAAACATTTGCCGGACTCCTCTGTTAGATACCATCTTGCTTGGCACAGGCTTCCACAGTGATATTCTGACAAGCGCAAAAAATAACACACACACACACACACATTTTCTGTGAAAAGGATATAAAGGTGTGCCCTTTTTAGAAAGCAGGCTTTCAATGTTTCTGGTGGAGAGAAAACACAAACTCTAGACGCTCTTCGTGATGCTCCTTTGTGATGCAGTTCAGAACCCGCCTAAGCAACTGCTCCATGAGTACTATTCTGTTCCTGTCATGCCTGTGTGGCAGTTGGACTTGCTGAGTTCGTCTGCAGGAGCCGAGACGACCACGGGCCTACAAGCATCACGAAGGCTGGCCAATTTAGAAAGATAACAGAGTCGGTGTCCCGGAACGGACTTCACCGGAGGAATGAGACGTTCTCTCAGGTGCACCTACGTTTGCAGATGCTGTTCAGCGGAGCAACCTAGGGGAAACGAAACACCCGAAGCAGGAGCGTGGACCGTTTCTGCTTCGGGAGTCCTGCCTGATTGTTGTTGTTTTTAATAAGAGTTATTGCAATTGTTTTTTAATGTTTCTATTTTTATTTCTGTTTTCTGTTTTACGAGCTGTTACCCGCCCAGAGTAGTGCTGTGACACTAACGGGAGCGGGATACAAATTAATTAAATAAATAAATAAATCAGACATTTGCTGAGTGACCAGCATTCTATTGAAAGGTTCAAAAGATGGAGAAGACACAGACTGATGTTCTGGTTGCTCCCTGGGAAACATTCATCCCACAGATCATATGTAGTCTCATTCTCACGACTGCAGTGATGTATTTGATGTGGGAGCTCCTGCAGGGTTTCCTAGTATGGTCCATCTCAACCCATGGACCACCTTCTGCTCCTAGATCTCCAGGAGCAGAAGAGGAGGAGGAGAAAACATTACCCATGTCAAGGTGTGCTCCCAATTCCTTTGAGGATTATAAGGAAGGTTGTGCTGACCATGAGAAAATAATAGAGGAGTTCACTTCATCAACGAGTACCCATGAAACATCCCACATGACGTGGACAGAGTCTTCCTGCAGTCAATCTGAATCCACAACTACCAGCTGGAAAACGTTCAGGTCTATTAGAGGCCATCAAAGGTCCAGGGGCAATAAAGAAACATCCCACTATGACAGTGATACCTTTTCAGAGTTCAATCAAAGTGAAGGTGAGATTTAAATGTTAAAATCTCTGGTTTCATTACAAGAGGCCCTCTGTGGTCAGATAGACAAAATAATGGCACTGAGGACGCAGAAAGAAGGCAAGACAAGTCAAAATGCTGAGGCACAACCAACTGAATTTAAAACAGTGAATATTCCTTTCCTTGATGAGTCTGTGGTCACCAGGATGGAGTCACATTTGATATCAAAAAGAGTGCAGCATCTCATGGGGTTGCCCTCAACTGTCCTCAGCTCACTCAGATGCTTCATGCCTTTTGCACCACCTTTTCCTCTGCAGAAGTACCAGTCTGAAGTTTGTGTGCTGCCAAGGCTTGAGCCCCTCTTGTTTCTGCCAGTGGGCACCAGGAAGAACCTAGAGCTTCACCTGAAGAAATGGATTAAGCTGAAGCATTGGAAAATACCCCAGAGGATGCAGGAAGCCCTTGGGTGCCTGAAGCCTCCATTTCCATCAAAACAGGAGAAGTCTCCTCCAGCGGTCCATTGACAAAGGTCTGAGGGCACAAGGATGGTTAAAATGATGCAGAGAACTGTATCCGACAGTGACAAAGGGCCATTAATGAAACATGGCCTCAGCCAGGTGTTTTGGGTAACTGGAGGAGGAGAGGTCCACAGGTCAGAAGAAGGCAGACCCAAGGAGCTGAAGGGAGAAGGCTACCAACCTCATAATGTAGATGATGCAGAGGCAAGAGAACGAATGTCCATCATTAGTAGCATTGTAGAAAGAAAACTGCATCTACAGGATGGACTGGAACTATGGAGGCACAGTGGAAGAAGAGCAAAGTATGATTGGAGAGAAAAGCACCAGGAGGAAAAGGATGTTTCAGTTGCTGGGCAGGAATCAGAGATCTTGGTAAATGGATGTGAGGCAATAAAACCAGAAGGTTGTAATCGGTCAATTGCTAAGAAGCAGAAAGAAAAAATAAGAACTCGGGCAAACAGAAAAATCTCCGAAGGAACAGTGTATGGGCAACAGACCATTAATCACGCCAGGGGTCAGACAGAGGTGTAGAATGACCAGAGGGGGAGAGCTCCCCAGTTCAGAAGAAGGCCAAACCATGGGGCACAGCAAGGAATACCGTCGGCCTCAAAACATAGGCAGTGTGGGTAAAACTGAAAGAACTTCCATCCTGGGTAGAATCTGGGAAACAAAACTACATCTATTTGATCGGCTGAAAATGTGGAATCGAAAAAGGACAAAATTCATATTCATCTATGCAAGGAGTGACAGCATCTGACTCACTAAAAGCAAGTGGCATGCATGGAGCAGGGCTTGAAAGAAGAAGGGCCAGGAAAAAAGGAAAAGGAAAAGGAAAACAAGAATAATGAGATCTAGACCTTTGACAAACAGGTCAAATGAAATCAACAGGGACCTCTGTATAGAAGGAGAGGATTTTAAACTGTCTCATGTTGGAAGGTGCTCTGATTGAAAGGTATGAAATCAGTGGAAACTCAGCAGGCTACACAAGTGCTACACTGATTTCATAAATTAGAAGGACTATTCACCCAAAGTTTTGCCATTTACTCTATGCTGGCAAGAGGGTTTTTCCCATTCAGGTTATTTTGCCTTGTGTAAAATGGCATGGTGACTTACTAGGTGACCATGAAGATGGCCACCTACAGGCTAATGAGCTGGTGGTCCCAGCTGCTGCAAAACAATTGAAGAGTAATAATAAGTATCATCATAATAAAAATATTAAGACTAATAGGAAAAAACCTAAATCATTCAGCATGCCTACAGTGTGGTGTACTGGATAGAGTGATAAACTAGCACCCTGGTGACCAGGGTTCAAATCCCCAGTTGGTGTGAAAATGCACTGGGGGAATGGAACTGGTAAAACCACTCCACTTACGTTGAAAACCCTATTAGGGTCCCTACAAGCAGGTTCCAACTTGATACACGCACACACACCTCTTCAAACATTTTTTTCTTCTCTTCCCAGTTGTGAAATTCAAGCATTTCACTTCTTTACTTTGAGTCCTCAGGAAACAGCTATAAGATGCTCTTCAGTCATGATGAATCAGGGAACATTTCTGATCCTTTTTCAGGAGAGACAAGGGGCATTCTTTCTGGGTGTCGCTGGAGAGAAAGGCATCCACAATGCAGTTTCGGTTTTTAGAAAACAGTATTCTGGGGCCAATGAGGCTGTGTCACGTCAGGCTCAGGTTGTCTCTATCAGCCCACATCTGGGTGTCTCCTTACTCACTCACAGGCAGTCCTTCCAGTCGCTTACCACCACTTTTAATCAGTCTCAGTCATTTTTTCAGACTTACCTTTGTGAGACGCGGCAATCAAGAAAGATTCACCAAGATACATTCCCCTTGGGCTTATTCTTTGGAAAACAGAAACTGGTAAGAAAGTTTGTCTGCCAGCCTTACACATCTGGCTCAGAATTGATACCTTTCCACTGGTCCCTAATTGGCTGGTATACTAAACGGACAACAGGGACAACATTTCTTTTGGTGGAATTTATGTCTGGAGAAGCTTCTTCCATTGGATGGCTCCCTCCTGTCAAGGGGACAATGGGCTCTGACTTGCCACAAACACAATACAGTATTGATTTGGGTCTCTCTTACTCCAAGCCCTTGCTGCTCCTGCGTGTGCCCTGCTCACCTCTTGCCTTGGTCGTCCCTTGTGCAATTCCGTTTTGGATAGCCTTCTACGTACGCCATCCATCCATAGGCGAATACAGCTTGGCCTTTACTTTAGCCCATTCTAATGTTTCAATTGCCCATTTGTTAGCCACTTTCTCTGGCCAATCTGGGGGAAAAAAAGAGGTTACCTACCTGTTACCATAGTTCTTCTAGTGGTCCTCTGTGAATTCACACAAATGGGTTGTTCTGCACCTGCGCTGACGTTGTCGGAAGATTCTAGAGCTAAAAGTAACAATTTAGTGGGATGATCCCCCGTGGGTCACATGCTCCTCCCACCCAATATTCCCCTCAGTTCCTAAATTTTGTCCGCCGGGCAGAAGAGTCATTAAAAATAATCTGTGACGGACAGAGGGAAGATTGGGTGGGATGTGTGAATTCACAGAGGACCACTAGAAGAACTATGGTTACAGGCAGGTAACCTCTTTTTCTTCTTCGTGGCCTCTGTGAATGCACACAAATGGGTGACTAGCAAGCTTCACTTACCGGATGGTGGGACGTCACGGTAGGAAGGATGCCAACACAGCTCTGCCAAATCCAGCATCATTGCGTGCTCTCACGTCTAGGTGGTAGTGCTTGACAAAGGTCGATGGGGTAGACCATGTTGCAGTACGACAGATGTTAGGAATCTCGATTCCATGCTGGAAGGCAGTAGAAGTGGACAGTGCTCTTGTGGAGTGTGCTTTCAGTTGATCAGGAGGTGATTTGCCTGACAGTTCATAAGCCAGAGATATAGTCTGGACTATCCATCTGGAAATGGATTGAGATGAGGCTGGACTTCCCTTGTGAGGACCATGGAAGCATATGAAAAGCCTGTTAGTTTTTCTGAAAGCCTTAGTTCTGTCAATATAAAATGCCAAAGAGCGTCTTACGTCGATCGTATGGAGCATGTGCTCTAGAGGAGATGATGGTGATTTAAAGAAAGATGGTAATATGATTGGTTGATTAAGATGAAATTCTGACACAATCTTAGGTAAAAAGGAAACATCAAAATATAAAGTCACTTTATCTGGTTGAAATTGGATAAAGGGTGGATCAGATCGGAGGGCGGCAAGCTCACTGGCTCTCTTAGCAGATGTTATAGCCACCAGGAAGGCTGTTTTCAAAGAAAGCAATTTCAGGTTTGAAGAGGCCATTGGCTCTAATGGTGGGCGCATAAGCGCATTGAGAACGATTTGCAGTGACCATTGAGGAATGATATGCTGACGTGGTGGGTGAATGTTGTTGAGTCCCTTAAGAAATTTTTTAACCATAGGGTGAGATAAAAGTTTTGCTGAGCTAGAGTTATCAGGTTGATGGGCAACGATGGCTGATATATAAACCTTTAAAGTGGAATGAGAAAGTCCGAAATCAAAAAGATGGAGTAAGAAGGTAAGTAACGTCTTCAGGGAGACAGGTATGGCAGGTAAGTTGTTTGTTTCTGTATATTTGATTAAGGATTTCCACTTATTTTCATATAGGAGTCGAGTTGATGGTTTTCGAGCTCGATCTAGGATGCGCTTCAAGGCGGGAGTATCCTCCATGCTGTCAAATTCAGAGATGGGAGGTCTGGATGGTAGACCATCCCTTTGTTCAACATCAGAAGGTCGGGAACCTGAGGGAGCTGAAACGTGTCCATCGACATCGACGTGAGGTAAGTGAACCAAGGTTGTCTCAGCCACCATGGAGCTATGAGTATCGCGTTCGATTGAAAGTGATGGAGGCGGATGATTGTGCGCTGAATGAGTGGTATTGGTGGAAAGAGATATAGTAGATTCCCGTTCCACTCCATCATGAACGGGTCCCCTATAGAGTTCTTGTCTGCTCCGGCTCGAGAGCAGTAGACACTGCATTTGGTGTTCGTGCCCGACGCAAAAACATCGATGGCAGGAGTTCCCCAACGTCGACAAAGTTGGTGGAAAATTGTATCCTTGAGAGACCACTCGTGTGTTCTCAATGTCATGCGGCTGAGGTGGTCTGCCAGATAATTGTCATCCGTGGAGATATGTACTGCAATAGGGAAGATGTGGTGCTGGTAGCACCATTCCCACAAATCGATGGCTAGGTACAGGAGGGATAAAGAATGTGTTCCTCCCTGCTTGTTCACATAGTACAGGGCAGTTGTATTGTCTGTTGCCAATTGTACTATTCGACCTTCGATGATTGGGAGAAAAGCATGGAAAACTCTGATGATGGCTAAGAGCTCTAGATGATTGATATGGAATGCCCTTTCTTGTTTTGTCCATAATCCATGTATCTTGTGATGGAGACAATGTGCTCCCCATCCGGACGGGCTGGCGTCGGTGGTGACCTGCACTGTTGGTTAGTGTACGATTTTGCCGTCTTTCTTATCTTATGCAGGTTTTCCATTGTCTCATCTGTTTTCTGATTAAAGAGACCGGTGCCATCAAAGGGTAAATCCTCAATTCTCATCTTGGCGTCGTCAGACAAGCCAGTAGACCTCAGCCAAGCATGCCGACGTATTGATATCGAAGACGCCAGAGTTTTTGATGCCGCCTCCGCCGCATGCCTGGCCGCAATTCTCTGTTGTTTCACTAGAGATGTGGCCTCAGTGTGTGCATTAATCAGTTTGGTTTTTATCGATTTGGGAGCCGATTCCAATATTGGTAAGATCTTGGACCAGAGCTGGCGCTGGTAGGCACCCATCGCTGCTTGATAGTTGGCCACCCAAAGCAAAAATGACTGAAGTGAATAAATTCTCCTACCAGTGATGTCAATTTTTCTGACCTCCTTGTTGGTAGGGGCCACTGAAGACTTGTTTCTCGCCTTGGATAGGTTGGACTCTATGATGATAGAGTTAGGGCTAGGGTGTTTGGCCAGGAATTCCGTGTCCGTTCTGTGTGTCTTGTACATGTTTTCCGTCCGTCTTGATATCTGTAAATTAGAAGGTGGCTTGTCCAATGCATCCTTTATTAACTTCAGCATAGATGGTATAAAGGCCAAGCTGAGTGGTGGTAGTCTTTCTCAGTTGATATCATCGAATATGAGATCAGTTTCCGGAGAAGGGGGTTCTTCCACTTGTAACTGTAATGATTTAGCCATCCGAGAGCTCAATTGTGAGTATGACGTGAAGTCCTCTGAGGGGGATAGAGGATGATTATCGATTGCATCAGAAGAGGGGGTAGGGATGTTAGCTGGTGATTCATCCGATGAGTCCGTTTCTGCTTCATGTTCAGATGTGCATGAAGAAGATGAGGATGTGCTTCTTTTTCTAGTTTCGATGTCACCCAGTGTAGGGGGTTGCGTACGTTTGGAAGATCGTGAACGATGAGATCCTTGATCAGCTGTAGGAGGTGGACCAGAGTATGTTGTGGTGACATGGAGGGTTTGTTGATGTTTAGATGAATGTTTGAGGCGTTTAGAATGGTCGGCATGATGGGATGGTGCCAAACGTTTCTTGGATGGTTTCGATGTCGAAGCTGAAGCTGGAGCCGGTTTTTGTGATCGATGCTTATGGTGTGGTGGTGAAGGTGATGGAGATTCATACCGCACACGCTTTGGTTCTTCATGTCGAGGAAGTCCTTGATAGGCTTCCATGTGGTATGGATCAGCATAAGGAAGAACCCCTTCCATGCCGAAGTGCAGATATCCAGGAAAAAATGGAAATTGATAGTACTGTCCATATGGAGGCATATATCGGGGTGGGGAGATATGCTTCCTCTTTTCTTTTCGTTTTTTGGGAGATTGTCGAGGAGACTCCGGCTCCAAAAGTTGACTCTCAATCTCCCGCCCTGATGCAGGGCTCGAATGGGCCGCGGCCGGACTGGACGGTAGCTCAGTCACAGAATGGCCAGTTTGAGGAGATAGGCTACCAGTAGATACTGGAGCCTGTGCAGCTGGAACTTGCACCTCCTCCCTTTCAGATGTCGATCCCAAAGCCTCTCTCGAGGATTCCTCCATGATTGGAGATGGCAATGACTCCTGAGGAGGATCCATGTGTACTAATTTACTTTTCTTTGACTTTTTAATGATCAGTTTTTCCTTCTTTTTCTTAGTTGCCTCGTGAGCTTGGGCCACCTTTGATGTCGACGTTGACTTAGATTTAGAAGTCGACTTGGCCTTATCCGATCCCTTTTTGGAGTGAGGGGATGGAGTCATCTGGCCGGGAGCTGACAAAGATTGTGTTTGTCGCTCAACCGACCTATCTGGCGACTGAACAGTCTGTATAGCCGACTGTTGTCATGGCAACTTCCCAAAGGTGAGATCGAAGTATCTGAAGCCTCTGTTTAAGCGCGGGCTTGGTAAGTTTCTTACAGGCCGCACACGATTGGGTTTGGTGTTGCTCACCCAGGCAAAAAAGACACCTTTCGTGGCCGTCTGAATATGGGATTTTGCTATTGCAGCCGACGCACCTTTTAAAAGGGGCTGAAGAGGCCATAAATGGCGGGAAAACAGAAGGGAAAAAACGGTTGAAGAGATGGGGGGGGCGGTAAGCCAAAAGCGGGAAAGCGAAAATGAAACAACTCATGGGGGATCGTTGATTAGATTATTGTAAAATAAGAAGTATTCAATTTAGTCGTAATTTGAAGGGGTAGTTCTAATAATCGCTAGAAATCACTCGAAAATTGCTGTATTTTTCCAGAGAACCGTACAGCACGGTGGAAAAAAGGAACTGAGGGGAATCTTGGGGGGGAGGAGCATGTGCCCCACGGGGGATCATCCCACTAAATTGTTACTTTTAGCTCTAGAATCTTCTGAGAACATCAGCGCAGGCGCAGAACAACCCATTTGTGTGCATTCACAGAGGCCACGAAGAAGAAGAGGGGGTTTAGATTCAATAAATTGGATTCAATAATTAGATTCAAACTAGTTATTACTACTAGCTGTGGCTCAATTTTGAACAGTTGCAATGGGAGTGAGAAGACTAATGGTTGATGCTGTCAGAAGGTACCCTGAGGGATTAATATTAACACAGTTATATCTGATTTCTACAGGTTTGGTATAGATATGATTATTTTTGTTTTGTTGACTATAACTAAGCAGGCTTTGCTTTCAATTCATTTGGTTTTGGTTTTCAACTCTGGCAGGAGTTGAAAGTTAGCTTATTTTACTGTTATTTTAAAGCACGTCCAGACTGGCATATAGCTTGCTATTTGCATTGGTTTTATTTATTTTATTATATTTTATTTATTATAAACAGTTTTGGCACTGTTTGGTTCAAATTTTGGCATCCACACCTGGTTTAACTTAGAGAGATTCATCCTGCCCCTTTTTAGAGCTGTCCTGCTTGATTTTTGGTGCAGTGCTAGGACTACAGGTTTTGTGAGGGGTTTTCTAGGTCACATCTTAATAGAGCTGTGGGCAGTGCTATGTGAGGTGACAACCCTGTGATGTATTTGGTGAGTTGTGGCATTGAAAAGGACAATGGAGAAACCCCCCTCCTCTATCTTCGTCTCCTGTTTAAAATGTAAAATATATATATTTATATTGATGCAGCGCTATTCTGCATACCCAAAATACATTGGAGGTTTTTTCATTACACTGTATCTGATATATTGCTGAATCGTTCAGAGGAAATTAGATAAAAGAGTTCACTGAGGTGGTCCTTCTTTGTATCCTGAAGTGCTCCTGCTTCTGATTGGTACGCATACACTGTTTAATTGTACAGCACAATTTTCCCTGGAATTGTTTCGAATGAAGAGTTATTCCCAGGGTTCTGATATCTGCCTCAGGTATGCACCGCCACACAGCGGCACACGGCAAGATGTGACTGCATCTTGGTTTTGATGTTATTCTCCCAATTAACACTAGGTGGAGGTGTTTTATTTCCCAATTTATATCCAGGATGCGACAGCTAACCATGTTTGACTTCCTCCAGAAAATACATTTTTGTGTGAATTCCTTTTGCTTGGGAACATTTTAGCATGATTATACAATGCAGCACTTCAGGACTGCTAGTACTTTTGTATGTGATGATAAGTGGAGCTTTTAAGGTTCAGGGGAGAGGCTTAAAGGGAATAATTCCCTTTTAAAAAGAACTAGAATGTCATGATGGAAAGGAGGTGTGGCTAAAAATGTCAGCTATGATAAATAGATCCTCCTTCTACAGGAATAGTTGTCCTTGAAGGAAGACACAGCACAGAAGGCTGTAGCTTTCTGCAGGAAGCAGTGTACATGACTAGGACTTCTGTGGGATATTAAATCTGCAATTTATGCATCTTTACTTGCAAGTAAGCCCCAAAGAACATAGCAAGATACACACTAGCTAGATATGCATAAGATTGGGTGGCTTTCAGACCAGAATAACATATGCAAGGAGAGCAAATTTCATGCAAGCAGAAGAGAAGACAAATTTGCTTAGATTCTTTCCCCTCTTCCCTCCCCTCCCCCATAGTCTTTTAAAATGTTATCTGGTGCTCGATCAGTCTACTTTCGCACCCATAGCCTTTCTCTTCCTGTGTTTTGCTTTTCAGTTTATAGGCATAATATATCTTATAAAAAGCTGGAATTGAATTAGTATTGTTTTTCCTGACCTTTTCTTGCAACCATTCCCTATGAGGGAAACTTTCTGGAAGTTCTCTTTCATTGTAATGCTGAATTGGCCTGCTCATGGTCCAGGTTTTCTGTCACTGTTATTGCTGTAATGTGTCCTCAAGTCAGAACAAACTTATAGCAACCCTAACAGGGCTTTCAAGGTGAGAGATTTAAGGAGTGGTTTTACCAGTTCCATTTCCCCAATGAGTTTCCATAGTTGAGCAGGGATTTGAACCCTGCTCTCTGGAGTCCTAGTCCATCACTCTGTCCACTACACCGCAGGCAACCGCAGGTACTGAGGTTTTCAGGAGGCCAGCTCAAGGTTGAGTTAGCTTTCCATCATTCCATGATCAGTAAAATGAGTACTTAGCTCAGGGGAGGGGGGGGGGGGGAAGAATGTTGTTTGCATAATTATGTTGTAAACCACCCAAAGAGTACTCTAGCACTATGAGGTGCCATATAAATTGAAACAACAATATAATTTTTAACCAGATCTATTTTCCTGGATTAATTTTGAACGCCAGAACTCCTTCTCAGATATACTTGCATGCCTCCTAATGAACTGTTCAGTAACATGTAAAAACCTTGCATACTTTTACAAACAGAGGCGGCTTATTTGTTTTCACTCTTTTATTGGCTACAATGTGCACCACACTCACATAAAATTACAAATGCTTGTAATGCATAAAGCTAGTGTGGCATAATAGTGGTGGAACAAGGACTCAGGAGATAATGGTTCAAATCCCCACTGAGCCATGGAGCTCACTAGATGACCATGAACCAAACTAGAAAGAAAAAAAGAATTCTATTTTTTGTTTAGTGTGGGATTCATCAGGGCTGTTAAGTGAAAGAGACACCTTTTGCTTCTCGACGTTCCTAAATCCCTCCTGCTGAAACCTTGCTATGCTGGAACAGAATGCTTCTTTTTGCTCTTTTATTTGCTGTAACATATGTGCATCACACCCACATAAAACTGCAAATGCTTGGAATATATAGCCAGTGTGGTATAATGATCATAGCAGTAGAACAAGGGAAGGAAAGATAAAACATTCGTACAGTCTGATTTTTTTTTTACCTCATGAAACTGATGTTCTAATTTTAATTCTCTCCTCCATCATTTGAAAACAGCTAAAACAAGCTTAATGGGACAATCTTCTCTCACAGCCCCATTCTCATTTTTTGCTTCAAAAAATTAGACCTGTAGATTTTTTTTTTTGATTTTTTAACTGACAAGTCCAGTGTTCGGTATTCAAGAACCAAGACCAGACTTTTTCTCAGGTCTTGGGTATGTTTATTTTTTCTTTTTCTATTGACTTACAAATGGTACGAGACTTCTGGATACCTGAGGAATATTCCGAGGATGTAGAAAGCAGTACTTTATTTTTGGATGGCCACTGTTAAGTTTCATGTCTAATTCTCATCATTAAGATACAGTCAAGTTAAAACTTTAGTAAATATTGACTAGGGGAAATTAGTCTGAAGGGAAACCACCCAAAGGCCTACCCTTGATATTGCTTGGTTTAAAAAATTAGGAGCACCATTTATTTATTTATTTAAACTTATATGCCGCCCACACTACCCAAAGGTCATAACACCCCTAGTTTTGTTAACAGAGCCTTGGAATCTTGTGGGCACAGCTGTTTCTTCAGCCAGGCTGGTCATGTCCTAAACATTATCCACACATTTTGCAAAAAATTATTTTTCCCTACACTACAAATTCCATGTTGCATCCATTGAAGAAACTATCATTTTTCCCAGGAATAAAGTGAATATGTGGTCTTCTACACATTGTTGGACAGTAATTAAGTTACTCTTTGCCATAGCCAGCATAATCAATGGTTAGGAATAATGGGGGTTGTAATAAAACAATATTCCTACACGCTCAAGATGTGGAATAGATGACTTGAACCGTGCTTTTTTGTGTGTAATTTGTTAGCCACTTTGAGCTCCTGAAAACAAGTAAGAACAACTACATCTGGAAACATACACATTTCCAATGCTTAATTTATACCCGCTGGAGAATTATTTATAACTCACCTATCTTTCTAGCTTTGATAGTTAACAGAAGTAATACTAACATGTATTGAAATGTGTTTTGTGATCAGCCACAATGAGGAATAAGATACAGAAACCTATCTGTGTGTGATTGACTCAGATAGAGCTTGGAAAAGTTACTTTTCTGCAATGCCCACTCTACTGAACTAGGAGAGAAACTGTGGCTCAGACATGCTCTGTGATTAATCTGCCTATAGTGGTTTGTGATATTCTTCTACTAATCTAAGGACTTTATAATTCTCCAGCACTTTGGTTTAGGTCTCTAGCTGTGGAGCCAGAGGTTGGGAGTTCACTTCCCCACTGTGCCTCCTTGACAGGGAGTGGACTCAATGATCCATCGGGTCCCTTCCAGCTCTGCAGTTCTAAGACGACAACCATGGTGACAATGATGACTTGTGCCAAACCCATGCTCTTGGGGGCCATTGTCCAAACAAAAAGCATGAGGCTACAGCTGGCAACTTCTGGTTCCTAGCAGATGCTTAAAAGACATTGCTCAAAGCCACACACACACACACACACACACTCTTAATGGAGCACTAAGTCACTGCTCATTTTAATTTTTATTTCCAGTTTCAAATTTTCTACAAGAAAACATTAAAAAAATAGAAAACTCTAGAAGTTGTCAAGCTCCCTGACATGCCAGGTCACTACAGAAACAAAGCTCTGTTGCTGGATCACTACGGAGATAAAGATACTGGCACTGGGTTGCTTGCTACGCACACGAGAGAGACAGTGGCACCTGGTTGCTATGGAGATGAGGCCCCAAAACAAGGTACTTTGAAGTCCCCTCAGGCCAGGAGTGGTTAGTCTGGCCTGGCCTGCCTCTGTAGCACTTGACAAGATAAACAAGGCTTAATGGGGAAAGGGCTCCTGTGTCATTAATCAATGGATAAAGGAGAATTTTGACAGGCTTAACTTCTCCCTACCACAGCAGCACAACGGAGGGGAAAACTGCACCTGAAGAAATGTTCTCCTTTTACAAAACCTTTCACGATAAAACAGCAGGAGTCTCTTCCCATATGGGGGGGAAATCAACCTTATTTTTGTGCCAACAGTGAAAAGGGCCCAGTTCCTCAGAAGTGACACTGAAAGGAAGCTGCATCAAGCCTAAAACTGAGGAGAGAAAAAGGAGTGGAACCCATCGTATCCAACCAAACGTATCACCTCCAAACCCTGTATGACTAACAGAAAAGACTGCTACAGCAACACTGCCCTACTCCATATCCCAGCCATATTACACCTTCCTCTATTTTACCTCTTGGGGCTGGCATTTTTTTTCTTTGCTTTCCCTGGTAGGGCTTCCTGTGCTGTTAAAAATTGACCGAACAACTGTGCCTCTTTTGGCTCTCCTGCTGCTGTTAAAGACATAACACCTCTTCCAAAAAAGAAGACAACCTTACTACTTTCTACCCCAACACCTCTCACCGATGGGCGCATGACCCTGTCGTTTGTGGGAAGGCATTGTACTAGCTGCCTCTCCTGGACTCTGCACTTCTACACTACAAATGTAAACAGTTCTGAAACTGGTTTAACTGTCTTTAGAAGCTGCCTTTTACTGAATCAGATCATTGGTCCACCCGGCCCCATTCTGCCTGCTTTGGCAGGTCAAGGTCACCAGCAGAGGACTTTCAGAGCCCTGCTACCTCTTTTTAGCTAGGGATTACAAAGGATTAAATCTGGAACTTTATTGCATGCAAAGCATGTGCTCTATTCACTATGCTATGGGCTCTCCAAGGCCCCTGCTCATGAACTCTGGGAGCTGTAGTTTTCATAGGGGCGTTCAGAATTCTTTATTAGAGAGGTCCACTTCACAGAATGAACTTACAGTTCCCAGGGTCCCACAATGGGAGTTATCATGACAGTTAAAGAGGTTCGAAACTGGTTTATATATGTAGAGTAGATATACTCAAGCCTGCACTGGCTCCATCTGCAATTCCATGAGGCCTTGGCCTGTCTTAGATGCCTCCTGATGTGGTCCCTTTTGGACCACAGAACCAAGCAATTTCTCCTCGGGTCTTGGTTCCTCGGAGTCTTGTGACATATCGTCCCAACCTTGTTGAGCTGGTGCAGCTCCAGGAGAAAGACTAGCAATTATTGCTCCATCAGGGGTCCGCTTCCCTCGAGGCAACTCGGATATGGGAGGCTCTCCCTGGTCTTCTGAGTGCCAGAGGTTCTGGGTTTTGATGCCCTCACCCTTTGGACTTAGACACTCAAGGCCTCTCATCTGGGGGCTCTGGGTTTCAGGCATCTCATCCTCCACCATCACCCGAGGTTTAGGGGCGGTGTGAGAATAGCGCCGGGTACGGGCTTTCCGGCTGTGGTGGACTTGAAGGTGTAATTCCATTAGCTCAGGAGCTGAGGTGGCAAAGGGGCAAAACTGACAGCGGTGGAGGGCTCCTCCGGCCAGGGCTGGGCGCAGCGATAGGTCCAAGGGCTGGAAGTCAGCTTTCCCATTGAGCAGAGGCTTGCGTCGGGATGGACGGGACCGAGCTGCACCCAAGCCCCCCAGAGATAGGAAAGGCCCATGGCTCTTGGTGAGCTGGGTAGGGGGAAAGGCAGGGACTGCAGTGGGGGCGAGGGGTATGGGGCACCGCTCCAGTGTTCCGGCAGCAGCAGCAGCAGCTGCTGCTGCAGCGCTCTTCTGCTCCCGGTGATGGCGCTGCAGGTGGTACTTGAGAGAGCCAGACTGGGTGCCAGCGTAGTCACAATGAGGGCACTTGTACGGGCGCTCACCTGCAGAAAAAAGCAAGAGAAACAAGCTGGTAAGACAGCTGTATTTTGAAGTCTTTTCCTGTAGATATAGATAGAACAATAGAAATTTGGGCCCTGCAGACTTCAGCAAATGTTCCACATCTAGTCACAGATTCATTAGGTGACTCTGAATCATTCTCTTTTCGTCCTACCAATTCCCTGGCAGGTCATGGATCTGTAAGGGAGGAGAGACTGTTGCACCTCATTGTACAGACTGGACGAGGGTCATATCCCCTCATATTCCATGAGCTGCCTGCCTCACAACCTATAAAGCACGAATAAACATAACCGGGATACTGCCTCTGAGTGGGCATCTGCCGGAGGAAGTGGGGGTGTCAAACTGCTGAACATCTGCTACGGCAGTAAACGAACCAGGACGAACCACCAAACTGGTGGTTTGTGCCCATCTCTAGTCCTTACCTAAACTTACCTTTTTAGATATTTTAATGATCCAATAATAATACTGCCGAAGGATTTTGCATACAAAGCACACAACTGTGTTTTCTTTTTTGTTTATTTTATTAGGACTTGATTCTGCATGATATAGTTTTAATAGCTGATGGTAAGCTATTAGGGGAGCTAAATAGATTTTCCAACAAAAAGAAAAAGAAGTGGTGGGGGAAAACATAATTTGGATATTCACCTCATGTGATGGCCTGATTTTTACACATCACAGACAACTAGGTTTGTGGCCATTTAAAAGACTGACACAGTAAGTTACAGGAATTCATGCTCCCTGGTTGCACATTTTTGATACTAGTCTGGACTTACAAAGCTGTACTTCCAGGAGGTGTCTTCCCTATCACACACTGAATACATGAGAGGAAGGGGAAGGGGACTGTGCTCCTCTTGCCCACCGTGCAACTGTCCGGAGCACCCAAGCAACTAGAGAATGCTGTCCCCTCTCCTTACTTTTCTCATCACTTGGATGGAGTAGGTGAACAGGGCAGTGGGTCCAGGAGTCTCTGGGATCCCTAGCAGTGGGGGGTCTCTGAAGGCATTTGGGTCTTGGAAGATATCACCCCAATGGTTAGCTCTAGTTATGCCCCGGGTTAAGTAATAAGAGGAAGAAACATTGAAATGGCTTGGCTAGCTGGACAGGCTGCCTGCGATACGTCTGAAAAAGGAAGAGATTTCAACACAGGTAGCTAGGCAGGAAGTAGAATTAAGTGGAAGTTGTATGGTATGGACTTCACCAGTAGTAAAGAACTATGAGAGAAGGGGGATTGTCAGGAAATAGCCAGCATGGACACATGAACCTTAGGTGTTACCCCACACCACTTGCTGTTGGCCATCCAGACAACTCCTGCCCACTATGCTTGATCTTGACCTTTACCTGTGTGGACACGGAGGTGAACTTTGAGATGGTGGGAAGACCTGAAGGACTTCCCACAGAATGGACAGTCTTTCCCAGTGCCCCGTCGGGATCCGTCCAGGCGTGACTGCCCCTGCATATCTGGAAAACACACCACGGGGAGGGAAAGGGATTTTTAATAAGAGGGGATTCCAAAGCTTTCTTCATTCTCCCTGTTTGGTTCCATTCTTCTTTTCTCTTTGCCTTTGGGCCCATCTCAGAGCCCTAAGGACAAAGCAATCTCTTTTCCGAGGCACAAAACCAAAAGTAATGCAGGTATGCCACTTCCCCACACTAGTGTAGGTAACCTCCCCTAGACAACTGTGACCACTACGCTGGATCAGTATCAATTTGAAACCTTTGTTATTGTAACACAGTGTGACAGCTGCAGAAAGGAGTGATGTTTTTCATTTCATCCAAGTAACAGAGGAATGGCTTCTGTGCCATTTATGTTACAATGCTTGCAAAAAAGTTACATTTAGGAAACAAAAACTGCAGAAACCCAGCAGTCACTTGTAAGTTTTCTAGAAAGAAAAATAGGAAACACACCTTGCAATGTGCCGTGAACACTAACCACAATTCTATTAGTGTTCGCATAAGGCTTGTATAACTGGATGTGGCTACTCGGGGCTAATTCCCCCATATTAATTCCCTCAGTTATATAACCAAGGAGCCAGATCACATCTTGGTTATGCAGCTGCATATGTGACTAGACATGCGACAGACACATGCCAGGCCACCTGGCCAATGAACCACAATTAACTGCAAGCAAATTATGCAAACCTTACACTAATGCTAGGAGGGTTCTGGCTATTAAGACTGAAAAAAAATTCTATTATTTTATTGTCTCGCCCCTTCTCTTCTAGTCTTCAGGCAGACAACTCTTTACTGTTTCCATGTACTTTTAGTATTTCCCCCTCTTTGTCTCCCAATTGCTAATCTCTATTTTAAACTTGGCTGCTGGCTTTAAAACTGTCTTTTTACTGTTTTGTAAAGATTGTTTTTATACTGTATTGGTATTGCAGTGAATTTTCCTAGTGTTATATTTTTCCTAATCTGTGTAAGTTTGTATATCTTTTTATTAAAAGAAAGCAGTAATGGGAGGAGCATCAGCAATACTTTTTAATAATTTAAAAGTGAAATGGAGAAGGAAAGACTGGAGTGTGAAAAATCCTGAAGTGGCAGGGGGTGGGGTGGTTGTGAATGTTTTCCCATAAACCAAAATCCCAAGCTGTCTATTTCTGAGGTCACATCCCCTTTTTGTCCCTAACAAGGGCAAACTTTTTGAGTATTACTGGGATGGAAGAAGGAAGGGTAGAAAGTGCAGTTGCTCCTAGTTCCATTCAAAGCTTGTCATGCTTCCTTCCCTCCTTCCTATAAAAGGTTTCAGGATAATGTACAGTACAGCCTTTTTTCAGCATTATTAAACTGGGTAGAATAAACACAAGAAGGGGAAAGATGTCAGTTCTTCCTCTCTTTGATGCCATTTCTGTCATCCCCTATACATGCAGGGCAGGTTTCTGAGGGGCAGAGCCTCTTCTGTCCATGGATGCTCTTATCATGGTTTGGAATCCTGGATTTCAAACATTAGGGGAAAGCCTTCACAGATTAAAGAAGCATCCCACTTCGGAAGGTTGCCCTCCAATTGTGGAAGAAGAGGGAGAATGGGACTGATTGATTGACTGATTGATTGACTGACTTACAACCCGCCCATATAAAAACATAATCAATATGGCAGTTCACCAATCTAGATCTAAAATTAATATAAAAAGAAAAAGAAAGCACAACAAAAGAAAAAAAATTAATATTAACAGCAGCTCGGGGATAAGTTATTCAAGGAAGCTTTGTACAATTTTGTCTTCACCAATTTCCTGAATATTAAGAGGGAAGGAGCCTGGTGTATCTCAGATGGAATCATATTCCAAAGACTAGGGGCCATTTCTGAGAAGTCACCTCTGAATACCAGTCAGCCACCTGGGCTTCAACAGAACACCCCCCCCCCCCGACATTCTGGAAACCAATTGGGTCCAACAGTTTTAGGGGGCACCGATGTACAATGTGAAAATCTCAGCAGGTGATGCTCTGATGATGATAAGGCAGAAGACGCATGGTTTACCACCTTCAGATCATCATCTCTCTGCCAGACGTGAACACCAGGTCCAATATGTGTGATTTGGCACATGCATAAGACCAGTGACATGTTGGGACAGGCCCATGGACATCATGGCATCCATTAACTCCAAGGCTGCCCTGGCAACATGCATCTCTGCATGGATGTTAAAGTCTCCCAGAAGTAAAAGATATTTAGTCCACCTTAAAAATGAGGAACCCTTTGGCTTCTGGATTTTTGTCCTACAACTAAGATCATCCCCACCCATCACCCCAATACAAAATTTTAGGAATTAATAGTCCAAAACGCTTGAATGGTCAAAGTTCCCCAATCTATTCTATTCAACAGTGAAATCCTATGGTTTTTTTAAACATGCTGAAGGCATACCATGTAACATTCAGTCACTTTCAGCTGGCAATAAAAGGATTCTGATTCTCTCTCTCTCTCTCTCTCTCTCTCAGTCACTCACCCACCCCATGATACAGAATGAGGATATGGATGTTTTCATGAGCATATTTGAATATAACTTCAGACAGAAAGAAATGGAATCTCCCCACTAGATACAACATAATTTTTAATTGTTCATCCATTGTGACAATTTCCATCTCTTACCACCTGAGGGCACATTTAAACAACAGATTCCCCAATGCCCTCCCCCCAAAATCAACAACTTCCCACACTGTAAAATCACCCCATGGAAGTGAGGTAACATATGATTCACACCTTTTAAATAGCTGAACAATGTGTCAGACTTGAGAATGAGCACATTGCTACACTATTACCGAAATGCAGCTTAACAGTCATTCTTTTTTAAGCAGAATATGCTTTGTCTGCATCATCCCTCCCCATTATATCCTGAAACCACATACAGACAACAGAAGTTAAATCAGCTTTTTCCTTGTTCCACTCCTCCCCCACATTTAAGATTGACATCTAACCTAATGAAAAGAGTATATTCTCAAAGGTAAAGGTTCCCCTTGACATTTAGTCCAGTCGTGTCCGACTCTAGGGGGCGGTGCTCATCCCCGTTTCCAAGCCATAGAGACAGCGTTTGTCTGAAGACAAGTTTCCGTGGTCACGTGGCCAGCGCGACTAGACACGGAACGCCGTTACCTTCCCACCGAGGTGGTACCTATTTATCTACTTGCATTTGCATGCTTTCGAACTGCTAGGTGGGCAGGAGCTGGGACAAGCGACGGGAGCTCACTCCGTTGCGTGGATTCGATCTTACGACTGCTGGTCTTCCGACCCTGCAGCACAGAGGCTTCTGCGGTTTAACCCGCAGCGCCACCACGTCCCATATTCTCAAATGCTTGCATATTTTCATGTGCTTCTGTACAATTCTTGTACCTTTCTGGCCTGGAAAAGTATCATGTCGATGTGGAGTTTGAAATCTCTTAAATCAGGAATCTCTAGGAAATACAGTGCTTTATAAGTTGTTCAGATACCATTGGTTTCTGTTTTGTTTTTGGCAAGACACAGACCTGGGATTTTGTTCATGAAAAATTTGCAGAGGATGGATATATCCAACAAAAAATGAGTCTGTAATGGAGACCTACATTGTTTTATCCAAATTTGTTCTAAATTTGAAGCAGATGTGAGACATTACGCAAATCTGCATAACTGCAAAACAGTGGAGAACTTTCAGTTATCCCAATTAATATTATTTTGAAAGCAAGCATTTGGATCACACAGAAATCTTCCTCAGACTTACAGTATATCAATCCTGTAAATGTAACAGGTTGCTTGACTCTTCTAAGAGACTTAAGCATGGAAGCATTGCAAAGGTTGGCTACAGAAACAGCTAAGACAAGTATGCGTGCAGATTGGCCAGCATACGTTCCCCCACTACAGCTCTTACATGAATGTACGGAATTAAAAAAGAACAAAACACAACAACCTAAAATATTTACTAAGGGCGTAACTATACTGTCAAAATAAATCAGGAGCTGGTTCAAATTTTTGGAAATCGATTTAACATTACAAGGTGTTTTTTGTCAGTGTGTGTGCCCTGATGGAAAAACTTTTACTCTGGTCAGAAGATGTGGTATTTTGGCACTCTGGATCGCACTCTGTCCTTAATTCTTCTTCTCAACCATACTTTATGTCTTTCTTGAAGCAGAGTATGCCTGCCCTGAGACAGCAAAGCCAACATCAGCAGCATACAACCCAGCCCGCAACTACTGTAACAGCTCTTTCCTTTGTCCTTTAAAAATGGTCATGCATGGTTTAAATCATGTTTTTTTAATATTTAATTTTTTATATATAAGTTTTGAAGTGGCATAGCGCTAGATCAATGCAGCGCTAAACTAGAAACAGATAGGGAGCAAAAGGAAGAATTTGGACTGCAAGGTATCATGCAGTCCAAAACTCATTGTACTTGGCACCCCAAACTTTGCAAACCCTGCAGACTCACACAGACACCGTTTACTCTGGCATAGGTAATCACATATGCCAAAACACGTTAAAAAAAGTATGACCAGAATCAATTTAAAATAAACAACCTCCAAGTGGGTGTTTAAAAAATCCCACTTCCCAACAAAAAAAAAGTGCACTTAGCTATATGTCAAGTACTTGGTAGATTTTTAATTTGCTTTCAAATGTGTCAAACTTGGTGCAAAAACAGGAGTTTTACAAAGTGTAGTCAAGCCCTAAAACGTTTAGAACAGAAGTGTAGAATTGTTGGCACTTGAGACTTCTGGGACTTCCAGCTCCCAAAAGTCAGCATGGCTAGTGGTATGGCACATAGGAACTGCAGTCCTAAACATCTGGAGTGTTAGTGGTCCTCCAGTCTTAGTTTGAAACAATTCAGTGGTAACCTGTGCAGTACTGTGCCCTGTAATATTCAGCTGCCATCTCTTAAAAGGAGGAAGGCCGGACTGGCATAGACGAGTACAGGTAAAGCCAAGTTATCTACAAGCTTGTGGTTTTGCAGGAACCAGTGACATTTTCTGCATGCTGTGGAGTCTTCTGGAGGCCTAGCGCTTTCCCCTTTTGATGAAGGCTGGCTAGGGGGAAGCATTAAGCATACAGACCTCATCCCTCTCTTTTCTTAGATGTAACCCAGCACTGCCAACAAAGTACCGCCATATAGATGACTGCCAAAATACTTATTTTAAAATCTCTGTTTCATTAAGCATTTTTTTTTTATCCAACACATCAACTAAATATTGGTGTGTGTGCTGGTTTTGGCTCACAAGCTTTGACATATGGTTTTATCATGACCTCCATTCATAACTATCAACTAAGCATATCTCTTAATTCCCTTCTCTCTTTCCCACCTCACAACCCACATTATATATTTGTAAAATTAAGACTAGATGAAGTTAATTTCAACCTAACTATGCAATACCATTTGTGTCTTACTTATTTTGTAAAGTAAGCAGAATTCTGTGTGACTCAAACATTTCCTTCTAGCACTTACAACATGAGTTGATCTACAAGAAAGGCTTGCCTTCTTGTTCTGTGAGACCAGCAACAGCTCCCCGTCCCTGCTGAGAAAAACAAACATTTTCGCAAAGCTCTCAGGTATCATTTGGGCTCCGCTTGTCCATACTTGCCTTTCTCCTCCTGGTTTAGCAGAGCTGGACTGGAGCTGGCTGTGGTGGAGGCTCTGGCGTTTGTGGGCAGCCAGTGTCCTGTGAGAAGGTGAGAGCCCAGAGACTGCCCCTTGCTCCACTCTCTCTCTCTGGGCAGGTGGCTTTGCCGGTGCAAGGACATCTGCTGGAATGTGCCGAAGGTCCGGGAACAATCTGGGCAGCGGTGGGTCCCTCCTGGGTCTTCTCTCGCAAGCTTGGACCCTGCTGTGTAGGGGCGTTCTCTCCACTGCTGGCCACTTTCTACAGCCCGAGCTGTAGCCTGCAGGCGCTCAGCACAGCTGGCATCACTGTATCCCAGAAAACTGCCCGTCCCAGCCTTGTCTGTGGGCCGAGGGGAGAGGAGTGAAGGATACAGGGCTTCACAGCCCACCAGCAAGCTTTGTGCTGACCGGCCAGGGCCTGTCCCTCTTTGTTCAGTCTGAAGGCCCAGCTTGCTGAGATGAACCTTCATGTGGTTCTTGAGGAACCATGGCTCTTTGAAGCCGCGGCCACACACCTGGCACTTGTGATCAAAAGAGTCTTTATGCTTCCGCATGTGGCCCTTGAGGAACCAGGACTGAGTGAAGGCTTGGCCACAAACCTGGCAGCGGAACTCATTCGGAGTGGAGGCCGCGGGGGCTGTGGGGGCCGAGGCCGGAGGGGTGGGCGGGGCTGCCTTGGTGGCAGAGGCTGGGGCAAGAGGGGTGGGCACCCTGGCGGCGGGAAGACTGTGTGCCTGTTGGTTGTGCCACTGCAGTTCTGCCTCCTGGGTGGCAGCAAAAGAGCACTGCCCACATTTGTAGGGCTGGTGGAGGATGCGGAGATGGCGCTCCCGCTCTCCTGCGGTGCGGAACTTGCCCTTGCAGAATGGGCAGCGGAAGATGGGCTGAGGTGGGGGTGGGACAGGAGCAACTGGCTCTTCTTCCTCCTCCTCCTCTTCCTCTTCCTCCTCCTCTTCCTCCTCCTCTTGCCCTCGCAAAAGTGCCCGCTCTTCCAGCTCAAGCAGTAGACGGCTCTGGTGGCTGAGGCGGGCACGAGCCTCAGGACAGTGTGAGCGCAGGTGGAGTCGCAGGCTGGCACGCTGCCCTGCCCGGTGGCCACAGTAGGGGCACGTGAGAGGGTAGGAGCTGGTATGGATGCGTGTATGCAAGGCCAAGATGCTATTAAAGCGGAAACGCTTGCCACAGATAGGGCAAGGATACGGTCGAGCTTCACTCCCTGAGCCTCCTGGCCCGTTGGAATAGCGTTGCAGATCCAGTTCCCCATTGAAAGCCAGGCTTTCAGCGCCATCGCAGGAAGAAGAGGAGGATGGAGAAGGGAGGGCCACACTGGCTGAGTTGGCAGAAGGCAGCTGGTAATCTGCATCCTGCAGGAATAGCAAGGAGAAAAAAGACATCTGGGGCCTTAGCACGGAGTATGATTTTCTCAGAGATGTTACTTTTTTGGACCATAAGTCCTTGTGGTCATGCTGGAGGATTATGAGGACTGTAATCCACAAAATAATTTTTCAAAGTTCTGATTTTTCTCTACATCCCCTCTGAGACTATTCCTACTCTTTTCCTATGACTTTATAGACTGCCATCTATGGAAAATGAGAGTGAAACAAGCTTTTCTGCCCCACTGAATTTCTACAGAACAATCAGCAAACCAGTGGCTGACACACAACCTGGGGGGAAAAATATCACCCTCCCCGTTTTTTTCCATAGCAGAACTCTTAAGTATAAGATAGAACAGAGCTTTCCTTCCCACATGATAGCAATGGACCAAACCAGCTTCTCTTTCACATTGCGGTTTGCAAACTAGCAACTACTAAGACTGCCAAATAACATTGCTTCCTTTGACTGGGGAGGGCTGAACTCCGCTTGATGTGCAGGGGAAACAGTGAACATCCCCACTCCCCAGAAACAGGTATCCAACCCCACTCTTTTGCTACAGAACAATTTGGAAAACCTGTGGCTGAAAAGCAGTAATTTGCAATATCCTTTTAAGCGCAGAAAATACGCAAAGCTTCTGGACATCATCCTGAGTGGAAGGGCAGTGGAACTCAGTGTGGACTCAGAAGTTGGAAGGATTATCAGACCCATAGCTGGAACTAAAGACAGATAAAGTTCTCCTAGGCTAGGCTCAGAAAAGAAGCTTGTGGGCTTGTAAAGGTCTGCCTCAGAGGAGAGCTATGCCATGCATGTCCAAGAATTTCCCCCCTACATGAAATAAAATGCAAGCAGAGAACTGCCAGCTTCCCTCTGTTTTTGCCCGGTTGAATGAAATGGAACAACATGGCTCCACCACATTTAAAAAGACCTTCTACAGGACTTGGGTCTCCCTAACGTTGGTTTTTGTAGTTGTTCTGGAGCATTTAAAACCAAGAATTAATTCTCTTCCTCTCATCCCAGCTGGACTAGATTGCCCTTCACCCTCCCTCAGCCAAACTGTCCTGTGGGAAGAAAGAGAGAAAGGCAGGCAGCAACATTCCCTCTAAGCTACACACCCGCTCAGCACTCCATTTGTCCCGCGCAGCCAAGCCAGTGTTGCTGCCCATTTGCTTCCGGTTGCGGCTGAAACCACCTAGCGCTAGTGGAAATTAGAGGGAACGTTGGCCAGCAGCTGAACAAGACATCAGAGCCTGTTCCTCCTCAGACTGGACTGTGCCCTCCCTCCAAAAATAGGGCCAAATAACACCAGCTACCCATTCCTGGGCTCCACGATCACTGCAGATGGTGACAGCAGCCACGAAATTAAAAGACGCCTGCTTCTGGGGAGGAAAGCGATGAGAAACCTAGACAGCATCTTAAAAAGCAGAGACATCACCTTGCCGACAAAGGTCCGCATAGTCAAAGCTATGGTTTTTCCAGTAGTGATGTATGGAAGTGAGAGCTGGACCATAAAGAAGGCTGACCGCCGAAGAATTGATGCTTTTGAATTGTGGTGCTGGAGGAGACTCTTGAGAGTCCCCTGGACTGCAAGGAGAACAAACCTATCCATTTTGAAGGAAATCAACCCTGAGTGCTCACTGGAAGGACAGATCCTGAAGCTGAGACTCCAATACTTTGGCCATCTCATGAGAAGAGAAGACTCCCTGGAAAAGACCCTGATGTTGGGAAAGTGTGAAGGCAAGAGGAAAAGGGGACGACAGAGGACGAGATGGTTGGACAGTGTCATCGAAGCAACCAACATGAATTTGACCCAACTCCGGGAGGCAGTGGAAGACAGGAGGGCCTGGCGTGCTCTGGTCCATAGGGTCACAAAGAGTCGGACACGACTAAACGACTAAACAACAACAACAACCCATGAGAAGGATTCTGGCAACTTACCTTTTGATACTATTTGTTTTTTTATATTGCTAACATAATTTGGTCCCTATCCGTAGGAAACAGCCTTGGAAAGATATGTATTCTTGAAATATGATAGTTAATTAAAATAACTATCTCTCAATACATTTTCCAAACCCCCACTAATGGAGCCAAGACTCTCCATTATAGTCAACAGAGGAAGAAATAAAAGCCTGAGAGATTTTTGTAAGCCTAAAACGAACTTTGAAAACTAGATATTCCCATTTTGAGCCAGGTGAGGGAGCTGATCTATTTTATCCAGGTAGAGCCTGAGAGAATCTTTAATTGTGATGGGGTGAGGAGGGATTGATAAGTGTGAAGGAAGAGGGGACAAGTTAACCCCTCAGCTATCATTCTCCTGCCCCCCCCCCCCCTTCAAGCCATACTGTCTTCTAACGGTTACTCACCTCCATGGTGGTCCCGATCACATGCTTCAGTCGTTGGTTGGTCAATGGGCATCCATGTCACACCTGACAGGTAGTTAGGCAGTTGCATGGGCTGTAGGAAAGCATAAGGAGAATTTCCAATAGAAAAAATGAAGCTATGGTTGCCACATCATGATTCATATCACTTGACAAACCCACGCATTTTCACTTTAAAAAGAACTTCACTGGGACATAATTTGTGCCACTTCCGAGGCTCTGTGTTGGCACTCAGGACTGTATGAAGAATGTTACTAAAGTGCCCTGAACTCGGGCAATGGGCTTCTCATAATGCAGAGAACAATAAAGCATGGGAAAGTTATTGAGTTCTTCAGCCAGCCTGACCAGTGGTCGTGCTGGCCAGATGATTTTGGGAATTATAATCCCTCAAAGTAACATTTCCAAGCTCTGTTGCCGAGGTTTCGATCTGTTTCTAGATAAATTCGAGTTCTGGTATATATTCTCCCCCCCCCCCCTCAAAAAACTCCAAAACACTATGTCCTGGTTTCCCAAATCAGAAGGAGTTGATTGAAACCTTGACGTAGCATAGTACTGGGATCCTTATTCCACCTCCATGGAATAGATGGCCTATAGTACTTGACCAGAGTTTTTACCCACAGATTGACATTCTTGGGATTGCTAAAGCAGAACTGGTCTGGCAGTGAGATGACTCAAGGAAGGAAGCCAAGGCAAATAAAACATTACCAAGTTACAAATCTGGAGATGTTCATCTGCTGATCTGGTGGTGGCCTCTGAATCAAAGAAGAGGATGTAGCCCTGACTTCTCTTTCCATTTCTTAGAATCATAAAGTTGGAAGGGGCCTATAAAGCTGTTGAGTTGCACCCCCTGCTCAGTGCTGAATCTAAGTCAAAGCAGATCTGACAGATGGTTGTCCAATTTTCTCTAGCACTGGAGCACTGTCCACCTCCCAAGATCATATGTTCCATTGTTCTACTGCTCTAATGGTTAAGAAGTTTTTCCTAATATTCAGCCTAACTCTGGCTTCCTGTAGCTGAGTCTATTCCCACCTTTTGTAGCAAAAAAAATGTTGTATCTCACTGTAGGGCAGATGACAGGACCAATCTGGAAGAAGTTGTAGCTGCATCTCCTATCACTGCTTACGAGCTCTTACAAAGACTAAGAGGAATGTATGGGAAATTTTTAAAAAAGATCCACCAGGATCTTCCTTCAGTTCCAAGTGAAAGGGCAGCGAAGCTTGCAGAGAAGCTGAAGGCAAGTAAGTATTAGCAAAACCTACCTCAAAGGATTGTTGTGAGTCACAAAGCTCACTGGAGGAAGGATGAGGTACTCATGTGGCAAGCAGTTTGTTAACAACTCCCTTGTTACCAAACATCTCTTAGTATTTCAAAGGATCTCACAGCACAAGCAGTTGCACGTAAAGCATCCCATTCCTTTGCTGAGTTCTGCAGAACGCGCACCCAGAGCATGGAAGAGCGGGGGGGGGGGGGGGGGAACCCTACACTACCACAGAAACCAATAAAAGTGCAAGCTCTGGAACTCATAAAAGGTGCTATATCAATGTAATGCTTTAGTATCATCTGTTGCATCAGGTGTTCTTTCTACCTCTGGCAGCACCTTTGCCAAAGACTCCAGCCCTTCTTTGAAACCAATATTTAAAGACAGAGAAAGACAGAAAGGGTGTCTAAACAAGATATACATCACTGGCCTGCACATGTGCACACACACGCATGCACGCACAGACACACACAGAGCAGAATCCTATTTACTTTTATCACTCATGCAATAGTCTGTTGTGTAGTGTGATTTAATTTTTTTCAACCTGTGGGCAAGGAGGTATCCAGGATCTTCTTGTGCAAGCATACTTCCCATTTGCTGGGAAAGGGCAATTTCCAGTTTGTGTTGCAGGAAGCCTGAGATTGCACAGAGCAATGTTGGAGGACCACACTGTGGTATCTACTGTATGTGTGTGAACTGCCAGACAGCTCAGCAGCTTAGGCATCTGGCTGCAGAGCCAGAGGTTGAGTTTGATTGCCCACTGGGCCTCCTTGACAGGGGCTGGACTCGATGATCTATAGGGTCCCTTCCAACTCTGGAATTCTAAGATGATGATGATGATGAGTATATACAGCCTGGTGAGGAAGGATCTCACCTCAACACTGTGGGATGATCCCCCCCTCCCTACTTTGCCTCTGTGTACATGTCTGTGCAACAAGAAAAGGTCTCTGTCCTAACCCTTCTGTTTTCCCCACAGCCATTAACTGACCCAGCCTGACACCAAGGAATGTTCACAAACATTCTAGCTTTTCAGGATGAGGGTGTCAGCAACAGAATGTTGGCAAACAGGGTAGCTTCTGTGGGGGGAATAAAGGTTTGATTCCGAGGAGCAAAAAACCCAGGAGGGGCTGCAAACTGTTGGTATGATGCGAGATACATGGGGTTATGTCAGCTGAAGGAAGGGACATACAGTGCACAGAGAAACATGAATCTAACAGAGGAAAGTACAGCCCTCAAAGCAAGGCTCAGGAACAAATGGTCTTCCAGATGTTGCTGAACTCCAGATCTTTTTGGCCCTGGGTAGTGTTGAAATATAATGGGGATATTAGTTTGACAGTATCTGGAGCATCAAAGCTTTCCCAGACCTGCCTTACTAGTAAAACAGTGAAATGTGATGGCTGAGGCAAGGAACCTGACAGAATGCTGGTGTTGTTCACTTGTTTTTTTTCTGAGAGAACCTCCATATTTTTAACACCTTGATTTGTCCTTGACTTGCATTCTATTGGAAAGCTACATAAAGTTGTATGTGTGCCTCTTGCTGATGTTCCTACCCTACCCAAGATCTGAAACTATCTGGTGATATGAAGAACAAATTCCAGAGAGGTGTATCCTAAGGCACATAAACATGCTGCGCCCCCATACTATAAGCAGGTGTGGCTTGATCCCCATACTGAGCCAAACCTCACCTCTACCCTGCCTGAGGCAAGACTGTCATTTTCTGCATTACAAATCTATTCAGGCAGAACCCGGCCATAAATTCTAGCAAGTAGTTTTTGATTCCTTCAAACATCTCCTCTTCCAGATGTTAACCAAACCGCCTTTTCCCACCCACCCATCCAAAGACACATTTCCATGTTCTGCTCCTCAAAACATACACAGACATAGTATTTAAAATGTCGGGTCCCCTTATCAGGAGAAATGCGGCTATAACAACAAACATAAAATAAAATAAAACAAATAATAAATTTAAAAATGTGGTTTTTTCTCCATTGGGCAATGACAGCTCCTGTTAGGAAGGCCGGGGGTGGGTGGGTTCCTAAGGCAAAATGCCCTTTGTCTATATGGGTCAACTCTCTTCTCTGCCGCTGCCTCTTGACTTCTGCTATCTCTACGTCTCATCGGTACAGCCACTGAGAAGAAGAGGGGGAAAGCAAGCAAAAGGCTCTACCCCACCCACATCTGTGCTAACTTGTGAACAGGGAGCATTTGCAAGCGGATGTTAGTCTGTGCAAGGAAGAGGGCCTTGTGACCTACCCAGCAATGGCAACCACGGACACTAACTCTTCCTATGGGCTTCCTCACTCAGCTTTATGTGTGGCCTGAGCTTTATCTCTCCATGGCATACAGAGGCATGGGTGTGTATGTGCAGCAAGGGGGGGTGGCTATGTATGCATACAGGTTTAGGATATCTAGGTGGAAAAAGGAGGACGGGGCTTCTGCTTCTTTAACCCCTGTGTGGAAAAGGGAATTTCAAGAGATATAAGCACATGTTACATTTCCCTTATCTTCACAGATCTTAAAGGTACAGGTTCCCTATCAGCTTTTACACCTAAGCCATGGTTTGTCTGCCAGTCTTTCAAAGCAGCTGCTGTGACAAAGCAAAAGGTCCTCTTCTCTTCATTTCTTAGTCACAGTTAACTCCTTGGTGTTGCCCACATACAGGTCCCCACCTAAATAGTACGGATGGAAAGAGAAGGCACTAGTAGCCAGAATAGCCAGCATTAAGGCAATGTTGGTTTTGTTATGTGAGGCCAAGTCGCCCCCAATGTATGGTGACCCCATGAATGAGCAATCTCCAAAATGTCCTATCCTCAACAGTCCTGCTCAGCTCTTGCAGACTCAAGCTTGTGATTCCTTTAGGGAGTCAGTCCATCTCATATTTGGTATTCCTCTTTTCCTGCTGCCTTATTGCCTTTCTTAGCCTTATTGTCTTTTCCATAGAAAAGGCAATGCCTTTCTAAATACAACCCAAGCACTACTAAAACAAAAAGTTGGCTGAGGCCATTGGCCTAATCTAGCAGTGACAACTTCTTATTTTAGCAGATTACTGGCTACCTTTTTTATCCTTTCCCCCTTTGACTCCAAGGCCACACACGTGGCTATCCTTCTCTGCATTTTGTGCCCACAACAACTCTATGAGGTCATTCAAACTGAAAGAGACTGACTGGTCTAAAGCCACCCAGTGAGCTTTATGTCAGAACTTGAACATGAATTTCCTTGGTCCTAGTCTAGCAGTCAAATCGCTGTACCACACCAGATCTCTTCTTACATTCTTATGACTGGCAAAATTCTTTTTTTTTTTAAAGGCAGGCTCTGGTTCCCAGATGTTTGAAATATTTTACCTAGCTTGCACATATGGAAGCATTCAGACAGTTATTTGAATTTACAGAAAGAAATAAGCTGAGCTGCTGGCTTTTCCATTTCTCCCGTCACAGATCCAGCTGTAGAACCCTAAAGAGGGGGTTCAAGCTTGATATTTCAAGTGCATTTGCACCACAAATGTAAAATGGTGTAACAGTCATTTAAATTTTTGTCATTACCATTTTATCACACCCTTTCCTAACAAATGGAACAATTCCAGTGGAATATCTATGAGTCTCTCCTCCCTTCTAAATCACACGAGATGTGTCGGGCACAGAAATGTAAACTAGCCCAGGGTCACTCAGTTAAGTCTTACAATTCGGTCCAGCATTCGAATGCAGGTTTCCAGAATTCTAATGTAACACTCTAGCCCATACCCCACAGGGACTGCCTCACTCCATCTTGCTTAGGAATTGTAGTTTCCTGATGAGGTGAAATAGGATTTTGAACAAATAATTCCTCAACTACACAGATGACTAGTGGCTGATGAAAACCAGAATCCAACAGCATTTGTATGACTACATGTTCTCCAGCTCTACATTACCATTTGAGTCTAATTGGGTATTAGGGCCAGGTCTGTGAGCATTTGGAGCTGCCATACGGGTTCAGATTGTCAAATAGAAGAGCTATGCTGAAAACTGAGAAGTTTCTCTATGTCAGAGATAGAAAACATATAACCCTCCAGACTTTGTTGTATTGAAACTCCTATCACCTCTCATTGTTGGCTATGCTGGCTAAAGGCTGCTGGGAATTACAGTCCAATAGCATCTGTAGCACCACAAGTGACCCATCCATGCTCTATATGGTGACTTGCTTGCAAGCCAACTGTTTTTTTTTTTTAATCTTTCATTTTATCAGCAACCTGGCATCTGAAAGTTGAATAGCTTTAATATCTTGTTAGAAAATATTTGTGGGAGCTAGCGAAGGAAATAAAAGAGGAAACAAGGCGATACGAAGTCTGCAACCTTCTTTTCTTTCACACCATCTTGTTCTGGCAAAGGGGAGCAAGGGAGAGCACAAACCATACCAGACAATGCACTATAGGTTTGGCTGTGTATGAATCAGAGCTGTGAATTCATACTATTCATCACATGACAAGCCCTCCTTTCCCCGAGGGCAATAAACCTCACAGAAGAAAGACCTGAAAGTATGAGAAGTGTCTGTCTGGAGTTGATATTCACACTGGTTAATTGGTTAAGAACTTTCACAGAACTGACTTCCTGTGTGCCTCCTAAGTGCTTCCCCCTGAACAAAATCAAGCAAACAAAACAACCACCACCCCACTTTCCTGTTCATACAAAGTCAGCAGATCAGGGAAACAAGGCTAAACTTGTCAGCCTCGTATCTAGTTTCCTGTCTGCAAGGCTCGTATTTTTATGAAACAACATGAAGTCATGGCAGCAGCTACCATCCCCGCACTCTGAAGTGGTACAGTCCAGGAAGTTTTACCCAGACATCTGCTGTTTTTATGATGCAACTTGAACAGCTAAAGATGAGTGCCCTAATATTTAGCCTGTATTGAGACTGGAGGCCTAACATAAAGTTATGCACATATTTTGGTGTTCCTCTCCAAGGAATAGCACTTTCTTCCTCAGTCCTGTAGCTGCCGCCGCTGTTAATTATTATAATCATTTATCATCTATACTAGGAATGTCTGAGGAAGTGGACTTGTTCACGAAAGCTCACATAAAAATTTAGCAGTTCGTTTTTAAGGCACCACAATGTTTCTGTCTTCTTTATTTTTATATTGCTTTTGTTTTCATCTATAAATGATTATATAAAACACAAGGTTATAGCCCTTTTGTCAGGTTTACCGTCTAATGTTACACACACGTCCTGTGAGTTTTTTGCACTTCTGAAGTGAAAAACGCACATATATGTTTGCCATCACTTGTGCATTCTGTTACAGTGGTAACTATTATCATCCCGAAGGAAATTTTCTAGCAATGTTGGGAAACACAGTCTGCCAGATGTTGTTGAACCACAACTCCTATCAGCATAGCGATTGGTGCAGAATACTAGAAGAGCAGCAACATCTGAGTCGGGGGTACATGTTGTCCCCTGATTTATAGTGAATATTACACATTAATCAGTCTTAATGGCAGTTTAGCAATTTCTATCTTCCAAATAATCACACAAAATGTAGTTGAACAATAATGCTGACAATTTAGAGAGCCTCAGCTCTCCTTTAGAAGCTACCATTCCCAAGGTTCCCTGGGAAAACAGTATGATTAAAACAGTTTAAAATATCTTGTGTAGAAACGTCCCCAAGTACAGTTATTGTGGGCTGACAGCCCTTGAACTCAACAAAATCTCTGATCTGCTATATATTCAGATGGTGAATCAGAGGCTGAAGGGATCAGAAGATTTGGCAACCCATGGTAAAATCAGGGGCTTGACGCATCTCTATTAATTTCTACCACCTTGCACTAAGTGATCACGTAAACTGAAACAGGACTGTGATGGTTGCAAAGTGGTCTTCAGAGTCATGTGGGAGATACAGCAATCTCTGAATGAGTATAGACAGGAATTGGGGAATTGGTGTGGTGTTATGGATAGCGTGCTGGCCTCACAAGACCAAGGTTTAAATCTGCTCAGCTGTGGAAACTTTTTGAGGGGTGGCAGCAGGAAACCACTCCTTGAACCTCTCACATACCTTGAACCTCTTATCAGGGCCTCCTCCAAAACTTACTTGAAAGCACATAACCATAAGGAAGAGAATGTGACGGAAACTCTCTGTAATGTTTTGCTTGTGCAGATGTTGTTACTTCAGTATATCATGATAACAACTTTAGAATAACATTACATAAACATGCCTGAACCTGGTTCAGATAGAGTAGATAACATAGCAGCCTTCAGAGATGCTTACAAACATTTCCTCAAGAGGGAAAAAAAAGGCATTTTAAGCTTTTTATTGATTCCAGAAAAAGAGCTTTGTACAGCCTGAAAGCTTGCCATACTGAAAAGTATTCAGTTTGAAAGTTTTCCTTATTGACTGAGAAAGACCAGCTTCCCTGGAAACATTTTATGATCCTTTTCAACATAAAAAGGTATCGCCTAACTAAACATTACTTTTTAGTAAGGAAGATGGCATGGTTCATGGCACAGTTCAGTGTACTTGTAAGTCAGTCTGTGATCTGGAAGCTCTACCCCATAATCTCATAAAGGGGGAGCCAGGAACGAGAGCAGGTAGTTGTCATTAATGGTGAGGAAGAGGCACTCTGTCCAAACTCAGAGATCCTCTTGTTTTTGGTTGTTGTTGGGGGTTTTTTTTGGTTATTTTTTTTTAAATTGTGCCCTGAGGCCAAGCTCTCACTTAGGAACAGCACACCCCATGTTATCCTGGCACCCTTATTACGGTACATTCCTGCTGCCTAAATTGGTGGCCTAGCTCGAAAGGAAGGTATTTGGGGCTTGGCCTACAGTGGGTATTGCTGGAATCAAGCGGAACGCCTTGTTCTCCTGCAGCAGCACAAAGCTGGTGGTATTCACAGGCCTGCATAAAAGATAGCTGATTCATTTTGGCACTGTGCCATGCTGGGCCTATGGCAGAACCCAAATGACTAATCTTTCAAAAAAAAAAAAAAAAGCACACACACACACACACAACCCACAACATGATGTGTTTCGGGCCTAGTCAGTGCTAGTCAGGCAGATTGTCCTGTCTTGCTTGTTTTCTGCATACCAGGAGGAGGGGGAAGTTAACACTTTAATGCAATGCAACTGAACCTAACAGGGCGGTGTGTACATAGGGATGCCCACTCAGTCTTATTCGGAAATAAACAAGATGGCTGCCACTCAGGGAGAGGCATCCCAAATAAAAAGTAGGCAGTTTTCCAAGGGTCCCTCTGCCTACCCCACTTCAAGAATAGGGACAGTGGCTGCCAGGCCCCAAGCCAATTCCCGCCAACTCGTAGGTCACGATGGACTATGGGGGGCATATCAATGAGAACGGATCAGTCCCCTCCCTCACCCCACAAGCCCTGCCTTGGCCTACCAGCGAGGAGACAAGAGAGTGACTGTCCCAGCAAGACACAGAGTTGACCCCCCCTCCCCACCCCACACACCCCAAACAAAGGGCGCAGCTGCCTCAGCAAATGCTCCAGTGCACATTCCAGGGCGGGGAGGGAGGAAGGATGAGTAAAGGGGGCTGTTTCCAGTGAATAAGGGCTACTGATCCCCCCCTTGCCCGCTCTGACCCCACCCTGAGTTAGTTTTAAGTCTTTGGGGAGCCACAACTTTGTCTTCTGTTGGGTCATCAGATCGGAGACCCTCCACATTCCTCCTTTTCTGCATTCAGTGGCATTAAAATGGTTTCAAATATTAGGGGGATGAGGTGCATGGGGGAAACAACCATCTCTTCCAAAGTGTTGCTGGGGGGGGGGGGGTGGAAGTGGGATGCCCTGGAGTCCGACTGAGAGCACGGTTGTTGTTTTTTGCGGGGGGGGGGTTTCATCTCTGCAGCCCCAAAGGTGTTGCACTACCGCAACCTCCTCTCTCCCCCCCCCCAAAAAAAAAACCCCGCATGGCTCCAAGCCACCTGCTGTATACGAACTCCCTCCATTCCTCCTAGAAGCGACTTCACCCCAAATGGCTTCAGCACATCGTCCCCCCGCCAGCACGAAACTCCGATTTCTGTGGGAACAGATTCTTCCCCCCCCCCTTTCCAAACTTGAGAAACGAGTGGGGCCCCCCCACCCATCGCAACCCGTCACGTGGCTAAGGGGCGACGAGGAGCGGCGCGGTGGGGGTAAAGCGGCGAGAAGAGATGGAGGAAACCGTCCGGGTCATTCGGGGATAACGAAGCCTGAGGCCGAGGCCGGGCGCTTTCCGTGCGCCGAGACGGTGCGCGCCCAGAGCTTGGCCCGGTGCACTGCCCCGGCCGGATGCCCTCCCCGAGAGGAAGACCGACGCTTCGGCCTCGCTTTCCCCTCCTGGGCCGCCGCCGCCGCCCCCCCTCCCCCGGCCGTGTCTGCCATGCACCTGCTCTGGGTGCCGGGGAGGCGGGGGGGGGGGGGCTGGAAGAAGAGCCGAGCGGTGGGGCGGTTTTCTGGGGAGGGGGGGCGCACGGTGGGCGGGCGGACGGCGCGGCGCAGCGCAGCTACTCACCAAGGCACACGGCGAGGCGGCGCGGAGGAGGGGGCGCTCCGGGGACCCGCCGCGTCGTCGGGGCTGGGCCGGGGCGAGCAGCCTCCCCGCCAATGGGGCTTCCCCCTCTCCTCTCCTCCTCGCCTTCTCTCTCTCTCTCTCTCTCTTCTCTCTCTCTCTCCCTTCCTTCCTCCCTCCCTCTCTCTCTCTCGCTCCCTTCCTCCCTCCCTTCCATTGTACGGAGCCGCAGGCAGCGGCGGCGATTTGCATTTCTGAGCCTTGCGCGGCGAGGGATTGCCCGGCTCCATTGTGCGTTCTCGGTCGGCCCGGCGCGGAGGGGGCAGCTCTGCCCCGAGGGAGGGAGGGAGGGAGGGAGGGAAGGGGGCACTGGAGGTTTGAGGGGGAAGAGAGAGAGAGAGAGAGAGAGAAGCACACACAGTCTGGTATCGCCTGCGTTCTTAAGGCCGAGGGGAAGGAAGCAAAAGGGGAAGGGAAAACATACATCCATATAGTATGCGTGGGCATTGCTTGCCTGGCACGGGCGAAAACCGCCTGAGCTCTTTCGCCAAGGAGCAGGAAGGGGTCACGGACTCAAAAGGAGGTTAGGGGGACGCGGAGGGAGAAGGGCAAGGGGGCAGCCTGCTCCTTGAGGCCACTCTCTCCTCCCCCCCCCCCCCGAGAAATACGCTACGAGGAGGATGCTTCTCTCAAAACAAAGTTACTGGCTCTGAATCCTGGCTTGGAGTTGGCGGAGGGACACCGCCTGCTCCTTGGATAGGGAGGAGAGAGATAAGGCCAGGACCGAGGCACGATCACGACGGAGGGAAGAATTTGCTCTCCTGGGCAGAGCCGTGCAAACATCGCTCTTAAGTGGAAGCAGATGCAGGGGGCTGCTGGAATGGATCCTGCCTCCTGCTCCGCTGTGGGCATGCAGGGCACCATCTTGGCACAGACGAGTATTGTCTGAGCTGCTTTGGTGGCGAAGAGGAAAGGCATCTGCCTGGCACTCTCTGCCTCCCCCCTCCCCTTTTGGATGATGAAGATGGAAGGCAGCAGAACACTAGCCTGGCATAGCTAGGCACAGACTGGCTTTGTCTGGGACGCTGAGCCATGATAAGAGGAAGGGGTGGGGAGCACAGGATTGGCATGACCAGCTTGGCAGGGCTTAGCCTTATTACATAGCTGGTGGCTTGAAGGTACTGCCTGAAGACCTCATCTGCTGCAGATTTCAGGCACTGTAATCCCTTTTCAGTTAGGCTGTGACCAAAATATAGGGCTCCCTGTGGCATTGTCTGCCTTGTTGAACTATGGCAAGAAAGAGAGACAGGAGGGCAAACTGCCATGTTTTAGTGTCCCTTGTGACAGAAGCAAGAGGCCTCTGGACAGAGGCAGGGGGAAGGATCATGTGCTACTGATGAGTAAGAGTCAGGCAGGCCAGGCCACGTTGCTGACAGATTGGATTCTTGGCCCAAGTCTGATGCCGGCTGGAAGGGCCTCTCACTGTTGCTCCTCAGCCACCGAGTTCACTTTGGAAACAGGGAAGGAGTAGGAACAGGAACATTCCAGTTGCTTAGCAACGACGGTGGGTCAGGTTTTAAAATTTACCTCTTGCATAGGCCTCTGCTACAAGAATGGGACAGTGAACAACCCAAGCCTCTGGACTGGGAAACAAACATAAAGGAGACAGGGCAGTCGGCTGGTGTTGTATCCCTCTCTCCCCACTGTCTCCTTGCATGTGAGAGGAGAGGAGACAAGGCTGCAGCCAGGGCAGGGAAAAAATTGAATAGCAGTAATGTAACAAGTACATTAAGGGCGGGGGGGGGGGGGGGAGAGAGAAAGCATGATCACCACACATTGAAATACATTCACAATTTATCCCTCACCATCTTTCCTCAGAAGTAAGTTACACCAAATTCATTGGGATCTATGCCCAACTGGGCACATGCCTGCAAACTTAAAAGACATTATTTTTTAAAGAGTTGGGGGAAAGTCTTTTTCTCTTTAATAGACTTCAGGCAAACCAAGGAAACTTCTAAAAGGCTTGAGAAACTGTTAGAAAAAAAGGTATCAAAATATAATAATAAAAACCTGTCAAAACCCAGTGAATAGTAACATGGGCCTTGTGAATTATATTGTGATAAGTGATAAATAGCCAGGGAAAGAATCTAATGCAGTCACCCTTACAACTGAAGAACAGAAATGACTAATACAGTTCAACATGCTTTTTTATATATAAAATAAGGTCTTGTCAGACAAACCTGACTGATTATTTTGACACGATTACACGTTTGGCAAAGGTAACCATTCATTTACGAAGACCCAAGGTGCTTGCTTAGTACCTTACAATGGCTTAAGTTTGTGGGCAGCAGTAGCTAGAACCTGCTCATCAAACAGGTTAAAACTAGTGTGCTTCCATCATGTTTTAGATTTCTTACCACCTGGGTGTGAACAATCAATCTGCACAGCTTGCAGATTTTAAAAAACATATTACGTATCAATCAAATAATGACATTTTACTCATTTGACCTCTCTGAACCCACATGACTATAGCACTCTATCCAGCCTGCACAGCAGTCAAAGCTTCTCTTTGGAAAAAACCCTTTTTTTATAGAACTATACTATTGGGACTTCTGGTTCCCCCAACAATCAGCCTCAGTTCAAACACTAGAGCCCTAACTATATACCATCCTCCTTTTTCCCTTTGGTACATTACACTATGGTAACACTTAAACCGTTTGAAGCCAATATAGACGGGTTGCAGATGTTGCAAAACCCAGGCTTGGAACTCTGATTTTAAGTATAAAAAATGCTGGTTGCAAAACCTCAGCTTTGCAACTGAGCCCACTGGATAAAATCTGCAAACAGATAAGATAATAAAAACCTACATCTGGATTGCAGGTCTTCAGACTAGATGCAGAGGCTCAAGAAAAATCCCTGCATTTAGCAGACTAGGTGTTAAGGAAGCCTTCCTGACATGAGAGATTTCTGTGTGCAAGGAAGATTTATATGCAAAAGGGAAAGCATTTGAATCCACACCAGCCATCTGAGAGTCGAACTACACATGATGGTGTATTTAAATGTGTGAATTATTCCAAATCTATGTTTCAATACATATGCAGGAAGAGGAAACCCAGTTTTAGAAGTGAAAGTTCATTTCTAGTTAGGAATGCTTAACTCTTCCCATAGTCCCTTTCTTGATGCTGCTCTTGAAGGTAATCTGGGGGACAAACTACTCAGCTGTAGAATTAACACCCATATTTAGGTTTGTTTGTTTTTTAATACTATTTGGCTGGTAACAGAACAGTGCCAGAAGATCTAGACCCTCTTCCCCTGCCAAAACCTTGATGAAACATGGCCCTCCCATGCACAGATTTAGGAAGAAAAGTTCCCATTAGTGCAAGAGATGGAAGCTTTTGTTCTTAGTCTAGCTGCAGAGCAAGTAAATGGTTTTAATTTTGGGAAGATTAAAATAGGCTTCATGCTTTAGTCTTAATAAAAAATTATGCCTTATTGTTACATCCAGTAGCATTTAAAAAGCAAAATAAATGTCCAGACTTCTTTCCTAACCACTCAGTGAGAATGAAGTCTCATTTGAGCATTTAAGAAAATTGTTCAAAGAAAGAACTTGTAAGAAGAAACTGCAGATGGGGAAAGGCGTACATACTTTTTACCCATCTGTCACTTTTCCTGTTAGAGAGCAACACTTTTCTTTTTCATAGTAGGCGTTTCAGTGCACAGAACTTCTACCATGTCTAGCTAGCTCTGTAGTAATATGATCCATCCACAGGTTTACCACCTTGCCTACAACTCAAGGCTAATTTATGCCAGTTTTGCACATTGGAAGTTGCTTTTTTGCATTATATTTTATTCCAGTGGTTTAGGGTAAACAGATCAGCACCAATCCCATGAGCAAAACAAGTGGTTCTAAAATCAGGCATTTACTTTTGACAAAAAGAAGGGAATGTCCATACTGCTGAAGAGTTGGACAAAAGAATACGGTATATTATCAGCACAATCCATAGTCCTGGAACTGATGAGGATTCACAGTCTAATCAAGTGGAGGAAGAGGTTACTATCAGAGTCACCACTTTCAGTGATGCAGATGAAAATAGTCATAATGAATCAAAAGTCTGCTAAATGGTGACAAGTCTCATGAGGTTTCCCTGTTTTATGTACCAATCTGTTCTTCCAAGCAGGTTTTCTGTCATCATATATTGTATCTTTTCAGGCCCACTTCTGTTTGTTTTCCAAGCCATATAGTCTACACACACACTAGCTTGGATCCATATTAAATTAAGCTGTGCTCAGCCGCCTTTGATATAAATGAAAAACGTCATTAAAATCCTACTGACTTGCTTGGGAATTAAGCGCAGTTACAGATTCACATAGATTTAACCTAGGCCAGGATTCTTCTGAAATTACCACAAGCGCAACAGCAACCATGGAAGCTGATTTGGCTAATTGGTTATGTGACAGGCACCTCACCATTAATCAAACTTTCATGATTGCTATTGTACATACAGTAATTTGAAAAAAGGTATTGGCGGAGTGGTTTTACTGTCTCCTTTTAATATGGGGAGATGTCTATATGACACCCATAGTAAAGGCCCAATACTAGAAAAGAAATGTCAAGAGAAGGCAGATTAGCTAACTGACTTAGCTCCCTGCACCAGAAAGAATGGGCAGAAACCCCAGAATTTCCACCCAAATCAAAGTATAGCACCATTAGTTAGCTGACAGTTTGCATTATCCAAATCACAGCATGGCACAGTTTATAAAAAACAAAACAAACACCAAGCAGTCCCACCACAAAAACAGGTAACATTACTATGTGGAGGCTTTAAGTAAAAGATTCAAGCATGGGAGGTAATAATCTTCCCCATGTTTAGCAAAACCATTGTTCCGCTCTTCTAGGACTGCATGGCCTCACACTGCAGGTAGATCACTTGACCAAGTGTTCTTGCCTAGTAAAACCTTTTGCACATATTCATATATTTTAAAAGCACACTGCAACAAGATGTCTAGCTAGAACCCTTCTTAAAATACTAGATTTCTGTATGTGAGAAGGGTTGATTTTTTTCTGTGTTGGAAAGATACAAACATGTGCCCTCCTCATCTGCATTCCAAAAAGAAACAGTCCCAGAAAAGGTATACCAAGTCAACCTCCGCAGAACTAGGCACACTGCAGTATCACACCTTGGCTCTCATATGGCTGTACAGATTTTCCCTGATTCAGCTGGAGAGATCTCTTGAGTTCCTTCTTCAGAGGGAGGAAAGTTTTGTGTCACAATAATCACCCTTCTACTACATGACCTTGACACTCCTCCTTCCTCCTGGGTCAACTGGGATTTCGGTTCAGAAAGTGCATTTGTTGCCTAGCAACTGCAGCCCAGATTCTTCCTTTCATCTTTCATGAAACTAAGCAAAATACTAATTGGTCCAGAGGCTTACAGTGGTGACTGACAGAGCCTCAGGCAAAGGATAAATCTGATATGTCCTGAACATATTGATCATGGGTAGATGAGGGCAGACACCTCCCATTCTCCACCTCCGTTTGAGCCAACATGGAACTCCTAGGTTTGGCCTTCTGTGATTGGAAAAGAGCCCCCTCACCACCAACAGCATCAACTTCTCCAAGAATGTCCAGTAATTTTTCAGTCCCCAAAAAATAAAAATAAAAAATGGTAAAGGCACTGAATGGGTCCTAACTGGTGGGACAGAGTCATCCCAGGACTGCAGCTGAGTTGGAGTGGTCCTATGGGATGGCTGCAGAGTGTAGTACATGGGAGAGACATCAGATGACTTGGTGGAAGCAGGTCACAGTACTTCCGGACAACAGTGCCCATTCATGCCTGATCCTCACTCCAACACTCTGTGGGGCTCAGACTGTTCTGTTCCCAGAGTCTCTTGGGACTGAGTCCTCCCTTCCATAGCTGCTTGGGGAGAAGAGCTTCCGATGTAGGCTCCACACCCAACGCTGCAAAAGAAACAACAATGAATGAATGCCCATAAAAGTAAGCATTCTAAGATTTGCTAACTACCCATCACCCTGACACTTCTAGTCTTCATGCCTGCGTTTTGTACTTATAAATCTGCACATTATTCTGGTCCAGTGGAATTTAACCCACCTAATGGGGTAGGTAGCCTTCAGCACAAACCACTCTGAAACAATAAAAGTTGCACTCTGCAGTTATGTTCCCTTTTTAAGTGTTCTAGGCACTTCATCTGGAATGTCTCCATAATAGTAATCCTGCAAGACAAGCCAATATTTCTTTCCCCTAATCGCAGATCAAGGGACAAGACAGAGAACTGGTGCCTTGCCTTAGGTCAACAGGCAAGTTCATGCCCATGGTGAGATTAGAATCACGGACTTCCCAGCTTACACTGTTAGTCATCAAATTACACCAGGTCTGTAGGCATTATATCAATTTTAAGCAAAGGCAATAGTACAGAGAAAACTGGATGGCCAGGAGTGGCCTGCAAACAGAGAAGCTGCAAGATGGTAAAACACACAAGATTTTTTTAAAAAGCATTTGGACATAGAATCACACACTTAAACAGAGATGAGGTCAAATTCTTGGACAAAGAGACGTGCCTGGAAATAACAGACCAAGAGAAAGATACAGAGGAATGCCATATGCTATACCTCAGGGGGAAGGGGAAACAGTAGGTAGTAGGTAAAGGGAGGGGGGTGGCACAAAGGCAGAGAAGTTTGGCGTGGGCGCTGTACCTGGCCGCCATGGCCTCAGAGTGGGGTCACTGGTTCGCCGGCAACGCCAGAGCTCTGGCAAATAAAGAAAACATGAAAGCCATCAGGGATGGCATGGTGAGCCCTGGAGGGAGAGGGTGGACAGGAGGATCACATTTTTTTATTTTATTTTTATTTATTATTGGATTTATATCCCGCCCTTCTAGACAGGAGTCTACTCAGGGCGGCTCACAATATATTGTCTACAAACAAATAAAAACAACAATTAAAATCTACAATAATAATATGATCAAGATCAACATCATCATGCACACAGAAATACACCCACATACACTCTGCACAGGCAAATAATCATCGAGTCACCATCACCTAACCCAGAAAGGATACATCCCTGCCCCTTTCATAGCCATATGACAGAGGAAGATTGGGCAGAGGTGGGCTACGCCACTCTGAAAGTCTAAGGCAATGGTGGAGAAAAATGTGACTCTCCAAATAATGCCTTTCCATTTGCCATACTTCCTGAAGCTTCTAAGATAGTGGTTGCAAACCTTGGGTAACCCAGGTTCATGGACTACTGCACTTCCCAAAAGCCTTCACCACCAACTGTGGTGGCTGGGGTTTCTGGGAGTTGCAGTCCAAGAACACCTGGGTTACCCAAAGTTGGGAACCACTGTTCCGAGAGATGAAATCTATTTCATCTGAAGGACCAAAGGCCTCCCATCTCTGGCCCAAGGGTACCCTCCCAGTCAGGCCACTTTATAATCTGAGTGCCAGTTTATACAGACCAGAAGCATCAAATGGTAACACCTAGCCTCCACTGCAGCGTTTCAGGTTGCAGGCATCCAGGGAAGGGAGGCAGTGTGACCTCTTGGGGGAAAACCCATCAAGACATCTAGGCTGAAAACTCTACATCAGCTTTGTTACTAGAGAGGGTGTCTCCCTTGCTGGGGAATCATTCAAATACTCAGCCTTTCCCTCCTCACCTGTACTCTGAAGTGATACACTCAGTGGTACCATGCAATTCTAAGAACTACGTATGAACAATGCCCACAATAGCAGACACACATACACTAGAGAGTCATTTAGTAGCAAGTACACTCACCGACTGGTGGTGCCCCAGAGCAGAGCTGCTGCTGCCAGATAATGATCCTCTTCCTTGCCTAAGTGGTTCTGGGTGGCTCGGGGATGCTCTGCCAGACTCTGAAGTCTCCACTAAGAGGAACAGAAAAGGAGGCATGGCTGAGCACAGATGTGAGCAGCAACTCTCCGAGGCGGATGGAAGAATGGCAGTGAACTCACCCCTTGGAATGGGCTTGACATCCAGGTCCCATTCTTCTTCCTCAAAGTGGCCAGGCAACGACAGACCAGGAGGGGGCCCAGGACCCAGACCGAGAGGGGCTAAACGCTGGGAAGGGCAGGACGATATGCTCATAGAGACAGCCGGATGCGCAGCTGAAGCAGGCAGGGTGGGAGAGAAAGAGATGAATGTTCCAGGCGTTCTTCAGAGCTCCTCCATGTTTTTCCGATTCTCTCCACTTGATAAACTGAAATGCAACCTTCTTTACTAGCTTTCTGCATGTTAAGCTCATATGGACAGCAGCAGTAGCTGTATGGATAAATCAAAAGGCTGCATACTGCTTCTTATATCATTCATGCACACTTTAAGTGCAGGGATCTATTTTCCACACATTCTCCCCAAACAAGACCATATTCAGTGATATGAAGTAAAGACGCCACAGAATCCTCCTTTCACTTCCACAGAAGAAACATACTTTCTTCTCAGTAGCTGACAAATGTCTCATGAAGAGGGACAGGTCTGGCCCAAGAGGTTTGCTAACCAAGGCAAAGCTGGGCACAAAGCTCTTTTCACATTCAGAAGCCAAGTAGCATAGCCGTTAAATCTGACTTCAGCAGTGGTGACAGGACAGGACTGTGCACTGCACCCGAAGGCAGCAGGCCAGCTTGTGTGGGCTTTTGAAAATTATTATTTTAAGCAAGGCCAGTAATTTTAACCGAACAATGAATAACATTTTCAAAATTAATTAAGCAGCCATTCCCTCTTTGAAGAGGAGTTCACACTCCTGGTTCATTTCTTACATTCTTTCAGTTTTATCCCAGTATAATCAGCTGGAATTGACAGCTGCTCCACAGGACTTCAGGCGCAATTCTTTCCTCACCCCGACTAGACATCCTGGATATTATCTTGAGTCCTCCCATCCAAGTAGTAACCAGGCCTAACCCCGCTTAGCATCCTAAATCAGACATAAACTGGTGTATTCAAGGCGATATGAAGGCTTCGCCATGTGGTTTTCTAAAAGCGAGGTACTGTAATTATCCTGCTCTCTTGAGTGCTCCTAACCACCCTTTCTCTCTGACATCTTCATACCCTGTTTCCACAGCAGTTGGGCTATAACATGGGTCCACTGATGCTTGACTTCAGCAGAAGGTGCCTGCAAGGTGAAGGCCTGCCGGGATGCTCCACGTCCAAACCACAGCTCGAAACGTAGCCCGCTAGGCCCCACACTCTCTGTCAGCCCCATGGAAGCTGTCTGTGCAAAGAGAAAGGAGGTGGGGTCAGGAATAATGAAAAATTGAGTACATATTCCATTTGGGCCATCTGCAATAGACAGTCTGTATGAGAAGTCCACAGAGAAACAGCCAAAGTAGGAAAAACAACAGCCAGTCCTCTTGCAAAGGGAACCAGGAAACAAGAAGAGGGTCTCAAATACAGACTTTTGCAGCCACATACAACTGTGGCCTCGTCTTCCCTCTAGGATTCTACTTTTCTCTCTTGAGTCAGATTAGCTGGTAGTGAATTGAACAGTCCCCCACTCTCTCCATTTTGCATTTGTCTTTCCAATGAGTAATATTGTCTTGGCTGCATTTCATTTTTCTTTACAGCTCAATGGGTCCACTACATTGGTGTTTTCTATGCCATTGTAAATCGACCCACCATTTTCTCTGTAAATTCTTCCAAGATCTGTGTCACATGAAGATTCAAAAAATCATGCTGTTCCACCAACAGATTACAATGGAGCAACCAGTTCCCAGTAACAGTTCCATACATTTAAGCTAGAGGAGCTCCAGACTGTACATTAGTTGAATCCCAAGAGAATATTCTCTGGTCACCCGGCATTACCTGCAAGGCCTGTTTGCAGATGTAGCCACCTTCAGCTCCCTTGCACTTGGTGAAAAGCAGCAGTTGTTCAAAGAGGAAGATGTGCCGCTGGCACTTACGGCGCCCACATACCAAGGTGAGCTCACCACGCTGCAAGAGCGGCCCTTGTTCTGACAGTTTCATCTGCATGGGAGATAAAAGAGTGCTGTTCAGAGTCGTGAGGCTGACACAATACCCTACCATCACCCTCAGTTCTATCAGAAGGGGTAAAAGCACCACTGCACAAAGACCCCACAGTGTAGGGTAAGAGCAACATCTGGCACCAGGCCCTCAACCTGACAAGCATCAAGGACAACCAGGTGGGGCACTGGACAAGTTATGTGAGCGCAAGCAGCACATGCACAAGTAAGCAGCAAGGAAAATGCAGCGCTGCACGCCAGGAGCGCTCATGCGCTCACCTCACAGCCCCGGATCTGCTCCGTGGCCAGCAGGTCCCGGCCTCGCTGCTCCTGGGCCTCCAGCATCTGCTGGGCCTCCTGCAGGGCTTGGCGGTCAGGCCCACGCTCCAGCTCACATTCGCGTAGCAGCTCACCCAGGAAGCGCCGGTACCGCTCCAGTTGGTCCAGAGGAGCACGCAGAGCACAGGCAATTGGCCCATCTTCACGCAGCTCCGGGGGGCCCTTCTGCGGGAAAGGACGGGACAAAAGAAAGAAATCAGCTTGCAGCAGATCAGGAGCATAACACAAAAACATCTGGTTCTCGGTCTCTCCTTCTTACTTCACCTGCCTGACAGGGAACCCCTGAAACCCAAAGACAAAATGAAGATGCAAGGGGCAGGGTGGCCAAAGCCGTCCTGTCACATAGAATCATAGAGTTGGAAGGGGCCTATAAAGCCACCAAGTCCAACCACCTGCTCAATGCAAGAATCCAAATAAAAGCAGATCTGACAGTCAGTTGTTCAATTTTCTCTTGAATGCTTCCAGCATTGGAGCACTCACCACCTCCGAAGGAAATTGGTTCCATTGTCATACTTTTCTAAGAGTTAAGAATTTTTTCCCCTGATTTGTTGTTGTTTAGTCGTTTAGTCGTGTCCGACTCTTCGTGACCCCATGGACCAGAGCACGCCAGGCCCTCCTGTCTTCCACTGCCTCCCGGAGTTGGGTCAAATTCATGTTGGTAGCTTCGATGACACTGTCCAACCATCTTGTCCTCTGTCGTCCCCTTCTCCTCTTGCCTTCACACTTTCCCAACATCAGGGTCTTTTCCAGGGAGTCTTCTCTTCTCATGAGATGTCCAAAGTATTGGAGCCTCAGCTTCAGGATCTGTCCTTCCAGTGAGCACTCAGGGTTGATTTCCTTCAAAATGGATAGGTTTGTTCTCCTTGCAGTCCAGGGGACTCTCAAGAGTCTCCTCCAGCACCACAATTCAAAAGCATCAATTCTTCGGCGGTCAGCCTTCTTTATGGTCCAGCTCTCACTTCCATACATCGCTACTGGAAAAACCATAGCTTTGACTATGCGGACCTTTGTCGGCAAGGTGATGTCTCTGCTTTTTAAGATGCTGTCTAGGTTTCTCATCGCTTTCCTCCCAAGAAGCAGGCGTCTTTTAATTTCGTGGCTGCTATCACCATCTGCAGTGATCGTGGAGCCCAGGAAGTTAAAATCTGTCACTGCCTCCATATCTTCCCCTTCTATTTGCCAGGAGGTGATGGGGCCCGTGGCCATGATCTTAGTTTTTTTGATGTTGAGCTTCAGACCATTTTTTGCGCTCTCTTTTCCCTGATATTCAGCCTAAATCTGGCTTCCTATAGTGAGCCCATTATTACGTGTCCTGCACTTTGGGATGATCGAGTAGAGATCCTGCCCCTCCTCTGTACGACTACCTTTCAAGTATTTGAAAAGTGCTATCGTATCTCCAGGAGGCAGTGAAAGACAGGAGGGCCTGGCGTGCTCTGGTCCATGGGGTCACGAAGAGTCGGACACGACTTAACGACTAAACAAAAAATCGTATCTCCCCTCAATCTTCTTTTCTCAATGCGAAACATGCCTAGTTCTTTCAGTCTTTCCTCACAGGGCTTGGTTTCCAGTCTCCTGATCACCTTTTTTGCCCTCCTCTGAACTTGCTCCAGTTTGTTGGTGTCCTTCTAACAGTGCGATCTCCAAAACTTGGCACAATATTCTAGATGAGCCCTAAGCAGTGCTGAATAGAGGGGGACTAGTACCTCACAGGATTTGGAGATGACACTTCTGTTAATGAATCCCAAAATCGCATTCGCCTTTTTTGCTGCCATATTGTACTGTTGGCTCATATTCAGCCTTTGATCTGTAAGAATTCCAAAACCCTTCTCACTCATAGTATTACTGAGCCAAGTATACCCCATCATCTTGTAACTGTGCATTTGGGTCCCCCCCCCCCCCGCCCCATGTGTAGAACTTTGCACTTATCCCTGTTAAATTTCATTCTGTTGTTTTCAGCCCAGTGCTCAAGCCTATCAAGACCTTTTGAATTATGTTCCTGTCTTCCAAGGTATTAGCTATTCCACCCAATTTTGTGTCATCCACAAATTTGATAAGTATTCTTTGCACTCCCTGGAAAGAAGATAGGAAGCAAGGCACCAACCTTCCCCTCTCCAGCACCACACATCAGGCTCACCTCCAAAGCATATGGGTTCTCCTGGTGATATAGGACTTGCCCATCTACAAGCCTTAGTTTACAGTTGCCTGAAGCCAGTGCCCTAACAAGCCTCATAATAGTGCTGGCCCTGGTAGTGAGTTTCCTGATCATCATCATCATCGTAGAACTGCAGAGCTGGAAGGGACCCTACGGATCACTGAGTCCAGCCCCTCTCAAGGAGTCACAGTGGGGAATCGAACTCCCAACTTCTGGCTCCACAGCCAATGAACTATCCAGCAGCTCACGGTGGCCTCCATGTACTACAAATCAAAAGGACCCTGTGTCCCTATTCTCTCTATCCCCAATTAACATTTTTTTTCCGGTTAGGAAAATAACAGAAGAAGCAAAGCTTAATCACTTTTTTTGGACTGCAACTTTCACAATCTCCCCCCAGCAGCCAGCAAGGCCCGTGGTTAGAAACTGAAGTTACAAATCAGAAACGCAACTGGATCTCCATATTTGAGGCAGGGCAATTGTAAGACAAAAAGCCTTCTCTGGAACCGCCGTGCATAAGATTCCAAAATGCAACACAGAGACAGCTGGCTCTTTGTAGGGCCGGCTCATCATTGTAGAGCAGTCTCCCACTTGAACACTTGCATCCTGGGGTCACTCTCTCTGCCACTCCCCCGCACCAGCGTAAGCATTCCAACTCCAAATGGGGGTGAAAAGAATTCATTATGAGTCAAAGGCATCCCTTTCACTGGCGTCCGGGCTATCGATCAATTTTCGCCCACCACAAAGGTCAGAGTTGAATTCCACCCTCTCCCCACATCCTGTGCAGCCAACACAACTCCTACCTTGCTGGCTGCTCGAAGGGAAGTCAGCGCAGCCTGGAACTTGTGGTGATCTTTGGAGTAGGTGGCATAAAGTTGAAGCTTCTCTCCCTACAGGCAGGAGAGGAAAAAAGGTACAGGTTCTCTTATTCAACTGACAATGCAAGAAAGCAAGTTACTGAGTCTGTGTGGCAAAGATCAATCCTTCCCCCCTCCCCCGACTTCTCTACTTAAACAAAACAAACAAAAACTATTTCACAAGCCCAACCACAGATTGCCATCTTTCTTACCCCAGCCCTTTTAGCGGCAACTTTTAAATTGCAACTGGACATGTGCTAATCAAACAATTCCCCATCACTTTATTATTATGCCAGGATAAGCTTCGCCTGCTATATCTCAGTGTGCCCAGCTGTTAAAGGCAAAGATGTAAAGTTTTTTTTTAAACCAGTAACTCAAAGAGAAGGATAAAGACACCCTTTTCATTCAAAGAAAGAAGCAGAAATTCTGCAACAGGCATTAGAAGGAAGCCATACAGGAGTGGAGAGTCTTTTTTTGTTATCCTGGGGTGGGCAACTTACGGCCCTCCAAATCATAGAATCATGAAGTTGGAAGGGGCCTATAAGGCCATCAAGTCCAACCCCCTGCTCGATGCAGGAATACAAATCCTGCATCGAGGAGGATATCTGCCAGGTGGTTGTCTAAATTTCTCTTGAATGCTTCCAGTGTTGGAGCACTCACCACCTCTCAAGGTAATTTGTTCCACTGTCATACCACTCTAACAGTTAGGAAGTTTTTCCTGATATCCAACCAAAATCTGGCTTCCCGTAACTTGAGCCCATTGTTGCGTGTCTTGCACTCTGGGATAATCAAGAACAGATCCCGCCCTTCCTCTGTATGACAGCCTTTCGAGTATTTGAAAAGTGTTATCATATCTCCCCTCAGCCTTCTTATCTCAAGGCTAAACATGCCCAATTCTTTCAGTCTTTCCTCATAGGGCTTGGTTTCTGGACCGGACTGCAATCCCCATTAACTAACCAGCACAGCTAATATGAGAGCTACAATACTGTACGCCTTTGAACACCAGTTGCTGAGGAACATGAGTAGGGACTGCTCTTGTGCTTATGTCCTGCTTTGGCTTCCCATGGTTATCTGGACTGGCCACTGGGTAAGCAGAATGCTGTACTAGATTAGCCTTTGGTCTGATCCAGCGTGACTTTTACGTTCTTATGAACACTGCTAGCAATTGTAGTTCAAGAATCTTTGCTGGGCCCAAAGTCACCCATCCCTACCTTAACAAAAGGTGTGAATGCTTTCATGTATTTATTTCTAAACAAAGAGATACTGTGTACATACTCTCTGCTTGGAAGCCTCATTATTTTCCTTGAAAACCTACCATTCCCAGGTATCTACCTGTCATTGCCAGGTATGCAGGCACGCTTATAGTTAATCAGTGCTTGGCAAAAATACATGATTCTATCCATGCTTTGTGGTATTCTCTATGGTTATGTCACATAGTTGAGCACACACACGAGACTCTGAGGATGACGCCCTAGTTGCAAATTCAACCTTGAGGTAAAGAAGGTTTTGTCAATGGATGCAAGGAGAGGGGCACTCACATGGCGCAGGAAACAACCTCCAACACATGATGGGTGGTTCATGCATCCCTCCAGCTCGCTCAGGAGGCAGCCGTTGTGGAAGGCCAGCAACTGTTCTCGGGTGGTCCGGAGAGCACTGCCCAGGCACCTCACCTCAGCTGGCCAGGCCTGCCCACCAGGTTCCTGGGATAGAGAAAGGGGCTGGGAAAGGGTGCCCACATACTCCCGTTCACACTCCAACAGCTCTGCCAGAAGTTGCTGCTGGACCCTGGGGGGGGGGGGAGGAAAGTGGGAGGAAGAATAGTCATTCGCTGAACCCTTCAGCCCTGCCTAGAAAACCAGAAGCGGGTGGGCCGGCATAGTTAAAAAAACACGGGTACAATACCAAGAGCAACAGAGTGCTAGCTAGCAGATTAGTGGCAGAGTTTGAATATCACAGAATGGCACAGCGAGAGACAGACGTGTGTGGTCTGTGAGGCACAGCTAGGGTGTCTAGTTATGACTCACTCAAAAGGAGGACAAAAGCAGACACTAATTTACACAAACCTCTGTATGCTAATTTGTATGTACATGAGTAACATTAAAAATGTGATTTCTAATTTTAAAATGGTTTCACTGGAACCCACCACAGTGGGGAAGACAGTGACCAGGGGCTCTCTCTGTGCTGGCTGAGTCTGCTCTCTGGGTGCTGCAAACTGTAGATGAGCAGCTTCAAGGTCCCCAAATTCCTTCCTGTTGGTACTTTATCTTTAAATCAGAATTGGACTGGACAGTGCTTTAAACGGAGCCCTTCAAAAAGCCCTCCCTACAAATGGACTTGTGACCACTCTAGGCACAGCACGTCAGCAACTCCTCCCGATTCAAACTCCGCCAAAAAGGACACAGCATAATGATTGAGCAGTTCCATGTGTCTTACGGAAGCTGGTGTGATGGAATGGTTTGGCGATCAAACCCTGCATTTGTGAGTGAAAAGAAGAGAGTATCAACTGGATTTTCTCCAAGCACCACCACAATATCTTGGCTCCTCTTGGCCTCCTGCAAGTGTGAAGCATTCCGCTACAACCCAGAGTCACAACACAGGCCCAGAGTGGCACGATGGCACCCCGCTCCCCACTGGCCCCCATATCCTTCCCCGCTACTCACTCACCCAAGGCAGCGCCTTCTTTCCATGCGGGGTGTGGCTCCCCAAGGAGCTTCTGCCACATGAGTCCCGCTGCGGCTCAACAGCACGTGCTCGCGGGGAGAGCAGCTCCTGTCTGCCAGTTCGCGGCTGCTCACCTCCAGGCCACGGATGTGCACGCTGGGGCGGCCCGGGTCGCTCGAGGCTCGCAAGGCCACGTGGGGCGTGGGAGAGAAAGGTGTCTTGGGGCTGCCCTGCCTCTTCTTGTGACTCTCCAAGGCAGCGCTGCTTCGCGTCGGGGAGCAGCAAGGAGAGGCCTTGGGGCTGGAGTGTGGCTGGAAGAGGGAGGTCAGGCTGCAAGAGGAGCCAAACCTGGCGCTCAGGCCCCAGCCGTGCTTGGGGGAAGAGGAGGCGCTGATGCTGCAGGCCCGAGGCCGTGGGGCACAGCAAGCCTCTGGGGAAGGCTGCAACTTCCCTTGGGATTTAGGGCTTTGCAATGGTGTCCTCTCCAGAGAGGCCCCCTCGGCCAGGCCCTCCGTTGGCCTCCTCATTTTGCGCTTCTCTTCTCCACCGTCACAGGCAGATTCAAAGCATGCCTGTTCTTCCAGAGTCTGCGGCTGAATCTATAGGCCGGAAAGGTAGGAGGGTGTGGGAGGAAGAAAGAGAAACAAAACACAAGTGACAACATTTGCCTGTCCCAGAAAAAATGCCTCTAGCGGGCTGCCCCGCTTCTTACAGGCAGTTCACCCACTCCAGCAGGGCCAAACTCAGCTCTGTGGTTTCACTATCCATTAAGCAGGAGGAGGTGCTGAGTTCCGCTTGAGGGCTCAGGGTTAAGTGCAGTGAGCTAAGGATGGATGGATGGGGTGGAGGAACTGCCTTTAGCCCTTTTTTCCAAAGCTGTGGAAGTCATCTGGATACTAATTACATAATAAACTTCCACTGGTTACTTCAGAAGAACTGCTCTGTTCCTATTTTCCAGTATGATGTCAATTTTTTCTGAATGGAAACAAGCGCAAGAAGGGAGCCTCGTCCGCGACTCTGTCTTCCGTTGCAACCTTTCCGGGTTTTTCAGTTTCCACACGAAATGGGAGAAATTCAACAAATGCAGATTCTATCTCCCTCGCACACAGTCCATCAAGGGGTACTCTGGCTTTTCGATGTTCTCAGTTGACCCATTTGGCAAAAAAACAATTTCATTTACAAATAGCAATTCAGCCCTCAACCTCTGTCTTTAGAACAACAGCCAAAGTCAAACTATAACTGCCAATAAAATAAAATATTTTGCTAACGATATCAGGAATCTCTGCCCTCCCACAAATTTCAGGAGGAAATTCCTATTCATCTCCTACATCTCCTGGGTCATGCGCTGCTTTTCTACAGACTACCAGCTTCTGCCTCCACAGAACTGCTCCAGGCACAGCTCCTACATGTAATACAATCCCACTTCATCTCCAGCTAAAGGGAAATGAGGCCTTGAGTGGGGCTAGTCTGTGCAGCCCCATCCAGCCCTTCCAACCACCTCAGACCCGCTCTTCGAGAAGCCATTAAGGCTTTGGTTATCATGTATTCTGATGCCTACCACTTCTCTCTCTCGTCCCATGCAGAATATTTGCCTTATTTTCCCTGGCTTCATTTTGCTGATTCGGGCAAGCTTCAGAGACAACACCTAAATGTTACTTTTGCTCAATTTTCCTATGGTATTTTTTTTTTAAAAAAAGATTCACCAGTCCTAATTTTTCCAGGGCCTCATAGGCCCCATGTTCCCTATGGAAAGAGGGAGAATAACAGAATAGGGATGAGGATTCGAGTCACTGTCAAGTCAGACTTAAGTCACATCAGTGACTTGACTCAGATGTGACTTGGGTGTTGTTGTTTTGTTTTCCAATTACTTCAGCTCGCCCCCTTTTTTCTGGGGAAAAAGCTTGTTTTTAATAGGGACTCACGACTTAGTACCAAGGACTCGGGACTTGGTAACAAGGACTTGGGACTTGGGACTTTGTAGCAAAGACTTGGACTTGGGACTCAGACCCAAAGACTTGCCAACATCCCTACAACAGAACAGTTGGGAGAGGCACTTTAGGAATTACCTGCATGTTTTCCCGCTCCTCTTGCAACACTTCTAGCCGGCGGTTGCTGAGCTGGACAAGTCCGTGAAGTGCCTCATCCACCTCTTGGTAAAGCCTGGTGGCAGCCACAGCTTCCATGCTGCAGAAACAAAAAGGCCAAAAAAAGAAAAAGAAAAAAGGCAAATAATGGTCACTGGGGGTGGGGGCAGCTCCTCTCTGCATCAGCTGAAAGAAAGGATGAAGCTCATAGGGCTAGTTTAATACTGGCCGGGGGGGGGGGGGGGGGGCTGCTTCAATGTAATAATCTCTGGGGCCATTACAAGAAACAGCCTACACATCTGTCTTTTTTAAATGATACACGGAAAAGATATTTCTGTGCTTTTAGAGGGGCAGTTTTGAGAAATGTGAGCTCAAGGTTTTTCTACATTTACTTGTTATTCCTAGAATATTGCCTAATGGAATAATTGACGTTGATTTTTTTTTCTTTCTTTTTTCTTTTAAACTATTTGGGACTATTTATGTATTTTAAAGTGTTTTTCCCTTTAAAGTGCTGCCCACTTTAATGTGTTTTTAGATGCTATGATAATTTTAGTTTACTTTTACAACAGAAATTTAACAAACAAACAAACAAATGTGAAAATCGCCTATTACTAACCTTCTGCTCTTCAAATAATTAGGAATGAGTAACAGAAATGCATTTTTAAAAAAGAAATTAACAAAATAACTTACTTTTTAAAAATAATGTTTCAAGCTTTGGCTTCAGGAAGCAAATTTTGGGTATCACAAAAGTTCAACAAATGGTTTTTGCTGCTGTTGTTGTTGTTGATATTTGCTGCCAAGTTGTTTCCAACTTATAGACTTATAAACTAGGACTAAGGAGACCTGGGTTTGAACCCTTGTTTGCACATGGACACGGGGGGGGGGGGGGCGGTGGTAAAACGATTCCTTAAATATCCCGAGTATCCTGAAAGCCTTATTAGGATTGCTATAAGTTAGTTCTGACTTGACAGCACATAACATAGGCTAATTCCCTTCAACAGCCTTGCAAACGCAAGGCTGTGGATTCCTTTATGGGAGTGAATCTATCTCTCATTTGGTCTTCTTCTTTTCCTGTTGCCTTCTGCTTTTCCTCAGTTATGTAATTTATTATGATGGAATGTTTATTGCCATGAAGAGATGTTCCTGCTTAAGGTGTCGAAATGACGTGACTAACTTAGGTTATTATGTACCTCGACTTTAGCACATGAGGAGGATATTGGTTACTCTGCCTCAAGTAGCCAAATGTCTTGAGACAGGCCTGGTCATCACTGGAACACAATTCAAATGTGCAGGTGACATAAGTGAGCAACATTGAAGTTGATGGTGTGTTTTAAAAAAATATGAACAAGTGCCAGTCTCCCCCCCCCCCACACACACACAATTTTGCAGACAAATAGCAGCTCCAGAGGGTGTTCTTCCAAATTGGTGAAGAATTTTGAAAAAAGAGCAAACAGTACTTGGGCTCCTGCTAGGCTCCAACTCCGGCCCTCACCTGCAGGGCCCCAGAGGGGGCAGCCGTGCCAGCAAAGACCCGCCACGCCGCTGGAGCTCCAGGAGACGAGGTTCAGAGAGCAGCTTCCTCATCGTCTCTTGGTGCAAGGTGATCTGTGCTGACACTTCCTGGGGTGACGAAAAATCATTGATGATGGCACAGCAAAGCATGGGGAGGGGGTTAAGACTGAGGTAGCCAAAGTCTACCCCCAGCAACATAGAAAGATGTGTGGCCATCAGAACTCAAGAAAAGCTACGTTTTCTGGACTGCAGCTCCCAGAACCCCTCAGCCGGCAGGGAGAGCAGGCAAAAGCAGTCCAAAAAGGTCCAAAACTGCATTTTTTTCCCCCCTACACTCTGGTGATGACATGTTATTGCTGCACAACAAGTGCTGACTTGACAGTTGATAACTGCCCATGTTTTCAAAATAGCAAAGCCATGCCCCTAATCCTTGATGGACAGAGGAACAAATGCTATGCTTTAGAAACAAAAGCAAACAGGCCACCAGATCCACAGTAACCAGAATTTTGCAACAACCAAAGTGAATTCTATAATGGGCATGTGTCATGCAAATTACTGTATAAGGTTAAATACATCTGCTATTTTGCATAAGTAATTCTCTTTTTGTTAGTCATGGGAAAGTAAAAGAGCTACACAGAGCAATAATAGCACACACTTCTTGACCCTTGCAAATCTGCATTAAATGCCTCAGTTTAAAAAACACTGGAAGTCTATTTCTCACTGTTAGTCTGTGTTTTGGGCCATTTCTGACTATAGGTGTAAAGTCATGCAGTTGAATGTTCTTTCTCTAGACAGAGAAATGAAAAATCCCTCACGCAAGGAATACACAATGTGCTATTGCAGAGCTTGCCTCTGACATTCTTGTTTTTTATATGAAATACTTTTTCTACATGGAGGAACATCATGGTATATGAGCTCTCACATACTGTCTGATGTTTACAGACAGATACTGGTTCACCACTTCAGTGAGATCCAGGTCTGCATCTCTCATCTACATGATTGTTACTATATATTTACAAGATACACAAAGGCGTAACAATGAATCATCTAGATTTTTAATTCTTGTGTCTTTACAAACAGGACCTTTGAATATAATTGTACAACTGATTCGAAACTCCATGGAGATGCATGGAGTAACACCACACCTCAGTCTCCATTTTGGAACTCAGTGCTTGCAACTCCTATGATTACAATGTCTGGTTAGATGAATTCTGAATGTTTCTTTTCCCTCCTTCCTTGGCCTTCTCACATTTTGTAACATCCAGCCTGATGAAACTTTCCAAGACATGAAAGCTTGCTTCCTCTCTTTTTCCTCTTTCTTTCTTTCTTTTTTATTTCCAAAACGTTGATGGCCCAGTAAAGGTATTACCAAACTCTGCTTTTGGGTTTTTCCAGTGGACACATGGATAAACTTCTTTTCTTACTATTCACAGAACAGAGAACCATTCTCCACGGCCATTCCACATAGAGAAGAACAAATGCAAGTCCAGAGCTCAAGGGGCTTTATCCCTAATGTGCACTATCATACTATGACTGAAAGCTGGAAGTTTTTCTCTCAGAATAACAGATAATGCAAGACTGTAACAAGTGCAAGGTGGAGGTGGGGAGGATTCCCATCTGCAGAGTTAAACAGCACACCCTCACAACCTCTAGAGTCATGTCACACAGTTTTACCTCCTGACTCTGTGCAGATCCCACATCCTTGAGGTGGGCACTAGCCTCATGTACAGCCTGCAAGACACTGTGGCAGAGCGCCTGTAGTTGTTCCAGAGCCTGGGCAGAGGGGGAGAGAGAGGTAAGTATCACACAAGTCAGGGATGGCCTAGAACAGTGGTGGCGAACCTTTTTGGGCTTGCGTGCCCAAACTGAAAAAATATAATAAAATAAAAGCCAGTAGGCAGCATGCCGCCGCGGCGGAACCGGAAGTGGTGGTAGCGGAATTGGAAATGGCAGCGGAAGGGGGAATCCCGGGCACAGAGGTGCCTTGAGACCCCATTCCGGATCCGCTGCCAGCACCAGCTGCTCCGGATCCGCCTGTCGAAGCGCCAGCACCGCGGTTGCAGCCGCCTTCTCAGGTTTGGCTGCGCGGGGGGGAGTAGTGATCTGGCGACTTATGGCTTGCGTGCCCGCAGAAAGGGCTCTGCGTGCCACCTGTGGCACGTGTGCCATAGGTTCGCCATCGCTGGCCTAGAACATCCTTGCAACCAAGCCCTATGAGGAAACCAAGCCCTATGAGGAAACAGTGAAAGAAGTGGACATGTTTAGCCTTGAGAAAAGAAGACTCAGGGGAGATATGATAGCCCTTTTCAAAGACTTGAAAGGTCATGCAAAGGAGGGGCAGGATCTGTTCTCAGTAGACATGTCAGCTTCATATTTGTATATGAATACAAAGCTTGGCACCACAGGTGCCACAGCGATCCATTCCCATCCCCCAGAACCAGCCTGGTCCACTCACTGGGCTCCTTGCAGTGCACACATCCAATGGCAGCAACATCACGCCAATCGCGGATGTGGTCCCGCCAGCGCTGCCCCTCCCCTCCCCTCAGCTGACCACTCAGCAGCTGAACATGGAGACTCCTCTTCTCGTCTCCTTGTCGGAGTGGTCAGCCACGGAGAGAGGTCACATAATAATGGGTTCAAACTACAGGAAGCCAGATTTAGGCTTAATATCGGGAAATAAATCCTTAACTGTTAAAGCAGTACGACAATGGAACAAATTTCCTTGGGAGGTGGTAAGCGCTCCAATGCTAGAGGTATCCAAGAGAAAATTGGACAACCATCTGTCAGATCTGCTTTGATTTGGATTCCTGCCTTGAGCAGGGAGTTGGACTCGATGGCCTTAGAGACCCCTTCCAACTCACTTATTCTATGATTCTATTATTATTTTTCTGCCTGAAGAAAGAAACAAGATATTGTCTCATCCCTACCTCACAAACACAAGCTAACTAGATGGCAGTTTAACCTTACTTCAGTACCGACCATGGAATAATATCCAGTGACAGCCCTGAGTCAGAAGGGTAGTTTAAGGGGCTGGGACAAGTTATGCCCCACATATATTTTGGGGTACAGTATAGTTATCAGGGCATAGAGGTCCAAAGGGGCTTGGCCCATCTGGCAATCCACATTAAGATGAAGGAAAAAATATGGATAAACTGCAAATCATGTCTGAGGATATGCATGGGAATTGTGGTGTCAGTGTGTATGCGTGTTACAACTTTGCACTCGGCACCCCGATATCATGCCTGGACCCTGCACACACCACCTTGTTCTCCAACAGAGGAGAACACAGAATTCATGAGAACAGCTGGAAAGACGCCATCATTGTCCCCCAGCATCTTCTACCAGTTGGGGCAACTGCTTCTCTCTGCCTAATGATAGGGCCAGCCTTATCAGACATACAAAGCATGAAGAACTGACTCATACCAGGAGAACACACAGTGACCTGTTAATAGCATTTCTATATTTATAGTAGCTTGTGGCCCCATGTGAAGTGGAAGAAACACAGGGTCCAGATTCAGTTGAGGTGAAGTGGGCAGTTTTTGCAAATATCAGGGATAAGCAGATAGGCCGAAGAGGAAAGGATGATTGTGGGCAATGAGCAAATACATCAAAATATATGTGCTTGAGAGGAAGGTGCATGGGGGGGGGAGGTGTCTGTGCTTTGTTGAAAGGAGAAAAGACGGATTTCAAGGGTGAACTTTGTGGAGCAAGCTCAGTTTCACAGGATTACTATTCTTGCTTACCTGGTGCTCTGCAACCCATTTCAGTGGTGAGTAGGACAGAGTCCCACCTAGTGCTGGAGTCAACTGGTCCAGGGCAACATAATGTGGCAGTTCAGGGACAGAAAGAAGGTGCACCTCCTGTAGGTTGAGGAAACACACAACGTTTCCATATCCAACTTCACAACAATGCCCCACCTATAGTCCTTCACCACTTACTGCCTTTCCCAGCCACAAAAATGAACGCCTGAGTTAAAATCAGACCCAAACTGACTCTGAGAGGGTTCTTACGTGTTTGTTCATAATTCTCTCAAACACATATACATATGCCTTGAAGCAGTGGTTCCCAACCTTGGGTAACCCAGGTGTTCTTAGACTACAATTCCCAGAAGCCTTCACCACCAGCTGTGCTGGCTGGGATTTCTAGGACTTACAGTCCCAAGAACACCAGGTTGGGAATCACTGAAGGACAGGTCATATGTAGATGTATTTTTTTCCACTTTATTCATTTGGTTATTATTTTTATCTCTTCACAACTTTCCCTAAGTAATGTCTCATGTGTTAGTGATTTAAACCTCATTCAGATTTATTTATCTACTTACAACATTTAAACATCACATTTTTTCCAAAGAGCTGAGGGAAACACACATTGTTCTCCCTTCTCTCAACCCTATTTTCACAATAACCCCATGAGACAGGCTAGGCAGAGATAAAAAGTGGCCCAAGATCTTAATTGTTGATTTGGGATTTGAACACCAATGTACTCAGTCCTAGTTTGACACTAGACCACACTATCTCATACTTGGTAGCTCAATGACCTAGATATCTGGCTGCAGAGCCAGAGGTTGGAAGTTCAATTCCCCACCGTGCCTCCCAGAAGAGCCAGCCTGAGTGGCCTTGGGCAAGCTGCAGTCCCATGATACCCCTAGAAGAAGGGAAGGGTAAACCACTTCTGAGTTGTTGTTGTTGTTGTTATCCTTATTATCATAATCATCTCATGAATTCCACTGTGGTTTGAACAGACAGTATATTAGAGTTAATTGACCAGCATTATGCAGAAGTGCATTGTGTGGTTATCTCCTTCATGTGTTGGAGGGGGACAATATTACTTTCCATATTTTAATGGGATGGAAAGTTTGGAATAAATAAATGGCAAGCCTTGGGGAGTGAGCGAGCCATTTCCAAAATGTCAGGGAAGAAGGAAATCTACTTGGAATTTGTCTACAGGCAGCCAGACCCCAATCTAATTTTTACAATACATTACAGCCTTTTGTCTCCTCATCTCACAACTGTTGCATCTGTCTCTTCCTCCTAACAAGTATCCCCCAATGTAGCCCAAGAAAGGATGACTTACCACTGCAGGTTCTAAAGCCAGCTCCTCTTCATGAGGTACAAAACGGTCATCAGGCGGGAGGACCACCAGCAGCTGACTGATGGCGGGTGCAGAAGTCTCCTAAAGAGAGAAAGACTTTTGCTTTACAAAGGCTTGTTTTCAAGGGATGTTCAGAGAGAACCAGAGGAAGAGGAGAAAAGAGACACGGGATCAAGGAGGAGGAGAGGACAAGAGGGGTATACAGAGCACAGCTACAGGGTTCTTTGGGATGCAAAAGACATGGTCATGGAGAGGATACTCAGTAACAGTTCTGTGGTGCCAAATCTGCCAATCTCTGAAGAGCAGGAAAAGCCTCTGCCTCATCCTTTGCTGAAAGCGGGGAAGTTTGAAAAGTAAATAAAATATAGTAATGCTTTAGTAGCCTATGCAAAGGAATTTACAAGGCACTTTCCACTGAACAGTAACAACAACACAGAAACATATTATTACTTATTATAACTATATATATTCGCTTGACCATATTTCCTGCTATACAACACATGGAATTCATGAACCGACTATTCACTTGCTGCCTAATACATCCCATCCCTGAACAGGGGATTGTAACAATGTAATGAATGCTATTCACTTCACCTGTCAGTGGCTTTAATGCTGTGACTGACCAGTGTGTGTTATTGTTACCACTGCTGTTGTTACCACCAGAACAACCATTGCTATTGCTGAAACCATTATTACTATTGCTTTTACAACTACTTGTTAAACATCCCAAGCTCCTGAGTAGGGAATGGAGTGACTATATGCTTACTCCTTTTCCCCCCATTTGTATTTTTATACCACGAAGCTATTGCAGTAACAATGTACTGAGGATTAGGTTTGTTTGTTTTACAAAAATGCACAACAATTCTTCATAAATTATACCCTAAGGGGGTCGATCACCAGCAAGACCTAGAGACTGCCTTCCTAGGCAGAGAAGCAGAAAATGTTACGCCATGGGAAGAGAGCTCCTTCAGTGGAGGTAGGATGGTACCTGAAATGTCCTTAAAGCTGGCAGCAACACAGGAGCCTGGAGGACCCAGTCATCTACCTGGCTGAGATCCAAAAGCAGGGTCAGCCCAAGGGCCTTCAGCTCTTGCCTGGAACACGTATAAAGAGACAAGAGAGAGATGAGGCTGTTGTTCTCCCTGCCTTTCCAAGGGTTAATACACGTTAATCACAGCATCAGGAGGCACAGTGTATGGAAACTGGCTAGACAATTCACTTGGAAGTCTAAAAGCAAAGCGTGCTCCTTATACACAGCCCCAGGGCACTTCAAGCACTCTCTGGGTAGTTTACAGTTTAATTATGCAGACTAGATATTGCTCCCCCAGCAAGCTGGGTAAGGACTTGCACAGTACGTTTCCTTATATCATCCCTACAATGAATCCACATTATGTTCAAAACTGTACCCAGTCTACAGATGGAGGGACTGAAGTTGTGACTGCATTTTTTATTTCATTTTTTTCTACTTCTAATGCACCAGTTTAGTATGCACAGAGTATATCAGAGCATGACTTGTTATTAGCAAATGCAAATGAAGATGTGGAGAACAGACAGCAAGTGGGCATAACTTCATAGTATATTTATGTGTATGAAATATCCCGTGTAGACCATCCCAGTAAACGTTATAGTTTTTATAATAATCTTTTATTGTAGATCAAGAAATGATTGCTTAAAGCCATCAACTGAATTCTTTGCTGACGCAAAAGATGAACTGGGGCCTTTTCAGGTGAACAGCTTCAAAACAAAAGCACTGTAGTTGAAAGGCACTTTAAAAACTTTGTGTAAAAAACAACCACACATTAGGAACAAACCACTTTCAAGCCAACTGGACCATTAATGGTTTTCCGTAGCAGCTTCCTCTCAGTTATGATTTTATGAGGAGAATTTCCTGAATTCTCCACCTGCCTCAGTCGATTGTTTGGAAGGAAATCCTAACAACCAACCTCATTTGAAGGAGCTTTCCTTAAGTAGCACAGCTGTTACTTCAGAAGGGAGACCCAGAAGATTTTTCAGACGGATCATTCTGGAAGCCTCTTGAGGAAGACATGCAGTGGGCTGGCCCAGGATATTTGCTGTGTGAATATGGCAACATCTACCCCCTGTCATTCCACATGCGGAAGCCAAAGGGGTGAATCTGTCTTTAACACTGCCAACAGGATGCACCTGAGGGCAGCTGCTTGCTCAGTAAAGGTTGTGTGACATATTGGGAAAAGGCAGTTAAGCAAGACAGCAGCCAATTCAAGTCAACAGCATGCAAGAGTCAGGGCCAACCCTACCATTAAGCAGAGAAAGGCAGCTGCCTGAGGAGGCAGAAGCAGAGGGACGTGGAATGGCAGTGAGGTGTTGAGAGGCAAAGCTGTGTGGTTCATGTGGCTTGCTTTGTGCTAGTCTACCACATGAGTGCTGGTCTATCACTCTCAGTGGGATGCTACAACAGCATGTCTAATATCAAAATAAAATTTCACTGCCAATCCCAATTGCTTCTACATGTGGAAATTGGGTCATCAACTTATCCTTTCGCTGAGGCACCACAATGGCTTAGATGGCCCCTGCAGCCATAATTACCAGGGCACTGGCTCAGGAAGAACACGGGGAGAGGGAAATTAATTCTGAAACCCCAAATATCTGCCACCTCCTGAGGCAGCTGCCTCACGCCTCCTCATGGCAATTTACCTAAGTAGGGAGTGCATATATCTCAAGGTATTGACCAGATCCTCTTGTCCAGGAGGCAGCTCATCTTGAAGAGGCTGAGGCACCACAGTCAGCAAGGAGCGACCCGCCTTATCTACTCCTCCTGTTGTAAGTGAAACACAAGGAAAACATGAGGTCTAGCTCAAGGTCAATTCACCCTGGACTAGGAGAGCCCTCAGGCCCAATTTGCATTAACAATTTGCATTAACAAAAGTGCAACACAATCCCATTTAGTCCTGACAGAGCTTACAGACTCATACTGAGCTCTGCTGCCACTCAGACTGCCAATGCCAGACATACAGAGCTGGCACTAAAGAAACAGAAGGATAGCCATGCCCCTATTGCCATCCACAGACCACTGAAACGAGCAATGGCTATCGATCTCATATCATAAGTTCAGGCTGGATACCACTCTAAATATCTCCTAACTTAGCAATAGTTATTTGACCAATGAACCGTTCATTTCACTGCAAACCACTACACAGTGTACAATGTAAATCACCACATGGACAGCGCTGCACACTTACTTGTTTGTGTAAACTGGCCCATCAAGCAAGAGCAGTGATTCCCACCCTTGGGTCCCAGATGTTCTTGGACTACAATTCCCAGAAATCTTGTCCAGCACAGCTAGTGGTGAAAGCTTCTGGGAGTTTTAGTCCAAAAGCATCTAAGGACTTAAAATTAGGAACCACTGGGCCAGAGAATTCTTGTTTCTGTCTTCTAACCTTCATCAGTATTACAGCTGTGTTTCCCAAAGGAAAAGATGGATTCCTCTCAAGACACTGAGGTCTCCCGTGGATAAAAATGCCATTCCAGATTGCAACCCTCAAACTTGATTAAAATCTTCACAGTGATCTCATATTGTCATGCTCTGTGGAAGGGCACACGGCAGGGGTTGGGAACCTGATGTCCTCCAGATGTTACTGGACTACAGTCATGGTTGGGCTGACTGGGGATTATAGGAACTGGAGTTCAATAGCATCTAGTAGGTCATATGTTCTGCACTCCTAGATAGATAGGGAGATCTGAAATAGTTATTCCCAGCATGCTATTCAGAAAGTATTAAAACAGGCAAAGGAGACAAGGCACTCTGCTTATGGAGATCCATCCATTACAATATGCAGATGAAACGGAATCAAAATAAATTCTGCAGGAATATAGTCAGAAGGAAATACGCTGGATTAGAAGGCAAACAAGAACAGATTCCAGAAGGCAAAACTAGGATTAAGCCAATCAACTAGAACCTTAGGGTTATTGACACATTTAAAATGTTAAGGTGTCATGTGTATACATCCAAACATGCAGCATATGAATGAGGCAAACACATGGTCTCCTTAGAAACACAGGACTGATTCCAACATCCTATCAACACTTAGGTTTCCTGCCATGTAACCATGTGGAAAGATTCAAATACAATTATTCCAAGAAAGAAAAATGATACAGTTTTATTCGAAAACAGAGGTAATATAAGATCTGATATGAGGGATGTGGTATTCAGATTTTAGCATAGGCCTATGTTATATGTAAGTCATATTGACCTATCAAACCAGAACAGCTGTTTTTTAAAAAACTATATTTACAGGAAGAAACCCTGAGCTCATTCTCCATAAAAGAGTTACTGCTTCATCTTCCCAGGGTCATGTTGCTCTCCAGGTTCCAGAAAAAGCGGTAATTTCCCACCAATCCAAATGTTCCATTTCCTACCCATTCCTATCAAGTATTCCATCTGTAGCAATGGATACAAAACACATAAGCATGGAATCTAACCCAACAAAGTTCATTAAGAAAAACATTTTCCCATTCCTTTCTCCTGTCAGACATGGGTGAGTCCCACGAAGCCTTACAAGAAAGCCACCAAGTTCTCCTAAATTGCCAGGTGAGATGTGAAGGGGTAGGAAAGTGGGCTGCAAACTTTTTTAGGTTAATTTATTTTATAATCCAACCCTGGCCATGGATGATTCTCCCATCTTCCTGTAGACCCCACATATTGTTCAAGGAGAGATCTCAACTCTTCTGGATTGGATTCTAAGATAAGTTAAAGAAGTTCAACGCTCACCTGCCTACAACAGCCCATTGCATTGCTACTCACAGAGGTGTTCTGGAGATGGGACTGGAGGCTGCAGAAGAATAGAAAGGACAGGAAACTTTTCTTACATGACCCTGCTTAAGGCTACAATCCTATACACACCTAGCTGGGAAGCAGTCCCACTGAATTTACTAGAATTTACTTCTGAGAAGACATTATAGGATTGCATGTGGGTTAACTCAGCCTAGGATCCAAGCCGTATCTCTCTGGATGTAATTCTGTTTGTGTGCAGGGATTTCTCCAGTTACCCAGACTCTGAGAAATTTCTTAGGCTCTGTTTTTCTGACTTGAAATTAATTTGCTAATACAAACATAAATGTGTATTTTAATTTGTAAATCTTTTATTTTGTTGTATGCTGCTTTGAAATGTCTAATTCTAAGCAGTTTGTCAACATTAACCAATAAAAAATAAATAAATCATGGACCTTCAGAAGAGCTGCCAAAGAATGAAGTAGATCCTGCCCTGTTGCATTGATCCTTGGTACTGAAATGAAGCACACCATCATGTGCTTTATGGCAATTGTGTTTCTGTTGCATGTCTCAGACTGACCTAAAGAGTATCGAAGAATATGATGGAGTTTCCTCCCATCCCATGTCTAAAGGCTGATTGGAAAGACGGTTGAATCTTTCTTCCAAGACTATACCACAAGGTTGGTCAGGCCTGATCAAGGCTGTTCACCATTGGCCTGGTAAAACAAGACAGCTTCTTTTCAAAAACAAGCCACACTCCCTCCAATAATGGGTATCCCCCAATGCAGGGTATGTGATGTGGGACAGATCCAGACACAGGATGCAAAAGGGAACCAGAAGGCTCCACCCTTCACACAGAATCCAGAGACCTGGGGTGCGGGGAGTTCCTGGAGGCTAGCTTCCTAACTGGGTTTATTGATCTGCCTCCTCCAAACCCTGGAGAGCATCTCTGGTCCTTGGCACCCATGGTGGTGGTGGTGAAGAATGGAGCCCCCTTCAGCCCAGCCCCGATATCCAGGACCAACACCTGCTGTCTCATGAACATTCATTCTAGGAGATGCTGGGGATTAACTGTCCAGATGGGCTCATACTGATGGTGAAAAGAAGACCAAGGTGGCCCAGGATGCTGAGAACAGAAGCAAAGAGGAACTGGTGTGTTTTGTGAGAACTGAACATGATATTTAGGCCACTTTGCAGGTGTTATCATACAAAGGCTTGCTGCTAGCCAGGCTGCTGCTTCTAGGCACAAGAACCAGGACGAGAATGCAGTTGGCAACCCAGCATATATTACCGCCACTGAGCCTTGTGGAAACTCAAACCCACTGTCATTCAAAAATTGGTGGTGGTTCTGCTGGATTCTGCAGCCTGGTCTGTTTATGTGGTTGCCACAGAAACACGGTTCTGAGCCAGCCCAGGGCTACTGGTCATTGTGCTCTGGACCCAGTTGCTGACAGGAACAGCTCTAGGGCTCTCCTGGAAGTTGCTCTTGGTTGGGCAAGCCTTTCACCATGGCGTTGAGAAGGATCCCCAGAGCGTTCATAGTGAGTGAATGGGAGGGTTGGTGGGGCAGAATAGAGGGCAGGATTGGGCATCTTTTTAGAGGAAATTCCAGCCACTTTGGGTAGTGATTTTATCAAATCAACATATCAAAACAACAACCTGGCTACTTAGCCCCAGAAATATTCAGCCTTCAGGCTTCCTTTACAGGAAACCCAGGAGGTGAAAAAAGAATAAAAGTAAATTAAATCAAACAAAGCAAAGCACAATGAAATGAAATGAAATAGGGATTTTCAAAATAGCCCAACAAAGTTCTGAGGCTGTGCACAGAGTGGGAGGGGTAACTCTGAAACCAAGGATTAAGACGGAGAAAGAGGAAAGAGCATGACTAAGATTGGTGAACGTTGGATAGAATTTCGTCCATAGTGTAAAAAAAGGAAAGAAACCAAAGGCTGAAGATGAAACAGAGGAATTTTGCAGACAGAAAAGTTAAAGTTACTTGGCAATACCCAAATGCACTTCTCATAACAAGGCCATCCCAGTGGTAGGTCATCGAGCGACTCGGCCGCACCTGAACACAGCTCATCTCATGTGATTTTAGAAGCTAAGCAGTGTCAGCCCTGAAGGGGGGACTACAAGGTGATGCCAGAGGTCTCCAAAAAAAGGCAACACTCAAATCCAGCCGTGAAACCCTCGAGAATTTCCCATCTCATGCACCACAGACATTGTTTGTTTTAATTTGTGAACTGTGATTTTTTAAAATTTTACTTGCCTGTTGTATCTATTGCACTATATGTCTGTATCCTGTACATCTTCTGTCATTCACTGCTTTGAAATGTCTAATTCTAATTTTTAAACACTGTCTGCTTTAATATTGTAAGCTGCCTTAGGTCCTGCTGGGGAGAAAGACAGGGTAAAAACAATAAAAAGGAATTAAATGAATGAATGAATGAATTAATGCTGCAACAGGTAACCTAATGGGTGAGCCTAGCTGGTGGACCATCTCACTATTTTTTTTCCAATTTTCTGACAGCTCAAGGGCTGTGACTCCCATAGGCTAAAAAGGAGGGTCATGACTAAATAAGCTAATTTGCATATTTTATAACTTTTAAATACAACAGACTAAAAACTAAAAACAAATGAATAAACCAGACAGGGATATTTAACTGAAACTGCTCTGTCGTGGCCCCAGAAGTTGTGTGTGGTTTTTTTTAAAATTAAACATTTTAAATATTTTTCATGGTATTGGGATGTCAGACATTCACGATGCTTCACATCCCCTTCCACTGGGAATTGAATATATGCTGGGATTTTGCTTTGTCCACTTTGCCAGTCTGTTCCAAAAGGGCAGAAAAAGAAAATGCTATTGAACCACAACTCCCATTAGCTATTGCCAGCATAGCTAGTGGTGGTGTGTGTGATGATCGGGGGGGGGGGGGGCAGCAGTTCAGCAGCATCTTCCTCCTCCTTACAAACACGGCTTTCTTTTTATCTTGATGGCACACCACCGAGCTAAGTACAGAGGAGATGATGAGGCAGGCCCAGAATTCTTAGCCAAAACAGAAAACTCAATCTGCATCTCCAGAATTTTTTGGCCAAATCCCTGCAGGTGCTCTGGGAGTTGTTCTTTTTTTAAAAAAGCAACTTTCCCAAGTTCTATCTATATATTCGATGACAGGAACCAACAGCAGATAGCCTCCTTTATTTATTGCCTTCCTAATGAACGCCTCCTCGGCTGCTGCCTTCTCAACTTTCCCCCTAATCTTCTCTTCATTCATCTTCCCACTGCCCGGCCCCACTTCCTTTTGGTTCTGCCTTGGTCTGCGCTTCTACTGAGCCACAGCCATCCTCGGGGAGGTCTGCCTCCCATATTGCAAGCCACAGTAACATGGCAGGGTTCTCCTTTGTTATTTTGGGCTGTGTCTTGTAGCTTGGAGGGAGGGAGCGGTTTCTTCAAACTGCTATGATGTGGCAAGCAGGGAGGCATGTTTTTGCTCAGGCCTCATGATATTTAACAAGATGGCAAAAACGCTGGCTAAAGGACAGGCCATCCAGAGCGCCTAAGGAGGCTTGTTTTTGTGGAGATCTTACCCACACATAATTGGATTTTGGAATGCAACCTGGCTGGTGGTTTGCATTGACAACCCATACACTTAATCAATTTAGAATACTTTTATATTGTTCTTCACCCTACTGCTTATTACTAGGGAAATGTTTATTTTAGAAACTGAGGAAAGGAAGCTTTGCTAAACTAAATGATGATTTTAAAAACACTCATCAATATCAAACAACAAAAGGCAGAAATATATAAAAGAGATCAGTTTTATGTATTTGATGATGATGGCTGACGCTGCCACTCAGCGTCATCGACCAATGGAAAGCATCTGCTCCAAACAAGCCGGCAGTGGCTCTCTAAGAGCAGGCAGCTTGCTTGAAAGCAGGACTCCATTCCTGGGATGTCCCTCCTTTAAAACAGAGTCTAGTATCCTTTTGCTTCCCCAGCAGAGTATTCTGTGATCTCTGGTTCGCCATTGCAAACTCTCAACTTGTTGCTACACAAGATGGATATCTGTGCATGGAAATGAATAGGGCTTATGCTTGTACTGAATACCTTGTTGAGCAAACTTGGAAACAACTACGCCACATGCACTAAAGACCATTGCACAAGAAGACCGAACAAAACAGAATTGTTCTGGAGATGTGCAGCGCACTCCCTGCGTGCTCTATTCATAAAGCAAAATGTGGCTTTGTCATGCTACACTGTCAAAATTCAGAGGCAGCTGGAATGCAATGAAGAGAGCAGGGCCGTAGGCAGGCTTATGTGCTGCCCATCCTTGCGTTAAAGAATAATGTTCTCTATATATTACTCCTACAGCTTAGACAAGTTCCTCTTTTTAATTACAGCTTCTGTAACCCCCTAGCCAGCATGGCTAGCAGCCATGCTGACTGGAGGAATTCAAGAAAATGTAGCCCAAAAAAGGTAATTCTTCCAATTTTTCATCCTCTCCAAGGATGAGAAAGATTGATCAAGCCACCTTCAAGCCCACCGCTGACTACCACAGCCCAGACATGTCCTTTTACTGACTTTACCTGTTAGAGCAAAGACACCGGATTGTAGAAGTCCCCAGTCCACAGAATGGCCAAGGGGAGGCCCAGCAGGGAGAGGGGTGTTCCGTCTTTCCTCTGGCCCCGGATCAGCTGCTACACTTGAGGCTTCCTCTGGTCCATCAAGACTCAGTTCATTTTCCCCCGACAACATAGTTGGTGTTGGTTGGTCGGTGCCAACGGGGAGGCCCTGTTCTCCCATGCACAGTGCTTCGGAACCATCCACCCCATGTTCCGTGATGCCGAGGCTCTGCTCGGGTGTGCCAGCTCTTGGTTCATTAGCCTCCACTGCAGCAGCCAGCTCTTCAGTCCTAACGCTCAGGCCTTCTCCGCCAACGCTCCTTTCTTCAGTGCCAGCGTTACTGCCACCATTGCCAACAGAACCTTTTTCTGTGCCACTCTCTGTCTCTTTGGTGCCAATGCTCCTTTTGCTGGTGCCAGCAGCCATCTCACTGGTAGAAAGAGCTTCCTCTCCAGTAATGGAGCTTTCCTCTGTGATGCCACTTCTCTCCCCAGGAACACTACACTCAAGGTTGCCAATAGCACCGCATTCTTCAGTGCTGACTGCTTGTTCTCTAGCACCAGCGATGGCTTCTCCCATCCCAGAATCCTGTTCTTTTGAACCAATGTCTGCTTCTTCCTTCTCACCCTCTTTTACATCAGCTGATACCATTGTTTCTTTGCTAGTCAAATCACCTCCTTGTCTAATTCTTGCCCCTCTCCCAGCCCCTTTCTTTTTCCTGCGGTTTCCTTTACTGCTGCGTTTTGGTGTAGCTAATGCTGGAGACTGGTTTCCATTGCCACCCTCTCTGGAATGAACTGGATCTTGGTGACCAGATCCTGGGAACCCTGCTTTCTCTAGTCCAATGTCCTCAGCAGCACCAGCAGCACCAAAAATGGTTGGTCTTATCTGAGTTCCAGAGGGACTTAGCTTTTGCTCTAGTTCCTCAGGACTCGAGCCCCCTGCTCCCTTAGAGGCTTCCAATGTTTGACCCAGGACTGGGCTAGGACTTCCTCTTGACTTATCAGCCCTGTCTCCCTGGGTACCACTTCCTTGGCTGGATCTCTCTGCCTCTTGGGTTTTGAAAGCCTGACGCAAGGCAAAGTTCTCTCCACACCCTGACTTATGGTGGAGCCAGGCCCGGTGGCGCCGGCTCCGGGTCTTGCTGTGTCCCTTGCGGGCAGGCATGGTCTGAATCTGGGTACCACAAGGCTGTAGGATCCTGGGCGGCTGGTGCACGGTGGGGCTGACTTCCAAGAGGTGAACGTATTCGCCTTCAGACTCTCGGTTTTCCCCACCAGAGTGACGTCCGTCGCCAGGGCTCCGGGCCCCTAGCACCTCAGGAGTCAAATCTGCAGGGCAGCGCTGCCCCACAATAAATCCGTCTTTGTGCACAAACTGGGGGTACACCAGCTCAGACCAGGGCAGGCTCAGGACCTTCTCCCCAGCTGCCAGCAGGCAGCGCTCCAGGCGCCCCCCTCGGCGTTCCTTGTTGATGCCATTGAGCCATTCAACCGTGAAAAGGAAGGGGTAGGAGTCAGAGGACACAGGCAGCTCCTGAACCCCCCGGTGGCCCTCCGGGGAGAGGCACTTCAGCACCAGGCGGGGGGCACACTCCCGATGAGGCACCACTTGCAGATAGAAGTCCCCTGGGCAGAGGCGTTGCCAAGGCAAGGAGCCTAGCTGCACAACGATCTTATCGCGAAGGCACAGCGGCCAACCTTCATGGCAGAACACAAAACCACTGTACTGGGCCTAGAAAGGAGCACAAGAGAGAAGTGGGGAGGGAGAATTAGATGCAAAGCAGCCAAACTGGGCATCAGGAAAATACCTGATTTGGTGACTTGTCTAAACAAAGTAAATTTGCACAAATTGGTTCACTTCGCACATTAGTTTATTTTAGTTTTGGCAACCTCATGGATGGGCAAAATGTCACATCCCAACTATGAGAAGTCCTTTTAAGCAACCCTTCTGGGTTCCTGGCACTTAACAGTCATTTAACTTTGAATAATACTCTCACCAGGGTGGATAAAAATCAATGATTTTTTTAAAAATCAAATTGATTTATGCAACTGTTTAAATACTATTTAAATTGAAAAATTCAATTTAAAAAAATTTAGATCATGACTAAAATTGTGATTTAAATCAAATTGATTTAAATCAAATCAACCCTGGTTCTCACCATTTTCTGGGCTTGAAACCTGGCTTTGGGTTTCACACAAGAGCTGATGTTCTCCGGACTCAAACCTTGGAGTCCCCTGACGCAACTGTGAAAAGCACACAGCTTACAGAAAGAAATAATGAAAGTCCAAATGATGGATTAACATTTCAAGGGATTGTAAAATCATGGAGAACTGTCAATCCTCGGGAGAAAGAAAAACCCACATTTATCTATGTGAAAGTTTCAGGGAATGATTTGGGATCCTTTTATAAAGAAAGTTGGAGTATAAATCAATCAATCAATCAATGGCGTTAAAACATTCTAGAGCTGATCTCTAGCTTTGCAAAATGTCCCCAAGTTAAACTTATCAGTCTTCTACATGTTGCTGGATCACAACGTCTACCTGGGGTCCTACCTCCTGCTGATGATTTGAACTACCCCCCCCCCATCCCTTTTACCACTGACCATGCCAGATGGGAATTCTGGGATGGATGTTCAAAATAAAGGTTTTCAACCCCTGTTTAGATCAATATAAGCTCCCAACAAGAGGTCCATTGTGGGATTCCAGCCTTGGCATTGATGGCTTTTATGCTGCCCTGTGCGGCAGAGCAATTTTTTCCCATTCAGGGGTAGCCCACAGGAACAGAGAGCCAAACCAAGGCAATAACTCACACAAGCTTCGCTTTGGATGCGAGCCAGGATGTGCTTGGCAGGAACAAGGAAGTCGAGGGTGTAGCGCAGGGCGTCGTGCTGGTACGTCCGCTCGAGCACCTCAAAAACCTGGCTCAGCAGGGTGGGGGCAGTGGCTTCAAAGGGGGGATACAAGGCAGCCAGGGTGCTCTGGACGCATTCTTCCACTGGTTCAGGTTCCTGCAAATACATCAAAGAACATATTGGAAACAGGGGATAGTTGGCCTCCATGAGCCCCCGGCTGACCAATCCTGTCCTCCCCAAACCCACAGGGCCTTATAGGGCCCACGAAACCATCTGGGTATCCATGTCAATCCCTTCACCCTTAAGCAGTGGAGAATAATCACAGCCGCCTTTAGCTCCAACCAGTGGCACCAGTGCAGTGCCACGGTCTCCACACAGGTGCAACATCCTTCACTGTTTTCTTACTCTTGGGAGACACACACAACTCACGATATGGCCTTGGCACCAAGTTACCTGCAGCAGCTACCAGAGGCTTAAGGATCCTACCTGGAGGCCAGACTGCGCTGCCCCCTACTGGCCTGCCATGCCAGCCAGGGCAGCAAGGAAACTGTTTTGAAGGGAAGGGGGGGGCATGCGCACAGAGATCGGCTGTGTGTTAAAAGAACAGGGGGCATGGGGGGGGGGGGGCAGCACGAAAGAAAAGAGTTTGGGAACTTGCCAAGAGCTGCGAATGGAGCAGCCGAGGCTCCATCTGGAATACATTAGCAGCTGTGAGCTCATTCCTTCCGCAGCTCCACCCAGCAAAGGAAATGGGGGGGGGGGGGGGGAGGGAGACTGTAAGAGAAGGGGGCCAACAGTAAGAGGCAGCCATTATGTCCCGTCTTTCAGCTGTACCTCGTGAAGAATCAGAGTGTGTCTGTGCCTACTGGTTGTTATGCACTGGATCTGCATTTAAATCCTCAAACCACAATTTCAAAATTACGTTCTTGGCTGCTGGGGAAGGAGGTGTGGGTGGAAGGACAACAACCCTGCTTTCTTGCTTCAGTGTGAGAATCCAGAATAAAGGGGTTTGCAAAAAGATTTCCTTTTTCCTTTATTTCTGCAAATTATGAAAATGACAGAATCGGGTCGGAGCTAGACTGCGGACAACCAGCATTGAAAAACACGCAGAAATGTGCAACTGCGTGGTGCAAGCGGTAGGGAAGTGAAAATAAACTTTTCAAAACCCTTTTGGGCAGGGGCAGAAAGGTGTCAGTCAGTGAGCCTGCAAGTCTTTAGAACGGACACAATTTGTATCACCAGTTCTCTATTTATTTCATAATTTCCTACGATCACCTTCAGCAGACATCGTAGGACAACTTCCAGAAATCTCACAAGAGAATGTTGCTCACAAGGAAGGCCGGCCCTAATGTTAGACAGAGACAAGCAGCCTCAGGGAGTTTTCAGATGTTATCAAAAAGAGCAAGCTGTCCATTATTGATTCTATTATTATTGTACTTTTTCTGCTGGGATGGGGGGGTTGGGTAGGAAGAAGCACTTATGCACTTTTCTGCATGAGGTGTAGAACAAATTTGGCTAAAGTGAAAGCACCATGTGTTACTCTGCCCCAAGCAACAAACAAACAAAAAACCAGCTTGTTCTTACCCTCTTGATGTAACATTTCCCCACTAACCAAGGAGGCTGGATCTAAAATCTAGTCTGCACAGGCGTCCTCCTGATTCCAGATAAACATGGGTTGGTTCTGGTAATAAAATGGCAAAGGGCAGAGTAGACCACAGGGCATGGGGTGGAATAGATAACAACTCCATCACCTTAGGCAGCAGGGCTGTGACGATAGGCACCGTAGCCCATCACAGCTGGAGTTTCTGCTCATGCAAGAGATGTTCTTACCACTACAAACCATGACCCTCCTGGAGACAACCTGCATGCTTCTCAAGGCCCCATATTTCCCAAATCTTTAAATTTCAACAACCTACTCTTTTTTATAAAATGGTGGAAGGTATGCCTGTCCCGCACATTCCCCACCTCCATAGTTTCTGGCAGAAGAGAAGGAAAGTAGAAACTCAAAGCCAGCCGAGCTTGAGGGAAAGTTTTATATTCCTCCCCCCGCCCGACACACACACACACACACACACACACACACACACACACATACACACACTCCTGTTCCCCACAGGAAGAGGCAACCCCCCTTCCCAGGCAGACACTGGCAGGAAAGAGTGGGGAGGCCCCTTCTTGGCTCCACGTCCTGGAGGGTGTGCAAGGCAGACAGTTCCAATGAGAACAGCCGCTGGCAAAAACTCAGACGCTGGTCCTCCATTAAGATTGCTGGTGGTATTCTCTCATTCTCTCTGTGTGTTTGTGTCATAAACACACAGAACTGGAGCCTTTGTATCTCCGCATACTGACAGCAAACTCTTCACGTATCCTTATGTTGTCCAGGTGGCATCATTCCACACACAAGACAGAGGTATTGGCAGGCGTGGGGAAACCCCAAAGGTAGCAGAAGTATGCAAAATCCAGCAAGCGGCACTTCAATCACATATGAGGGCTGACTATGCATCCTAGAGTCTAAACAGCCCCCGGGAGCCATATTTAGTGGGCCCAATGGTGTTTGTGCAGTTGGATCACCAACTTCTAAATTACACAAAAAATCCTGCTTTTCCCGAGAAGATCCTGTGGAGCTCTAGCAAACACAGCAGGCATAAGGCTTCTAGAGAGCCATTTTTTGGGGATTTGTTCCTATGATTTATATTCTTCAGCCAATAGCAATTCTCTCATCATGCCAGTGATTCGTGTTGAATAATCGTCCGGCTTAGTTTTATTTATTGCATGCTATTGATTGAAAATGGAATTTAGTGCTGTTGATTTTAATGATTTCTCATGTTGTGAATCGCCCAGAGAGTGTTCACACTATGAGGTGGGATACAAGTTAAATAAACAAACAAACAAACAAACAAACAAATAAATACAAATTGGTGTAGCAGCTCCACACATCCGGGCACACTGCATAAATAAGAGAAACTAAGGATTCAAGGTTGATTTGAAACCAGATTTTCACTTAGAAATCCTCTTTCCCAATCACGTAGTGGTTAATCCGAGTAAGAGCACCACAAAACATTCTGCTACCTATGGAAAAGATAAGACGGCACACTTTTGCATTCAATAAACAGAAGCCGACTGGATGGGGAGATGAATCTTATTTCAACACTGGAGATGGGACTGTTCTTTTTACTGCAGCTGAGGGCAGTGTACTTACTGCTCAGGAAATGCAGGCTGGAACAGGTGACCAAAGGGGCTCTCCAGGCCAGCCCAAGACAGTTTGCCACCTGATATTACAAGATGGCAGCCATTCCCCAACATCACCTACCCAAGCCATCAGGACTGTAAGATGCATCTTTGTCAGGTGAACACTGACAATGGGACAAGGCTCTCCACCACATCAAAGCTTAGGGGCACCAGCAGGCCAGGGGGCACATAGCTGCCTCCTCCAGTACCTTGCTGTTCCTGCTGCCTGAGGTGAATGAATAGTATGGTCTGCATTTGCAGTTCTGTCCTACAAACGTCTTCTACCTGGAGCATCTGTGTTCTTTAACCAGGAAATCTCACTGGGTGAACTGGGACTATCACCTTTTCATAGTTTAACCTACCCCACCGGAAGTAGACTAAACTATGAAAAGGTTATATAGCCCTAACCAAGATATATCTTTCAGTCCTGCCATGAGAGGGAAAACGAATATTTATCTAGGGACTATCCATACCACCCGAAACTTTGTGAAGGAAGTCCGGCATTACAAAATGAATGCAATGTGTGCAAGAATGTATTAAAACTGGTTGTGAAGGTGTGTGTGTGTGTGTGTGTGTGTTCATGGCCTGCACCTCTTTGTTTGAAGAACTGGAGTGTGATATCCAATCCACAGCTGCCCCAACTTAACTTTAAAACAACAGCTCTAATACAGTCAGCATCTTTCCTGACTTATAACTAAGGAAAACGTGCCTGGCGAAATACATCTTGCCATGAACTTTTGGACTTTTAAGTTCTTTACACTGGTACATGCCTAAGTAAGTGGTCCTCCTGATCCATTAAAGCTTACAGATTGTATGATGAATTTTTTAGTGGTCTATAAAAGTATCTCCTACTCTTGCATTTGTATTTTGTAATGACCATACACTCCCTTTTATTTCAAACTGGTTGTGGTTACTCAATGGCAAGGGTCCCTTTGTCACCAGACGCTCATCATCAGATTAATATTTACATAGTGCTTTTGGAGAATTCAAGCCTTTTCACATACATTGCCTCAGTAATAATTTCAACAATCCTGTCGAGCAGACATTTTCAAACTTTTTTTGGCCATGGCCATAATCACAATATGAAAGAAATACTGTACAGGCTGAATCAGGATTCTGTAAGTTGCATAATGAACTTTATAAGGTGGTGTGTGAAGAATTGTTTCTAGTTGATGGCCCCCTTCAAATCTTCCAGGGGTCCCCAAGGGGCCATATGGTCCCCACTGAGGATGGCTGCTAGAGAGGATTATTTTCATATTACCAACAAAGCTAAAACAAGTTATTTTTAAAAGACTACAGTACCCAGAATCCTCCAGCCATCAGTCATCAACCATGCTTGGAAGAATTCTGGGAGTTGTAAGTCATTTGTTTTTCAAGCTCTGACTTCAAGTGGGGAGAGAAAATAGTCTGCAGGGATGGGCAAACTGCTGCCCTTCTGACGCTGTTGGACCTCATCTCCTCTTTGCCCTGACCACTGGCTGTACTAGATAGAGCTGATGGAGGCTGTAGTCCAGCAAGATCTGGAGGGCCACAAGCTGACCATCCTTGGCCTACGTTCACCAAGATTCAAGCCAGGGACATCTCAGTTCATGATCCTCCATCTCACAGAAGCTAAGCAAAACATGCCTCAAACTAAGCCCTCACATGATGCCCATCACTCAGTGGCTGTACACCATCATACGGCGACTTAGGACCTGCAAAAAAGCCATCTCACACCAAACACCAGAAGCAGAGCTCTGACACTCAGTAAATGTAGAGGTAGGCCGAGTTCAGGCTTGGGGATCTATTTGGTTCACCAGAACCCCAAGATTTACCAAATGGAGCCACATGAAAATGACACATGCTGAGAATTAAGATTTGGTCTGAATGAAACAACTGACTGAATTGCACAATTCTTTCATATAAAAGTCTCCTTGTGGCAACTTTTGTGCTTTTCTCATTTGAACACTTTGAGAGAGAGAGAGATGCCACTGTTAAACACCTGGGAGTTTCTTTCTTTCTTTCTTTCTTTCTTTCTTTCTTTCTTTCTTTCTTTTTCTTTCTTTCTTTCTTTCTTTCTTTCCTTCCTTCCTTCCTTCCTTCTTCCTTCCTTCCTTCCTTTCTTTCTCCAAACCACTGAAAATTTCTATTCTGTTTCAGACCAACCTACTGCTGCTCTAAATGTTCACCTCAATCACAGCACTGGTTTTCACTGAGGACAAGTCATCAGAAACCTTCAAGGGATTACTGTATGCTTGAAGAAATCACTATTCAGTGTGTAACAAACACAGCCTCAATTTCTCAGGCAATCCCTTGTTGTCACACACACAACCTCTTCCCAATGTGGGAGCAGCAGCCTTGCATAAGAATCCCCTGGCCTACATTAGACCAAGGGACTGTCCATTTTATTTCCAAAGTGGTGTGAAATTTTCTCCTCACCAGAACCATATACTACACTGAGCAAGCTGGTAAGAAGTGGATATATAACTCTGCCGCAATTTTTTTATGGTTTTTTTTTTAATGATCATGGACACTTTAGAAATTACAGGAAAATGGTTTCTTATATGACTTAAAGAGAAGTTACCAGCTATGTTCTTTTCCTTTTTATGTTAAGTAAATCAAAATCCGAGGCTGTCCTATTTTGGGCACATCCTGAGATGACAGGATTCTCTGGAAGACAATAATGCTGAGAAAGGTGGAAGGCAGCAGGAAAAGAAGGAGGCCAAATATGGGATGGATTGACTCCTTAAAGAAAGCCACAGGCTTGCGTTTGCAAGAGCTGAGCAGTGCTGTTGACAACAGGACATTTGGGGGATCATCCATTCATGGGAAACTTGACAGCACATGACAACAACAACAACAAATCTAGTTCTCCATGTGTGAATTCTGCTGCTTCCTCACCTAACTGTTGAGCATAGTCCTCCTCCTTCTACAGTTGTTACTAAATATTGGCTAGATTTTTGTTGTTTTAAGCAGATAAATAGATAACTACATTAATTCCTTTTCATGGATGCTTTTACTTCTGGAACTTGGGAAAAACAAGTCCCTTCTTGACCCGCATTCATATGAAAACCATTATTTCCACAACTGCTATTATCGCTAAGTCTGCCATATACTTGAATCTATCTATATATGTGATTTTTATAATCTTATTCTGTAAATATTTTGGGTTAGAATAGTGCAGACCATTTTTTTTAAGAGCAATAAAGCATGACCCATTGTAGAGCCCCTTAGTGTGAAATACAGCAGGATCTGCTATTTCTCCTATACAAAAGACATTTGATACATTCCTTGGGGGGGAAATCTTGTTATTTTTGATAAGGCAGGTTCACCTTTCTGGCTCACTCGGCTTTCGAAAATATTGCCTCAATGTCAGATATCACTGCTGGAGTATCCAAGCGCTACTGGTTGTCATGGCTATATTTCTGCAGTCCAAAGACTGGCTCTACCAATAGACGGAGTGAAGCATCTGTTCTAAGCCACAGAGGCTGGTTCGACAATGGCTCCCCTCTCCAGCCAATCCTCCTGAAATTCGCCAGTCATCCCTTTCTCAAAAGACAGTGCATCCTAAAAATTAACCTATTATCATCATGTATTATGAAGGATGTTTTCCAGTTGCCTTTGTGGAAGTAATATTCAGCTGCTAGTCCACTGGGCTTCTGTATGTGAAACGGGCACCATTTTGTCTTTTGTCTTCAGGTGGCAAATTATCCCAGGTGACAGACTCCCCTGTTGCAGATATTTGCATATTCAAGAAGTGGTAGCAGGGAGGACAGGAAATATCTATGAACCCTTCCACTGAACAAATGCAACAGCGTTCGTCTCAGTTAGATCCTCGTCACCAGCTCTAGCCCCCACATAACCAGAATAGGTTGTAGACTCTTGGGAAGGTATCTCCATACAAGGCAGATGTTTCATCTGCTCCCCTATCTGTTCCCTGGTTCTTCTGGCCTGAAGAAGGACCTATTATATGGAAAGCACGTGCTTGAGGATGACCCAAGACATTTTGCCACCTGAGGCACAGCAGCATCTACTACATTCACATAGTTCAAGATACATGGCACTCTTGGTCAACCAAGTTATTCTAGCATATGATGCAGAAAACAAAAACCTACAAGCACCTCTCTCTATACATATATCCACTCACTCACTCACCCACCCAGCTGTAAAATAACAAATGAAATGGCACCTCTTTCATAACATCCACAATCTACTATCACAGGCAGCTACCTCACTCTGCCTAATGGCAGGGACTGCCCTGAATATGATCTGCCACAAGCTACAGAGGCCCCACCTGATGATATGAGAGTTTCCAGTTGACACAACCAGCTGAATTTGGCTCTGCCACCTTTTCCTGCTCAATAGGAAAGGTCCTCAGTGCCACAGAGACCTGCAGTACTATAATTACTGAATTATTACTCACATAGCAGATAAAAACTATGGAGGTTAAAAGCAGGGGCTCGATTTTCAGTGTGCAAAAACATTTGCTACAGTCAGACTGCGCATAACGCACAACAAACAAACAGCCCAAACTTCAGCCACCTCTTTGTCTAAAGCCACCCGGTTTTACATGTAGGCAAACCATCCAGAGAAGTGCCAAAGGGACAGGCCTCTTCAACCTCCTCCCACCTGCTCTGTTTCAGTTACCATTTCCTGCTCTCAGTCTGCTTTCCATCCCAATCTCAACTGCATTTCACCCACACAGACGTATGTCTGGAACTCAACTGGGATGAGAGAGGACAGCAATTGGTAGGGAGGGACGCTAACAAGGAAAAGCAGCCCTGGTCCACTTCTTCTCTGTTCCCTGTGCAGGACACTGCAAATGAGGTTACATGACAGCGTATCAATGGCTAAAGTGATTAAACATGCCTCTGTGTCTTCTCCCTCACATCTGTTTTTTCTTAGGAAAGTCATCTATTGAAGGCTTGTGACATGGATTCGCATGCAGTGTGTAGATCAACATTCTCACTTCTTTTTTTGATGTACAGCAAAGTCTGTATTAAATTAAGCACACTTCCCAATCAACTTTCCTGTGGTTTCTTTGGACCAGGAACCCACAACAAGACTATAAGACACTGAAATATGTTTCCAATTGCTTCTATTTCCTCCAACCACTGGATATGGTTTAAATCCAGTGGCTTTCATATTCTCTTGCAACCACCTTCTCCTTGGGGCAATCAACCTGTATCCAGTTAGAAAAACTGCCTGGCCAAGACACCAGGCATGAGATCAGCTCTCTCCTCCAGATCCAGTTTTTCAATAGCTCTTAGTCCTACCCTTTCGAAAATGGAAGAGGATTTTCATAATGGATTTTATCTATGCCTTGTGGCTAAAAGCACTCGCAAATAATGCTAAGGTGGGAAGGGAAGGGCAGGAAGAAAGCAGAATGGGGTGAGTTAATTTTAAATCAAAGAGTGCTCGAGTTAGTATAGGTTCTAGTTCAAATTAAAGATCAAGGAAACGCAAAAGGAAACTCTTTTTAAAGTATGATTCCTGAAGGAAGCTTCCCTTCAAGCTACACATTCAAAATCAAACCTTTGTGTGTTCCGCTAATTCATCCGCCCCACGAAAAACAGCCACTCACCTACCTTCCCTTCCCTGAATCACAACCAGGAGGCTGGCACCAGCACTTCATTCATACAGGCAGGCATTCACAAACAGCGAGTAGAGGTGAGCGGCTGGAAGCCTCATTCCACTTAAAGAGCATAATTGGAAGCCACCCGTATTCAGCCAACTTGGTGAGTGGAGACTTACCAGTCAACGTGGTTAGGATCCGGCTGGAAGAGCCAGCGGCACCCACGGCATTAAATCTCCCCCCACCCCAGCCTGAGCCTCAAAGGCTGTGGGTTTTCTTCTAGCAGAACCCAACTCCAATCTCTCTCCTCTCCCCCCCCCCAATCGGGCATCATCCGTGCCCTCCCCCCCCCCCCAAATATTGCAATGCCCTCTCCGATGCCCTGCGCCTCCTTGTCCACCTCCGGTGCCCGTCCTACAAAAGGACTGGTGGAGAACGGGGGAGGAACAGGAAGGATCTCTCCCTCCAGCCTTGGCTTTAGGACCCCGGATCTTACCCCACCTAGCCGCAAGGAACCCCCCACCCCCCCCTCCCCGTAAGACCGCGTTACCCACCTTAAACCCCCCCCCCCGCCGCCCCCACGACGCCGGCCGGGGAAAACGCACAGCGGCTCACCATGACGCAGGCGGGCGGACGCACAGACGGGACGGGCTGGCCAGCGCCGCGGCTTGGAGGTGCCGCTTCTGTCGCGGCTCCCGCCTCCAGACTGCGCCGCCCGCCCGCCCGCTCCCTGGCCGGCGAGCCCAGCCTGCAGCCACCGCCCCCCCCCCTCCGCCGCCCCCCCCCCGCTCCCCCGCCTGGCAGCAATCCCGGCCCCCGACGCCACGGCTGCCTGCAGCTGCAGTCGCTGCCGGAGCGCCCGGCCAAGGGCACGTGGAGACGCAACTGCGGCAACGCCGAGCGAGCGAGCGGAGGGGAGGGGAGGGGAGGGGAGGGAGGAGGACCAACCTCGGCCTCCGCCTGCTCGTGCCCTTGGCAGAGCCACAACTTCAGTCCCTGGGGACGCGCTCGAGCTGCGGCGGCACACCGGCCAGCCCCGGGATCTGCTTGCCACCCCCAGCAGCCAGACTCCGGCAGGGGCCAAGAGACGAGAAGCAGAGCCCCTGAGCCGGTGCAGAGTGCATTCCCCTCGGTTCCGCGTAACCGCGGCTGAGCTTCTGGCACGAGGCTGCGGGCAGGGGTGCCAGGCCCAGGGCCCTCCTTAGGCGGACTGAAGTCCCGCAACTGGTCTTTTCCAACTGAAAGTTCAGTTCCTCTTCCGTTAGAGGGGAAGGATCAGCCTGGAGGCAGGCGGTGCATCACGGCCTCTGCCAATTTGAAGAGACCCTTGTCCAGCAGGCCGAGGCAAAGAGGCAGTCAGGGAAGCAGCAAAATCAGGGAGTTGGACAGGGGACAGATTGTATTTGTCTTCAGTGTGGAAGGGATGGTCACTCTCGAATTGGCCTTCTCAGCCACACTAGACGCTGTTCCAAGTCCTCCATACAGAGCACGTTACCATAGTCTTTTCAGACTGAAGGATGCCTAATAAAATAATAATAGGGGAAGGAAATGACTGAAAATAAAACGTGCTCTCAGCGCCCAGTGGCGTTGGGAATCACAGCCTCAGAGGTGTTGGAATTGAGGGGGCCAACTGCCCCCCCTAGCTTTTGCGTTTGCCCCTCTCAGGTGGTGATTTCAGGAGGCATCTGCAACTAGCAGGAAGCTGGAGTGGAGCTTGTGACTTTCACCTTTCTAGCCCGCCTGCCCCTCATTGAGTTAATATCAGCCCGATGCAAAAGACTACAGACCTTCTGCACTTTTAATGGTTGCCCAGGGACTTTTGGCACCTACCCCTGCCCAAATTTCTGCTTTTCATATGAAAAAGCAGAAGTATTTAGTCACTCTTAATACTAAGCATTCCCAGGGTCTAAGCTAAGTGCAGAAGAGGGGGGAAGCATCTCTGTTTACACCTCACAAATACCCCCACAATGTGTGCGCACGCACAGTACCTTTATGAGCACAGCCACAAGCTGCCCCACACTTTAGAGATCAGGATGCTGCCCGTAAGCCACAGATAAGGAATGTATGGCCTTTCCCTTCTGGGGAGGACTGTCACTCCCATCATCATTGACTATACTGGCAAGGACTAATGGGAGATCCAGTCCTATTACACGGTCTCCTCCATGCCTTAATCTATGATTTAAAAAAATGCTTGAGTGGAATGGCTTTGATGGAAACCTACAAGCCCAAAATCAGATTTGTGCAGTATCCCATATTAATTAGTTCAGGAAAACTACCAGCCATTGGTTCCTTACTACAAGCTAAGCTAACAGAAAAAGGGCCGAAGAATCTTGTTGGATCAAGCTCTGTTAGGCTCTACGTAGGCTGACTTTCTCCTTATTGCAGTAGCCAAGCAGATGCACCCAGGGCTCCTAAAAGCACAGCATTCATGTGATCATCATACTCTCTCATTTGTCTCCAACATCTGGCTGTCAGAGATCTAATGCCTCTGAATATGGCTGTTCTCTTCAGCTATAATATCTAATATCCAATGTTTTATAAATGTGGGTGAGGATCATATTAGTTGAACTTGGATGCATATAAATAAATAATAACCATGTGCCATCAAGTGAGTTCTGACTTATGGTGGCCCTTTTCAGGAGTTTCCAGGTAGAGAATACTCAGAAGTGGGTTGCCATTCCCTTCTTCTGGGGGTGCCCTGGGACGGTGCAGCTTGCCCAAGGCCACGCAGGCTGGCTCTACTTGTAGGAGGCTCTGTGGGAAATTTCCAACCTCTGGCTCTGTAGCCAGACACCTCAACCACTGAGCTGTCCAGCCGGCTTGGCTGTGCAGAAGTTGCCTAAAAACCTGTACTGAAATTGTGTGAATTTGTATAGGGATTATTTTGTACACTTCCCATTAACTTTTTTCTTTTTTCTTTTTTTACACCAGTTGGTTTGTGAGTAAAACATATCCTTCCCTTCCCAATGTGTAGCCACAACAAGCCCCTCATATTTGGGGGCAATTAGATAAGAATGCATGAATATCTGCATCAAGGGGGCTTTGTTTCCTGGTTTCTAGAAAAACCGAGGCCACACACAAACGCACACATACAGGCTGACTTTGTATCAGCAGGGTCTCATGTGCCAAGCAGGGGGAGGAGTTATTTTCTTCAAGGTTTTCTTTCCAGTCTGTGTTTAGGTTCCAGGAAAAACTAAAAACCTTAAAAAAAAACTTTCCAAGGTTTTTGGTTCCAGTTGAGCTCAGCATTAAAGGATAGGGTGGGGATGGGGATTTTTATACCTCAAAAGTTGGCAATTAAGGAGAAAGTCAAATAATTCTGTTTGGATTAGCTTTCAGACCTGCAGTCAAACGAACAAATACCATTAATCAGCCTATTTTTATTAAAAACATATAGCAAGGGAAGGCAGCTAATTAGTTTGGATCAGCTTTCCGCCATCCTCGTCAGGACCCCGGTTTCCCTTTGCAGGTCCGCTCATTTCCTGCCAACGGCAGGCAGCCCCTCCTGTCCCAAAGTCATGGTTTTTCCACAGCCTTTCTTTCTTATTCCAGCTTTTTTCCTGAAGTAAGTAGGGAAAAGCTTTTCTGATCAGTTCCTCAACTCCCAACCACGTCCATCCCTTCAGGGGTCTATCTCATGCATTGGTACTCCCCTCAGTTTAGTTTAATGGCGTCCAGGAGAAGCCCTTTCCCACATGGGATACCAGAAAAGCTGCCAGTCGAGTCCCAAATACAATCATGGTTGTATAGCTGACTTAAACTATTCCAGTCTTCAATGATATATATAGATTTTAAACCTCCCCTCCCCAGCTTTTTTCTCCTCTGAGGGTGGTACATTCTTGCTTTAATTTGCTGTTCACTGTTTGCCTTATAATAACCTTTATTGTTGTTTTTAAAGAAGCACATTGAGAAACTGTTTCCCACACCATGACCTGTGGTTTGCTTAACTGGAGGAATGTTACTGCAGCATCTGCCTCCACACAACATGCCATGTGCTCTGCATTATAATGTGCCTTCACAATTGACTCCCAGGAACACGTGTGCCTCTGAGCATGTGCAAACTTCCTTCCTCGCTGTTGTAAGTGCCCAGAGCTGCAAGGCTTCAGAAATTTCAGATTAGAGGAAAAGGCTTTTTTGTCACAGTGTATAATTTCAATGGGGGGGGGGGAAGGGTTGAGTTCCAGCATCCTCGGGTTCAGAAATGAAGGCTTCTTGCTGTGTTGCCTTCCAGCCCGCCTGGTTGCCAAGGGAAGATTTCTTTCAAGTCCTGCATTTTTTCCTGGTAAGCTCTGTCAAAGCACTCTGACTGTGCCACAGTGAAATGAGTCTTCCAGTCTCCACAGATGCCTGGAAAATGAAGAGCAAAAATCCAGCATACCTAAAGAAGAGTGATCTCATTTGATGGCCATAGGCAGCCCTTGGTTTAAATGAAGAGCAGGATGACATTTTGGGGTTATGTCCCTCCCCCTGGCTTAGGCCATGAGTCATGGCCATTTGCAACATGTGGGGAGAAGAAGATTAACTTTTCCTTCTCCAGCTGCAATCCCACTTTAAAATCACCCCCTAAATTCTCACCGAACTGAGGGGGAGAGAGCTTTCCCCTGCTGCCAATGGACAGTCAGAGTTCTAGGAGATAGATCTGGGCCCCTAAAGAATGGATAGTAAACGTAGTGCCCCACAGGCCTCTAGGCATAGCAACACCCTTGGGTGCTAGATCACAAGATGCCTGTAGTTGATGCTTCAATAGTGATACAGTGGACCCTCGACTTACAGACGGCTCGACCTGCAGACTTTTCGAGTTACAGACTTCTCTGGCCGCAAAATTTAGGTTTGTCTTGCGGCCGGAGAATCGACCTGCAGACCGGAAAATCAAACAAAATGGACCAAAAACGGCCGGTTACGGATTAATCAGTTTTCAATGCATTGTAGGTCAATGGAGCCCCGACCTACAGACTTTTCGACCTGCAGCCACCGTTCCAATACGGATTAATTCCGTAAGTCGAGGGTCCACTGTACTTCTGTGAAAGGAAACATCCAGTGAGTAGGTCACACATCAAAATAGGAGGGAGGGATGTGGACCTATAAATGTCTGTCATACAGCCAGGGTCTCCAGATTCTGGCTCCTGGTTCTGCACTGGGCCCTGCCGGCCAAGATCTTCCGAAGTTGCCTTGTCTCACCTTTCCTCAGAAAGGTCCCCTTCTCTTGGTCCATTACTTCTTTGGGCAGCATGGTTGAGTTGCACATGTTGTTCTTCTGCATGGCTTCAAAGGAGGCATTTTGTACCACAGATGTGGTGGCTGCCTCATCCAACTCCTTCCCTAGGAAACGGCAGAGATGCTCCACACTGCCACGCAGGTCCTATGGAGAGGTGGGACACAGAGACCAGTGTCTAAAAAGCAGCAAACTTTGACAGGATTGACTTACTGAATTATTTGGTGTGGTGTTGTGGATAGCCTAATGAACGAAGACTCAGGAAACTTGAGTTTGAGTCTGCACTTGGCCCTGTAAACTCACTGGGTTGGGATGGAACTAGTAAAACCACTCCTTAAATATCTCACTTGCCTTGGGAAAGCCCTATTAGAGTGAATATAATAACTTGGTTCTGACTTGATAGAACATAACATGCATAACATCTTCAGTCGTCGGAGTTAGATCGTTTACTGTAGGCTAACCAGTCCTGAGGGATAGAAACTTGACTTGTAGAAAGTCTGGAATTCTCACGGTAACTTTTATACTACCAAATTCTGCATGATGTGGCACAGACTGCTTATTCTGAGAGTATGGATGTCCAGATTAACCCTAGCTGGAAAAGACTTGTTTGAAAGTTTGGAGAGTTACTCTGCCAGTTCTATAGAGCTAAGTCTAGCAGTGGAGGGCAGCTTCCACTGTTATCCCGTGTTAAGTGCTTAGTGGACGTTTTGAAATTCTGGTTTTCATTTAATAGAATATTTCTGGTTTGTAGAATATTTCATAGGTTTGCATTATTTTTCCTACCACTTCCAAGAAGGGTTAGTTTACCCTATTTAGGAAAAAAGAGATATGTGGTCTGTCCTTCTGTGATTACCTGCTGCAGCTGTTCATAGCTGATGAAGAAGATGTTACTTTTGCCTTTCAGCTTCATCCAGCCGGTGATGTGGTCAAACCAGGATCCAAAAAGTACTGCAGAATGGAGAGTGAACAAGCGTGTTAGTAACTAATTAAACATCAGGCATTACTTTGCATATAAAGCCTGTTTAATGTGTTACTTCCATAAGTAGAAAAAAAAGGTGGTGAAGCAGAATCTCCAGGGCTTCATCCTCAGAACCACCTAACTGGTTGTACTCCTGAAATGAACACTGAGCCCAAGATCAGAAAATGGACTCCTGTGCACAGACAGATGGACAGTGGAACCCCCTTATCTGCAGGGGATTGGTTCCAAGCTCCCTCCCCCTGCACATGCTGAAAAATACGGATTATAGCAAATGCTATAAATAGCATGGTCTCTGGCTCCCTTTAGTGGCCAGTTCTGGTAATGACACCATGAAAATACATTTCTGTAGCAAATGCTATATGTTGCATGGTCTCTGGCTCCCTCTAGTGGTCAGTTCTGGTAACTTCATCTTTAGGAATATCTATTTCTAGGACTTTTCTTTTAATATTTCTAACATCATCAGACTTTGGATAAGTGAATCAGAAGATAGTGATCCCACAGATATGGGGGTCCTACCATATATAAGTAAGTGGAACACACTGAGGACCGACATCTATTCTGTGCACTCCAGATATGCAGAAAACTTGTGAAAGGGGCTGCTCTGTTATCAGGGGGACTTGAGGGAGCACTCCTTCAAAAAACATGCTAACCATGTCAACCCATTTGACCCTGAGTGGAATTAGTCTCAGTGCCCAAGTAGTCCAGTGTTCTGATGCCCAAGAATAGTTTATTGTGTAATTTCCAAACAAGACCTTATGGAGCGAACCATTATTGCTGTTTCTTGACAGGACAACCACAACCTGCCTCTGAAGGAGTTCTATTTGGGTCTGTCATTGCCCCAAACCATAGATAATCCTAATTTTTTGTGTGTTTGCCTTATTTATAACAAATTATTTATTGAACTAAGGATCACTACATTTTGGCAATGAGCAGGTGAGCATGTCAATTGGATTTCCACTCAGGGTCCAAATCTCCTCTTACACCTTCCTCCTTCTCCACCCATTCCCTTCTTCCAACTCACCATCTCCATTCAGAAAACTCTCAAAGAAGTGGTTAAAGGATTTGGGCTCTCCAAAGGGAATGCACATCTTGGAGAAATGATAGTAGGACACTAGCACATCTCGGGGGTCTCGTAGTGTGTATACCACCTGTACAGGAAAGCTCTTGTTAAACTGCTGGGAAGAATTATCAGTAGGGAGCATCATTCTTTGGGTAACCTCGGTGGTCCTGGACTTCAATTTCCAGAAGCCTTCACCACCAGCTGTGCTGCCTGCGGTTTCTGGGAGTTACAGTCAAAGAGCATCAGGGTTACCCAAGGTTGGAATCCACTGCAGCATCTGAAAAAGCCTATTACTCACACTGATGTTTAGAATTTTTCAAGTTCCCAAACAAAATCTTTGCAATAACTATAGGCTTTGATACCCAGAGAGGTAACATTGAGAATGTACAAATAAGTATCAAGACCTAGCATACAATTTAGCTACAATATGATACTACTGCATTTAGTCTATAAGGGTAAATATAGCTATGTAGCTATAGCTGAGTATTAAACTAGTTATGGTGACATAATATAACTTGAATTAGATTTTCTACTTCTGTAAAGAAGGGGTGGATTTTTTTTCTAGATATAAAGTACTCGGAAGTGGTTTACCAGTCCTTTCTACTGGTGGCACTTTGGGAGTAGGCAGCTTGCCCAAGGCTACACAGGCTGACCCTTTTCCTGGTGTTCCAGCACAGAGTCTTTCCAGCCAGTTGACGAAGGGGCTAGCTGATGAATAAAGAAAGGTGAAGTGGACCGAGGTTTGAAACACATGTGTCCTTTTCTTACACTCCTGATCAAATTAATCATTATATGATTAATCATGCACATTATCACTGCCATCATCATCATATCTATTGTCATCATCACCAACTATGTATTGCTTTTCATTCAGTGAAGAAATTAGTCTCCTCTTCCCTTTAGCCTATGAAGTAGTTCAGACAGAGTGAGTCACTGACCAAGAGTCAGTGAGTAAACTTCATGGTTCTGTAGAGATTTGAACATGGATCTCCCATGTCCCAGTCCATCACTCTAACCATTACATTGCACGGTAGATATCAGAGCCCCTTCCTTTTATGCACAAGCAGCCACCATGACATTGCCCCCACAACAATACACTCATTGTCTTGTCACCCACCTTGGCTTTGGAGCGGAAAAAGGCTTTGGGGAAGATCTGAATGGGAAGATGGCAAGTGAGCAGACGTGGAGATGGGAGATCATGTGCAGTTTCCAGGCCTAGTTGGGTGGTGAACCAGGGAGCACGAAGGGAATTTAGGACACTTTGATTTAAGACTGGGTTACCCTCATTGAGAATCAGGCTGAGAATCTCAATCATCCACACTGTCCCTGCATAGAAGGGGATAAGAAAAGAAAGCTTTATATCATGGAGCAAAATCCTATACCTGGCTTCTCAGAATTAAATCCTGTTTAATTCAGTGGGATTAATTTCAAGATATATGGGTACAAGACTCCAGCCGAAATGATCTTTCCCATAATTCAAAACCAAGCAAAAATTTCAATGTGACTTTTAGAGTTTTGAACATTTATTACTTTCATTCTTAGAAATTCTTTTTTTAAAATTTTTTTTACGAAACCGAATAACTTTGGTCTCTATGAAACAAGTCTTTGTAACAGTAAATATCAATGTGGCAAGTTCACATCTTTATCTCTTATATCACCAAAGCACCACAGTAATGACTTCGAGTCAAATTAAAGACACTTAAACACCACATTTTTAAAGTGGGTTAAGAAAATGTAAACATTCCTAGCAAATTTGTTTCCTTTCCATACTGAGTATGGGAAAATGGCATCTGAGCCACAAAGAATAATTTAGTGAGGCACCTTTCTCCCAATAAGGGGACCCACAGCTTTATGCAGAAACATACAGAATCCATGAGATCCAGGCCAATAATCTATTTCCCAGGGCCCTGTGTCAATCCCTACCTGCATATTATAGTTATACATTACCAGATAGTGCCTCCCCCACATTTCTTTAATGTTTGGCAACAGGGATGTTGGCAAGTCTTTGGGTCTTAGTCCCAAGCCCCAAGTCTAACTCCCGATTAAAAAACAAGCTTCCCCCCCCCCCCAGAAAAAAGGGAGAGGGTTGTTGGTTTGAGTCTTTGGAAAAAAAAACCCAAGTCAACTTGACAGCAAGTCCCATGATTTGAGTCCCATCCCTGCTTAGCAATGCCACTAGTGAAATGTCCTTTAATTTTCAATCTATCCAGTTTGGAAAATGGAAATCCAGTTTCCCCCTGCATCCTTTCTAGGGTTTCCTCTCATACCAGACTTAGGGTAAGTGACGTTGAAGATATCATCATCTCGCACTTGAAACTCATTCTCAGCTAATTGAAGGCTTTCCACTGAATTATAGCCACAGGGAAACTTTATCCTCTTATATTGGACATACTGGGCAGGCATCTCCTGTGAAGCAAAGGAAAAGCTCGTCATGGGGAAAAAAGACCACCAGATTATATAACCTAAAATGTTAAACACCTCTGATCTTTTCTGATTGAAGGAGCGAAGCCTGGTTAGTACTTGGATGGGAGACCAGCAGGAAATACCTGAGCTCTGCAGACAAGGCTAGGAAAAAATCCCACATCATGAGGAGGCAGGATTTTCTGGAAAAGATAATCATGCTGGGAAAGTTGAAAGGCAGCAAGAAAAGAGGAAGACCAAATATGAGATGGACTGGCTTTCTAAAAGAAGCCACAGGCTTGAGTTTGCAGGAGCTGAGCAGGGCTGTTGAAAACAGGACATGTTGGAGATCACTCACTCATAGGGTTGCCCTAAGTTGGAGGCAACTTGACAGAACACAGCAACAACTCTTGTGTGATTTATCATGCTAAGCAACAGGGTTTGGGGTACCACATATTTTCTGTGGCAGAGGCAGAGAACTTTTGTCCTTTAATCCAAATATTTTGTCCTTCAACTTCTAGAGGCCCCACCCAATACAGCCAAATTTGTAGTCCAAAACATCTGGTCACCCAAGACTTTCCTATCCGCATTATATGGCTTGCATTACACAGCCATTTTCATTACAATAATAAAACTGCTTCATATTTTTTTAAAATAAAAAGTAAAAATCAGGAAAAAGACCTGAACTATCTGAGGGGCATACATGGTCCATAGAACCTTTGCCCCTTGTTGGTTTTATCATCATCATCAAACTGCAGAACTTGAAGAAACTCCATAGGTCATTCTGTTCAGCTCCTGTCAGAGAGGCACAGGAGGAAATCAAATTCTCAACCTCTGGCTTCACAGCCAGAGACCTAAACCACTGAGCTACCCAGCAGTTAACTTGTGTTGTTGTTGTTTAGTCGTTTAGTCGTGCCCGACTCTTCGTGACCCCATGGACCAGAGCACGCCAGGCCCTCCTGTCTTCCACTGCCTCCCGGAGTTGGGTCAAATTCATGTTGGTAGCTTCGATGACACTGTCCAGCCATCTCATCCTCTGTCGTCCCCTTCTCCTCTTGCCCTCACACTTTCCCAGCATCAGGGTCTTTTCCAGGGAGTCTTCTCTTCTCATGAGATGGCCAAAGTATTGGAGCCTCAGCTTCAGGATCTGTCCTTCCAGTGAGCGCTCAGGGTTGATTTCCTTTAGAATGGATAGGTTTGTTCTCCTTGCAGTCCAGGGGACTCTCAAGAGCCTCCTCCAGCACCACAATTCAAAAGCATCAATTCTTCGGCGGTCAGCTTTCTTTATGGTCCAGCTCTTGCTTCCATACATCACTACAGGAAAAACCATAGCTTTGACTATGCGGACTTTTGTCGGCAAGGTGATGTCTCTGCTTTTTAAGATGCACTTAAGTTCACTTGTGGAACCTTGAAATATGACTCATTGGATAAAAACACATTTAGAACACAATCGCAGTGCAGGGTTGGGAAGTTGGTTTCCTTACAGAACATGCGGGATTCTAAGTAGGTCCTGTCAGCATGCCCAATGGCTAGGTAAGCTGAAAACTATGGTCAAGCAACATCTGGAGGATGACAGGATCTCTGCTTCTGGCCAAATCACAGGTGTTTACTCATATGTCACATTTCTTTTCTGTGCTCTGCGGGGAGGGTGGATAAGAGCAGGAAAGTTCACGCCACAGTATAAAAAGAGAAATGTGAGGGCCATATGTGAACAGCCCATGTCCACCAAGAGGTTATGAGCCTCTTTTGAAGTTGAATCTTAAAAAAAATAAATACTGGATTGCAATCTAAAAAAAGCTGATGCCTAATAAAACACCATCGTCTTTAAGGTGCCCCAGGAAACTTTGTTTTGCTGCTTCAGACTACCACAGCTGTCCCTCTGGGAAGTGATTCCCATGAGACAGATAAGTTTAGTGTCACATATACACACACTTGCGTACACACTTCCTCTAAAGCTACTCACTCACCGGTGGAAGAAAAAAAAGTACTCTTCCCAGGATGTGCAGGGAGCAGGAGAAATCACAGGGGGCGGCAGGAAAATCACGGGACTGGGTAGGAAAGTAACTTAAAAGAAGAGAGCAGAAAAGCCCACCAGCATCCACTGGTTTCAAACTCAGGGTTGTGCTTGGCCGTCCTGGTGAACAGCAAGGCTTGTCTTCCTTTGCAAACCGCAAGCAAAATAGAGGCAAATCATTAACAGAATGGCCTGCACAGAGTCTATGTGGGGGGACTGAACCTGGTCTAACAAAACAAAACAAAAAAGTAATATGAACCAGATGTTGTGTGTCACATTTGTGGGCAGGGCCTGTTGTGTGGGTGTTATTTTGTCTCAGCCTCTTCCAGCTCTTGGTCTTGTTATTGTTCACACTACTACTTAAGATCTCTTCCTCACACTTTCCTAATCCACCCCTTTGGATTCAAAATATGATTGTGGGCAATACTTTCCCACCTGCAATTTCACTGCACCGTTTTATAAAATAACTGCTTCCACTGGAAGCCAGCCCTGGGCACAAAAGGATGGAGCTAAATGTTTCTGTCTGGAACTGTGTTTGGAAACTTCTACACTGCTCAGCTTCCTTTTTAGAAAGGAATCCTCTAACATGGAGGAACATTTCTTTGCCTCAATGTACGATGTGCTCATACATTTGCAAATAAAACAATTTTTTCAAAGACAAATCTCTAAGGGCTGCCCCAGTCTACATTTGGCAGCACTCTTCTTGATATTTTCACTGCTGAGGCTGGCATGGAGTGTGTAACAATTTGCTACAATTATGAATGTTAAAAACATTATTTATATGCTTGTCAGAAGGATATTATCCTTCCTTATCCAGGCTGAAACATTCACTTTAGCAATTAATTCCAAAACTTTATACAATTATTTCAAAAGAGGTAAGCTCGGCGATATATTTTCCTCTGTTGTGTGTTATACGTCAAGTTACATCTGACGTACAAAGGCCCTTGCAGGTTTTCTGAGGTACGTGCTATATTTAAGGGGGTGGTTTTCATCTTGGCTGTGGAACTCTTTACTTTTGGGAAATTGTTCCCAGGTACATTACAGAGACCAAAGAAGGAAGGAAGGAAGGAAGGAAGGAAGGAAGGAAGGAAGGAAGGAAGGAAGGAAGGAAGGAAGGAAGGAAGGAAGGAAGGAAGGAAGGAAGGAAGAACTGTGTGGGGAGAGGGATTATTCCATGTTATAAAAAAGTTTTCCCCAAGGATGTGAAGATTTTTCCAGGAAATTCTTTAACATGTTTGATGTCTGTGTACAAAGCAGAATCTCAAAAAAAGAGAACTGTTTCTTCATTACACAATTAGGGTGTTTGATGCCTTTATATTTGAAAATATTCTATTTAGAATGAATTGCCTATATTTTTTATGATTTCAGCAGTATGGGTGAGAATGAGTGACAGTGTGCTTATGTGTGTGTTTGTCTAAACAACAGGCTGTGTGCATTTTGTTATGAATAACCTAGTGAGGCCCATTTCATTACATAGGCCAGTCAGAGAGCCTAGAACCAGTAAGCTGCCAAGATTTCAGTACTCCTGAGGAGCAATCCCATGTGAACCAATTCATGGGGCAAGGAGAGAGAGGCTGGTCCTTGTCCTTATCATCATCGTCGTCGTCTTCTTCTTCATTTTCAAACTGCAGAATTGGATAGACCCTATGGATAATCAAATCCAGCCCCTCTTCTAATTACCCATTCTGTGAGTGCTTCTTTAAGGCCTCAGCCCTCAGGAATGTAAGCTGAGGAGAGGAAGCTATTAAAAAACCAGAAGAAGATGACATGACTGTACAGTGGTGCCTCGCAAGACGAAGGTAATTCGTTCCGCGAGTAGCGCCATCTTGTGAAATTTTCGTCTTGCGAAAAGCGGTTTCCCGTAGGAATGCATTGCAATGCATTCCTATGGGAAACCTCGCAAGACGAACAAATTATTTTCGTCTTGCGAGGCATCGGTCTTGCGAAAAAAAATCGTCTTGCGAAGCACGGCTATAGAAGAAGCCGTCTTGCAAGTCACCAACACGATCGCAAAACGCTTTCGTCTTGCGAGTTTTTTGTCCGGCGAGGCGTTCGTCTTGCGAGGCACCACTGTATTTGCATAAATGTAGATTGTTGTACATAAAAAATAAAACATCCCCTGAAAATAAGCCCTAATGCGTTTTTTGGAGCAAAAATTAATATAAGACCCTGTCTTATTTTCGGGGAAACACGATAGATAGATAGATAGATAGATAGATAGATAGATAGATAGATAGATAGATAGATAGATAGATAGATAGATAGATAGATAGATAGACAGACAGACAGACAGACAGACAGACAGATAGATAGATAGATAGATAGATAGAATCTGCCCGTTCTGTGAAGTTGGAGGCAAAGCTCAACCCAAACTCAAAGCCTCTGGCACATTTCAATCCAAACTACATTCTGAGGTAAATTTCAAACCAACCAAAAACCTGAAGTAAAATACAATGGGAGCTGCCACTTGGGCCACTGTTTAATATTACTGCCACCCCATACATAGCTTTCTTTACAAATATTCTTTTTTATCATTGGATCCCCCCCCCTTATATGGTTATGGGTGAGATTTCTGTAATGCATGGTGCTCATCTTATGATTGCCATCAAAAAGCAAATAGAGGCCAACCTGGAGGAGAAGACATTCAGGAGCTGACTCGACCATGCCCCCTAGAGGAGGAGTCCCATATATGCAATATAAGTTCTACAAATGCAAGTCACAGGGCAATGATCTTTTCCCCCCCACGAAAAAGAAACTAGCTAAAGCTGATAAAATGTTTTTGGGGTTATATGAAGCATAAAAAAAGGAAATAACCACAACAGGTGTTTGTAATACTTTTTGCCGTGTAATTCTGAACATGCCGTTGGGCTTTTGTCACTCCTACATTCATTACAGAAAGGGTTGTCCCATGCCACCCTCCCCACCACATACACATCTGAGGACATGGACAGTATCACAGGGCTGGGTTCAAATCTGCTGGAACCCTCAGTCTGGATTCTGAATTCACAATCATTTTTCCAATGCCACTTTTTAAAAGCCATCTCAAGAACACCCTTCCATCCCTCGTGTTATACAATGTCTGTAGCTTGTTTTTTATTTTACTACTTGTCCTGAAGGCCGGGTCTTTTTTATTCTGTGGGGCTGAATTCAAATATCACTATACCTAGCGAGGATTATTATTTAATGCATCAAATTAAAAAAAAATCAGCAGATAATATTAAACTCCCTAGCAATTTACTCTGCGATATAAAATCCATGCACTGCAGTGGCCAGATTAAAAGGGTTAATCTCCCATAAACCACAGGCATTTTTACATACTCTGCATGTAGGAAGAAAAATCTAATTATTAAGAGCGTGAACTGAGAATGCTCACTACTACTTTACTACTAGCTCAATAGTTAGCTTTTGAAAGCTCGTTCTCTTTTTCAGCCTCAGCCCTCACAGCTACCATTTGGAAACAAGGAGAGGTTGGAAAAGTAACTTTTCCAAATGCTGGAAATAATACTGTCATACATCACAAGTCTTTTCTTAAAGTCTGGCTGAGAGAATCCCTCAGTTCAGACGTAAAAGAATGAGCAGCGGCCAGCTTTGAATTCATGGTTCTCTCCTCCCTTTCCCTTGTGTGGGGAGACATTAGTTTTGTACTTCTTGTCTGCTGTGGCTTCTAAATATGGTAAACTATGCTTTGTGCAAGCAGGACATTGTCCTTAAACCAGGATCCTAAGAAATGGTTTGCTGCAAACAAATAGCGGACATTTATAATCCCTTTCCCTTGCATGCAAAAGAAGAGGAGGAGGAATCAGAAAGCTTGAAGCTTGCTGATACATACTGACATACCAACACTGGATCATCATTATGTCTGAATTGAGCTAACTGGCTTGTAAACTGCTGTGAACGCCTGAAAGGTGCTTATTTCAGTTCTAAGTATGTATTATGACATGTAATTAACACAAATCGAATCCTATATGTGAGCACCATGACTATACAGCCTCCGGTGGATGGACGTAGTCCTTCTCTCTCTCTTTTTTGATGTGGTTCCGGCACATTATAGGGGTGGCTCAGGGTATGGGACTGTCTGCATCCGACAAATAATTGTGTGCTTACAAACAACAACATCTAAGAGAAAGACCAGAAATGGATTTCTTTTTAATTGGATTTCTAGAGCTTCTGCATACATGGCTGGCTGTTTGTCAAGCTTTCTCCCCCGTTGAATAATACTGTAAATAATTCCTCTCACTTTGTGACAGTGGCAAGGGAAGGAGGCCAACTGTGTAAGCAGGGTATATTTAAAATGAGCAGAGGGGAAGTCAGGCTTTGTTTTCCATTAATTTACATCAGAATCTATATGACAGTTCAAGAGATTTAGTATTTATCCACTTGTTTAAACAAAGGACACTCACATGTTTTTTTGAACCAAGTTCTATAGACTGGGCAATATGCAATGGTATATAAAAAGAGAATGTTGGTAGATCAGGGCTGTATTTTTAAAAATTACATAACCTAAATCAATGTGTATTTATTTCCTCATTTAATGTTTCTTCCCATTTCTTCTAACCAAGGTGAAAACTGAGTTTCAAAGAGTGCTGAAGCTCCTCTTAACCAAGGGAACTCCTCTTCAGCCTAATTCACTAATGTGTGAAACTTTACTTCACATGGTTTTCTATCTTATCTCTGAAGCCAGAAGGAGTAGAAACGTGAAGGGAAACTGAAACCAGCAGAGATTCTTAAGATACTGAATTCTGTGGCTGTGTGAAATACTTAGAACTCCGACACTCATGTTCCTGCTACTACTTATTACAGGGCACATTTTAGTGAGGGGGGCTAGGAAGGAGTGGGCAAAGTGTTTATGTACAATGCAACCCAGTAAGGCTAGGACATGGTTTGGGGTGTGCAAGGGGACCATCCAAGTACACTTCCCATTGCTGAGACCAGGCAACAGCAAACGTGCAAATCATCCATTTCTATAAGTCCGGGTGCTTGATGTAAACCAGCTAACAAATTTCCTTTTGCTATCCATCCTGGTGGATTCTCTGGTGCTGTAGAAGGTTAGATGGATGTGCAAAGCCCTTCTGGCAGATGGGGCACTGGTCAGGAGCCTCGCCTGTGTGGACCTTCTCATGCACTGCCAGGTAGGCCAAGTCTTTGAACAGCTTGCCAGTGTTGACACCGGTGGGGCTGCTCAGTGCTGTGCACCCGCTGGTGCTGCATGAGGAGCGAGGGTCATGCAAATGCCTTGGCACAAGCCCCGCAGGCATAGGGCCGCTCCTCCGTGTGTGAGCGTGCATGAATAGCCAAGTATGAAGACTGCTTGAAAGCTTTGCCACACGTCGGAGAAGCAAAGGGCCGTGCGCCGGTGTGCACACGCTCATGTGAGGCCAAGGCATTGGACTGCTTGAATGCCTTGCCACAGAGAGTGCAGGAAAATGGTCGGTCACCTGTGTGCACCCGTTGGTGGACACGCAGGCTGTGTCCATAAGCAAACCTCTTGCCACAGACGCCACAGGCATGGGACTTGTCGTCGCAGTGCTGGCGCTGGTGGAGCAGGAGGGCTCCTGCCGCTGCAAAGCTCTTCCCACAAGCCAGGCAGGCAAAGGGCCGCTCCGAGCAGTGCGTTAGCACGTGCCTCTGCAGCTCATAGGGCGTCTTGAAGCACTTCGCACAGGCAGCGCAGCGGTGGGGCCGCTGCCCCGAATGGATCCAGCATGCTCGGCAAGGTTGGAGGCCCACTTGAAATGCTTCCCACAGAGTTCGCAGCGATGAGGCCAGGCCGTGGCTCTTGAAGTCAGAATGGCGCTTAAATGAGGCCTGAAGTAGGAAGGGGGGTAGCAGGAAGAAAGCAACACACACAGACATACAATGAGCAAGCACCTGTGGGACAAAGAAAAACACTCTCCAGTGTCAGCTCCTTTCTATGAATCACCAGTCTTTTTTTTTTAACTTTGTTTCTCAAATTGACATCTCCAAGCAAAGAGGAGACGACCATCACGTCCAGACCAGGGTTGACCACCAAATATTTTTGGAGGTCAACAGCCATCAGCCCTAGCCTCTTCTAGCAAATTCTGAGAAATGCTGAGAGGTGTAATCAAACAACTTCTGGAGGCCAATCTCATTGTTCTAGAGCAGTGGTTCTCAAACTGGGGTCCCCAGATGTTCTTGGACTGCAATTCCTAGAAGCCTTCACCACTTGCTGTGCTGGCCAGGATTTCTGGGAGTTGCAGTCCAAGAACATTTGGGGACCCAAGTTTGAGAACTACTATTCTAGGTGATCATATAGCTTAATTAAAAAAAAATACCCTTCCTTGACCTAGGATGTGAAATGAGAAGATCTTAGGAGAGGGAAATGCAACTCATCACCATCCACAGAAAGCATGTGTATGGGAAAGGGAGATTAAGGGAGATCTTTAGTTACAATTGGTAGGAGGGGGGCCTCCTTTTGTCCTCTTAGACTTCCTCCCCTCTTTCCTATAATAAATACTTGTTGTCTGGATAGCTCAGTGGTATAGCTATCTGTCTGTGGAGTTAGAGGCTGGGAATTCAATTCCCCACTATGCTTCCCAGGAAAAGAGCCCGCCTATGTGGTCTTGGGCAAGCTACACAGTCCCAGAAGAAGGGAATGGTAACCCACTTCTGTGCCTTTTCTACCTAAAAACTCTTGCCATAAATCAGAATTGATTTGAAAGCATGCAATTATCATTATGATAGCAGCTACTAGACATACCTCACTTGCCTGGTTGAAGGCTGAGGAATACAATCTAACAGTTTTGAACGCAGCTGCAAGACAAAACAAGATCAGCTTGATGGTGACTGAAAGTCAGGCATGGGAAGAGTAACTCAAACAGCAGGTCATTTGCTCTGGGGAAAATTATAGTGTTTTAAGGACTAGTATCGTCTCTCCTCTACACTCAGTGGGCAACATCTTGGTGGTGAAAGTTTGAGCAGTGTAACTTGGGCCAGGTGCTAGAAGTATTTAATGTAAAGCAAGTGATATATTATTCCCCTCTATTTAGGTTCTGAGGCTCCCTAGGGCTCCATTTTGTCCCAGGGAAGCCTTTGGGAGCCTCAGGATATGGGTGGTGCGTGGGCTTTAAAAATTGCCACCAGATTGCCACCGGCAGTTCTGATCCCTTTGAGTCCCAAGGGAACCTCAGAACCTAAAGGAGGGAAATAGGAAGAATTCCCTTACGTACTTTAAATTAAACGCTTTTGGTGCCCAATCGGGGTTACGATAGCGCAAAGTTATGCAGCAGGATTTTGCCAAATGAGACTGTGGACAGGGAGCCTTTTCTCCTCCGGAGGAAAATGGCCCTGAAACAGCTGTCTATCCTGGAAGGTTTTTAGAGCTCGATGAACATAGGAAGTATGAAATAATATATTCGGTTCCTCCCATCAGTGAGAACGTCTGGCTCAAAAGGACAGCTGCAAGCACAACTGCCTCCGAAGACGGATCGCAGGAGCCCTGTCCATCCCCTCACCTGACACAGCTGGCAGCGGAATGGACGTTCCTCATTATGCACCACCTCATGGCTGAACAGTTTCCATGCTCGTTTGAAAGCCTTGGCACAGCGGGCACACTGGAAAGGCTTCTCATCCACAATCAGTTTCTGGATCTCAAACTCTTCCCCATCCCTGTCACTGAAACTCAAATGCTGCTGAGCTGGGCATGTCGAGAGCACAACCTCCGTGGTGGACACCACCTTGCTGGAAGAATACACCCCATGCTCAACTATCAGCTGCACAATGTCTCCCAAATGTGGAATTTTACCATCTGACATCTCCTCCTGTCCATCTTCCACAGGCACCTTTTTCTTGCATGCATCCTTCTTTTGAAGATGCTTCTCATAAGAAGCTTCTCTGGCCACAGGTGTCTCTGCTTCCTGGGACACAAACCCGCTGCTTTCCACAATGCTTGGCTTTGTGGCAGGACAACCAGAACAGTTGCAGTTCTGTTTTCCTCTCCCTAGAGTCCATGTTGGAGGTAGAAGTAGCCTTGCCTTGAGAAGAGACACAGAGAAAGAACATCTCGTTAGACCTTCTGCTAGAGTCCAGCTCCTTCTCACCATCAGTCCAATCTTCCTGGGATAATGGAGGTTCTGATTTCTCAAAGTCGTTCTCTGACATATGATTTGGCAAGAAATCTAGCCCACTAGTGGGAGAAGAGAGAATGTCCATCATAACAGGTGCTGTTATTTTTGCCAGCGGGGTGGTCTACAAGAAATAACAAAAACAACTCGTTCATCTAGTGCAGGGGTGTGTGATTTCAGTGGGACCGAGGAACACTTTTCAGAGTGGGCATCACACAAAGGCCACTAAAAAGGTGTAGGCTCATGGCCAAAGAATTTAACTTGCATATTTAATTTTTAAAATATGTATACAGTGCTGTTTTATACACAGTGATGATGACTTCTAGTGTCCATGACTGCCGGAAGTGACTTGAATGGTATTCTAATAGGGGCTGCCAATAATCTGTGATAAAAATGAGTAGTGTTCTGCTGGCTCACAAAGTCCCATTTCCAACATGACAGAAATTACTACAATAGAGTGCACTTGAGCATAAGAAACAGCTTTCAGTACATGCACATTTTTATCAAATGAAATAAATATGCATAAGTATATAATGTTGCATGTACACATCAAGTGTGTGTACTAGAAACCAAAGCACTGAAGACACAATAGCACAAAATGCTTGTTTGTCTAATTATCAGGTGTGATAGTTAAGATATCATTAACAGGATACTCTGCACGGTAGCAGTTATTGTAGCTCCTCCCCCATGTACTAAGCAAGCCTTAACTCCATAATGAATGCTGGTGAGACACTATGCACTACAAATGAAAATTATGGAACATTTTGCTGCTGAACGACACAATTGGATTTCCAAATATACTCTGCAATATGAGCTAGGTATAAACAGCAAGTATGATGAGCAGAATGGACGTGGTGGCGCTGCGGGTTAAACCGCAGAAGCCTCTGTGCTGCAAGGTCAGAAGACCAGCAGTCATAAGATCGAATCCACGCAACGGAGTGAGCTCCCGTCGCTTGTCCCAGCTCCTGCCAACCTAGCAATTCGAAAGCATGTAAATGTGAGTAGATAAATAGGTACCACCACGGTGGGAAGGTAACGGCATTCTGTGTCTAGTCGCGCTGGCCACTTGACCCTGGATACTGTCTATGGACAAACACTGGCTCTACGGCTTGGAGACGGGGATGAGCACCACGCCCTAGAGTCGGACACGACTGGACTAAATGTCAAGGGGAACCTTTTCCTTTACCCTATGATGAGCATTTGGACCTTTCCAAACCTTTTTTTGCAGCAATACCATCTGAAAAAGTGAGGGCCTACCGGTTGCCTGGAAATCATGTTCTTAAATCTTATGAATGGTGGAGCTCAGTATGCAGGTACTTGTGATTTGCACTTTATTTACTTCCTCAGTATGTCCAAGACCAAATCTTGGCATTTCCAATTAGCTCTGGAACTGAAGCCTAGTTGAAGTTCTCCCTTGTTTTCAGAAATATCATGTAACCCAGATACAGCAAAGCAGTGGGGAATTAATCTTAGAAGCACCTACTGCTCTTATACAAAATTATGGAAGTCTTTAGAAGTCAGAAAGATTTGAAACATTTTTATGCACTTACCTAAATGAAGCTCTCCATTATCTGTCAATGACATGAAATGTGGATTCTGGTTCAAGAGGCTTTTTAAATTAAAAAGAAGAAGAAGAAACAGCAAAACAGTCCATTTCTAAAGTTTTTTTTAAACTTCCAGATGAAACTAACCCAACAGAAAATAATAAGAGAATTTAGTGGTCTCAGCTACAATGTTTGCAAATGTAGGAATAAATACTCAAATTCAGATGCAGAAGTCAAGTTTTACAGGCCAGGCTAACAACTGCAGTATGTTTTTGTCTTCTGATCACATCTTTCTGGCAGGAAGTTTGTCATAAAATGCATTGTGTAACCTGTACTTCAGACAATCTCCGCTAGGCTTCACTTGGGAGGAAAAAAAATTCTTGCCATCTGGACAAATACCAGAAGTGGCTTTTCCTTCTAGAATTACTTGACACACAGTAAGTCAAATCCACCCCAGCCCTACATTAGAAGAGCTGTGGAAAAATTTGGTAAACTGGCCAGTGGACAAATGTATGACTAGACCACAAACAGGAAGACAGCATCTTTTAAAAGAAATTTGATCCCATTCAGTAAAATCTCCATTTGCTTTTTTCCTTATCCTCTTTCATTTTATGTTGTGTCTTTCAAAGTTTAAAACTGAGAGTTGGGAGTGTCTTTAATTATTAGAAAGTGATCTCTGGGTATCTGCAAAGCTCCAAGTTATTTTTGGGGGTTAAAAAATAGAGGGGAGTGGAAAGCTTTTTAAGGATTAATTTGAGACACAAGAAGGAGTATCTGCTAAGCACAGAATTTCTCATATACACTATATGGCAATTTGCTACCTGTTTTTATTTATGTTGACAAACACATACACACAGAGGATGAAGGCTGTTCTTCTCTCCCTCCCCTTGGGTTTTAGATAAAGAGGATACTCAACTGAACATACAAGCTGCATGCTGTTAGGATGTTATAGAATCATAGAATAATGGAGCTGGAAGGGGCCCACAAGGCCATCAAGTCCAACCCCCTGCTGAAGGCAGGAACCCAAATCAAAGCAGATCCGACATGTGGTTGTCCAATGATCTCTTGAATGCCTTCAGCGTTGGAGTGCTCACCACCTCCTGTGGGAATCAGTTCCATTGTCATCCTGCTCTAACAGTTAAGACGTTTTTCCTGATATTCAGCCTAAATCTGGCTTCCTATAGCTTGAGCCCATCATTACGTGCCCTGCATTCTAGGATGACTGAGAACAGATCCTGCCCCTCCTCTGTATGACTACCTTTCAGGTATTTGAAAAGCACAATCATATCTCCCCTCAGTCTTCTCTTCTCAAGGCTACACACGTCAAGCTCTTTCCGTCTTTCCTCACAGGGCTTGGTTTCCATCATCCTTGTTGCCCTCCTCCAAAGTAGCTCCAGTTTGTCCACATCCTTCTTCAAGTGTGTCGTCCAAAACTGGGCACAGCACTCCAGACGAGGTTACCTTCTGCATTTGCTGTCCACAGAAAAGGTGCGACAGGAAGGGCAGTAGCCCATCAGAACGATGCTGATTAATTTCTTAACATAATTCCGGGCTAAATCTGGCACAATCCCCTTCCCCCACCTCCCCGGGGTGAATTCATGCACAGCTGTCCAGTGTCCATCCTTTTCCCGCTCTAGTATGGAGAGGAAGTGGGGCTGCCCCATATGCTTTCCCCTCCCCAGTCCAGGAATGATCAAGCGCTGCCATCAGGAAGGCGGTGGGAGGGGGGGGGACACGCGACTTCAGCTGCCTCGCTGCAATGTCTGCTTGCTAGGAGACCCCCTCCTCGTGCACGGCGCCCCCTCTCGCACGCCGCGGGTACTGCCCCGCTCCCTGTGCCCGAAGGGAGAGAGGGGCGTGGCCTCCCCTCTCGGCAGCTGGAGCCTCCCCCGCCACTTTGCAACTCTCCACCCCCGCCTCCGCATATTCTCGCAAACACTTACGCAAACAGACTAACAACCCTCCTCTTCCTCTCTGAGGACCCGGCAGCACTTCGCACCGAGGCATTGGATGTTTTTTTTTTTAAACCCAATTCAAATGCGCATGCACCGTCTTGCACCCACCCACTTCGTCTCCTCAGTGCGGCACCCCCCTGCCACCCCAATATTTTTTCTATTTCCAGATAACAAGGAAGCCCCCTTGTTTCTCCTCCATCCTAGAAGCTTCGTCTTGACTATGATACTGAGGGAGTAAATTAACGATGATGAGCGACCCATGTATCTTTTTTGTTGTTGTTGCTCCGTTGGCAATTTTACTTTTATGTAGTTATTCTTCAAAGTATACTTCCCACTTCCAGATCAGTGCAAGCGATACATATAGTAAATGATTGTAGAACAAAATTATACAGCTAGGTGAGTGGAGGTAGGAAAGAATAAATAAAACACAGGTGTTTACTGGACCTTTCCAGTGTATTCAGCCTGTGAAAAGTTCTGCTAGGGTTCTTCCTGCTGGTATAGGCAAAATTGCCACTACCAGAGAATCACAGAATAATTAAATTGGGAGGGGGCTATAAGGCCATTGAGTCTAACCTCCTGCTCAAGGCAGGAATCCAAATCAAAGCAGTTCTGACAGATGGTTGTCCAATTTTCTCTTGAATGCCTCCAGCATTGGGGCACTCGCCACCTTGAAAAAGAAAAAGAAAATAAAGAAAAAGTAATCTTATCTACCAGCTCATGTGCAAGTGCGCATTTGTTTTAAAATACCCACGTGGGTGGGCTTTTGTGAGCTATGGAAGAGGAGCTACTCTAACAAGGACTTGGCCGCGCTGTGATTGCTTGGATGTCAAGCTGTTGATAGATTAAAACAGCACCTCGGGCTAGAAGGTGTGAGAAAGGTAATAGAAAATGGTCATGAAGCAAAGCCCAGTGAGGAGTGATTCTTGGGACCACGTGTACATCGGAATCAATTGGCTTCTGCTCACAATGAATGCAGCCTACATTTTATTTCTGAATGTTTTAGGCCCACCTTGATTAAATAGTTCAGGTCAATAAATGGCTAACTTTTATATCATGCTGAATGTTTCAAGGGACTTTGCAGGCACCAGATCAGTGATCCCTATATCAGCAATGGGATGGATGGATTCCTATTACTCTCTCCATATGGAGTAGGGCTGATTCTAACCAAGCAGTAGGTTGCCTAAGGGCATCCAGAAATTTCATAGCTAAAACGAGATAAGTAAGAACATAGGAAAGATGGTTGTATCACACCAGACTGTCTATCTAGTACAATGTTAATGATGAGGAAGATTCAGAGGGCTACATGTGGCCTACTAGGGTTCCCCATTTTGGCCCTAAAGCTTCCTCTTTTGCTGTTACATCTGATGTGAGTGCTGATCAGAGGCCATTTTAAACCCAGGAAATTGTGGCCTGCTTAGAACTGAGCTCGGGTCTGCAGACCCAGGAAGTCAATTGTCCTGTTTAGACTGGTCTGGAGTAGTTCAGAACAGAAGACTTCAGGACCAAGGATAGCGCCTAGTTGGTCCCTCGTTTCAAAAATGGCTGGAGCTGAGGTCTCCTGAGAGGACTGTGTCTGGATGACACCCTTTAGGCTCCACCTCCCTTCCCTCCAAGTAGGAAGCCTCAAAGGGAAAGCTTCCTGGGCAGTAGCTTGACACTCACTTGCTTCTCCAAAAGCTCCTGCCTAGTATGCTGCTGGGGTTACTGTACCAGTAACAAGACACATGGAAGCCAGCAGCCTGTCCTAATACTCAAGCCACACCTTGAAGGTGCCACGGGCTCAGGGGCCTCCAGTTGTCAGGCTTGGCTTGCTCTGGACCTCAGTCTTGTTCCATGTCCAGACAGCTGATGGACACTTAGGACATGACACCCATCTAATCTGACTGGTGGCAGGTGACTTCAGGTTCAGGCAGGGCTTTTTAAGGACTATCTGCATTTCAGACATGTGCTGTTCCAGAGAGAAACCTTGGTCCTTCTGCAACTTCAAACTAGTTGGTTTATATTGTACATGCTATATACATCTCGTGCATGACAAATGTTTCATAATTATTCTTGACTGGTTTTTAATATTACAAGCCCATCAGTTTCTGTGAAACTAAAGGAAGAACAACCAGTGTGATCCTCTCCTGCTGTTTTTGCTCTCTTGGTGTTTTCCCTTTCCTAAGCTATATGGGAATACTCTTTGTAATGTTGCAATGTTTAATTGCTTAATTGGCTAGAATGATGACTTGGTGAGAAACAAATTGATTCGCTATAAATGTTCTAGCAAATCACAGACTTAAAAAACAGTTTTAAATTATTTTCCATTAAAAAGATACATTCTTCTTGACCTAAAAAATGTATTTTTCTCACCCACCACCAGTTATGACATCTGCATGCAACATTGTCTAAAAACTAGGAGAGTGCACTTTTTTGCTTAAGAATTATTATGTTTAGTTATATGCAGATTAGATTCATTGGCAGAATCCTATTTGTTCAGCTCTATGCATAAAAGGCTGATGATGGAATCAGCCATGGGACTGATGGCAGTGATTTTGGAGCATTAAATTCTCTCCCCAATCCCAGGGACTCCAAAGGTTTTCCCAGGTTGAAAGGGATCCCTATGGAGCATCAGAATCCGGGGGGCTGAGGGAAGAGAACAGGAAACATTTAATTAAAGATTAAAGTCTGTAGATGATGATGTCATCACCCTGATGTGCATGAAGCTGCAAAAAAAAAAAAAAGTTTGTGGCCATTGATTGATTAAATAATTACCTAAAATACAACACATGGGGTGCAGTCCTGGCATACACATGCACCTGGGAGTCATTCTTATTGAAATCAGTAGGACACACTTTGGAGTATACTAGCATAGGACTGTACTGTGAGATTTCTTTAACTGGGCAACAAAATTAACCTTCACCTCTGGCATATCACACAGTTTAGTAAACAATACCAAAGGCACCTAATCATAACCCCAAAGCTCTCTAGGTTATTTGGAGGGAGAATTAAGCTTTTAGGGTCTGAGCCAAAGATCAACTGAGCCATGAGAGAGAAAATAAGAGTGCATCTGAGAAGGTGCAAAATGTTTTTGTTGTTGCAATATAGTGTAGTACTGTAGATAGAGGGAGGGACTAGGACCCTGTGGATCAGGGTTCAAGTCCCCACTTGGCCATGGAGACTCACTGGGGGAATGGAACCGATAAAAACCCCTCCTTAAACATCTTTCTTGCCTTGAAAGCCCTAACAGGATCACTATAAGTTGGTTCTGACTTGATGACACATAACTATCAGTTGCACCCACTTAAGTAACATTGGCAATCTCATTAGATGACAATACTTGGAAGTGAAACAAAAGGTAGCCTATGCTATCACAGACTCATGTACTACCTATACTTGTCAGGTATTAGGGCACCAGCTGAAGTCTTAGGGAATCCCTGTTCTTCCCCAGCTCTCCTTGTGGCGAGACAAATGTCACAGCAAGCAGTGCTGAAATAGCAGGAACTTTTATTTTTATGTGTAATTGTTTTAACGCCTGGGCACCCACTCCAGACATTCCTAACTGACACAGAGTGTATTTGGCTATCTGTCCAGCTGTCAAAAATTAACTTTTTCTCTAGCTGCCCTGTCATCTGATCAACTGGGATTTTTCCAGTTCCTGGGCCATTATCCCTGGATTCTCCTTGTGCCCGTTTCTACAATCAGCTGCCCCCCCCTAAAAAAAGTGTTCTAGCCCCACTCCTAACTCTTGCCTGCCTTATGCCTTCCATAACATCCAGGCCCTGTTGCCTTGCCTTAGGCTTTGGCAGTTAAAGCTCAGGAAATGGAATGCAGCTGATGGGGCAACATCATTCCCCAAAGCCCCCCCCCAACCACCAAAAAACCGGGGGGGGGGGTGAGAGAAAGTAATCAACTATGGAACACGTTATCGGAAGATCTGGATTCCCTCAGATGAACTGGAGACCGTCTGAGTATATGATTAAGCATGAAAGTGAGGTTGACTGCCATGCATGGACACCACCCAAATATGTTTTTTCCAGAAGGTCTCAGTGGGGAAAAAACTGTTAGACACTGACGTCCCACAGGATTTGAGCAGCTTGTTGTCATGGCTTCATCTGGTCCCACCCTAGGCCTCAAGGAATTGACTACAACACTTCAACTCCTCTTTTAAAAAGGAGTTTCCATGACTGCTCCCCAGCGGGAGAGAGAAAATGTACAAGTAATGGTCACCATGGAGATTTTGAGGTTGCATTAGGGGTGGAAGAAATGTTTAGTTATACGTACAGTATTCCACAGGGAACTTTGCTCAGCATACAAACACACAGGAGGAGGAGGGGGATGGAGGAGAGGGGAGAGAGAGAGAGAGAGAGAGAGAGAGAGAGAGAGAGAGAGAGAGAGTACTTTCTGGGTGCCTGGAAAAGGCTTTGAAGTGTTTTGAGGCTGAGTGTGGCCTCAAAAGCCGAGACTCAGCCCCAGAATCTTATTGCTAAGAAGAGGCTGGCTATGTGCATGTGCAGGGCTTTCATAGAATCATTGAATAATGGAGTTGGAAGAGGCCCATGAGGCCACCAAGTCCAAGTCCCTGCTCAAGGCAGGAATCCAAATCAAAGCAGATCTGACAGATGGTTGTCCAATTTTCTCCTGAATGCCTCCAATGCTGGAGTGCTCACCACTTCCTGGGGTAATTGGTTCCATTGCCATACTGCTCTAACAGTTGAGGTTTTCTTCTCACAGGTGTAGGCAGGTGACAAAACCTAGGAGATACTGAAAGGGCTATCAGGTGTGTGTGTCTAGTAGTCACTCTCCACATAAAACAGAAGAATCACCCCCATTCTCTGTGAAATTGCAAACCTCCATATCTTCACAGACCTCCTCCACAGATATTCCCATGTTACACATTTATAAACCATGCATATGTTTGGGTATTGAAACAATGTGTTTCCAGGTCATCACTCTCATCTCTTGCAAAAGACAATTCCATCACAACACCTTTCTTTCTGTTCGCTCGTATTGGAGGCACCACAGTGCAATTTTAAAAATTCAGATAATTTTCACCCGACAGCAGGCAACATCAAGAGTATTTGGAGCAGCTAACATCAAATATTCCACAGTCCATAATGTTGAGGGGCAAAGAGTATGCCAACATTAGTGTGAAGTTGCTGTTCCTCCCTGCGCACACACGGAACTGTTTTCAGTTCACATTGGTTCTACCAACTTCCATCCATAGCTTATGTGTCTTCCAGGGTTTGGCTTACAATGTGTAGAAGAATATCTCATAGATATTTGCAAGTGACTTGTCTCTTGCATCTTCTGCATTCTGTAAAATCTCCTCTTCTCCACTTTGGCACTTCTGGCTTGGCAACAATGCCTTTACTGACAAACACATCAAGCTCTTGCAAAGCATTTAGTATTTCTAACATGTTTTGTTTTGACAAATCACATTCCTGACAACATTGCAACAAAAACAAAGGCAGAATATCAGATTTAAACAGAATGGGGAAGAGTCTCCTCTTTTTCACGTTCAGCTTCAGGCAGGTAATGTTTTATCACCAGGGATGGGGATTTGAGTTGCAGGACTTGCTGTCAAGTTGGACTTCAGTTGCACCAGTGACCTGACTGTACTCAACTTGGGTTTTTTCTCTCTGTGACTTGGACTCAATTTGCCACTTGAAACCCACCCCCCTCCCTTTTTTCTAGGGAAAAAAGCCTACTTTTAATAGGAACTCTGACTTGGGACTTGGTACCAAATACTCCGACTCAGACTTGGGATGCAGACCCAAAGCCTTGTCAACAGCCTTGTTTATCACTGCATCCTTATGACTGCATTTGAAGGATTTCCATTCTCCGTACATTTGGCCTGTTTTCTTGGGTCCTTTTAAGGAGAAAGGTGGTGTAAAAATATTTTAAATAAAGAAAACAAACTGATGTCACTCCTTGCGTTCTTTCACAGCAGCCAGGGAAAAGCAGCTCTAAGAGCCCAGCTGGTTAGTGGCAGTAGCCAACATTTTACAAAGCAGTAGGAACTGAGAGATAAACTTGATACTGAACCAACATGGCTTCGTAAATGAATTGTCACTGTGCATTAGATAAGAACTACTGGTTCCTTAAGGAGGAAATGGCACTGATACAGAATGAAAGGAGCAAAGCAAGTTTTGTGTTGAGCTATGTGTGTGCATGTGTTTGTCTGATGTCTGAAGGCAGGAGTGCCTTTGGAAAATCCACTTTTAAAGAAAGTGCTAAAAATGTTTTGGATCAGCTTCTGGGGGGCTGTGGCTCCTTCATTCCCACCCCCGACAGTAAAAGCACATTTCTGATGCATCTTTTGACCCAGCCCATTAACACAACACGACCCCAACTCCATTTGTCAATCCTCCCATCTTTTCTCTCTCTTCTGCTATCTCTTCCTTACGGTGAATTTGGCACTACATTTTCCTCAGTCCCCAAGCCTGTTTTCTTGTGATGGTTCAGTGAAGCACCTAACAGTAATTAAAACAAATGTAGAGAGTAGGCAAGTTTGCAAGGCCTTTCTTTACTGGTCCTGATGAGCAGTACAGGTTATAGCAGTTTCCATGCGCTCTCTTCATGGTTGGCGAAAGTACAGAGAAAATACATATGCACTGAAGTAATCCTGGGGCCAGAGGCCTTTCCTCTGCCTCGCTGGCTCCATGCGGCAACCTTTGCCCTATCCAGGCTATTGACCTCCAGGAATGCAGCTGAAGAGGCAAAGGTCATCCTACAGTGCAAAGCACTGGTTTGGATCAAGGCAGCCTGGGGAGACCTTTCAGCCAAATCTCACTGTTGTTGCCAATGGAACAAACAATTCAGAAATAATACACATTCACCTTGGTCCTCTCTTGTGCCCCTCTCCCACACAGCCAATTAGTTGCATTTTCTGTTGAATTTCTTTAAAAAACTGCATTGGACACAATGCTCCAGGTGTTTGAAAGTAGCTGTATTCTAGACTGAGCCTTGTATTAGGAGAGTCACAAAATCACAAGTTCCAGGTCTAAAGGAATTTTGATCATATGTGCTGAAAATGCAGCTTGAAAACTGCAATAGTGGCAGGATAAGATGAAGAGAGTTAGCATTTTCGCTTTTGGCTCTTCCTTTTTCTTTTCGAAAAAAGTTTTAGAGCTTGAGCTAAAATTCTCTGGATTATTAGCACTGTTTCCCCCTAGTCATTCTGCATTAAGATATTAATGTTCTGGAATAAGAGACGTTTTCCTGTTAGGTAGGGCCAATCTGGTTACCCAGCATAGTGTAGTTGGACTCAGGAAACCTGGGTTTGAATCTACCATAGAAACTCAGTGGTTTGAGTGGCACTAGTAAAATTATTCCTTAAACATCATACTTACTTTTAAAGCCCTGTTAGGGTCATTGTAAGTCCATTCTGACTTGATGGCACGTAAGGCAATGTAGGGCCAATGTGGGACCTGTTCCAGAAGTGACTGAATTCATCAATAACCTAAATAAACACAGTATGGATGCTGCTGTACACAGAAAATACAAACAGGTCTGTTACAGACTTTTAAAAGTAAAAAGACAAGCTTTTCTCCAAGGCATTCACCATCTGAATTCAAAATTCCTCAGCAGGGGAAATGTAAGTAGTAGGATGGGGACAGCCCTGTTTTCAGCTGCCTCCTGAATGTTTTCTTGGAAGGAACTAAATTTCCAGGGATTTCTACAGCTATGCAGAGCCTGTGCAAGTTAGTGGTCCAACTATGATGACTGAGGCTTGGTAGATCCAAATCCAGGTTCCCACAGAGACGTGAAAACTCAGCAGTTGATTTTGACTAGTCATTCATTCTCAGCATGACCCACCTCACAGAGTTATTGTGAGGAGAAAGTGGAGAGGAGGAAAGCCATGCATGGTGCCTTGATCTCATTGGGAAGCAGCATATAAAAGCAACTAATAACAACCTTGCTCTTTGGAATGTTATGCTATTACATAATGGACAGGAGCATTCTATACCAGTTAGAACCAGTTGTTGGGGAACACAGGTTCCTCCGAACAGGACAAAGACAAGAGAGAGACTTCAGTGCTTTAGTGTCAGAAAATATTGTTATCTATTGTAGGCATTTTATGGGGACAAGTGGTTAATATAACTTAGTAACACAAATATTTATTTATTGCTCAGCTTCTCATGTGACTGCTTTCACATGATACCTTCTTTTTGCCCCTTTCAAAAGCAAACTGATGTGCAATTCTAAATCTGAACTGCTCTTGTGATCTTTATAGAGGTAAAACAGATTCAAGGGAAATAGAAAATAAAGAATTTAATAAATGGAAGGGAAGATGTAAATGATATTGGTTGAGGTTGAGGGAGAAGGCTAAGTATCAAGACTTCAGATGGTTAACAAATGACACAGGTTTAAGAATTCAGCAAGGCATATTTTGATTAAAAAGCCGTAAGTTTAGAACCAAAAATCTGAACTCTCTCATTCCAAACCCAATATTCGCAGACAATTCTCATCCAAATTCATTGCATCAAAACCTGGAGAAACTGGATTTCCAGTGTCATCGTTTGAAATGAGAGTATGCAAATTCAGCATTCAGAAACCTGCAGCCTGATATTGGCTAATGCTGGTACATCATTTAAGGTGCCCGACCCACCAGATCCTCCCAGACCAGGCTCTTCCATGTGGCCACCCCGAGGGAGGCCCAAAAGTCTTCCACTAGAAGCAGGGTCTTCTCTGTGGTGGCTCCAACTTTATGGAATCAGGTTCTGGAAGAGCTACGCCTGGCTCCCTTCCTCTTGTCATTCAGAAGAAAACATAAGATGTTCCTTTTTAGGGAAGCCTTTCATACTGACCTGAGTTAATATTTTGCTCATCTCCCGTCCTGCTGTTTTTGTAAATTGTTCTGATGCCATTGGGTTTTCTATACTGTTAGTGTTTTTGTTTGTCTAGTTTTCTGTTGTTAAACTGCCCAGAATAGTGCTTTTGCACTAATGGGGCAGTACATAAAATAAAATAAAGTATAAAATGAAAACACCAGACTTCAGACTGGCTCACAAAGCTTGGCAGTCCCCATTTTGAATCTTAAGAAACTATATCGCCTATACCTATAACATCTAGCCAGGATGACTTTTGAACTTATCCCCTTCCTCAAATGTGTAGCGTCCTGTCTGATTAAACCTTTAAAAGGTACTGAAAGTTCACTTCTTTCCTTCCTTGTTTGAAATATATTTTTGTGGCACCCAGAAACGGCATTATTCAACTGTGCTTTTAGACCTGGCATGAAACACCTCCTCTTGAACCTTGGCACTACTTGTGGAATTCCTCCACAGTTTGTCATTTTGACTCTGCCAAAGAAGACTCCTGTGCAGTACAAGAAGCTTGCCTCGTTTTGAGGAAACAACACCAACAAAAAAAGGGAACCCCAAGGCAATGGACCTGGAAATTTTGCTGGCAATGACTGGAGGCGAGAGTGATCCCCGCCTCTCGCTTTGGACCAGCGGTTCCTCCGGATGCCAATCACCGCATCACGTGTGCTGCCCTGCAGCCAATGAGAAGCAAAGGAACACAGACAGTTCACCTCCTGTGTCCCGGGAATCCCCACAGCTGATGCAACCCCGGTGCAATCCGGCGGCCGCGGCCGTGTTGCTGACGCCGCTGCTACCCGTATCCTGCTCGCTGCCCTGATAAAATAGTCCTGACATCGCAGCAGTGTCTGAGCAATGCAGCCGCTCGCAAACCTTCAGACTAGATAGGGATCTTGTTCTCCGTGTAAGCTTTGCCCCCAAGAATGCCATTTGATGAATGAAGTTGCAGCGGAGGAAAGGGAGCACTCTCTTTTCTGTCCCAAAGGGTGGCGTTTTGTTTTTAAAAAGACGGGGGAGGGTATGCACAGGCATACATATAATTCACATGTACTCATATATTGGGGCAGAACCTTTCCACTTATGTCAGAAATAGATTTTGCCTTTTATCCGAAGCCCGCCGTTTCCTTTACAGGGGTACGCCCAGAACATCATGTACTGTACTAGAGTAATCTAAAAACACAAGCTTGCCTCTGAGGATGTGCAAAGCGTTTTTTTTTACCTTACCAACTAACCACAGCAGTTCTCTTCATTCTTCCGGATGGTGGTGGTGGGGAACCAAACCGTGAATCCCTACTGTTTTCTATTTTCAAGGATTAAACAGAACTCTCTGCTTTTATTTCATATAGGATTCTGATACTGTTTTTAACTTGCTGCAAACTGCCCAGAATAGTGCATTGCACTAATGGGGCGATAGATAGATGGATGGATGGATGGAGCCACCACCTTTCGTACTACGGGAAGGTAAAGAGACCCAGGCGCACCATGCTCGCGATTCTTCACCCCACCCCCCCTTTTAGGAAGTGTGCGCAAGGCGGGGAGCAAAGCCCGGTGGATGGATATGCAGCGAGGCTTGCACTGCGGCTCGGGAGGCTGGCCGGATATATATGGGGAGCCTCCACCCCTCTCTGACTCATTTGCTTCCCGACCCAGGTAGGAGACGACGTGTTCAGAACCGGAGAGCGATCCTTGTCCGGAGGAGAGAGATGGCTTTGTAGACTTGCACCGATCTCGAAGTGAACGAGCGTGTCTTGCACGCTGCTAGAAAACCAGCATGATGGAGTGAGTAGACTCTTGCGGGGGGGGGGTGTTTCTTCCTGCGGGCAGTGGGGATTGGGCATGTCTCTTGCATTCTAGGACTTGGGAGAGACTGGAGGGAAGATAAGGGGAGAGGGATGCCATGGCTACACGTCAGGATGCCTGCCTGAGTATTCAGTGTTTGTTTGGGTTCATGCGTGGGTAGCAACAGCACCCCTTTTCTCCTTCCCCTCCCGATTCCTCTGTTCCACCTTTCTTTCCAGGTCTTTAGAGAAGGCAGCAGGTGCGCCAGGTGAGTCCGCGGGGAGAAGGCGATGCTCCTGCGCGGTGGCATCTTCCCGCCGCCTCCTCCTCCTCCCCTCTCCTGGCGCCGTAGGTCCTCTCCTCCCCTCAAAGCTGCTGCAGAAGGGAGTTCCTTCTACAGCCCCAAGGGACACTGCTTGTACTCTTGTGTGCCACATGGCTTAGCAACGTGATGTTTCCAGATGTTGGGACTACAGCTACCCTAGATCCTAATTATTGATAATTCTGTTTGGGTTTATGGGAGTTGTATTCCCAAACATGAGGAAGGCTGCAAGATAAACCCATTTGTCTGGTGGGGGGGGGCAGGTATCCCCCCCCCCCATCTCTGTCCATTTGGGTAATACTTTTGCAGGGGTCAGCTGTGATGGAGAGAGAGAAGGGTGCTAAAGGGCCATAGTTCTCAACCTGTCATGTTGTCTTCCATCAGTCACTGACTGTGAACATGACTACCACCATAAGAAGCAAAAAGCCCACTTTTTCTGTGAAGGATTTCTTCACAGGATTCTGTTACTATACAGTAAGACCCCCATATCCGTGGGGGATAGGTTCCAAGCCCCCCCCCCCCTTTTGCGGATGCCAGAAAATGTGGAAGTGTAGAACACTATACATTGCATGGTCTCTGACTCCTCTAGTGGCCAATTTTGGTAAGTACACCCTGGCAATACAAATTTCTGGGTTTTGTATTTTCAGGCAGCAGATAAGTGAATCAGCAGATAATGATCCCCTGGATAGGGGGATCATTGTGTATCTGTATACACACACACAGAGTAAGCTGGTATGCAGGAGATTAGAGGAAACACTGGGTGTCCATTTACTAGCAGCCTACCAGAAGGTCACAGATGATAATCCCTGGCAGGTAGAAGACAGCCTGTCATACTTATAAGGGGACATAGGCATTGAGAGAAGCTGAATTCTTAGCAAGCATTATGAAAAACCAGTGGCTAACCTAACCTGCTTCCCTGTTGCACCTGTGAAACATGTAGCACTGGTTGATAATCACTTTTTCAGGGCACTTAATTAGGCCAGTGGCATGGGCACTATAGACAAGGCAACCCAAGTTTAGCTGAAAGCATGTGGGAAATGTCCACTTCTTTGGTACTGACCTTTTTAAGGAAAGAGAACTGCATGAATTTATGACGCCTTTCTGTTTCTTTGTGCTTTAGGTCTTTTGCCCCCACCACTATCCCTGCCTGCAGGAGCCAAGCCACTCCTTGCCTGCTGCATCCCAATCCTGCACTGGACCTGAGTAATCATCACAACAATGTCCCTGCTGGCGGCACTGACCATGGACCTGGACCTCACCATGATCCCAGCTAGCACAATGACCTACAGGCCGGAGCTGCTCAAGCACCGGCCGTCCCAAGCCGGTCATTGTGAGCTGCTAGCCGGACCTGTGGATGAGGGTTTTGCCCTCAGTATGGAGCGGCCACTATTGGCAGGTGAATAAACTAAATGGGAAAAGGGTTAAGTACTAGAAAACTACGGGGCGGGAAGAGTAGTCCCCTGATGGAACAAGGAAAGGATAGGACATTCTCTCAAGGTCAAGCTACCCATTTATATGGAATTTTAGTTGTTCATTCAGAAAACTAACAATCAGAGTATCAGCTGATGAGATTTAAGTTCTTCACCTTTAATATTTTCCTTACATATTCTTTACTCTGTCCCATGGGTTCAAAACAAAACCAAACCTAAGATTCATAAACTCTTAATTTTAGGCATCTGTATTTTTAGGAATCTTTGTAAGATCATATTTACAAAGAGCAGCTTGGAATCTGGAAAGTCAACAGCTGTCACTGTTTAAAACCAGTAACAAGGACTGGTTAATCCTCTGGTATGTTAGAGCATGGACGGGCAATATGAGGGCCTTCAGTGTTATTTGGATGCAATACACATCAGTACAGTCTGTGCTGGGACATGGTGGGAGTTGCAATCCAACAACATCTGGCTGGCCACAAGATGCCCACCCTTCAAACAATGAGTATCATCCAGTTCATAATGGGTAGAAACCTGTTTGACTTCACATAATGTGAAGTTACATCTGTGTAAATTTGGTGGGTATTCCAATGGCCAGGTAACGAGGACTGCTCAATCGATCACATGGTTCCCATCACAACAGATTGTGCAGTGCACCAGCAGAAGTGTTTTGTGAATCGTAATTCTGCCTTGGTGAAATTAGTTGCTCAGTAGGATTTTAGGCATTTTACCCACTTGCTTTGGTGCCTATCAGACACATGCGCTTGTCCAAAACATTCCATATAAAAGCAAAGGCCCAAGGTTATGCTGCCTAAGCCAGAAAAAAATCCTGGTTCCTAGTCCACCTTGCCCTCATGTATAGAAGTTGACATTCTGCCTCCTAGTTAGCTTTGTAGGTTCTTGTTTGCATATCCACTGTTGACCTTGCTCCATTGCTCTGTAGGCGATGGCTTCTCTGACTGGATGACGGAGCGCACAGACCTGGCCACGCTCCTGAGTGTGTCAGGAGAGCCCTTGCCACTGTCACTGCCCTCCCCTCCTGCTCCAGACCTGGAGGCCATGGCTTCACTGCTCAAGAAAGAGTTGGAGCAGATGGAGGATTATTTTTTGGAGGAGTCACTCTCACCAGAACAGGTAGCGCCCAGCACCCCACCCTCTGATGGAAATTTCCATTTTCCTTTTGGTGACGGTTTCCAACCCCTGGATCACCACGGTAGCCCTGCTCCCCTGCAGACCTTGGATTCAAGCTGCCTAGAGTTGCTGGAGCTCTATGGCAGAGAGACGCCTGCTGAGCTCCCCCTGCAAGCCAATGAAGTCCATGTCCCAGTACAACGGCCACCCAAGGGGGACCGGCGCCAGAAGAAGCGAGACCAGAACAAGACAGCAGCCCTCCGGTACCGTCAGCGTAAACGGGCTGAACACGAAGCACTGGGAGATGAGTGCCAGGCCCTGGAGGCACACAATCGTGAGTTGCGAGAGAAAGCAGAATCTATTGAAAGAGAGATCCAGTATGTCAAGGACCTGCTCATTGAAGTTTACAAGGCACGAAGTCAGCGCGTGCGCACCTCCCTCTAGAAGCAAGGAGTTGTCCTTCAGGTCTCATTTACCTTCCCTCATTCCTCAGAAGAAAATCCTAAAGGAAAAACTAAGGGAACAATGGATGTAGACAAGAACGGAACAAGCATGTAGGATTAATGTTTGAGAAATGCTGGAAATTCATAGTTTGCATAATACTTTGGAGGATAGGACTCAATAGATGAATTAGGTAAGAAGGATTCAGCATTGTAGGGCTTATGGATTCTGTGCAGGTCAGGGTAAAGAACAGAATGGATTCCATTTGGGGGATGCTGTTGACTATTGAGATATGAAGGGCACCAGATTACCCCTTCTGGTAGTAAGATTTCTTGAATAGGCTTTGTCAGGGATAGTACTACTCCCTTCCTTTTCTATATCTGCCTCTCCACAATAGGAATCAAAAAATAATATCAAGAGACTTCCTTTTTTATATGTAGACTTCACAGTGCTTCTTTCTTGAGCTACCTTTTTTCAAAGTATGCACCAATAAACACTTGTTTTAAACAGTCACTGCGAGTCATCCTGTGAATAGAAGTCAAAGCAGTGCTTTTCCTACAGGGGGAGAAAGGTGAGGATAGGTCGATGGGAGAACCTTGACCTCACTCCAATTTGGAAAAGGAGTGGCACTCTTTGGATGGTCAAAGAACAATTAACATTCAACTTTAGAAGAATCAGACACTTCAGATTGCCTGATTATGTTTGTTTCCTTCTAGCCAAAAAACGTGGGTAAGGGTTTCTAAGCAAACTTTGACCAGAGGACTCAAGGGCTGCATAGCTGTCTGCTACTCCATTTCAAGGCAGAGTAATTCCAGGAGGCATTATGGCACACTTCACTAGGAATGCATCTACTCCTGCAATGTTTGGGGCCCCTATTCTGGATATTTGTAGAGCAGTCACTTGGAAGGCCCAGTCTTCCTCTGTCAGGCATTACAGGCTGAGCAAGCTTTGTTGCCTCAATGGAGGCGCCTTTTGGACACAGGGTTCTGCAACAGGTTGTTCCACAGTAGGAAATCTCACCCCTCTGAGCTGTGGGGGTCTTGATCCAACATCATCGGTGACCCACCTGGGACTATAATCTTGGGTAAATCTCATTGTAAGGACATTCTTCTGCCCCTGTAGGAAAAAGTAACATTGGACACATACTGTGACATGTTCTTTTTGTACAGGGGTAGAAGGATGTCCTTCCCCCTCCCAGGTGAAAAGGTGCTCAACACCTGCTGAAGTGAACCTGTGAGTTTGGCCTTAGGGAGAAGTGAAGATGACTGTCTTCTGACTCCAACCTTCTTAGGTTCTGTTTTTTGTTTGTTCTTGAGACTAGGCTTGGAGACAGGAATGAATTTTTGGGCTGCCTTCACTAGACGGAGCCCGTACTTCCTGAAAAAAGACTGGTCTTCGTGCCTATTTATCAAGGTGAATAGAAGGGACAACAAATTATAATGACACCCTTTTACCCCTGTACAAAAGGAACAGGCCATGGTAAGTGTCCAAAACAACAGTAGTACAAAATGCCAAGGTTTATTAATAGACCAGCACTTTCTCTTCACTTGGGCCGTCCAATAACAATGTTAACTGCAAGGCATTATCATCTACTGCCAGGAATGAAAAGCAGGATCCAGTTTCAGGATACGCCCAAGCACCAGAAAGTGGTTGGAATGGATTCATAAGATGCAAGCCTTAAAGAGGACATGAGGTTCTAGTTTCATTCCAGGGGAGAAGCTAGTAATAAAGACCCTTCACCCACACAGAGTTATTAGTAGAAATCATCATCTCCTTTTTCAACTGACTGCTGGTTCTGGATCTGTTGCTGCTTGAAGTACAGCTCAGCCACCTACAACCAGAGAATTTATATATATATATATAACAGAAATTACCACTTTCTCCACTACTTTTCATCACTATGCTAACCCTGCATCTTGCAATATGCTGCCTTGCTCTTAAATCTACGCCCACTTACTTACAGCGGCAACCTTTCTATACCTGTATATATCCATAAGAAAAGAACATTACTTAATGTCCCAAGATGTATCTATTCCAACATAACTAAGCCAATAGTCTGCAGCCCCTAAAATAACTTGAGTCCTCTCTTCAGGTTTTCATCTTCAGCACACAGTGGTTGCCAGATTTCTGCCTGTTATAATCCCATACACACACTCCATTTTTGTACCTGGGTGCTAGAAGTGGCCTCCTCTGGTTTCTTATCATCTCTGATGCGCAGGAATCTGGGGAAACGAAGTGAGATACCTTTGTCTTCATCCACCTGCAACGGAAGGACAGGTCCATAAAACTGGGATAAGGTGTGTAATGCCTCATTTACTGTTGCATAGGCAATTACAACCTTCTCCACACATAAGCAGATGTCTCTGGGAACTAGTCAATTGCAGAACTTGCTGATTTTGCTAGCAGAGGAAGGGGATCAGATAGAGGCTTGTTACCTGCCTTTCCAGCAACATATTTTCCTATCTGACATCTAATTCTGAAACAAAAGACTGAATATACTGATTATACAAGCACTGATAATTAGAGATGGGGGTATTCATATATGAATACAAATATCCCCCCACAGGTGCAGAAAACGAGGGTCTGGCCCTCTGGGGCCAGACTGACCACTCACCATTCTGCTGCTGCCATGGGCTCCGCACTCCCTTCCTATTGCTCCGGAGCTCACGGTGGATTAGCCACTCCTGGCAGAAGGCGGGATGACGAGCCTCTCTGCCAGGTCAAAGAGTAGCTAATCCATCATGAGCTCTGGAGCACCTGTAAGGGGGTATTCGTATATTAATACCCCCATATCTACTGATAATCCGTGCCTCATGGTGCAGTGGTTAAACTGCAGTACTGCAGCCAAAACTCTGCTCACAACCCAGGTTCAATCCCAGGTAGTTGGTTTGAGCTTCACTCAGCCTTCCCTTCTTCTGAGGTTGGTAAATTGAGTACCCAGCTTGCTGGGGTGGGGGGCAATGTGTAGCCTGCATAAATAAATTGTAAACCACCTAGAGAGTGCTTTAAGCGCTAGGGGGAGCTATATAAGCAACACACTTTGCTTTTTTGCTTTCATAATTTATTTCCATCCACAAGGCAATGGCTTCTTGGGGCAAATTCAGATATGTTATGTATCCGGATTGGACAGATGGATGGAAAATGTACTGTGATCTGTATGCAGACATGCATGTTCTCTGTCAGTGAAGCAGTATGAGGAGGATCATGCATAAAACACACCAGAACTGAAAAACCCGCTCAGGATTTCCTTTTACAAAAGTCTGTCCAAAGGTTACAACCAAATCTTTTACCTATCGAAGCAAGCCACGCTTAGAAGCGTAATCAAAACCCAGCACATTTCAAGCATGCTGTAGAAAGGTTTATGTTAGCCCACAGATGATAATTGCATGTTTTACAAGCTGAAACAACAATTAAAATCATACATACACATCATGTTAAAATATATTAAGATGACATGTGCATTCACATCACCATTTTGGCAGCACATGATGCTAACTGTAGCAATAGAAGTTGCTGTAATTAGACAGTGGTGGTCACAGAGCAACCTTGTAAATAACTGCCAGATTTTATTCAACAATTCTGCATTCTTAGTACATAAACTACAGAAGGTACCTAAGATGACTACGAGCCTCCCATATAATTTTCAATAATGAGGGACTATGCCCATTCCTGATGCACAATCTAGGTAGAACTTTAGCATAGTGCTTTTCCATTACCACTAATGGTACTGTCTGGAACCAATCAACAGTGATGGTCTCCTCTACATTAGTTAAGTACTGGCTACTGCCAGACAACAGTAGCTATTCTTCAAAATTTGATCATCATGAAGGGAATCCAGACTTTATTGCAGCCAGATCCAACGACTCCAGCAAATCTGCAGCCAATTTCCAATCTGCACTTATGCTGACACAGAGGCACATTCATTTTACACAGCGTGATCAATCTTTGTTGTAATTAGTGGTAGCTGGAATCCTACTTGTTTGCATAACATGCTGTGGCTGATTGCCGGTGGTATGCATGCTGGGCATGTGACCTGAGACACAATCTGGCATCTCATTAATTAGCCCTGGCAAGTTATGCAAACTTTATGCAAACATCAATAGAATTCTGTGCATTGCATATTTTGTACCCTGAATACAGTGATTAACCTGGGGGGTTTTCATTGTCACATTTTTCAAAGCAAAACAGTGCTTCATACCATGTTCAAAAATTCTCTTCCAGTAACAGCCTCTTAATACCACCTGTCTTTTCAATGTTTCTGAATCTATGTTTTCAAAGAACTTTGTATGGTGGTCTCAAAATCTTTCCTGAATAGTTATAGGAGCTCACATTTTGAGCCCAACATGGGACCCATAATTAGAACAATATCATATGAATGAAAATATTTTAACTATTTACAAACAAAAGCTGGCATATGAAATACCCCAAGTATCTGTCCTGAGAATAACTGTCTGGATATTTTAGTTGAGAATGCTACTCATTCATACAGCCCTTCCATTGGCCACGATAAACTCACCAATCCTGTTGCTGCTTTGTGGGCAGGAGAAATGGATAGATCCGCACACTTCACTTCCCAGACATGCTGGGCCTCCAGCCAGTGGTCAGGCTCTGCTGTACCACCCCACCGATAGTATGGCCGTGGCTGTGGAATAACATGGTCCTGCAATAGAGACTGGGATGAGCTGCAGTATTGGCATGGCTGGGACTCATCCACTGACGGCATAACCCTGATTGCTCCCTACAGATGGCACTATTTTCATCCAGCTATTCAGGGAGAGGACACCCTTCAACCTTCTAACATGGGAGCCCAAAATAATGTCTTGTATAGAATTAAATTAACTGGATAGGACAAAAGACAAGATCCAAAAAAATATGGCCTCTCTCCCCTTTTTGCTACTCCTTAACTCCATACACAGAAACTCCATCTAAAGGGAGAATTGTGGGAGCAAAAGCACGCACCACTCATGTCTTCTTCCTGTACTTAGCAGAGGACATAAAAAGGAATGCCTCATCAGAGCAGAGGCGAGCTCCTACCTTGAGAGAGGTATGGAGCTTCTCAAGATCTTCATCTGTGAATCCAGTGCCAATCTAAGAGCAGTGAGAAAGGATGAGTGTTAGAAATCAAATTACTATTATTATCTTGCAGTGCAGACAAACACTTGAGGCTGGACATGGTATGGAAAATGCAAGCCTCAACCATTTTATTCCACAGGCAGTCTCTAAAACATGCAGCCAGGAGAAAGTGACATCACTTGCAGCAAGCAGCCTCTACTTTTGTAGGTTCTGATTATGTTGGGAGCACTAGATGCTACACAAACATGCACATTTCCCCAAGTTCTAGGACAGGGGCTGAGCGTCCAAGTGCCCCTAACGATGGAGTCATTGGGCATACCTTACCTTGCAGATGCTCTGGAACTCTTCACTTTCCTCATCATAGCAGGCTAGGAGGAAACCACCGTATGCCCCTGCACGCTTGCCCTTGCCCAGGTAGGCGCCGATTACCACCAGGTCCAGGGTATCTCCAACTCCCTCCAGATAATCTTTTTTTAGCTGGTATGGGAAACACAGTTACTAAAGAACGCAACTCATCCCTGGGAACATGAGCTGAACTTCTACCTATACAAAAGGCCTTTGTCAGGCTTTTCAGTAGCACAAAATTTGATCTCAGGGAACATATTGCTTTTATTACTGATTTTCTTGTTTGTTTCATATTACTGTTGGTGTGGACACTGTATTCAAACTGATCAGCAAGCAGGAAAAGAAATAAACAGCCTTCCTCCCTTCAATGAGAGCATGGCCAGTTTGAAAAAGAGACACAAGATCCACTATTACTTTCGCTCAGTAGGGCTCTAACAATACTTTCTTTTGGTAGGTGGCCCTGCAAGTCAAATAAGCATTCAGTTCTTACCTTCAACCAATTGTGGGACCTCTTTGCAATTTCATATGTAGCATCCACTTCTAGTGTTTTCACCATTAGCCCTTCACAGGAATCTGAAGGAAACAAGCTACCTTGTGATTAGTTCAGCCTCTTCAGCAGGTTATTTATCCTGCTCCTTGGATCATGAAAATTAGGGAGGGATAGACCAGGTATTCCTGGTTTTTATTCTTACAACAGCCCTGTAAGGCTCAAAGAGGAACTAAAAGGTTATCAGTAAAGTTTTATGGCTCAGCAAGATTTTGAGCCCAGGTTTCCCAGATATTAATCCAAAAATGTTCTTAGCTACACCATACTGGGTTTCATTCTAGGGCTCAGAAAGGATATCTAAGGTTTATAAGAAATAGTTAAGGAGAGAGGAGAAACAAAACAGACTTGCTATTGTCTCCACAATACCTTTGATGGAGCGTTCGAGGAATTCTGCTATCTCATCCGTGTTACTAGTGTCCATGGAGGTAGCGAAGAGAAACTGACCTTCAACCTCCATGAAGGAGTCATGCAGTAAAGTCCGACGCTGTGACAAGGGTTTCTGGACCAGCGACTGAAGGATACATAATTGAAAATTTAGGAGTCATGGAAAGCAGAAGGATAGCAGTGGGATGGAAAGAGACAAAACAAGGTAGTAAAAAAACAGCAGCAGATAATGCAGGACAAATACAGCTTAAACCATATGCTGAGTAAAAACACAGGATATTCAGTTGTTTGAAATAAACGGTATTCTTACCTGCCCATTGAGATAGAGCATGTCAAATGCATACACACATACTTGCACTCGGATATCTGCAGCGTCTACATCCTAGAGTAATAGTTAAGAAACAAGAAGAAAAGGGTTGAGATTTCTAAACCATTAAAAACTGAGGAAGCTTTGATTTTCCTCACAAATCATTTACACAGTTCAACAAACAGCTGCAGAGAGGCAATATCCTTCTTTCATGTCCCACAATGTGTTCATAAGACATACACTTATTCTCAAAGTCCCATAATATCCTCCTGTACCAATATGCTAAGAATATTCCATTTCATTGTGTTGTGTCCCAAAAGCAGAGAACCAGAGCAAATGAATGTCTCCGTCAACAATTTTATAAAACAATTTAGGAACAACAGCTTACCTTGCGCTTGCGAGTGGTTAGTACCTGGAATGGCTGGATCTGTTTGGAATCAGGATCCCAAGCCACAGCCTCTGCATCTAAGATGCAGGAGTTCACAGTTGTCTTTTTCACCTGCAAAACGGTGAAACATTTCAGCTTATTTTTCACTTCCCATTGTCCACAGTCAAGCTCAACACTACTGTTACGTAGAAGCTAGGCTGCAAATTGCCCTGTGCCAGTAAATCACCACACTTTTGTTTTTTCTTTGTGATACACTCCCTACACCCCAGACTTCCAAAAGCCCCTTCACCTTGGGGATACGGCTGACAATGTCAGGATACTTGGTTGTGTTGTTCTCTTGGTTCCGGCTATAGATGTGCACTTCTCCATTCTCCAGGATATGAATCTATGAGGAAGACAAAAATTGAGCTAGAGCTACAGAAGTCAAGGAGAGTGGGAGCTTAATTTTCAGAGTATGCACCACACATAATTACCTGGGCTCGCTCCCCATCATACTTGTATTCACAAGTGAAAGCTGCTTCTTCAAAACGCTTTAATACTTCTCCAATGCCCTTTGTTGGATGAGCAAGCATGGGCTTCAAGGGGATCCCTGAGGAAGGAAGTACACAAGGTTGAGAATGGATAATAATATCTCAGTAACTCCCAATGGGAAAATTGTAGTATTTAAATCACATATGATAGTAATGGGGAAGAAACATATACTTCCTCAATATTTCCTTGCCAAATACGACATGCCCTTTTCAATCTGAGCTAAGAGTTTTGGCATTCTTGGTGGAAAACCTGCATCATACTAGCCTATTAATATATTTGCACATAATTTTAGATGTATAATTATATATTTGGATATGCAGGATTGCTCACTATGCATAAACATATAATATCTTGTAAGCATTATCCTGAAGTATCTGTCTGCACATTTGCACAATCTTGGGTTCTTTGGCAAAAAGTAACATGATGAGGGGAAAATAAAATACATAGGAAAAGGTTAGCCAATATGTAGGGTTAAAGGAAAGCAATGGCTAAACCACATAGAATCCAGTCATCCTTAAGTCTTTTATAGTCAATATCTGTATTTTAAAGTACATATACACATACAGTGGACCCTCGACTTACAGACGGCTCCACCTGCGGACTTTTCGACTTACAGACTTCTCCGGCCGCAAAATTTCCCATCAACTTGCGGCCGGAGAATCGACCTACGGACCGGAAGGGGGAGGCGGGGAAAGCGCCAAATTCAAATTTGGCGCTTTCCCCGCCTCCCCCTTCCGGTCCGTAGGCCGCCGATCGTGCCTCCAGAGGCCTTACAGGGCTTCTCCGCCGCCATGGGAGGCCTCTCGGAGGTCCCCCCTCGCTGCCGATCGTGCCTCCGGAGCTCCGGAGGTGAGGGGGGACCTCTGAGAGGCCTCCCATGGTGGCGGAGAAGCCCTGGAAGGCCTCCGGAGGTCCCCCTCGCCGCCGATCGTGCCTCCGGAGCTTCTCCGATCGGCGGTGAGAGGGGACCTCCGGAGGCCTTCCATGACGGCGGAGAAGCAGCCGCCAGCTTTCCCAGGGTACACCGGGCCTACCAGGGGAGGGCTTCCCCTGGTAGGCCCGGTCTATCAGGCTTTCCCGGGCGGTAGACCGGGCCTACCAGGGGAAGCCCTCCCCTGGCAGGCCCAGTGTACCAGGCTTTCCCGGGCGGTAGACCCGGCTTACCAGGGGAAGCCCTCCCCTGGTAGGCCCGGTGTACCCTGGGAAAGCTGGCGGCGGCGGACGACTTCCGAGAGGTCTCCCATGGCGGTGGAGAAGCCCTTGGAGGGCTTCGGCAGCGGCGACGGTGGCAGCCAGGGATCCCCGTGAGGCCTCTGGCAGCGGTGGGGAAGCCCTCGGAGGGCTTCGGCAGCGGCGACGGTGGCAGCCGGGGACCCCCATGAGGCCTCTGGCAGTGGCGGGGAAGCCCTCGGAGGGCTTTGGCAGCGGCGATGGCGGCGGCGAGGGACCCCTTCGGACCGGTAAGGCCGCTTAAAGGCTGCTTTTTGCCTTTATTTTCTTTTTTTGGTGGGGGGTATTTTTTCTTCGGCCGATTACGGATTAATGGGTTTTCAATGCATTCCTATGGGAAATGGACCATCGACCTACGGACTTTTCGACCTGCGGCCACCGTTCCAATACGGATTAAATCCGCAAGTTGAGGGTCCACTGTATAGATTAGAACCTAATTGTTTGATTTTTAAAATGAATACATAAGATTTTCACAAATCTGTTTTTGGCAGTGGATGACACTTCATGCCCTGTTTCACACTTGCAGTGCTATACATGATACATAGTTTTAAGAGTCTAAGCAAAAACAAAACTCCTTATTGTATCAAATGCCCTCTCCTTCCTTTTTCCTAAGAAATGTTTCAGATACCTGGTGTGATCTTGCAATGTTGAGGCAAGCTCTCCACGCCATGCTCTAGAAGCACAGGGACAATGATGTCATAATTTGGCAGCTCGCTGAAAACAAAATGAACAAGAATAGCTAAGACCTAAAGCCATCCACTGGAAAGCACATACCAAAACTTGATGGGGGGAGGAGTGTTCTTGCTCACAGGCTCAGACTTTGCATTTGAAAGGACCCCTTATGTGTTATCTACTATGGCTATATTAGTTCTCTCTAGTCACTCTCTGTCCTTGCAAGACGTTCTATCAGGATGCAGGTTTTGGAGAGCAAGACTAATGGGGGAAAAAACTCAAACAACATTCCAGTTTTCTTACCATAAGGACACACAGGGGTGGCTACTTAAGTATCAAATGGCCTGGGCTGCACTTGACAGATAAAATTGTACAAATGGTGGGTGTGAACAAGTGAGGCAGAATGAGATGAACACTGCTGAAGCTTCCTTAATACCCCGTGGAGACTCGATCTGCCAGAAAAGGTCCACAGTGGCAGCATTGGGGTGTTTTTACGTTTTTAAAATTTCCTAGAGTAGTGGCTCTCCACTAGATGGGTGGTATTCAATCAATCAATCTTGATCTCCCTGAGACACCAATTGCTCCCTAGCATTTTAGCTACTACAGCCTCTGAAGGCAGAAACTGCACGCAAAGTCTAATTGATATGACTGTGAGTAGGAGCAACATACTGTACCCAGAAATGTTATCTTCCATGGGAAAAAGGTTATGGGCAAAGAAACAAAGGAAGATACCATATAATGAGTCAGCATATTGACCCATATAGTCCAGTATTATGATTAGAAGTGGCTGTGGGTTTCAAAAGCAAGGGTCTTGACTAGCCCTACCTAAAGATGTTGGGGACTGAACCTGAAACCTTATGCAAACAAAGCAAGTACTCAGTCCTTGAACTCTGCCCCCCTCCGGTCTTCCATGAAACAGGAAGTTACTCACCAGAAGGCTTGCTTAACAATCAAGGCTCTCTCATCTAACCAGGCTTTGCGTGCCTCTGCAGATTTGCCCTTTGAGGCATCTAGTACCTCTGGAGGAAATTCTAGAGAAGTAGAAAATGCAGCACAGTTGGCAGCTTACATATAAAGTATTGGGGCCATGATATACACATTTTTTTATGTTGCTCATTTCAATGACAGTACATCACTGTGCCAAGAACAGATCCTGTTATTGAAAGAAAACAGGCATTTTCAGGAAGGTGATAAATATGAAGGAAGTTTGGAAACATCAATAATACCTAGAAAGAGGTCACAAACAAAAACAAGGTTGAGCACAGCTTAAGCTTTCACATAGCTTTGCATCTCTTCTTTATGGCAACCATTCTCTGCCTCTCTGGCCAACAGCTGGTCAACCCTAATTTTCTTGTCCTCCACTTCTTACGTATTCTCCTCTCATTACTTCAAATTCTATGTTCTTTAGGATCCTTAATTGTGGAAATAAGCTTATAAATATTTAATTTGGATCAACTGCAAAATGTGCAGTACCATGCCTTATGGATAACAGTCGCCCTCCCCCAAAGAATACAACATCTAAATGCTGCAATAAGTTGCCATCACAGCCCTTCTTAGTTGCACCATAGAACAGTACAGCCTCTAAGAGTCTCCTAAACCAGCACTAGTGTTATTCGTTAAGTGAATCCTGAACTCACTTTGCCCTGGAGGAGTGAGTGATCCTGCCTGGGCCAGGGCTGACAAGACCGACTGCTCTGCTAAACCAATTCGCAACTTTCCTTCCAGTGACCTGAAATACACAAAACACCTCACTGAAACATTGCAAAGTTGGTGTGAACTGCTGCCAAATAACTTTATGTGTGCATGAATCTGTGTTTGCTTCATGCAGGCAGACGAGGAGTAGGGACTGAAAAACAAAATGCTGTGTAGCCGCAGCAGCAACAAAAAGGCAAGGTAGGGGTGGAAGGACTAAAAATAACAGTATACATTAAGGAACTCTTTGGGGACAAGCAGGACAAGAAGCTATATGCAAAAGGATGATAAAACATGGGGAGTTGAGGTGGGGAAATGCAGCCACTACATGACAGTAAGGCAAACTCACCGTGCAATGTAGCGAGCCTCTGAATGGCGACAGGCAACAAACAAAGACTTGATAATATCAATCTTCTTATTCATGGACTAAAGAGGGAAAGAAATGAGAGGGAGTGCTTGAGATACAAATGGAAGGATTAAGGAGAGGGAAGAATAGTCTAGCCTGCAACACCCATCTCACAACAAAGGCTTCCCCACAGACATCTGGCATTACAGCGGACTTCAAGAAGATAAAATGTGCAATGCTGTCCCAGACAGTCTAATTTTGCTTAGTGACATGACATTCCCATTAGTGACATCATTGGACTCTGCTTGCAGAGCGTATGCTATAGAAGCAGCCAAGTTTAAGGGCAGTTAAACTCCTGTCCAGTGGTAAATCATCTTATCAAGCATGTGTTCTCGAAGGCTTTCATGGCCGGGATCTGATGGTTGTTGTAGGTTTTTCGGGTGTCTGGCCGTGTTCTTAAGGTTTTTCTTCCTAACGTTTCGCCAGTCTCTGTGGCTGGCATCTTCAGAGGACAGGAGTTAGAACTCTAGACAGAGTAATACAGAGTTCTAAATTCTGTCCTTTGAAGATGCCGGCCACAGAGACTGGCGAAACGTTAGGAAGAAAAACCTTAAGAACACGGCCAAACAGCCCGAAAAACCTACAGCAACCATCATATCAAGCATGTTGTGTCAAACATGAGACAAGGTTAACACAGGCACAATCAGAGGAAAAACCCACTAGGCTCATCTGACTTTAGACTTGCCCTATCCCCTGACAACCCTAATGTCTCTCTCTTGATTCAGTTATTTGAACTTCCATGCCCTCTTGCCCATTACTTACAGAACTTCCCATCATACGCCCAATGGCCTGCAGTTTGCTAAAGACAGCAGCAGCTACAAGCTTGGGTGGGGCAAACATGATGCCCTGTGTGGTACGGCTACTCTCAGCGACTAATCCAAGATCTCCCTTTTCTGCTGCCTCTGCCTTGATTTGGTCCAGCTGTCGACCTACAGAAGAGAGCGAAAAAAGGAAAATATCATCATAAAGCAGAAATGTAAGGGTGGGTGATACCTTTTATTGGACCACTATAAAATCATACACCACAATGTGATGGTGTAGTGGATAGAGTGATGGACTAGGACTCTGGAGAAGAGGATTTGAATCCCTGCTCGGCCATGGAAACTCACTGGGGGAGTGGAACTGGTAAAGCTAGTCCTTAAATATCTCACTTACCTTGAAAGCCCTATAAGGGGCCCTATAAGTCACATCTAACTTGAGAGCACAGAACACGCACATAAAATCATACAAGTTGCAAGTGGCCACATCTGTGTAATCTTGGGGACCATACGGCCTTATCCTTGCTCTTTTATAAACCTTTATAAAAGGTGTGTCTCAATCACTTGTTTCTTATGAATTCCTCAGGTGACATATTTTATATGTTGTGTATGTTATAAATAGATAGTTTATATGTTATAAAACAGTTTATATGTTATTACATCTATGTTATTGATGGCAACTCCTGCACCCATGCATTTGAATCTGTAGTAGGTGCAACTAGTCCAACTCACCTGTGGCTTGAGCCAAAGCTTTCATAAGGATGGTTTTGCCAATACCCAGCTCTAGGCCCTCGTATGCTGGGCCTAATCGATTAAGACAGAGGTAGACACAGGAAAGCAGGTCTTCTGGAGACAGGGCAACCACAGAGCGGAACAGATTGCTTAGGGTCTCTATAATTTTCAACCTGGAAACAGAGATGGATACTGAATGGTCATGTGAGTAGGAGAGAGTGCTACTGCTATTCTTCACCATGATGAATCTTTAAAGTTACCTTACCGGGCAGATTCCTCTTCAATCCTTTCAAAGGTATGAGCCACAGCCAGGTATGGCACCCTGTCAGAGACATAAAGCCAAACAACATGGATCAGCAGAGGTAAAAAAAGAGAGTCCACCGGCTCCTTCTCATGCTTATTATTTGTCTGGGTCTAGACAAGTTCAGCTATCGGAATCCTGTTATAAAATCATAGTGTGGGAAGATCTTCAGAAAGCCAATCCAACATTGAACAGTCAGGAAAAAGGTCCACCCACTTTGTATATAATGATCAACATCACCCAAAGGATGGAGCCACAAGAGATCAAGGGGCCAGTGATGAAAACAAGTTAGACAAATGCACTCTAGGCTTCTTCTCCCCATTTAAACTAAAGCATCCCCACAATGCAGTCATTAAGTCATGACTTCAGTAGTGCCCGAGACTGTGACAGAGAGTCCTAAACTCTGAACAGGAGTTGCAAAGCAGCTTTGGTGTGGAGAAAGAGATATTGTTGACATGCTGGAAGTACCACAGACATGAAATGCAGATTCTTGCCTTAAGGAAGCAGTTCGGCTAAATAGTCTGTCCCATACATATTATCTGTTATTTTACAGATCCACTGTTATAAATTTATGGTATAAAATTAATGTGAAAACACGGGAGACGTTGCATCTGTGTCCTTGGATGACAGGAGGGATATAATTTGAAAAGAAAAAAAAAACAAAAAACAAAAAACGTGAAAATAACATCTTCCTCACTTTTCGCCAGGACCCCAGCATGCATCATGGACTGGATGATAATTGCTCTTTGCAGGGTTGTACTCTGCAGGCTCAAGTTTAACAGATGGCTTGAGAGAACTATAAAAACAGGAAATAAACAAACAGCTCAGTGGAGACAATCATGTACATCTTTAGGAAACCTGGCAAATAAACCCAGAAAAGTTGGTGGTCTACATGTTTTTAACAAAAAAACAAACAAACAAAAAAAAACTTTCTGTCATTCATATATTGTGATCTGTTGCACATCGGTCCCAGTTGCCATATGGTGATGAAAATAATCCAAACTTATCTTTAAGAAAGTTTTTATCTCCCTACCAAAAGGTAATGTTTGCTCATTACAGGCAAATGGCTATAGCTCAGAGGTTGGGAGTTCAGTTCCCCACTGTGCCACCTTGACAGGGACTGGACTCAATGATCCATAGGGTCCCTTCCAGCTCTGCAGTTCTCAGATGATGATGATTTCAGGCCTGTGCTAAGGCCTGAAAATCCAAAAGTGGTTCAAAGATTATAACTTCCGTTTAGAAAAAGTAACAAAGAAAGAATTGTGAACTTACAAATCTAACTAAATAAAAATTAGTCAAAATAAAGAGTATGAAACGAACCACGCTGGATCTTATTTGTGGCTGGCTATTATAAGTACAAGGTGGACTAGACCCAAAATGCCTGCATAAAGTCCCAGAAGCAGCCAGGAAATGGTTGGGATTGGTTAGCTCCCCTTGATCTAGATTCGCACATGCTATTTACATTGTTTGCTCAAGTTGCACTCCTATTTTCTAACTATTTTCTAAGCAGAAAATAACACAACCTTCCCTTCCTGCAAAGGTTAGCCTTCATAGGTGGGAGAAGGAACAAATATGAATCTAAGTTAAATTTACTAATCATTGATTAATAAATGAAGGAATAAACATTGCTACAACCAGCAGTTCAGCTGATTTCTAGGGCAAGGAGACTCTTGGGATAGTTTGCTCTCTATGTTGATGCCTTGTCTGTGTAACAAGAAATACAAGTTAGCATAACTGGTGGGTGTGATGGATTGTCTCCTTAGGAATCAGCAAAAACATAGTTAACTTCTGTTGGTTCTGCTGGACCTCTCAGCAGCTTTGGATACCATCAACTATGGTATCCTTCTGTGCCATCTCTCTGGGATGGGACTTCGAGGCACTGTTTTACAGTGGCTTCAGTCCTTCCTGGAGTGGATAACTCAGAAGGTTGTGCTGAAAGACTTCTGCTCAGTGCCTTGGCCTTTAGTGTCCCTCAGGATTCTGTTTTGTTCCCCATGCTATTTAACATCTACATAAGACCACTGGGAGAGGCTGTCCACAGTTTTGGGGTTCAGTGTCACCAGTATGCGGATAATACCCAACTCTGTCTCTTCTTTCCATCTAAATTTGAGGAAGCTGTTTCAGTTCTAGATCAGTGTCTGGTGTGGGTAATGGACTGGATGAGGGTGAATAAACCAAAACTTAATCCAGACAAGACAGAGGTGTTCCTGGTCAGCCAAAAGGCAGATCAAGGAATAGGGATCCAGTCCATGCTAAATGGGGTTACACATATTGTAATGGGGGGTCCCAGACAACCTTGAGCAACAATATGTGTATATAAAATTTTTGTAGCTCTCTTCTATGGATAAAAATCTCTCACTGTGCTTATAGCACAATGTTTGGGTTTTTTTGTAAACAACTGTCCTGATTTAGCAATAACTGATACAGTGTTTCCATACCAATGATCATAGATTTTTATGGATCCTACACATAATTCTGCTTTCAACAGCTGCTAGTGTACACAGCAAATAAATTACAAACTCTCTCCTACTATCAAATGACACTCATCACTTACTTGCCAGCAAAGTTATTGGACTCATGGTTGTTGACTTCAATATGGCTCTTCAGTGCAGGCGTCTTTTCCCCCAAGACAGGCATTGGCTTTTTCTCTGTCTTCACAGAGGTCTTTCTGGGGGCTATGAAGAAGAAAACAGACAAACACAGCACTTTCTTTATATGAGCTGAACTACAATTAGTTTAGAGTATTAGTTAATGTATGGGAATTGTTGCAAACTCAGAGATACTGAGATAAACTATAAGACTCTGAATAGACTGTGCTCTGGAGTCAAACTCTTAAACACTAATTCAGTTATTGAAGGGAGAAATACGACGTCAACCCTACCAGACTCACTGCTTGGCATAGTGACCTCCCAGCATCTGCTCTTGTTAAATTCTGGCATACTTAGCACATAAGGTATCCTCTCTTTCAACAGCAAATCCCCTGACCCATACTGAATATACATTTACCAATTTCCATTCATATCTACTGTGACTAAAAATATTTTTAAGCAAACTGAGATGTTTTCAGGTCCAAATCAAACAAGTGCAGCTTGTGAACATGTCTGTGCTCAGCACTCTCGGTGGTGATACGTTAGATCATCCGTGTGCAAAATATAGTCCATGGTCAATATTGCACCATCAAGGACCTCCCAATGTCCATCCACACCATTTTAGAAAAATATGCTTTTCTATTGGTGGTTTGGCCAGCCCCCCACTCCAATCTAAACTGGAGATAAACATCCAGACTTACAGTTTTGAATGGATGGATAATTTTTGGACGTGTTTCATTATTTCTTGAGCTGGTGAAGCCTATGATAGCTGCTGGGTGTGAAAATTTGCCCCCACCCTCACCTGCTAGGGTTGTATGTCCTTCTGTTAGCTCTAAATATTCACACAAATAGCAGTATATCCCTCTCCCCTTATCATGCTCACCAAAAAAACTAGATATGGGTTTGCTGGGTGGCTTATGGAGTTCCACCATCTTCTCTTCCTCTGCTTTGGTTTCTGTTTCATGCTCTCCCAGTTCTGAATTTTTATCTTTCTCATCTTTCACTTCTAAGTCCATGGGCCTCTCATCTGGCTCCTCTTTTGATCCTGTACAAGGTACAAACAGATTTTGAGAAGACTGATACTGAATCTTTGCTGAATAAAACTGTTCCAACTTAAAACTGGAATAAAAGAAATATGTTTTTTCCCTCCCCAATACCCCAGTGAAAGCCTAGGTGCCTTCAGATCTGTCAGTGAGGCAAGAGTATAGGGAACAGTCTTTGAGCCCAAAACACCCAGAGAAGAACTGAAGGCAATCCAAATTCATAACAGCTTTGGAAAATAGCTACAACAGTTACATTATATATTCACTGTAAAGAATGCATCATAAATTGCATTACTGGCAGATACATTACAAAACAAAGCTGAACATCTATAAAATGTTAAGCTGTGACATGGAACAATGACTGCAATGAATGAGAGACATACAAGACTGAGACTCTAGCTGTGCCATTCTTCACATACTTATATGGACTTGTCCCATTTGATTCAATGAGGCTTACTCCCAAGTTAAAGCACTGAGAACTGAAGTTTAAAGTCCAGCTTTTCAAATAATGAACTCTCATCTCATCAATATTCTCACAGTGTTTAGTCTGGAAAGGGACTATATTTTCAATTAGGAAGAAAAAAAAGTTATTTCCCACACCTGTTCTGATTCTCCTATATCTCTTCACTTCCATGTCATTGTTTCCTCATAATTTGTTTTAGCCTTTCTCCAGTCTGATACACAATAAGAAATCCAAAAATGCTCACCATCTCCATCATTATCCTCTCCCTTCCGCCTTTTGGCACTACCATTACCCTGGGAGCTATCATGGCTGTTGGCTTCTTCTTCTGCTTTCCGTTTGGGGATCTGCTTGCGGGCTAAAGTTTGAGATAAGTCTTTAGGGCAATTATACCAGCATGACACTTTTCTTAACAGTTACAAAGCTTTCATATGCATGACAGCAAGAGTTATTTTGGACACAGTCTGTTATATTTAAGTAATCTCAGGATCAAACTGTCCTGCCTACACATACCATAAGGCCACATGTAGTTGTGGGCTAATACAAGGTTCAGATAGATTAAGAGTAAAATAAAAGCTAAAGCAAGTAATTAAATTCTACAGAAGAAAGATCAAGCTTGCAACATAAGCTTTAGCTCAGTATCTCACTATCTGCTCACTTGTAAGAAGAGACAGAACACTAAACATTTCTGGCTGTTCTCAGTTATCAAAGGGGTACTTACCAGTTTTTCGCCGTGGGATACCGGTAGGTGAGGGTGAATTAGAGGCAGCTGGGCTGGTGCTTGGGGAGATATTTTCTGCAGGGTTTATTTGCTCAGTGACACAAACAGATTCCTAAAAAGGAAAAAAAAAACAAAGTGAAAGGGTGTATGATACAGAAAGAATAACCACAACTGTTTTCTTGACATTGGACAGAATAAGAAAACCCTGTGGGAATAACATATTTTTGAAAGGACAGAAATACTACAACAGGTATCTGAAATGTTTTCCAGAAAAATAAGGGAACACAGTACTGTCAGTGTTTTCTATTCATACCTGAAACAGGAGACTCTAAATAGAGTATGTCAATGAGAAGCAAAATTATATCCGAGGATCAGGTGTGCAATGAGACAACCTTGATGGGGTTTGGAACACAGTATCACTGGTTAATCAAATATCAGAAAATGACATGACAGGGCCTACCTGCTTGCTATCCCCGGGAGTCTTTGTATTCTGTCTTTCTGATTTCTGAGGATTCACTCCATCTCCACTGTTAAGTACCTGGGAAGCTTTTTTGGCTGTAGAATTCTCTGTACAAGGTGCTCTACTATTTGTCAGTTGTTCAGAATTTACTGGTTTCCTCAAAAGAGACAGAATACTTAGTAACATAGCAACAGATCGACCTGGACCCCGCCTTATGATTTACTGCATTTATATTTCACCTTTCTTCCTAAACTCTCAAAATAGTTACCATGGCTTTCTCCTCTAAAATTTTATTTTCGCAAGCACCCTGTAAGGCAGGTCAGGTTGCTAGATAATGATGGGTCAAAATTATCCTATGAACTTTAAAAATAAGTAAACATTTGAACTACAATCTTCCTGTACAATAGCCTAACCAATAAAACAAATTGACTGCCCTATAACCCATTCCTGAGCAAATTCTTCAGGGATTTAAATAGAATCTAAATAGAATCTAAATTCTATTTTAGTTTTCATAAGCCATCAAAAGAGAGCAGGATATGTCAATCATCAACAGAGATAGCCTATCAGTAAATTTGTTTCAGGCACATAAAAGAGCAGAGAATTCTTGTTATACAACTTGCACAAAATGAAAAATTAAATATTTGACCTTATTAACTAGTAATTCCTATATGTTAAAACAACAGTAAACACTGTTTACTATTTCTATATGCTAAAAACAGTAAACCCGGAAACGACAAACAATTGAGAAGTCTCTTTCCACAACAACACCAGAGCCAGTGTTGTGTAGTAAATGGATTGTTGGGACTAGTGTTCAGATGACCTGGGTTCAAATCCTTCCTCAGTCACAGAAGTTCAGTGGAAAGTGACAGTGGTGAATTACTCCATCACATGCAGCTCCTTACGAACATTTGAAAGGGTTTGGATATTATACTATTTCTCAGCCTTATAATGATGTGTCCTCACACATCAATATTTTTCAATAGTTCAACGTATGTTTATAACCTGAGTTAAAACCCAAATTATAACCTACACTATTCTTTTTGACCTTATTTAAATAGAGTACAGTATGGTACATTTTGGGGTCAAGAAGAGTCGGACACGACTAAACGACTAAACAACAACAACAAAAATGGTACATTTGTCTGCTTCTGTAATTTTGCTTGATGTTTCCAAAGAGCCTTTTCTCAATTTTATCTGCAATGTCTTTGCAACACTAGAGAGACTGCTCTAATGTCAATGCAAAATTAATGCTTTCAATTAATCTAGCTAGGAAAATGAGTGGGCGAGAAAAGAAAAGTTAAAGAAAGATTCTATACTATCTTCCAGTTTAGTGATAGCTTCTGAGAATAAATGCATAACCTGGTCACTGAGCCTTTCAGAGAGAAAACTTTCTAACATGGGATGAACTCAATCAATGTTGTATTTCCAAATCATTCTTTTCAGATACGTTTAAATCCAAGATTTTAGAACAAAAATCAGAGCAGCTTACTGTATATAGCACAGATCACTTCAATATTCAGAATCTTGTAATTAATCTATAGTCTACTACAAGCTTCACAGTAGCTCACTTTTTTGGACTGGGCACCTTCTCCACGTGATTATTCTCTTCTATCTGTTCTTCAACCTTTTTGCGTGCCAGAGGTTGAAAAAATGATCTGCCAAAATATAAGCATACATGGCTATATTGTTCTCCTTTATTCATGATTGCAACATTCACCATAGTTTATGCACCAAGAGAAGACTATTGCTCCTTTAGAACACCAGGTACTAATAATGCAACTGTTTAGGAACGAAGATGCGCAAATTTGCATTTTACAGCCCTTTCCAAAGGAAAAAAAATCTCTCCTTTGGCAGCCTGCTGTTTGGGGAGGAGGGAGGGGGCAAAGAGACAAGTGTAGAAAAAAGGGGTGCCTGCCCACTTTTGACTCTGGCCCTTCAACTGCTATTTTCACTTCCATCCATTGGCATAAATCTGGACAGAATATCCCCAGAGAACGTTGTTCTCAGCTGAAAAAAGGGTCCCCCGCCTCTGCCTCCAAAACTGCAGCTTCTCTGCTGCAAATAGATGAATATGCCATAGAAATGACTAGTCTTCTTTGGAAGCATAACACTGTGTTGTATTAGCATTTTATGTTTTGCATTTCTTGCTTGAATTATATTTGTATATAATGTAAATAAAGTTCCATTGTTAGTTTAGAAAAATATTGAAAAGCTATAAAATCCCTCATGTAATAATTTATTCAACTGTTGAACTGCACTGTTTACCTGAAGAAAGGATTATTTCATAAGCAGAGGTCTTCCTCTGAAGTTGTCAATGTTTTAGGCATCAGAAGAAAAACAATCTTCCAGCTTTAGATGTATGCACACGCACATATATGCACATGCACCTATAAACAAATCTCAGAATCGCCAGCAATGCTTACCTTATGGTGCTCTGCATTGTGGAGTTTTGGATAAATATGGCCCTGAATCAGCTGTCAGTGACAGCTCAGCTGGCCAGTTCCACAAGATAAAGAGAGCACAAGTGAGGTTCATGGAACAGAGTATGTGTTAGATCCTATTTTCTCACAGGCCACGCTGATGGAAAATGGAGAGAGAAAGAGGGTAAGCAACTGCATTTACATCATGCAATACTGCAGCCTAACTTTCAGAAGCATTGAAAAAATCTTTTCAGGTTGATGTAAAGGCCAGACTAAAATGGCATGAGCATTCTATTGTACAGGAAAGTATAGATAGAGTCTGCTGGAGACTTTTAATTTTCCTTCTTTTTTAAAATGATCTTGCTTCAAATGGTGTTACTATTCCAAGTCTTTGGGATTTCAGTTACAGATGGAAATAATTAAGGCATGTTATAAGCCAGTGGTCCCCAACCTTGGGCCTCCAGATGGTCTCGGACTACAACTCCCAGAAATTCTGGCCAGCAGAGGTGGTGGCGGAGGCTTCTGGGAGTTGTAGTCCAAGAACATATGGGTTACCCAAGGTTGGGGACCACTGTTATAAGCAACATATTATGAGAAGATGCAGGAGAGAAAGATATGGCATTAGAGCTATTCGCCACAAACACACATATATTGTTGCATCACAAAGACAGAGCATGACTAGCTAGTGTCAGAGCACAACCGCTGTATTCAGAAAAAGTCTCTCCTCAATTACAAGAATTAGCTGGACAGCAATCAATGCATTAAAAAAACATGCAAAATGTAATAGTGTCCCTGCCTTTTAAACATATATACATGTTCTTACAATCATATGTAGCATTAATAATGGAGACTAGCACCCAATTTGATGCCCACAAGTGCTTATATGGATTAGGACTTTTCACAAAGCTGTGCATAAAATACCACAGTTCTACCATCATCTCCATTTTGTAGAATCCTGAATGTCTTCCAGTGCTCTCCCAATGTATCCCATGGAACAGTATAGATGGGGGTTGTTGCTGACTTTGTTTAGCCAGTGTCAGTTTGCCTACTAATCTGGCGAAATGTGTACTGCACCACTGCATAGTACAAGAATGCAAATTTCTGGAAGCCAGTTTGTTTACTGAAGCTATGCTATCTCATGCCACCCCGCACCCCTGCCGTAGACTGAGTTATACGACAGAGAAACTATCAGTCTCTTAAGAATCAACATAAAGTACAAGCTATGCAACATAGCATGTACAAAGTAATAATGTTGGTCATGACTTCTATTGCTTATCATTACAGATCTCACTGATGGAAAGGTTGTGGCCCATGCCCTTTTGTCCTTAACGCCTGTAAAAAAGAGAAAACTTCCACCTTTTCTCACCATTGCATGAAAAGCTGAATCTGCACAAATTCCCTCTTCTTTCTTCTGTTACAGATACATGCAGAATCACTTTTTCTTTTCTTTTTAATGGTACTGGGGCATGACATTCTTCTTCATGACACCTATGTGCCCACAATCTATACTGTTTCCACTGTTCTGTTACTGCGACCATGAACTACTATACCTGATATTTAATTTTGCCAATGCAAAATTAGATGGTATTCTGGTGTCTGAATTTACTTGAGACCTCACTAAATCCTGCCTGCAAGCCTTTACTTTCTTCCACACAGGACAAATCTTACCACCTATTCCTAGGGAATGGTGGTGGAAAAAAGAGTAAAGCACAATATTTGGAAATACTATTACAGTGAAGACAAATCCTTCACAGCATATAATGACAAGAGTCCTGAAAGGAAGGGAAACCCTGCAATGCAAGAACACAGAAAATGCTCTCAACCTCCTAGAAGTCCTTAAAACATACAGACTTTCTGTTCACTTCCTGCCTACTCACATTGGTAGTTTGCTTTTAATACAGATTCGTCTGCCTTTCAGTCCCAGTTAAGCATTCATGCAAGCCATCACATACAAAAGTGATTCAAAGGGAACCCTTTAATTCCACATGCGAAAAACCTCTTAAATAAATGTGTTTTGTGTTCTTCTTCCTTCTTCCTATCATTCTAGTTTTTTTAAAAAAACCAATTCCACTTAATGCACACTTGACAGCTTGTGAAAATGGTTTATCGGTTTGGGTTCACTTCAAGAGTTTTGGGAAATACAAATAATAAAGAAAAGTCTAGAAAACACCAATAGAGGTTAATCAACACATAGGTCCCAGAAACACTTTCCTGAACATCTCTGCGATACCACCTCACCCTCTGCCTTCACTTCCCTCTTTAGCAATTATTTTTCCATTAATCCCATGGCCAGTTTTTGGAAAAATACTTTATTAATCCATTTACACCCCATCACTCAATTAAAATATATCTATATGTACCTATATATATATGTATTAGAGCAGGCTGCACAACATGCAATGAAAACAACATGATAAAATGTAAGCAGGCGTAACCACAAGCCCTCTTAAGTTTTCATCTCCTGCTGGCCAAAGGCTTGCAGGGTAAAATTTGACAGGGAAAAAAGCGAGGGAGGAAAGAAACAGAAGCCTGCGTTGGGTAAACACGAGCACCACCGCCACAGGACCTGAGCCCTCCTGTTCTTCTTGGTACCTTCTGAAGGGCCCAATAATGACCATTACCGAACCCAGGCTTCTATTAGAAGGGGTGGCTTCGTTCCCGCCACCAATTCCTTCCCTTCCCCTCCCCCACCCCCGTGGGAGGGGAGGCGTTTCTCCCGCCAAAATTGCCCCCCTCCGCCGCCAGGGATTCTCCTCAAGAGACCCTCCACAGGAAGGGGGGAGGAGGAGGAGGAGGGGGGGCGCGAGGGAGAAGAATTACCTGCGCGAGCCTCGGGGTCTCTCTTCTTTCCCCCAACACCCCTCTCTCTCTCTCGCTTTTTTTTTTCCGCGCGAAAATCCAAAGCGACGGCCCTTTGACGTCACACGCGCGGCACTGCAGACGCTCGGCACCCTGGGAAACGGAGTTCTTTGGCCGCAGGGAGGAGAACCAGCGGCCGAAACAGCGGATTGGCGAAGCCTGCTTCCTTCGTCTGACAAAATCAGTTCTGGTTCCTGTAATGCAGTGGTCCCCAGCCTTGGGCCTCCAGATGGTCTCGGACTACAACTCCCAGAAATCCTGGCCAGCAGAGGTGGTGGCGGAGGCTTCTGGGAGTTGTAGTCCAAGAACATATGGGTTACCCAAGGTTGGGGACCACTGCTTAATGTAACTCTTAAATCGGCTACAGCCAGAAATGTGTGGTGGAAACATTCCCTGTGCTATATATGAATTATTTTTTCTGCATCGTGTATGCTCCTCTCATGTGGTGGAAAGGATACAGCAACATACGGCTGTTTTGCAGAATTGTCACAAGGATTCTGTGCATTCCACCAACAGCAGCTTTTTGTGAAAGGAACTGGACACGTCCACGAAAACGTACATTAAAATATAATAGTCTGTAAGGTGCCACATGTTTTTGTCTTGTTTTGTTTCTTTGGATTTCGCACCAAGAGAATCCCCCCCACAAAACAGCCGACTCCTCAATGTAGAGTTTAGAGTTCCTGGAAGGATTTCCATGTCGGACCCTCCCTTGAAGCTTTCCTCCCATTATTCCGCAGGCAAAGATAATCTCTCCTAACAGAAAATCACAACCAAGGACCATAAACCAGCATTCCTTTTGGGAGGACCAAGTGCGACACATTTTATGCATACCTGCAAGCTCCAAAAAAAGGCAGAAGGGAGAATCAGGGAAATCGAGTATCTGCAAATATTTTTGCAACTGTCATGTGATTATTTGTATTCTGAGGTTTGCACATGTGACATTTGGGTTGATGATGTACATAAAGGTACCACACAGCTTTGCAAAAAATAAAAATTGGTAGTTCTGATGGATCAACACAGCTGGCTTTGCAAAATGCACAGAACCTGAATAGGAATCTACTGGGAAGGAGGCCAGACCATGTTTAGATAATAGCCCTTAATGGTTTAGGATCTGGATATTTGGTGGAACAGCCCACCCACTCCTGGAGGTCCTTGATGTTAAGAATTGTAACACCCAGGGAGGCAAAAATAAATAAATAAAGTAGCTTTTAAGAACTGAGCTTTTTCAGTAGCAGCTTCTTCCCTCTGGAATAAATTTCCTACAGAGGATTGCCAGGCACCTTCCCTCTTTGTTTTTAGGAAGCTAATTAAGATAGAATTATATAAAACTGCCTTCTACTAGTGTGAATATTGACCTGAGATATTCAAATGGGTTTTGTGTATTTCTATTTAAAGACAGGTTCATTGTTTTAACTAGCAATAGGGTTTGTTGCAAATTACTGTACTTTTTACATGGTGTTTTTATTGTATGTTGTGAACTGCCCAGAGAGTGATAACATTAATGGGGCAATCTGGAAGTAATAAGTAAATATCTTCCTTCATAAGAATCTTGCCAAGAGCCAGGAAAAGGTGGAGATGTCTCCAGGCTTATATAAACTGTAGTTTTCAGCTGGAGGAACGGGCGTGGACTAAGAACAATGCATTGGTATTCTTATATATTTTTCATTTCAACGTATTTCATTTATCTGCCAATTTTTAGCGTCCAGGTGGCCTAGCCACTATGGATTACCTATGCGATATGTTGGGATATGCCATCTAGTTACAAAGAGTGATGTAGTAAACTTTGCACAGAGTGTATCCAAAAATGCAGATTCTTATCAACAAACCGCCTCTACTAGCTTTTATCTCCACCTGCCGCAAGTCTTTTGCAAATTGAATGGCTTTTGTCCATTCCACACATGGCACACCCTTTCAAACCTTTGCTGTAGAATAAGGATAGTTTACTGAATGTGTTGTTGTTGAGAAAACCCAACCTCCCTCTCCTACTGACAGTAGCTACAGAGAGGGAATAGAAAAGCCCCAGAGGAAAGACAAATGACTTCATTGCAAGCTCTAGCTTCAATACAGAGCTGTTTGTAAGGCAGGATACAGTAAGGAAAACACAGTTCACTGTTAATCTCAATTTGTGGGTTTTTAGATGGCATAAATGCTGGCATATTAAAAAAAACACACAAAGCCCCACTCTGCCTAGTTTCTATGTTTTTTTAAAATGGGAAGGTTTTTAGGAGGCCTTAGGACTTATGATCGTAATGTATTTTGATTCAGACATTTCAGCACTGTGTTCTGTACTTGAAACTAGAAACGCAAAATGGTTCAAAACCCTATACAGCCACAGATGCTGTGTGAAGAGTCCTGACTCAAAACATATCAATGCCATAGTATTGGATAATCTGTTAGGCTGGGACCCTTCACCCATTTAACAGGCAAGTCCTAATAAACTCAATGGGTCTTACATCTGAGTAGACATACATAGGATTGTATTGTACCTCAACTCCAATCTAATTGCCATCTATCTTGTATTCTGTTCCAAACTTACATATTTTGTTCCATATAAGTTTAGGAAATTATTTCTAGCTTACATTTGACACTGTCCACGCTGGAGCCATCTATTCATGTAGACACAGGAAATATTTAATGTACTGTAAAATGCTTTTGCCTTGCTGAAGCACTACTTCATTCAAACTGCATTACTGTGCATGTGAATGAAACATTTAGCAGATGTTGTGTTTATGCTCAAATAAGTCTGAAGGTCTGTTTAGGTTTTCTTCTTTAGGATTTAAACTCTGCAAGGAATAGCACACTATCTTCATACACACCCTTCCCAGCTGTAATTGTTAAGTAGTGTGCGAGGAACTACTGTGTTAACCTCTGACCTCCCCTCCTCATTAAATCCTAATACAGCAATCTGGAACAGGACCCAAATCAGTGGGTTCATTGAATTAGATAATTGAACAGCATGGAATAACCTTTGTTTGTTCAGATGAACTGTTTCTTCCTAATGTTATGTGTATCTGACAGCTACCAAAACTGATAAAGGGCACAGAATCCAGCACATGAAATGTGAGAGCATTTCAGTATATGTGTGTGCTCAGAAGTGGAGAGGACAGAGAATAGTGAGACAGCCAATGATAGAAAGATATAATTCTGGTACCCTGCACAACTCTTTACCTCTTCTCATAATTAGTGGAAGCTGAATAAATGATGCAGAATAAGCAATTGTCCATGACAGCCTGATTCTAGGCAGTATTGGGCCATAGATTTCAGAGTTAACTGCACCTAATGTCACATAGGGTCAAGCTTCATACTGCCCAATCTGTATAGAAGCCAACTTTTTTCTTCCTTGTTCAAAATTGTGATCATTTTCAAACGGCTGCTCAGCTTAATCTGCTCACTGAATGTTGCCTACATCTGGTCTTGCAGATGTTGCAGGATGTTGTGCTTTGATTTCCAGAATGCGCCAATGCTGAAGCCAAAGCCCCCACAAGAACTGTCTGTATTTATCTGAGGGCATCTGAGTGAACTCTCTGAAGCATAAGTGGAGCCTAGAAATTGTCCCCAAAACTGCATTCCATCTGTTTCTGTTCCCTTTCCTCTAGAATCTCTGGAGGCTTACAGTACCCAGTGCCATAGTAGTTGACAATGTTTCTTAGCACCCAGCAATCCCGCACTTACAGGTATGCACTGCTAACTTTCCCCTTTATGACTAGTCAGAAATTAGTTCAGCAAAATTAAAAGAAAGAAAAACCAAGTATCTAATGGCAATTTCAAATCTAACATATTTTTTTCAGTGGGATCTTTTCCAGGAACAAAATCCACTTCTTCTGACACGGGCTACTTCTTCAGAAACTGGTCAACAATCTGTCTATCTACTTCCTCACACTAGGACCATTTCTACCCAAAGATGAATGACAGTATTAAGAAAGTAGCACCTTTTTTTTTTTGCATCAAAGTGAGGCAGTGGCTCAAGGCAGACACCAGGCCTGTGCAGCCCTGTTCAATGTGTATGATGCAGGGACAATAGTTAGCCTTCTTCCTGCCCCATGGCATTTTGCAGCGTGCCCCGTGAGCTGGGTAGCAGGTTGGGGTCAAAGAGAGGCTCTCCCACCCAAAGGCGTACAGTGAAGATGTGTCGGCATGGCAGCTGGTGAGCTATGTAGATAGAGCAGCTACAAGTGGCCAGATCTTGGCTCACTAGGAAGGAGCAGGTGCTCCCTTCCAGGAGGTACCCATCAGAGGCGTCCTTGAGCTTATAGTGCACATGGGGCACTAGGTCCAGTTCTTCAGCCACCAAATCAACAGAATCAGGAAGGCAGGTGGTGTGATACAGCTGTGTCACAGGTGCCACATTGAGTGTTGCTGTCTCCACATGCAGGGCCTGGAGATCCAGCAGGCCCTGGACGCATGCAGGCAGTGCCATAGGTGGATTGAGTACCATCAGAAGCTTCCGGCGATGGGCACTAAGGTGGTCCAGGAAGGAGCATTCTTGTTTTTTTTCAAAGGCCCAGCACTCTACCCACATGCCTTTGTGAGGGTGCCAACATTCCAGGAAGTACTGCAAAAAAGACAATGGAGCGACATCTTCCAAGTAACTCAAGTACTGGCTATAGATCCTTGGTGAGTTGGCATTTGACATATTAAGGAGCAAATTGCGGATCTGGTCCTCTTTTGGTACAGCCAGGTCACAAGCCTTGTGGTAGAGGGCCTCCAAGACCTGCAGGCGGCAGATCTGCACCCTGGCACATGGCAGCACTTCCTCTACTGCATCAAAGCCTGTCACACCAGCTCCAACTGTGACCACCTTTACTTGCAACTTAATATCTGGGACACTCTGAACTAATGAGGCCACAATGAAGATGAGGAGGTCAGGCAGCTCCTGGCGGGCTAGACAGTAGGCTACCTCACGCCCACGTCCATTGCCATCTTGGCACAACACAGTATAGAGCTCAAAGTCTGCGTTGAGGCAGGCAGCGCGTTCCAGGAAAAGGCGGGCAGGGAAGCGTTGCACGAGTTCACACATATGTGAAGTGGCCAAGAAGATGCTGTTGAGGACTGCCACGTCCTCCTGGAACACCAGCTTCACCTTAGCACCTGCATCTGCCTTGAAGAGCCCATCCAGAACAGCCAGGAGCTCACACATGCCCTTGTCTTTCGCTTTGCTATAGTCCTCTAGGTTCCAGATAAGGTCAGGTGCCAGAAAGCGCTTGGAGATACTGTTGGTGATACGGATAGGCAACCCCAGGCTGGCTTTTAGCTGGTGCCTTCTGAAGTGGTGGGCAAACTCCAGTTCTGACAGGCAGTGGTTGTGCTCCAGGTTGGCCTCAATCACCACCAGACGGTCCTTTTTCGGGCCTAGGCGCAGTGTTATGGAGGCTGGGCAGTCAATTTTCTCACTGCTGCAAGACAGGAGATGAAAAGATGGGTGTATTAAATGGATAACAACAGCTCTTCAAGATCTCAGTTACCTCTCCCAATCTACAGTTATGGATTGAACCTGGGATCTTCTGCACACACAGCATGGGATTTACCATGGGGTAGTGTTCCCATTTCAACAGACCTTTCAACATCACAGTAATCCAAGTTTATGCACCAACCACCGATGCTGAAGAGGCTGAAATTGACCAATTCTATGAAGACTTACAACACCTTCTAGAACTGACACCAAAGAAAGATGTTCTTCTCATTATAGGGGACTGGAATGCTAAAGTAGGGAGTCAAGAGATAAAAGGAACAACAGGTAAGTTTGGCCTTGGAGTTCAAAATGAAGCAGGGCAAAGGCTAATAGAGTTTTGTCAAGAGAACAAGCTGGTCATCACAAACGCTCTTTTCCAACAACACAAGAGGCGACTCTACACATGGACATCACCAGACGGGCAATACCGAAATCAGATTGATTATGTTCTCTGCAGCCAAAGATGGAGAAGCTCTATACAGTCAGCAAAAACAAGACCTGGAGCTGATTGTGGCTCTGATCATCAGCTTCTTATAGCAAAACTCAAGCTTAAACTGAAGAAAATAGGAAAAACAGTTGAACAGGGTGAACAGTTATGAAACTAAGTTATGAAATCTGTGCAGCACTTATTTCATGCTTGCTGGTGGCCCCAACTGTTGCAAGACAATTTAAACAGTAATTTTAAATATCATTAAAATAATACTATCAACGAAGAAAGGAACGAAGCAGACCATTCCCAACCCGGACCAAACAGCAGGACAAATGCCTCTCTGACTGTAATCTATATCTGCTGCAGGGATATTGTGGATAACACATCATCCTGATAATGATAGACGTCCAAATATTAAAAACAAAAATAAAATGACATTTTTGAATTTCTAATTTGAAACAACACAGATCTATTTCCCTAATAAGCATAAGACTTCATGATGTACTTCGTGACACCTTCCAATAGAAAGTGCTTTCACCTTATCCAGAGAGATAAAAATTCTTGTTACTTAGTAAACCTCGTCAGAGGCTGTTAAATCTCATTCCCCAGCCAGATGAATGCAGCTTCTCACCATAGACCTTCCTTCTTAAATTCAAAGCTCTGAATCAAAAAGATTTGCTGATTTAATGGTTTTCCATATGGCTATTCCTACAAAATCAGTGAAGCTGTTGACTTATTTTATTTTAACATGAAGTGGTTTCTTTATTCTTGGATTCTTTTTAAAAAGTACTGAAGATTGTGTTATTATTATGATTGTGATTTCAAACATTTGCTGGACTCCTCTGTTAGAGACCATCTTGCTTGGGACAGGCTTCCACAGTGATATTCTGACAAGCGCAAAAAACAACACACACACACACACACACACACACACACACACACACAAGTATTTTCTGTGAAAAGGATATAAAGGTGTGCCCTTTTTAGAAAGCAGGCCTTCAATGTTTCTGGTGGAGAGAAAACACAAACTCTAGACACTCTTTGTGATGCTCCTTTGTGATGCAGTTTAGAACTCGCCTTAGCAATTGCTCCATGAGTACAATCAGACATTTGCTGAGTGACCAGCATCCTATTGAAAGGTTCAAAAGATGGAGAAGACACAGACTGATGTTCTGGTCGCTCCCTGGGAAACATTCATCCCACAGATCATATGTAGTCTCATTCTCACGACTGCAGTGATGTATTTGATGTGGGAGCTCCTGCAGGGTTTCCTAATATGGTTCATCGCAACCCATGGACCACCTTCTGCTCCTATATCTCCAGGAGCAGAAGAGGAGGAGGAGAAAACATTACCCATGTCAAGGTGTGCTCCCAATTCCTTTGAGTATTATAAGGAAGGTTGTGCTGACCATGAGAAAATAATAGAGGAGTTCACTTCATTGACGAGCACCCATGAAACATCCCACATGACATGGACAGAGTCTTCCTGCAGTCAATCTGAATCCTCAACTACCAGCTGGAAAACGTTCAGGTCTATTAGAGGCCATCGAAGGTCCAGGGGCAATAAAGAAACATCCTACTACGACAGTGATACCTTTTCAGAGTTCAATCAAAGTGAAGGCGAGATTGAAATGTTAAAATCTCTGGTTTCATTACAAGAGGCCCTCTGTGGTCAGATAGACAAAATAATGGCACTGAGGACGCAGAAAGAAGGCAAGACAAGTCAGAATGCTGAGGCACAACCAACTGAATTTAAAACAGTGAATATTCCTTTCCTTGATGAGTCTGTGGTCACCAGGTTGGAGTCACATTTGATATCAAAAAGAGTGCAGCATCTCATGGGGTTGCCCTCAACCGTCCTCAGCTCGCTCAAATGCTTCATGCCTTCTTCACCATCTTTTCCTCTGCAGAAGTACCAGTCTGAAGTTTGTGTGCTGCCAAGGCTTGAGCCCCTCTTGTTTCTGCCAGTGGGCACCAGGAAGAACCTAGAGCTTCACCTGAAGAAATTGATTAAGCTGAAGCATTGGAAAATACCCCAGAGGATGCAGAAAGCCCTTAGGTGCCTGAAGCCTCCATTTCCATCAAAGCAGGAGAAGTCTCCTCCAGCGGTCCATCGACAAAGGTCTGAGGGCACAAGGATGGTTAAAATGATGCAGAGAACTGTCAGAAGCCTCTCCACCACAATTGAGGTTTTGGACATTAAAACCACGCCAGAATCCCAAGCAAAGCTGCAAGCCTACTTGGTAAAGAAATGCTTGCAAGTGAGTCTGGACTCCTTTCCTGCAATTGTGTGTTCTTCTAAGGTGATCAAAGGAAAGGGGAGGAATTGGCCTCTGCCCAAGCTTATTCCACCCGGTCGTGTCTCGGTCCAGCCCAGGAAGACCTTGTACTTGAGTCTTCTGGGGAAAGGTGATGTTGTGGAGATGAACATCAAGTGCAAACTCCTCCACTTCCTATGGGATCTTCCAACACTCTACACGCAGTCTATGCGCAGGTTTTGCCCCAATGCCCCTGCCCTGCCAATTCCCTCTTTCCAGATGCCTGGCTTTACAGAATGTGGCCCTGTGGAGCCTTCCTTCCTACCACTCAGAGACAGGAAGTGCCTGGAGTCCCATGTCCTCTCAAAGAGGCTTCAGCACCAGTGGGGTCTGCCTGGATTGGCACAGCGCTCCTTGAACGAGTTCCTCCTGTCAACCCCACCATCACCAGCACACCGAGAGGCCAATTTTCATCCTCGACTGCAAGTTCAGATAGTCACTGGCATCAGGCCTTTCCCTTGTATTAACTCAGAGACACAGCAGAACCTGGAAAAGCATCTCAGGAGCAAGATCATCCAGAGACAGTGGGGCATTCCCAAACGTGTCTTTGAGTCCCTGCCAAAATGCCTTCCAGCTGTTCCCCTGTCAAGCAAGACACACAAAGAGAATCGCGAGACCTTTGCATTGGCTCAGAAGAGGGGAAATAAGAAAACACCATCCAGCATGAGGCAGGGGTCACGCAAGAGATCAGCTGTCTGTTCTGGGAACCACTGCCCTGAGCTGAGCTGTGACCAGAGATGGCAGCAACTTCAAAGACATTTGGCCAAGAAAACACTGGAGATCCACCTGGGGATGGCCACTTCTGTGGTTCTACGCTCTTTCCAAATTTCTTTCCAAGCATCAAAGAGGGAGCTCCCAAAAGGAATTCAACCTGCCTCAAGACCTCTAAACCCAAGGTCACAACACCTCCTTTTTGTGGACCAAGAATCTCTGACCCGTATCCAACTCAACATCACTCACAAAAATCTGACCTACAGATGGGGGGTGCCAACCATCTTGAATAAGTCCCTTGCCCAGCTTTTTTGTGGTACAATGCCACCCGCTCCCACAAGCCATCCAAGGAGCAAGCCTGCCATGTTTGTCTTCTCCGAAAAAGAGACTCAGTTTCTTACTCAGAAATCTAGAGAAGCTTTAGAGTGGCATATGAAAAGAAAAGCCATACACCACACCTGGGGCCTGCCAGGCATCATTCAGAAATCCATTCAACACCTTCTGCCCATCACCCCTCTCCATTGCCTGCGGAACAGAAGGTACAAGGAGGTGGCCGTTTCCTCAGCCACCCTCACCTTCCTCAGTCGTGCCACTAAACGAGAGCTTGAGAGAAACATGCAGAGGAGACTGATCCATCACCAGTGGCTGCTGCCCAAGAGAGTCCTTGAGGCTACCAGATTACTGTACGCAAAATACGGGTTTGGCCCTAGGAGAGCAGAGGAGACCTGGAGCATGGGTGCTCCGCACAAGCAGCAGAGTGTCAAGAAGACCCAAAGAAAAGCAGCCCGAGCCACACCACCGGTTTCCTTGTTACAGGCTAAGACTCAGATCATGCTGCAGTCCCACTTAGTGAAGAAATGCTTGGAAATCCAGTTGGAGGTTTTCCCCTTGGCTATTAGAACTTCCTGGAGCTGCACCTTTTCCTTTGGAAGAGAATGTCTCCCCAAGATGATCCTTGCAGGACAGAAGCCTTTGCTGCCTCGCAGATCATTACTGCCATTTGCATGCAGACAGGATATGGACAGGATGGAAATGACTGTCAAGAGGAACTACCTGGCCTCCTTTTGGGAGCTAGGCACCCGCTACGTCGAAGCCATTAAAAGGATAGCTTTCAAACCTCTGTCCCAGCCTTTCCAACAGAAAGGAAGAATGTCTGTATTCTTAGATACATCTGTGAAATTCCTGCCAGATGTTGATAGAGAAACTTTAGAACGTCATGTTCTAAAGAAGAAAATTGGGCACACATGGGGCTTACCCATCTTTATGCAAAGGTCACTCCAGAGCTTTGTTGGTGAGCCATCTTCTCTGGTGTTCACAAAAATGGGAGAAGTCTCTGTTGACATCCAGGTGCAGGAACTATTTTTCCTTCCCCGAGAGGTCCATAGCCACCTGGAACTACACATACAGAAAATGAAACTGCAGCGTCTGTGGGGATTGCCTGGACGTGTTCTCGAATCCCTGAGGATTCTCCATCCAGAGTTTAAGACCAAGAAGCCCAGGCAAATAGCCTCTTTGGATCAGAAGAGGATCTCCAACAAAGTTGGCCAAAGGAGGACGCCAGCTGTGCGTCTTCTGGAAAGGGGAAAGGTGACTCCCCTTCATCTATCTCAGAGGTACCCCATGGTAGAAGCCAAGAGTTTGGAGAGAGTTCAGCTCCACCTAAGCAAGAAAAGTTTGGAGGTGAAACTGGACGCTCTTCCAAGTGTCTTCAAACTCTCCTGGCAATGTGCCTCCTTATCATTCAGGCAACATCTCCCAAAGCTAATTGATTCCGGTGTCCAGCCACTGAGACCTCGCACCTCCTCTCTCTCGTTGAGCCCCCAGGAAACAGATAAGATTGATTTTGCCTTGCATCGCAACCACATGGCCTGCCTGTGGGGACTTGGCACACGCTATGTGGAGGCCCTTGGTGGGCTTACATCCAGGGTGTCCTTCCCTCCTGTCCAACGGGCTGCTTGTGAATTTTCAGAAGCGAGCACACCGTTCCTCCATGGGAAGACCCGAGAGGGTTTGGAACAACATCTCCAGAAGAAAAGGATACAACATTTGTGGGGATACCCTACTGTTGTGCAGAGTTCAATCCAAGGCTTTCTGTCAGAAGCACCCACTGTGCTTGGTCTTTGCAAGACGGTGGTGGAGATCGAGGTGCTGCCTCCAGAGATTTTTTTCCTTCCTCAGGACATCAGGGCCCACCTTGATTTCCACATTCAGAGGATCAAGCTGCAGAGGAGATGGGGTTTGCCTGGGAGAGTTCTGGACTCCCTGAAGCTCTTCCTTCCACCTCTTCCCTTGAGAAGGGAAACTCTACCCACTTATGAGGAAAAAGCAGAGTTCAGCACCAAAGAAGCTAAAAAGTCCCATGGAAGGGGAGTGCACACCATTTGTGCTGCCCCAAAGAAGAAGGAGGACTTGGACAACCACCTCAGGAGAAAATGCCAACAGATCAAACACCTGATTCTCCCTAATCCATTGATCGATTCTCAGAGAGAAGTCAGTAGCAGAAAAGGGAAACCTCTTCCCAAGCTGGTCCATGTTGGGCAGAAATCACCCTCACGCAGAAATCTTTCCATGTTCTTTCTGCCACCAGCTACTAGAGATGTTGTGGAGTTGAATGTGAAGCATAAGAATTTAGCCTTCCTGTGGGGGCTGCCTACGAAACAAGAAGAAGACAGCTCTTCTTCCTCTTTGCCATCAGAAGAGAGTGGACCCCATAACCCTGACTCAACAAATTGTTTCTTGTCTCTTTCATCAGGGCACTATGAAGCTCTTAACGCTGCTTCCTCAAAGGAGTTGGAAGAAAGCTCCTGCTCTCTACCATCTGAGGGCAACATGCTTCATAACTCTGGTTCAGCAGAAGGGATGGAGTCTGCTTTCTCTTTTCTTCCCTCAGAGCATGATGAATTCCACACATCCACTACAACAAATGAAGTGCAGGAAGGCTCTTCTCACTGGTCAAAGGACAGTGAATCCCATAGTTCTCGATCATCCTCAGAAGGACAAACAGAGCAGGAAACCAGTGAGGTGTCTTCCCTGCCACTGAAAGAAGACATGGTAGAACAATACAACACCCTTGTTTACCAGGAAGCTTGGGATTTCTCTATGCAGTCATCTCACGTTGTTGAAGCCCATTCTTCCTATGAGGACATTGTGGCCAGACATTATGGCCAAAAAAGTAGGCAGCAAAAGAAAAGACTGCGAAGCAGGTTACGAAGAAAAGGAAGCAAACTAGACTGGAGTACAAACTCCTACAAAAGTCTGGGAGAAACAGCCTCCGACAGTGACAAAGGGCCATTAATGAAACATGGCCTCAGCCAGGTGTTTTGGGTAACTGGAGGAGGAGAGGTCCACGGGTCAGAAGAAGGCAGACCCAAGGAGCTGAAGGGAGAAGGCTACCAACCTCATAATGTAGATGATGCAGAGGCAAGAGAAAGAATGTCCATCATTAGTAGCATTGTAGAAAGAAAACTGCATCTACAGGATGGACTGGAACTATGGAGGCACAGTAGAGCACAAAGAAGAGCAAAGTATGTTTGGAGAGAAAAGCACCAGGAGGAAAAGGATGTTTCAGTTGCTGGGCAGGAATCAGAGATCTTGGTAAATGGATGTGAGGCAATAAAACCAGAAGGTTGTAATCGGTCAATTGCTAAGAAGCAGAAAGAAAAAATAAGAACTCGGGCAACAGAAAAATCTCCGAAGGAACAGTGTATGGGCAACAGACCATTAATCACGCCAGGGGTCAGACAGAGGTATAGAATGACCAGAGGGGGAGAGCTCCCCAGTTCAGAAGAAGGCCAAACCATGGGGCACAGCAAGGAATACCGTGGGCCTCAAAACACAGGCAGTGTGGATAAAACTGAAAGAACTTCCATCCTGGGTAGAATCTGGGAAACAAAACTACATCTATTTGATCGGCTGAAAATGTGGAAACAAAAGAGGAAGGAAAAAGGACAAAATTCAAATTCATCTATGCAAGGAGTGACAGCATCTGACTCACTAAAAGCAAGTGGCATGCATGGAGCAGGGCTTGAAAGAAGAAGGGCCAGGAAAAAAGGAAAAGGAAAACAAGAATAATGAGATCTAGACCTTTGACAAACAGGTCAAATGAAATCAACAGGGACCTCTGTATAGAAGGAGAGGATTTTAAAATCTAGCATCAGGAACAAAGACAAGACATCATGATAGAGCTTGGTTTAGCCAAGCATTATTTTAGTACACAGCCATACAGTATATTCCTGCTTCAATGGTTATTTTATATAATATATGAGACTTATATATGAGGTTGCATTATGTCATTTACTCTCAATGGTTATGTAATAAGATGTTTTTCTAAAGTATGATCATACTTTAACCATAGATCTATATTAATAAAAATATTTTTGTGATTTATGTTTATTGTTAAGATTCAAATCTACTTGGCTTTTTGGAGTCAACAGTAGGAGCATGCAAACTTTGAAACATTGAGAGTATATTTTATTTATTATAAACAGTTTTGGTACTGTTCCGTTCAAATTTTGGCATCCACACCTGGTTTAACTTAAGAGAGAATGCACCTCCTCCCCAATATGCCTAAAACTGAGTTTGGCTTTTGAGGTGAAAAAGATTTGTTCAAGTGACTCTGTCCTTTCTGCCTTTGCTATTCCACATCTTTATACCCAAATCCTTGACTACCTACCTGTCAGCTACCACAGGTATTGGTTCCTTCAAATTCCTTCTCAAGTAGCGCATCTGCATTTCCATGAAGTTTCTGGCTCAAGCTCCCAGTTCTCATTCCCACTTCCCATCCTCAGTAACTCAGTAGGAGCACATATCCACAGGAGATCAGTTCTAAGCCAATCCACTCCGTAGATTCTGGGAATCGTGGATATTTTTACACACACACAGAGAGAGAGAGAGAGAGAGAGAGAGAGAGAGAGAGAGAGAGTGGTACCTCGACTTACGAACTTAATCCCTATTGGAACGGTGTTCGCAAGTTGAAAAGTTCATAGCAATTTTAAATTTCCCGCCCTTTTCCGCCGCCGCGATCAGACCCCCAGGTGGTCTCCCAGGGCTTCCCCACCGCCATCGGAGACCTCCTGGGGGTCCCCCGCCACTGCGATCGGCACCTTCAGGCTTTCACCCCCCAGGAAGTCTCCGATGGCGGCGATTGGACCCCCAGGAGGTCTCTGATGGCGGCGGGGAAGCCCTGGGAGACCTCCCCGGGGTCCCCCGCCGCCATCGGAGACCTCCTGGGGGTCCCTTTTCCTAACCGTTGGGGCAAAAGAGCAGCCTCTTCACCACTAATGGTTTGAATGGAACGAAAAAAAGGCAGGGGAAATTTGAATTTCCCGCCCTTTTCCCCTAACTTTTTTTCGTTCGTAGGTCGAGGCTCCGTTCGCAAGCCGATACAAATTTTTGCGAACGGAGCCGTTCGTAAGTCGAAATGTTCGTAGGTAGGGACGTTCGTAAGTCGAGGTTTGACTGTATAGCAAAGTCTAGTGGCTAGTTCTGGTAATACATCTTGGAAACACATTTCTCGGGTTTTTAATTTTATTTTCAGGTAGCGGATAAGTGAAACTCTGGGTATTGATCTCGTGGATATGGTGATCCTACTGTACTTATTGCTCCCCAGTTAGCCACACCTCTCCACCTTTTATTATTTCTTTGGTGGTGAATTTAAATCTGTAAGTTCAATAAGGAAGAATAAATGCTCTTGGACTTTGGAAAGTGCAAAGCGTAAAGATGGTGCTGTTTACAGAAATCACAACGCTGACTTACAGGCGGTTTCGTTGCACTGTGCTTTGCCCCACGTAGGTCCCACTGTGCTTGCAGATGAGCCGTACGAAACGGAAACGGAGCGTCTCAGCCAGGCTGGGCTGATAGTATGGTGGGTTCTGGCGCATGGAGATCAGGGGCTTCAGGCTAGCAATGATGAAGAGGACCTTGTGCTTTTCACACCAGTCGTCAAAAAACATGCTGAACTGGTGCCAAGTGTGGAACTCCTGGCCCAAGCCTAGGTCCCCCATGGTGCCGGTGAGAAACGTAGCACTGCCAAGTACATTATTAAAGAAAATAGTGAGATCAGTACTAGGCTTGAATAGGACAAAGCAATACTTCTACAAAGGAGTGGGCCATGCACACTAGCCTTCCCATCTTAAGTCCCCGCCAATGAGTGAAGAAGTCTGCAAAAGCCTTCAAAATGTGCTCTTTAAAATATAAGTTGAACTCTCCACATTACCAGGCTTGCTTTTTTGTCACAATTTGAGACTCTCAGAATAGCTAACAACCATTACTTAAAATGTAACAATACAATGTTTAAAGAATTAATAAAAGATTATAGGAAGGCTGCAAAATAGCAACAGTACTGCAAAGGTGAGGGACTAAACAGACAAGTAAGACAGACAGAATGATTTCAAGTTATTTTAAGATTTGTCTTGAAGGCAAGATTGCTCAGATAATACTGTTTTCACTTGCAACCTTAGGGCAAGACAAAGAGGAGACTAATTAAATCTTGTAGGATTCACCCCACAGTCGGGAAACATGCTATACCTTACAATTTATTTATTTATTTAGTTTAAAATATTTTTACCCTGTCTTTCTCCTTAAAAAAGGACCCAAGGCAGCTTACATCTTTAAAAGACAACAATCAGCAAAAGGAGTAAGTATTCAAATACAAAAAAAGAGAGAATTAAACAAACATTATATTTAAAATGGTAAATAAAATCAATACTAAAATCACATTAAAAAGCAACATGGCACAACAATCCTTTCAAGAAATGCTCTCAGCAGACAGTCACTAAGGGAAGCCTGTCTGAAGAGAAAGGTCTTTGTCCGTTTGTGGAAGGAGAGCTAAGATGGGGCCAGCCTGGCCTCCTGTGGGAGGGAGTTCCAAAGTCTGGGAGCTGTGATGGAGAAGCCTCTATTTCAGAGGGCAGGGGAGTTAAGATGGGTGGTTCAAGACAATTTGTTGCTTGAGACAAATGACAAAATGGTGCCCCCTCCATTTCATATGCAGAAACCAAGTGGACTGCTATTTGAATCTTAATTTAGCAACCAAAACAGGAAAGCGTATTTCATAACATCTGAAAGTAACAGGCTATTTTAGGTAGAGGATATCAAGACAATCTGTTGCCTGAGAGAAGATAATGAATGGTGAGCTATCATTGCAGCAGCTTCCATCTGAGGCATTTGTCTCACCCTCTCTTATGGTAGGACTGACCCTAGATCACAGAGCTTCTCTTGAGTATTAAGTTGTGTGGGTAGGTTTGTAAGGTAGATGGTCTGTCACATTAGTCAGTCTTAAAAAATGACATGATTCAATATGGTGGAAGGACATGAAATGTATTTTCAACTAAATAACTGTATATGTATATTTCAGCGACATCAGACAGGGCTACCTTTGAAGAATGATGTGTGTGTCACTTCGTATGTTTGTCTTGTCTCACTGACACTTCAGTATAAACATTGAGCTTGTAAACTCCATTAATTAAGAGGGGCTGACTGTGTGCAAATTAACTGCATTATCAAACCAAACTGTAACACTCCTAAGGCTCAAACCTAAATCAGCAGATCAGATTTAGGCTGAAATCCCATATCTACTTCTGAGCAGAGCTGTACAGTGTTGCCTTGCAAGTTGAGCACTGCATTAAATTCTATTCTTGTCTGCTTAGAAGTTCCACTATATTCGTTGACACTTACTTCCAGGTAAGTAAATATAGGACTCCCAGGTAAGTAGATATACTTACTTTCACTGAAATCAGTGGGACTTGCAGCTCAACTCTGTACACGCTCATCTGGCAGTATGCCCCAGCGATCACCATGAGATTTACTTCAGCGCAGTGCTGCAGTTATTAAACCCACAGTGTTACAATTGCAGGCGGGCCTCTGTTAGACACTTTCCCCTTGATCTGCTCTTGCCTGGAAGATATGTTTTTCCATATCTTCTTGAAAGACATACTTTTCCATTTTGTCTTGAACATTCAGAAGTGCTATGTAAACACTGGCTTGGATCCATGGCCTTCCTTATGTAGTTGGAAGGGCTCCTTCTGTCCACGGAAGGCTTCCAATATAGCAGATGATTTCTGCTAGCACAGCAAGGGGGTAGAGGGATTTTTTGTTCCCTTTCTATCTCACCCCAAAATCTACTCTCATAGGGTTGGGGGACCCTTCACTACTGTCAGGGAGAGAACACCGCAGGATGCAGAGGGGAAAACTGGCAACATTGCTTCCATACTTTTTTTTTTCAAGGGTTGGGACATTCTGAGCAGAACTGCCATTGGTGCAAAAGAAGCTGGGTCTAATTCACTACTGAAAACCCACAAATCTAAGTATTTTTCAGTATTTGCTAGAACATTGCTGGGAATCAGAAATCTAGTATATGGTATATTCTAAAAAAAATTAGATTTGGTATTCAAAAGAAGCTGGTAGAATACTTGATAGATTGAATATACTTGGAAGCTCTTATACTCCAGCTGTAGTGATCCAATATCCACTGGCAATCATAGCATACAGTGATAAAACAAATACTGTACCTAGCAAAGCAGAGACTTTCTGTGTGAATTGAGATGCCTTGCCAGTCTTCAAAGTAAAATAGACCTAAAAATAACAAAAAAATAAAATTAAAAAAAAAGGAATAGCAGTATGATACAGCAGAATACTTTGACATGGGATTAAGTGGTGTTGGAGAAACTCTATAAATTTGGGGAATCTATGGCAAAGCAGATGTTGATGAAATACTACTCCCATCATCTCCCAACATTGGTCAGGCTAGCGGAAGTTGATGGGACTAGAGGTTAACAACATCTGGAGGGCCAGAGCTTCCCAGCCTTGCTTGAAAACTACCAGTAATAACTTTCCTTGTGAGGCTGCTGCCGCCTTTGCTGAAATATAGACTGAAAGCAGCAAAAGATATACAGTAATGTGGTTTTGGAGAAGAGTTCTTATAAAACTGGATCTGGGGATCCAAGATGTGAAAGGGTTCATGTGTTATGTCTTTGAATGGAAAAGCCAGTGAAAACTATCTCAAAGTTTTCAAGTATATGAAAAATAAAAACAGCCCACCTTACTATGTATAAATGGATCCATTTCAGTTAGAGAAATCTGATTTGTCTCAAAGCCCCACCCCCCAGAACAAAAACTCCCATCGTATTCTTCAAGACACATAAATGAGTGCACCCAATATATCATGCAATAAATGCAAAACAACGGTATGACAAGGTGGTTCTGGGGGCCACATGATGCTTACTTTTATAGACGGTGCCATTGAAAGCCCTATGCCCTGATGCCCAGCTCCAACTCTTCTAGTTACAAAGAGCGCCCCTCAATTGTGCCTGGACCCCGATCCCCTGCATTTCCCCCTCCCATGACGAAAGGGCCCCAGATCCCCCTCGTACCTGGCCAGCAATCTCCTCTCCCACTCTAGCTGCCTTGAATCTTTGCCCATCCGGGTTGCTAGCCTGCAACCAGGCCCAGGCGCAGCCAAACAAACCCGGGCGCTCCGTCTCCCCCTTGCTGATTCCGGCTGGGCAAAGATGGCGAGCCGCGAGCTCCACCTGCTGGAGCTTCCAGAAAGGCAGCCGGCTGAGGGAGAAAATAATAAACAAGCGAGTTGGGTACAGTATTGGGTAGCACCAATAAGGAAGACTCAATCTGTACAGTATATGATAGCAGGAGACCACTGGAAGAAGATGGGACCTCTGGGCATGTGCAGAGTGCCTTCCCTCTACGATCCCTAAACGATGCCACTGGGTGTATAAATTATGCTTACAGACTGTGTGCCATTGAAGGCCTGCAGGTCACACAATGCGTGGCCACAGGAAACCATGGCACCTCTGTAGGAAGACATTTCGAATGATGACTGGAGATCCTGACTCAAATCTCCAGTCAGCCTTTATGAATCTCACAATCTGGGTAATTTCCAAATAAAAGAACTTAAATATGAATAATAAACAAAGGTACCCATGATGGTCTGTAAGGAAAAACCTCTAAAACCCATGAGATTTAAAGGTTCCCCCTCCCCAGAAAATTCGAAATGCCACAAAAGAAAGCAAGCTTTCGAATGTTCCAGAACTCTTCAACATGCTAGATGGGCCCCACCCAAAGGTTAAGCAGTGGGCTAAGAAAAATAAAGGCCTAAAATCCAGGTAAATGTAGTGGCTGTGAGGAGTGTCCTTAGAAGTGGCCCCTGGCCTCGTGTAGATTTTGGTGGCATTTTGTGTGATCCTAATAATGCCAAACTGTGAATGGCAGGCGTATGTGCGTGCACGAATGCCAACTAACCTACTTGACAGGGTAGTTCCTATGACAAAAGGGTGAGGGACCATTATTCTCTCTAAAGAAATGTAAGATAAAGATGCAAACATGCAGATCCTCTATATCAGGGGAAGATGGCTGTAGTTACTCAGGGGGCGTGTATGAGGAAAATGCACTTTGGATGTGCTCTGGGTCCACTTTTATTACCCTTGTGCAAAATAAGTTATGGAAGGGATTTGGGAAGCTAAGCATTGTTTTTGCAGGTCTTTCCTAGACAGGAGAGAAGGAGAAACATTGTTTTGCCGGCCATTCAATTTTTAAAATCTGTTATTACCATTTAACTCTGCCAGCCCAATACATCCATCAGTTCTTTTCCCCATGGCAATTAGGAGTCCCACTCCATCTTTTGTTTTTCTCACGGACAAAGCTGCCATAACAATTATGTGACTCCCCAGAAATCTAGTGGCTGTGGTTTGCCTTCCTTCACTCTGAATGAAGAGAAACTACATTCGTTGAATTTCTGCCTGCCATGCATGAGGCTGTTAAAAAACAAGGGACAAAGCTTCCTGAGATTTGTGTGTGTGAGTGTAGAAAATACACCAGGCCTTTGGTTTAATTAGTACCTCTCTCTCGCAGCCTAACCCACTGGGTTGTTGTGAGAATAAGGTGATGAAGACGAGTCACATCATCATAATCATAATCATCATCTGAGAACTGCGGAGCCGGAAGGGATCATCAAGTCCAGCCCTTGTGGAGGAGACACAGTGGGGAACTGAACCAACCTGCCTAAACCCCCTGAGCTATCCAAGCAGTTCCTTTGCTTTGAGCTTGTTGGAGGGAAGTGTGTACGTACATGTGTATCTATAGCTATATTTGTGAGAACAAATATAGGAGAACAAACCTATCCATTCTGAAGGAAATCAACCCTGAGTGCTCACTGGAAGGACAGATCCTGAAGCTGAGGCTCCAATCCTTTGGCCATCTGATGAGAAGAGAAGACTCCCTGGAAAAGACCCTGATGTTGGGAAAGTGTGAAGGCAAGAGGAGAAGGGGACGACAGAGGACGAGATGGATGGACAGTGTCATCGATGCTACCAACATGAATTTGACCCAACTCCGGGAGGCAATGGAAGACAGGAGGGCCTGGCGTGCTCTGGTCCATGGGGTCACGAAGAGTCGGACACGACTTAACGACTAAACAACAACAATAGCTATATTAGAGGTGTGCAGATCGGTGGTTTTGGACTACAGTTCCCAGAATTCCCAACACAACTGTGGGACTTGTAACCCAAAAACACAAATCTGTACAGCTCCCATATATATGTTTCGTATTTTCTGGGTAACGGGCACTCTACATCCAAAACAGGCAGCAGGACGCATCTCAGCAGGAAAACCATTTTTGGAAAGCTCAGCAACACTGAAAGGCTCTTGTTAAAGTTTGCCGGGCGGGGGCGGGGGAGAAACTTCCCGCAATAGCAACACCACGCAGCGCAAACCCCACCCCCTAGAAACCAAGAATGAAAAGCTGGCCCCGCCCTCGTCACCTCCCCCCCCGTCTGAGTGACACTCCACTCGACCACTCGCTATAGAGGATTGGGAGGAAGGGGATTAACCCTCCTTTCGCCAGGAGGGAGCTCCTCTTTGCTTGGGGTGCCCAGGAGTGCCCGGCGGGGTGGCTGCGAGTTCGGGACCTGGCGCGACCTCGGGACCGGGGCGCGGGGCAAGGTGAGTGGGTTGGAGAGGCCGGTGTGTCGGCTGGCGCCAGTTAATCCTTTCAAAGGCTTCGGGGGGCGGGGGCGGCAGTACAAGGGTTCCTGGTCCAGGCACCTGGGCAGAGAAGGCGTCTTTCTGTCCGGAAGACGGCAGAGTTGTGGTTAATCCGGAATGGCAGGATCGGTGCAAAAAGAGTTTTTATGGCGCTGGTTCGTGTGAGAGGAAGACAGGTTGGGTGTATGGGTGGGACTGCCACTCTTGCATACACGGAAGGGCAGGCTGGGGTTTGGGAGAGGGTAGGCCTGTAGGTAAAAAAAAAGGTTTATTATTAGCCTTTGTAATTCACGATAAATTGTGCGTGCAGGAGGGAACAATGGTTCCCTTCATCCGTTTTCCAGTTTCCTTTGGACCTGTATTGCCGATGTTGCTTCCACATTCCCAGCAAACACTTCAGTTTCAATAACAGAATTCGGAATTTATTGTGCTACACAATGGAAGGCTTTGTTTTTCCAACTTCGAACAGTACGATCTTGTGGGTGCCTATTTTGAAGTACTACCCCTTGATTTCAAGGTGCCTTCCTGTCAAGTCGGTGTGCCAAAGATTGTAGCCTGAACTTCTTGATTTGTCTGAACGGCTGCATTTTGTGATGAATTTTGTTCTTTTTATCTTCACTCACACTGAATAAAAATGAGGGGTGCTTTTAAGATTTATGAAGCTTCCAGCCTGTATGCAGTGACTTGGTAACAAGTCCTGTTGAAATCAGGGGATCAAACTTCAGAGTTAGGCCCGTACAAGAAAAGTGAATGCAATTCCAAGTCTGCCCCCACCCCCTTTACAAGATCATGCTGTTTGGGGATGAAATGTGATAGAAAGTTGGGTTAATTATGTCATGAACATGGAGAATGAAAAGAAAAGGAAGTTTGGCTTGGTTAAAAAAAAAATCCTTGCTGATCCTTTGGATGAGAACACAGACATTTGCATTTATTAGCTGTATTTATAATCCACTCCCCACCCCCACCTCAGTTGATTTACAAGGTTTTCCTTCTCTCCACTATATCATCAAAACAGTCCAGTGAGAGACAGTGACTTGCCCAAAGTCACCCAGTGAACTAGATCCCATCCTGACACTCTAACCATGACAGCACCCAGTGCATTTTATTTGCATCTCTCAGTCTAAACATGTTGGTGTTTTAGTTGCAGACCCCTCGGATTGGTGGCTTCCATCAAGAACTGACAGAGAAACTGAGGTCTTGTGATGGCTACTAAATTGGAAAACCACTGCCACTTGGGCTTCCATGCTGCCACCCTGTTCCATCAGGCCAGTTCGCCCCAGGTGAAAGCGGAAGCAGAAGAGATTCCAGTTTCTGATTTCAGAAAGGGCCAAGATGGAGACAAACAGATAGAGGCACTGTGGATGTCTCCACCATGTGCTAGTCCGGAAGGTTTGTCCCCTCACTGGGCAGTCCAGTGGCTCGAGGAAATAAAGAACTCAGCAGCATTTGTAGAAGATGGACAGGAGTGTATTCTGAAGAGTGCTCAGCTTCCTCAGTTATCTCCTGGGACTGATGCTGAGATCTACCTGGCCACGTTTGAGCAAGTGGCCTCAATCTGTGGGTGGCCGAAATCTGAGTGGGTGATGCGGCTTGTGCCATTGCTTACTGGAGATGCCCAGCAAACTTATAACAGCCTAGATCCCATTGATGCTGAGGACTATGCAAAAGTGAAGACTGCCATTCTGCGAGAGGACATTGTTAGCACAGAGACCTGGCGCCAACGCTTCCGGCAGTTTGGCTGTCATGAAGCTAGCGGGCCCCGTGAGGCCTGTAGCCTTCTGTGGGAACTTGGCCGTTGTTGGCTGAAGCCAGAGAGCCACACCAAGGAGCAGATCCTGGAGCTGCTGGTTCTGGAGCAGTTCTTGATGGTCTTGCCAGAGGAAATGCAGAGATGGGTATTGGAGCATCAACCAAAAACCTGTGCTCAGGCAGTGGACCTGGCAGAAGAGTTCCAAGAGGACTCAAGACTCAAGGCCAAGGCTTCAGAAGATCAGGTGAGCAACAGGTTCCATCAGCAGTTGGGACTGCCGGGACTTGGAGTGGGGGACCACAGGCTCTGTGATGTTCTTCCTGAAAGAGCTGAGTACAACAATAGCACAAGTAACAGCTTGGCTTCTAATGAGGCTGTCTTCTCTGTCTGTAGAGGGTTTAGTGCAGTAGGCTTTGACTTGTCTTCCCTCCCCCACAGGCAGCTGTGTGCGTGAAGATTGAGGAAGTTACCTCAGAGATTATGGATACAGACCCTGTGAGGGAATCTCTCCCTTCTCGGTTCTCTCCTGACAGGGGTGCCCAACAGGAAGAAGGACAGATTGAGTACAAGTTATCCCTAGTCTCTGGAAAGGAGCCACAAGAAATGGGTAAGATGGAATTCCTGTTGCATTCTTTGAATCATGTTGTTGTCTTAGCTTTTTACTATCAATAGAGACGAACAGTGTTTCCTAAACTGACCACCCATAGATGTGTTGGATTATGATTTCCATCACTCCTGCCAGGATGGCTGGGGATGATGAGAGAAGTAATCCAACAAATCAGTGTGGAAACAGGTTGGGGAAGGCAGGACTTTCAAAAGATAGTCCAGGAGAATTAAGGGTTTATGCAATCTTACCTGGGCTTATCCGTCTGTTTCAGGTGAAATAAAGACAACAAAGAATTTTGTGGCATCTTAAAAACTAACCAGTTTAAGCTTTTTTTGATTGTAGCTCATCTCATTAAATGCCACAGATGGAGTGGGCTGTAGCCATGAAACTGGCTGGATAGCTGTGAGGCAAAGCACTTGGCTGTGGTGCCAAGGGTTGGGAGTTCAATTCCGCACTCTGCCTCCCAGTAGATGAACCAGCCTGTGTGGCTTAGGCAAGCTGTAAGGTCCTAAAGCACCCCAGAAGAAGGGAATAGTAAACTACCTGGGAAACCTTGGAAGGGTCACCATAAGTCAGAATTCATTTGATGGCATTTAATTAACTTAAATAATAGCCTATGGCAGCTTATTTTTGAGACACATTGTTAATATCCCAGGTGACTCTAGGCCCCTTGTAGTTTTTACTGCAACAGACTAATATGGCTCTGTTGGTTATGTTGATTCTGATTTGTGGTGACCCTACTAGGGTTTCCAAGGTATGTGGAATACCTAAGGGGTCAAACAGATTGTTATATCAGTGCCATATCTGACATGGTCAGAGTGTTGGGCTAAAATTGGAGAGACCCAGGCTAATATCCCCAAAGACTGACTGTGGACTGGTCATTATCCTTCAGCCTAGATGTTGTAAACATAAAAACAGAGAGAATAAATATGCTTGAGGTTTCTTGGGGGAAGAGTGAGATATAAACATAATCCAATTAATGAATAAATGTATCTGTGGAGAAACCCACAATCTACTCTGAATATTACAGAAGTTTTGAAAAACTAAGACAGGAGGTTAGCAGAGTGTTAGCCATCCAGTGGTTAACCTGGACTATCAGCAATATGACTATTCTTTTGCTTGGTTCCTTATTGAATTGCGGACCCAGTGAGGCCTTTTCATGGACAGACCCTAGGCAGCCCTTCTGTTTGTCTTCTGGACTGTGGTTCCTGGCTCCTTGAACTGTGGTTCCTGGCTCACAGGCACTTGCTACAAGAAAGCCAAAGAGTTCTCTTGTTGCCAGATGTGTTCCCCACTTTCCTTTCTTTCAGCTACTTTCTGTAGACTCTCCCAAGGAGTTGTCCTCCTAATGTGCTCTAAAACTGCCACCATCCCAAACTTTCCTGAATTATTGGCTGACCACCTGTTGCTGTGACAGACCTCATAAGGCTGATGATGGTATTAGCCATAACAACTCTTCAGAAATTAAAGTTATCCTATCTCTAAGCTCTCATGTAAACCATTTCATCATTTGGAAGTCACAGAAACCATGGGACGGGAGGGGGAAGTCATCCTGACAGTTGCAATTTTAGGTAACTAAAGACTGCACCTGCCTTGCAGGAGAGAACAGCTTCCAGCTTATACTGGCCTGCTAGAAACTGAATCTTTTTTCTTTTCTTTCCTTGTCCCCATCAGGGGTAAAGACTCGTAGAACCACGTCATGTGAGAAGCAGCGTGCTGTTAACTGGGGAGAGAAAGAGACCCGAGCTTTCTTGAGCATCTGGGGACATGACCACATCCAGAAGATTTTGCAGCACCAGTCTCAGGATGAGGAGGTCTATAAGAAGATTGCTTTGCAAATGATAGCCCTGGGCTATGACCGTGACTGGGAGCAATGCCGCCAGCGTGCTAAAGAGCTTTGTCGGGGCTACAAAGACGTAAGAGACCAGAACTGGCACACTGGAGGTGGGCGACAAATGTGGCAGTATTTTGAGGATCTGGATGCCATTCTTGGCCCACTGTTTGAACTGGGTCACAGGTATGAGAGAGACGATGGTGCTGGCGATTTGGGTGGGGACATCTGCCTTGGAGGGTCCATGGAGGCAGACTCCCAGAGCTCAGCTGAGCTTGCTGATGTGGAACAGAATGGCGTCTGGGCCATGGAGCTCAAAGAAAGGAAGGATAATAGCCAGGCCCTCTTCCAGAGAGCTGCCAACTGGGGGGAGAAGGAAACGCGGGATTTCCTTCGGATTTGGGGGCAGAAGCGTGTCCAGAGACTTCTCCATCAGCAGCACTGGAACGAGGGCATCTATAAAGAGGTTTCGGTGGAGATGGCAGCCTTGGGCTACAGCAGGGACTGGGAGCAGTGTCGTCAGCGTGCAAAGGATCTCCGGCGTGGCTACAAGGACATTAAGGACCGCAAGAGGCGTTCTGCTCGTGGCCGTAAAGTTTGGCAGTACTTTGAAGAGCTGGATGTGATTCTGGGGCAGGGAGCAGATCCTGAGGCCCAGTGTCACTCCCTCGCCTTGCAGAACTGGAAAGATGATTTTATGGACGAAGGGCTATCCACACAGAACACAAGCCCTGTGGGGGCTCAGGACTCTGATCAGATGGATGGGATGTCAGGTTCTAGTGAGGAGGTGGAGGACCTCCCGGTGCCCTGCCAAAGAGCCGAGAAATGGGGGGAGAAAGAGACGCTGGACTTTCTGGGCATTTGGGGTCAAGACCACACCCAGAGCTTGCTCCATCACCATCATCGGAATGAGGAGGTTTATAAGAAAATAGCAGCAGACATGGCCATCTTGGGGTACGAGCGTGACTGGGAGCAGTGCCGCCAAAGGGCCAAAGATCTTCGGCGGGGCTACCGGGAGGTGAAGGACCACAACCTGTGCTCGAGACGGGGAAGGCAGATGTGGCAGTACTTTGAAGAGTTGGATGGGATATTGAGGAGGTGGTATGAAATGGGTAGTGGGCATGTCGAGGAACAAGTGGGTTTAGATGGTGCTTCTGGGGGGACCTGCACCCAGGACCCTCTAGGGCATCATGTTTCATCCCAGACTTGCCACACTCTCCCAGCTGAAAGATCAAATTCACCAGACACTTCAACATTGCAGGTTAAAGAGACTGTGGACAACAATGGCCACGCAGAGCAGGTTGGTGGCCAGACTCCTGCTCAGCGAGCTGCCAAATGGGGGGAGAGAGAGACTCGGGATTTCCTGAGTATTTGGGGACATGACAGTGTCCAAGGTCAGCTCCACCAACAGTACCGCAACGAGGAGGTCTACAAGCAGATTGCAACACAGATGGCTGCCCTGGGGTATGACCGTGACTGGGAGCAATGCCGTCAGCGTGCCAAAGACCTTCGCCGCAGCTACCGGGATGCTAAAGACCAGAACAGGCGCTATGGTCGTGGCCGTCAAGTGTGGCAGTACTTTGAGGAACTAGATGCCATCTTGGGGCGCTGGGCTGACAAAGGCAGTGGGCCCAATGAGAGGGACAAAGGAGAAGATGGCTCTGCCTTGGAACTTGACACTGGAGGATCTGTATCACTCTGTGTGTCCACAAGCAATATTGCTGGACCTGTCTTGTTAGAAACTCAGCTGCAGGGGCCTGCTAAGAGGGGAAGAGTACAGGTGGCTGAGGAAGCGACCATGTTGGATAGCTGTAGCTGCTGAACCAAGTTCTGCTTGTCCATCTAGAACAGCCATTCTCAACTTTTTTTTTGGCCATGGCCATAAACACATTGTGGAAGAAATATAGGCTGAATCAGGAATGTGTAAGTCACATAATGGACCTTAGAAGGTGGTGTGTGAAGAATTGTTCCAGGCTGTGGCCCCCTTCAAATGTGCCAGGGTCCCCCAGGGGGCTATATGGTGCCCCTGTTGAGAATGGCTGATGCAAAAGTATGCAGAAGGTCTCCTTACTGGTCTGTAAACAAATAAAAGTTGGTGGCATAAGAGTCCACAAAAGCTTTATGCCAAATAAAACTTGTTAGCCTTTTAGATGCAAGATTCTTTTGTTATTTGTCCATGTGGCGTTCAAGTTGTTCTACACTGTGGGAAATTGTGGATAGCCATCTCTTGTGCTGAGGAACCCTTTCTCAAGAGTCAGTCCGAGCTCTTTCCCTCGTCTGTCACCTGGCTTTAAAAAAATCACACAAACAAATTAGAGATGGTAGGGATTGAAAGACTGAGGATCTTCTAATGCAGGGGTCCCCAACCCCCGGTCCACAGACCGTCCCAGTCCTTGGCCTTGCTAGGACGGGGCGCAGAGACAAATTTCCTGCCCCCCCGCACATGCAGACACATTCCATGGCTTCCTTGGACATGTCCCAACATGTTAACGGTCCCACACATACGGGCGGCCATATGCTAGACCTGGTATTTTCCACTGAACGGAGCGAGTGTGGTCTGATGGTGACTGACCTGGTGTCAGTCCCCTTGTCATGGTCAGATCATCTAATAAAATGTAACCTCTCAGTGGCACTCCCTCCCCGCAGGGAGCATGGACCTATTTTGATGGTCCGCCCTCGAAGGTTACTGGATCCATTGAGATTCCAGGATACCATGAGAGGGATTCCAGCTGAGCTGTCTGGCGCTCCTGTCGAAGCTCTGGTTGATGGATGGCTTGCCGCCGCCACTAGGGCTGTAGACACGATCGCTCCTAAACGCCCTCTCAGGAGCAGAGCTCGGCCAGGTGCCTGGTATAACCAGGACCTACGAGCAATGAAGCGAAATAGGAGACGGCTAGAGTGCATTTGGAGAGAGGAACCGACGGATTATAATAAAGCTGTCAGGATCGCAACTAACCGTTACCTGGCTAAGGTAAAGGCTGCCAGACGATCACACATCGCTGACCGGATAAGCGATGCTTCTAATCAGCAGGCGGAACTTTTCCGTATAGTTCGCGATCTATCCGGAATTGGTCTGGGTGATGGGCCTCCCATTAATATCTCACCTGACCAATTTGCAGCATTTTTTAAATCAAAAGTGGAGGCCATCCGCCGGGACCTATCTCCTTTTTTAAATACAGTGGATCGAGCAGAGATGTCCAGCGCTCCGCCCTGTCCGGTGACTCTTGAATTCTTTCAGCCTGTGACGCCAGACTTGGTGGACAAAGTGCTTGATCGCTGTCGGGCCACCACCTCCTCCCTTGACCCTTGCCCGGCCTGGCTAATCAAAGCAGCCAGGCCTGTAACAACGGAATGGGCCACAGCAATAATTAATGGGTCTCTCCAAGAGGGCAAGGTTCCTCTTGCCCTCAAGGAGACACTCATTAGGCCCATAAGGAAGAAACCAAATTTGGCGGCGGATGATATTGGAAATTATAGGCCCGTCGCCAATGTTTCTTTCCTTAGCAAAGTGGTGGAGAGGGTGGTGGCAGACCAACTTCAGACACTTTTGGACGAAACCAATGCCCTGGACCCATTTCAGTCGGGCTTCAGGCCGCGTTATGGCACAGAAACGGCACTGGTCGCACTGTTGGATGACCTGTTGAGGGAGGCCGACAGGGGCAATATGTCCTTGTTGGTCCTCCTCGATATCTCAGCCGCCTTTGATACCGTCGACCACGGTATCCTCCTGGGGAGGCTCTCTGAGTTGGGAATCGGTGGCCTGGCGCTTGCCTGGCTCCGATCCTTTTTGGAGGACCGTCCCCAGAGAGTATAGCTTGGGGAGAATGCTTCGGCCCCATGGAGTCTCAGTTGTGGGGTTCCGCAGGGGTCGATCATCTCCCCAATGCTGTTTAATATCTATATGAGGCCGCTGGGTGGGGTCATCAGGGGGTGTGGTGCTTCGTGCCATCAGTATGCTGATGACACGCAGCTCTACATCTCCTTTTCATCTACCTCAGTGGATGCCGTTCTGTCCCTTCAGCGCTGCCTGGAGGCTGTACTGCAATGGATGCAGTTGAATGGGCTGAGGCTGAACCCGGACAAGACGGAGGTCTTGAGGGTGGGAGGTCCCTCCATCGGCGGTCTGGGTGACTCCCTCTCTTTTGGGGGGACGACCCTTACCGCAAAGAGTGAGGTTCGCAGCTTGGGGATACATCTGGACCCGGCGCTTACCATGGAAACCCAGGTGGCGTCCGTGGCCCGTTCTGCCTATTTCCATCTATGGCGGATTGCCCAGCTGCGACCATATCTTGATGGGGAGGCCCTCACTACTCTTGTCCATGCGCTCGTAATCTCGAGATTAGACCATTGTAATGCGCTCTACGTGGGGCTGCCTTTGAGATTGATGCGGAAACTTCAAATGGTGCAGAATGCGGCAGCCAGGCTCCTTAGTGGGGTGAGGAAATTTCAGCATATCTCTCCCACTCTGGCTGCCTTGCATTGGCTGCCCATTCGTTTCCGCATTGACTTCAAAGTGTTAATGATGACGTATAAAGCCCTAAACGGTTTGGGACCTCGATACTTGGCAGATTGTCTTCTCCCACCTAGATCTACCCGAATCACCCGGAATAGCCAGCAGGGAAGGCTGAGGGGCCTAACGCCGAGAGAGGCCCGGAAAGAAAGAACAAGAAACCGGGCCTTCTCGGCAGTGGCCCCTCGGCTATGGAACAGCCTCCCAACTGAAATTCGTCTGGCACCCTCGCTGGGTGTTTTTAAAACTCATTTGAAAACTTGGCTTTTCAGGCAGGCCTTCCCTCCAGTCAATAACTGATTTTTACTCTTATCATCTTGGTACTGATTTAATTTAATATAAATGTTAAAATTATGATGTTTTAAAAATTTTTATGTCTTATGATGTTTTTAATATGTATGTAAGCCGCCCCGAGTAGACTTTGTCTAGGGGGGCGGGGTAAAAATCTAATAATAAATAAAATAAAATAAATAAATTCACGCATCTCCCACGCATGCACGGCCCCTCCCACGCATGCACAGACGCACCCACGGCCTCTCCCACACACCCACGGACGCACCCACAGCCCCTCCCACGCATGCACGGACACGCACACACCCCTCCCATGCACCCACGGATGCACAAATGGCCCTTCCCATGCATGGACGGATGCACACACAGCCCCTCCCACACACGCATGGATGCATACACAGCCCCTCCCACGCATGCACGGACACACACATGCCCCCTCCCATGCACCTATGGATGCACACATGGCCCTTCCCATGCATGGACGGATGCACCCACGGCCCCTCCCACGCATGGACAGATGCACACACGGCCCCTCCCACGCATGCACGGATGCAACACACCCCTCCCATGCACCCACAGATGCACAAGTGGCCCTTCCCATGCATGGACGGATGCACACACACCCCCTCCCATGCACCTACGGATGCGCACATGGCCCTTCCCATGCATGCATGGACGCACACACAGCCCCTCCCATGCATGCACGGACCCCCCCCCCCCCGCTAAACCAGTTCGTGGAGGCAAAAAGTTTGGGGACCACTGTTCTAATGCATACAAACATATGCATTGCTTGCTATTAAAATGTAATCCCATATCCTGAGTAGTTCCCCCCACCCCCCAGCACATTTTAGCATGTTTTTCCTTCTATGTCCTTTTTGCCCTAAACAGGGACACTGGTTCCAAGCCTCTGTTCAGGTCAATTAACATCCAGCAATGAGCACCAGCGAACGCCCTGCAGTCAAGAAGTCTAGGTGGAAGGCCTTCCACAAACTGACTCTGGAGACCAAGCACTGTGTGGTCTATGTCCTGAGAATGGGTTCTTGAGGTGTCATCTTTGGGGAGAAGCTTGAGTCCATTTTGGGGATAACTAAGAAAAAGATCGAAGACTGGCAATATTGTATTGTCCTTGTATAAAATCTGTGGTGTGATCACACCTGAAATATGGTATATGTGCCACATCTGGAAAATGGTATTGTAAAGATGGTGCCAAAAAAAGCAACCAAAATGCTCAGGAGCCTGGAGGAAAGATTACAGCATGTGGGGTCTTTTGCTTAACAAAAAGGTAAGTACGGAGAGATATGGAAGACTTATCTGAAATTATGCATGGTGTGGAAAAAGTGGGTGGGAAAAGGTTTTTCTTCCTCTGTCACAATACTGGAACCCTGGGTTATCCACCAAAGCTGCATGTGTGAGATTCACAACAGATAAAAGTACATACTGTAATTCTTCTGATAGTGCATAGTGAATTCTGGAATTTGCTACAGCAGGAAGTGGTGATGGTTGCCAGCCTGATTGGCCTTAAAAAAACAGATTGAACAAATATGTGGAAAACGGGCTCTTTGTAGCTACAAGTCACAATGGGTATATGTTACTTCAAGGTTCAGAAACTGTATGCTTCTGTATTTGAGTTGCTGGGAAAGGCAAATGCAAAGATGCTATTCACCTTTTGTTCTGCTTATAGGTTTCCCAGATCTGCAGAAGTTCCTCTACCAGTTAATTTCTATCAATGAAGTGCAATTTCACCAGGATGTTGGTATGTGTGTTTGGTTTTATTTTTAAACTTCTGTTCTACATGTAACCTACCTTATTTGATTAAAGAAAATTCCCATAGGAGAACTTAAAACAAAAGTCTGCATTAAAGATTAATGTTTTGGCATGCTCCTATATATATCCATTGCCCTATGTGTACTGAAGTTAGATATCAAATTACACTGAGTTCAGTGGAACTCCCTCCAGGTAAGTGTGCAAGAGACTGGAGCTTTATTTTCCTTTTGTGAACTCTCTCTCTTTTTTTTAAAATGACCACAATATTGCCATATAAACTGGTTTTATAGGACTGCTCTCGGGTTCAGGGGGACTAAGTAAACAAACTATTGGAGCATGCTCAACCTTGAGTTAAGTGGAAGAGGAGAAATAAAACATTTAAATTACAACATTAAACTTTTTTTAATGTGCAAACTACAAAAAATAAAGCTTTAATAAAAATTTTACAAAACATTTTTCTCTTTTAAAAAAATCTAAAATTTACATATGCAGCTATTACTTTGCAAAATCCCAAACATGCAATTTTGGTCTATGAACAGTGTTATGGGGTTAAAAAGTAGTGTTAGATAGAAGGCCTTGAAAGACTTGAAATGTGTTTGACAGTCATGTCCAAAATGAAAAGAAAAACAAACAAAAACCACATACAGAACCGCAGAACTACCTTAAGCACAAAAGACTTCCCCTTTCTGAACAACAGAATTCTAATTTCTCATTCACAAACTGCTTCTGATAGTTACTGCCATTTTAAAACATTTGTCCGGTGGTAAGGAGATCTCCTGTGTGACAAACAGAGCTCTTATGTCCCCTTACACACAAGGAACTAGGTAGACAGCTCTTTGAATCTTACCCAGACTCTTGTAGTTCTTAAAAAAAAAGTTTAAAAAAATTGACAGAAAATAAACAAAGACGCAAAAAGAAAATGTAAGAATGGCAGTGGGCTGCTGACACAAAAAAGTTGAAGGGGACATCAAATAGTCTTGTGAATTTTTCCACTTCTTAATGTGGCACTATTTAAAAAAATTCAAAGAAAAGGCCAACATCCTACAAATTCTCACCTATATTCTCACAATACAAAATTTGTTCTGCTAAAGATCACCATGAAGGAGGCGGCACTGGATTGAAGACTGTTGTGGTGATATTCCATCACACTTTTCCTCAGGGATGGAGAATGTGTGAGCCTCCAAATGAACTGAACTGTAGCTCTCAATATCCTTCCCCATTTGGTATTCTCCCTGTATATTGCAGCACTACACCTTGAAGCAGCTGTAGTCCAGCAATATACATGCAGGACACAGGTTCTTCGTGCCTGCATTATTACGAGGATATCCCAGACTAGTGGAATTCTGGCCATGTAAACCACCAACCAAGATATGAATGTATAGCCCCTGTCCACATAGTCTTCCTGCACCATCCAATAAAGACACTTGTAGCTTGGATATAAACATGGTTTTAGAAATCTGATTCACGGTTGGATTTCATCCTTCAAAATTTGCTATTGGATTACTTCTGACAAAAAAATTATCACCCACAATTTATAGCCATAGCGGCTTCGTCTGTTGAGAAGTGTGTATGGATAGATACTATTCAATCAGTGGCTTTTGTGGGAGAATTGTTACTAATTTGGGTTATAAGGTCATCTGTGTGATCCATCAGGCATCTTTGTTTACCTTTAGAATGGGATTTAGCAGGAACTTGATTCATATAAATGTATATTAGAATTTTCTTGCCCCCTTTCACTCCCCCAGTTACTTTTACAAGTTAATAAAGCAAAACGAAACGAAACAAAAACCCCAAATATTTAACCAAACAGAGCTGCTGAAGGCATTTTTTTGCTTTGACTATTTATGAAAATCAGAACTACCTAATCAGAAGGTAGTTCTGATTTCTTTAAAAGTTCCGATTTCTAGACGTTTCCAGGGCTGAGGAAGATTCCCTAGATTCAGAATATTTCCTAAGATTACTTCCTACATTCAAGTCAGCTACATTTTTCTCCTCTCCATTCAGGTTAGCTGAAGGGTTCCTCCACCTCAGGCCTTCTCTCCTCTGTGTTGTATTGCAAGCCATAACTTTCAGTGCACTCACAACACCCGGCCTTTCTCTCTTGGCCGCCCGGTCCCGAATTCCGCTTGGCGTGTTTCCCACACAACAAGCAACGGCTCGACTCCTCTCGCACATGGGTTCTCATGTGGTTCACCAGGTTAAACTTGTGCAAGAATCGTTTCCCGCATTCAGTACACTGGTGTGGTTTGACCCCCGTGTGGACCCTCCGGTGCCTGGTGAGCGTGGATTTACGAGAGAAGTTCTTCCCACATTCAGGGCATGGGAACAGCGCTTCTTGCTTGGGAATGGCCTGCTTATTGTTAGCAGCCCCATGACCATCAGAGTTCAGACGGGCAAACTGGGCGGGCTGCAAGGTGGGAAGGAGCCGGCTTCTTTGCCTCTTTGTATTTTCCTGGACTAGGAACCCATCCTCATTTTTGGTCTCACTCTCATCGCCTGCAGGATTGAAAGGAAAATCCCAGTTTTAACCGTTACTATTTTATCTAAGTGAACCAATTAGCAAAAGAGTTTTCTGCAAAAAGTGTTTTATATATAAAAACGAGCTGATAATACCAGAAGCCTACCTTGACATTGTGCAATCTGACCTGCAACATACTACAGTACTTCTACTGCCTCCAGAAATATGTGCAGTGGTTGTAATTAGATTCCAAGGTATTCAGGCTTTTTTATGTGATTCTACTGCCACCCACCAGAACATTGTAGCAACATTGTGAGGTACAGTAGATTAGGCTGAGAAGAAGTGACCGATTTAAGACCAAATAAAAAAAATATATCTGCTTACGGAAATTCAACTGTTGAGAAGGTTTCTAAGTCCAGGCTTCACCTTGACATATTCATATTTTTTTAACATGCAAATAAGTGGTGGACAATTTTGGCAGATCTGGACTTTTGACTCTCAGGGATCCAGGGTGGGATGCACCCTGCTAGCTTTTTAAAAATGTGTTATGGTTGGTTCCCAGTTTGGGAAAGAAACGAAACGAAACAGAAAAGCTCCTGCTATCCTCTTGCATTCTTAACACTGTACAGTTACAGAAACACTGTTCTGTCTGATTCTGTCGGACATGTGGCTCAACTCTCATTAAGAGACCTTATTTTATTGTTGTTGTTATGAAGCCTTATTAAAAGCTCATTTCACTATACTATTATCTTCGTATAATCCCATCTGCATACTCTGCTTAGGCCACAGAAATATCCTTACCCAGTGAGAAGGAGTGCTTGTTCAGCTCTTCCTTGGCCTCTCTGCACAGCACCATCTGCCTGGTGTCCAACGGCAATTGCTCATTTTCTGGAAAACTCATACCCTCTTCAAGCACATATGGCCCCAGCACCTGAAAACAGCACAAGGAGCCCATTTGAGGAAGAGGGGAGAGGAAGAAAAGGAGGCAAATAATGTCATTAATTACAAAACATTAGGTCAGGGCCATCTTAAGACATTTTGTTGCCTGCCACAACAAAAACAATGGTACTCCTATACTTTTACAATTTTGTTGTTGCCAATACCCAGAGACAATAAGGAAGGAAACCTACTCTTTTAGAATTAACCCTGGGATTTCCCATGTTGTCATGCAAGCCAAATGCGTGCAACAGGATCTGCCACAGGCTGCAGGAGGCCCAGAAATGCCCTTCAAATGGGGTTGAGGAGCAGGAAATAAATATGGAGTGTCTGGACAACCAGTTCTGGTTTTAATTTGTGTGTTTTTTTAAAGAAAAATCCCCACCCATCACCCTAAACCAGAAATAGGAATGGGGAAAAAATACATTTCTATGCATTTATTTATAAAATAAATATAATTTTTTTGAACTGAGGTCTTGAAAGGTCACAAATATGCTGCTGGGAGGCCTCGTGGAGCCTGCAGAACCCCATTTGTCCACCCTATATTAGATTCTGCATCACAGCCCGGTAAGATGATCAAAGCTTTGTCGTTCCAGATCCCGTAAGACAATGCTCTCACCTGCTGGTCCCATCTCTCACCCTCTTGTTGCTTCAACAGGAAATGCTCTGCTAGGGTCACGGCCTGGATGCAGGTCTTAGGGCGATATTCCTGAACCCAGTCCTGCATTTCCTCTGGCAGAATGGTTAGGAACTGCTCCAAAACCAGCAGCTCTACAATCTGCTCCTTGGTGCGGCTGTCCGGCTCCAGCCAGCGATGGCATAGCCCCCGGAGCCGGGCACACACCTCACGGGGGCCTTCGGCCTCGTGGTAGCGGAAGTGCCGGAAGTTCTGGCGCTGCCTCTCCAGGCTGACGGCATCCTCCCGCAAGATGGCAGCCTTCACTTTCCCATAATCCTCGCTTTCTCTGGGATCCAAACTATTGTAAGCCTGGAGGGCGGCTCCATTGAGGGCTGGCACCAGCCGGGTCACCCACTGTTCCCTTGGCCACTTGCAGGCCTCGGCCACATCCTCAAAGGTAGCCAAGTAGGTCTCCACATCTTCTGTCAGGGTGAGTTCGGGCACTTGGAGGTTCCTCCATGCGGGCGACTGGACTGGAGTAAGGTCCGGAGTGGGCAGCTCTTGCCCCTGAATCTCCCATCGCTGGGGTGTCTCCAGCCGCTCACTCCTGGTCTGCTGGGGTGCCACCAGCCTTATGCCTCCTCCAGCAGTCCCAACCTGCACAATACGATAGGTTTTTACTGGACCCTCTGATATCCCCAATGAGTCTGAACCAGCTGGGTCCATTTCTTTCTCCATTTTCACCAGCGGTTGTACTCGCTGCTCTGGTGGGGCGGCTGCCGGACACTGGAAATACTGAGCCACCATGTTCCGCTTTGCGGTAATTTTTCTCCTCATTTTGTGTGTGTGTGTTGGCTTCAAAGCTTATAAGGCCTTTCTGTTTTATTTTCCAGCTACTACTTCACTGACAGCCGAGGCCAGGCGGTAGTTCCTTAAATGGTCCTGATGTCAAGCTGGAGGGTAATAATGATACAATGCATTAGACTGGGACTTGGGAGATCATGGTTTTAGTCCCACTAAACCATGAAATCCACTTAGTGACTTTGGGCCGATCCCTGTCTGATCCACCTCACAGGGTTGTTGGGAGGATACAGTGGGGAGCAAGAGGACCATATGAGCCACACTGCGCTTACAGAAAGAACAGTAGGATATTCATGAAAGTAAAAGGTAAAATAAATAAGCAAGAAACATGAACATGACGTTTTAATGAAATAATTTGCAACATTAATTATTATGATCCCTAAGAAGCTACCAGTTGCTAACCCCGTGAAGCTGGTTTGTTAAATTTGGGGCTATTAAAAGACATTGCCTGACTGAGAGAAAAGCCCTGAAGAGCGCGCGCGCGCACACACACACAAAGTGAACCAGGAAATTATGATTAAATAAAACTGTTCCAGCTACTAAGCCATTTATCCTCTGCAGGCTTATTTGAACTCAGTGGGACTTACATTCAAGTAAACTTGTCAAATAGGATTGGGCTAAGAAAAGCTTAGTCTCTGAAAAAATAATTCTCCCCCAGTTAAACATGACTGGTTTAGTTTATAGGTTTTTTCTGGCATACAACTTTTTCAAAAACATAGCTTTGAGACATCTACAGGCTCAGGTTTGGACAATTTGCTCAACTTCTAGGAATATTAAGACATATACCATGTTTCCCAGAAAATAAGACAGGGTCTTATGTTTTTTTTTTTCATGTACAACAATCTACATTTATTCAAATACAGCCATGTCATCTTCTGGTTGCTGCACGATGCTGTACAATGGTGGAGGGCAGGGTTTCACTCAACTGGGGCGTATTTTTGGGGTAGGGCTTATATTATGAGCATCCTGAAAAATCATGCTAGGGCTTATTTTCAGGTTAGGTCATATTTTCGGGGAAACAGGGTAATAGCAGTTCCTCCCTTTTAATTGTTGCTGCTCTGCACTAATAAAATAGCTACATGAAATATTCTGCTGTAAAATGGGAAGAGGTTAAAGCTTTCACAGCCCCCAGCCCTCCGGCAGACACCATCTTTTCTAGCCAAAACCAATAACAACAAAAAGGGTAGCTCCTGAATCCTCCAGGACTGGCACTTCATTTTTAAAAGAGTGCACAAAAGTCTTTCTGCACCATTTAACACCCTTTAATACCAATTTTTCAAAACTGGAAATGGGACTCTAGCCTTTTGCAGTTTCTTTTCCTTTTTTCTTCATTTGCAGGCGGTCTTTTTGGTGGTCTGTGTGGCCCCTGGTTAAAAAAAAAAGGTGTTGAATCCACCATAGTTGTTTATTCTGTTACACAGGGGTAAAATTGGAAGAATGAGAAGTTTAATCCTTAGGTCCCAAGAAAGCCTGGCATGGAAAGTCTGTGATCAATGTGCCAAAATCTGACCAGGGCAGGGGGAAAGGAGAAATCTGTGAGGCTGATGGGAAGAGAAACTGCAAATTTGATCAAAAAAGTTGCTGGGGCAGGAGCAGTTATAATGGGAACAGTGATCCTTGGAACAGGATCAATCAATCATCATCACCACCACCATCTTCAAACTGCAGAGCTGGAAGGGACCTACGTATGATCGAATCCAGCCCCTGTCAAGGAGCCACAGTGAGGAAACTTCCAACTTCTGGCTCCATAGCCAAATATCTAAGCCACAGCTTTGATCAAATGGAGTCTGTGGCCAGGTATGCATGGCACACTAAAGCAGGGTCCAGTATGACATGCATAAGCAGGAATAAGCTACAGCCAGCATTCTGGCTCCTGTGCTAAGATGAAAAGATGTCTGGAAGCTTGAAACCACAGTTTGTCTTACCTGATTTTCAACTATGATTTATGCTCATGAGTATAAGCTTTCTACAAACCAATTTCATAACAGCTTGTTTGAAATTAGTTGTAGTTTATCTTAAGCGTTACATCAGTATTAGACCAACCAAAATGTATACGGACTTTCAAGATCTCCATATATTTGCATCATGAAAATTTTTATAAAAAGCTGACAGGGGGAGAGGAGAAGGGAGGATAAGCAAATTGTTATTAAAGCACACTGTTCATAAATTACTGTGGCAGACAACCTGACACACCGTAGCTGCCCAAAACCAAATGTAAGTATAGGTACTTCTGAATACTTGCTCCCAGCTGGGTGCAAGGAGGAGGGAAGCATGCAAGCCTAAGATTTGTTGCAGCACATTCCCACACACATCACACTAAGATCAACCCTCTTTTACCTGGCACACTTCACAGTTGTTGGCCTGCTTTGAACCCATTTACACTTATCCATTTCTAGAATAGATTTGATCGATCTAACAAATCTTTCTGCACAACAGAGCTCTAGAACAACAGTTCCCAACCTTGGGTCCCCAGATGTTCTTGGACTAAAATACCCAGAAACCTTGACCACTAGCTTTGCTGGCCAGTATTTCTGAGAGTTGCAGTCCAAGAACATCTGGGGACCCAAGGTTGGGAACCACTGCAAGAAGGATCCATTTGTCTGTTACTGAACTCCAAGAGGAAGGAATTATAGCAAAGAAGTCTAGAAATCTATAATCAAACATTCATTCAATGTATAACATGAAATCAATTATATTCTGACCAACTAAGAGATGGATTGACTTGGTAAAGGAAACCACAGGTTTGAGTTGACAAGAGCTGAGCAGGACAATTGAAGACAGGACATTTTGAAGACTGCTCATTCATAGGGCAATTTGATGGCACATAATAATAACTAGCAAAACCTGTTTGTAACTTGGCTAGCCGTTAAAAATGTAAACTTCATCTGTTATCTTGAGGTCATTGTTAAAAGGCAAACAAACCAAAATAATCTTGTAGTGCTTAGACCTATTAGCATTTAAAAATAAAACCTGGGGGGGGGGGGGAAGCTACCCTCCCATAGCCTAGGGCAGTGAGCAATAAAAAGAAGGGTTCCTCCCAGAAAGACAAAAAACAAGAATTATGCAGAACCTTAGAAAACCTATCCTCCCCAAACCTTATTTAGCATGAGTTCAAATTGAGCAAGAATAAATTTCCTTCTCAAATTAATCTTACAGTTCTGCATAGACAATCTTCAACCTGGTTCAGATTTTTTGAGATTATACCACTGAGCTTCCCTGATTGTTGTTAGAAGCAGAGAAATCAACCAGTGCCATTGTATATATCTCTCTCTGCTGGAGTCAGCCCTATTGAGTTCAATGAGTCTTACTCCTTACTCCTGAGGTCAAAGGATTACAGTTTGCAAAAATACATTACAGTCTAAATATAAACTCATCTCACAAAAGTATATCACAGACTTTCCTTTATTAGGAAATTATGCCTTGAGCCGAAGGTTTAGCCCTAAATAAACATAAGCAATCTCTTTTGAACCAGATAGCACATTTCAGTCCAAGAGTTTAAACCACATCATTAAAAACCTGCTGAAGTTAATTAAAAACCTGCTAATATTTTCTTATTCAGAAAAATCTACCTCCAGGGACACGTACAACGCTGAAGTCAATCTGCCTATTCCTAGTATAGCTCTTAATACTTTACCCCAGGCCTAATCTAGATTTTCCCAAATCTCTGAGTCATAAAACATAAATTTACTTCCTCTCCATTCATTTTACTTGCACACCAAAGAACATTCAAGTGCTATTTTTGTAGGCCCAATATATAACTATGACTTTTTTTAAAAGCAAAAGTCCTACAATCACCTGTTCAAATACTAGACCAATTGCATCACTAAGAGAACATGATGTTAGTATAGTATAAAAATGGGATAGAGTTTACAGGAGGAAAACACTTATAAGTTTGGCTTTCCTGCTCTTCACAACCAAAAAATACAGAATTTATCTAGTGTGTGTCAGTGTGCACATTTGAAGTCCACTTAAGAACTCCAGCCCCTGCCCCGCCATTGCTGTTTGTTTTAGTTTCAGATGGTCATTGCCCTTACCTGCCTCTTGCCTTTGCAACCTTCACTTTCTAGAATCTGATGTCCTCACTTTCCTGTCCTTCCCCTGAGCATGCTCAGATCCACAGGGACAAGCAGCTGACTAGGCCTCATTGCACCCATGTGTGTTTAACCATTTTGCATTTCCCATAAATAGGAGAACATTGTTAGTAGGTATGCAATGGGTGTGCATGGAAACAAAAGCTGAGCCCAGGAGCAAGCACTGGCTTCACAAAGGAAGGCCATCAACTAGCCAGACAGCCCGCCTCCTTTCTTTGATAGATCTCTGCCCAATAATCACCTGCCCCCATAGGTATGTATGATATAACTAGTCCACATAGTCCTTAATTACTGCAGCCACAGGTTGCACAAGCACGAATCCTCCTGAAAAATTCCAAAGCCTGTTCCAATAAATAAATGTGGTGTGATCAGTTTTGCTAAAGGATATTATGAATAACTCCAATTCAAAATGAGCAGAATCAGAGATCAAGCAGTGTAATTATTTTCAGAAACATTTTACAAGTTGGTTTGTGCCTGTCACACATTGGTTTAAAGTCCTGGAGATTGTGTGCATTACAAAATCCTGTGCTGGAATAAGAGGTTAGTCCTATTTTATTCAACAGCTTTACACTCCAGTAAAAAGTAGTCAGGAGAACCATCTCATCATCATCTTAGAACTGCAGAGCTGGAAGGGATTCCATGGATCATTGAATCCAGCCCTTACCAAGGAGACACAGTGGGGGAATTGAGCTCCCAACCTCTGGCTCCGCAGCCAGAGACCTAAACCACTGAGCCTATCCAGCAGTTCAGTTTATATGAAGCAAAGAGTCAAGTGCATTACAACATGAATAAAGGTGAGTTGAGTCCACTTGCTACAGTGGGCAAAATGTAGACCCCCCCCCCCCCAGGCTCATTTTTGTAGCTAACTGTCCCCGACCTCCCCTCATTAAGAAAAAAATGAACTGATCTTGGAAACCTCCAGGAATGGAGGTTCACTTTTTGAATGGGTCACTACTCTCTTCCTGCACATTCAACATCCCCAAAACCCATTTCTCAAAACGGGAAGTAGGCTTCTAGGTACCGGCAGCTGCGTTTCTTTTGTCTTCCACCCTTGGCCTGTTAGAAGTCTGTGTGCCCCCCCCCCCCAAGATGTTTCCTGCAGCAGAAAAATGGTCTCTGGATCTACGAAAGTTGCTTCCCTTTGCGCTACAAGCACTGAATCAGGCTGCAGTCATAAACTGACCTACTAGGAGGCAAATCCCCACAAAATTTAGATTTTGAGAGTAGAAGCAAGTACGTGAATTCTCAAAATTAGGACTCCATGCATTAATACACAATCAGAATTGCCACCTACTAGTCCAGGGGACAGCAACTGAGGCCCTCCACATTCATTTATTCATTTTTTGCCTATAATTCCCAGCAGCTTTTGGCATCATAGCCCATGGTAAGGAGCTATGCAGTCTTATCCCATCTGGAGGGACCTAGATTGCCTTAATTCCATTCACATGACTTCTGCAATATGAAAATTCATTATGGAGCAAGTCTAACAGTAGTCCCTGTGAGGACCTATTTATGAAACAAGTGTGCACAGGATTGTGAGGTTAAGGTTATTTATTTCATGACCAGGTGGAATCCGCACTTTATTAGCAACACTAATTTAAAAAAAACAAAACATCTCAGTTAACTCCTCCTATTACTTACACCCAGGCCATCTAAATAAAAAAAATAAAAATTAGACAGGTTCCTGCATAACATTTTAAACCTCTCCCTTGCAATATATGAACTCTCCTGCCCAAATATATGCAAACAAACAAAAATATAAAATGAAAAACAAAAATGTCCTGGCACCTTAAATGCCAACAGTTAATTCCTGTCTTAAGTTCTCCAATTAACCAGTTCGAAACAGGTCTGACAGGTTTCCCTCTCTTAATTGATTTTCTAACCTAAGCAACAGATCTTTTTAAAGCGGCAGGGGCAGTCCGTAACATAAGCAAATAAGTTCCGGCTAATGCTACTCCCCTTCACGCATTTTCCCCCCATTCTCTTTCCCGAGTAAGGTTGTGTTTTTTTCCTGCATCGCTTTCCCCGCAAGTTTCCAGATTACACCGCATTCTTCGTCAGGCAGCTAACACTCTTCATACTCCTCCTTTCTGCCAAGACGATGCATGGCGAAAAGTGGAGGGCCAGGTGCAACTGGTTTCTCCAGTCTAGTCAAAACATCCCAGGAATATTGCAATACTGACGCCGCTGATCGGGAAGAGGGACAACGATACCTGGTTGAAAAATTTTAAGTTCTGCCCAGCGGCGTGCGCTGTACGCAAGCCGCGACAGGGTGGCTCAAGGGCGTAACACGGTTCTGTGTTTAGCGCTCCAGAGGATGCAACTTAAGCCGGTGCTGCTGGAGGCTATTCTGCCGGCGGTTACAGTATTTTCCAAATTATTTTTTTTTCAAAAAAAAAAAAAAAAGGTGCCGGGGCTCAAAGCTGCCCGGAAACCACATCCCTCTGACCCGGGAAGTCCTTCCCCCTAGTGATCCCAGATGTGTAGAAATAGTTTGAGAATACGCGACTCATGATAGAAAGGCATTTTGACTATGCTCAGAGGCACTCTCATCTCTGGTCTGCTGTGGGTTTGCACAGAATGAGGAACAGGCGCTCCCGGGGTCGACACCGACTTAACATTCCGAGCCCTAGTTTACGCCTCGACAAGAGGAGAAAGGGTTAAATGGGAAGAGCCCTCTGGGTCCTAAAGGCACCCAGATTTATTTTTTGGGAAAACCAACAGGGACGTCTCTCAGTGCCGCCGATCCGGGGACTGTTTGCAAGAGGTTTTCAGGACGAGTTGCGGGGCCTCGGGTCGGCGGAGAGAAAAAGGAGGCTCCACTGGCGTTTGCGGTCCACCGCGGTCGCAACAGCAGGGTACCCTCACACTGCGGCAAAGTTTGCAACCCGATCTGGAACGCCGGTTAACTGGGAAGGGAATCCCGCAAAGTCCGGTGGAGTAAGTGAATAGGATCGCAGCCTCCTAGGGACGGGCCCAAGACTCTTCCTCCCATATTATCAGAGTCAAGAATTTCGCCAACCAGCGAGTAAGCAGGGCTGGAATTTAGGAAGTGCAAAATCTTCTGGAGTAATGGCGCACCTATTTTTTTCTGGGAAAGAAAAATATAAAACATCACCTGCTGTTGCTGTTTCTTCCGTGAAATGCCCGGTGTGCTTTCTTATTTCCTACAGAGCAGGTGTGAGGTCAAGGATTCGTCTGAGATTACTTGTGATCCTTAAGATGTCTCCCAGAATCTTCTGCAATGCACAGAGTTCTGCACTGAAGAGACACCTGGTTATGCATTGGTAGGGGGAGTTAGTAAGGAAAGAGTACATCATGCACTCTTCTATTTGTATGGATAATGTAGCTGTGCCAGGCCTTGATACTTGTACACACAGTGTAAGGATCTTACTCCCCCACCCTAGCCATGTATTCACAGTTTTGAGAAACCTGTCACCTCTGATCTGTGCAGTGTAGTGGTTAAAGTGTCACACTGAGAGGGTGGAGCTCTGAGTTCAAATTCCCATTCAACTTGGAAGCATACTAAGAAGTGAGCTTGGGCTTGTTGCTTTCTGTCAACCCACGCATGGGGGTTGGTGCATAAAATGGATGGTGTTGATGAACTTTGTAAGTCAACTTGAGCTCTTTGAAGGAGAGACAGATTAGAAGAGTAATCAAATAAATGCAATGAATTAAAGTTCAGTGGGTAGGCCCTTACAATTAATCAGCAGTTATAAAGTTTCTGAGTCCTTGGAGATGAATGGATCTGAGAACCACTGACATAGGCTGTTCCAGCTTGGAAGTCATGTGTGTCACCTTATGTGTCTTATTCTGCTTATCTATGCTTGAATGCAGGTGTCACTCACCTATAAATGACTCTTAACCATCACCATTTAGATTTCTGTCTGTCATCTTCAAGCATTATCAAAGACCTTTAAGAGCTGCTATTTGACCTTTAGCATGCTGGACCTCCTGTATTTCCACCACTGTCTGTTTGCTCTCCTCGCCATTGCATGAATGTCTACTGAGACTACATTCCATGCATCTGAAGACGCAGGTTGCATCCCATGAATGCTTGTGCCAACTAGAACTTGTTATTCTTGAAGGCATCAGAGAACTTTGGAAGCCTCTGTATGTTCTTTTTCTCTCTCTCAGGGTGATTGAGGCACAAACAGCAGTGTGTGAGAAGTACAACTCAGCAATTACCAATTTAGTGTACTGTTCCTGTTCTTCAAAAATATCTGCATATTAAAGGATAAGATTTATCTGACAAGTCCTGCTCCACTATGCCCATTATGTACTTTTGTGGTTCATTCTGTAGGCAGTGACTGCATCCTTCCACATGCAAAGCTTTGCTAATTTCCTATCAGTATTAGTATGTGTATGCAAGAGACAGACACAGAAGGAAGTGTTTGGGACACAGTAGATGGTGAAGTTTGACAGAAGTCCACTGAACTAGCATACTTAAAACTAATACAAGTTCTCAACTTATGTGGAGTTATTTTTCCCTTTCACATCCACTTCTGCTTTTCTGTGGATATAAATGAAAACAACAGTATCAGTGTCCCTCTGCTGCAATCCTTCATGTTCTTTTTTTATATATCTGGTGGCTCACTGATTTTATTTATCTGTCACATGTATTTCACAACACTGTTCCTCAGGCTTGCTCTGTTTTCATAATAACCACAGGTTCCGTGATGAAATAGTTATTGCTTTGTATTTGTTACATTAAAAAAAAAATCCAAGGTGATATTCATTGACTCCTCATTATTCTTGCAACAAACATGATCCCAGGTCTCCATAATCCAAACCAAGGTTTGAACTTGGGACTCCGTACTCCAAATTCAGCATGTCACCCATCGCGTTGTGTTGGCTCTTTCTAATTCCTTGTTCACAGATGATCAATAAGGAAGCTTTTTAAATTTGAAGCTGGAACTCCCTGTTGCAAAAAGTTCCAACACTTTATCCTGGCTTGTGAGTGATGAGATTTAATACTCTGTCTGGCCATGATGGGACTTACTGTCCAGCACATTTTTGTGTATAAAGTAGGATATAAATCTTTTAATAAATACATAAATAAATCCAATTAAATTTGGAGGCCACTGGCTGGGGAAGCCTGTTTTGTTTGTAACATTTTTTTTTCCTATTTGTCTCTAGCACTCGTTATGTATTCTCTTGTGTATTTGTTTCCTTTTTCGAAGATGGTGAGACCTGGTTTGGATATGTTTTTAACAACCCCACCCCAACAACAAGCTAGGAGACCGCTGTTCAGCATTATAAATGTGTTTGTACTCAGTAATAGCTTTTACAAAAGTTTTTTTAAAAAAGTAGTACAGTCGGGGGGACTGTTTTGTGAGATTTTTGGCAATGTTAAAACAGGCAATTAAAACAGACGAACGAGTTGCCTGTTGGTGGGATGAAGGGCTGGTGCTACCATTAATTAAGCAGAGCAAGGTGGGTGGCATGTTTTGGGTGTCATGAAAAGAACCGCACGTTGTTAATTGTTTAGTTTGTTGTTTTTATACGTTTTACTGCCAGGGTTGGTGAGAAATGCCCATGGGATATTTTGCCTCATGTACTAAAATAGCATGGCTGTTTTGGAGTACTATGTATCTTGCCTTTGGTTGGGGCCTCGTTTACTATTTCATCTCAATTAAAAAATGTCTGACCTAATGGTAAAAGATGAATAAATAAGTGGATATCCTTCACTCCCCACAAGAGAAAGACTCCCAGTAAAGATTGGCAGCAAAGTAATGGTGAAGGGCAGGACAAGGAACGTCACAAGATGGACAAACTGCCAGAATGAATAATGTCAGACAAACGTTAAGGCCACTTTAGCAGACCTTAGGAAAAATTGCTTTCTTGGACTATAATTGTGAGAATTCCCTCACAAGCATGTCTTCTGTGAGGCACTGAGAGCCGTGGGCCTAAAACCAATTGCTAGTACTGCCCGGAGTAGACACAATGACCAAAACCCTTAGTGTAGTGAATTGCACTAGAGTAGACACATTGAATCAATAAGAATTCACAAGTTCCAATGATTCAAATGAGCCTACTCTAACTTCAGTTTCAGTCAGATTAGGTGCATTTGAGTCAATGGAACGTACAGAGGAGTGGACTCACCAAATCCTTATTGATTCAGTGGACTATAATGTGATTTACTCTGCCAATTAACAGGATTTTTCCCACTGAATTAATAGAATAGATGTAATTTTTGACCTACCAGCATAGGTCTGTGAGGACTGATGCTAACTAAGACTGGCAGTTGGACTTGGTCTGCCCATCCTCTTAACTTTTCCAAGTTATTTTATTTGGTGAAGCAATTATCTGTAGTCTCTCTTTTACATTTATATTCTACCTTTTCACTAAAAAGTGGCGCTTGAGTGGCTTACGATCTTCATAGAAGTTTAAAAAGCATGGAAAACCAAACTTAACAATAAGAGCCTTTTTTTCTTGAAGAAATAGGATACTTTTTAGGCTAATATTTGTCAACTGAGATCCAAATACGTATACACAGAGATATGTTTACACCTTCTGACTCATCCTTAACCAGTACAACTGTAACTGGTTTTGGTGAGTATCGTATGGTCAGGAAAAAAAAAGTTGCTATTTCTATGATTGCAAACAAGACCCGTTTCCTGGTTTGTTTTGGGTGTTGTTGGTAAGGGCTTCTCTGCTGGCCCGAAACCAAGGACTTCTCAAAGAAAGTAGCAAGAGAAATTCAAGATTTTAGCTTAGCTGTGATTGGGCAGCATTGTTCCACAGCAAAAGACAGCAGCATAGAGAGCATTTCCTGCTCTCACAAACACTGGCTTTGTATTGTGCTGGAAACATTGTGGGTTAAAAACAACAACCACCTCTACATATTGAAAAGAACACCATGTTTCCATTCATGTCAATAGAACTCAGTAATTAAGTACTGGGTTTGGTCTGGGAAAGGGTTTAAGTGGGCAAATTAAGTAGCTTGGATGTTTGTTTTTTGCTAAAAATACCTGGGGAAATTTTGTATGAGCTTTTTTTAAAATCTGGGAACAACCATACAGCCTCACCTCATGTTGTGAAACATGTACCTGCATGGATGTAGTGCCTTTCCTACATGAATGCTAGGCAAATATGTGGTGTAGTTTTTCTCAGTAAACTCTGAGCACAGAGGGAAAAATCTATTGTCACCCTAAAACTAATGAGAGGGGAGTATTAGCAAAGTCCTTGAAAGCTGTTATTAATTTATTAAAGAAGAGATATACATCCTTGTGTTATTAACACTGACTCAATGAAAAGACAGCAAGCATGGTAAAATCTTTGGTGTTGTTAAAGAGCACTATTCATATGTAATTCACCCTTAAAACAAGGGGCAAAAGGCAGCTCTAATAAACATGTGGGAGATATGTGTAATTAGTAATACAGAACCCCTTCACGGATTGCTGCCTTGTCGTGGCGAAAGGGCTTGAATAATTCAGAGAAGCTATGGGCTATGCCGTGCAGGGACACCCAAGACGGACAGGTCATAGTGGAGAGTTCTGACTAAACGCAATCCACCTGGAGCAGGAACTGGCAAGCCACTCCAGTATCCTTGCCAAGAAAACTCCATGGACAGAAACAAAAGGCTAAAAGATACGACGCTGGAAGATGAGCCCCTCAGGTCAGAAGGTGTCCAACATGCTACTGAGGAAGAGCGGAGGACAAGTACAAGTAGCTCCACAGCTAATGAAGTGGTTGGGCCAAAGCTGAAAGGACGCTCAGCTGCGGACATGCGTGGAAGTGAAAGGAAAGTCCGATGCTGCAAAGAAAAATACTGCATAGGAACCTGGAATGTAAGATCTATGAACCTTGGTACACTGGATGTGGTCAAACAGGAGATGGCAAGAATAAACATTGACATCCTGGGCGTCAGTGAACTAAAATGGACGGGAATGGGCGAACTGAATTCAGACGATTATCATATCTACTATTGTGGGCAAGAATCCCGTAGAAGAAATGGAGTAGCCCTCATAGTCAACAAAAGAGTGGGAAAAGCTGTACTGGGATACAATCTCAAAAATGATAGAATGATTTCAATACGAATCCAAGGCAGACCTTTCAACATCACAGTAATCCAAGTTTATGCACCAACCACCCATGCTGAAGAGGCTGAAATTGACCAATTCTGTGAAGACTTACAACACCTTCTAGAACTGACACCAAAGAAAGATGTTCTTCTCATTATAGGGGACTGGAATGCTAAAGTAGGGAGTCAAGAGATAAAAGGAACAACAGGTAAGTTTGGCCTTGGAGTTCAAAACAAAGCAGGGCAAAGGCTAATAGAGTTTTGTCAAGAGAACAAGCTGGTCATCACAAACACTCTTTTCCAACAACACAAGAGGCGACTCTACACATGGACATCACCAGATGGGCAATACCGAAATCAGATTGATTATATTCTCTGCAGCCAAAGATGGAGAAGCTCTATACAGTCAGCAAAAACAAGACCTGGAGCTGATTGTGGCTCTGATCATCAGCTTCTTATAGCAAAATTCAAGCTTAAACTGAAGAAAGTAGGAAAAACCACTGGGCTAGTCAGGTATAATCTAAACCAAATCCCTTATGAATACACAGTGGAAGTGAAGAACAGATTTAAGGAACTAGATTTGGTTGTCAGAGTGCCTGAAGAACTATAGATGGAGGCTCGTAACATTGTACAGGAGGCAGCAACGAAAACCATCCCAAAGAAAAGGAAATGCAAGAAAGCAAAGTGGCTGTCCAACGAGGCCTTACAAATAGCAGAGAAGAGAAGGGAAACAAAATGCAAGGGAGATAGGGAAAGTTACAAGAAATTGAATGCTGACTTCCAAAGAATAGCAAGGAGAGACAAGAGGGCCTTCTTAAATGAACAGTGCAAAGATATAGAGGAAAATAATAGAAAGGGAAAAACCAGAGATTTGTTCAAGAAAACTGGAGATATTAAAGGAACATTTTGTGCAAAGATGGATATGATAAAGGACAAAAATGGTAGGGACCTTACAGAAGCAGAAGACATCAAGAAGAGGTGGCAAGAATATACAGAGGAATTATACCAGAAAGATATGGATGTCCCGGACAACCCAGATAGTGTGGTTGCTGTCCTTGAGCTAGACATCCTGGAGAGCGAAGTCAAGTGGGCCTTAGAAAGCATGGCTAACAACAAGGCCAGTGGAGGTGATGGCATTCCAGTTGAACTATTTAAAATCTTAAAAGATGACGCTGTTAAGGTGCTACATTCAATATGCCAGCAAGTTTGGAAAACTCAGCAGTGGCCAGAGGATTGGAAAAGATCAGTCTACATCCCAATCCCAAAGAAGGGAAGCACCAAAGAATGCTCCAACTACCGTACAATTGCACTCATTTCACACGCTAGCAAGGTTATGCTCAAAATCCTCCAAGGCAGGCTTCAGCAGTATGTGGACCGAGAACTCCCAGAAGTACAAGCTGGATTTCGAAGGGGCAGAGGAACTAGAGACCAAATTGCTAACATGCGCTGGATTATGGAGAAAGCCAGAGAGTTCCAGAAAAACATCTACTTCTGCTTCATTGACTACGCAAAAGCCTTTGACTGTGTGGACCACAGCAAACTATGGCAAGTTCTTAAAGAAATGGGAGTGCCTGACCATCTTATCTATCTCCTGAGAAATCTATATGTGGGACAGGAAGCAACAGTTAGAACTGGATATGGAACAACTGATTGGTTCAAAATTGGGAAAGGAGTACGACAAGGCTGTATATTGTCTCCCTGCTTATTTAACTTATATGCAGAATACATCATGCGAAAGGCTGGACTGGATGAATCCCAAACTGGAATTAAGATTGCCGGAAGAAATATCAACAACCTCAGATATGCAGATGATACCACTCTGATGGCAGAAAGTGAGGAGGAATTAAAGAACCTCTTAATGAGGGTGAAAGAGGAGAGCGCAAAAAATGGTCTGAAGCTCAACATCAAAAAAACTAAGATCATGGCCACTGGCCCCATCACCTCCTGGCAAATAGAAGGGGAAGATATGGAGGCAGTGACAGATTTTACCTTCTTGGGCTCCATGATCACTGCAGATGGTGACAGCAGCCACGAAATTAAAAGACGCCTGCTTCTTGGGAGGAAAGTGATGACAAACCTAGACAACATCTTAAAAAGCAGAGTCATCACCTTGCTGACAAAGGTCCGCATAGTCAAAGCTATGGTTTTTCCAGTAGTGATGTATGGAAGTGAGAGCTGGACCATAAAGAAGGCTCACCACCGAAGAATTGATGCTTTTGAATTGTGGTGCTGGAGGAGACTCTTGAGAGTCCCTTGGACTGCAAGGAGAACAAACCTGTCCATTCTGAAGGGAATCAACCCTGAGTGCTCACTGGAAGGACAGATCCTGAAGCTGAGGCTCCAATACTTTGGCCATCTTATGAGAAGAGAAGACTCCCTAGAAAAGACCCTGATGTTGGGAAAGTGTGAAGGCAAGAGGAGAAGGGGACGACAGAGGACGAGATGGCTGGACAGTGTCACCGAAGCTACCAACATGAATTTGACCCAACTCCGGGAGGCAGTGGAAGACAGGAGGGCCTGGCGTGCTCTGGTCCATGGGGTCACGAAGAGTCGGAGACGACTTAACGAGTAAACAACAACAAGTGATACAGAAAGGGAAAAAAAGTATTTCTTATTGGGGAGAGTCACAGTACATGGTTAATGTAGAATTTAAGCAAGGTATTGTAGGGAGTGGCTTGGAGGGAAGAGAGAGATCTAAAACCAAGGTTTTGGAAAGAAAACAAAAAAACTATTCAATTGGCTTACAGGTTAATTAAAAGAAAATCCAAATGTTAGTGAAAGTTCACCTGTCCGTAGGCTGTTAGCACTATTGAAGGTGCTATGATGTCTTCATAGTTAAGGAAGCTGATAGGAAAAAAAATTGGTTTGTTTGAAATGTGGTCCTGGAGGAGAGCTTTGCAGATACCAGGACTGCCAGAAAGTATAAACAAGAAGGTCCTAGATCAAATGAAGCATGAACTATCTCTGGAGGCAGAAATATTGAAACTGAGGCTGTCCTACTTTGGGCACATCATGAGAAGACAGGGATTCTCTGGGGGGCGGGGAACCCAAAAAGGTTGGGAAAAAGTTGAAGGCAGCAGGGAAAGAAGACCAAATACAAGATGGACTGATTCCCCAAAGGAAGCCACAAGCTTGAGTTTGCAAGAGCTGAGCTGGGCTGTCGGGACAGAATATTTTGGAGATCGCTCATTCATGGGGCCGCCATACATTGAGGGTGACTTGAGGGTATATAACAACAACAACAACTACAACAACATCTTCAGGGCTTGAAAGCTAATCTCTGTAGGAGAGAATAAGGGCCCACCCGCACTGAAAGAATCCTAAAACAGAGAGACTGGGGACCTCTTTTTCTCCCCTTTCAGGGTTAGTAATGAAAAGAAAACAAAGCCAAGTTAATGGTTTAAGATGGCCCATCAGATTTGAGGAGATGGATTTTAATGTTTCAGTCGGGATAAGAAGAAAGAAAAAGGACAATGGCTGCTTCCCCTATTTCTTGGTGCAAAGGAGGTGTTGGCCATTCAGAAGTCCAGGTGAGAGATCAGGGAAGATCTCTCCCTGATTGTCTTACAACAAAGGTTTCATAACAGATGGCAAAAATAGATTCCCGTAGTCTTCCATTTGTCAGATTGTTTTTTTTTTTTTTTTGATTTTTGGCCAGCCTCCGAAAAGTATAAAAAGAGTTTTAAAACCTAAGCAAATTGTGTTTAAAGGCTTGAACAAATCCAACAGGGCAACAAATTCAAAATAAAAGATATACCTCCTTAGGTGCTTCCCTGGCCATGCCTCTCAGGAAATGTGCAAGATTTAGTAGGGAGGAGGCAAAGGTTAGGAGACATTAACTTACCAGCTGGGGTGCTTGTAGAAGGTATGCAGTTTTGTAATTGGAATAGTTTAGTGACCCATTAAAGGCATTGCTCACCCTTGAATAGTTTTGCTTTGAGACATGCATTGCTTACGCAACCTCAAGATGCTGTTTCTTCAATGATAGAATACAGCCTGTTCTCTAGATGGTGGGCTGCCCTTTTCAGCATTTTAGAGTATGATTTTTAACATTTTCTTTTAAACTGCAGTATTTAACAATGAGTTGTACTTTAAGTCTATCACAAGTCATTCTCCACTTGCAGGTCTACATTATACCACAATGCCAAGCTTGCATGAGAGGAACACAGACATTTGAAGAGCTGCCTTACACTAAACAAGACCCTTGGTTCATTCAACCCAGTCTAGACAACTCTGACTCAGCAGTGACTTTCCAATCTGCTCACTGCACCTGGAGATTCTTGATTCTAAAATGCTAACTAGGCCTCACCCTCTTTGATTTCTAAAAATCAGATAAAATCGGAATGCTCAGGGTGGTATTGTGATTCCATTGTATGCAGATTGGTTGGCTTTATTAGCATTTGCACAGTAATTTAAAAAAAATGCTTAAAATGCAATAAAACCATAGTTTCCTGTGAGAGGCGTGATGAGAGTATAGAGGCTCTCATCGGAGTGCCGTCCATCTCTAAGATTTCCAAGGAAGTGCAGACCACTCCGCCGCCAACTCCTCGAGAGAGGGTACACCAGGGAATAGATACCCGGGAACTAGAAGAAAACCTACGGGGTTTGACGGGAGCCACTCAGACCGAAGGAGAATTGGCGGGAAGGGAAGAAAGGGGGAGGTCCGTGATTGAGGCGGGAATGGGAGATATAAAAAGGGAGAGAGATAACATACTGGGCGGCTGGGAGCTGATCTGGGTAGAGGACCCTTGGACGGGACAATGGGAAAAAGTAAAGGTACCTCGAGAGGAGGCAGATTATAGAAGGAGGAGGGGTTTACCGCAACGACCCTCCTACTGGGGAGAGTCCGAGGCCAGGGAGTGGAGAAGGAGGCTAAAGGAAGAGAAGGAACTGGTGGCCAGAGAGGCAGAGGAAAGATGACAATGGCGAGCGGAGGAAGCGAGGAGGAGATTGTGCCACCAGGACCGTGGGGTTCCTTGGGACGAGAGAAGGAGTCATTTTGGATCCGAGATGGAGGGGAGGAGACCCTACCGTTGTTAGGAGACCAAGACGAGGACCAACGTCCGTTGACTCCTGATCCATTCCTGCCTGGACCTTGGGAAACCAAGTCTTTAAACCCGTTTGAACAAGAATCGTGGATACCCCTGAGGCGTCCGTTGATGTCACAGGAGAAGTTAAGATCTGAACCGTTAATCAGTGATTTCCAGTTAAAAGATATAATAAATCCCAGTTTGAATTTTGAGATGAAACCGACTCCTGGTTTATTTGGTAGTGAGGCTAAAACACAATTTGAACCTTCACATTTCCCACATGAAATAAGCTGAGTTGAAAGTCATAATTTTGGACAGACACACTGTGTAGTCAAACACAGTTATGCTCAACTTCTTCAGCCCACATAAAATGGGGAAGTCATGTTTGTGTGAAATGAAAGACTGGAACTAGGAGGTTTCTGCGGTGTGCATGGTTGGTGGACAGGGCAGTTCCAAAGTTTGCAAAAATAAAAATCGAAAGTCCTAAGGATTTGTCTGTGTGTTTGTGTGTGTGTGTGTGTGTGTCCCCCCCCCCCCTCAAAAACTCTGCTGAGGATTTAGGCTTGCAATGAAGGTACCAAAGCTTCTGTCCGTAAGACCTGACAAAATTATCAACCCCCACTGACCCTGAGTTAAACTTTGTGTAAAGTATATTGGTCACACACTCTAATGCACTTTTTTGTTACTTCCCCAAAGGACTGTAATGAAATTAGGGGATTTGAATCCATTCCCTCTCCTCTTTATTTAGATATAAACAGCCCATTGATTTTTCAATTGTTGTTATTTAAATCTCAAGCGATGCCAAGGCTAAACATCTGCTAGAAAGGACACGGCTAGGAAAGGCTACTATACAATCTGCGGCTAGTCTTCTGGGATTATAAGTAAAAAATATTTTCAGGATGGGCTGGCTGGAAGATATGGGGAGTTCCCATCCCAAATGAGAGGGTGCCCATCTGGCCAAGGCTGCTGCATTTATTTTACTACTGGCTTCCTGGAATTAGAGTTTTAAAAAATGTGCCTCTGTGAAGAGCAGATACTGTATAGAACAACAGATGAAAGCCAAGCCATGAATCTCTTTATCCTGTTGTTGACAAATTGTGATATTCTGCCTTTGTAAGGTGTGGGGGAATGCCCCTCCCCAAAGTTGCTAAGCTGTTGGCTGATTCTACAGTAATAGAGCAAACTGTCCTGGATGACATCACAACTGCTTCTGGGAGGAGCTACTACCAATTCTTCCTCTTTCTCATAGGTGATAGAGAGCTTGCTTAATTGCCTTTCCTTGGGCCAGTCATAATGGCATTATGTAACCATTGTCCTATCTGAACTCTGTCAACTATCTGTATACTGTCAACTATCTGTGAGCTTGTAAGGTTAATAAACACAGTCCTCCTGGGGGCAGGGCAGTCGTCTTATTCGAGGTCCTCTTCTACTAGTCGCCCATCAGGAGCACTGCTGGCAGACATCCTTGTGTGTGGCTGACTTCCTTAACTTCTATTCTCTAAGACTATTTGCTATCCTAATTGCTTGTGATCACAAAGCCCATCAGCCTTCTCATTTCGTGACTCCAACAGTAAGGAGTGTGACGAAAATCTGTAAGCAGTTAAAAAAAAAAGCACTAAGTTTACCTCAGGACATCTAAAAACTGAATAAAAATAAAATTCTCTACAGTATTTCTTTCGAATGAGGAACTTCCATTACACCCAACAGCCAGTCCCTGATCTAGGGCGAAGGCTGGGAGTCATCATTCAGCAATATTTGGACGTTCGCCTCAGCTCAGCCGTACTAGCTGTCTATGTGTGTCTCTGGAAATAAATGCCATTGACTCAGTGTGGCTTTTTTGCAGCCCAAATTGCTCTCCTATGCATGACTAAAACAATGTTTAATGACAAACAAGTCCTGCTGAGTCCAATGGAATTTAAATTCCAGGTTAAGGGATATAAAATTATAGCTTAAACTACTGTGTAAATGCTAACTGCTGTTCATCTGAGGTCTAGAACATGGTCATTGGAATATAAGGGTGTATACGTATATTTTTCTATATACTTGGAACATGAACATGATGTATAAATGAACCTATTTTTCAACATTTGCTTGGGAACTCCACACAGTCTTTGTTCTGAACTCTGGGAATGTTAGACTCCTGTGCATGTCTTCTGAAAAGTGCAAACAGGTTTGAAGAAGGAAGAAAATGTTCGGCTTTTGAAACCACCGAGTTCTAGAGCTTTCCTGCCCTCTGGTGTTTAAATCCTGCTATGACTAGAGCGAAAGTGCCAAATAGGATGAATGCAAGAGTAGAAATATGAAATGTTAAAAAGAAGCTTCACAAAATGTGCATTTGCAGAAAAATGAAAAACTCTCACTATCACCATAGTGATGGAATTACAAAAAAAAAATCTCTTGCTGGCCTAATTGGTGTTGATCAGGGTTGTGTTACTTCTCTTGACTTGGGTATTCGCTTCTCAGCCTTTCACCACCAGTTCTTTCTTTTAGGCCAGCACTCACCAAGAAGGAAGATGTTATGAAAAAGCTTGCGGTCTCAACAGTTTCCCCATGCAATCCGTGACCCCTTTGATGTATGGCAAAAAAATACTTTATTTGGGGCTGTTTTTCTTCTTCAGTTTGTTGTTGTTTTCTCGGTTTGATGGCTCTTTTGATTTCATTCTTGGAATAGCAATTTGCTTGTAGGGCCCAATTCAGGTGATTGAGTTTGGTGCTGAGAAATTGAGCTTCACAGTTCGATTTGCATGGTCTACCAGCATTTTGATTATGCCTCTTTTTTGTCGTGGGTGGTGGTTGGAGTTTTTGTGTAGGTTCCAGTCTGTGTGGGTGGGTTTTCTGTAGACCTTGTGTCCCAGTAGGAGGTCAGGTTTGCATATGATCTTGACATCTAAGAAAGGGAGTTGGCCCTCTATATCATCCAGTTAGCTTGCTGCTTATCATCAGTCTTCAGTGTGGAAGGGATTGTCGCTCTCAAATTGGCCTTCTCAGCCACACTAGACGCTGTTCCAAGTCCTCCATACAGAGCACGTTACCATAGTCTCTCGAGACTGAAGGATGCCTAATCTATCATCGGTAAACTCTATGCCAGACACCTTTATTGGAAACATCAAGGCTGAAAATATTTTCTTTGATGAACAAGTGGGCTTCAGAACAGAAAGATCCACCCTGGTTCAGGCTCTGATCCTGCACTATTTGGTGGAGAAATATACTAGTAAATCTAAAGGATCCCTGTTTGCAGCCTTTATTGATCTTAAATCTGCCACTAGGAAACATTGTAGTTATTTTATTGTTATGTTTTTAGGGTGGTGGTAATGAAGTATTGAGCCTTTCCCAGAAAAAATTGAGCTAGGAAGCTGTAACTGCCACACTATTCTACATATTCCCCCAGGAAGTCAATGCACGTGCGACATTTGTCCTGCAGCTTCTTAAGTCCCTGCAAATAAAATTCTTCCAACTGCTGGTGTAACCACTCATTTGCAGCATTAGTTGCCTCCAGAACACTCCCAAATCGTTGTCCCTTTAGGTGTTTTTTGAGTTTGGGGAACAGATAATAGTCAGAAGGAGCCAAGTCGGGAGAATAGGGTGGATGGGGCATCACTTGAAAGCTAAGGACGTCAGTTTTGCCATTGTTTCACCTGCAGTGTGTGACGAGGCGTTGTCATGCAACAGGATGACACCTTTGGAGAGCTTTCCTCGATGTTTTTCCTTGATGTTTTGCCTCAACTTCGTCAATAAAGCACAGTAATATTTTGCATTGATGGTTGAACCCTGTTGGAGGTAGTCCACCAGCAGAACTCCCTTCTTATCCCAAAAAACTGTTGCCATTTGCTTCTGCACCAACCTTTGCACTCGGAACTTCTTTGGCCTGTGGGAACCACTGTACCTCCATTCCTTAGACTGTTCCTTTGTCTCAGGATCATAACAGTAGATCCATGTCTCATCACCAGTTACCAGTTTGCCCAGGAAATCTGACTCATTTCTTGCAAAATGTTCCAAAACAGCCACCGATGACTCCACACGTTTCGTCTTCTGTTCGGTTGTCAAAAGTTTGGGGATCCACTTTGCTGCCAGCTTTCTCATTTCCAAGTCGTTGTGGATAATGCCACCAATTCTCTCACATGATATTCTCAGATATGTAGCAATACTTTTGGCTGATATTCGGCGGTCCTCCATGATCATGTCATGGATGGCTTTCACATTTGCAGGCACAGAGACAGAAACAGGCCTTCCACTGGGTTTCTCACTTTCAACACCGAAATGGCCAGTTTTAAATTGACAACCCAACGTTTAACTGTTGCATATGAAGGGCCACTGTCACCCATAGTTTGTGACATTTCATCATGGATCTGCTTTGCACCTTTCCCTTGGAGAAACAGGAACTTGATTATGGTCCTATGCTCTTCCACATTGAGCTTTTCTGGAGGTGCTGCCATGTTCACTTTGGACCTGAACATGAAAGATAAGTTAAAATCATAGGTAGTTGATTTTTGCACCATTGAATGCAGACAAATTGACCAATACACCCTGCAATTTATAGCTTCCTAGCTCAATTTTTTCTGGGAAAGGCTCAATACTTATCAGCACCCTCTTGTAGCATACTTCATTTATTTATGATTTATTTGTATTTCGGATATTGGTCATTGAACGTAATAACATTTATCTAGTTACATGCTGTCAAATTGCTTTGGATTTATTGCAGGATGGGGAGATGGGGAACGAGGAAAAATCTGCTTATCAATTGAAGTTCACGAAGTTGAAAAAGTTAACTCAGAGGAAATCAGTGGAAACAGTTCATCTGTAACTTCAGTGTCATGCGTTTCTTTTCAAAGTAGTTTGCTATTTTAGGACAACCTTCCTTTCCACCCTCTCAAGCCTCTTTCTCTGACCAGTTCTCGCTATAAGTAAATCCATATCCGCTGCTGTTTTCTTCCTTTATCACGTTGGGTAGACAAGGCAGTTTGTGGGACTGTCCTCAGCCTTCTTGAAGAACTTTGATGGTTTCTGGCTGATATTTACGAAGTAGAAGGCGCTGGGATTACAACGCAGAACAGGCACTGAGGAGGATCAAACTGAAGATTGTGTTTCAACTTTCCAATGGCCAACCTCCGGCTGCTTTGTAAGTCTAAAACACAGACTGGATGTCGTGAGAGGTTTTTATGCAGAGGGTTCTGTGCTGCTAAACAGTGTTTGCTGGGCAAAAGATAGCATGAGGAAATCTGTAATGGGCCCATCAGTACAATTTTATTTTATTTTTTTTTTGCTTGATGCTACATTTATATGTGCAGAGTGCAAAGGAACTGTATAATTTTATCTTTTTAATTTTATGAGTTATCAGGGGCTTAACAAAGGGGCTGAATTGTACTCCTTGGTGTCATCACGATTCTGGGTGGAAGTGTGGGGACTTTTGGCCCTTTGATAGCACAGAGGGGCTCTCAAAGAATACCAAAAAGACAGTGGTACTGGCATGCCACAGTACACGTTAACAGCCAAGGGAGCAGGTGGCCAAACTAAGATAAAACCAGAGGGCGACCCTTTGTACCTGAGTGGCTGTTTTTCCCCCCTTTCCTTCGAGCGTTTGAAAGGTTGCACTCAGAAGAGTTTGGAGAATGAGCAAGACAGACTAAAAGAAGGGGCTTAAGGTGGGACAAACAGGGAGAAAACTGGAAGATCAACAGAGCAAAGGGTTTTTGGTTAGCATTAATGGAAATGTAGGATTCATTCTAAACACTTCTAGGTGAGGATTTTATTGCTATGTTCTCCTGCCTCATTAATTAAATTTTTGCATGTCACAGTTTTGCGTTTGCTCTGCTCCGTCCCTCTCGTTTCTTCCCAAAGAAACTCAATTTTGGGGGAAAATAGAGATCCACTGTGCAAGGTGTTTTCTCAGGTAGAGTAGCTACAGTACCTTTTTTCATCTGTGGCCACATACACAATATGAAAGAAATATAAGCCAATTTAGGATCTTATCAGTCACATAACGAACCGTAGTGTGTGAAGAACTGTTTCCAGTATGTGGTCCCCTTCAAATGTGCCAGGACCCCCCAGGGGGACATATGGACCCCATTGAGAATGGCTGAGGTACAGCTTGGAGCTCCCCTTCTGGGAATACTCTCCGTTCATTTCAGGGGAATTTGAGACAGCGCCAGAGGTAGTGCTAGCTTCTTTAGGACACCTTTCCTTCCAAAGATCTTGATGTATCCAGGTCTGAATGGAGAGATACAGAGACAGGCATTTAAAGAAGCCAAGTCTTAGCATTTCCTGCTGTTCACACCATCTTGCCACGCAGGGAGCTAGGAGAAGGAGCTAGAGCGCTGCAGTGCAGCACTACAACATGGGCTTTGCATTTGGAAGATCTCAGAGTCAGTCCTTCACATCTTCAAGTGTGGCTGCTACTACTCCAGCCTGAAATGCTGGATACTCTGCTAAACAGAACTGACAATATTGACCAGAAAGATCAACGGTCTGACTCAGTATGAATGTATGTCCATAAGTTTCCCGTTTTTTCTTAAGTGTTGTAAGAGCTTCCAAAAAGTAATCAGTTGTTGTTCGTCTGCACCATGTTGAAAAAAACAGCTTGTGTTCTTTGTGACACTGCTTGTTACTTTCTTCCAAATTAAACCTGACCGGGTGTTAAGATCATCAGGAGATATCTTTCTCTTGGTACCACCTCCTTCAGAGGGCGTTTGGTGGGGACACTGGAGAGGGTCTTCTCTGTTGCTGCTCCCAGACTTTGGAACTCCCTCCCATGGGAGGCCAGACAGGCCCCATCTTTGCTGTCCTTCCGCGAACAGATGGAGACCTTTCCTTTCAGACAGGCTTTCCCTTAGTGACTGATTGTCTCAGAGGGTTTTTTTAATGGAGTGTTGTGCCTTGTTGCTTTGAATCTGGTTCTGGTGTTGAATTTGTTTATCATTTTTTAGTGTGCCATTTGCTTGATCCTTTATAATATTTGTATACTTACTGTTTTTAGCTTAAAATATTGTCTTCTAATGATGTAAGCCACATTGGGTCCTCTTTAAGGAGTAAGGTGGGTAAAAATATTTTAATTCATTCGTTAATGAATTAATTAAAAATAAAATTTCCATTACTTTCTTTGGTGGATTGAAAAATGCCTTGAAATGCCCTTAGAAAGTGAGTTCTACAATTAACTAGCAAATGTTACTTGCTATATCAATGAAGTAAGTACTTTTGTGTTTTCTATATCACTCTTAAAAGTATTTTTGAAAAACTGTGTTACCTGATGCTCACTACTTTGTGGTTGTAGTAAATTTCTAGCTCTTATCACCTAAATGTTGCTACAATTGACTCTTACAGGCATTTTGTCCTCAGCTGGTTTACTTTTGAGTAAAGACTCCCTTGAAAGAGATCTGGAGATGTGCAAAATTCCAGGTGAGTTTCTTAAAGAAAAAGATGGACAGGGGGAATGTTGGGAAGAGAAGGAGCCTAAGACATGGATTTCATAGAACTCCGGATGAGGAGAGGAAGAATCATTATAGAGGTGGCATCTGGTTTCTCTCTGGACTTCCCTATACAGGGCTATTTTCATTCACTCACTTCCCAAAAATTCACTTCATCCATCCATCCATCCATCCATCCATCCATCCATCCATCCATCCATCCATCCATCCATCCATCCATCCATCCATCCATCCATCCATCCATCCATCCATCCATCCATCCATCCATCCATCCAATCTCCTGTTTATACAATGCACATTTCATTGTACTGCTGGATGGCTCAGTATTTTAGGAGAGGTTGGGAGTTGGGATGATCCATAGGGTCCTTTCCAGCTCTGCAGTTCTAAGATGATAATGATGGTTACATTACGGCAGCTTGTATTCTGCAGTGTTGTTTTTTAAGCACTCCTTCTGGAATTGTTATTTCTTTGATCATTCAAGAAATAAGATAGCTTTTTCAAAGATAAGGCAATTGATGGCAATGGCATCTTCTTGAAAGGTAACGTTTCCTTCTTTTTTGCTGCTGCAGGAGTTCTGCCTCCACCCGCACTGTTCCTTAATGCATCTTCAGGTCAAGAAGGAGATTTTGTCTGGGCACTCTACAAAATGCCTTCTGCAATGTCTCAGGCAAGAATATTTTTCTGCAAAGATGGATATCCCCTTGCAGCCCAAAAAGCTCTTCTGCACAATCTTGTATACAGTTTTGCCTTCCCTATCGACCACCAGAGTCCTGGCTTCTACACTTGTAGATATCAGAAAAAGGATGTCAACAATTCAAAGGAAACATCCATTCTCAGTGCTTCTTGGACTCTGACTGTCAAATCAGGTAAGGAGTGGGGAATCCAGCAACCATTTGGGTAGCACCATGTGGGAGCTTTCCCTTCCATGCAAGTGGCAGCTTTGGAGAATCAGTTTGTCTGCAACACTGTGGGGAAAAAATGTTAACTCCTCCTTCTTTCAGCTTCTGTCCTGGCTGTCCCCAGCCCATCTGAACTACTAATCACATTTCTTTAAAAAAAAAAAAAATACATAGTGTGTGTCACATTGAAAGATGCATTTAATGTTCCACTAAGTAGCAGGATATATACATAGGATAACAATTTTCCCATTGTATTTTGAAGGACACCTGTATTACCGTACTCTGGACTTTAGAAACACAGGTTTTGTTCCTCTTATTGTTTGTTTGTTTGTTTGACATATTTATATGCCACCTTTCTCCTAAGGATCGAAGGCAGCTTAGAGTATTAAAAGAAACAAAGATAAAATCCAAACAATAAATTCTTACAATATTTTAAAAAACATTACCATATTATCACTCATAATAAGTGCAATATTAAAAACATAAGTAAAATACAGAATAAAAATCCCCTTGGTCAACCAGTCATTGAAAGGAAAGCCTGCTGGTTTTCTAGTACTCACCTGATTTAGAAAAGAGGTGTGACTCCAGACCTTGCTTAGAGTTGTCTCTGGGTGTGATCAGATGGAGAGATAGACTGCATTTTGAACTGTTTGTAGAATGGTCCAGTGTGCTCTGTTTCCTGGCTATCACACAACATACAGGGATTTGTGCTCCAGCCCAACCATGATCCTTGCTCAAGCTGGACCTTTTTGGTGCAGCTGTAAGGCTACTACTTTTGGGGACTGGGCTGGAGCGATTCCTCAGCAGATGGAAGGATCACTTTAAGATTGCTCCCTGCAGAGCAACCTTTTCTTTTTTTCTTTTTAAAATTGTTTTTATTAATTTTCATAGGAATAGGGGTTATGGTACAAATAGGGGGACCAGGCAAAGGGGGGGAAGGGTAGGAAAGGGTAAAATTCCAGAGAGCGAAAAGTATTCTTACATCCGCTTATACAATTATATTAAAAATGGAAATCATACAAAGAAATAAAAGCAGTATAGCAATTTTCCAAGATATATATCATTACTAATCTTCCATTTTCTTGGAACTTCTCTTTCTTTTTATCTTTAAACTTACTAATTTTATAGGTTTGATATTATTCTGCCAAGTTTATATCTATTGCTCTAAATCAATGTTATAACCATTAGTTTGTGTCTATTTTATTATATATTTAAGGTTGCTCCCTGGAGAACAACCTTTTCCAGTGTGATCAGACACCTCTCTTTCTAGCCATCTGATTGCACCGTCATTCATACCAATGAAACCTAAGTTAATCATGAGTAATTCAAGTCCCATTGATTTGAAATAGTCCAATCCAAGAATGCTAGCGGAATAGCTAAGTGAGTTGAAGTTTTTGGTTAGAGAGCGAGGGGTTTGATTCCCCCACCCTGCCTTCTAGAGGAAGAGCCATCCTGTGTGACCTTGGGCGAGTTACATGACCCCACAACATTATGAGAAAATGAGTACCGTATTTTTCCATGTATAAAATGACACTTTTTCCTTAAATAATTAGACAAAAAATTGAGGGTCGTTTTATACACGGAAGGCAGCTGCTTTTCCCTGCCTTTTGCAAAGCCACGGGGCTTAGCAAAAAGGAAGAGAAGGCTCCCTTCGGGTAAAGCAGCCGTGAAAGGGCTGCACGATCACAGCCCTTTGATCCTGAAGCCCCTTCATGGCTGCTTTATCCACTTCCTAAGCCCCGCGGGGCTTAGGAAGTGGATAAAGCAGTCATGAAAGGGCTTCAGGATCAAAGGGCTGCGATCGTGCAGCCTTTACCCAAAGGGAGCCTTCCCTTCCTTTTTGCTAAGCCCTGTGGCTTCGCAAAAGGCAAGGAAAAGCGGCAGTCAAAGGGAGCCCTTTGATTCCTGCTTTTCCCTTCCTTTTGCTAAGCTCCGTGGCTTAGCAAAAGGAAGGGAAAAGCAGAGATAAATATTTCTAATTTGGGGTTAGAAAAGGGGGGGTCGTCTTATACATTGGGTCATCTTATAAACAGAAAAATACTGTATATTAAACCAGTTCTGAGTAGTCTATATTTAAGAAACCATATGAACGGTCACTGTTAAGTTGGAATCAGCCTGATGGTACATGATTATTGTTATATCATCAAAGCATGACAGTTTGGGGAGAGTGTAATCAATGTCCCCCATGCCGTTCTATTCTCCAACAAAGTTTGAAGACAGAAATCTCATTCACTCTTCTTGCTTTTACTATGTCAAATAATAGGGAAGCATCCTGACCAGTTAAATGAAGATGGGGAAGGAGAGGCAATGGTGGGTAAGTAAAAGAAGAAGACTATCCTGTTCTATGTAAGTATGTTCTGCTTCTCTGTCGTAACAGAGTTGTGGGGGAGAGACCACACTTGATGAATGGTTATGATGGTCATTTGTATCACTGAATTCTGGGCTTCAGAAGGTTTTCTTCCTTTTATTGTCCCTGCACTGTTTTCTAGCCTAAATATGGCAAGAAGATCAGGACAAGTGTTATAGGTGCTATCTACGATTGCATGATATGTGTGTGGGTGTAAGGGTGTATGTGCAAGAGAGAGACCATTCCATGCACTTCAGCACATTTTAATTACACCCCAGTGATGAAGTTCCCAAAATTTATTTGGCCATTGAACATATTCCTGCAGTGTGAATTCTTCCCTTTGTTTACTTTGGAGGCCACCATAGACTGGGGAAGCAAGATCTACAAGAATGGGTAATCACAGGTTCTGCACCTTGTTTTCCTGGGGTCCCCATCTGGCCTTCTGGAGACCCCCCCCCCCAAGAGAGCCATGCTCCTATGTCGTGCTTGTTTGGTTGCTTTCTAGCCTTTCTATGGGTTTTCCCAGTACTTCAGAATACAGATTCTGAACTATTCAAATCTCTTTTCTATAGCTTTGAGACTGGCAGCCAGGAATTATTGCTAAAACACACTGGGTTTTTTTATCCAATCCTTTTTGTCCTTGCCACTATGTACCATGGAATATCCCCTCTCCGCAATTACTTTGAAATTGTATTGGCCATCACAATGATTTGTAGGCTCAAAAGGACAATAGAGTCTAACTGGAGGGCCACATAAGATATCTGTGTACCCCGTTCCCCATTTTTTCCTTTTATTAAAGATGTCTCACTACAGTGAATGACTTTGGTGGTTCAGGCCTCAATTGTAAACGTGCTTGTTCACAAGCTTCAGTTGTAATGAACTCCATAAAAATGTTAACTGAGGGCATTCCCTTTTCTTCTGCATGGACTTGAAAGCTGAAAAAAGGCACTCCTGATTAAATTCTGATTGTATAACTACAAATATTTGAAAAAGTATAATTCAGACTCACTGATCCTATTTTGAATCACAAGTTAAAGTGTTGGGTTTGTAAAAAGGTATTGATGACATCTTTGCAAAAATACTTAAACAACATGACTCCTTTCTTTCTCTTTTTAAGCTGTTCCAGCAATGCCTCTTTATGTCTGGATTCTCCGCTTCACCTTGGTGCTTCTCCTCCTGGTCTCCTCAAACATCTACAACTGGATCTTGGACAGAGAGAACTGAAGCTTTTGTCCAAGCCCGAAACATTGTGAACTATCATCAGGAGGAGAGCATTCCACAGTTCATACCATCAGGATGTTCTTCTAGATCATTAGCTAGTCCTCATTCTACTTCTAATCTTGCCCTACATCTGTCATGGTCCTTGTTCATTGACTCATTCCTTTACGATCTCCCATTGTCCCATCCAGCCTGTGTTTGAAAATCTCCAATGGAGAAGAGTCTGCTGCCTTCTGAGATAGTCTGTACTACTACAGAACAACTATTGGGAATTTCTTCCCATTGCTTGGTCAGCATCTCCTTCTTTGTAACTGGATTCTGTTAGTTTGGATCCTACCTTTTGCAAAGTACTACCTTGTATGCATCTCCTTTAACCTTGGGTGTCTGGGGGGAACATGCTCTGTACCCAGTACTGACCTTAGAGTTTTTTCTCATGTCTGAAAGTCCTTGAGACCTGCTTCCTTTGCTGGCCAGCTTTCCTCCCTCCTCCCTTTTCTGCTCTCTGGAGATAGACATGTGGAGATGTAGCTCCGTAGAGGATTTGTCATGTGGCCAATAGATCTGATGTTTCCATTGGGTGACCGCTTATGCATAAGCAGGAAAGCAATGGTGGCATGCATCACCAAAAGTAGAGGACATAGATTTGCATATGCTAATTTATATACACAGGTGCATACTTGAAAGGGATTTTATCATTCAAAAAGAATTATAAGACATCTGACCTGATGAGGAAAGCAAGTGTCTCTGTTGTGTTAACCGCTGTGTTTATAAGCTATGTGTCTAATTTTACACTGTTACTATGAAAGAATAAAAATGAAAAGTCAACCAAATCACGTTCGGTTCTATGTTTGATTGGAAGGCTTGTATTGCTATCTAAATCAATAAAACTAATTTTCAACCCCCCAGCTGCTTTTTAAAATTTATAACCTGCCTTTCTATTTCATAGTAGTGGCCTCCCTTCCTTGTGTCTCTTTAATGCTACATCAAAACAGATGTTAAGATAATGTGTATTCCTTCACAATCAAACTGAGAATTAAGCCCATGTTTATATTCCAAGGTCCAATCAGGTTACAGAACTGAAAAAAAATGAAGGGATGTGACATGCCAGATGCACAGGTAAGGAAAATTGACAACCAGATGTCTTTAACCATTTGAGGGAGCACTGCTTCTAAAAATAAGCTAAGTGTATTCCTTGGCACAGTTCTGAGTCTCTTTTACAGAGACCCCCCGCACTACTTTCATGTCACCTCAGCAAACAGAGGTTTAGCATTTGTACTGTAGTTGCTGCCTTAGACTTTCTTGCAAGGTGAGTATTGTTGATAACTCCAGTCCAAGTCACCTGTTAAGAACTGAAGGACAAGTGCCAAAAGTGGCTGTAAAAGCTTCGTATACTATTAAAATAGATTATTAACAGCATCTGAATGATAACCTCCGTGGAGGGAAAAATAGACCTAGTTCATATCTTAAAATAGATTTGTTTGGGAGGTGGCCACACTGGTTCAGCCTAATATTCAGTGGTGTTACCATTCTCAAGACAAGGCCCTCTCCACGACTGGGCAGAGCTGCAGAAGCAGAGCTCCCTTGCCCGCCCACTCAGACGAAGTCCAGCGTGGGAAAAAGCCTGACACCGGCTGAGTGGGGGCAGCGCTACAGGCGAGCCATTAAAAGGCTGCCTGCCCTTGACCCAGCCTCTCTCCCTCTCAGAAGGCGATCAACCCACCCGCCCTCCCTGTATTGGTAAGAATGAGATTAGCTGGTCGCTTCCGAGCCGGATGGGAATTTTTGACTTGCGCCTAAGATTGGCAAGTTAGGAGGCAAGTCGTTTTCTGCCCATCCCGTTCTTGCTTACTTGGGCTTTTGGGGCCAATATTGTTAGAACGTCATCACATAATTACGTCATCACAACGGTGGGTAGTGCAAAAGGGAAGAGGTGTAGATGAGTTCCACAGGGCACCCAGGGGTGTGCAAGTCATCCCACCTCTCTGAATTGCAGAATCAAAGGTTTTGTTGAGGAAAGGGGTGAGGCAGAGGGATCCCATGGGCCGCGGGGAACCTAGGGCCACAAGGCTCGTGTGGGCTCCGGCCTCGGGGGTACTCTGACATTGGGATGGCCGAGACCAAGCTGTACAGAGGACATGGCGGCTTTGGAGCGGGAAACTCACTTAGGGAAGGGCTGGGTCAGAGGTCAGGGTCGACCCTGATTCCAGACCTGGTTTTGCACAACGATAGGCCCCCTTGTGAAAGGGGAAGTTCAAGTTAAAAGGTTTAATAAAGTTGTGGTTCTAGTTTAATCCACTTCCTGTGTCTCGCCTTGTTATTCCGGGCTGGGCGGGCAAATTGTGTAATTGACAAGGACAACCTAGGCCAAGAACAATTGGTCTCTTTAAAATGGTCTCTTTAAAATTCCAGAAGGCTTTTAATTGAAATAATATCAACTGTGGGTCCTGATGGCAATTTTTAGAGTATCTATTTAATTGTATTTTAATTGTTTTATCTTTTTATTGTATTTTAATTGTATTTTAATTGTTGTAAGCCGCCCAGAGACCTTTGGGTAGAGTGGGCGGCATATAAGTTAAATAAAATAAAATAAATAAATAAATAAATAAAATGGTTGGGGCTGAATCATTTTGTGTGAATGACAGGCAGGGCTAATGGGCAGAAGGACAGGGCATTAAGTTTAGACACCTGGATTGGTGCATCACCAAGCAGGCCTTATTAGACTGATTAGGGTAAATGGGGCTGTTGGCCCCTCCTCCAGCACCCCCCCACCCCCAGCCATGCCATTCTTATCTGCCTTTTGAAAGGAAGGGAGCACAACTTGTATTCCCCCACTGCTCAACTCCCTGCCTCATTTTCTGTTGGAGCATCTGTGTGCTTGTAGGTATGAACACCCCCTTTCGACTGGGATCTGCCTGTTAACTCACATTGTGCATATCATCGGCTGTTGTGTCTTCTGCCTCACCAACCACAGTGAGCAGTAACCCCCACCACTGCATGGGGGTATAGTTATTTTCACTAGTCCAAATGTGACAGGCAGATCAGACTACATCTCAAAGTTAGTATTATAGGTGCTACCTGAGATGCAGGTAGCATCTACAGTGTGTGTGTGTGTGTGTGAGAGAGAGAGAGAGAGAGAGAGAGACAGAGACAGAGAGACAAAGACAAAGGTATTTTGAAGTCTTTCATGCTGCAAAATAATTAGTCACTTCCTGACAGTCTGTGAGAAGCAACAGTTTCTGAAAAGGAGAAGATCAGCTGCTTCTGCTCCTTTGCTGAGGACTGAAATATGATCTCCTGCTTCCTGATGCAACTCTTCTGCCACCTCTGTGAGTTGAGGGAAGGGATTTTTTGGAGCTGATCTGTCATCCAAAGGTCTAAGGAAAGATGTTCTAGCATTCTGCTTTGATGTTTTCCGAAGGGAAGTGTGTGTGTGTGCATGTGTGCGTGCGTGCGTTTCTGTGTATAAACATTGCCCTTGCCATCATGGAACCAGAACAGGGGAGTTGGTTTGCCTTTTTGAATGCTCTGCGGGTGTATGTTTAAGGACATTGACATAGTGCAGGTCTTCACTTCAAAACTAACCACAACATCATTGAACATTTATTTGCAAAGGCAAAATGACTTAAATAAGTTGGGGTTTCACCAGGGAAGCTGGATATTATCATAAACTGCTTTCGGAATATTTTGAATTAGAACAATGAGTTTCTGAGAAAGATCTAGAAGAGCAGAGGTTCCTTTGCTTTGTAGTACTAACAATGGGTACTCTACTGTGTTCTGGGTGAGGCAATGGCTTTATTGGATCACTGAAAAAAAGTTACAAATACGATCAAGTTCTGAGTTCTGCAGAATTGTTTACCAGGGAAAGGTGGCAGAACACTTGGGATCAGCCCCATGTTCCTGTTTGAGAAATGTGAAGCGGTTACAGAAACCAGAAGTGGTGTGCTTTGGTTCATTCGTTGCAAGGGTGGAAGATCCTCCAAAGGTGGAGGAGTCAAAGATGCAAGGGTGGTTGTGGAAATGGGTGCAAAGCATCCCGCTCTTGGCCTTTCTCCAAATGGCGTGAAGGAGTCAAGCAGAAACACTGTGTAGCTCTCTCCCTAGTCCCCTTCCATCACTTTTGGCCTTTTTGTATTAGGATGTTGTGTAGTAATAACCCACGTGCAACTGATTTCTCACTCAGCCAGTGAGCCTTGGGGCCGATGCGGATGGGTTGAGATAACCACCCAAGCTTTAGGGCCTTCACTTACCAAAATTAAACTTTTCTTCCAACATGGTCTGCCCTGCCTGGAGAAGCAGAAAGATTGCACAGGACTGTGTGGGGACTCCTGAGTGGGCAACCCTATTCATCACTGTGTTTGTTCACAAAGGCTGAGGAGAGTTGCAGTGCCTGGACATCAGGAGGCCCGTGACTTGCACAACCAACACATCACTCTTTCTTGTTACTGTTTTTCTTCTCCTTAACCCATTTTCTTTCTCATATACACCCCCTCTACAATGGAAGGAGGTTTTCTTACATGTTGTCAGTCTATCTGCATAGTACAAAACCGGTTCTTGCATATGTTTACTGAAATTAATGAGGATCACCAGGCAAAACTAATGAGGAACCACCTCAGAGAATCAGGCTACAATTTTCAGCTCACAATAGGACTTCCCTTTGAGCAGTCATGGTTAGAACGGTATTATTATCCTAAGTAAGGTGAAGCTCAAAGAAGGAGGACTAGGCAGTTCATGTATAGTCCTTGATTAGCCTTCTTTTTTGGTTATTAAACATTCTGTCCAGAACTGGCTGAATCTTAACCTGAATTGTTCTTGCTACTTGTGTGTCTTTGCAGGTGTTCTGTTTGCCACTCCTTGGTGTTTGGGCAAATGTTTTGGTCAAACAGGCTCAAGACTCTGCAGCTCTTCAGGTGAATCTCACAAATGAGAAAGGTCAATGTCAGTTCCAGATGTTATATATTATCCATGTGTAGAGATGGGCATGAAGCACTTCAGACCTGGTTGATGTAATTCACTGGCGTGGCACCACAGGTGCAGCACATTCCCTACCTCCACCCTCTCCACCAGCAACCCCAATCATCTGCCAGCACGGGCTTCTCGTTCTTTCCCTGTCAGACAATCCTCCAGTCCTGGCTGGAGCATGGACTTCCCTTCTCTGCCTCATCCAGCAGCTGCCGACTCACAGGCAGTGTTGCAGGAATCCCTGCCCCACCTCCTCATCTGAGTGGACAGCTGCTGGAGGTGGCAGAAAAAGGAAATCCTGCTGGGACTGGAAGATCACATGAAGAGGAAAGAAAGAGCAGTGTGTGCTGGCTGGTGAGTCAGGGACCTGGCGGAGGGCGTTGGCAGGTAGGGAATGTGTGGCAGCTGAGGTGCCATGCCAACAAACTACAAGGACTCAGCACAAAGTGCTTTGTGCCCATCTCTATCCTTGTGTATTTACACATTTGATACTACAACTGCCACTAGTGTATGCCTCATAGTGCTTACGATAAATATTGAAGGAAGCTTGCTCAGAATAAGGTGGGGAATCTTAACTCCTCCAGATGTTTTGGAGCACGTTGCTCCAAACCTGATGTGGCCCACATGGGGTGGGGCTTTGGGAACTTGAAGGCCAATTATTTATTTAAAATATTTCTATGCCGCCTTTCTCCCCTAAAGGACCCAAGGTGACTTACATCACTGATTTGAAGGCAGGTCAGGACTATTTCTTTCATTGGGCCTTTGAGTCATAACTTCTCAATGTTATTTACTTTGTTTTGCCTTCCTATCTTTTGTGGGAGTAGCTTGTGGGCTGAACATGGATGTCCTGATTCTCAATAATTGTTCACGTGTGATTTGGCAATGCCAAAAAAATTACAGCTATCCCATTAAAATGATGTCCTTAGCAGCGAATTACTTACTAAAAACCTGCATGAAAAGAAAGGCTTTTATCTGCCAGCAGAAGGACGGTTGGGAGGGACTCTGTCTGAGTCTGTGGACAGGAATTCCACAGCTTGAAAGCAAGGAGCAAAAGCAGAAAGTATTCAAACTTTGTATTCAAACCCAGTTGTTCAGGGCTTTATTGGTCAAAGCCAGCATTCTGAATTGTGTCCAGAAATGCATTGGTAGCCATTGAAGGTTTTACAAGGATGGATTTTTGACTCACCCTCTAGCCATCTCCAATCAGAACCATCCTGGCTCTATGGATGTTTCTGAACATTCTTGAAAGGTGTGTAGGTACATGACAGTAATTCAGATGGGATGTAACCATGTGCCACCATTGCTGTCACCTCTTCCAGGGCTTGACATAAGCCTACATTGCTTTTAAGTCTACACCCTGGCTTAGTCTTCACATCCTCTCTCTTTATTGTTCCAGGTGAACTTCCTGCCCCTCATTTTTTCTTGAATTCAACTCCATTTCAAGAGGGAGACTGGGCGAATATGCGATGCCTGTATTCTTTTGACCTTTTGACATCCAGTGTTTTTTTCTGTAAAGATGGACACCTCCTTTCGCAATTCAAAGCAACTTTACAGAGCGGGACTTACACACTGTCACTCCAGATTTCACAGCAGAGTGGAGGCCAGTATTCCTGTGGGTATGAGCAGCTGGGCAAGGAAGATAAATCTGCTCTCAGCAGCTCTCGGACTCTGATTGTCATGCCAGGTAAATCCTGAAGTCCGCACAGTAAGAAAGGAGAGTTAGGTGCCATTTCCCGGAACTGGCAACTTGGGAGTCATGTGGATGATTGGTGGCCTTTTGGAGTCCCCTTAACTCATTGGGTCATGTATGTTGGATGCAACTTGATGGTACATAGACAGAACAACAAACAAAGGTATACAGTATGTCTCAACAGCAGCCTCTCCACCCTTTGGATGTGTCAGAGTATAACTTCTATGATCCTCAGACTGCATAGCCATTGGTCCAACACTTCTGGAAGGAACCAGGTTAGGCAAGGTGAAGGCAGAGGAGCCTGTGGACTGTGTAAAGCTTTTGGCTGTTGTTTGTATGTGCCCTGCACCCTCTCCATGCATTCCATTAAATGGGATGGATCATGGGGAAAAGACTGCTGCTATTAGCAATGTTAGGATAGTAATCCAGATTGTTTCTGTTTATAGGGTGGAAGGGAAGTCCCTCCTCAGTGCTAAGAAGGGAAACCTTAGACTGTGATGAACAAGAATAAGAAGAAGCCACTTCTTCAAGTAGAGAATCCTTTGAGCTGGTAGAAATGCCCTGGTGGGCCCCACTTCTACTGGCTGAGCTCACAGATCTGCCAGTAGAGAGTTCTGCCAGCACAGTACTGCCTACGATCTGCCAGCAGAAGGGGGAAGAGGAGGTGGCAGTGGCAAAGGGGTGAAGCAAGAGAAGGTCTGCGTTATTCCAGATCTAAGATCCTCCGACCCAGGAATAACAATACTATACCAGTATAACATTAGGATAGAATTATAGAAGCAGCCATAGCTAATTGATGAGGTGCCATGTGTGTACTAGGTGCACAACCAGGCATGCAATGTCACATGACTGGCACCTTATCAATTAGTAGCAGTTGTTTTTGTGATTTTCTTTCTGTGCATGGTAAAAAAAGCAACAGGATACTAGCCAAATAATAACTTGTCTAAGTAAAAGACAGTGGCGTAAACCTAACTGCTAGTCCAGTTAGAAAAGTCACATTAAATCAATGGGATCTACATAAGTGCTTACTTATCTTGCTGCATTTGATTGTGTGGGTCTACCTAGTTGGGACTGACCATTGTATTTATAAATATATCTGATACGGAGTCAATGCTTATTGTCTGTTTAGGTCATACTGATCAGTCCAGAAGTAAAGAAGCCAGCTGCCCAAGTGAGTCAAAATATTTGCCTGTTTGAACAGAGTTGACTTTGAAAACATCAGTTATGTGAAAATTCACCTTTAATTTATTGAGTTGCATTTATCTGTCTACATTTCTCCCCACAAATGACTTAACTGAGTTGTATTCATTTCCCACCCATACCCACAGCATGTTTTCAGAACACACAGTTTGGATTTTCACAGAAATCAAACATTTAATTAGTAGATTGTATGATCAGCCAAACTAAAAACCATAAAGAGATGGAAAAATAAATGCAAGAATGCATGGTGAAATAACTTATCCATGTGCAATTCATGGCTGAGAGAGAGAGAGAGAGAGACTTCTCCGCTTTCTTGATCTAATCCAGGTTAATCCTTTCTTTTTTTTAACAGTTCAGATTCGACCAATTGTTGTGGGAATTGTCGCTTTCACCATTCTATTTCTAGTTTCCTTTTTCTTTTTCTTGATAAAGAAAGGTGAGTAGAAGTGAGAGCAAACTGTCACTAAAAGGGCTGAATGTTTAAGTAGCGGAATGGAGAATCATAAGATACATAAGAAAAACAAATACAATGTAATAAAGCTCATCTATACATAGGTTTCCATATAAAAATGTAAGGCTGAAATTTCAGGGCCAAACTTAGCGCCTTTGTAGAAGGTGCTCTTTCAAATGAATTCATGTTTGTCATATGAGATTTTCCTCAACTGCATATCTTGCTTTTAGTGTGTTTTATTTTGTGCTTTGGCCATTCGAAAGTAAACACATAGTTAATTTGCAGATGTCTAATTGCTGATGCAGTTATCTCTGAGGAAATCTGATTGTGGGAGGAAAAGAGGGTTGGTTAGAAGAAATAGGCATACGCTGCTTGCACCACTGAAGGGTTCAAATATGGCCCCACAGCATCCCACCCTAAATTTAACTTTTTTTTTTTAATAGCTAAGTCCTGTTGTGCCTTAATTGTCATTTTGTTTCAGGCCCTACAGATGCTACAGTGCCCTCAAAACATGAAAAAAAAAGTACTCCCCACACTCCCTTAAGGCCTAAAACAAAATGACAATTAAAGGACACAAAGGGGATTTTCTGGTTAAAAATTATATATATATATTTTAGGGGGATGAAGGTTCTAGGAGCAAGAATGAGCAAGATCTTGGGAATGGGTGGGTGCGGCCTTCACACCTCTGGAGGTTGCACACCTCTGCCTTATGCCTAGTTTGATGATTACTCTTAGAGGACATCAGGCATTTTTGAGTTATTTTCTGCCAACATTTCTCCAGTAGATCTGTGAGCTGGATATGCATCTCCTTTCCTGCAAGAGTCTTTACAATTGTCCACAGGTTATGTATGTATGTATGTATGTATGTATGTATGTATGTATGTATGTATGTATGTATGTATGTATGTATGTATGTATGTATGTATGTATGTATGTATAAAAGGGACGTGGTGGCGCTGCGGGTTAAACCGCAGAAGCCTCTGTGCTGCAAGGCCAGAAGACCAGCAGTCGTAAGATTGAATCCACGCGATGGAGTGAGCTCCCGTCGCCTGTCCCAGCTCCTGCCAACCTAGCAGTTCGAAAGCATGTAAAAATGTAAGTAGATAAATAGGTACCACCACGGTGGGAAGGTAACGGCGTTCCGTGTCTAGTCGCGCTGGCCACGTGACCACGGAAACTGTCTTCGGACAAACGCTGGCTCTATGGCTTGGAGACGGGGATGAGCACCGCCCCCTAGAGTCGGACACGACTGGACTAAATGTCAAGGGGAACCTTCACCTATGTATATATGTATGTATGTATGTATGTATGTATACTGCCTGATTTGTGTGAGGCACGATTCTGGGCAGTTGAAAACAATGAAAACAGATACACACACAAACAGTAAGGGAAGTAATAATCACAAAATGGGAACAACAAAAATTGATAAAACAGCTTAAAGAATGGCAATTGTAAAGATGCCTTTGTAACACCACTTGGTAGTAGTTCCTTTCACTTGAAATATGGCCAGTATCCAGCTGGACAATATTTTTGCTGACAGAAGTGCTTCCCTCAGTGGAAAGGGGGAGGTGCTCCCCCTTCTTCACCTACAAATGGAGTTTGTGTTTGAAGCACCAGCATTTAAGCCTAAACCAGTGTCATGCTAGTGTCCAACCACTAGAGTAGCACTTTCGTCTCCTCTCTTTCCCATGCACGCTCAACCCCTGCTTTGGAAAGCTGGGGAGTCCCCTCAGAGCATGTTTTTGAAGGGTGTAGAGAGCTTCAGAGGGGAATGCAGGGGAAAGGTTCAGCCATGCTAATGGTTACTGGGTAGGGTGCCATTAGATTTAATCATACAGGCCTGAAACTGTGTGCTCAAGACTTGAACAATGTGTGAATGTTGTGCCTAAAATCTATTGAACACTTATAGCTTCATAATATGTTTTGTTTCTTCAGCCTGAATGCAATTGTTGCTCTTTCTGTCCTCCTCATTGCCTTGAGTACTGTTTTTAACAGAAAACACACACAGTTTCATGGTTTTCTTTTCTTTTTAATTTCAGCTGAATCTCAGCAGAGATCTTCAAGGTAGGAAGAAACAAAAACTCATCTGATTCTCCACAATGTTGGGAAAGATCTTAACTGTGTTGTTTGCTCACCAGCTTATTGGAAGCCTGATCCAAAACATTTTAGTTTTGGTTAGAGCCAAGACATTCTCATACAGAAATATACTGTAGGCTATTGAAACAAAATGCAAAATGAGTTGGAGCCAGATTTGGAGCAGACCTTCTGTAATCAATAACTCCTTTAGGATTAAATGTGGATCCAGCTCAATATTTGGATATTCTCAATATTTGAGAGAAAATTTCAGCAGGTCCTTGTTAAAAAAGCTGCACCTGCCAAAGCCCTCTCTTCTAAAGATAATGGTTAGTAACCAAGATACCTAAATGGTCAGATACCTCAGCAAGGATTTTTTTTTCTTGTCAGGGTCTCCATAGTTTGCACAAATTGTCTCTGCCCAAATTAGTATCCTTTCCATTTGAGAAGAAAAACACACATACAGACAGCATGCTCAAAAGCAAAGCAGACGACCCCTCAAACACTTCTAATCCTTAAAACCACATGCAACAAAGCAGTAGGCATCATCATCATTTTGTGCAATGTGTGTTATTATCTGTGAATAATTTTTCTTCAATTTTGCATGATTTGCACAAAAATGTTTTCGGGTTTTTTCTTCCTTTTCTGAAGACATGGCTGTATTAGTCTATGCAAGCATACCAGGCCCAAACCAAAAGAAAAATAAAGACAAAAACATTGTCGCACCTTAAGGTTTAATGCTGTATTTCAATGTGAGTTTTTGTGGACTGTCTCATATCTGAGGTAGTGGACTTGTCCATTAAAGCTCACATTAAAATATAGCAGTTGGTCTTTAAAGTGCCACAATGTTTTTGTCTTTATTTTTCTTTTGTTTTTGGCCTGATATTCTTTTTTTGAGAGCACTTCAAAATATATATATCAGGGCTGAGCAAACTGTGGCCCTCCAGATGATGCTGAACTCCATTCCCATCAATCTGGCCTGTGGTGACATATGATGAAACTAGTAGTTCATCAATACTTGGAAAGACAAAGACCTCTTATCCCTTAGTGTCTCTTTCGTGATTCCAGAGATTGGTCATAAAATATGTCATGGACAGAGACTTAAGAATTGCTATGGAAAATCTAGGTAGGGAAGAAGGGGCTAATAAAGCCCCTAAAGAGAGGAGATATGATAGCGCTTTTCAAATACTTGAAAGGTAAACAGAGAAGGGGCAGGATCTGTTCTTAGTCATCTCAGTGTGCAGGACACATAATAATAACAACATCTTAACTGTTAGAGCAGTATGACAATGGAACCAATGACCTTGGGAGGTAGTGAGCGCTCCAACGCAGGAGGCATTCAAGAGAAAATTGGACAACCATCTGTCAGATCTGCTTCAGTTTGGATTTCTCCATTGCGCAGGAGGTTAGACTCAATGGCCTTATAGACCCCTTCCAACTCAATTATTCTATGATTCTACGTAAGCCAGATTGACTAGGAACTAAAAATCCCTCTTATTAGTATGTGAAGTTTGAAAGCAGGAAAGGTGGTGAAACTGCAGTCTCCTTCACACGTACAAGCTATCAAGGGGCGATTGCACTGTCAAGTGATTTGTGTGTGAAACTGTTACACATGAAATCCTATTACAGCTTCATCACTGTAGACAAAGTTTTCAGATCACCTGATGATAGTACCAGTGGTGGTATTTCATACTTTCAGATGAAGATCATCATAATTAATGAAAATGTACATGTAAAGTGTGTACTTGATCTAAATGCTTTAATATTCCTTGGTCAGAAATTAATTTGATATAGCATTCCAAATGATCAGGGGCCAGTATCCAATGATGTCACTCTGCTAATGCAAATGAAAGCCCTTTTCAGGCATTGCTTCTACAGAGAGAATGAGCATCCTGAGAGGAGAGCACTCAGCCTCTCTGCCTCAGTCATCACTGTCTGCTCATGGAGAGCAACATGTCTGCAAGACATTCTTGCCCATGTAGGCATCCTATACAGGTAAAAACCCTTGAAAATCAGTGTTCTTGCGTGTAGAGCAGTGTACAAATATAAAGACCCTGAAAATGCTAAATATGACATCAAGACCTAAAGAAAGGCAGCAAAAACTAGGAAACTAGGAGTCAGAGCAGATTACCTGGCTGCATGAAAAAGAGGAATCCTATGCAATTTTAAAGGAAGCAGGCAGACTAGCGCACCCAGTTGTGCAATCAGTACTGTACCTAGAGAATACAATAACATGGACACTAGCTGCTTACATTCTTTAAATGCACTGCTAGCTCGAAAACAAAAACCAGCAGAATTCTGTTCGTTTTCCTCCACCAGTGTTCTAATGGATTTAGGGTAGAGTGTTGATTTCTTGTGTTAAACAATAAGTAGAAGAGTAAGTTCTTTTTTTCCCCTTGTTAAGCTAATACTGGCCTGATCTGATATGTTCTTTTTAATGCAAAGGTATATGGAGGCAGATGTTCTGCAGAAACGGGGGGTGGGGGTGGGGTAGAAACAATTTCCTGTTCTCTAGTACACAGCTACAGCAATTAGATACCACTTTTTTTCTTCTTATGGGCTGTCCCATGGAATCCTGGGATTTGTAGGTTGGGGAGGTGCTTACAATTTTCTGCTATAGTTTGGGGGCAATGCACTAGAACAGTGGTTCTCACAGCCTTGGATCCCAAGACATTCTTGAACTGCATCTCCCAGAAACCTTCATAGCCAGCTCTGCTGGAAAGGCTTTCTGGGGACCCAAGGTTGAGAACCACTGCACTAGAGTTCTCCTGCAAAGAATTCTAAGGATCAGAACTCCCAAGATTCCAGAGGGTGCGTTCATGGAGTTACAGTGGTATCAAATTGCTGTAACTGTGCAGAGTGCAGATCCATTCAATAAATCTGTTACAGTGCAACTGAATTTGCCTCATACTTTTTTCAGGGAAGAAGATGCGGTCAAGGCCATCAGTGACACGGATTCTGATGGAGTCCAGTGTAAGAGAGTTGTATTCTGCACTTTCAAATTAGAACAGTGAATGAGATCTATATTTTTATATAAATGCAGTATTGTCTCTAGAGCACTATCTAGGGAGCCCATAGAACTTTGAGGGTCTTCTTTCTTGATTTATATAGTTAATTTTTTATACTTAATTTTGTACAGACAAACTTGGAAACATCCGTGTAGCAATTCACCATAGTTCTAGTTCAGATGCAAATCAATACCTGATGTAATCTCCATCTTCTAATACCTTAGCTTTTCTTCAGTTTACTGACCAATTCAGCTCTGTTCCTGCCTCGACATATGTCAGATTATTTCCTGGTAATTGGGCTTATTCAAAGAAACTGCAGACTGTACGTGAGCCAGTGTTGTTGCTGTGGGTGTTGTGGTTCATGGTCCACACACGATGACTTCAACAACACTGAGAACCACATAGCTATTTTGGAAATCCTCCTTCTGCATACCATTACCAGAAGCCTGGACGGTAAATATGCTATGTTGTGTGCACCTCTCCATGGCTATTTATAACGATCATCCGGTGACTGAAATATCAATCAGCAACAGTCTCAAGATGGTTTAATAGTGCAACTGCTTGCTTGTCTTCTCTTCCTGCCCTGACATGCTTTTGAAGATGGATTATTTGGTGAATATTTTAATAATTTTATTTATTTCATTGGCTTTATATACTGTCGCATTATTGTAATGCAGAGATGGGCATGAACCGGTATCTTGTGTTACAGCTGAACAGGTGTTTGGCATTTTCCAGTCCATCCTCCTCCAATGGACGTCCACGCAGAGGAAGCGCCTGGAGGAGGTGACACAGCGAAGCCGGGGCGTTACCTCTGAGCAGGTGTCCACTGGAGGGGGTGGGGCTGGAAAATTCAAAGCATCTATTCGGCCATAATACGAACTGTCATGAACCACTGATCTGCAATACACTATTCTGGGCTGTTCTCAACAAGTAAAATAATAGACAAATAACAGAAGTGTGTAAAATTAAAAAGGACATAAAACTATCAGAGCACTCTTAATACAAGGCATTTTATAAGAGTGAAAAAACAGGTGCAGCATCAGGCAGGGTCGTTATGGAAGGCCTCTTTGAAAAGCAATATTTTGAGACGCCTTCTGAATGTTAGCAGGGAGGGAGTCTGGCATAGCTCCACCGGTGGCTGATTCCATAGAATCGGTTTATTTACTGTGATATTTCTCTCCAGATATCCAGATTACAAGGTTCTCCACGAAGAAGGTGAGTAACTGTCTCAGCCACATTTTGTTTCTGTTGCGGTGGAGATCTCCTTTTTTTTCAGAGGACCATATTAATTCCTGACTCCGCCTATTCAAGTGTTAGTTTCCAGTGATATAAAATATTATATATATATGAATTATTCTAGAACAGACCATACAGACTCTGTCAGAATCATCATTAGCCCCAATCCAGGACAGCAAAATGCTTTTAGCAGGGCTGACAGAACGGTAGCTTAGATTCAAGGTAGCTTGTATTGAAATAAAGGGTAGCCGTGTGGTCAATACAAAATAAAATACCAATGCAAGAATTTATAGACCACTAAAAAATCATCATGCAATACATGAGCTTTCATGGATAAAAAACCACCTCATCAGTTTTGTACCAGAACTTAAAAGTCCAAAGGTTCTTGACAAGATGGAATTCACCAAGAACTAGAGGTGGTTACACTCAATGCACAGCTGCCTCAGCTGTAACAGTAAAACAAGCAACCATACTGTTTCCTGAGTTACATCTAAGAGAAACATGCCTGGTAGATTCCATCTTGGCAAGAACTTTTGGACGTTAAGTTCTTCACACTGGTACAAAACTGATGAAGTGGTTTCTGATCCACGAAAACTTGTACATTGTATGTTGAATTTTTAGTGGCCTCTAAAGGTAGCTTGTGTTTCAGTCTTCAAGCTCTTCTCCAACTTGCGCCTGAGGCAATGAGCGTGATAAGGTGGTGTTCATCCAAGAACTGTTTGGGAGCCCAGAAAACTTGTATGGTTGTGTCTGATGAACTGCTCCCTCCTCCTCCTCCTCCTCCTCATCACCATCCCCCTCCTCCACCACCACCAGATTCCATTTCGTGAATTCTCTGGCCAGGGCTGCAAGCAAACAAACAAAAATATGTCCATGAATAAGCAAGTTCAAAATTGGTAGCAACCAGTGGCATGCTTTCTTTCTTCACTTATCTTCACTAGAATCTCAATACCTACTATTGCATTCCCAGTACAAGCTACTTTAATTGGGGACACTGAAGTATGACTGCAGTGCAACGGGGTTCCCGAGTGTTTGAGGAAGAACACAGACCCTGGTGTGATGTAATTTTTTTTTTCGTAAATAGTGATGGCATAGGAGTGCAGCAGACTATTGTTATACAGACAGCAGGAATGTCTTACCAAGCCGAGTGGGACCCCATAATCCAGCAGACATCATAACCTGTAACATAGTAGTTGCTTGGGTATTAGCTGGATGCTTAGCTGAAGCAGAAAGCTGAAGCCCAACAAGCTAGCATTGGTTTTTATATTCAGAGTGTCCTTTTATGCTAGATGCTGCTAGAAGCAGGGAGAAGGGAGGGGAAGACAACAGGAGCCACTCGTTCTCCCTGGGACAAGGAGTGGAAAAGGCCTAGTCTTTAACTAGCAGAACCTGGCCGGATAGCTCAGAGGTTGGGTCTTTGATTCCTCACTGTACCTCCTGCATGTAGAGCCAACCAGTGTGGTCCTGGGCAAACAGCACAGTCCCAGGACTCCCCCAGAAGAAGCAAAGCAAAGCGTGCTGCTTATATACCGACCCATAGTGCTTCAAGCACTCTCTGGGCGGTTTACAAGTTAATTATGCAGGCTACACATTGCCCCCCCAGCGAGCTGGGTACTCATTTTACCGACCTCAGAAGGATAGAAGGCTGAGTCAACCTTGAGCCGGCTACCTGGGATTGAACCCCAGGTCGTGAGCACAGTTTTGACTGCAGTACAGCAGTTTAACCACTGCGCCATGAGGCTCAAGAAGGGAATGGTAATCTACTTCTGAGTACTATCTACTTAGTAAACCCTGAAAAAGATTGCCAGAAGTCAGAACTGACTTGAAGGCACATCATCATCATCATTTAACTAGCAGGTATTCTCTTATAAGAATGCCTGGGAAGGATGTCCAGTTAGAGAGATTCAACATACACATCTTTAGCTTAAAGCCAAGCTGGGAGAATGGTTGGTATTAACCTCCGAGCAAGGAATATAATCTTTTTATGCTTTCCATATAGGAACCATGTATACAAGTGCACATTCCTATTTCACTAGTTTTCATGCATTCTTCACTGGCAAAATTCTGTCCAGGTTAACTGAGAGCAAAAGTAAATGAAACAGGGAGCTCCCTAATTAGAAGCTGAGCTGACTTAAGTAGTAAAGAATGTATGACTATTTTCTAATGTCTTTCACAGCTACGCAATGTACTTTGGTTTGGTGACTAGTCACTGGGAAGAAGCAACAGTCTCTGTAAACCCAACAAGCTTCTGAAAGAGTAAATTATAGGGAAAGAACAGTAGTGGTGGGCAAGGTTTCTCCTCAGGAACCTCTGACTATCTCCCAGGAATCCACCAAAATCCTTGGAACCCAGTTTGAAAACCCTGCTATATAGGATGAGACGACAGGGGGAGAATTTCAGCTTCTCTGGATCATGGGCAATTTGTGGAAGTGTGGAGTTCCTTCTTTTAGCAGCTGTTATTTAGCTCCGTGATCCCAGTCACTAGTCACAAAAACCAAGCACTCTGCAGAGCTGTGAAAGCTCTAGAAACTGAATGTGACAAATTTTCTCTTGTTTCCATTTTGAAGCGTCCACCATCCAAGGATACAGAGGAAGTCTATGTGGCCATGGCTGCAGTGGTCAATGAACCCAACCACAATATGATACCTGTCTCGGAGATATCAGTTGTGCCTCAAGAAGATGTGTTGGAATAAATGGTATTTTATAGTAGTAAGTCTTGGGTGGTCCTTGTCAGAGACCACCCATCCCTGAATCTTGGAGGGTGGACCCTGGCCACGTGTGACAGAGTGTGAGTGTGCCAGCTGGCTGGATGGTGGGGGGATGTTACGTGTGACACCTGTGCCGTACAGGTTATTCATATAAAGCGGCACGACTCAATTCATGCCCATCTCTACGTAAGACGCTCGAAAGAAGAATGCTATCCCCTATGGTGGCTCTTCTAGCATATTGTTTCCTTATTTTCCTGTACCCAAATATGCTTACGTTTTGCAACACCATCTCAACCAATGTTTTTCTGCCCTTGTCGCCTGAAAAATCAAACACATCGACAGGTAATACAATTATTTTAAACACATTGCTTTCAACGCTTGGAAGAGATGCTGGTCTTTGTCCATCAGTTGACTGTCCATTTATCAACAGTCTTTAGATGCCTCCACAGTTAACAAACTACATAGAGTAAAGAAAGCAATTTACTTTCTACTTTGTTGTCATTTTTAGTCTCCAGATCGTGAGGCACAGTATTTTCTCTGGCAACAGAGCTGTTATTTGCATGATGATGATCTTCCCTCTCATGGGGATGAATGTCACTTTCATGTTGAATATGATCTGACATCTGTTGATGATCTTTCTTCACCCCTCCGGTTCCATTCAAAACATAAGAACTACCCTGCTGGATCCAACCAACAATCTATGGAATACAGCATCCTATTTTCCCATTGGCCCGTCAGATGTCTTTGGGAGGCCTGCACACAGGACACGAGAGCCCTTTCATTAAGGAGGAACTCCCAGAATTCTACAAGAATTCCCCAGGCGGAATTCTGGGAGCTCCAGCTCACAGACCTTCACCTTCAGATACCATCACCTGGACCAGGGTGACTCTCTGACGCTGCATGGCTATCTTGAGCCTTGCTTCCTGTTGTTAATATAAGGAAGCTCCTGTGTCATAGCTGTTTGGGATGCACCCTGTCTGGAGCTTAAAGTTCTGGGACACTATGACGCCCACGAAGAAATGCAGCCGCTTTCTTTTTTGACTAATACTGTATTTAGAATAAGTAAATGTTGTTAGTTGTTAAATTCTTTCACACTCTCAGCTCAAATCCTGTTGCATAACTTGCACCAGGATAGGGGAAATGATGTCACTGGAAAGGGAGATTCCCCCTCATTAGGGTCCCTGATGCGATTTCTCGTGCAGTTCCTAGTTGTATGTAAGCTGGCTGGCTTCATGCATGACCAAGCATACATGCAAGGACTCTAATTAGTGGCAGTCTAAGTTAAACAACAGAATTAGAACAAATGTTGTTCTGCCCTTGTTGTCTGAAAAGTCTAAGACATCAACAGCTGATGATGTTACTTTAAACACATTGCTTCCAAACCTTGGAAGGGCAATGTTGGGTCATTTTCAAGGAGAAAGGTGGTGTAAAAATATTTTAAATAAATAAGCGACTGACTGACTGAATGACCAGAAGGACTGATGAACAAACAAACAAACAAGCAAACAAACAACTGAACAAACAAACAAACATTGTCCATTAGTCAACTGTCCATGTATCAACAGTCGTACGATGCCTCCACTGTTAATAAACTACACAGAGTAGAAAAAGCAATGTACTTTCTGTTCTGTTGCCATTTTCACTCTCCAGATGTTCAGGCAAAGTATTTTCGTGACAACAGAATTGCTATTCACATGATGAGTGTTTCCTCTCCTTTCATGGGAATGAATGTCACTTTCATATTGAGTATGATCTGACAACTGTTGATGGTCTTTCTTCATCTCTGTGGTTTCTGGGTTCCCTGGGCCTGTTTCAGGAGAAGTAATAGATGTATTAGGGACATAAAACACCTTCTCTCTTGTTTCTGATATCTTACTTCTGCTGTTCTTCAAAGATCCTAGTTTTACAGGCTTCATCTTGTGTGTGAGTATAAAACTTACCATCTGTGCACCTATATGGCAGAAACCTACTTTGGACCATCCTTTCTCTCGTGTCTTTTGATTCCTCTTGATATCCTTGTACTTCTTCCTTATTTCTTTCTTATTTCAGGGTATTCAAATTTGTTTATAATAGAAAATAAAAGTTTGTGGTTTCCTTTAGGGAATCAGTCCATCTTGTATTTAGCTTTCCTCATTCCCTGCTGCCTTCAACCTTTCCCAGTGTTACTGTCTTTTCCAGAGAATGGTGCCCTCTCATGATGTGCACAAAGCAGGACCACCTCAGTTTCAACATTTTTGCCTGCAGAGACATTTCTGGCTTGATTTCATCTAGGACCCTGGATAAAGGAAACCGGGCAGGACTGGGTGAGGGGCGGGGGCGAATCGGCCTCTTTTGTCTCTGCCTAAGGCAGCAGGAACTGAGATCTGAGGCTCAGCAAGGAGTGCTAAAATGGTTTGTCATGTTTCCATTCCAAAATGGCACTTTGTTATCAAACCTGTCGCCTCATGCCCCACAAACTGCCCTTCCAGTGTCCCAATCAATTTGTCGGTTTGTCGGGTCTGGGTTTTTTTATACAGCCCGTAGGGCTATCTTTAAAAAAAAAAAAAAAGCCCCGGCTCCACAGCCTGCCCCCCCTCCCACTGTTGCTTATCTTCCCAGCTGCCTCCTCCTGCTCCATGGCGGCTTCAGCAGAAACAGAAGCTAGACTGCTGGAACCACGGTTTCAGTTCCAGCAGCCTAGCTTTTGCAAGGAGGAGCGGGGAGGGCTTCCCTTTGGCAAGCCTGACTGAGGCGATTCCCCCGCTGTCTTTGCACAGGGTTGGGGGGGTCACTTCAGTCAGACTTTCCCCATCTTTCTGTGCCCCATCTGGCATAAAACGACAAGGGAAGTGGGACCCAAGTGATCCCCAAGAATACAAAGCAACGAATATCTGACGAATCAGGGATATTCATTGAACATCCTGATTCATTTTTATATTCGTCCCCATGTCTATTCTTGCGCCCTAGTCTATCACTCTTGTCTACTGCACAACACTGGGTATCCAAGATGCTTTTAGATGTATGTTATATATGACTGGAACACCCAGCATAATTTTATTATTTACACCAGCTATACCACACTGGATATCTCCTACATACTCTGCCCTAATACATGGACATAATTCTCCTAAAGAAAAAAGGAGAAAGAAAATGCACTTCGAAAAGAGAAAAGGAAAGAAGGAAAGCAAGTGGAGCTGAGTGTTCTGCTATTTATTTTCCTAACATTTATCAGTTGATTCACCTCTAGAATTCAGTACTCTCTAAATTTTGATGCTAGGGTCAAAACCTAGTTGCTCTACCCCAGTTATAGCCCTGCCTAGCATCTGAGTAAGAGTGCACCTTATCCTCCTACTATGGATCCTAGCTTAGACCTCAAGCTATTGATAGCGGTATATTGAATTGACTAGCATCAATTCATTTCATTTACCTCTTACTATGGTTTACACAAATGCAGATAGGAGATGAGCAATCATGTAAACCACAGTAAGCCATAAGTGCTGTTACATGGGAGTGACTTATAATAATGAATATAGCGCCACTTCTGTTGTCTGTAATCACCAGGGGTCATTATAGATAATTGGAAAAAAGTTTAGTCGGAGTCTTGAAATCTGCCTGGCAGCAATAGATGCAAACCCCCCTGCCCTGACATGATCAAATTCTCAATTTTTTTTAAAATGTACTGGAAGATAGGCATGAATCTCTTTGCTGATATTAAGAGTACTGGTTCATTCTAGGTTCTGAATGAACCTGAGCATGCCTGACATGATTTTGCCAGCTCTTGCTGTGTGTGGTTTAATGGGGCATGAAAACCTTAACACTTTTAGAAAAGTTATTCAGAACTTCATTGTACTGTTGAAAGATGGCATGACAATTGGGGGCTTGACACATGGCATCAAACGTTGCCAAGCACACAGGGCAGAAAACATTGCTGCCGAAAAGGCACAAACCTGCCTGTTAATGTTTGGTGGTGGAAGGCTGCAAACCACTCACCCTACCCATGTCTACCATCTCCAGCCACTGTACCCCAGAGAGAAGAATTAGGAGGGCTCAGTTCAGAAGCAGAATGGTGACACGCTTAGGCCCAGGTGCCTCTTCTCATTCCTCTGTTCGCATATGCCAATGTAAAGCCACTCAGAGTTGAGCCAATAAGCATGTAAAGCCTTGGATACTAAAATTACTAGATAGGGCTCTGTTGAAATCTAATGGAAAGATACGATAACCTTTCTGAAAATTGTAAATATATCAGAAGAAATAAGTAAATATATCTATTAACAGACTTCTAAACTTGCTTTACATTTAGCAATGTTTATCAGATTGAGCACTGATTAAATAATGAATGCTAAATGTCAGGTCATTAGCTCAATGGGTGTCATTTTTATAAGCAAACAAATGTTGAGGCTTCTAACGGGGTACTTTCTTTCAACAATTTTCCCAACTGTGCCTCTTTCATTTATGCATACATTTCATCCCACTCTTTCTCTTTTTGCTTCAGTTGAAACCACGTCTGTCTGTGTTTGGATTCTCCGCTGTGTAATGGGTCTTCTTTTTCTGGTCTCAGCACCAATCATCAAGCATTTTTGGAAGAAGCAAACACATTTCTTGATGTCATCTGGAAACTAGGAGTGTTATTGGCAGTACACAGTCACAACAATCGGACACTACTTCAAATTCCATCCTTTGGAATCCTGGGATTTGTTGTCTAATGGCAGACTCTGAATTCTCTACTCAAGAGCTCTAGTATAGTGATTCTCAATGTTTAGTCCTCCAGATATTTTGGACTTAAACAAATAGCTAAATTTTGTTTATATTTGATTAAATTTCATTCAAAAAAGATGGGTTAACTAGAAGCTTCAAATTCTATATTAAATTTTAAACTTTCAATTTTGAATTCTCTGTAGATATTCCCTTATGTTACCAGGGTATTATCCTGTAACTGAGCTAGATGTATTCCTATGGTTTTATACCACAATAAAATTATTCATTCAACCAATCTAAGCTGGGGTGCCACTCTTTTTGAACCTGTTAAAAACATGGATGTGCAAGTGATACCAAAGATGGCTTGATGGATAATCAATGAAGAATAGGTGGGGTTCTGTGGGTCACATCTGGCCTCCCATCCATTTTTGCTGCCCACCCCCCATTTCTGGCAGGATTTTTTAATTTTTTTTTTGCTTGTTTCAAAGCATGGGGAAGTATAGCTCTGGAAGGCTCTACGAATGGTGGTTCTCATCTATAGATTGTTGTTTTGGCAAACTGTTCCCAGCTGCAGTTTTTCAATAATACTTTCATTTTTTAGGGACCATTCTGGGGCATATTTTAAAAGGACTTTTCAATTTTAGGGCAACACTTTCACAATATAAGAAATCCACATTTGTTATATTTTCAAATATATTTCCTGCCACATATTTCTATAAAAAATCCATAATTGACACCAAAGAGTAACACAATCCTGATCAGCACCAGCAATAGATTATTATTATTATTATTATTATTATTATTATTATTATTATTATTATTATTATTATTATTATTATTATTATTATTATTATTATTTGTAATTCCATCACTATGGTGATAGTGGGAGTTTTTCATTTTTCTGCAAAGACACACTTTGTAAAGCTTCTTTTTAACATTTCATATTTCTGCTCTTGCATTCATCCTATTTAACACTTTGGTCATAGTAGGACTGAAACACCAGAGGGCAGCAAAGCTCTAGAACTCGGTGGTTTCAAAAGCTGAACGTTTTCTTCCTTCTTCAAACCTGTTTGCACTTTTCAGAAGACATGCACAGGAGTCTAACATTCCCAGAGTTCAGAACAAAGACTGTGTGGAGTTCCCAAGCAAATGTTGAAAAATAGGTTCATTTATACATCATGTTCATGTTCCAAGTATATAGAAAAATATACTTATATGCCCTTATATTCCAATGGCCATGACCAGATGAACAGCACTTAGCATGTACACAGTAGTTTAAGCTATAATCTTATATCCCTTAACCTGGAATTTAACTTCCATTGAACTCAGCAGGGCTTGTTTGTCATTAGACATTGTTTTAAAAGCCATTAGAGATGCATAGGAGGGCAATTAGGGCTGAAAAAAAAAACACACTGAAGTCAATGGAATTTATTTCCGCAGAGACACAGAGACTTTAGATTTTTATTTTTGCAAACTTTGGAAATGTCCTATCCACCAACCATGCAGACACCTCAAATATCTTCTCCTAGTTCCAGTCTTTCAGTTCACACAAACACGGGTTTCCTGTTTGACATGTGCTGAAGAATTTGAGCATAACTGTATTTGATTATGCAATATGTCTGTCCAGAAATATGACTTTCAACTCAGCTTATTTCATATGGAAAGTATGGTTCTATTGCATTTTAAGGTTTTAAAAAAAGTACTTTGAAAATGCTGATACAGCCAACCAATCTGCATACAACGGAATCACAGTTCCACCCTGAGCATTCCGATTTTATCTGATTTTTAGAAATCAAAGAGGGTGAGGCCTAGTTAGCATTTTAGAATCAAGAATCTCCAGATGCAGTGAGGAGATTGGAAAGTCACTGCAGAGTCAGAGTTGACTAGATTGTGCTAGAAGAATCAAAACAGCAATATTCTTGCATAAACACCAAATTGAGTCAAATATTTTGACTCCAGTTCCAAGAATCCCCATCCAGCATAGCCAGTGGTAGAGAATTACAGGTATTATAACTCCGGTACACATGGAGAGCCAAAAGCCCCCCACCCCTGAACTAACTAATAAACATACCATTAATTTTTGTGCCAATGACATGGCCATGGAATATTTTATAGGTTCTTGACATACAGTACTTCAAAGGTTTTAGAAAAAATTATTTTATTGATTGAAACAGCAATACAAGCCTTCCAATCAAGCGTAAAACACAATTTGATTTGGTAGATTGTTCATTCTTATTTTTCCATGGTAACTGTGCACAATTAGAGGAGAATATTTTATGGATTTATGATTTATTTGTATTTCGGATATTGGTCACTGACCATAATAAAATTTATCTGGGTACATGCTGTCAAATTGCTTTGGATTTATTGCAGGACAGGGGAATCGGGGAATGAGGAAAAATCTGCTTTTCAATTGAAGTTCACAAAGATGAAAAGGTTAGAGGAAATCAGTGGAAACAGCTCATTTGTAACTTCTGAGTCATGCGTTTCTTTTCAAAGTAGTTTGCTATTTTAGGACAACCTTTTCCCCACCCTCTCAGGTCTCTTCCTCTGACCAGTTGTCGTGTATAAGTAAATCCATATCCGCTGCTGTTTTCTTCCTTTATCTGATGGCCCAAGCCATGTTGGGGAGAGAGGCAGTTTGTGGGACTGTCCTCAGCCTTCTTCAAGAGTCTTGAGGGTTTCTGACTGATACGTATGAAGTAGAAGGCGCTGAGATTACAACGCAGAACAGGCACTGAGAAGGATCAAACTGAAGATTGTGTTTCAACTTTCCAATGGCCAACCTCTGGCTGCTTTGTAAGTCTAAAACACAGACTGGATGTCGTGAGAGGGTTCTGTGCTGCTAGACAGTGTGGGGACTTTTGGCCCTTTGAAAGCACAGAGGGGCTCTCAAAGAATTCCAAAAAGGCAGTGGCACTGGCAAGCCATGGTACATGTTAACAGCTGAGGGAGCAGGTGGCCAAACTAAGATAAAACCAGAGGGTGACCCTTTGTAGCTTAGGGGCTGTTTTTTCTCCCTTTCCTTCCAGCCTTTGAAAGGTTGCACTCAGAAGAGTTTGGAGAATGAGCAATTCAGACTAAAAGAAAGGGTTTAAGGTGGAAAAGACAGGGAGAAAACTGGAAGGTCAACAAAACATATGCGATGCCTGTATTCTTTTGACCTTTTGACATCCAATGTTTTTTTCTGTAAAGATGGACACCTCCTTTTGCAACTCCAAGCATTGTTACAGAGTGGGACTTACACACTGTCACTCCAGATTTCACAGCAGAGTGGAGGCCAGTATTCCTGTGGGTATGAGCAGCTGGGTAAAGAGAAGAAATCTGCTCTCAGCAGCTCTCGGAGTCTGATTGTCATGCCAGGTAAATCCTGAAGTCCGCACAGTAAGAAAGGAGAGTTAAATGCCATTTCCCGGAACTGGCAGCTTGGGAGTCATGTGGATGATTAGTGGCCTTTTGGAGTCCCTTAACTCATTGGGTCACGTACGTTGGATGCAACTTGATGGTACATAGACAGAACAACAAACAAAGGTATATGTCTCAACAGCAGCCTCTCCACCCTTTGGATGTGTCAGAGTATAACTTCTGTGATCCTCAGACTGCATAACTGTAGCATTCGCCCTGCTCATTAATATTTATGTTGAGATTTTCATGCACCAATAGGAGTTGGTGGGGGCGGAGTTAGGTGGGGTGAAGAAATGGAAGGAGGGAGAGAAGAGAGTAGGCGGCTGAGACTGAAGAAAGGAGGTTGTTTAGTTGAGAGTTAACGACATTGACTGAACTTTTATCACTTGTAACAATAAACAATTTCTACTTGGTTCTTAAATGATACATTGCCTGGACTTCTGTCATTAATAGTGAATAAAGCTGATGTAATCAACTGGTGGCAGCTGAACGACACGTAGCTTGTGCTTTCGCTTGGTGAAACAACCAAGGGATAGCCGGGAACGTGACAACAACCATTATTGGTCCAACACTTCTGGTTGGGCAAGGGGAAGGGCAGAGGAGCCTGTGGACTGTGTATATCAATTGCCTGTGAATTCTATGTGCCCTGTGCCCTTTCATTGCATCCCATTAAATGGGATAGATTATGGGGAAAAGACTGCTGCTATTAGCTGTGTTAGGATCGTAATCCAGATTGTGTCTGTTTATAGGGTGAAAGGGAAGTCCATTGTCAGTGCCAAGCAGGGAACCGTCAGGCTGTGATAAAGAGGAACGGACAGAAGCCACTTCTGCAGGTAGAGTTTTCCTTATGCTGGTAGAAATGCCCTGGTGGGCCCCACCTCCACGGGTTGAGCTGCTAGCCGAGAGCTCTGCCAGCACAGCTCTGCTGCCTAAGATCTGCCAGCAGGTTGTTGGTGGCGATGAGGATGAGGAGGTGGCGGCAAAGAGGTGAAGCAAGAGAACAACTACATTATTCCAGATTCAAGCTCCTCTGGCCCAGGAATAGAGACAATATATCAGTATCATGTTAGGACAAAATTATAGAAGCAGTCAGAGCTAATTGATCAGGTGCCAGGTATATACTAGGTACACAGCTGGGTGCACAACCAGGCATGCATCGACACATGAGTGGCAGCCTGTTTATTAGTAGCAACTGCTTCTGTGATTTTCCTTCTGTGCTTGATAAAAAAGCAACAGGATACTAGCCAAATAATAACTTGGCCTAAATATAACAGCTACTGCAGTGACAAAAATCACATTAAATCAATGGGATTTACATAAGTGTTCCCTTACCTTGCAGCATTTGATTCCGTGGGTCTACCTAGTTGGGGCTAACAATTGTATTTATAAATATATCTAATACAGAGTCACTGCTTATTGTCTGTTTAGGTGATACTGATCAGTCTAGAAGTAAAGAGGCCAACGGTCCAGGTGGGTCAAAATATTTGCCTGTTTGAACAACTTTGACTTTAGAAATATCAGTTATGTTTAAATTCAGCTTCAACTTATTCAGTTGCTTTTTTCTGTTTACATTTCTCCCCACAGATGACTTAACTGAGTTGCATTCATTTCTCACCCATACCCACAGCATGTTTTCAGAACACACAGTTTGGATTTTCCCAGAAATCAAATATTTAATTAGTAGGTTGTATGATCAGCCAAATTAAAGACCAGAAAGAGATGGAAAAATTAAATGCAACAATACATGGTGAAATAACTTATCCATGTGCAACTCATGACTAATGAAATTTGCTTTGTTTACACGTTCACATCCACCCACTTTCCCACTTTCTTGATCTAATCTGGATTAATTCTTTTTTTTTTTTTACAGTTCAGATTCAACCAATTGTTGTGGGAATTGTCACTTTCACCATTCTGTTTCTAGTTTCCTTGTTCTTTTTCTTGATAAAGAAAGGTGAGTAGATCAAACTGCCAACAAAACAGCTGAATTTTCAAGTACCAGAATGGGGAATCGTAAGATACATAAGAAAAAGTGCAATGTAACACATAGGTTTTATATATTACATAATGCTCATCTATACATAGGTTTCCTTATACAGATGTAAGGCTATAATTTCAGGACCAAACTTGTTAATACACCTCTGCACCTTCTACAAAGGTGTTCTTTCAAGGGATTTCACATTTGTCAAATGAGATTTTCCTCAACTGTATATCTTGCATTTAATGTGTCTTATTTTGTGCTTTGGCCATTGGAAGGTAAAATATAGGGTTAATTTGCAGAAGTCTGGTTGCTGAGGCACATATCTCTGAGGAAGTCTGGTTATGGGAGGTTCAAATATGGCCCCACAGCATCCCACCCTAGATTTAGGTCCTCTTGTGCCTTAAGGGAATGTGAGGACCACTTTTTCATGTTTTGAGGACACTCTTAAATGCTAAGAGGCCAGTATTCCATGATGTCATAATGCTATTGCAAATGAAAGCCCTTTTCAGGCATTGCTTCTTGACCATCCTGAGAGGAGAGCACTCAGACTCTTTGCCTCAGTCATTGCTTTCACCAATAGGGCACAACAAATCTGCAAGATGTTCTTACCATACAGGCAAGAATCCTGGAAAATCAGTATTCTTGCATGTAGAGCATTGTTCAAATATAGAGATACTGGAAATGCCAAATATGACATCAAGACCAAAAGAAAGGCAGCAAAATCTGGAAACAGCTAGAGAAGATTCCCTGGTTGTGTGAAAAAGAGGAATCCCATGCAGTTTTCCAACAAGCAGGCAAAGGAGTGCAATCAGTGCTGTGCCTAGAGAATACAAGAATAAGAGCAGTAGCTGCTTACACTATTTAGGTGTACCACCAACTGGGGAAAAAACCCAACAGAATTCTGCTTGTTTTCTTCCTCAAGTGTTATAATGGTTTTCGGGCAAAGTGTTGATTTCTACTGTTAAGCATTAAGAAGAAGAGTAAATTCTTTATTTTATTTTATTTTTATGTCAAATCATTGCTGTCCTCATCCGCTATATTCTGTTTTATGAAAAGGTATATGAAGGCAGATGTTTTGCAAAAAATGGAGGGCCCAGAAACAATTTCCTGTTCTCCATTATGCAGCAGTAGCAGTTCTACAGCACTTTATGTATCATGGGGCCATCCCATGGAATCCTGGCATTTTTAGGTTCCTGAGATGCTTACAATTTTCTACTATAGTTTTGGAACATTGCACTGGAGCTCTCCTACAAAAATTGTAAGGCTTGTCAATCCCAAGATTCCACAGTTCATGGAGTTACAGTGGTATCAAATCGCTGTAAGTGCGCAGAGCGCAGATCCATTCAATAAACCTGTTACAGTGCAAATGAATTTGCTTCATTCTTTTTTCAGGGAAGAAGATGTGGTTGAGGCCATCAGTGACACGGGCTCTGATGAAGTCCAGTGTAAGACAGTTGTATTCTCCATTTTCAAATTAGAACAGCGAATGAGATTTGTATTTTTGATATGAATGCAATATTATCTTTAGTACAGTATACTATCCAGGGAGCCCATGGAATTTTGAGGGTCTTTTTTCTTGATTTATATAGTTAATTTTATACAGTTAATTTTGTATAGACAAACGTGGAAACACAAGTGCAGCCATTTGCCACAGTTCTAGTTCAGATGTCATTCCTATCTCCTGATACCATAGTTTTTCTACAGTTTACTGACCAATTCAGCTTTCTTCTTGCCACTACATATGTCAGATTATCTCCTGGTAATTGGGCGTATTCAAAGAAACTGCAGACTGTACGTGACCCGGTGTTGTTGCTGTGGGTGTTGAGGTCCGTGATCCACACACAATGATTTCAACAACACTGAGAACCACATAGCTATTTTGGAAATCCTCCTTCTGCATACCATTACCAGAAGGCTGGACGGTAAATATGCTATGTTGTGTGCACCTCTCCATGGCTATTTATAATGATCATCCGGTGACTGAAATACCAATCACCAACAGTCTCAAGATGGTTTAATAGTGCAACTGCTTGCTTGTCTTCTCCTCCTGCTCCAGAAATACTTTTGAAGATGGATTATGTGATGAATATTTTTAAATTTTATTTATTTCATTATGTACTGTCACATTATTGTAATACAGAGATAGGCATGAATTGGTGTTTTGTGTTATGGCCGAACAGATGTTTGGCATTTTCCAATCCTTCCCCCTTCAACAGATGTCCACTCAGAGGCAGCGCCTGGAGGAGGTGAGGCAGTGAAGCCGGGGGGTTACCTCTCTGAGTAGGTGTCCACTGGACTGGGTGGGGTTGGAAAATTCAAAACACCTATTCGGCCATAATACAGTCACGAGCCACCGATCTGCAATGCACTATTCTGGGCACTTCACAACAAGTAAAATAACAGACAAATAACAGAAGGGTATAAAATTATAAAGAACATGAAACCATCAGAACACAATTAATATAAGACTCTAGTGCACTCTTATAGAGTGAAAAAATAGAGGTGCAGCATCAGGCAGGGTCGTTATGGAAGGCCTCTTTGAAAAGCAATGTTTTGAGACGCCTTCTGAATGTTAGCAGGGAGGGAGTCTGGCATAGCTCCACCGGTGGCTGATTCCACAGAATCAGTTTATTTACTGTGATATTTCTCTCCAGATACCCAGATTGCAAGGTTCTCCACGAAGAAGGTAATTGTCTCAGCCACATTTCTGTTTCTGTTGCGGTGGAGATGTCCTTTTTTTCAGAGGACCATATTAATTCCTGACTCCACCTATTCAAGTGTTAGTTTCCAGTGATATAATATATATATATGCCAAGGGAGTACAGAGGAATCTTCCACTTATTCTAGAACAGACCATACAGACTCCATCAGAATCATCATTAGCCCCAATCCAGGACAGCAAAATGCTTTTAGCAGGGCTGACAAAATGCTTTTAGCAGGTAGCTTAGATTCAAGGCAGCTTGTATTGAAATAAAGGGTAGCCGTGTGGTCGATACAAAATAAAATACCAATGCAAAAATGTATAGGCCACTTGTTGTTGTTTGTTGTTGTTGTTTAGTCGTTTAGTCGTGTCCGACTCTTCGTGACCCCATGGACCAGAGCACGCCAGGCCCTCCTGTCTTCCACTGCCTCCTGGAGTTGGGTCAAATTCATGTTGGTAGCTTCGGTGACACTGTCCAACCATCTCATCCTCTGTCGTCCCCTTCTCCTCTTGCCTTCACACTTTCCTAACATCAGGGTCTTTTCCAGGGAGTCTTCTCTTCTCATGAGATGGCCAAAGTATTGGAGCCTCAGCTTCAGGATCTGTCCTTCCAGTGAGCACTCAGGGTTGATTTCCTTTAAGATGGATAGGTTTGTTCTCCTTGCAGTCCAGGGGACTCTCAAGAGCCTCCTCCAGCACCACATAGGCCACTTAAAAACCATCATACAATACACGAGTTTTCATCAGGTTTGTACCAGAACTTAAAAGTCCAAAGGTTCATGGCAAGATGGAATTCACCAAGAACTAGAGGTGGTTACACTCAATGCACAGCTGCCTCAGCTGTAACAATAAAACAAGCAACCATACTATTTACTGACTTACATCTAAGAGATACGTGCCTGGTAAATTCCATCTTCCCAGGAACTTTTGGACTTTAAGTTCTTCACACTGGTACAAACCTGATGGAGTGGTTTTTGATCCATGAAAATCTGTGCACTGAATTTTGAATTTTTAGTGGCCTCTAAAGGTAGCTTGTGTTTCAGTCCTCAAGCTCTTCTCCAACTTGCACCTGTGGGAATGAACGTGTTAAGGTGGTGTTCATCAAAGAACTGTTTGGGATCCCAGAAAACATGTCTGGTGCTGCCTCCTCCTCCTTCAGATTCCATTTTGTGGAGTCTCTTACCAGGCCTGCAAGCAACCAAACAAAAAAAATGTTCATGAATAAGCAAGTTTCAAATTGATAGCAACCAGTGGCATGCTTTCTTTCTTCACTTTCTGCACTAGAATCTCAATACCTACTATTGCATTCCCAGTACAAGCTACTTTAATTGGGGATACTGAAGTATGACTGCAATGCAACTGGGTTCCCGAGTGTTTGAGGAAGAACACATACCCTGGTGTGATGTAAATTTTTTTGTAAATAGTAAATGGCACAGGAGTGTAGCAGATAATAGTTACTCAGACAGCAGGAATGTTTTACCAAGCTGGGTGGGACCCCTTAATCCAGCAGACATCATAAACTGTAACACAGTAGTTGCTTGGGCATTAGCTGGATGCTTAGCTGAAGCAGAAAGCTGAAGCCCAACAAGCTAGCATTGTTTTTTATACTCCAAGTGTCCTTTTGTGCTAGATGCTGCTAGAAGCAGGGAGAAGATAGAGGAAGACAACAGGAGCCACTCATTCTCCCCGGGACAGAGGGCGGGGAAGGCCTAGACTTTAACTAGCAGAACCAAATAGCTCAGTGGCTGCAGAGCCAGAGGTTGGGCGTTTGATTCCTTACTGTACCTCCTGCATGTAGATCTAACCTGTGTGGCCTTGGGCAAACTGTACAGTCCCAGGATTCCCCCAGAAGAAGGGAATGGTAATCTATGTCTGAGTATTATCTCCTTGATAAACCCTGAAAAGGGTTGCCACAAGTCAGAATTGACTTGATGGCACATCATCATCGTCATCGTCATTTAACTAGCAGGTATTCTCTCATCAGAATGCCTGGGAAGGATGTCCAGTTAGAGAGATACAACATACACATATTTAGCTTAAAGCCGAGCTTGGATAATGGCTGGTATTAGCCTCTGAGCAAGGAATATTTCCTAATATTTCATTTAGGAACCATGTATATAATTACCTATTCCTGCTTCACTAGTTTTCATGCATTCTTTACTGACGAAATTCTGTCCAGGTTAACTGAAAAGTAAATGAAACAGGGAGCTCCCTAATTAGAAGCTGAGCTGACTTAAGTAGTAAAGAATTTATGACTATTTTCTGATGTCTTTCACAGCTGTGCAATGTAAAGAAACAAGAGTCTCTGTAAACCCAACAAGCTCTTTGTTAAATATAATACAGACTCAATAGAAAAAGAAAAAAGATATTTGATCACAGATGTAACTACAGCAGCAAGAATTTTATATGCCAAATACTGGAAAAAAGAGGAGACTCCAACAACCCAGGAGTTAAGAGAAAAAATTCTTGAAGCAGCAGAGATAGAAATTTTAACTGAAGTATTAAAAGACAAAGAAATTGCTGAAGCTAGAAAAAAGTGGGAACATTTGTATAACTGGATGAGAGATGAGAACATGAAAGGGTTAAAATTATGAGAAAGAAAATATAAGATATTTTTAGTTTTTAAAGGCTTAGAAGAAATGGTAAGAGAAGTGTGAAGTAAGCTCAGTAAGAAACATATCGACAAATGTAATAATGATAAATAATGAACTGGACCAGCGTTCCTGCACTCAGGAGGAGCCGAAGACTATCTGCCGGCCACAGCTCACTGTGTGGGAGACAGGGGGACTGTGGTTGGGCTCCTGCCGGCTGCCAACTCTTTTCTGGGGGAGCTGGCTTGGTCTCCCTCTGTTTTTGCAGGACTGGGCCCTGCTGCTCCTGGCTGCCTCACCCCCTCTCAACATCAGCCACCTGGCTCAGGGGGAGAGAGGGCTTTTAAGCCGGAGCTGCTCTTGGGACCCTACTGGACCAGCGTTCCTGCACTCAGGAGGAGCTGAAGACTATCTGCCGGCCACAGCTCACTGTGTGGGAGACAGGGGGACTGTGGTTGGGCTCCTGCCGGCTGCCAACTCTTTTCTGGGGGAGCTGGCTTGGTCTCCCTCTGTTTTTGCAGGACTGGGCCCTGCTGCTCCTGGCTGCCTCACCCCCTCTCAACATCAGCCACATGGCTGGGGGGGAGGAGAGAAGGGGCTTTAGAAGGGTTTTATTTTTTTATTTATTTTTAAATTGTGATTAATTGCCATCAATTAAGAGAGACCCACAGTGGATTTGAGGGAACAGGAAGGGGGGAGGGCGTTGGAGGGGGCAGCCATTGAGGTGGTGCTGGGTAGGGGAAGGAATGGCGGTGGGGGTAGAACATGCCCACATAGGAGAAGAGAAGTTAGATATCTTACATCTATCCCCTCTTCTAGTCCTACCCCCAACCAGGTGGTACCAGGTGACCATATCAGCAAACCCTCGAGCCACACGGTGCTGTTGATGAACGCCAGGTCAGTACAAAATAAGATTGCCCTCATCCATGATGTAATTGTGGATGAGGGTGCTGACCTGGCGTGCATTACTGAGACCTGGGTGGGAGAGGAGGGTGGTGTTCCCCTCTCCCAGTTGTGTCCACCTGGGTACTCGGTCCAGCACCAATGTCGCTCGGAGGGTCGGGGAGGGGGAGTTGCTATAGTCTATAGGAGTTCCATCTCCTTGACCAGGCTTCCTATCCCTTTGAGAGGAGGTCTTGAGGGCCTGTATTGTGTGTTGGGCTTACGAGACAGATTGGGGATTCTGTTGGTGTACCGCCCACCCTGCTGCGTACCAACAGTCTCCCTGCCTGAGTTGACGGAGGTAGTCTCGGACCTGGTGTTGAGGACTCCCAGGCTGTTGGTGCTGGGGGACCTCAACATCCATGCCGAGGCTGCCTTGACTGGGGCGGCTCAGGACTTCATGGCCGCCATGACAACCATGGGGCTGTCTCAATGTGTCATCGGCCCGACACATGAGAAGGGCCATACCTTGGACCTGGTTTTCTCAACAGGACTGGAAGATGGTGGTTTGGATGTGGAGGGGCTGGTTGTGACCCCATTGTCATGGTCAGACCACTTCCTGGTCAAGTTTAGTCTATTAGCTTCTTCTCCCCTCTGCAAGGGTGGGGGATCTATTAAGATGATCCGCCCTCGGAGACTAATGGATCCAGATGGTTTCCTGAATGCTCTGGGGGATTATCCGTCTGATATGGTCGGCGCTCCTGTCGAAGCTCAGGTCACCCTATGGAATAGGGAGATGACCCGGGCGGTTGACACGATTGTGCCTAAGCGCCCTCTCCCTGCACGCAGAGCCCAGACAGCTCCTTGGTATACTTCTGAACTGCGGGCGATGAAGCGAGAGGGGAGACGGCTGGAGCGCAGGTGGAGGAAATCCCGCTGGGAGTCCGATCGAACACGACTTAGAGCCCATTATCGGGCCTATTTCGTGGCAATACGGCTGGCGAAACGGCAATATTTCTCCAGCCGTATTGCTTCCTCAGAATGTCGTCCAGCAGAGCTGTTTCGGGTGGTCCGGGATCTTCTTCAACCGGGAAATCCGGTGGAGGTCCCGGACTGCTCATCAGCTCGCTGTGATGAGTTTGCTATTCATTTTGAGGGAAAAATCGCTCAGATTCGCAGTGGGTTGGACTCCACCATTAGTGCAGAATCAGAGGATGTGTCCAGTGTGCCGTGCTTAGATCAAGTATTAATGGATGAGTTTCAATTGTTGAGACCTGAGGATGTGGACAGGGTGCTTGGATCTGTCCGTTCTACCACCACTCCGCTCGACCCTTGCCCATCTTGGCTAATTGGAAGATCTGCCAGAGGGGTTCGCACCTGGGTCCAGGAGGCCGTGAACGCCTCTTTGAGAGAGGGAGTGGTCCCTACCGCCTTGAAAGAGGCGGTAATTCGGCCACTCCTTAAAAAGCCTAACCTGGACCCAAGGCTGGTGGGTAACTACCGACCAGTGGCGAACCTCCCTTATTTGGGCAAAGTGTTGGAGCGGGTTGTGGCCGGGCAACTCCAGGCGCTGCTGGATGAAACGGATTTTCTGGATCCATTTCAATCGGGTTTCAGGCCGGGTTTTGGTACGGAGACTGCCTTGGTCGCCCTGTATGATGACCTTTGCCGGGAGAGGGACAGGGGGAGTGTGACCCTGTTGATACTCCTGGACCTCTCAGCGGCTTTCGACACCATCGACCATGGTGTCCTTTTGGATAGGCTGGCTGGGTTTGGAGTTGGGGGCACCGCTTTACGGTGGTTCCGCTCTTTCCTGGCTGACCGTGTCCAGAGGGTGGTGCTGGGGGACAGTTGCTCTGTCCCATGGCGTTTATGTCATGGGGTTCCTCAGGGCTCGATACTGTCCCCCATGCTGTTTAACATCTACATGAAACCGCTGGGAGAGGTCATCAGGAGGTTTGGGCTGAGGAGTCAGCAATATGCTGACGATACTCAGCTCTACCTCTTGTTTTCCACCAATCCAGGTGAGGCGGTTTCTTTGCTGAACTCGTGTCTGGACCTGATAATGGACTGGATGAGGGTTAATAAATTGAAACTCAATCCAGACAAGACGGAAGTGCTGTTAGTGGGTGCTTCGCCGGACAGGCTGGAGGGCCATTTCCCTGCCCTGAATGGGGTTACACTCCCCCTAAGGGACAGGGTCCGCAGCTTGGGGGTGCTCCTGGACCCCAGTCTAACACTGGAAGCCCAGGTGGACTCGGTGTCCAGGGGTGCCTTCCTTCAGCTGCGGAAATTATACCAGCTACGGCCCTACCTGGACGAGCGGAGTCTCATGACAGTTACACATGCACTGGTAACATCTCGTATAGATTACTGCAATGCGCTCTATGTGGGGCTGCCTTTGAAGACGGTCCGGCGACTGCAACTGGTCCAGAATCGAGCTGCGCGGCTGGTGAGTGGTGGGGCCGCTAGGGAACACATCAAGCCGATTCTGTTTAAATTACATTGGCTACCAGTTGCTGCCCGGGCCCAATTCAAAGTGCTTGTTTTGACATATAAAGCCCTAAACGGCTTGGGCCCTGGATACCTGAAGGACCGCCTCCTTCCATATGAACCTACCCGGCAGTTAAGATCTAGCCAGGGGGCCCTTTTGAAAGAGCCGTCCCTCAAGGAGGTAAGAGGGATGGCTTGTAGACAAAGGGCCTTTTCGGCAGCTGCCCCCAGACTATGGAACGCCATCCCAATTGAGATTCGTCTGGCGCCGACGCTGATGACATTTCGGCGCCAGGTCAAAACCTTCCTGTTCCAGAAGGCTTTTAATTGAAATAATATCAACTGTGGGTCCTGATGGCAATTTTTAGAGTATATATTTTAATTGCATTTTAATTGTTTTGTCTTTTTATTGTATTTTAACTGTTGTAAGCCGCCCAGAGACCTTTGGGTAGTGTGGGCGGCATATAAGTTAAATAAATAAATAAATAAATAAATATTGTTCTCTATCACAGTCTGTGTTTTTTATTTACCCTAATGCCCTGATCCAAATCCTCTTCCCTATGATCTTCTCTTACCCAATGGAAAATGAATAAAAAATTAAAAAAAAAAAAAGCTCCCGAATGAGTAAATTATAGGGAAAGAACAGTAGTGGTGGGCAAGGTTTCTCCTAAGGAAGCTTGTTCACCATGATTGACTTTTGCATTGAGGAACCTCTGACTATCTCCCAGGAATCCACCAAAATCCTTGGAACCCAGTTTGAAAACCCTGCTATATAGGATGAGACGACAGGGGGAGAATTTCAGCTTCTCTGGATCATGGGCAATTTGTGGAAGTGTGGAGTTCCTTCTTTTAGCAGCTGTTATTTAGCTCCGTGATCCCAGTCACTAGTCACAAAACCTAAGCACTCTGCAGAGCTGTGAAAGTTCCAGAAACTGAATGTGACTAATTTTCTCTTGTTTCCATTTTGAAGTGTCCACCATCCAAGGATACAGAGGAAGTCTATGTGGCCATGGCTGCATTGGGCAAGGAACCCAACCACAACATGATACCTGTCTCAGAGATATCATTTGTGCCTCATGAAGATGTGTTGGAATAAATGGTATTTTATAGGACTGGGTCTTGGGTAGGCCTGGTCAGAGAGCACCCATCCATGAATCTTGGAGGGCCACTCTTGCACTCCCCTACCCTGAAATTATTTTTCTTTAACAAATTTATATTTTACACCCTGTGATGGCCAATTGAAAACAATACTATACGATAAAGCAACAACAACATGGAGTTGGGTGTCGAGTGGGCTGATTCTGGGTCCATGAGGGCCATATGCCACTTTGCCTACCTCTGGACTAGATATTTTGGAAGTAAATGTAAAAGCTGAATTTTGAATATAAAACTAGAGGTGGGTACAAATTGAGTTGTGCCGCTTCATCTCCATGTGGCACCTGTGGATCCTCTTTCTGTGGCAATGGGCCAGTGTGGGCAGGAGCTCAGGATGTCCTTTCCAAACTCCCCCGTCAGCAGACCACTTAATGGCTATGTAGGGGGAAATCCCATCCAGTCTCCTTGTTGGAGTGGTCGGCTGCTGGAGGAGGCGGGGAAGGACAGCCCGAGCTCCTGTCCACACTGGCCCACCGCTTCAGAAGGAAGATTCTGCCCACGTGTGACAGAGTGTGAGTGTGCCAGCTGGCTGGAGGGTGGGGGGGATGTTACGTGTGACACCTGTGCCGTACAGGTTTTTTATATAAAGCGTCACGACTCAATTCATGCTCATCTCTATGTAAAACTCTTGAAAGAAGAATGCTATCCCCTATGGTGGCTGTTCTAGAATATTGTTTCCTTGTTTTTCTGCACCCAAATATGCTACTGATCTTTCTCTGAATTTCTTCACCTTTTAATACCCTTTTCTCCAATATTTCATGACAAATCATTTTGTGTCATTTTGTCAATAAATGTAAGATTAAAAAATTGTAGGTTCATGGGCTTGGATGAGGTAATCTGGAAGTCTAGAAAAGCAGAGTTAGGGCCTGATCGCACCTGCCAAAAGAATTCAAGTTATACCGATTTGGCTGTTTTTGAGATGGTTTCATAAATTGAAACGCACGGCCATGATTGACTCATTATCCTGGCCAGTGATTATTTCCAGTTTATTTTCACCTCTCCAGGAAAGTTTATTTTTTTTTTTTTACAGATGATGAATCGTTTCATTCCTCCTTCTTTCAGCCTGTGCTGTCAATTTATTTCCTTTGCAAAGGGATCGGGTTTCCAGGCACTGTGTCCACTTCATGGCCACTGCGCTTGTATCCTTTGAAAAATTGTTAAAAATGTTATATCAACAAATTGATTTTAGGATCCACTTCTGGCGCTTCCACCAGCTTCCACTGTCACAAAAACACAACATGAATGCATTGTTCAGAAGGAGACAGTCTCCCTCCCTCCCTTGAGAGTGAAAGAGGCCTTCAGATTTCTTGCTTTGAAGTGTAAAGAAAGGAGTGTTGCATTAATTTAACCCTCCTCTTCACAATACTTTGCAAGTCTTTCAAAACCCAGGGAGTAGAGAAGGGAAAAGGAGAGGAGGGGAGAAGCCTCACCAAGAACTGAGAGGGAGAGATATGCAGGGAAGGGAAGAGGGGAGGAGGAAAAAAATCCTCATACCACTGTATTTCTTAACAATAGAGAAAATGAATCAATATAGAATTAAAAACCAGTGTAGCCTGGTCAATGGTTCAAATAGAAAGAAAGAAATACAGTTAAAAACAATGTGAATTATCCTGCCGATATATATATTCCATATGGCTGCAAAAATATATGTATCAGTACAACAGAGGTATGGAAAGAATTGACATAGCTGGGGTTCTTACGGCAGGTGTGCTTAGGCCCTTAGATTTGGTATGTAGAGGCCATTAAAAGTTGCTAAATCCCGTTAGTTCTGCCTGCAAGCATAGCGCAAACAGTGTAGCTTTTGAAGGTAAATTTGCTTCAAGTTAAGAAACCACCATAGATATTATCTGTTGCATACCGAGTTGTACTCCGTATGCAAAAGATAATGTTGACTATTACATCTTAACTAGAGGCATTTTGATTCTAAAAGTTACATTGCTTGTGTTATGATAGCATAACATCTGTATAGGATTTTGCCTACTTTCAATAGAAGCTCTCTGTCCCACAATAACATACCAATTTGAACACATTTTCATTCACAATATATGGACAGCCCTGCTGGATCTGAGAAATATAAAATTCTGTTTCCTATATGGTCCAATCAGAAGTCTTTGGGAGGCCCACACACAGGATACGAAGGCCCTTTTATTAAGGATGAACTCTCAGAATTCTCCAGCTCACAAACCTTCAGTTACAGATACTATCATTTTGCTCACCTGGACCACGGTGTCGCTCTAAGGCTGCATGGCTGTCCTGGGCCTTGCTGTGATGATGAATGTAGGAAAGAGAGGCTAAAAATTGTAAAGCAGAAGACCAAGTTGAGAGGTCATACCCAACACCCATATACTGAACATGTATTAATTGTGCACAGTGGACTTGTCATATTGCACGATGGGTGGAGCACAATTGTTTTTTAATATACATTCAGCTTCGGATCTAGATATGCATCATAGGAATATGTAGAAACCCATCTGTGGTTGTCTAGAGACTATCTGTCCCACAATAACATGCAAATTTGAATGGAATTCCATTCAAAACATAAGAACAGCCCTGCTGGATCCAACCAAAGATCTCTGGAATACAACATCCTATTTTCCGCATGGGCCAGTCAGATGTCTTTGAGAGGCCCACACACAGGAAACGAGAGCTCTTTCATTAACGAGGAACCCCCAGAATTCTCCAAGAATTCCCCAGGCAGAATTCTAGGAGCTCCAGCTCACAGACCTTCACCTCTAGGTTCCATCACCTGGACCAAGGTGACCCTTTGAGGCTGCATGTCTGTCTTGAGCCTTGCTTTCTGTTGTTAATGTAATAAAGCTCCTGTGGTGCTTCCTGGGAGTCATAGCTCTTTGGGAGGCACCCTCTGTGGAGCTTAAAGTTCTGGGACACTATGACTCCCATGAAGCAATGCAACAGCTTTCCTTTTTGACTAATATTTAGAAGAAATAAATGTTATTCATCACACTATAAAAATGATCCATGTTACTAGTTGTTAAATTATTTCATAATCTCAGTTAGAGATGGGCACGGATCAGGAAAATATTGATTCCTTTTGATTCTTGATTCATCAAGGTTGACAAATCACAAATTACAAATTTATGATTTTTTTCCTGACGAATTGACGAATTGATTTATCAATGTGTTTTTTGTTTTTAAAACCATATAAAAAGCCCACTCCAGCACCTAGAGACACCAAATGTGCAAGGAAGCTTCTCTACAAGCTCTCCACATTTGATGAAGTTTGGGTTTTGAATGTCAGAGTTATACACCCGGAGGGAGGGTCCCTCAGAACAGTTTTCCCCCAGGGACCTAGAGACACCAAGATCGTAGAGAAGCATCTACTGACTTTCCTCTACAATGCTTCCAAGTTTAGTGAAGCTTGGGTTTCAGACATCCAAGTTATACAGCTACAAATTGGGTCCACCCAGGAAAGTGCCCTTTAGCAGCTGGCTTGGGGAAACCCAATCTTCACCAAATGTGGAGTGATTGTAGAGGAGAAGCAGTAGAAGTTCCTCTTTGATGTTGGTGTTTCTAGGTTCCTGGGGGGAACTTGCATGTGGGGTCATCTTTGTGTGTGTATTACTCGGACATTGGAAACACAATCTTCACCGATCATGGAGGGATTGTATCAGAGTGTCAGGGGAAGCTTCTCTGTGATTTTGTTGTATCTAGGTGCCTGGGGGGACATTTTATAGCCAAATGAATTGATGAATCAAAAATCATTAAAAATTCATTGATTTGTATTTGTACGGGGCATTGATCCTTACAAACACGAATCAATGAATTAGCAATTTTTGAGTGAATTTGGTGATTCCATTTTTAATTCATGCCCATCTCTAATCTCAATCCAAATTCTGTTGCATAATTTACACCAAGTGGAAATGATGTAACTTCAGAGGCAGACCCCACCCATTAGGGTCTCTTGATGTGATTTCTCATGCAGTTCCAGAATTATGCATGACTATTTAATTAATGGCAGCTCAAATTTTGCAACAGGGTTTGGACCAATGTTTTTTGCCCTTGTTGTCTGAAAAATCACATACATCAACAACTAATACTGTTATTTTAAACACATTGCTTTCAACGCTTGGAAGAGATGCTGGTCTTTGTCCATCAGTTGACTGTCCATTTATCAACAGTCTTTAGATGCCTCCACTGTTAACAAACTACATAAAGAAAGCAATTTACTTTCTACTTGGTTGTCATTTTTACTCTCCAGATCATCAGGCGCAGTATTTTCTGCGGCAACAGAGTTGTTATTCACATGATTATGAACTTCTGTCTCACGGGGATGAATATCACCTTTATGTTGTGTATTATCTGATGACTGTTGATGGTCTTTCTTCCTCTCTGTGGGTTCTGGGTTCCCTTGGCCGTTTTCAGGAGAGGTAATAGATATATTAGGGACAAAAAACACCTTCTCTCTTGTTTCTGATAGCTTATTTCTGCTGTTCTTCAAAGATCCTAGTTTTACAGGTTTCATCTTGTGTGTTAGTATAAAGCTTACTATCTGTGCACCTGTTTGTCAGAAACATACCTTGGACCAACCTTTCTCTCTCATCTTTTTCTTCCTTCTGGTATCCCTGTACTTCTTCCTTATTTCTTTTTTCCTTGCTGTTCTCTATTTCACTTCTATGCCTGGACTCTGTCCTGTCATTTTGGAGGTTGTCTTGCAGCGTTGCCTTCTGTTTCTGGTTAGCTAACCAGTTTTGCTGATCTGTGTTGTGTTTGCTTTTGAGTCCCTGGTCGTCAGATTTAACATCGACAGGGGGTGATACAATTTTTGACTTCTCTTTTATTTTTTTATTTATTTTTTATTTTTAACAACCAGGGTTAAGGTAAGGAATACAAAAGGTAGAGGGGGATATGGGGGAAAAAGAGGGGGAAGGAGAACACAAAATGTACTGTCGTCCAATCTCTTCATGTTGCGATATCAAGTCGACTTTTTGACTTCTCTTGATTGGCCTCAGTGGTATGTACTTTGATGGGGGAAAGGGGCCCTTGTGATAGCGTAGATGTTTTTTGGTCTGAAAAACAAAGAATATCAACAATAACCATGGGAATGAATATAGAAAGGAGAGCCACAGTTCTAAACACCACAGTTCAACACCCATATTAATACGTTTGTTTGTTTTTACCCCACCATTCTCCTTTAAAAGGGACGTGGTGGCGCTGTGGGTTAAACCGCAGAAGCCTCTGTGCTGTAAGATCTATAGATCTGCAGCTGCAAGATCAAATCCACACGACGGAGCACCTGTCGCTTGTCCCAGCTCCCGCCAACCTAGCGGTTCGAAAGCATGCAAATGCAAGTAGATAAATAGGGACCACCTCGGTGGGAAGGTAACAGCGTTCCGTGTCTAAGTCGCACTGGCCATGTGACCACGGAAGATTGTCTTCGGACAAACGCTGGCTCTATGGCTTGGAAACGGGGATGAGCACCGCCCCCTAGAGTCGAACACGACTGGACAAATTGTCAAGGGGAACCTTTACCTTTACCTCTCCTTTAAAAGACCCTAGGCTAAACATACACTAGTTGTGCACAGTGCACTTCACATATTGGACTATAGATGGAATACAATTGTATTTTGATATTCATTCAGCTTGGGATTTAGATATGCATCCTAGGGATATGCATAAACCCATCTGCGGTTTATGATTAGAGATGGGCACAAATTAAACTGCACAGGACCACAGGTGCCATGCGGATTCTCCTCCCAACCCCCAGGCTGACTGTCCCACTCACCTTGCGTCGTGTGCCATTGGGTCCTCCTTCTCAGTCTGCTGCCCAGTCTGGGAAGCAGTTTGGGCTACCCTTCCCCACCTCTTCCAGCAGCATAGCACTCTGACAAGGAAGCAGGACGGGGATTCTCCCCACGCTGCCGATGAGTAGTCGGCTGCCAGAAGAGGTGGGGAAGTGCAGTCTCAGCTCCTTCCCAGACTGGTGCTCCTCCAGAGAAAGAGGACTCTGGCGGCATGCGACACTAGGTGCGTGAGCCAGCTGGCCCGGGGGTGGATGAGTGGAGGGTCCAAGTGGCACCTGTGGTGCTGTGCAGGTTAATTCATACAAAGTGGCATAAATTAATTTGTGCTTATCTCTATTTATGATCCTTGGTAAGAAAACTGCATGTGGTAAATTGGTCCACATCCATTTCTTTCTCTCTATTAGGCATGATACAAACCTGCACCATAGTTTGTAGTATTCCTGCTATCATTGCTTTCCTTCCCTCTTTGAGAGAGGTAGAAATGAAGTAATATGCATCTGCTCTCCTTTGGATAGTCAAAAGTTTCAACGTAGGCCAATGTTTCACAAGGAAGTATCATCCTTCTCAAAGACTTGTCCATAATGTGACCAAGAAGGGAAACAACCTCCTTCATGGTTACTGGATGCTATGATTATTCTTCAAACTATAAAACTCATCCCATGGATTATAATGATAGTTGCTGTCATTTCCTGTGTCTGCTGAGGGATTATAGTTTACTTCTTTTAGCTGCAAAAGCTCTCTGTGCTTGGTCCAAAGAAGCAAAGAAAAAAACTTGTTGCTCTATCTGTTTTGAAGCCTGACTAGAACCATACGGTCGCCTATATCTCCTTCCCTGTCCTAGATCTACCAGGACTCTCCCTTTAGTCTTCCTTTCTTCATTATAGGGACTTTCCTATGATAATCCATCATCTCTATAAGAGGAGAAAGGTGTCAGCTGACTCCACAATCTCTTCTCCAAGTAAGGAAAGTGACGTTTCCCTGTGTGCTCAGTAGAGATGGGTAAAAAACTTTTTAAAAAATCACCAATTTTTTTCAACCCCTGCTAATTTGTTGAATTATATTTGTATGAATCAATGCCCCTGACAAATGCGAATCAATGAATTTTTAATGATTTTGATTTGTTGATTTATTGGGACACAAAATGCCCCCCAGGCAACTAGAGACCCCACAATTGCAAGGAAGCTTCCTCTGACTCTCCTCTATAATCCCACAAAGATTGGTGAAGATTGAATTCCAGATGTCTGCGTTATGCACCCACAAAGATGCCCCCTCAGGGAAGTTCCCCATCCAGGAACCTAGATGTGCCAAAATCACACAGAAGCTTCTACTTACTCTCCTTTACAATCCTTTCAAAATTTGGTAAAGACTGGGTTTCTTTAAGCCAGCTGCTAAAGGGCACTTTTCTGGGGGAGGGACCCACTTTGTGGGTGTATAATGTGGATGTCTGTAACCTAATGTTCAGCAAACATGGAGGGATTGTAGAGGAGAGTCACTAGAAGCTTCTCTCTGATTTTGGTGTATCTAAGTGTATGGGGAGAACTTTGCTGGGCCCCCCTTCCATTTGGGTTTATAACTCGGATTTCCAAAACCTGAACTTCCCCAACTTGCAGGACTTGTAGAGGAGAGTCAGGAAAGCTTATCTGTAATTTTGGTGTCTCTAGGTGCCAGGGTGGGTGGGTTATATACGGTTTGAAAGGAAAAAATGAATTCCCAAATCAATTTGTCAATTCGTCAGAAAAAATTGTAAATTTGTAATTTGTGATTCATCAACCTTGACAAATTATGAATCAAAACGAATCACCATTTTACTGATTTGTGTCCATCTCTACAGCTCAGGTATTATGGTAAATTACAGTAACTGCCATGGTTGATCTGGGTCTTCCAGATGGATGACTCTTAATTCCTTTTTTTTAAAAAAATTAAGATGGTTTGAAGATACTGGATGAATATGTGTTTCCTTTCCATAACTCCCCTCCCACCAATTCTGTGACAAAGGAAGACTCCATTTCATGCCATCAGCACAGTGCCCCTTAAGGGAAGGAAAAAGATCTTACCAGCATGTTCACGATCTTTTTGTTCTGTAGGAATCAGGGGAAAAAATAGCAAGGAGTCAGTGTGAGCAGGAGGAAGAACACAATGAGATGACTGCTTTAGATTGAGAATAACAATGCATAATGACATGAAGGTTTGAGCTGTAACATCTAAGAAAAATGGCCATTTCTGCCTTTAATTGCTGGCTGAGTAAGAGAACCTGTCCACACCGGCATATAGCTATGGTATATGGAACCCTGATGACACTCTTTGGCACAAAAAAGAGGACCTTGTAAAAACAATCTGACAAAGATTGTTTCTGCTTAGAATGACTGATCCTTCCCCTTGAAGAGCTGTCCCACACCAAACTGGCACAGAGTGCAAGGACTTGCAATCTATTTGGTAAGATTCATTGAGATGTAAGATAGGTCTTTGTTTTTGCCTTCACAGATGGGTACTTTCCTCAAAATGACCCTGGGGGCGGCGTTAACTGGGGAGACATCCCTGTGATGTATTAAGTGGGTTGTGGCATTAAAGGGAGGGTGGAGAAAACCCCTCCTCTGTTTTCCTTTCCTTTTCTTTTTTTTAAATATTTCCCCAATCAATGCAGTGAAACTCTGAAAAAACATGGTTGATGGATTGCCATTTTGATATGCCACTTAGTACTCTTTTAACAAACAAACAAAACAGGGAAAGTAATTCCAGCTCCCTGAATGAGGTCTTAGGAAAACAAGGCCGGAGGGGGGCCATGCTGACTCCTTGATATCTGCCTGCAGAAGGCAACCGGAGTCCAACAGAGCCCCTGCTGAGGAGAAAGGCTGGGAAAAGGGGGAAGGCTGGAGGGTTCCTTCCCTTCTTTCTCCTCAACCTTCACCCCAATAATCCCCCCTCTCGTGCTGCAGCTGTCTTTGCCTGCTGCTTCCTTACTCATTAGTAAATCAGGTAAACATAGTTGTGAGTAAACTAAGTAAACCTTGCTTTGTATGGATTTGTAACATGGGGGAAAGAGAACCCATAGCATGATCTGCAGTGTAGACAGAAGGATTTCTGAAGTGAGAGTAAAAATACATCACACTTGAGATAAGAACCTTTTCAGCAAAAGACCAGACCGAACCAAACATCCCAGTATGGAGAGACCTTAAGATATACCACCCTTCTCATCTTGTGCCCATTCTAAAATACCCAGAGGGTTGAACGTACCCCAAAAACTTCTGACATATCTTGTTTCTGGAAAGGAAAAGGAAGAAAATGGTCAGAGATCTGAAATTTGGCCCAGGATGACGAATGATTTCACACTGAAGAAAACATGTCCGAAGTTCTTTTGATTCCAACACAAATCTTCCTCTCCACTCCAGGCTAGTTTTCATAAAAAGTAATAGCTTAACTTTATTTAAAATATAATTATTTTCTATAAGCTTTCTCTTTAATTTGGTATTCTCAGATAATAACTATGCAGAAAGTTACACTCATTCAAATATCTCCAAATGGGATAGTATTAATGGGAAAATTTATCTTGGTTTTCAACTCTGGTTAGCTTTCATAGAAAGTAATATCTTACCTTAATTAGAAATACAGTGGTGCCTCGCAAGACGATTGCCTCGCCGGACGAAAAACTCGCTAGACGAATGGGTCCGGCGAGGTTTTTGGTGCCTCACAAGATGATTGTTCCTATGGCGGTTTTCCGCAAGATGAATGTTGCCGTTCAGAGGCTAGCCGAGCACCATTTTTGAAGATCCCGCCCCTTTTCCCTGCCTTCAGCAAGCCTCCGAATGGAAAAAGGAAAAAAAAAAAAAAGAAAGCCTTTTTACGTTATGATCTTCAAAAATCGTGCTGGGCTAGCCTCTGCAAGCACCCATCGCCGCGTGGAGGGACCCCCACGAGTCCTCGGATGGTGCAGGGGAAGCCTCCGTAGGGCTCCGAAGCTGGCGCGCACAGTTGCGGGGGACCCTCGCCAGTGCTCCGATGGCTTCCCCTGCACCATCGGAGAACTGGCGGAGGTCCCCTGCAACCGCGCGCGCTGGCTTCGGAGCCCTACGGAGGCTTTCCCTGCACCATCCGAGGACTCGCGGGGGTCCCTCCACGCGGCGATGGGCGCTTGCAGAGGCTTGCCAAGCACCATTTTTGAAGTTCCCGCCCTTTTCCCCTGCCTTCGGCAAGCCTCGGAACGTAAAAAGGCTTTCTTTTTTTTTCTTTTTCCTTTTTCCGTTCCGAGGCTTGCCGAAGGCAGGGGGGAAAGGGCGCGATCTTCAAAAATGGTGCTTGGCAAGCCTCTGCAAGCGCCCATCACCGCGTGGAGGGACCCCCGCGAGTTCTCGGATGGTGCAAGGGAAGCCCCAGGGGACCCCCAAAGCCGGCGATCGTGGCGAGGGGGGGCCCCCCGCGAGTCTTCCGATGGTGCAGGGGAAGCCTCTGAAGGACTCTGAAGCCGGCGATCGCAGTTGCGGAGGGCCCCCGCGAGTCCTGGAATGGTGCAAGGGAAGCCCTGGGGGACCCCCAAAGCCAGTGATCGTGGCGAGGGGACCCCCCCCGCCAGTCCTCCGATGGTGCTTCCCCAGCTCCCTACCTGGTAAGTGACTTTTAAAAAAAATTTCCTCATAGGAACGCATTAATTAAATTTCAATGCATTCCTATGGGAAAACGCATTTCGCAAGACGAATTTTTCGCAAGACGGCATTGACCGCGGAACGAATTAAAGTCATCTTGCGAGGCACCACTGTATTGCTATCATTCTTAGAAAATAATTCTGCAGAGACTTACACTCATTCAAATATCTCTGAATGGGATAGTATTAATGAGAGAATATGTCTGGGTATTCAACATGGGAATAATAGAAAATAAAATGGTCCTTAATAAAAGAGTTGTTATTATGTCCTATAGTCACCTATGACATATGGTGACTCTATGAATGAACCATGTCCAAAATGTCCTTTCCTCAACTGCCCTGCTCAGCTCTTCTAAACAAAAGCCTGTAGTTTCCTTAGGGAGTCAGTCCATCTTCTACTTGATCTTCCTCTTTCCCTGCTGCCTTCTACCTCTCCCAGCATTACTGCCGTTTCCAGGGAATCCTGCCTTCTCATGATGTGCACAAAGGAGGATCGCCTCAGTTTCAACATTTTTGCCTCCAGAGAGGGTTCTGGCTTGGTTTGATCTGGGGCCCTGGATAAAGGAAACAGGGCTGAGCTGGGGGCTGTGGGTCAAATCAGTCTCTTTCCTCTCTGCCATAGGCAGCAGGAACTGAAATCAGGGGTCCCGGAAGGAGCACTAAAATGGGTCGTCCTGATCCCATTCTCTTCACAGGCAGCTTGTGCTGCAACATGCCACGTTTGAGTGCACATATCTTCCATTGGGTAACAGAAAGAAGGACAGAAGAAGGATTCTCTTGCTCTGCCCGACCGTGACACCCTCCCTCTTCCTTGACATAGCCCTTGATCATAGGGGAGAGGTCAGGAGAGGTCCGTTTTTCTGATGTGCTGAGAAGCTTCAGGATCAGTGCTAAAAGTGCTCTGTTAGGAGTGGTTCAGAGTTTCATGACCACCATGGGGATCATGAGTCTCCCCTGAGTGGTATTTGTTGCTATATTTTCTTAAGGAGAAAGATAGAGAACCTGACCGTTATAATCATCTTGGCCGGAGCATGATCTTGACAGGGGCGCAGTTAGAATCAGATTTTCTTTTTCCTCAGACTCTTTTGTTGGGCTAACATTTTCCTTCTTCTCTGAAAATAGAGAAAGAAATGTTTTTAATTCCTTGCTGACTAAATTATACTGCCCCTTTCAGTTTGCCCCTTGAAATACCTAGAGGGTTGAACACCTCCTCTCCCCAAATGCCCAGGCCTTTGTAGAGAGGTTTGCCTGTGCGTACATCTGTTCTGGGAATTGCAGGAACTGCCACGGTCAATTTGGGTCTTCCAGATCCATGGCTCTAAGTCCTACCATTTTAAAAATATTTAAGATTGTTTGCAGATACTCGATGAATATGTGTTTCCTTTCTATGGCCCCCCTCCCACCGATTCCGTGGCAGAGGAAGGGCCCATTATATGCTATCAGCACTGTGTCCCTTTAGGGAAGAAAGAAGATCTTATCACCATGTTCACAATCTTTTTGTTCTGTAGGAATCAGGGGAAAAAATAACTGAAGCTCAGTGTGAGCAGGAGGAAGAACACAATGAGATGACTACTTTAGATTGAGAATAACAATGCATAATGACATGAACGTCTGAGCTGTAACATCTAAGAAAAATGGCCACTTCTGCCTTTAACGGCTGGCTAAGTAAGAGAACTTGTCAACACCGGCACATAGTTATGGCTTATGGGTCTTGTACTCTTTGGCACAAAAAAGGACCCTGTAGAAACAATCGAACAAAGATTCTTTCTGCTTAGAATAATTGATCCTTCCCCTTGAAGAGCTGTCCCGCACCAGACTGGCACAGGGTGCTAGGATGTGCAATCTATTTGGCAGGATTCATTGAGATGTAAGATAGGTCTTTGTTTTTGCCTTCACAGATGGGTACTTTCCTCAAAATGACCCTGCGGGCGATGTTAACTGAGGAGACATCCCTGTGATGTATTAAGTGGGTTGTGGCATTAAAAGGGAGGGTGGAGAAAACCCCTCCTCTGTTTTCTTCTTTCTTTTTAAAATATTTCCTTAGCCAATGCAGTGAACCTCTGAAAAAACATGCCAGGTTGATGCACTGCCATTTTGACATGCCACTTAGTACTCTTTTAACAAAAAATAAAAAATAAAAATAAAAATAAAAGAAAAAAGGGAAAGTAATTCCAGCTCCCTGAATGAGGTCTTAGGAAAACAAGGCTGGAGGGGGGCCATGCTGACTCCTTTATCTCTGCCTGCAGAAGGCAACCGGAGTCCAACAGAGCCCCAGCTGAGGTGAAAGGCTGGGAAAAGGGGGGTGGAGGGTCCCCTCCTTTCTCTTTGACCTTCAGCCCAATAATCCCCCCTCTCGTGCTGCAGCTGTCTTTGCCTGCTGCTTCCTTACTCATTAGTAAATCAGGTAAACATAGTTGTGAGTAAACTAAGTAAACCTTGCTTTGTATGGATTTGTAACACGGCAGAAGAGAACCCATAGCATGATCTGCAGTGTAGACCGAAGGATTGCTGAAGTGAGAGTAAAAATACATCACACTTGAGATAATGGGAGAATATGTCTGGGTATTCAACATGGGAATAATAGAAAATAAAATGGTCCTTAATAAAAGAGTTGTTATTATGTCCTATAGTCACCTATGAGATATGGTGACTCTATGAATGAACCATGTCCAAAATGTCCTTTCCTCAACTTCCCTGCTCAGCTCTTTTAAAGAAAAGCCTGTAGTTTCCTTAGGGAGTCAGTCCATCTTCTACTTGATCTTCCTCTTTCCCTGCTGCCTTCTACCTCTCCCAGCATTACTGCCGTTTCCAGGGAATCCTGCCTTCTCATGATGTGCACAAAGGAGGATCGCCTCAGTTTCAACATTTTTGCCTCCAGAGAGGGTTCTGGCTTGGTTTGATCTGGGGCCCTGGATAAAGGAAACAGGGCTGAGCTGGGGGCTGTGGGTCAAATCAGTCTCTTTCCTCTCTGCCATAGGCAGCAGGAACTGAAATCTGGGGTCCCGGAAGGAGCACTAAAATGGGTCGTCCTGATCCCATTCTCTTCACAGGCAGCTTGTGCTGCAACATGCCACGTTTGAGTGCACATATCTTCCATTGGGTAACAGAAAGAAGGACAGAAGAAGGATTCTCTTGCTCTGCCCGACCGTGACACCCTCCCTCTTCCTTGACATAGCCCTTGATCATAGGGGAGAGGTCAGGAGAGGTCCGTTTTTCTGATGTGCTGAGAAGCTTCAGGATCAGTGCTAAAAGTGCTCTGTTAGGAGTGGTTCAGAGTTTCATGACCACCATGGGGATCATGAGTCTCCCCTGAGTGGTATTTGTTGCTATATTTTCTTAAGGAGAAAGATAGAGAACCTGACCGTTATAATCATCTTGGCCGGAGCATGATCTTGACAGGGGCGCAGTTAGAATCAGATTTTCTTTTTCCTCAGACTCTTTTGTTGGGCTAACATTTTCCTTCTTCTCTGAAAATAGAGAAAGAAATGTTTTTAATTCCTTGCTGACTAAATTATACTGCCCCTTTCAGTTTGCCCCTTGAAATACCTAGAGGGTTGAACACCTCCTCTCCCCAAATGCCCAGGCCTTTGTAGAGAGGTTTGCCTGTGCGTACATCTGTTCTGGGAATTGCAGGAACTGCCACGGTCAATTTGGGTCTTCCAGATCCATGGCTCTAAGTCCTACCATTTTAAAAATATTTAAGATTGTTTGCAGATACTCGATGAATATGTGTTTCCTTTCTATGGCCCCCCTCCCACCGATTCCGTGGCAGAGGAAGGGCCCATTATATGCTATCAGCACTGTGTCCCTTTAGGGAAGAAAGAAGATCTTATCACCATGTTCACAATCTTTTTGTTCTGTAGGAATCAGGGGAAAAAATAACTGAAGCTCAGTGTGAGCAGGAGGAAGAACACAATGAGATGACTACTTTAGATTGAGAATAACAATGCATAATGACATGAACGTCTGAGCTGTAACATCTAAGAAAAATGGCCACTTCTGCCTTTAACGGCTGGCTAAGTAAGAGAACTTGTCAACACCGGCACATAGTTATGGCTTATGGGTCTTGTACTCTTTGGCACAAAAAAGGACCCTGTAGAAACAATCGAACAAAGATTCTTTCTGCTTAGAATAATTGATCCTTCCCCTTGAAGAGCTGTCCCGCACCAGACTGGCACAGGGTGCTAGGATGTGCAATCTATTTGGCAGGATTCATTGAGATGTAAGATAGGTCTTTGTTTTTGCCTTCACAGATGGGTACTTTCCTCAAAATGACCCTGCGGGCGATGTTAACTGAGGAGACATCCCTGTGATGTATTAAGTGGGTTGTGGCATTAAAAGGGAGGGTGGAGAAAACCCCTCCTCTGTTTTCTTCTTTCTTTTTAAAATATTTCCTTAGCCAATGCAGTGAACCTCTGAAAAAACATGCCAGGTTGATGCACTGCCATTTTGACATGCCACTTAGTACTCTTTTAACAAAAAATAAAAAATAAAAATAAAAATAAAAGAAAAAAGGGAAAGTAATTCCAGCTCCCTGAATGAGGTCTTAGGAAAACAAGGCTGGAGGGGGGCCATGCTGACTCCTTTATCTCTGCCTGCAGAAGGCAACCGGAGTCCAACAGAGCCCCAGCTGAGGTGAAAGGCTGGGAAAAGGGGGGTGGAGGGTCCCCTCCTTTCTCTTTGACCTTCAGCCCAATAATCCCCCCTCTCGTGCTGCAGCTGTCTTTGCCTGCTGCTTCCTTACTCATTAGTAAATCAGGTAAACATAGTTGTGAGTAAACTAAGTAAACCTTGCTTTGTATGGATTTGTAACACGGCGGAAGAGAACCCATAGCATGATCTGCAGTGTAGACCGAAGGATTGCTGAAGTGAGAGTAAAAATACATCACACTTGAGATAATGGGAGAATATGTCTGGGTATTCAACATGGGAATAATAGAAAATAAAATGGTCCTTAATAAAAGAGTTGTTATTATGTCCTATAGTCACCTATGAGATATGGTGACTCTATGAATGAACCATGTCCAAAATGTCCTTTCCTCAACTTCCCTGCTCAGCTCTTCTAAACAAAAGCCTGTAGTTTCCTTAGGGAGTCAGTCCATCTTCTACTTGATCTTCCTCTTTCCCTGCTGCCTTCTACCTCTCCCAGCATTACTGCCGTTTCCAGGGAATCCTGCCTTCTCATGATGTGCACAAAGGAGGATCGCCTCAGTTTCAACATTTTTGCCTCCAGAGAGGGTTCTGGCTTGGTTTGATCTGGGGCCCTGGATAAAGGAAACAGGGCTGAGCTGGGGGCTGTGGGTCAAATCAGTCTCTTTCCTCTCTGCCATAGGCAGCAGGAACTGAAATCTGGGGTCCCGGAAGGAGCACTAAAATGGGTCATCCTGATCCCATTCTCTTCACAGGCAGCTTGTGCTGCAACATGCCACGTTTGAGTGCACATATCTTTCATTGGGTAACAGAAAGAAGGACAGAAGAAGGATTCTCTTGCTCTACCTGACCGTGACACCCTCCCTCTTCCTTGACATAGCCCTTGATCATAGGGGAGAGGTCAGGAGAGGTCCGTTTTTCTGATGTGCTGAGAAGCTTCAGGATCAGTGCTAAAAGTGCTCTGTTAGGAGTGGTTTAGAGTTTCATGCCCTGCATGGGAACCATGGAATTCTCCTCAGTGGTAGCTGAATGTACTTTTTCTGAAGGAGAAATGTAGAGAAGCTGACCTTTAGAAGCATCTGAACCACAGGATGGCTCTTGCAGGGGTGCAGATTGAATCAGTTCTTTCTCTTCTTTAGACTCTTAAGTAGATAAATAAATAAATAGATTAATTAACTCATCAATTAATAAATGAAAAATAAGGGGGATAGAAAACGGAATTGTGAGAGCGGGCCTCAAAGGGAAGAGATATGCCACCCAAGAAAGGATAAGGGAAAAGCAAAGCCAAACAGCCTGCTAAAAAGCACCCAGCGCCCCAGGCATTGCTATTTACCTCATCTTCTCATGAGGAGAGCTGGCCAATATGGGAGAAACGTAGAGCAAAAATTGTGGCATTGGAGGCTGAACGTGCCTCGCAAGCAAGGGTACACTGGCTGAAGATCTGTTGTTTCATTTTGCTGTGTTAGAGGCAAGTCAGTTGGCGGTTCCAGGAACTTTGCGATCTGAGAGTCAATCACAGGCTGCTGGACACCAGCATCAAGCTTTGGAAGCAGAAAGTGGCTCTTTGATGGCGGAGATGGCCAGTCCAGTGAGGATTGACCTGGTGAGGCCTGGAGAGATGGCAGTGGAATCGAGCCTTGGGAGAGAGGTGGTCAGAGCAGCTCAGGAGGCAACCCAGTCCGCAACATCAGGTGAGTTAGCAGTTGCACCTGACACATGCCAGGCCACAGTAGCTTGGCCTTGGGCCGGGCTGGGGCAGACACAACTGCCTTTGGGAGCTCCTCTGCAAGACACACAAGGATATAGGTTTCAGGCTAGCCAGTGCCCAGTTCCAGGGACATTGTCTGGGAGTTGGATTGCACCTTACCCGCAGGTATCATTCCTGGCACCAATTGGAATGAGAGAGAGAGTAGGGTTATGGCCTTACCCATACATTTTTGATACAGGTTACAATTCGGTTTCTTTGAAGGCTTTGCCTTTTGGGGACTAGGCCATGCACTTAGGGGATCATCTGACTGCTGTCACCAAGGAGAAGATCTGGAAGGGCGATTATTTGGATATTTTTGAGTTGTTAAATAGAAAAGTGGATAAGAAGGATTTGGAGAAGGAGGATGATAGGGACAACAAAAGATGGAAGCGGCGAAAGCCTGAATGATCCTGGGCCAAATGGATTCTGGGTATTTAAAATTTACTTTGGGGTCATAGTGAAGGCCCAACTTTGGAGAGCCCAGTTCTTGGTACAATACCTAGATGTGATTTATGGGGCATACGTGGATTACCCAGAGCATGCGTGCCTTCTGTACAATGAATTGTTTCATATGAGAGTGGCAATCCACCCAAATTTGCTCTGGGATGAGCCTCAACTTCAATTATGGCTCCAGTATATGACTCCAGCCAGCTCTAATTTAGGCGATAGATTCAACAGCGGACACCTCATTCGCAAGGCTGGACTTACTTTCCCTCCCTGTATGAATACGGGGCAGGTGGTTCAACCCTGCCTGCCCTGTTGGGAATTTAATTCCCAGGGATCGTGTTCACATAAGCCATGTAAATTCAGTCATGAGTGCACCGTATGCGTGGGTCAGCACCCTAATGCCACCTGCTTTCAAGCATGGCCTCAAAGAGGTGGGAGAAAATATGCCAGTGGAAACAGGAAGCCAGATGGGGGACCCGAAGCCACTGCAAAAGGGGCCCAGTCCAATTAAACTAGACATCTTGGAAGGCTGGCTGAAAGGTTACCCAAAAACGGAGGATGCTAGGTATTCAAGGAATGGTTTTCGAGAAGCTTTTAGGATCTCAGTTGTGGGGCCATGTAAGGCATCTTTTGCTCAGAATTTGAAGTCGGCTAGAGGAATGGAAAAATTTGGGAAAAATAACTGAGGAGGTTAGATAAGGACAAGTACTGGGACCATTCAAGACCCCCTCCAATGGCTCACCTGAGGGTATCACCTTTGGGTGTGGTGCCCAAGAAGATTAAGGGTGAGTATAGGCTTATACATCACCTATCGTACCCAGAGGGTGATTCAGTCAATGATGCTATACCGCTTGAGTTATGCTCAGTGCAATATACGTCTTTTGACATGGCTGTGCCCATGGTCAGGTCCTGTGGCCTGGGAGCAGAGATGGCTAAGTGTGACATCAAAACTGCTTTCTGTCTCCTTCCAGTCCATCCTGATGACTTTGACCTCTTGCGATTCTATTTTCAAGGAGCCTTTGACATTGATAGGGCCTTGCCAATGGGTTGCTCCATATCCTGCACTGCCTTTGAGTGTTTCAGCTCATTTTTTGAGTGGAACCTCAGACATAGGGCAGAGTTTAGGAGCATGGCCCATTATTTAGATGACTTTCTTTTTTGTGGGAAAAAAGGATCAGGGTACTGAAAATTCATTCTGGAATTTTTCCAAGCAATGGCCAGAGAGCTTGGGTTACCTTTAGCGGAGGAGAAGACGGAGGGTCCCTCCACCTCCCTGACATTCTTGGGAATAGATCTGGACACTCAGATGCAGGAATGTAGACTGCCAGACATAAAGCTGAGGGAGCTTATACATCACCTATGTACTATGGTAGTGAGGAAAAAAGTTTCTCTCAAGGAACTGCAAGAGATAGTAGGGCACCTGAATTTTCCTTTTCAGGTGGTAGCACCCAGCAGGGCCTTCCTGCAAAGGCTATGCGATGCCATGCGAGGTCTTCAACGACCGTTCCACAGGGCATGGGTGACCTCTGGCATGCAGCAAGATTTGCAAATCTGGATTCAGGTTTTGGATGGTTTTAATGGGATTTCCTTCTGGATATCAGAATTGAACTTCTGGGGTAGATTTCCAAGTGCACACTGATGCAGCTGGTTCATTGGGTTATGGGATTTATTTTACAGGAAAGTGATATGCTGGCATCTGGCCTGAGGCATGGCAGCACGCAGGTAGCACCCGGGACTTGACGTTCCTGGAATTTTTTCCTATTCTAGGAGCACTCTGGTTGTGGGCACACGATTGGTCTAACTCCACAGTGTGCTTTTGGTGCAACAATCCAGCTGTAGTGAACATTATCAACAGCCTCACATCACAATCTGAATGTGTGATACGTCTGGTTAGACTTAGAGCCTTTACCCTACGCACCTTGCAGGTATCATGGTACAGGAGCTAGATAATGGCTGAGAAGATGCACTATACCATCAACAGATTGAGTGGTTCAGAGAACTAGATCCAGGAGCCAACGAATTCCCTGAGACTCTTCTGACTGAGATTTGACAAACTGATGGGAAGACGCTGAAAGAGCGATAGGTTTGGCATTGGCACCCCGGATGCACAGGGGGTATGCTGCAGTGAGTACAGAATTCTGGGAGTTTAGAAGCCTGATAGGCTTGGATCAGTTATGGTTGGTTCCAGTTGAGCATCTTCAGCAATACATCGTTTACCTCCACAGAAAGGGATTGTCACCAGGTTCAATTCAAGGTAGGATGTCAGCCTTGGCATTCCATGCCATGATTCATGGTCATCTGGATTTCACATCAGACTTCCATATTTGGAAGATGAGAGAGGGCTGGAGCAAGGAACGGGTCCGAACACCAGATTCTGGAAAGCATTGGTCAACAGTGGGGTAGCATATGTAGGGATAGCTATGAGGCAACATTATTCAGAACGGCGACTTTGATAACTTTTTTTTTGAGCACTGAGAATAAGTGAGGTAGTAGCAAAAGGTACGGGTAAGACATCCATGACAGCACTACAAAGACATGGCATTTGGTTAAACGATAATAAGGTCATGATACATATACGTAGATCCAAGGCAAACCAGACCGGCAAGGGAGCCAATATCATATTGGCCCTGTGTTTTAATGGCATACTTTGCCCTGTCACAGCAGTCAAGGGTTACCTGAGGCTCAGGGGTGAACAACAAGGTTATTTCTTTTCACACGAAGACAGTTCCCCCTTGACCAAATATCAATTTTGGAAGTTGACAGATCAGGCCCTTTTGGGAGCAGGGGTTCAGGGATGTCACTTTGGCACACATTCATTCAGGATTGGAGCGGCTTCTATGGCAGCAGCCTTCGGCTATGGCCCGGGAGCAATTAAGAGATTGGGCTGTTGGGCGTCCAACAGCTATAGGAGATATATCTTTACACTCCCACAAGTTGCTGGCTGTGTCTATTTCATTGCATGTTCACCGTTGTTAATGAGATGTCTGCGTATCCTGTTGATTGGGCATAGCTGCATTTTCTGGGCTGTGTGCTACGTGGCAGTAACTGCTTGGTGATCCAATCTGGGCCTCAGAGCCACATCACAGGTTGAATGGAGGGGACTCAGAGGCATGTTATGTGGCGAGTTCCATAGTTTGGCTCGTCATTGTGCTTCCTGGCCTCCCAATGTTCTCGTAGTCCATTGGACGGAAATGACTTGGCCAAACGCAGCGGCAAGTCTTTGATAACTGATTTAATTCAAGTTCTTCAAGCATTGAGGGCGGAGCATCCTTTGATAAGGATCATGTGGTCCACACTGATCCCGCGGCTAGTTTGGAGGGTGGATTGTTCCCCACGGAGTATTAATACAGTGCGGAGGAGGGTGAATAGAAAGGTGTGCCGAACAGTTTGTGATGGACTTGGATTGGTTACCTTGACATTCTGGAACTGGACTGACTGGAACTGTTCCGGGTTGATGGGTTACACCTGATTCACTTGGGTTTAGACTTGTTCCTTGGAGATATATAGAGGGGCCTGCTTTTTGGTGGTTCAAAGAATGTTGGCGCGCATGGGACTTAGCGAGTCTAGTCCCAGTGCTGTGGTGGGTAGTGTGGAATGAAGATGGATTGGTGAGTCCCCGTGTGAACATAGCAAACGCTAACATCTTGTCTGACCTCCCAGCACTGTGGATTGTGAGATTACAGCATGTGGGGGGAAGGATGCGCTGCAGCCACACCTGATTCAACGGTCCCCAATGGAAGGGGGGCTGAAGGTCTGAGGGTGGCCAGATCAGGGCTGGCCGAGAGCCCGCTGTCTTCATGGGACTCACCCATTTTATGGTTTAAGGGGTCCTGGGAGACCCCAGTTGCAAATCTTATTCCGCACTACAGCAGGCCCCTTCCGTTTGCTTGCAGGTTGAACTTTAATGGTTAATAATAAAGTGTTGCACATAATTCTACCATAAACATTATCTTGCCTCATTATTCCAGGATGGGAGGGCAAAGTTGTGGAACAAGCTTTAGAGTGATACATCAAAAGTTCTGCTGCTGTATCTACTACTTCCTTCAAATACTGGTTTATATGTTGTTCTTGAAAAAGAGGAAGCAGAAGTCAGACACAGGTGAACAACAAGGAACAGATGGGCTCTTTGAGTACTGCATGCAAAGCTATCTCTGGGCAGGGCAGAGAGACGGCAGAGAGAGCAGAGGGAATTCCCAGGACTCTGGGGACCCCTGTGTAAACTCCAGGTCAGCAGACCCCTTAACAGTGGAAGGGGGGGGCAAGATCTACAGGAGAGTGGACTTGCAGTGAAGGAGAGCTGGAAAAAGTCCGAATTCAGACAGCAATCTGTTTTCATGAGAGCTTCCTTTCTCAAAGCATCTGGCCTGGGAGATGCCATTTCTGGTGAATTAGCTGCCTAACTTTGCTAAGGTGGGAAGTGTAAAGAAGATTCTTGCTTGACTACATGAACTGTAACCGGCCTTTTATTTATCATGAGCAAGCACTGATCAAACTGAAGTTGTTGACTTAAAAGCAGAGAAGAAATAAACAAAAGCGGCAGAGCAGCAATAAAGAGAACAAAAAACAAACAAACAAACAAAAGAACAAAAGCCAACTAAATTAAGAGTAAGGGTAAATTAAGGGTAATTAAGAGACAAATTAGTTGTTACTCAATCTCTCTTTGAAATCAAAATGGAGAATTTTATTTTCTAAATGGTTTTGTTATTGTATCCCTGAAACATCGACTAATTTTTTAACTGCATCACACTTTAAAGAGAAACGAAAGTTAAAAGACATGGACGGAGATCACTTTCTCATCCCCCTGTCCTCCCTCGATGGCATATACTATTATACCATAATACTAGAGGTTTAAGAAGATTTGAGTTCTTAAAGAGAGTGTTTAACAGAGGCACTTGGGGAGAATTCTGGGTGTTGATAGACAAAAAGGGGGAACCCCCCCCAAGCGTCCTTGCTGTGAGCTGCAAATGGTGGATTATAAATTAAAACTGCCCTTGGCCGAAGTCAGATTTACAATTGGATGTGTTAAGTGGGAGTTTGAGCCTGGACTGACTCATTTAACATGAAGACTGACTGATTGATGGTTTTACTGTTTTATGGCTCTTGACTGAATTTGGAGCACAGGAAGGAAAAAACCAGATTTGGTGGACGTGGTGTGAATTGGAGAGAAGACAGAAGCAGAGACGGGCCTGCTGGATTTATAAGAAGCGGTATCAAAGTATCTGAACTTTTTAAAAGCTGAATTGTTTTATTTTGCAGTGGAAAGTGTTATCCTACAATAAATCTATACTCAAGAAACAGAAATGACAGCCTTTAGTCAATGTACAAGTCCATCAAAATTAATAATGCAAGATTCTTTTAAGAACTATATACAGGAGTTCCAAATGAATATTATCAATCAATTTAAGAATCAGATTAAAGCCCAGATGCTGGAAATTAAGGCGGTAACTTCAGGATTTAAAGAGGATGTGGAAAGGAATATTCAGAAGGAAGATCATTTCACCAGAGCAGCTGGAGCAGCAGAAAAAGAGACTTTAGAATCAAGATTGAAGGAAGATAAAATAATGGGCTTTTATGAGAGGAAGGCCCAGGTGGATGAGCTGTGGATTTATACTAATGAGAAGACTACTCAAAAAGTGTATATTTGTTTGTTAGAAGAGAATTCAGAGAAGGAAAGGGTGAAAGCAGTGATGATGGAAGGGGTAGAAAATCCTGGTCATAATTTAGACATATATGATTGGATTCGAATGTGGAATGATAATTATAGATGGATTAAATCAGTACATTTGAGAGAAAATGTTTTAAAGATGTTCTATAGATGGCACTTCAAAACTGGCAAAAAGGGTGTTAGAGATTAATTCAGGTTAAAATATTGTCAGCAACTTCAGACTCTCTTCTGTATAGGTGGTGGATAAGTGACAAGAGTAAAACGATTTTGGAGATAGATAAAAAGATATTATATAAGAAATCACATAAGTATATATAACCTTTAAACTAGAAATGCTCTTGCTGAATATAATATCAGAAATCATACATGGTTATAAATATTTATAGTTATAAGGTTAATCTGGGCTTAAAATGGGATAACTTGTTAGAGATATTATCTGATAATTTGAGAAGTTATGTTAAAGAAAACTGAAAAATGTTTTTTGATTGAGGCCAGAAATAAACATGAGTAGAGAATATAACATAGGTTAAAGATTTTAGTACTGTAACATAGTTATGCAGTCAAGATTACATATTAGATATTATACTACGGTAAACACTTCCCTCCGTGTATGTTTTGTATGTGTTGTTTGTCTGTCTGTTATATAATAATTAAAAAAAAAAGCTATCTCCGAGCTGCAGATGATATGCCAAGCTGACAAGGTCAATGTGGCCACTGATGGCAAAGGAGTACAGAGCACTCAGGAGAATGACTGCTGGAATCCAATTAGGTGAAGGCTACAGCTAAGACATGAACTGTGTGACATGCACTGGACTGGAGTCCTCATTTTATCTCTGAAAGTTTCTTTAGCTGGATCAATGTATGGACAGAGTGACTGAGATTTAGAGGATATGCAAGCAGCAGAGGATGTACTCTGAACAGCTCCATCCTGAGCTTTGAGCCTTATATTAAAAATAATGCCTCAACTTTAATTTTTTTAATTTTTTTTTTACCAATGTCAGAAGTCTCTCAAAAATTGATCTGATAAAAAACATGTTTATCTGTAAAACATTTGTCAGTTTTGCCTAGAGATGGGGATGAAGTTCCCAAATGGCGCTTCATCTTGGTTTGTACCACGAATTTCCCTCAGGGGCTGAACGAAAATATATATTAAAAATAATGCCTCAACTTTAATTTTTTTAATTTTTTTTTTACCAATGTCAGAAGTCTCTCAAAAATTGATCTGATAAAAACATGTTTATCTGTAAAACATTTGTCAGTTTTGCCTAGAGATGGGGATGAAGTGCCCAAATGGCGCTTCATCTTGGTTTGTACCACGAATTTCCCTCAGGGGCTGAACGAACCACGAGTCAGTTCGTTGGTTCGTTGGTTCTTTTTTTTGTTTTGTTTTAGACAGCCCATGAGACTATCTTAAAAAAAAAGCTGAGCCCTACATCCTCAAATCCTGGCACCATCCCCTTTCCACTGCTGCTTACGTTGTCTTGTGTCATGAGTTCAGCCGAAGAAGATCTGGAATCTGAGGGGTTAATTACAGCTGAGGAAAATGCTGGGCAATTAGAATCACAGACAGCTGAATCACCGCCAGATTCTCCTCCCCCACTAGCCAGAGTGAGGGACAAGCTTCGGCAGGGACTCATAACACGAAGGGCTGAGGCTCGCATGAATGCTTCCCACAGGAACATCAGGTCGACCAGCCCTGAGTTTTAGCAGGATTGAGTGTTTTCTAGAAATTAGATGACTGTTGCTGCTATATAATCTGTACCCAGAGGCTTGGAAGCCTGTGGAAGCAACAAGTCAATTCTCTGGCTCGCATCCACGCTCCTGCTTATCTCGGACCTTGCTCTCTTGACCCTTGGCTTTGGACTCTGACTTCTGACTACGGTTTGTGTTTTGACTTTGGCAATTTGGCATCTGTTTTGTATCTCCTGGACTTCTGACTTTGGACTGACTTATCGGACTTTCGCCTGCTGTATCCCCTGGAAACGTGACATCCTGCTACCTCCTCCTCCTCTGCCACCACCTGTGCTGAAACAGAAGCTAGACCAGTGATGGCGAACCTTTTTGGGCTCACATGCCCAAACTGGAAAAAAACAAAAACAAAACAGCGGGCAGCGGGTGGTGGGCAGTGGGAGGCGGGCAGCGGCAGAACTGGAAGTGGCAGTGGCAGAACCAGAAGTGGCGGCAGAAGCGGGAATCCCAGCCACAGAGGTGCCTCAAGACCCCACTCTGGATCTGCTGCCAGCACCAGCTGCTCCGGATCCACCTGTCGAAGCACCAGCACCGCGGCTGCAGCTGCTGCCTCAGGTTTGGCTGCGGGGGGGAGGAGCGATCCGGTGACTTATGGCTCGCGTACCAGCAGAGATGGCTCAGCGTGCCAGCTGTGGCACGCGTGCCATAGGTTTGCCATCGCTGAGCTAGACTGTCTGGGAGCAGGGTGGTGGATCGCTTTGGTCAGGCTTCCCCCCTTTCTATGCCTATGTCTATGCCCATTTGTTCCCATGTCTAGTTTTGACATGGTGTTTACAGAGAACATGTATCAAGTCTACACTGTCCCTCCTAAAAAGAAAAAAACATTTCTATCTATCTCTCAAATGTAGATAGTTTTGGTACCATTACTCTGTAAAAGCCAGTTCATCAATTTTTGAATAACGCTATAAGAAACTTTTGTGTAACACTTTGAGAGATGTTGATTACAAGTATTGTCTTCATCTGAGCTTCAGGTAAGTGACTCTCAATTTCCACTTCCACACAGCTACTAAAGCCACACCGTCTGATTCCTCTTGTACCCACAATCAATTCAAGAGAGAGTTCCACAATTGGGAAAAAATACTGGGTTCAGGCTCACATGACGTTTGGAGCCAAACCACAAACCAAGGCTCTGTGCAAGATAAAGCTGGAATAAATTGCATAGTCTCTCCCCTAAATTCCAGTAACTCCTATGGAATTTTTTTTTAAAAAAATGCATTGAAAAGCTTGTATTTTTTTTTTCAAATTAAGAATTTATATTTTGCAAACCTTCATTTTTTTCTAGTGTAATAATTTTTGGAATTATTTTTCAAAACAGGTACATGAGAAGGTATAACATTCAGTCCAGAATCCTGCTGGAATTTTACTCTGTAAGATCACATAATTGCAGCTATTTAATGAGGTGTCATTTGTGTACCTGGTTATGTGACTTGCATGTGACCAAATTAGCAATTGGCCCCTTATTAATGAGCTGTTATTTGCTTCCATGATGTACATTATTTCACTTACTCTAGATTAAAATCCCAATAGAATTCTGGCTATAGTTTCTATATGATGTCCTAATTTAGGGTTTCCAATGGGTCAGTCATATATTTAACTTACTTTTATGTTTGCAGCAATATATGGTGATTCCAAGTGTTAAAACAAGAAACAGTGAAGTCATCACGCAGAAGGAAGAAAACCAGCGAGAATCATCTGAGCCACTGTGTCCTAGAAGACAGGGGAGAAAAAAATGAAGAATGAGGAAAGACTGAGCTGAACCCTTCTGTGGGTTATTTTTTCCAGATAAAAAATTGTGCTTTCAGCATGAGTTAGTTTGTCACGCATGAAGTTCTTATTCTGATACTAGTGGCCTAAAAGGAGCTGAGGATTTGATTTGACCCTTCCTGCATTATTAGAATCACACTGAATTAGGCAAGGGTGAACGGTGAACTCTTGTACATTTATGGTGGAATTTTCTGTCAACATTCTTGTGGAATGGTTAATAAGATTTTCAGAATCTGTGGAAAATTTTGGGTTCATTTGGGAGTATGGTTTTTCTTGTAGATAATTTATCTTAACAGGAACCCTCTCTTCTGAAACTTGACATTATCACAAAATCAGCTTTTTTGCATGTGTTTTGGGGTGAAGAAAATTTCTTTTGGGGAAACAGAATTTAAGCAGCAACCATTTTGTGATATTCCTCTCATAAAATTCTGTCCTGTGCTTTTAAACTACATGTTCCCTTCTGACTGAAGCTAGGCTAAGCCCTCTCCACGTTGTCCTTCCCCAAGCTAGCAAAGACCTACTTATTCAAGGAGGACATCAGAAATGATGGCCTGTCAAGGACAGGGGAATTAATCTGACATGTTTATTTTATTTATTTATTTATCTAAAATGTTTTTACCCTGCCTTTCTCCTTGAAAAAGACCCAAGGCTGCTTACATCAACAAAAGACAATGTTTAAAGTTGAAAACAATGAGTATATAATGGTTGTTAACATCATTAAAAAGTGATATTTAAAAATTATGAACAATGAATAAGGAGGCATCTTACATCAATTAACAGGCAATATTAAGGCAAAGATCAACAAGTATAGAAAAATTTAAAGAATGTCACTCTGAGAGGAAAACACAAGTAGTACTAACAATCCAGTCAAAGCAGTAATGCATAACAATCTACCTAAAAAATCACACACAGGTACCTGGTTACAGAGGGAAGGCTTGCCTGAAGAGAAAGGTCTTTGCCTGCTTGTGGAAGAACAGTGAAGATGGGGCCAGTCTGGTCTCTTGTGGAAGGGAGTTCCAAAGTCTGGGAGCAGCAACAGAGAAGGCCCTCTCCCGTGTCCCCATTAGACATATCTGTGATGGTGGTGGGACCGAGAGAAAGCCCTCTCCTGATGATCTTAACATCCGAGCCAGCTCATAATAGGAGATACGGTCTTTGAGATAGCTTGGACCCAGGCCATTTAGGGCTTTATAGGTTAAAATCAGCACTTTAAATTGTGCCCGGTAACTGATCGGCAGCCAGTGGAGCTGCTGCTGTAACAGGGGGGGTTATGTGATCTCTATAACCAGCCCAAGCCAGCAATCTGTCTGCTGCGTTTTGGACCCATTGAAGTTTTCTGACACTTTCCAAAAGGCAGCCCCACATGGAGCGCATTACAGTAATCCAGCCAGGAAGTAACTAGGGCATGTATCACAATGGCCAGATCAGATCTCTCAAGAAATGGACATCGCTGGTCCACTAGTTTTAATTAGGCAAATGCACTGCTGGCCACCGCCAAGACCTGGGCATTCAAGCTCAGAGATGAATCTAGGAACACCCCCAAGATGCACACCTGTTTTTTTCCAATGGTAGTGTAATTCCATGCAGTACCAGCTGCATCCTTATTCCTTGATCTGCCTTTCGACTGACCAGAAGCACCTCTGTCTTGTCTGGATTAAGTTTCAGTTTATTCACCCTCATCCAATGCATTACTGATACTTGACACTGATCTAGAGCCGAAGCAGCTTCCTCGGATTTATGTTGTCTGCATTTCATGTTTAAATGTAAATTATTAGTAGTACTTGAAGGAGATTATTTTAATTTATTTTATCTGATATGTTTTCTTGAAGTATTTTAATTTTTTTTTTAAATAAAATGCCATAATTGGTCTCATTATATTTAATATTTGTAATTAGTGAGGCCTTAAGTTCATAATGAAAAAAAAATGACTAAAAGGGTATAATTTCCACGTTAGGCTGTGTGTAGCAAGCATATTTTTAGACAGCTTTTGTAATCTATGATATAGGGCAGGATATAAATGTTTAAAGGGACGTGGTGGCGCTGCGGGTTAAACCGCAGAAGCCTCTGTGCTGCAAGGTCAGAAGACCAGCAGTCGTAAGATCGAATCCACATGACGGAGTGAGCTCCCGTCGCTTGTCCCAGCTCCTGCCAACCTAGCAGTTCGAAAGCATGCAAATGCAAGTAGATAAATAGGTACCACCTCGGTGGGAAGGTAACGGCGTTCCGTGTCTAGTCGTGCTGGCCACGTGACCACGGAAACTGTCTTCGGAGAAACGCTGGCTCTATGGCTTGGAAACAAGGATGAGCACCGCGCCCTAGAGTCAGACACGACTGGACTAAATGTCAAGGGGAACCTTTACCTTTACCTATAAATGTTTAAATAAATAAATAAATTTGAGACGAATGGATTTATTATATATTGTGCTTCTGCAGGCCACAGTTCTTCTCTTGTAACCTTCCCAACTCTAATAAACTGTGCTTTGTTCCATCATTTATACCTGTAGTCACATGAAGAACAGTTTGGGCCTGAGCACCCCAGTGACTGGAGGTGACAATGCATTTGTAACTTCCTTCATCAGCCATTTGGAGTGTTTTCAACTTCAAGGAAACATTCCCAGAGGTCAATCCTTCCTTGGAAAGCACTGCCCTTTCCTCATAGTCTTGCCAAAATACTTCCTGATCAGTGAGTGCTGTGTATTGGTAGATGATCTCAGTATTTCCATTGACGGTTTTGGTCCACTGCACTTCCAAATTTTGTGGTTGCATTGCTGGAGAGACCTGGCATGGCAAGATGACATCTTCACCCACATTTCCGATGACAAATAGGGAAGAGCTCAATTCAAAGTGCTCTGAAAAAAATTAATTATGCATTTTGTCACCATCATCTTAAAAGTGAAAACATGCAGCAGCACTATCATTTTTCTACGTGAGCCTAAAAGGTTCCCTACAGGGCTAGATTCTGGTGGATGGCTTTCCCGCTAAGAAATGGTGTTTGCCCGCAGCTGATAGCTGATAGTGGGGATGGGTAATATCAAGTTTGCCAATAACAGTAATGATGTTATATGCTGCCAGGAAAGGAATTCTGCCAACCTTCATCCAGCACTTGGAACTAACTCATTAGAATAATTTATTTATTTATTTAAAATATTTATTTAAAATATTTATTTATTTTACAATAAAAGGATCTAAGGTAGCAATTCCTGTTAACCACAACATTCTACTTCTGGGAACAACAGTAGTAAGTGTAGATGACCCAGTACTTAACATTTAGTTTTGCTGACTGTACTTATCCTTGCACTGCTGGGGGAGTGTTGTCTCTTACCATTATGTTATGTTATGAATCCAATTCCAAAGCAGACATATGCTTCTAGACTCTGGCAATCGTATGTATACTACTGGAGCTTCCCCATTTCCTATTCTGGAGGTGGAAGGAGCTCCATACATATCCAGGAACTCATATAATTTAGAGTGATGGGAGCCCCCTGCCTACATGAAGCTCATACCAATCAGAGCATGCATGAACCCGGGCAAGATGGAATTATTCTAGCTCTTGTGGATTGAGGACCTCCCTTTCCTTTGGGGGGGCTACTCTCTTCACTAAGAATGAGGTTTGCAGCATGGGCATACTTTTGGATCCAGTGCCCATATCCAGTGGAGTCCCAGATGGCATCTATAGTCTGCTCCACCTATTTCCACCTGAGGTGGGTTGTTGAGCTGTGTTCCTGACATCGGGTCTCTCACCACACTGGTCCATGCATTGGTAGTCTTGAGATTAGACTACTGCAATGCTCTCTATGTGGGGCTGCCTATGAGGCTGCTATGGCAACTTCAGCAGGTCCAGAATATGGCGGCCAGACTATTAAGTGGTGTGAAGAAATACCATCGTATATCCCCTACTCTGGCCACCTTGCACAGGTTACCTGTTCATTTCCATGCCAGCTTCAAGGTGAAGATGCTGACTTATACAGCTCCAAATGGTTTGGGACCTTATCTGACAGAGTGCCTCCTTCCAATGAGATCTGCCTGTCCTACATGATCTTCCCAGGCAGTTGAGAATATTGACCCCAAGAGAGGCCCGGAAAGAGAAGACCCGAAACTAGGTCCTCTTGGTGGTTGCTCTCCATCTTTGGAATAATCTCCCATTCAAAATTTGCCTGGCCCCTTCACTGGGAATTTTTAAATGATCACGGAAAATACGACTTTTCAGACAGGCCTTCCCGGACCTTATGACATCTTAACACAGGGGCTGTTTTCGGTGTTTGTATTATCAGTTCCGCCACTTTGCCTTCATACTACTTTAATTATTTCTAGTTAATTTTATATTGGTTTGTGTATGTGTTTAATTTTGATTTCTATAGTTATGTTCACTGCTTTTAAATTGCTGTTTATTATGTTATATTATGTTATAATGTTGTAAACCACCCAGAGTGGCCTTGGCAGCCAGATGGGTGATATAAAAGCTCAATCAATCAATCAATCAATCAATCAATCAATCAATCAATCAATCAATCAATCAATCAATCAATCAATCAATCAATCAATCAATCAATGTGTTTAAATGCTTCTTGGTCAACTTCATATGAGCAGAAACCCCAGTTACATTGTGCATTTTACCTGACAAAGAGGCTGACACCAGGATTACAAAGCAGAAGGAAACAAGAATGGGGTAACTCATTTTTTTGAGATCAATGAACTCTTATATCTTGTCGGATAACTCCAACCTGAAATATGAAAAACATGACAGCAGCAGACAAATCAATGAGTTGATTTAGTAATTGGAATAGTTACTTAGTTGTTCAGATTTCAAAAGCCTGATCTTTCTCTTTCTCTTCATAGATGAGGCCACAACCAATGTTTAAGTTAGCTTGCACAAGACTAAAGAGCATACCTTTAATCAAAGTGATACAATAGGTACTATCAGAGTGCAGGTACATTAGGAAAAAAACAACCATATTTGAATTGTGTTTAGCATGTTTTAAATCAATTTTAAAAAGGTTATTACATGAAGTACATGTAAGCACAGATTCTCCATCCTCGAAGTGAGTTTTGTTAGAAAGTGATTTTGTTTTTTTCTGGACAGGAACAGGGTCACTTATTTTAACTCACTTGTGAAATCAATTTTGTTTGAATCATTTTGACATATGTCAATGCCTCTGTTGGTGTAAATAAAAATTGCCATTGCTGCATCCACCACTAGCACCTTCCCTTTCCAACCTTCACCAAAGATCTTGGGTAGATGAACCAGAATTATTTTTAGGCACTCCAAGGGAACTAACGTTGGTAGATCTGGGTAGGTGGGAATGAGGAAACATAGGAAAGCAGCAGGCGTAGATAGGACTGACTGTAGAGGAAGTGGGTGGTGATGGTGGTGGTGGCAGCAGTAACATCTTTCTTGCCCGGCACATTTTTCTCACCATTCAAAGCTCCTGCCAGCATAGATAGATAGATAGATAGACAGATAGATAGATAGATAGATAGATAGATAGTATATGAATGTACAAGAGTCCATAAATAAGAAATTCACTATTATTGTATTATAGTTTATATTATTCTGTTATGCTATTTTGATGGATTGTCAATTAAAAACCCCCATATTCTTCTGAGATGCCATTTGGAGAATACAGCCATATAGTGCATTTTCCCCTGGGCTGAGACAATTTACAACATAAATGATTCCTGTGAGGGAAATACACAATAGGACCACTCTGGAGTGGGGTGAGGAAATACACAACTTGGCTGCTAATTTATGGGCAGCCATAGATGGAGAAGGAGTAGAGAAACCAGGGGGAAATGGCTGGGTCAATAATTATGTTATCAAATCTCTTTAGTGTTTTCTAATCTACCTTATGAAATTGCAGTTTAAACAATGCTCACAGTGCATATTTATATTAGATCTCTGTAACCTAGTTAGATGATGAGCCTTATGCTTCAGCAGTTTTGGTGACGAGCCAAGTTTCACTTGACACAGAAATGAGGCCAGTATTGTCCCTAATCAATGCATTCAAAGACAGGTCTTTCCACAACTGGAGCACCACTGCCTACAAGGCCCTTTCTCATATCTCCCCATAATGGCTGCCACACAAAATGCTTAAATATTGGAGGTGAATTGCCTCAAGTTAGGAAATCTTGGTTCTGACACTACAGCTCATTGCACAAACACACAATGCATCTCAGAGATACCATGGAACACTCTTGTTTTTTTCCATCCAGGTGCTAACCGTAGGTGGGTAGTATCAAGGTTTTTCTACTCTCTCCTTGTTCTTTTTTAAAAATCAGAATTGTATTGGACAGATCTTCAAATTGAGGATAGTTTCAAATAGACAACTGCCTGGTGTAAAAAAGGCCATATGTCAGAATCTTATTTGTTTTCTATGCCTCTGGAACTCCCTCCCACGAGAAGTTAGGCCGGCACCATCTTTGTCATCCTTCCTTAAGCAGGCAATGTAGGCTCCACTGCCGAGCGCACTTCGGCAGCACGGAGCGCCGTTGCTGCCCTCCTGGGATATCACGAGACATGGTGAGTCTCGCAATGCGACCCGGGAGGGGAGGGGGGAAGAGTGCACTACTTAAAGAGCAATTTCCCCTCCCATCAACCTCTTCCAGTTTTGGCAAGAGTGAGGTCGGAGCTCCGCCGCCTGTGTGATTTTTCTGCTGCGTAGCTCCGAGCACGGTGATTTAGAAGGGGGGGGTTTGCATCAGCACCCCCCCTCACGGTTTGGAATTAGCGTATTTTTTGGCTCCTTGGCATAAGGAGCTAATTGGGGAAAGGGATCTTTCTTTTACTAATTATATATATGTGTGTGTGTGTGTGTGTGTGTGTGTGTATAAAGATGGTGACAGCAGCCACGAAATTAAAAGATGCCTGCTTCTTGGGAGGAAAGCGATGACAAACCTAGACAGCATCTTAAAAAGCAGATACATCACCTTGCCGACAAAGGTCTGCATAGTCAAAGCTATGGTTTTTCCAGTAGCGATGTATGGAAGTGAGAGCTGGACCATAAAGAAGGCTGACCACTGAAGAATTGATGCTTTTGAATTGTGGTGCTGGAGGTGACTCTTGAGAGTCCCCTGGACTGCAAAGAGAACAAACCTATCCATTTTGCAGGAAATCAACCCTGAGTGCTCACTGGAAGGACAGATCCTGAAGCTGAGGCTCCAATGCTTTGGCCATCTCATGAGAAGAGAAGACTCCCTGGAAAAGACCCTGATGTTGGGAAAGTGTGAAGGCAAGAGGAGAAGGGGACGTCAGAGGATGAGATGGTTGGACAGTGTCAACAAAGCTACGAACATGAATTTGACCCAACTCCGGGACGCAGTGGAAGACAGGAAGGCCTGGCGTGCTGTGGTCCATGGGGTCACAAAGAGTTGGACACGACTTAACTAAACAACAACAACATATATAAAGAAAAGAACGAAGAATGAGCACAGGCCCACTGCGAGGAGCATGGGGCGTGGCCACTAGGGCCTGGGCATAACATAGGTGTCTTAATTCAGAGAAGGAAATATTTTTAGGGTTTTTTTTTTTAAATAATAATAATAATAATAATAATAATAATAATAATAATAATAATAAAATAAATAAATAAAACAAAATAATAGTAATAGTAAATACATAATAAATAAATAAATAAATAAATAATAAGCAAATAATAGAGGATAAATTTTATAATATATTAACATAAGCAAGGAGGGCTGAAGAGGGAAGCAGGGTGATACTGCTTTGCAAATGGGGCGCCCAGCCCACCAAGCCAGCAGGTTAAGGTGTGCTTTCTTCCCATCAGCATAAAAAAAAATTGAAACATATATAGATCTTTACGTATCATACGAGTTGATTTACTAGATAATTCAGTGACTTGGGTATCTGGAGGTGGGCCAGCGGCTGGGAGTTCGTTCCCCACTGCCCACCCCACCCCCACCCCTGGGGTGGTGCTGAATTCAGTGATCATCAAGGTCCCTTCCAGCTATAGTAGAGTTAATTTACAAGGTGGTAGATTGGATTGCATTAGTTCTCAGCAGGAAAAAAAAAAGGGAAAAGAATAGGATAACAGGTGAAAGAGAAAGAGTTTTTTAAGGATTAGGTGCATCTGGGCCAGGCTTGGTGGTGGTGTATTTGGAGGCCTCTTTTCCTGAGCAATTTAATTGCATAGCCCTGGCTAAGGTAGATTACTAACTAAAGTCAATTGATATTAATTGCTCATTACTTAGTTAATTGATTATAATTAGGTTACCCAAACATATTTTTGTTGTTGTTGTTGTTTAGTTGTTAAGTCGTGTCCGACTCTTCGTGACCCCATGGACCAGAACACGCCAGGCCCTCCTGTCTGTCATACCTCAGACTTCCGCATTCGGAAGATGATTAAGGGCTTTAGTACAGAAAGGGGTCGGGTTCATGACACAAGGGCACCCATCTCCCCAGCATTGTTGGCAAAAATTTGCCAACAATGGCGTTTTCTCTGTAGGAATGAGTATGAGGCAACATTATTTAGGTCTGCATTGTTACTAACATTTTTTGGTGCTTTGAGGGTCAGCAAAGTGGTAGCAATAGGAAAGGGTGATCTGTCTAGGGTAGCTTTACAAAGGCATGGCATTAGGTTAGAGGAATAATAGAGTTAAGATTCATATTCGGAGATCCAAGGCAGATCAGTGTAGCAGAGGAGCTGATCTCACATTAGCCCCATGCTCTGTAGTGGAGTTATGCCTGGTAAAAGCGGTGGAAAGTTACTTGGGAGTTAGGGGCCAGGGACAAGGTTACTTTTTTGTGCATGAGGATGGTTCCCCCTTAACAAAATATCAATTCTGGAAAATGACAGACCTGGCTTTGCAAAAGGTCGGAATACGAGGTTTAAGGTTTGGCACACATTCATTTAGGATTGGAGTGGCATCAACAGCAGCCGCCCTAGGCTACCATCCCAAGGATATTAAGAGGTTGGGGCGGTGGTCATCGAACACATACCATAGATATGTAAGAACCCTTCCTCATGTCTAGGCAGGTGCCTGGTTCTTTTCTTTCATTGCAGGCTTGGTAGTGGCGATGAGGCAACTGCACATCATGGTAATCGGCCATAGTTATATTTTTTGGGCAGCACGCTACGCTGCTAATTTGGCTTGGGGAAGCAATTTGGGCCTCGGAGCCAGAGCCCAGATCGAATGGAGGGGGCTTCGAGGAATGCTATGGGGCCAGTTTTGCAGGGCGGCTGCATTTAGCTCACAGCCCCCAGATGTGTTGTTGATACATCTTGGAGGGAATGATCTGGCCAGGTATGGTGGCAAGGCTCTGATATTGGACATGATACGTGACCTCAGATGGCTGAGGGCAGCATACCCTGAGATGCAGATCGTGTGGTCCACGATTATCTCCCGGCTTGTTTCGAAAGAGGACAGCCATGCACAGAGGGTTAATACTGCGTGGAGGAGTGTTAACAGAGAAGTGTGTTGGGCAGTATGCAGTGGCCTTGGATCAGTGATCGGTCTCCAGGAGATCTGCATGGATAGGCCTGAGCTCTTTGGCATGCACCTTTTGGATAGAGGCTTGGATATATTCCTTAAGGATATCCAGGGGGCCCTGCTTCTGGTGCTGGATAGGATGGATGGCGGGCATGGGACTTAGCGTCACTAGTCCCTATGCTATGGCGGGTAGTGCGGATAGAACAGGTTTCGGTGAGTCCCCTCGCAATCACAGGTAATGTATAGCTCATCTGACCTCCCAGTGCTGCGGATCGTGCAATTACAGTGCTGGGGGGGGGATGCGCTGGGGCCTCACCCGGAGTGACGGTCACCAAGGGGAAGGTGGCTCAAGGTCCGGAGGTGGTCAAATTTGGGCCAGCCGAGCTCTCGCTGTCTGCATGACCACGAGACCTCGGGGCTAGGGACTCGCCCATTTGTTTGGTAAGGGGTCCATTGAGACCCCTGTGCAAAACCTGATTCTGCACTATGGCAGAACCCCCCTTTTATGGTGGGCAATAATGAATATTCAATAAAGTGTGGCTCATGTTTATCCCACAATACTTGTCTCACATCATTATTCCGGGATGGGGGAGCAAAGACCTTTCTCTTCAGGCAGGTTTTTCCTTAGTGACTGGTTGTCTGAGAGAGGTTTTTGAACAGGTTGTTGTGCTCTGTTGCTTTTAAATGTGTTTTTAGTATTGCTTTTAATTACCATTTTTAATATAACACTTGTTTATCTGGAGGTTTATCAGATGAAGAAGCTACTTGGATGAGTAGCGAAACGTTTCAACCTAATAAGAAAGAAGTCCAGTTGCCATGACTCAACTTCCAGATAACCTCATCTGGATGACTGAGAATCTTCACAGATATAATACTTGTTTAATTTTTTTAAAAAATATTTGTATACTTACTATTTTTAGCATTTAAATGTTGTCTTTGAATGTTGTAAGGAGAAAGGTGGGGTAAAAATATTTTAAATAAATAAAATAAGTAAATATTCCTCATTTAGCAGTAATTTGGCATGCAAAGAGGAATACAAGCAGTAGCCAGTCATACATCATCATCATCATCATCATCATCATCATCATCATCATCATTATTATTATTATTATTATTATTATTATTATTATTCAGCCATAAGAACATAAGAAGAGCCCTGCTGGATCAGGCCAAGGGCCTATCTAGTCCAGCTTCCTGTATCTCACAGTGGCCCCACAAGATGGCTCTGGGAGCACATGAGACAACTAGATACCTGTCTCCTGAGACCCCTCCCCTGCATCTGGCATTTTGAAGTACCTTCCTTTTAAGCCTGGAGATTATATATATGGCTTGTAAACTGCGATGGACATTTCCTCCAGGAATATGTCCAATCCCCTTTTAAAGGCATCTAGGCCAGATGCCATCACCACATCCAGTGGCAAGGACTTCCACAAACTAAGAACACGCTGGATAAAGAAATATTTTCTTTTGTCTGTTCTCATTCTCCCAACACTCAATTTGAGTGGATGTCCCCTGGTTCTGGTATTTTGTGAGAGGAAAAACAGCTTCCCTCTATCTACCTTATCCATCCCCTGCATAATTTTATATCGCTCAATCATGTCCCCCCTCAGGCGCCTTTTCTCTAGACTAAAGAACTCCAAACACTGTTGCCTTTCCTCATCAGGGAGGTGCCCCAGCCCAGTAATCATTTTAGTTGCTCTCTTCTGCACCTTTTCCAGTTCCACCGTGTCTTTTTTGCAGCGACCAGAACTGTATGCAATACTTCAGGTGCGGCCTTACCAATGTTTTGTACAATGGCATTATAACATCAGCTGTTTTATTTTCAATCCCCTTTTTAATGATAAGGTTGCCATGGCAACCTTAGCCATAGTTCTGATCAAGATGAAGACCTACTTACTGCACATACTGTTCTCCTGAGATAGGAGCTTCTATTATGGATAGCTCAGTGGTTTAGGTCTCCAACTGCAAATCTAGAGGTTGGGAGTTTGAATCCACACTGTATCTCCTTGACAGAGACTGGACTTAATGATCCATAGGGTCCCTTCCAGCTCTGCAGTTCTAAGGTTATCATCATTATCATCATCATTTTCTTCTTCTTCTTCCAAAGTTCTAAATACTACTGCTAGCCCTAACCTAACTACATAGATAGTTGAGATACTGTTGTGAAAGATGTGATTCTTGGGGGGAGAAAGGGGAAAGGAAAAGGTGTCCCTTTTTTGCCTTTTCCTGGAACCATTTTGTCTAATGTGGGAAGGGTAGTTTATAGTAACATTGATTAACTTCTCCTAAACCCTTTCCCCTAAAGAGTCAAAAGTTAGAATTTTCCAGTAATACAATTTAATCATTGCAAATGCATGAACTTACTTTGAAATATCAGTGTAAAACAGAGAAACAATTATAAGTTAAATCATTATGGTTATCTCTATTGGTAACAGTGCTCAGAACTGTGCAGTGCTCATCGCCAAAGCTGGAAAATAGTAACATTCCCATTAATTAGACATTGAAAATCAACAAATTACAAGAAAGAAATACCTTTCTTTCTATTTAGATGTAATCATGCTGCAGAAAATGTTCAGTCTGACATCCAAAAGCGAATTCAGTTTTCTGTTTTCCTCATCTGTTCTGGGCTTACGGGAAAATGAGAAATCCTGGAGCTGGTGAAAGTGAAAGCATTGCTGAACCTTGATCAGGAAAAAAATGAAGCCATAAAACCTATAGCTTACCTATTAACCATGTAGATAAGTGATCACAGATGACTGTCAGTAAAGAAATTGCCCTTCCTTACTTTAGTCTTAGCTTTTCCTTTGTAGAACACAAGAGTCTGGTTACAAGATGAATGAACACAAGCTGGAAAGGGGGAGGCATTTTTTGAGGATGGTAGTCATGCTCAGCCATGAAGAAAGAAATAGTAGAGGATGAGAGAAAGAAGGATCAACAAGCCTGGCTTCAAGAGTTTGTGGAGTTAGTTGACCAGTCAGGGATTCGGTAGGGCAACAAAGGCCTTCAGCTGGCCAAATGAACGAACATACTGGTGCCTGGACAGAATGGATGAGGGCTTTGGGTCACTGAGCTTTTGCTGCTATTGCTCTAATTTTGTGTCCTGACAAAGAATCAGGACTTCTGCTTAGAAAATACGACTTCTCTAGCCTTGACTGTACTGTGCTGAAGAGAGAAGAACAGAGGAACTTCACAGAACATGGACTGAGAGAAAAGAGTGATTTCAGGAGAGCATACAAAATATTACCCCTCTCCATTTGCTATGGAGAATTGCCAAAAGTTGACAATGTTGGACTGCTCACGAGGATCTGAAGTATCTATGGCTTTATGGACAACTAGTTTATTGACATACCTGAGTGATGTATGAATAGAGTGACGGAGTAGGACTCTGGAGACCCAAATTCAAATCCCTGCTCAGCCATGGAAACTCACTGGAGGAGTAAAAGTGGTAAAACTGCTCCTTAAGTATCTCACTTACTTTGAAAGTCCTATGAGGGTCCCTAAAAGTCAATTCTGTCTTGATGGCATATAACAATAACAATGTTTATTGTTATGCCGGAACCGAATTTAGTGATGCACAAAAGTAGTGTATCTGTACAAGGATATGAAAGTATTAGTTCAACTTTTCACAAGATTACCAGTTTCTTTGCACATTCTGCAACAAGGACTGAAGTTCTAGAGAGAGGCATGAAGAGGCAGCTACCCAGATCATCTCATATATATCAGAATATCATCCATACTGTGATTATTCTGCCTGAGAATACATAATCAAATCTGAAAAACATCCTGTCATAGTTTGATACCTTGTCTGTTCCACAATGTTAGAACAATTGTAGTGGGTATAGAAATTACCCTAAAACTGCTCCCAAAGTCTAGTGTTTTTAATCTGGTGACATGAAAACATTGTTTACTACAATCCGGTCCAGCAAGCAACTTTTTGGCAATCTCCTATTCCGTTTTGTTCTCCGATACATACTCAAGTGATATAAGAATAGAAAATACTGATAGCTTATAGATAATTGCTGTAAATACAGGCATATTGCTTGCTTACTAGCAGGTGTATGATATATGATGTTTATTACTTTCGCTTACTGGCAGCCATGGGTGCTATTAAGCAGTTAATATAAACAAAAGCCACTGCTGCTTCTTGTTGAATTAAGTAAATAAAGATTAGAATATATAAATAACCAATGATTTCTCACACCACAGTCAGAGGATGAAGCATCTACAAAGGACAAAATAACAAGAGTGCATATCATAAACAGATATGAGGTACTGAAATGTTAACAATGGATTTTACTTAAGACATTTAACTGTACTCTGGTGATTTGGGTGGGGACAGTGTGCATTGATTTTATATGTATCTAAACATGTTTATGAGAAGAGAAGACTCCCTGGAAAAGACCCTGATGTTGGGAAAGTGTGAAGGCAAGAGGAGAAGGGGACGACAGAGGATGAGATGGCTGGACAGTGTCATCGAAGCTACCAACATGAATTTGACCAAACTCCGGGACGCAGTGGAAGACAGGAGGGCCTGGAGTGCTCTGGTCCATGGGGTCACAAAGAGTCAGACACAACTTAACGACTAAACAACAACAAAACATGTTTAAAGGCTCTGACATGCATTTCATTTTATATTTTCTCTTTTTGAAAACTGTTATATCTCTTTGTGCATTGTTAAGAAAGCTTTTGAAGTTTATACAGTAATGTTTTTATTTTTTAATGCAGTGTTTTAGAGATGTATTATCTGCCTATAAAGGCCATAAGATCTTAAATTTTAAGAAAGCAACTTAAAACATTCTGTTTGGTATTTTATTATATTTGGAATCTTATATTTTCTGATTTAATCATTTGACTAAAGCTGAAGCTCAGTTTTCATATTTTCAAGTATTTTTGCCTACAGTTTCTCCTTACACTGTGATTGCCCCCCGCCCCAATTGTTTGCTTGAAACATAAAACATTTCTTTTTAGCTGTGGAGGTGGAGAAAGATAACAGAAAAACTTAGCAGCTTCTAGCACAAATTGATTTGGTTTATTCAACAGGTAGAACCAGCCTATTATGCAAATTAAAAGTCAGATTAGTATTTATACCTGGTAAGCATAAGGAGATGTTTCTTCATATTCTAGTCATCTCTATACTCTGTGAATAACAGTTGAAGGAGGTGGGTATGTTTAGCCTGGAAGAGCAAGCTTGTTTTCTGTTCCTCCAGAGAGTAGGACCAAAGCAACAGATGTTCAGAATACAAGAAAGGAGATTTTGACTAAACATAAATTTCTGACAGTAACAGCTGTTCAATAATGGAAGGAACTACCTTGGAAGATAATAGGCTGTTCTTGACTGAAGGCCAGGTGATAATCTCTCAGGGATGTGTTAGCTGTGAATTTCCTGTTTCAATAAAAGCTAGATTTGATGACCCTTGTGTGCCTTCCACCTTCTACAATTTTATGATTCCAGTGTAAGTTACCTTGGGAAACATAAATGAGGAATGGTTTTTGTAGGTTTTTCAGGTTGTAGATGTTTTCCAGAACATGGCCAAACAGCCCGAAAAACCTACAACAACCATCGGATCCTGGCTGTGAAAGCCTTTGAGAATACATAAATGAGGAAATCCACATTTCCTGAGCTAACCTTTAATTCTTGTCTTAGACATTTGTGCCATTTGCAACAAAGTTTATGTATGCCCAGGTTTTTTCTTGTTTTGTTTTTTAAAAGATTACCTTTCGCTTCTGTTTGACCTGTATAGTTGCTGGGTTGTTTTGATGGGAATCTTTTAACGATTATACTCAGTGCACAGTTTCGAGACAGACATCTTTCTACTGAGTTTGGTACACCTAGCTGCACAAACATGCTTCTCCATATTTGCTGTGAGGAAAGCTTCAAGTACTGTATGAGGGATTTATAAAGTATGAGAGCCCCATGCTGTGACTCACTGTCTGAATTAAATCCTCTTTTAATCTTCTGCATGGCAGCCTGTCCCTTTTACCTGATAAAGGGATGAACACCAGAATTACAATAGAGAAGAAAAGGACAGTGAAATGAGCTATATTTCTTTAGACTGTCCTGACCTGAAATGTGAGCAAAAATACCAGCAAACACGACGAAGGACATAAATTTTGTTTTTTTGAAACCATTCCTTACTATTTTCATATATCACAATATTTCACAACAAAGCAGCCCTAGTGATCAAGTTATCCCGTTCTCTGTTGTTTTCTCTTTTGCTTCCTTTCTTAAAGCTAGCTGTGGTGGGTTATTGGTGGCCCACAAACCTCCAAAAAATTATTTTTTTAAAAAAATAAAAAAATCTTTTTAAAAAAGGCTTAAATTTCCCCCTTGTGCTCTTTAACATGCTGGGGGGGGGGGGGAGAGGAGAGGTAATTTTGCCGACATCCTGCTTCCCCAAACCTTCCAAATATTTAATTCAATAAATGTAATACCATGAGAACTGCAATCCCCCCCAGTTAATACCCCTTTATTTTAGTTAAATCTATTTCACAGATGACAAAAGCCCCACTGTAGCAATGTTTGCAGTACACACCCAATGCATTATTTAAAGAAAATAGTAAAAAGTAAATATACAAATTAGCCTTTTGATTACTCCCCGTGAGCCAGTTACAGCTGGTTGACCAGCTATGGCTAAGTGCCAGAGTGGCCAGGCCCCCTAGGCAGGTGAGAGAGGGAATGTTATCTGCATACAAAATACCTGGGCCCTGGAATAGAGAAGATACCGGTCACGCCCCTGCAAGCACAGCTGCAGCCTTGGCTGGACTAGAGACAGGAGAGAGCTGGGAGGGAGAGACAGACTCCAAGGAAGAATGGGAAGATGCATGGGAATTCCTGACAACAGCAGCAGAAGGCGAAGGTGTGGTGCTGGAGAGACACTGGGAAGAAGGTCACAGAGGTGTGTTGCCCTGTCCTGTGGAAGCTCTCAGGGTGAGACCAGGAAGCGAGGGCTGGGAGGCAAGACAGGTGCAAGTTCAGGGCAACTGCTGACACCTAGAGGGACAACAGAACCTCCTCCCACCTTGCCTTCCATCCTCACCCTCTGCTTGGTTTTGACGCTGAGTCTGAAGCCTGCCTGACTTAGGCAGTTGCTGCTGTCAGAACTCTAGTTATGTGGACCCAGTCCTGCCACCCAGCTCGTCACTCTTGCAGAGGTCAAGGGCTGGAGGGAGAAGCAGGGGAAATGGTGAGAGACGTCTCCCTGTTGGGGCTTAGGTAATTTTACTGAATAGACATTATCTGCAAGCCGTACTACCTAAGGAGTGAAGTAACTCCTGGGGGACTAAAGAGCTAGCCTAACACTGGAACTGTGACCAGAAACTCTGGACAGAAGCCAAGCCTGGAGTGAGGGCTGGACTATTGGCCACCCATGGAGGAGGCCTGAATTCATGGGGCCTCTTTTCTGTTCCTCCTTTGGAGGGGCTTGAGTCGCCACAGGGCTGGAGTACCTCAAGCCCACAGGAGGTGGGTTCTGATAGAGACTTTCTGTTTGGTCAGCCCAGAGGTCCTGGGCCGACAAGGAACAACAACTCCTTGACTCACTGGCTAAGACAGGCCTGGGGGTGCAAGAATTCTTGTGACGTTGTGATTCTCTTTGTGTGGGTACAATAAAAGTGAAGTTCTACCAGTACTTACGGTCTCGTCCTGGAGGCAGTGGCAGGGACCGCTCACAGTCCTTCTTCTGTTCTCCTTTCCTGGGAGTGCTGTCAAAGGGATGCTGACAAATCTGAAAAATGGTCCTTATCACTCTGAGATCTTCCAACTGCTTTCTAGAATGATAATTTAAACTTGACTTCACTTCAACCCACCCTTTCTCTTTCCTTTCTTAGTGTAGCCACACATGATGGATCCCGCCTTTCTCTAAGAAGGCATTTCATTTTTGTAGTTTTATCTTTGCTGAGGATAGTCTTTAATATGAATTCTAAACTCCAGCTTTCATAGGTATTAATTAGAGATGGTGACAAATTGCCATTTTGGCAATTCGTCCTGCTTTGTGATTCATCAAAGTTGATGAATTACGAAGCATGAATTTCCCTCCCATGCACCGAGAAAAGCACAAATTTATTTGTTGGTTCACCGGGGGTGTTTTTAGACAGCCAGAGGCTGTCTTAAAAAAAAAAGCTGACCCCCACCCCAGCAGCCTGCCCCCCTGCCCCTGTCGCCTCTCTACCTTGGTGGCTGCAGCGGCTGCTGCCCCACCACTGCTGCCACCACTGTCACCCTGCTGCCGCCCCGTCACCGCCCCCCTGCTGCTGCTGCCACTGCACCGCCGCCACCACCTCGCCTCTGCCACAGTCTCCAGCTGTCCTCCACCACTATGGCCTGCAGTAAAGGACACTGGGTGCCCTTTGCAAAGATGGTGACTGCAGCTTTATTTAGGGTAGGGAAGCTGCAGCCTCCATCTTTGCAAAGGGCAGCCTGGATTCTCTTAAGGCAGGCTAAGGGAATCCAGGCTGCCCTTTGCAAAGATGGCAGCTGCAGCTTCCCTACCCTAAAAAAAGACACAGCCGCGATCTTCGATAAGGGTAGCTAGTGTCCCTTGTTGCAGGCCGTGGCTGTGGAGGCCACCGCAGCAGGCGGCAATTGATGATGGCAGCGCTGGGTGGTGGTGGATGGTGGCAGGGGCTAAGGTAGGGAGAGGAAGGGGACAGGGGATAGGCTGTGGGGGTGGCTGTGGGGCTGGCTGGCTGCCTATCGGCCCCCTGGTCATCTGATCGGCGGGCCCATAGGCAGAATGGGAAGGCCATAGGAAGAGAGGGAAGGCTAACCTTCCCTCTCTTCCTATGGGGGATGAATAAAAATGGGGCAATATTCATCCCTTTGTATTCGTCGGGGTCTCTGGAACTGACGAATATGAAAGGATGAATATTTAATGAATCAGCGATTTTTAATGAATATCACGATTCGTTTTTTCATTCATCCCTATGTCTAGTACTAATGCATCCCAGATATACCCAGAGTGCTATAGTGGACAGAGTGATGAACTAGAACTTAGAAGATCTGGATTTGAATCCCTGCTTGACCATGGCAACTCACAAGGTGGAGGTGGGGAGGGGAACTGATAAAACCACTCCTTTACTATCTCACTTACCTTGAAATTCGTACTATGATATCTGAAAGTCAGTTCTAACTTGACAGCTGCATATAATGAAAACCATCCCAATATTAAAATATTAATTAATTGCAATATTAATGTGGAAATTCTCCTGTCAAGACTGTATTTCCTTTAATTTCACTTTGTATTGCTGTTGTGCTGTTTGTAACAACATGTTCTTACCTTCTGAACTGCAGTATTTGAATTTCAAGGAATTTATGGGGTGCTCCATGTAGAGATGACTGCTGATTAGGAAAACAAATGGTCATGTCACCTAGAAGCTTTCATTTTCATTTGGAGAAGACCACATTCTGCTCTTTTTTTTCCTGGTGGGGGGCTCGCACCGGTATCTCAGTACCAAGTGAGTGGCACATGTTGCCATTTGGCCCCCAAATAAAAATGTCTAGTTCCCACTCTGTCTCTGGTTGTGAAGAGTAAATCTGTACCTAAAACTCCCTTGGAGTACAGAACTAGTTGAAATAAAAGAATGATATGTGGCTACATTTAAGTGAACAAGAAGCAATTTAATATGCAACGTTACAATAAATAAGGTGAAATTTCTTGTATTCAAGTCATATTATCCAGGTTTTCTCAGCACAGAGTTTGAGCTGCTCTGCCAATGGATTTTATTATTAGTGTACCACAAAAACACATACAGTATTGTTCATACAGGTTTTATATGGAGTATAATACAATATTATGTGTTGAATTTATGGACACAATAATCTGTCCTTTGTGGTTACAATTTCAATAGGATTGAGGAAGACTTAATTTTTTTCAGTTGAACTGCGACTCAGAGAGTACATTATATCCAATAATACAATTGAATATAGAGGCCTGGATTGTCTGTCCTCACAGAATGAACAAAATCAAACATTCCTTTGCTACTCCAGTCCTACCAGGTAATATAAGCAAAGCATTTTGTGTGTGTGTAGATGTTGTGGGTGGAGAGGGACCTCCATGCATTGGGCTAAATGAATGCACATATCTTAATCACATGTAGGCAGATAAAGACAGGATAACTCTGTAAGAAAAGAGAAGGTGCCAGGATCATGTGTATTGCCGTATACAGGGAAAATTGACCAGGCTTGGGAGCAACAAACAGCTGAGGATGAAGAAGCGGGAGAAGCTTAATTTGGTGGTTCCATCATTGTTGACCTAAGGTCAAGGTTGGGGAGGGGGAGCGTTCTTAAGAAAATATGTTCATAAGGATCAATAGATTTTAGACAACAAAGAAAGGAAGAACAGCAGCAACAGGACTTTGAGGAAGAAGCGCTTCCTCTGGTGATAATTAAGCCAGGGGAGAAAGGTCTGGAGAGCAGGGAAATGAAAATAAAGAAGGCAAGATTCAAAGAAGGAAATGTTAAAAGGGAGAGGTGAAACAATGAGAGGGTTAGATGGTATTCTGGAAGATTCATAACATAATGCATGAAATGTGTCCATATCATGTGTGTGTTTTATTTACTGACCTTCAGGTGGCCCCTCCTGGAAAATGTGTTCAACAGCTAGTGACAGAGACAATAGTTCCTTAGAAGGAACAATGTACTTAATCTACATTGCCTAGCTGCAAATGTATGGTAAAGGTGTATGTATGTTGTGTAAGTAGTGGGGGAAGGGAAGAGAAATATGCAGGCTATAAAAGACTTCTGTATTTCCGGTTGTTCAGTAAGTGAAGTGCAAGAAAGAGAGAAAATGGCTATGAAGAGAAGACCCCTTTTTTCTGCAGAAGACTTGCATTGGTTTGTCAACTTCTGCTCCTGGATGAACCTCTTCTGGCTTCTCTGTGAGTTGGGGTAAATGTGAAGGATTTTTGTGCAGATGTTCTCTTTCTGGGAAGATCTGGGGAAAGAAATTCCATAATCTGTTCTTCTGTTACAGATTTGTTTTAATGGGAGAATTTGATGTTGGAAAATTTCCAGAACGTTTCACTTTACTGGGGCGGCTTACGGATCTCTGTGTTGAACAAGGGAATGGAAACTAGGACAAAAATTCAGCATCTTTAAGTGTTTGTGATAAGGTGAAATTTTCAAGATGGGAAAATTTTTTTCTGAGATATATCCTGGATGATCCTAGGATATATTTTCCCCTGGAAAGTAAGTTTTGTCTAACCTAGGAATGTTTGGAGGATTTGAAATATTATGTGCTAGGACCTAGTTATCCAACAGTTTTTGTCTCCTGAAAAAAGCAAAATAAAACACAATCTTTTTTTGGAAAAAGTATTCTGAGCGAGAGTACATTTACTTATATACACCATACTTTCAGTATATATACCCAGAAGAAGGGAATGGCAAACCATTTCTGAGTATTCTCTACCTGGAAAACCCTGAAAAGGGTTGACATAAGTCAGACTTGACTTGATGGCACATGATTAATATATATGTAATAGGAGTTTTTTTTTTTTTAAATGAGTTGCTGATTCATGCAGAAACAGAATGGAACAGATCTGAGGTGACATGGACCCCAAATAAATGGATTTCTTCATCCTTATTAGAGCTTTGAAAAGTTACCTTTTAGAACACGGAGTTATATCAGAGATAACATGATTTACAAAATTAAATGGTGTCTTTAACCTGTGCTACCACCAATGCTCGAGCCGCTGCTGAACTAAAGCTTCGGCAGCGTGGCTTGCCTTTGCCTCCCTCCCTGTATAACGCGAGACCCTAGGTCTCACGAGAGCAGTTGGGCGAGAGGGGGGGAACGTTAGGTTATTTAAGGGATGTTCCCCCCTCTCTCCGCCCTCTTCCTTTTCTGGCACCCACCCACCCTCCCTATATTCTAGTGTGAGTTTTCTGGTCGTCTCTGGGGTCGGATAGGAATTTTTGACCCGCATCCTGATTGGCTCTTGGATGTGGGGATTTTTCACCTATCCCATACTGGAACTGGACGCTGGCATTTTATGAGGTGGAGGTTGGGTCACACTGGCGGGTAGTGCGGATAAAACAGTTTTTTTTTTCCTGGTGAGTCCCATTGCAAACTCAGGTAAGCTAACAGCCCATCGGACCTCCCAGCGCTGCGGATCGTGCGATTACAGTGCTTGGGGGGGAAAGATGCGCTGGGCCACAACCGGACCAACAGTCAACAAGTAAAAGATGGCTTGAGGTCCGGGGGTGGTCAAATTGCGGCCGGCCGGGTTCTTGCTGTCTTTAAGACCGTGAGAACTTGGGGCCGGGGACTCACCCATTTGTTGAGTAAGGGGTACTTTGAGACCTCTGCGATTTAACCTGATTCCTCACTATGGCAGGCCCCCCTTTGCCAAAGGATGGCAACATTAAATTATGATCAATAAAGTGTGGACTGTGTATTAACCCATGATACTTGTCTTGCGTCTTTATTCCAGGGTGGGGAGGGCAATGAGTTTCCATGGCCAAGCAGCGATTTGAACTCTCTCCTAAATCCTAGTTTGACACTCTATACACCCCTTTACTGGGTTTAGATCATGATACTTACCTGGCTCACTTCTATATGTGCAATGGCCCCAGTGAAGCTGTATCTATTGGGACAATTCTGTAGGCTTGTTTTATTATTTTCCTCAGAATAAAGGTTTGATGGGAAAGTGATTCTCCACATAATGTACTTACAATCTTTGATGAGTCCCTACTAGAACTGCTACATGGAAGAAAACAACTCAGATACCTAAAATATGATCACATATTTTAAATGCAACTTGTTCTCCCTTAGTCTAGTAGTCTTAAGCACAAATAAAGGAGGTTCAAGAACTTATGAATCCTCTTCTATAGTCACGGTTGTTCATTCCTTTGTGTATTTACATGTATTGATTCACTCTTTCTGCATGTATGTCCATTGCAGGTGCTCCTCTAGCAACTCACTGGTATCTTGGTAAAGGTGTTGATGGCAAAGATCTAGGACCATGTAAATCCAGAGGTGAGCTGCAAATAACGGCAATTCCAAAATACTGCTCATTGCCCGTATTTTTTTTTTAAGAGAGATGATCTGTGCAAAATTGCAAATGTAATCTTAGCCTAAGTATTCATTTCTAGATTTTTTTTTTAGTGTCAATGGAGGCTGAATCTGGTTCTTTTTGTAAAGGGGAATGTATATCTTCAGAATGTGATGCGTGTGCCTTGTTTTCTGTTTTAATTTGCCATCAAGTCAGCACTGACTTATGGCAACCCTTTCCAGGGTTTTCTAGGTAGAGAGTACTCAGAAGTGGCTCCCTTCTTCTGGGTGTGCTCTGGGATTGTGCACTGTGCCAAAGACTACACAGACTGGCTCTTCATCCCAGGAACACAGTGGGGAATGAACTCCCAATCTCTGGCTCTGCAGCCAGGTTCTTAATGCACTGAGTTATCCAGCCAGCTAATGGTTGAATTAAATGACATTAAATAATTGATTAATTGTCAAGATTCATATTGCTGGAATTTGAAAATGGTCCACTTGAAATAGGGCACAGCCAGCAATAAAGAAAACCATTATGGGCTTGGTTCAGACCTACTGCAGCCCCATTTAATTTTTTATGGGTCTATACTCTAAGCATGGATAAGAGCCAAACTAGATGAGATATTCAGCTACAGTGATAATAACTAGAAGATGACAGAGCATTTCCCTCCAGTCATGGGGATTGTTTAGAGCTGTATGTTTTATCCGTCTGACTTGAGCCAGAAATGGATATTAGACACAGTGTATGAATCGAGCTGAAAGCATGATAATGTTATGGAGAGGTGGCAGAAGTACTCTTTTCATGGTTGAAAAATCAAACTTCAAAGGAATCCCATGCTAAAGTCCTAATGACCAGTTACCAAACCAAGAGAACTAATTTGGATTCTCCCAGAGGAGAGGAAACTGTTGCTGTGATGCTCAGACACTTCCATTAATTAAGGATTTTCTCTCTTGATGAAGTTACTTCTCAAGTCTACGTATTTGTAGCTTTGCAAAGTACACTTGTGTTTGCCTTCCAATGACCAATCAGAGAACAAAGTGCCCTGTGCCAAGGTATGCAAGATACAGTGGTGAGGAAAGCTTGTGCTAGGACAAACAGATGTCTTAACATGTAGATGTGAGCTGAATGTTTCATCTAATTTGTCCATCAGAGTAGATTTAATCTATCTTTAAGAAGCAGTATGTTAGTGAGACAAAATTAACTGCATAAATTATCCTGATTCTGTAAGACTAATTTTAAATAACAGAATGCCTCCAATAGAAAAGTCGTATTCAGAACTCTTTGTCATTGATCATCCATATTTGTATTTATTCTTATTTTTACATTCTCTATTTTTTAGGTGAACTTTCTGCCCCTCTGTTTTCCCTGAATGCATCCTCAGCACAACTAGGAGATGTGGTCTTATTTCTATGTATTCTTCCCTCAAATGTTTCAACAACTAGATACTTTATATGTAAAGATGGGCACCCAGTTTCATCTCACAGAACTGTGCCCCATGTTAATTCATACTCACTGCCATTGCTCCATGTCTCGCATCAGAGTGAAGGCCAATATGCCTGTGGGTATCAGTACAAGGACAAAAGAAACCAGGTGATTACATCTGCTCTCAGCATTGCTCACACCCTTACCGTCCTGTCAGGTAAGCCTGTCAATGTGGTCTTAGTAGGATGGGATCATGAGCTGGCAATACTTTTAAGTGAGCATTTCAGCCTATAGGGAGATTATAGCGTGTTAGGAACCAGTGTGGTGTAGTGGATAGAGTGATGGGCTAGGATTCTGGAGAACAGGGTTTGAATGTCCACTCAACTATGGAAACTGACTAGTGGAGTGGAACTGGTAAAACCATTCCTTAAATATCTCACTTATCTTGAAAACCCTGTTAAGGTTGCTATAAGTCGGTTCTGATTTGACAGCATGTAACAACAACAACAACAACAACAAGAAACCAACATAGTGCCATCCCAAATGGCTGAATTGTCAGCTTACCAACATCTTTAATAAATAAAAGGTTAAATAAATGAAGGACCCTCTTTCTTTTGGTCCTCTTCTGCCCTCTCCTTACAATAGTCCTTTGCCCATTAAAGATATACTATCAATCAATCTTTATTTTTGCGATCTCCGACCCATTAAATTAAAGATATACTATATTGGAATGCTTCAGCCCACCTTGGACATGTTGATTTCCTGAAGCAGTTGTTGGAATAAGCAAATATGATTTTGCAGAGTATTGAATTTTGGTTAAAAATTTATACTGCACACCAGAAGTTCAGGGACGTACAAAGCAGAATTAGCTTGAGATCTCCCCAGAGCAGACCACCACTTTCTCTCATCAACAGGCACTTACAGTTTCAATACCTGAGACACTGGTAAGAGAAAGAATAAAATTTGCAATTTACTCACAGTTGAACAGATCAAAAACTGCATACTGTACAAAACGTACTGCTTATATCAACAGGCCTCAGGAGAGTCACAGCCTGCTTTGGGTGGACTCCTGTAGACTACACACTCACTGTCAGAAGACTAAAAGAGAGGGGAAATGACTTAGGCAGAGAGGTATGACTGTCTTGAAACTAGAGGCAAAGAAGGAACCATTGTCTACTGTTGGATTGACTAATGATCACCTTGGCCCAGAAGAGTCACTCCCAGCCAAACCTACTAAAGGCAGCATGTGAGGTTGCTAAAACTCCAACATGTAAGGCAGGACAGAAGAAGCACCTGCTGATTCTGTCATGGAGGGAGAAATAACATAGATGGTATATGAAGTGCACGATTATTGTGAAAGGGCCTTATGGGCTGACCTCCTTCTAGATATAGTAAATCAAGAAATTGACTTATTACCAACCAATTAATGTATACCTCCTGAAAATCTAGAATATGGGGTGATCCCCCCTTTTACAGGTCATGGTCCAGTGACTTTTCTCCTAATGCTTAGTCAAACTCGACTATTCCATAAAATAAACCCTTTACATCTAATTTAAAAGTCTGTCTGTAGTAGGAGCTGGCAAATGGTTGCTCTTCACATGTTGCTGGCTTGCAACTTTTTCATTATCAGCCATGTTGGTTAAGGCAAGTTAAGGACCATGGTAGGCAAACTGGGGTAGAGTTCTACCAATTTGGATCTCTAAACAAGCACACGCAGTCTGGATGGGGAGAGCAAGCTATCATTTCCTCCCTGAAGTTACTGCCCAGCGAGGAGTATTTCAACTGTTCACATGCTCACAAATGGTTGTAAATTCATGTATTGCATCTCTAGTGCATTCACAATAGCCAATCACTCACTTAAATAGCCCTCAGTATAGATGGAACTTCCTCATTTGGAATTATAAAGACAAAGAAGAATGAGAAACCAGGAGATGAGAAAGTAATCATGTCACTAATTGTTGTCCACCCAGATGTGATCAGATTGGCAAATGGTTCAAGTCGTTGCAGTGGGAGAGTTGAGGTGCTCCACAACCAGCAGTGGGGGACAGTATGTGATGATGGTTGGGACCTAAAAAGTGCCTATGTGGTGTGCAGAGAACTTGGCTGCGGAGTGCCCTTGTCCGCTGCACAGGAAGCTCAGTTTGGAAGAGGAAGTGGTCGCATCTGGCTAGATGATGTCAAATGCAATGGGACTGAAGCCACCTACATAGACATCCCTTCTTAGACATCTCTGATCATTGTATTGATGCTAAAGGGGCAAAGACAGTGGTACTACTGACATCAGAGAAGGTCCAGTAGTACCACTCTGATTCTTGTTGATAACAATGTTATAGGTCATATTAGACTATTCTGAAAAATAATTCTAACATAATATACAAAGGGTTTAGTTGGGGACTGGGCATTATAGCCCCACCCTGATATAATACATGTTATGTAGAAACCCCGGGTATCGGTGTATACTGGTTGAATATCTGCAAAGGGAAGATCTCCATGCATATAGCTGGAAAATGTTGGCTTCCATGTGATCTGGATGCCCATTAGTGCAGGATTCTGGATAACTGGAGAGCCTATATACTTTCAGCTGTTCTCTGCACAGATATTTCACTTTAAATTAATTAAAAATGAATTAAAAGGGATTAAATTAATGAATTAAAAGGAACTTAGTCCTGTTTATTGTTAGTTGTGCTGGACTCATCTATTGGAAAAAAAGATGTTTGTGCAATTTTTATGTTTGTGTGGTGTTTTAGGCCCATTGGTTAACCAGATGGTATTTCTGACAGTGTCAATGCTCTTCCTTGTCCAGGAAATGAGAACCTGTCAAGTGGTAAAAGCAGCAACTTTGTTGAGTATGTAGTATTTTGGATGGGGTGAATAAATTAAGCATTTCTGGAATATGGCAGCATAATTTACATGATGGGTGTTTCCACAATATAGTCCTTCATGCTATGAAGCAATACCCTTCCACCATCTCCTGGTAGCAAGGTTACGAAGGTGGTTCTACGTGGCATTTAGTATGAGGTTATTTTTCCCAATCCTAGCAATGCCATTTCTCACAGGCAGGCACTCATGCTAGGTTTGCTCAAGAGTAAACCCCATTTGACAAAACCCCAGCTTCTCCCTGCAATTGTCCTTCATTTGGTTTCTTCTTGGCTTCTCATTTAAAGTGTGGGTGAGGAAGAATCTGAAATGGGGGACTGATTTCAAATTGGGAAGTGTCTCAAGGCCACAGTCCAGCGGTTCACCTAGCAAAGGGCACAGAAGCAGGACAAGAGCAAAGTGGAGAAGGCCAGATGTAATTCTTTCTGATTTGGGCATTTTCTTATCAGGTGTGGAAAACAGAGCACAGTTCAAGCCTATCTGTTCAGAAGTGAGCCCCAGTGGGAAAAAAAAAAGGAGAATGCAGCTCCATGCAACTGTTTCTTGCGCTTTAAGTAGCCTCTTATCTTCAATCACTTATAGCAGCAGCCTGAGACAGTAGGCTGGTTACTGAATCCCTATGGATTGCATTCAACACATTGGCCAGATGTTCCCCTTCAGGTTCTTGATGGATCACATAACAGTAAAGGAAGTGAATGACAAATTTTTATCCCATTCCCCTCACTTAGGAGTCAGGACATTCCTCTTCAAATGCTTCCTTTTGAACCATTCACAGTGTTGCCATTCACAATGGCCCTCATGAGCCCTGCTCTGCTTGGCTTTGATCAAGGCTAGAGATGCACAGATAGCCCCCACACATCTGATAGGCTGGCTAATTTAATATATATATTTAAAGTTTGCCAGGTTGCTCAGGCACCATCTAACAAAATTTCTTTTTCTTTTCAAAATTAGCCTCAGCTGGCTGGGGCCATCTGTGCATATCCCTGCATACCCCCGAGAGATGGAGACATGTGCCAATGGCCCCCAGCTGGTTCAGGTGCCAGCTAACTTTTTTTAAAAATAATAATAAATGTTTTTCAGTTAGCCAGCCTGTCATCTTCCCTGGGCCATCTGCTTATGTCCTTGCTTAGCAGCTGAGAGGCAGGGCCATATGCAAATGGCCCCCAACCTGCAGTGGGGCTCTTGAGATGGCTGGGGGAAGCCAAGGAAGAGGAGGCAGTGACAGGAAAAGGTAGAGAAACAATGGGGGCAGTGGGAAGAGAGCAAGGGGCAGGCTATTGGGGAACAACAAATCAGGAGGTTTGTGAATTGGCCCTAAATTAATTGGTTCAGGAAAGTTCAGGTTCTCAAGTTTGGATGAATCTGAACTGATTCGAACCAACAAATTAGTGATTTTGGACAAATCTCCTGGTTTGTTTTTAGATTCATCCCCATTTCTAATCAAGGCCTATCCCATGCCATAATCAAGATAGGAGACTGCATCACACCATCTGCCTTGGGGAGCATAGTTGGGGCTCATGTGTGGAGGAGAATATTGGATGACAGTGGAACTACCTCCCAGAGAAGTGACTTGGCTCCATGAGGAAAAATGGAAGACATACTAAGGTTACCTGTGGAGAAAGCCAACTTTTAGGGAAGTCCGGTTTAATCCCATCTTGCAATATGCTTGCATCACTACATACATTATGTAAGGGGAACATGTCGAATGATGGGAATAGGAGTTGAATCATATCTGGAATGCCATAGGTTGCTCATTCCTGGCAAGTGCAGACACATTAAGTAGCCTTCTTTTTTGTGCTTTGATACAGGGGGCAAGATGGCTCTCTCTATATGGATTCTGCGCTCTACAGCTGTATTTCTTCTTCTGGTCTCAGCACCAATAATCAACTACATCCTGGAGAACTCGAGCTACTGCTCTGTTTGTACTGGAATTTAGAACCACCACTTCCCTAACAAGGGAAGAATAACATCGCTCCTGTTGTGTTACTGCCATGTATTTTTTTGCTTGTCCTCCTGATCTAAGATGGTTTTTCCATGATCACTGAACTGTAATGGTAAATGACAAACCTATAGTTCACTTCTCCCTCTGGGGTCTTTCCACTGGGCTCAGAATAGTTTTTTTCTGCAAGGGCCTTAAACCTCTCACACTTGGCAGCTATTCTCTCCTGTGTGTGTTTTCTGCTGAAATATACACTGCAGTTTCTGCTGATGGTCAGGAGATTACAAGAAGACCCTGGAAAGAGTTGTTGTTAATGCTGGTTGAGAGATTTTGGAAGGGGTCATCTGAAAAGCAACTTTTCCAAATTCTGGTTACAGGCTGTGTCATGGGTTGATTGACTGATGAACATAATAAACGGAATATTTTGACCAAAGCTCTGTTGCTGTTGATCACAATTGGATAGTGCAATACAGCCACAACATGGGAAAATTTCTATACAAATCTTTTTAAAGAGGGCAGAGCAGAAAGAACAATCTAAGGCAACTTTTGGCACCAGATATCAACTGCCTTGCACCATGGCCTTTGAGATAAAATTGCTGATCCAATCACTGAAAAATGGCAAGGCACCAGGGGAGGATTCTCTCTCACCTGAGCTATTTGAGACAAACATAGACTGGTGGGCCACACTCATGGCAGATCTGCTTACACAGATAAACAATACAGGATATGTTCCAAAAGGTTGGAAACCAAGTATAATCATACCAACACATAAGAAAGGGAACCAAAAGAACCCTAAGAATTATAGTTCAACCAGCCTGATTGATATCCCAGTGAAAATTTATGCCAAGTACCTCCTGCAAAAAAGCAGAGGACTGGGCAGAAGATCATGCCTTGCTGGCTGAAAAACAAACAGGATTTATGAGGGGAAGTTCTAGATTGGATGCATCCACCTGATGGGGATGTATAATCTCCAGACTTAAAAGGAAGGTACCTCAAAAGGCCAGATGCAGGGGAGGGGTATCAGGGGACAGGTATCTAGTGGTCTTATGTGCTCTCAGAGCCATCTGGTGGGGCCACTGTGAGATACAGGAAGCTGGACTAGATGGGCCCCTGGCCTCATCCAGCAGGGCTCTTCTTATGTTCTTATGTTCTTAATTAAATACATGAGGGAAAATGGGCAGCTTTATGCTGCCTTCATCAACTTCAGTGCAGCCTTTGACTCTATAAATAGGCAATGGCTTTGGAAGAAGATCCTTATATCAACATTGATTTGAGGTTGTTGATTTTAATGAAAGCTCTTTACTCTCAAACCAGTCTCAGGAACTGGCATCACACATGCTCTCTCAGATCAGATTCCAACATACAAGAGTGTTTGCCAAGGCTGTATCCTAATCCCATTTCTTTTCAACTTTTATATAAAGGATATTGTCAGAATCCTGCAAAACCAAGACTTCCACATGCCCAAAACTTTAGGCAGATCTGTAAATATTTTACTCTATGCAGACTACATGATTTATTGTCCACTACACAAGTTGGACTGAGGAGACTGCTAAGATAGTTTGGTCCTTATTGTCTAGAAAACAACCTAGTCATTAATAATGCCAAATCCAAAGGTGTATTCTTCAGTAAAAAGAAAAAAGTACATAAGTGGTACATAAACGCAAAAGAAAGAGAGCAAGTAAAATCCAACTGTTATCTAGGCATAACCTTCTCAGCTACAGGAGCATGGTCCTTACAAATAAAAGGAAATGAACTGAAAGCAGCTGCCTGCCTGCAATTGTTAAACAGACTGTTGAATTTTATTTATCCAAGCATATGACAACCAATGTTAAAGATCTTCGAGTCAAAGGTAATACTAATACTAATATTCGGTGCAGAAATCTGGGGCTTTGGTGACCTCACCAAGATTGAGAGAGTTCAAAATTGATTCTTGCGTATGATACTGAGAGCCTCAAAATCTACATCATCTTAATTAGAGTGGAATTGGGTAATGGGAACGATTGTTGGTACAGTTCATGCCAGGATGGTCAGCATTTGGTGCAAAATTAATCAGATGAAGGAAAGCAGACTTCCTAAGATCTGTTCAGAGGAACAGAGGCTCTATGAACACTGCTGTTTGCAGAAATTTTCCAAATTACTCCCAAAATACGTTTTTTTCCATACAAGCACTAAAACCTATGGAGTAGTGATATCAAAAATATATTTAGACAAAGAGTACTAGATGTTGGAGCTCAAACTGACCTGTTATTAGATCCCTAAAACAATGTCAAATGGTTAGAGAGTACAAAACACCTGCATCTATGGAACTCTGGAAAGCCTTTACCAGACTGCATTTTGAGCAAATAGAATCAATGATGAAATTGGGGAGATTCCATGGTATGCCAGTTCAAGACAGATAGTGTATCTGTAGGGCACCAGCTGTGAAAGATCTAACTCATTATATTCTCAACTGTCAGTTATATACTGATATCAGAGAATGTTATCTAGATCCCTTGCTAAAGAGAAGGAAGTTCTGGGATGTGAAACATAAACTAGACTTCCTGCTTCAAGGGACAAATCAATACGTGACCCAAAATGTTGCCCTATTTGCTATAAAGGCAGCTAGATGCAAGGAGAAATTTAAGGACTCTGGACTAAAACCGGTATGGAGCTTTGAAAATATAACAACATGAACATAATTTGATAAACTCACTAATTTTAGTGTATTTTATTACAATCACAGTCAAATACCACCTGTAACTGATTAATCTATCTCATAAGTAAAGTATTGTTTCAAAGGTATCTAAAGTACTTACTTAAAGGTACCTAAGATGCATGTATATTTATCATGGCTCTAGCCCTAATTTTAGCTATTTTTACTGATATTTTGTATCAGTCTGACTGATTGTAACTGTTTTATCTCTGCTATGGTCTTTGACTGGTGCAATAAATATTATATATACAATTGGGCAGTGCTTGCGTAGAGATAAGTGAGTGGATGAGGCCACTGTTGCAAAATTACATTACATGCTTTTAAGTAACATTCCATTGTTTTTAGCCCAGTTTTTGGACCTATCAATATATTTTTGAATTTTGTCTTTCAGGGTATTATTTATTTATTTATTTATTTATTTATTTATTTATTGGATTTCTATCCCGCCCATATTAGCAAGTCCACTCAATTTTGTGTCATCTATAAGTTTAATAAACATTAGCATCACCTCCTCCAAATCATTAATATAAAATGTTGAAGGGCACCAGGTTTGTGGCACCCCATGTGTCACCTTCTCTCAATTTGAGAAGGAGCTATTGATAAGCACTCCCTGAGTCCTAATTTCTGACCAACAGGTAATCCAGGCCACACTTGCTAATTTGCTAATCAGAATATCATGGGTCACTTTGTCAAAAGCCTTGCTGAAGCCAAGATATATTATGTCTACAGCATTCCCACCATTTACCATGGAGAGTACCTGACAAAAAAAGCAATAAGATTCATCTGGCAGGATTTGTTCTTGACAAATCCATGTTGGCTTCTAGTTAACACTGCATTGTTTTCAAGGTGCTTACAGAGTGACTGCTTTTAATCTGCTCCAGACTTTTCCCTAGGATTGATGTCAGGCTGACTGGGAAAAGTCTGGAGCAAATTAAAATGCAGTCAGTCACTCTGCAAGCACCTCGGAAACAATGCAGTGTGGCATGGAGGCTACATTCCCTTTGAGAGCTCAGGTTCTCAGTTTGGACATACTTTTGGATGGAAAGGTGGCCAGGAGGGTATTTGCACACAAAGTTTATTGTGCCTGCTCTACCTGTTCCTTAAAGATGTCTGATCTGGCCATAGTGAAACCGGACTTAGTAACGTCTTGTGGTCTATATTTTGCTGCTTTTGGAAAGCGTTTGGAAAGTTCAGTGGGTCCAAGGCACTGCAACTGTGCTTCTGACCTGAACTGACTATAAGAAGAACCAAGATTCCTCCTTACAACAGCTGCAGCGCTACTTGTCCATTTCAAGACACAATTCAAAATTCTAATTTTGACCTCAAAATGTCTATATAGTTTGAGTTCAGGTCATATGAAGGACTGCACATGCCCATATGAGCTTCTTTATAGTGTAAAATCTTTTCAGGAGGCTTTTTCCTCAGTCCTGCCACCCTGACAGGCTTGCCTGGTGAGATCAAAAGAGAGAATTTTTTTGGTGGCTGTTCCCAAACAGTAGAACTCTCTTCCATGGGAGACTAGCCTGGTGCCATCCCTGCTGTCCTTAAAATAATAGAAAAACTCAGGCAGGCTTTTAATAAGTAAGTGGCAATGAAAGGCAAGGTCTTAATTGGGGATTATGTATTTTCTACTCTTATAAATGTCCTCTTAAATTGTTTTAAATGTCTTTTATTCAATAGTTTAAAACTATATGTTTAATTTCTTTTAATATTTTCATTCACTGCCTTTTTTACTCTCTTAATATTTGGGTTTTAAATAATTTCCTATTTTAGGTCTGTATATTTGGAGATATGTGCGGTGCAAATAACATAATGAAATGCATAAATGAATGCATAAATGAAATAAAAATGATGGCTTAATCAGCTCCCATAGAGAAATGTGTCTTGCCTTTCATCAAAAATACATCTGGCTGTACATGAACAGCTGACCAAGACCCTGGTTTTAAAAATCACCACTACTACCCCCCCTTTCTATAACAGAGACAAAACTGACTCTGAAGTGGCAGTTTTGTGTGAATGGTTTGTGTAGTCAACTAGGACAGTTGACTGCAAGAATTTTACTTAGTTCCCACCAAGTCACCAGCTATTCTCTCTCTCTCTCTCTCTCTCTCTCTCTTTATGTGTGTATCTGTCTGGGGTATGTCTGTGGTGTTGTCTCTCTCTCTGCCTTTGTGGTCTACAACTGCATTGATGGGTGGGGAAACAGGCACACATTCTTCAATGTAAGTGAATACGGTGGGGAGATGGTGGCTTGTAAGGCAGGACCAGTGGCTCCTGCAAGAGCTTCGTAGTGGCACATCGAATTGTACTCCCTAATGGACCTCCTTAGGATTCTCTGTGAGTCAGGGAAAACACAAAAGGAATGGGTGGAGTTAGTGTGCTCCTGGCCAGTGGCAAGCTGATTCTAGGTGGGGAATTTACTAGATGGGGATTCTACTGATTCATCCTGTGTTCGGAGAGACAGGTTATTTGGCTAAGTATTTGCATGGTTTGCAGCCATCTGTTTCGTTGCCTGCTTGTCAATTTCTCAAAACAATTTTGAGCATTTAAGGTAGCCCCCACAATTCTGAGAGGAAATGAAGTTAGGGGTCTTCTGAATAGACCTTTGTGAGCGTAGTTGTAATTTTCATTTAGTTTATCACCTGAAATGCAATCTTTGCTGTACTTCTCTGGGAGTAAGTCACTCAGAACATGCAGTAACTCCCTTCTGATGGATGTGCGCAGAACTGAACTTTTAATTTTGCTGTATGACCTTGATGGCAGGTGCTCTCTTTGTAACTCAGTGGTGTTGGGGCAAAAGCATTGATGGCACCACATCAGAACCCAACATCAATCCAGGTGAGTTTGAAATGAAGAGATGGGGCATGTCTATGCCAGCTCCATGCCATTATGCTTAGAGAATAAGAGTAGCTGAAGTGAGAGCTTCATCTCAATCTATGAACTCATAACCATTCTGTTTTTGTACTCTAAGGGCTGATTAGGGGATTCTGGAAGCTGTTGTCCAAAATAGGACTATTTCTGAGTTGTGCTAAATCCTTCACAGAAATATTCAGACTAAGTGCAGGTTAAGAGCATCTGTGGAGGTGAGGAATGAGAGAGAATTTCATTTCAGTTTGTCCTTGCTGAGAATTTATCATGGTGTACAAATTCCTTCATGTTAAAATGGAAAGATATGAGTTTTTCTGTTTACATCAAAACTGGGTGAAAGAGAAATTTGAAGATTCCACCCACACTGAGATTTTTGAGTATTTAACTATTCACTTTACTTAACATCTCTATCTATTGTCTTTCTCTACTCTCCACTTAGGGTCTGAATCTTTGTCTATTGAATTGTAATGGCTGCAACTGCCTTTATATTCCCCCCCCCCCCCCCCCCTTAAGAGTCTCATCCCCTTTAGACTCCATATGGCAGGCAGAACACAGTCCTTTCTGGACGAAAGCAGAAGGGGGAAGTTTTATTTAAATTTCTTTTGGAATAATATATCAAAATCTTTAGATTTCTTTGTATGCAGAAATTGAAGATGTTTGAAGTTTTAAAAAATCTAAATGGTGAAAGTAAAACCTGAGATTTCTCCATCTTTAGAACTAGAGAATGAATGCAGATGGATAAATGTTTTGCAGAGTTTGCTGTCTCTTTCAGTATCTTTTCCTTTTGTGGGTCATGTTATGGAGCACAGGCCACATAGTTCTCACTAATGCTTCCTCCAATGCTTTCAGTACTGCTTTCATGGTCAGTACAGCCTTAAATTATGGGGGAAAGGATAGAAGAGCCCTAAATATCTGTCACCTGAAACCTCTTCCCCTCATCAGTTTTCACCAAATTGTCCCCACTCCTGTCACAGCCTTCAAGTGATAAGCAGAAATTCCCTTCCAATTTCGTTGTTACATTTGTAGAAGGGTGATCTTCGCATAGATACCATTGTGTATTTGTGTGTGTGTGTCTGCATGTGTCTGAGACACACGCACAGGGAGAGAGAGAGAAATGGATCACAGGCTTGAAAAGAAATTGACTGAACAGACCTCCATACTTGGTCCAGTAGCAGTCACAAATGTTGGCTTAAACTGAAGTAGTAATTGATTACAATTCTTTTTATATCACTTATTTAAAATCAAATAACTCTCAGCAATATCCTGCCAGCAGTTAAGTGATATTATAAAGTAATTCTCAGTTCATGCCCAAAGCTCCTTCTACTTTTTTCCTACTCCTTTCCCGCTCTGGATTGCTGCTCATGTAACTCTCTTTATGATTGTTTTAGGTGAACTTCCTGCACCTGAGTTTTTCCTGAATGCAACCTCAGTGCAAGTGGGAGAGTGGGTTTGGGCACGATGCCTGCTCCCCTCAAATGTTTCAGCAACCAGATTTGTTTTCTATAAAGATGGGCTTCCCATTTCATCTCACAATGCAAAGCTTCAGGATGTTTCCTTTTCATGGCCACTTCACATCTCAGACCAAGGTGCAGGCCAATATGCTTGCGGGTATGAACTCATGGGCGGAAAGAACCAAGAGAAGAAAAAGAGCATCAGTCTTGCTTGGAATCTGACCATCTCATCAGGTAAGTGGTGAAGCATTTGTATTTGAAGTATAAGTTTTAGAATAATTTATGTTGTAGAAAGCAAAGTGACTTCCCCTTAATGACAGAAGGGTGCTGAATTCTGAGGTTGTCAATATAAGAAGAAAGAGGACAAGTGTGAGTGTTTCGGAAGTTTAAAGGTGGGGCAATGCTGTACTCTCAGCTCTTTGCCCTCTGACCCTTCTCTCTAGTCTTTGTGTTGGGGTGCGACTACACTGGAAAGCTGAATTGGAGTGATTTGACTTTGCTGTGATTTGATACATAGCCTTTATTACATTTAAAATTACAGTCAGTGCTCACACAGGGGCTGTGAATTGATTACAGAGGTCATATTGGATATCATGCGATTTGCATTCTGGCCCACAGCCCCCTTATTTCCTTCATTCTCATGGTTCTGCCTATGCTGATCTTTATTTCCTCTGAATTCTGCCTCTGCTGCTCTGACAGGGAACTGACAGGGTCATTTGTTGTTGTTTAGTTGTTAAGTCGTGTCCAACTCTTCGTGACCCCATGGACCAGAGCACGCCAGGCCCTCCTGTCTTCCACTGCCTCCTGGAGTTGGGTCAAATTCATCTTGGTCGCTTCGGTGACACTGTCCATCCATCTTGTCCTCTGTCGTCCCCTTCTCCTCTTGCCCTCACACTTTCCCAACATCAGGGTCTTTTCCAGGGAGTCTTCTCTTCTCATGAGATGGCCAAAGTATTGGAGCCTCAGCTTCAGGATCTGTCCTTCCAGTGAGCACTCAGGGTTGATTTCCTTCAAAATGGATAGGTTTGTTCTCCTTGCAGTCCAGGGGACTCTCAAGAGTCGCCTCCAGCACCACAATTCAAAAGCATCAATTCTTCGGCGGTCAGCCTTCTTTATGGTCCACCTCTCACTTCCATACATCACTACTGGAAAAACCATAGCTTTGACTATGTGGACCTTTGTCGGCAAGGTGATGTCTCTGCTTTTTAAGATGCTGTCTAGGTTTGTCATCGCTTTCCTCCCAAGAAGCAGGAGTCTTTTAATTTCGTGGCTGCTGTCACCATCTGCAGGGATCATGGAGCCCAAGAAAGTAAAATCTGTCACTGCCTCCATATCTTCCCCTTCTATTTGCCAGGAGGTGATGGGGCCAGTGGCCATGATCTTAGTTTTTTTGATGTTGAGCTTCAGACCATTTTTGGCGCTCTCCTCTTTCACCTTCATTAAGAGGTTCTTTAACTCCTCCTCACTTTCTGCCATCAGAGTGGTATCATCTGCATATCGGAGGTTATTGATATTTCTTCCGGCAATCTTGATTCCGGCTTGGGATTCCTCCAGTCCAGCCTTTCGCGTGATGTATTCTGCATATAAGTTAAATAAGCAGGGAGACAATATACAGCTTTGTCGTACTCCTTTCCCAATTTTGAACCAATCAGTTGTTTCATATCCAGTTCTAACTGTTGCTTCCTGTCCCACATATAGGGTCATAGATATGGGACAGGGTCATAGATATGGGAAATAATAATGATGATGCTCTAGCAATAAGGCAATAAGGTGACCTAGCGTTAATCTCATACAGTATAAGACTAAAAAATAAAATAAAAAATTTCACCAGAGGATAATAAGGGAAGAGGAACAAATGTGTGTGGGTGCGTGTTCCCAGTCCTGAACCTCACACCTCAACTGCCTGTGTCACTGAAACAGCACCTACAGACATGGCACCCATCTTTACAAGAATATATCACAACTAACCACATGGAAAAAAAGGTTATTCGAATTGTTCCAGCTTGAAAAAGTGTAAACCCCCACAATGACAGAGATTTTTTTAAAAAAAGCTGCTGTGGGAGCAAAAAAAGACTGGGTCAATTTGAATTAACTTTTGCATCATGCGGTCAGTAAAAAAATACATCCTATTCACCCATTTCATAAGCAGAGCAAATCCTGCAGTATTTGACTATGTATTTGTAGACTGTATTTCATAGGGTCCAACTAGATGGTACAATTAGCAAGTTTTTAAAAGAAGTGTATCAAAATGTCTTTTTGTTTCTTGGATCCTGATGTTTCCCAACAACAAATCTTGCATTTAGCATGCTTTGTTTGGTGAGTCCTTATAGGCAGGTAAATTCAAGAGAGATTAGATATCTTACATCTATGCCCTCTTCTAGTCCTACTCCCAACCAGATGGTATCAGGTGACCATATTAGCAAACCCTCGAGCCACACGGTGCTGTTGATGAATGCCAGGTCAGTACAAAATAAGACTGCCCTCATCCATGATGTAATTCTGGATGAGGGTGCTGACCTGGCGTGCATTACTGAGACCTGGGTGGGAGAGGAGGGTGGTGTTCCCCTCTTCCAGCTGTGTCTGCCTCTGTACTTGGTCCAGCACCACTGTCGCTCGGAGGGTCGGGGAGGGGGAGTTGCTATAGTCTATAGGAGTTCTATCTCTTTGACCAGGCTTCCTATCCCTTTGAGAGGAGGTCTTGAGGGCCTGTATTGTATGTTGGGCTTACGAGACAGATTGGGGATTCTGTTGGTGTACTGCCCACCCTGCTGCGTACCAACTCCCTGCCTGAGCTGACGGAGGTAGTCTCAGACCTGGTGTTGAGGATTCCCAGGCTGTTGGTGCTGGGGGACCTCAACATCCATGCCGAGGCTGCCTTGACTGGGTCGGCTCAGGACTTCATGGCCGCCATGACAACCATGGGGCTGTCTCAATGTGTCATTGGCCCGACACATGAGAAGGGCCATACCTTGGACCTGGTTTTCTCAACGGGACTGGAAGATGGTGGTTTGGATGTGGAGGGGCTGGTTGTGACCCCATTGTCATGGTCAGATCACTTCCTGGTCAAGTTTAGTCTATTAGCTTCTTCTCCCCTCTGCAAGGGTGGGAGATCTATTAAGATGATCCACCCTCGGAGACTAATGGATCCGGATGGTTTCCTGAATGCTCTGGGGGATTATCCGTCTGATATGGTTGGCGCTCCTGTCGAAGCTCAGGTCACCCTATGGAATAGGGAGATGACCCGGGCGATTGACACGATTGCGCCTAAGTGCCCTCTCCCTGCATGCAGAACCCAGACAGCTCCTTGGTATACTTCTGAACTGCGGGCGATGAAGTGAGAGGGGAGATGGCTGGAGCGCAGGTGGAGGAAATCCCGCTGGGAGTCCAATCGAACACGACTTAGAGCCCATTATCGGGCCTATTTCGTGGCAATACAGCTGGCGAAACGGCGATATTGCTCCAGCCGTATTGCTTCCTCAGAATGTCGTCCAGCAGAGCTGTTTCGGGTGGTCCAGGATCTTCTTCAACCGGGAAATCCGGTGGAGGTCCCGGACTGCTCATCAGCTCGCTGTGATGAGTTTGCCATTCATTTTGAGGGAAAAATCGCTCAGATTCGCAGTGGGTTGGACTCCACCGTTACTGCAAAATCAGAGGATGTGTCCAGTGTGCCGTGCTTAGGTCAAGTATTAATGGATGAGTTTCAATTGTTGAGACCTGAGGATGTGGACAGGGTGCTTGGATCTGTCCGTTCTACCACCACTCTGCTCGACCCTTGCTCATCTTGGCTAATTGGAAGATCTGCCAGGGGGGTTCGCACCTGGGTCCAGGAGGCCGTGAACACCTCCTTGAGAGAGGGAGTGGTCCCTACCACCTTGAAAGAGGCGGTAATTCGGCCACTCCTAAAAAAGCATAACCTGGACCCAAGGCTGGTGGTTAACTACCGACCAGTGGCAAACTTCCCTTATTTGAGCAAAGTGTTGGAGCGGGTTGTGGCCGGGCAACTCCAGGCGCTGCTGGATGAAATGGATTTTCTGGATCCATTTCAATTGGGTTTCAGGCCGGGTTTTGGTACAGAGACTGCCTTGGTCGCCCTGTACGATGGCCTTTGCCAGGAGAGAGACAGGGGGAGTATGACCCTGTTGATACTTCTGGACCTCTCAGCGGCTTTCAACACCATCAACCATGGTGTCCTTCTCGATAGGCTGGCTGGGTTGGGAGTTGGGGGCACCGCTTTACGGTGGTTCCGCTCTTTCCTGGCTGACCGTGTCCAGAGGGTGGTGCTGGGGGACAGTTGCTCTGTCCCATGGCGTTTATGTCATGGAGTTCCTCAGGGCTTGATATTGTCCCCCATGCTGTTTAACATCTACATGGAACCGCTGGGAGAGGTCATCAGGAGGTTTGGGCTGAGGAGTCAGCAATATGCTGACGACACTCAGCTCTACTTCTCATTTTCCACCAATCCAGGTGAGGCAGTTTCTGTGCTGAACTCATGTCTGGACCTGATAATGGACTGAATGAGGGTTAATAAATTGAAACTCAATCCAGACAAGACGGAAGTGCTGTTAGTGGGTGCTTCGCCGGACAGGCTGGAGGGCCATTTCCCTGCCCTGAATGGGGTTACACTCCCCCTAAGGGACAGGGTCCGCAGCCTGGGGGTGCTCCTGGACCCCAGTCTAATTCTGGAAGCCCAGGTGGACTCGGTGGCCAGGGGCGCCTTCCTTCAGCTGCGGAAATTATACCAGCTATGGCCCTACCTGGACGAGCGGAGTCTCATGACAGTTACACACGGACTGGTAACATCTCGTATAGATTACTGCAATGCGCTCTACGTGGGGCTGCCTTTGAAGATGGTCCAGCAACTGCAACTGGTCCAGAATTGAGCTGCGCGGCTGGTGAGTGGTGGGGCCGCTAGGGGACACATCAAGCCGATTCTGTTTAAATTACATTGGCTACCAGTTGCTGCCCGGGCTCAATTCAAAGTGCTCGTTTTGACATATAAAGCCATAAACGGCTTGGGCCCTGGATACCTGAAGGACCGCCTCCTTCCATATGAACCTACCCGGCAGTTAAGATCTAGCCAGGGGGCCCTTTTGAAAGAGCCGTCCCTCAAGGAGGTAAGAGGGATGGCTTGTAGACAAAGGGCCTTTTCGGCAGCTGCCCCCAGACTATGGAATGCCATCCCAAGTGAGATTCATCTGGCGCCAACGCTGATGACATTTTGGCGCCAGGTCAAAACCTTCCTGTTCCAGAAGGCATTTAATTGAAATAATATCAACTGTGGGTCCTGATGGTAATTTTTAGAGTATATATCTTAATTGTATTTTAATTGTTTCATCTTTTTATTGTATTTTAATTGTTGTAAGCCGCCCAGAGACCTTTGGGTAGTGTGGGCGGCATATAAGTTAAATAAATAAATAAACAAATAAATAAATAAATAATACAGTGGTGCATCGACTTACGACCATAATCCGTTCCAGAAGATGGATGTAACTCGAAATGGTCATAAGTCGAAGCACCATTTACCATAGGAATGCATGGGAACGCAATTAATCCGTTCCAGCATTTTAAAAAAATACCAAAAAATAAAAAAAAATAAAACACTGCAAGCCCCATAGGAACCCGCTGGGGCTGCAAAAACAAACAAACAAACAAAACACACACACACAAACAAACAACCCAAAAATAAACATCGGAGCAAGTCCCACGCTGGGACTGCAAAAAACAAACAAACAAAACAACAAAATGTCTACAATAGTTGATTCTTGTGACATTATTGGCACAGTGCTACACCAGGGTCCTCTCTTAATGTCAGTGTTTGTTTTCTGCTCAGGTGAAAATAATCAGTCCAGTGGTCAGGAGAGAAGTTCTAATGAGTAAAAATGTTTGCTTGTTTATGAGTCACTTTGATCACAAGGGGTGTGAACATGAAGGAATCTAAGGGTGCGGTCCCATGAGAAAAATGTTCCCCAGTTATTCCCAGTTACATTGCAGCATGAATGTCCGGTCACACGACGCACAGCCATAGCAAATCATTTTACAGGTCAGTGGAGTAACTGGGGTTCATTTCCCACTTGTTGAGAGGTTTCTTTTCTTTCTTTCTTCGTTTCCCCCCCAGTGGCATTTCAATATATTCCTTAGCAGTATGACATGTGTATACAATGCTATCAATACTTTTTCGCAGTACAGACATGGTGGAAGGCACCCACCACCGCTGCTGCATGGCTGCCCTTTAATATATATGTATATATATTTGATTTTTCCGTCTCTGAAGTATTGATGTATTGGTAAACTTCGATCAATGGGTTTAAAGCACAAGCACTCCACCTACTATCTGGAAAATGGCACAGCACTTTGAGTGAAATGCATTGCTTTCAGAGGTGCCTGTACAACAGAGGGAATTCTACCCATCAGGAAACACTACCCAACATATCAATGTATTGTTAAAATTTTTAAAAAGACTTGGGGGGCTTCAGGGTCCCATAAAACAAGAGAAAAAATAAATTGGTACCGCATTGTAGCTGCTCATAATTATTCAAATGGAAGGGAATGAACTGATAATGTTAAAACATATTGGCATACTCATCCAGGTATACATACCACGTGACCACGATGCATTGTAACAAAGGTATGGAAAGTATTGCTAACAGTGGTGAATATTTCCATGGTGTGACTTTGGCTTAATACACATTTGTCCTGGTTAAGAAAGCAGTCCTGTGCACCTGTATTGCTCATTCTGTTCCTCTTCTATTCCTTTCTTATTTTTTCTCTCTCCTGGATTGCTCTTCATGTAACTTTCTTTCTGATTGCTTTAGGTGAACTTCCAGCACCCAAGTTTTTCCTGAATGCAACCTCAGTGCAAGTGGGAGAGTGGGTTTTGGCACGATGCATGCTCCCCTTGAGTGTTTCGGCAACCAGATTTATTTTCTATAAAGATGGGCTTCCTCTTTCATCCCACAAAGCAAAGTTCCATGACGATTTGTTCTCACTACTGCTTCATATCTCAGACCAAGGTGCAGCAGGCCAATACGCTTGTGGGTATGAACACATGGGTGGAAACACCCAAGAAAAGAAAAGGAGCATCAGTCTTGCTTGGAATCTGACCGTCTCATCAGGTAAAATGACGAAGTAAGAGATCAATTGTGAGAGTTGTAAGGGATTCTAAGCTGTTTGAGCTTGGAGAGTACATTTTAGAATGTTTGGTGCTCCAAAATGGGAAGGAATGTCCCCAGAAGGACGTTAAGTTACTCTTTTTTGAAGTTGTCAAATAAAAGTGTGAATATTTAGGCAGCATATAGATGAAGGGATAATGTACTCCATTTCAGAATTTTGTCCTTTTCTTTAGTCTATCTTTATTTCACAGGGTCCAACTAGATGATCAAATTAGGATGTTTTTATAAGAGGTGATCTCATGACTGGTGCAAAATGTATTTTTCACAGCCTTTCATATTTCTCAAGGACAGATCTTGCATTTAGTGTGCTTTGTTACTGACTGCGTTTGGGAAAGTAAACTCAGGTTTAATTTACATTTGTGGTTGCTGAGACATACATACTGTATATCTGTCATGAAATCCCATCCTAGAAGGGAAATGGACTAACAAGAGGAAAACTGCATTCTACTTCATGTCTAATTTGACCCTCTAGTAAGGGCTCAGCTTGTGCCATTTCCACCTGCTTCCACTGCTTGACATTTCTTGCCAAAAACATTGAGAAATATGGTTGTCACAAACACAATGCCATCCCCCGACTTTTCCTGCCTGGGTGGAACAGCAAATCTACCTCTTGCCATTCAAGTTGTGGTGAGCCTGGCCAGTTATTTTGGCAAAGATGAAAGAAAGGCACAGTTACCAGCCTGGCTGGAGTCACGTCCTACTTGTATGTCTTACATGTTCATCTGGTGAGATAGGAAATGTTTATAACAGTTTATTTATTTTTAAATTTCTTGACACAGTCTGCACCAGAGTGCTCTCTTAATGTCAGTGTCTGTTTTTTCCTCAGGTGATCAGTCTGGTAGTCAGGAGAGGAGTTCTGGTGAGTACAACTGTTTGCTTGTTTATGAGTTACTTGGATCACAAGGGGTGTGAACATGACGGAATCTAATGCAAATTTGTCCTAGTTAGGAAAGCAGTTCTGTGAACATGTATAACTCATTCTATTCATTTTGATTCCTTTTTTTATTTCATTTCTTCCCTGGATTGCTATTCATGTAACTCTCTTTATGATTGCTTTAGGCAACTATCCTGCTCCCAAGCTTTTCCTGAATGCAACCTCAGTGCAAGTGGGAGAGTGGGTTTGGGCACGATGCCTGCTCCCCTCAAGGGTTTCGGCAACCAAATTTATTTTCTATAAAGATGGGCTTCCCATTTCACCCCAGAAAGCAAAGCTCCATGATGTTTCATTTTCACGGCCACTCCACATCTCAGACCAAAGTGCAGCAGGCCAATATGCTTGTGGGTATGAATACATGGGTGGAAGCAACCAAGAGAAGAAAAGGAGCATCAGTCTTGCTTGGAATCTGACCATCTCTTCAGGTAAAATGATGAAGTAAGAGACTAAACATTGATCAGAGTGGTAAGGGAACCTGAGCTGTTTGATTTTGGGGAGGAAATTTTAGAATCATAGATGCTTCGAAAGGCAGAACAGTGTTTCCTTAATGGCACAAAGGTACTCAGTTTTGTGATAGTCAAAAAAAGAGTGAATACATATTAGGTAATATATATACAGGGTTGTAATGTAGTCCATTCCAGCGCTTTGTCCTTCTCTCTAGTCTTTGTGTTTATTTCGAAATGTCCAACTAGATTATGTAATTAGGATGTTTCTGTAACATATTATCTCACGATTGGTGCAACATGTGTTTTCCATAGCCCTTAATGTTTGTCAAGGAGAGATTTGGCGTTTTTGTTTTATGACTATTTTTGGGATAGTAAACTCAGGTTTAATTTACATTTGTGATTGCTATCTGTGACGAAATTGCATGGTAGAAAGGAAATGTCTCACTATAGAAAATCTGCACTCTCCTTAATATGTACTTTGACCCTTCAGTATTTATTTGGTATGCTCTTCCCCCTGCTTCCATTGCTTCACATTTCTTCCAAATGCCATCGAGAAATATGATTGTCACAAACACAATGCTGGCCCAAGACCTTTTCTGCCTGAAGTAGATTAGCAAATTGTACCCCTTGCCATTCAAGTGAATTTGTGGTGAGGCAGGCAAGTTATTTTTTAACAGAAGTAAATGGTCTGAAATGTGCATCTGGTGAGACAGGAATTGTGTATAATAATTTATTTTTGTGATATTCTTTGCACAGTGCTGCAGCATGGTGCCCTCTTAATATCAGTATTTATTTTCTACCCAGGTAGAAATGATCAGTCCAGTGGTCAGGATAAGAGTTCTGGTGAGTAAAACTGTTTGCTTCTTTATGTCACTTTGATCACAAGACATATGACTATGAAAGAAGCTAGTACACATTTTTCTAGATTAGGAGTGCAGTCCTTTGGACATGTATAACTATTTTTATTCCTTTTTAATTTATGTTGCCTGTCAATTGCTATTGATGTAACTCTCTTTATGGTTCCTTAGGTGAATTTCCTGTTCCCAAGTTTTTCATGAATGCAACCTCAGTGCAAATGGGAGAATTGGTCTTAGCCCCATGCCTGCTTCCATTAAGTGTCTTAGCAACTAAATTTATTTTCTATAAAGATGGGGTTCCTATTTCATCCCACAAAGCAAAAGGCCATGGTGTTTCATTTTCATGGGCACCCCACATCTCAGACCAAAGTGCAGCAGGCCAATATGCTTGTGGGTATGAACAAATTAGTGGAAACAGCCAAGAGAAGAAAAGGAGCATCAGTTTTGCTCAGAATCTGACCATCTCATCAGGAGAAATGGGGAAATAAAAGAGCAACCACTGATCAGCAAAATCAGTCGTTCTAAAATGTCCTCTGCTGTTTGAACTTGGAGAGGACATGTTAGAACAATTGACACTGCAAAAAGGGGAGCAACTTCGTCTTAATCACACAAAGGTACTCAGTTTTGAGGCTGTAAAAAAGTGTGAATGTTTACGTGGTATATATGTGAAGTAGTAATGTACTCCATTTCAGCACTTTGTCCTTCTCTGTAGTCTTTGTCTGTATCTCATAGGTTCCAACTGGATATTTTTGAAAGAGGTTGTCAATATACTGGCCCTTCAGACACCTTCCAAACATTAGTTCATTTGGAAAAAATCCTCCCAAGTTTTCCTGAGGTTCATCTGTGTAAGCAAACATCAAAAACGCCAATGCCTGGTCCCATTGTCTGACATGTTCCACCATATATGCCTTGATCTTAGTGTTTGTCTTAATGTTAGTGTTTGTCTTCTGCCTATGTCAAAATGATCAATCCAGTGGTGAAAAGAATAATTTTGGTGAGTAAAAATGTTTGCTTGTTTAGTTGAATGGAGTTGTTTTGTGGTTAATTTGCTGTTAAATATTAAATAATTTCATTCTATTAAAGTGCAAGTGATGTTTTTAAGACAATGAAATATAAAAGCAGAGACCCTATAATCATCGTTAATCACAACTTTTATATACCCAATGAATTAATGGGAACTTGGTAAGTCAAAACTCACATACAATTTCATTGATAGAAAGGATCTTTCCAGAGAGGGAGTAACAACTGGATTTAGGCTATAATGTCCTTATAAGGTCATATAAAATATCTAATAATTCCTCTGTGTGGTCATCAGCAGAGGTAGTTCATTAAGAAACACACCACAATTCAAGCTTTTCATTGAGAGATGAAATGTCGGTAGACAGCTTGCTTTCCTTCTACTGGTGAGGTTGTCATGGCTCTTTCTCTGTTGATTACCTCAACATTAGACTCCACTAACATGCTACAGAGTGTGGTCCAAAATGTTGTGTCTTGGTTGCTGGCTGGAGCTGTGTACGGATAACATGTAACATCTTTTTATTTTGAACAGTGCTGACTGCCAGCTTTTTAAGCCCTTGTTTCAAGAGACTGGTTTTGACTTTTAAAGCTGAAAGCAGTTCAGGAGCCTTAAGGGTTGTCTTCTTCTACATTTTGTACTATTGCTCCACAAGAGCGCATAAGACTGCAGCAGTGATCTTGCGCTGGCAGACAAATTGAAACGGAGGTCTTTTAAACAGCAGGAGGGGAGTGTTTATTTTAACTCAATTGTGAATAAGTTAATTGTTTTAGCATATGTGCTTCCCTGTGTCAGAGGCACTTTGCTGTCTCCCTCTCCCCCTTCATTCCTCCTGTTTGCAGTCAAAGCTATTGGAAATCAGAAAACCAAGATTGCCGTGTGCCACAAGTCAAGCACTGAGTATAGCTTAGGCGTTTTTGCTGGGGACATAGGAAAGAGCCTTCTCGGTCACATCATCCAGACTCAAGAACTTGCTCCCACAGGAGGCTCAGTTGGCCCCATCCTTGATGTCCTTCCACAAGCAGATGAAGACCTTTCTCTTCAGGCGGGCTTTCCCTTAGTAATTGACTGTCTGAGAGGGGTTTTTAAATGAAGTGTTGTACCTTGTTGCTTCAAATCTGTTTTGGTGTCAATTTTGTTTACCATTCTCAGTGTGGTATTTGTTAGATTTTTTAAAAAATATTTGTATACTTAGTGTTTTTAGTTTGTAAAATTTTTCTTTTGATGATATAAGCCATCTTGGGTTCTTTTTAAGGAGAAAGATGGGATACAAATATTTTAAATAAATAAATACATAAATAACCAGGATGGGAACCTACATCAGGACATCTGCACAAGAGAACATTGCATGGGTTTGAGTGTGGAGCAGAATTTTGGACAACAGTGAAACTGATTCCCAGAGAAATGACTTGGCTCCATCATGAAAAATGGCAGACATACTAAGGGTACCTGTGGAGAAAACCAACTTGTAGAGAAATCAGTTTTTCTCTCACCTTGCAGTATACTTGATTTATTGACCATGTCTATGTACATTACATAAGGGGAGCATGTGGGCTTCCAGACGACAAGTAGCGTTGGACTCAAAACTCTCATATAATCAACCAGCACAGCCATTGGAGAAGGATAGGAATTGAATTACATCTGGAAGGCCGCACGTTGCTCTTCCCTGGCAAATACAGATACATTAAATACCCTGCTTTTTTGTTCTTTGATTCAGGGGGCAAGATGGCTCTCTCTATATGGATTCTGCGCTCTACAGCTGTATTTCTTCTTCTGGTCTCAACACCAATCATCAGCTACATCCTGGAGAAATGGAGCTACTGCTCTGTCTGTACTGGAATATTCTCCACCTCTCCAAGGGAAGAATAACATTGTTCCTGTTTTGGTTAATGCCATGGATTTTTCACTTGTCTTCCTGATCCAAGACAGTTCTTCCATTCTCACTGAACTGCATTGGAAAATAGCAAGCCTGGAGTTCACTTCTCCCTCTGGGGTCTTTCCATTGGCCTCGGAATAGTTTTCCTCTAAACCTCTCATGCTCTGGACCTATTCTCTCCTGTGTGTGTGTCCTCTGCTGAAATCTATAGTGCACTTTCCTGCTGATGTTCCAGAAGCTACGAGCAGATCCTGGAGGGATTTAATGTTGATGCTGGTTGAAGGATTTTGGGAGGAGTCTTTGGAAAAGCAACTTTTCCAAATTCTGATTGCAGACTTGTGTCAGCGGAATGCTTGAAAGATGTACATAATAAATGGAAGATTTTGTTGGAAGCTCTGTTGCCATTGATCACAGTTGAGCAAAGGACATGTTATACTGCCCAGTGCTTGAGTAGGGACAAATGAGTGGGTGCGACAACTGTTCCAAATTTTCAACCGCTCACAGTACACAAACTCTTTTCTTTGTTTAAAAACTTGGTTGTCATACAGAGACTTGCAAACTTTATTGTGCTTCTCCTATCTCATTTATCTAGAGCTATCCTGAGTGTGCTTTTGAAACAATTGTGTCTGAACCAGTGTTGCTTTGAGCAGATTGTAAATAAAATGGCTGAAAGAGAAGGAGTATGTTTTCATTTAATACTAGGAGCACTTCAGGGGTAGCAATGAATCATGGGTTACCAAAACAACAAACAGATGTCACTTTCTCCCTTCTGTTTCATATGGTCAAGGAATCAAAACCAAACTCACTTATTGGTTGCACTTCCTACTATGTCGTTTTCAGATAGAGAGGAATGAAACAACATCATGATTCCTTGGCCATTGGGATTTTCTTCTGACCTAGAGTCCTTTCCTTGTGCAGTCCATTACGTGACGTCCTATGCATGCATGGGAGGCATCCTTTCCCACTAATTTCCCCTCCAGCAGGTCATGTAATTGCCAGGTAGCCTCAGCACCACCTTAAGTGTAGCCATCACTCCTTAGTCTAAAACCTCTACCAAGTATTAGGGCTTGTCCCTTTTACTGCACCCCAGCTAAAACCTCCTTGTCCTAAGCTGGTGCCTATTTTATAGTCTGATGCTGAGTGCAAAAGTTTCTTTTCCTGCAATAATCTTTTTTTACCTCTAAAATATACATAGGCTTGTAATATGTGGGTGTAATATTTTCTATTTGTAGATTGCTTAAAATCCTCTACATTATAATAACATTAAAGAATTGGGTTTTTTTTTAAAGGTAACATAGGTAAAATAGATGGTAGGGAAGGAAAGGTAGACTCTCGGATATTTAAGATAAAGGGCAAAATGAGGGTCTCTTTTTGTGATGACTATTTACCAGATTCTTCAACAGATTCTTAGTTAACAGCCACTCAAACCAGACTGACCCTCTCAACGGCCTCAACTGCCAAAACATTCTAATCACACCAACCAAACAGCATTCAGTTCTTTACTCTGTATTTATTCATCCATCTCTCAACCATATTAGCTCTTAACTTATGTATGTTTATTACTGAGGTATTCATAGTCATTAATCATACAAACCATTGACCAATATTGTTTACAAATATACTCCCACACACATTTTATCCGAGGCACAAATGGTATCTTCTGTTTCTAACCCACCTGAATTTCCTCTCTAGAGATGAGAAGGACAAGTCACAGGGCTGCGTATGAAGCTCTCCACACAGCACCACAGGTGCTGTGTGGACATGTCACTCTCCCCACTGGCCGGCTGGTCCACTCACTGTGCTCTGCATGCCACCGTGGTCCTTCTTCTCTGGTGGCGCTCCAGTCTGACTGAGTGCTCCACCTGGCCTTCTCTGCCCTCTCCGGCAACCAACCACTCTGATCAGGAGGGGAATTGTTCCCTTCTTGTGGTTTTGTCAATGTTTTGGGAATGGACTGTGCCCTGCTGATTCAGCTTCAGTTACTGAAAGCCACATAATCCTGAACATGCCTGATTTCATATGATTCCCCAGTTTATTCAGTGTAATTCAGTAGTGACTTAGAAGACGCAAGGAAGAGACAACAGGACTCTGCTTCCAGACTTGTATATCATTTTCAGGGGTTGCTCTGGCTTTTTGGTTTCATTTGCAACCTGTTTATCAAATGAAAAATGGATTCACATAGAAATGCATATTACCAAGCAAATGTGCTATTCCCAACATTATGTTTGCTTTGTTTCAAGTTGACCAAGGGGTAGTGCATTTATAAATGAGAATAGACAGGTGGTTTTCAGTTTCCCTTTTGGCCGATTTTTGGGCTGGCTTTTCTTCATCTGAATCTAGAATGCTAAAGTTACCCAGTTGTGCAAAAATGGACATTTGCTGTGGTGGAAGGGTGGAATTACAAAGGGTTGCCGGCTGCTTGCTCAAGAAAAAGAAGAAGCTTTTTCTAAGGATTCCAAGGAGCAAAAGGCAAATGATGGATAGAGCACATCTTTTAAACACGACAAATAACAGCTAGTGTCTCCTTCCTCAGAAATGGGACAGCAGTTGTTTGTATCATGTTGTAGTTCTGACAGTAGTTGCAGCTGTGTAGTAGTTATTAACATTGGAAAAACAGCTCCCCATAATCACTACCAGAGTTTTCTTTCAAGTATAAATAGCAGTTGCGTGCCTGCAATTTCCATGTGGGCTGAAACATGTTGTGGTTGCCTACTGTGGTCCTGACCCGGATTGACACCCTCCTCCTGGTAGCTGCCATTTTTCAATTTTAAAAGAGAGACATGGGACGTTATCAACATCTTTATGCAGACCCTCACTTCACCTCCTTTGATGCAGGTGGAATAATTAGTATCTGTTGAAGTAACTCTGCTCCTTTCTTTCAAAGTAAATTTTACTGATTTCTTGGACAAGGTGGCCAGTCCTAATGGCCTTAGAATGGTTCACTCTGTGGGGTGAGACGTGACAGTTTTTCTAGTGGCGGAGACATTACACTGATGAGGTTAGATCTAATAATTCAGGGGGAAAAAAACTGTTAATGCTGAAACAGATCTCAAGAGTACCGCCAGTGGGTATCTTAAAATAGATATGAGGATGTTAGAAACATGACCACACGGTCTCAGCCTAACTTCTATTATCAGGCATCTGTGACTTTTGTTCTTCCTAAGGGCTTACCTACATTTACATTTGCTTTGCAATAAGCACCGTTCTAAATGGATTCGATTTAAAATGCTTTGACTATTTGAAATGCTGTTTGCGTTTCCACCTCGGAGATGGCCAACTATAGCAGTCCCTATGTGGGTTTGTGTGTTTGGGTCTCTTCCCCTCCAAAAGCATAGAGACTGGTTGATAATAAATCTTTGCCTCTCAAGTCAGCTTCCTTCCCCTTCACCTCCCTACTGCTCGCCTTTATGGTAGGAACCGGATGCTTTCTAGGGCACATTCCGGTTGGGATATGCTTCTCCCACCACCTTTTCCTCCCTCTAGTCTTCCCTTTTTGGACCCTACAGTATATAGGTGCCTCGAGTTACGAACGCCCCTACCTACGAAAATTTTGAGTTACGAAAAGCTCCGGCCGCAAAATATTGCTTCGACTTGCGGCCGGAGCTTCGACCTAAGAACAGAAAAAGGCAGGGGAAAAGGGCGGGAAATTCAAACCGTTGGTGGCGAAGAGGCTGCTTATTTGTAGCTCTTTCGCCCCAACGGTTAGAGCAGGGGGTCAGGGAACTTTTTTACTCCTGCGGGGCAGGAGGAGGAAGGAGAGGCGGGGGGCAGCTCCGGATCGCGGCGGGGCGCAGGAAGCCGGTGTGCTCCCTGCCCATCCCTGGCATGGGTCTACTCATGAGTAAGGCCCGCAGAAGGCGCTGGGCTGGGCTGAGGCCCGGGGGTGGGAGGGGCTCCTCCGTGGACGGGGCGTGCGGCGGTGGCGGCGCAGGAGGAGGCTCCCCACCGGGAGTGAGTGCCATCGGAGGCTTCAGTCTGCCTGGTAAGGTGCTGCTTTTTCCTTTTTAGAAACTTCTGGGTGGGTTTTGCAGGGTGGGTTTCAGCTGAGGGGGGTTATGTTTCTGTGCTGTGTTGTTTTTTGCAGTCCCAGTGTGGGGATTGCTCGATGTTTATTTTTGGGTTTTTTTTTTGTTTTGTTTTTTGCAGCCTTCGGGGCTTGCTCTGTTTATTTTTGGTTGTTTTTTTTAAAGCCCCAGGGCCTTCCGATGGGGCTTTCTGTGTGCTTTAATTGTTTTTTTTTTGGTATTTTTTTGAAATGCTGGAACGGATTAATCCCGTTCCCATGCATTTCAATGGGAAATGGTGTTTCGACTTATGAAAATTTCGAGTTACGGCCACCGTTCCAACACGGATTAATTTCATAAGTCGAGGCATCTCTCTCTCTCCCCTCCTCCTGTCTTAGGAGCCCGGGGAAAACACTTGGTTTCCTTTCCCCCTCTCCTTCGCTCTGAGGGGTGGAGGATTCTTGGCAGCTGGAGCTCGCAAAAGGTATGAGGTTTCATCCCCAGCTCCTGTTCATCACCCTTCACTGCTTCCTGCTGATGGAGTCCTCCCCTTCTCTCCACCTCCCAGAGACCAGCAAAAGCATTCTTAAAGCGACAGAAGCAGCTAACTTTTTTAACAAGCAGCTTTGCCAGCACACATTCCCCCGATCCTTCCTTCCTGCCACCCCTCTCACTGCCTCTGCTGGCTATACAAGGGTGCAATTTGCAGCAACAGAGGCATGTACATATGCAGAAATGAATAAAATAAATTGAGTTTTATATGTCTACTGTTTTAAACAACCCTCACAGAACAGTATTTTAGCTCACGTTTCAGCTATGAAACACACTTCCCTGGCAAAGTAATCCAGGTTTGCATTTGCTTAATGGAGACACGCTTTGAAACATAGATTAATTTGAAGGTAAATCCAGTTTAAATAATGTTTCTTTTGCCTGTATAATCAAGGCCTAGTTAATTTTTGTCCATTTACTTTTAATATTCCAGTTATTAGTACTTTCATATTCTATTACTCAGTTTTTCCAGATGTTTTGCTGCTTGTCATATAGTTCTTTTAGCAACAGAGAAATGAACCCAAAACACATTTCCCAGCTACTCCAAATCAAATAGGACCTTTTTGGAGCAGGCACAATGTCCTAATGGTTGTATGCAGATGTGTGAATAATCTGCTCTGGTAGTGTTTTCCTGCAGATTTACTCTATTCCCCACTGCCTTGAATAGTGATGGAGCAGTCCTATTTTCCATTTTACCAATTAACAGAGAGCTGGGAATGCATTCGATAAAATATTCACACTATGACAAATTCTCTTGTTTAGAATGGTAAGTTGCATTAGAGTATGCCCATTGAATCTGTGAGGATTTGGTAAGTCAGTTCCTCCATAAGCACCATTGATTTAAATTGGCCTACTCTGATTTTCCCTTCCTTTGATATAGTAAGGCACAACTGGAGTTTCAGTCATTTGAATCAATGGAACCTATGAAGCAGTTGATTCACCAGATCTTTATTTAGTCAATGGATCTCCTCAAGTGTGACTTACTACTCTAAGGAGCAGGATTTCAGCCAATATATTTGTGTCCTGAAGATGCACATATTCCAGAAATATGTACAAAAGATATTTGGCTATTAAAGCGATCCACAATGGATGGAAATGGGCACAGATACAAAGGTGGAAACAAGAGGAAGGGTACAAAAGTGGACTTGGCAGATAAACATCTCCGCCATGGTTGCCTGTCCATGGTGCATTAATTAAATTTGACTTTGATTCTAATGGTTTGAAGTAAAAGGGCAAAATTGAATTGTGAAAAACCATGTGAGTAATGGCAATTCTATAATTAGCCACACACCTGAGCATGTGATTAGTTGTGCAACCAGGAGAGGACTAGGCACATGATAGGCACAGATAGAACTGCTTATGTGGTGGCCCTTTCATGAGCATGTAAGGCAATGGGAGTCTGCACATAAGGATGCAAGCTGGGTCTGTGGCTGAAAGTTCTGCCATCCTCATTCAACTTGGTAGGCTTCCTTTGACAAGCATTTTAAAGGTGAGGAATTTCAGCCAAATTTTCATTGGTGTTAGTTCAGAACTGTTGTGCATACCTTCCTCAGGAGTCGATTTAGAAGAGGTAGCCATGTTAGTCTGTGCAAGCATTATAGGTAAGCACAAAATAAAAGTAAATAATAATAAAAAATAAGAAATAAAAAAGAGAAAAAATGTTACCACTTTTCCATCTCCATCTCTTTCGTATGTATATGTCTTGTCTTTCATTTAAAGCCCAAGAGAAGGTGCCCTTTGATAATTCCGACCAGAGGGATTTTTTTTCTTCATATGGGTCAAAATCAACAATATATAGATGATCCTCAGTTCTATTTCTACTCTCCTTCTCAATCTGGTGATACTGTTTGATTTTAAGCCAGTGTTTATAATCAGGGGATGGGGATGAACAAACTGAAGCTTAATTTAGACAAGAATGAGATGCTCCTGAGAGTCAAAAGACAGAACAGGCAACAAAAATTCCAATTGATGGACATGAGGTAACATTCCCTTTGAGAGCTCAGGTTCTCAAGTTTTACATGCTCGTAGATTCATCCCTGATCCAGGATGCAAAGGTCTTGGCAGTGGCCAGGAGGGCACTTGCACCCTAAAACTATGATCCAGCTGTTGTTCCTCAAGACATCTGATCTGGCCTTAGAGACACATGCCTTAGTCACATCTTGGCACTTAGAGCATGACAAGCCAATTTTAAGTGAATGGCTTGTACAGTAACTAGAACAGCTCACTAAGAAGAAAAGTGCACTAATTTTATATCTTAACTACCGTCAAGTTAACAACTACAGTGTGTGTACATGTGATCTCTAATTATTTTGATGGGCGGGGAAACATGATGCATGCTACAATGTAAGTGAGTAGGGTGGAGATTTGGGGCCCGGGAAGACAGAACAAGTGGCTTCTACAAGAGCATCACAGTGACACATCAGCTTCTCCTCCCTGATGGACCTCCCGAGGATTCTCTGTAAGTGGGGGAAAGCACAAAGGGCGTGGATGGAGGTAATCTGCTCCTGGCCTGTAGAGTGGCTGGTGGTGAGCAGATTTTAGATGGTAAATTTACTGATTAACCCTATGTTCAGAGAGATACATTATTTGGCCAAGCATTTGCATGATATGCAGCCATCTGTTTCATTGCCTGCTTGTAAGTGTCTCAAAATGATTTTGAGCATTTAAGGTAGTTGCACAATTTTGAGCAGAAATGAAATTAAGGGTCTTCATGAGTGTCACTGTAACTTTGCATTTAGTTTATTGTTTGACATGCAATTTTGCTATACATATCTGGGAGTTAGCCACTCGGGACATGCAGAAACTCCCTTCTGATGGATGTGTGTAGGACTGAATTTTTAATTTTGCTTTGTGACTTTGATGGCAGGTGCTCTCTTTGTAACTCAGTGGTGTTGGGGCAAAGGCACTGGTGGCACCTCATCTGGACCCGGCAGGACTCCAGGTGAGTCTGAAATGAAGAGGTGGGGCTTCTCTGCAGCGGCGCCATGCCATTTTCTGTAGAGAATACCGGCAGCTGAAGTGAGAGCTGCATCTAAATCTATGAACTCATAACCATTCTTCTTTTGGGCAATGACTCTAAGGGCTGACCGGGGAATTCTGGAAGCTGTAGTCGTCAAAAGAGACATTTCTGAGTCATGCTATATCCTCCACAGAAATATTCAGGCTAAGAGCATCTGTAGATATAAAAAATGAAAGAGATTTGCATTTCAGTTTGTCCTTGCTAGAATTTATCAAAGTGTACAAATTTTTTTTGGTATTAAAATTGAAAGACTTTTTTTGTTGTTTAAATCAAAGCTAGGAATAATGGAAATTTGAAGATTCCACTCAGGCTGAGGGTTTGAGTGTTTAACTCTCCACTAGAGATGGGCACAAATTGGGACAATGGTGATTTGTTATGCTTCAGAGTTTGTTACTATTCATGAACCACAACCATGAACTTTCACAAACTTTCTGACGAAACCGTTCGTGGTTCATGCCATTTAGGAATCCCAAGAGAGGTAGAATGGCCCTTGCATGAGTTAGAAACATGCAGGGATTCTTCACCTGCCTCTCCTCCTCACTCCCTCCAAGTATGGATTTGGGATGTCTGAGTTATAACCCCCCCAAATCAGGTCACCTCAGGAAAGTGCTCTTTAGCAGCTGGTTTGGGGGAAATCAATGAGCTATTCATATGAGGGAACTTGAAACAGTGTGTTTTTCATCATCAGGAGGACTGGGGAGGGAACAGAAAGGGAGCAGGATCAATGTACTAGCTAGCTAAGCATCCTCTTCTCACGCCAGCAGGTGCAAAAGTAAAACCATCAGCTGAGCTGCCCAGGATGTGGCTGTCATAAGCAGTTACTCCCAGAGAGTGGACTTGGAGCTCTGTGGCTGGCTGCCTGACCTGAGAATCAAGCTTAGAGAAAGTTTTCTCTAGGTTACCCCATCATCGCCTAGGGAATTGATTGAGTAGTGCCAGTCTGTCTGGCCTGGGATGATGAGCCCAAAAACAAAGAGTATGAATCACCAACACCAATAATAGTTCAGTCTTTTGTTTCATTCTGGGCAGGCACGTTTCTCCAAAGTGCCCCAAAATGAAACACGAAATGGCCAAATTTTTTAGTTCTTTTTTGCTCTGTAGTTCATTTCATGCCCATCTCTACTCTCCACTTAGGGTCTGAATCTTTGTCTATTGAATCACAAGGGCTGCCACTTCCTTTATTTCCCCCCCCCTAAGAAACTTTCTCTTTCATCCCCTATAGGGAAGGCAGGCAGAACCAGTGCAAAAGGAGGAAGTTTCATTTAAGTTGGTTCTGGAATAATTTATCGAAATCTTTATATTTCTTCACATGCAGAAATTGAAGATGTTTGAAGTTTTTAAAAATTTCGCAATGGTTAAAGTAAAAACTGAGATTTCTCCATTTCTAGCACTGGAGAATAAATGCAGATGGATAAATACTGAGCAGAATTTGATGTCTCTTAGTGTATCTTATCCTTTTGGGGAAAATATTATGGAGCACTAATCATTGGCCACATAGTTCTCATAAATGCTTCCTCCGATGCTTTTAGTGCTGTCTGTACACTTATACCAGTATTTGGGAAGGGAAAGTCCATCCAGAACTAATTAAACCAACCCTTAAATTATGGGGGAAAGGATAGAGGAGCCCTTAATATCTCTACACGGACCATCACCTGAAACCCTCTCCACTTCCTCTGTTTTAGCCAAATTGTTCCCAGTCTTGCCACAACCTTCAACTGCTAAGAAAAAAAATTCCTTCTCAATTTGTTGCTGCATTGGCAGAAGGATTATCATGGTGTAGACATTTTGGGTTATGTGTTTGTGTGTGAGTGAGAGAGAGTGAGAGCAGGAAAGAGAGAAATGGATTATGGGTTCCAAAAGATATTGACTAAACAGAGCTCTGGTGTTGGAGCTTGGACCTTCTTATTCTTTATACCATTCATTTAAAATAAATAAATAATTTCAGCGATGTCCTTTCAGTAGTTAAGTGACATTGCAAAGTAATTTCCAATTCATGCCCAGACCTTCTTCTACTCCTTTTCTATTCCTTTTAAAAATTTCTTTCCTCCCCTGGATTGCTGTTCATGCAACTCTCTTTATGATTATTCTAGGTGAACTTCCTGCCCCTGGGTTTTTCCTGAATGCAACCTCAGTGCAAGTGGGAGAGTGGGTTTTGGCACGATGCATGCTCCCCTTGAGTGTTTCGGCAACTAAATTTATTTTCTATAAAGATGGGCTTCCCATTTCATCCCACAATGCAAACATCTGTGCTTTCTCATGGCCACTCCACATCTCAGACCAAAGTGCAGCAGGCCAATACACTTGTGGGTATGAACACATTGGTGGAAGCAACCAAGAGAAGAAAAAGAGCATCAGTCTTGCTTGGAATCTGACCGTCTCTTCAGGTAAAATGGTGAAGTAATCAAGTGGGTACATTACTAGAATAGTCACCTCTGTTTCAATTGGGTTTAGCCTGTTTCGAATTTCTGTAAAAATGGATGAATACATGTGTAAGAACAGATTAGTTTGACAGAGAATCATGTTATTTGGAATGACAGCAAGTGTTTATTTTACTCTTTTGTTGGAGTTCCATTTATTTTAATGTGGATATGGAATTGATTAATTTAAATCAATATACTCTGTGTGAATGCCTCTGTGTGAAAGCACCATCACCTGAATCCTCTCCCCTTCCTCAGTTTTAGCCAAATTGTCCCCAATCTTGCCACAACCTTCAAGTGCTAAGCAAAAATTCCCTTCCAGATTTGTTTGCTGCATTTGAAGAAAGGTGATCTTGGCCTAGACATTTGTGTGTCTGTTTGTGTGTCTGTTTGTGTGTGTGTGTGTGTGTGTGTGTGTGAGTGAGTGAGTGAGTGAGAGAGAGAGAGAGAGAGAGAGAGAGAGAGAGAGAGAGAGAGAGAGAAATGGATTATGGGCTCCTAAAGAAATTGACTGAATGGAAATCTGTAGTTGGTGATTGGTCCAGTTATTTTAGTGCTGTCTGTACACTTATACCAGTATTTGGGAAGGGAAAGTCCATCCAGAACTAATTAAACCAACCCTTAAATTATGGGGGAAAGGATAGAGGAGCCCTTAATATCTCTACACGGACCATCACCTGAAACCCTCTCCACTTCCTCTGTTTTAGCCAAATTGTTCCCAGTCTTGCCACAACCTTCAACTGCTAAGAAAAAAAATTCCTTCTCAATTTGTTGCTGCATTGGCAGAAGGATTATCATGGTGTAGACATTTTGGGTTATGTGTTTGTGTGTGAGTGAGAGAGAGTGAGAGCAGGAAAGAGAGAAATGGATTATGGGTTCCAAAAGATATTGACTAAACAGAGCTCTGGTGTTGGAGCTTGGACCTTCTTATTCTTTATACCATTCATTTAAAATAAATAAATAATTTCAGCGATGTCCTTTCAGTAGTTAAGTGACATTGCAAAGTAATTTCCAATTCATGCCCAGACCTTCTTCTACTCCTTTTCTATTCCTTTTTAAAATTTCTTTCCTCCCCTGGATTGCTGTTCATGCAACTCTCTTTATGATTATTCTAGGTGAACTTCCCGCCCCTGGGTTTTTCCTGAATGCAACCTCAGTGCAAGTGGGAGAGTGGGTTTTGGCACGATGCATGCTCCCCTTGAGTGTTTCGGCAACTAAATTTATTTTCTATAAAGATGGGCTTCCCATTTCATCCCACAAAGCAAACATCTGTGCTTTCTCATGGCCACTCCACATCTCAGACCAAAGTGCAGCAGGCCAATACACTTGTGGGTATGAACACATGGGTGGAAGCAACCAAGAGAAGAAAAAGAGCATCAGTCTTGCTTGGAATCTGACCGTCTCTTCAGGTAAAATGGTGAAGTAATCAAGTGGGTACATTACTAGAATAGTCACCTCTGTTTCAATTGGGTTTAGCCTGTTTCGAATTTCTGTAAAAATGGATGAATACATGTGTAAGAACAGATTAGTTTGACAGAGAATCATGTTATTTGGAATGACAGCAAGTGTTTATTTTACTCTTTTGTTGGAGTTCCATTTATTTTAATGTGGATATGGAATTGATTAATTTAAATCAATATACTCTGTGTGAATGCCTCTGTGTGAAAGCACCATCACCTGAATCCTCTCCCCTTCCTCAGTTTTAGCCAAATTGTCCCCAATCTTGCCACAACCTTCAAGTGCTAAGCAAAAATTCCCTTCCAGATTTGTTTGCTGCATTTGAAGAAAGGTGATCTTGGCCTAGACATTTGTGTGTCTGTTTGTGTGTCTGTTTGTGTGTGTGTGTGTGTGTGTGTGTGAGTGAGTGAGTGAGAGAGAGAGAGAGAGAGAGAGAGAGAGAGAGAGAGAGAGAGAGAAATGGATTATGGGCTCCTAAAGAAATTGACTGAATGGAAATCTGTAGTTGGTGATTGGTCCAGTTATTTTAGTGCTGTCTGTACACTTATACCAGTATTTGGGAAGGGAAAGTCCATCCAGAACTAATTAAACCAACCCTTAAATTATGGGGGAAAGGATAGAGGAGCCCTTAATATCTCTACACGGACCATCACCTGAAACCCTCTCCACTTCCTCTGTTTTAGCCAAATTGTTCCCAGTCTTGCCACAACCTTCAACTGCTAAGAAAAAAAATTCCTTCTCAATTTGTTGCTGCATTGGCAGAAGGATTATCATGGTGTAGACATTTTGGGTTATGTGTTTGTGTGTGAGAGCGAGAGTGAGAGCAGGAAAGAGAAATGGATTATGGGTTCCAAAAGATATTGACTAAACAGAGCTCTGGTGTTGGAGCTTGGACCTTCTTATGCTTTATACCATTCATTTATAATAAATAAATAATTTCAGCGATGTCCTTTTAGTAGTTAAGTGACATTGCAAAGTAATTTCCAATTCATGCCCAGACCTTCTTCTACTCCTTTTCTATTCCTTTTTAAAATTTCTTTCCTCCCTTGGATTGCTGTTCATGCAACTCTCTTTATGATTATTCTAGGTGAACTTCCCGCCCCTGGGTTTTTCCTGAATGCAACCTCAGTGCAAGTGGGAGAGTGGGTTTTGGCACGATGCATGCTCCCCTCGAGTGTTTCGGCAACTAAATTTATTTTCTATAAAGATGGGCTTCCCATTTCATCCCACAAAGCAAACATCCGTGCTTTCTCATGGCCACTCCACATCTCAGACCAAAGTGCAGCAGGCCAATACGCTTGTGGGTATGAACACATGGGTGGAAGCAACCAAGAGAAGCAAAAGAGCATCAGTGTTGCCTGGAATCTGACCATCTCTTCAGGTAAAATGGTGAAGTAATCAAGTGGGTACATTACTAGAATAGTCACCTCTGTTTCAATTGGGTTTAGCCTGTTTCGAATTTCTGTAAAAATGGATGAATACATGTGTAAGAACAGATTAGTTTGACAGAGAATCATGTTATTTGGAATGACAGCAAGTGTTTATTTTACTCTTTTGTTGGAGTTCCATTTATTTTAATGTGGATATGGAATTGATTAATTTAAATCAATATACTCTGTGTGAATGCCTCTGTGTGAAAGCACCATCACCTGAACCCTCTCCCCTTCCTCAGTTTTAGCCAAATTGTCCCCAATCTTGCCACAACCTTCAAGTGCTAAGCAAAAATTCCCTTCCAGATTTGTTTGCTGCATTTGAAGAAAGGTGATCTTGGCCTAGACATTTGTGTGTCTGTTTGTGTGTGTGTGTGTGTGTGTGAGAGAGAGAGAGTGAGTGAGTGAGTGAGTGAGTGAGAGAGAGAAAAAGAGAGAGAAATGGATTATGGGCTCCTAAAGAAATTGACTGAATGGAAATCTGTAGTTGGTGATTGGTCCAGTTATTTTTCCCCCACATAGATGGCTGTTCATGTAACTCTCTTTGTAATTGCTTTAGGTGAATTTCGTGTTCCCATGTTTTTACTGAATGCAACCTCAGTACAAGTGGGAGAGTGGGATTGGGCATGATGCCTGCTCCCCTTGAGTGTTTCTGCAACCAAGTTTATTTTCTATAAAGATGCTTCCCATTTCATCTCACAAAGCAAAGCTCCAGGGTGTTGTGTTTTCACTGCCACTCCACATCGCAGACCAAGGTGGAGCAGGCCAATATGCTTGTGGGTATGAACACAGTGGTGGATGCAACCAAGAGAGGAAAAAGAGTATCAGTCTTGGTTGGAATGTGACCATCTTATCAGGTAAAGAAAGAGACCAAATATTGTTCAGAGTGGTAAGGGATTGTGAGCTGACTGAATCTGAACTGGACTTCAACCTTTTAGAATAATTTATATTGTGAAAGCCGAAGCAGCTCCCCATTAATGACAGCAGGGTGCTGAACTTTGTCAGAAGAAGAAGAAAGAGAACAAGTGCAAATGTTTAGGAAGTTGAAAGATGGAGTGATGCTATACTCAATTTTAGCTCTTTGCCCTCTGACCCTTCTCTCTGGTCTTTGTCTTTGGGCGCGACTACACTGGAAAGCTGAATTGGAGTAATTTGGATTTGTTGCAATTTGATACACAGCCTTTATTATGTTTGAAATCAGTGCTCACACAGGGACTGTGGATTGGTTTCAGAGTTCACCATTCATACTGGTTGTGATATGATTTGCATTCCAGCCCACAGCCCCCTTCCTTCCTTCCTTCCTTCCTTCCTTCCTTCCTTCCTTCCTTCCTTCCTTCCTTCCTTCCTTCCTTCCTTCCTTCCTTCCTTCCTTCCTTCCTTCAGCTCCTGACTAGGACGATCTTTTCATCCTCTGGATTCTGCCTTTGCTGATCTGACAGAGAACTGATGGAGGCATAAATATGGGAAATAATAGCAATGAAAATCCAGCATAAGGTGGTAGAGGTGACCTAGTACTAATCTCATATATGTAAGGATTAAAACAACAACAACAGAGGAATATAAGGGAAAAGGAATGGGGGGGGGGCGGTGGCTTGCTTCCTCCTGCCAGTAGTCCTTTTCCTATTAAAGAGATACTATTTTAGAAGGCTCCAGCCCACATTGGGCGTAGTTGTTAGATGTTTGAAGGAGTGAATATAATCCTGCAGAGTTTTGAATTTTGGTTAAAAATTTATATTGCACAGCAGAAGTGCAGGAACTTACAAAGCAGAATTAGCTTCAGATCTCCCCAGAGCTGACCACCACTTTCTCTCATCAACAGGCACTTACAGTTTCAGTATCTGAGACATTGGTAAGAGAAAGAATACAATGTTCCATTTACTCACAGTTGAACAGATCAAAAACGGCATACTGTAGAAAAAGTACTGCTTACAGAAACATGCCTCTGGAGAGTCACAGCTTGCTTTGGGTGGACTCCTGTAGACTACACACTCACTGTCAGCAGACTAAAAGAGAGGGGAAATGACTTAAGCCTAGAGATATGACTGTCTTTGAAACTAGAGGCAAGGAAGGAACAGTTGTTTACTGCTGGATTGATTGACAATCACCTCGGCCCAGAAGAGTCCCTCCCAGCCAGACCTAATAAAGGCAGCATGTGAGGTTGCTATGCAAGGCAGGACAGAAGAAGCATCTGCAGATACTGTCATGGAGGGAGAAAAAAAAGATGGTATATGAATTATTCAATCATCATTAAGTGGCCTCATAGACTGACCTCCTTCTTGATGCAGCAAATTAGAAATTGACTTATTACCAACCCTGAAAAGCTAGAGTGTGGGGAGACCCCACCTTTCGCAGTCAAGACTAGAGATGGGTGTATTCGTCTTCGTATACGAATACCCCTGCAGAGGTGGACATAATGAGGGTCCAGCTCCTGGGGCTGGACCATCCACTCACCTACCACTGTGAGTGGACGGTCCGGCCACAGGGACTGGACCCTTGTTATGTCCACCTGTGCGGGGGTATTTGTATTCATATACGAATACAAATACCTCCATCTCTAATCAAGACCCATTCTCTTATTAGTATGACTTTTCTCCTAATTTTTAGTCAAACTCTACAGTTCTATGACATAAATCCTTTATATCTAATTTAATAGGACACATGTCTGTCTCTAGTATTGTTGCTATTCACATGTTACTGGATTGCAACATTTTAATGAAGGACCAGAGTAGACAGACTGGGATAGAGTCCTAACAACGTGGATCTCTAAACAAGCACATCGAGTCTGGATGGGGAGAGCAAGCTATCATTTCTTCCCTGGGGTTACTGCCCAGCGAGGAGTATATCAACTGTTCACATGCTCACAAATGGTTGTAAATTCATGTATTGCATCTCTAGTGCATTCACAATAGCCAATTACTGACTTCAATAGCCCTCAGTACAGATGGAATGTCCTCATGGGGAATTATAAAGACAAAGAAGAATGAGAAATTGGGAGATGGGAAAGTAATAGTTTCACTAACTGTTGTCCACCCAGATGTGATCAGATTGGCAAATGGTTCAAGTTGTTGCACTGGGAGAGTTGAGGTGCTCTACAACCAGCAGTGGAGGGGCAGTATGTGATGATGGTTGGGACCTAAAAAGCGCCCATGTGGTGTGTAGAGAATTTGTCTGCGGAGTGGCCTTGTGCACTGCACAGGAAGCTCAGTTTGAAATAGGAAGTGGTCCCATTTGGCTAGATGATGTCAAATGCAATGGGACATCATTAAGGGAATGCTGCTTAAAAACATGGGGAAAACATGACTGCAGCCATGGAGAAGATGCTGGTGTTATGTGTTCAGGTAATATGGGATATTATAACGTACCATGATGTGGCCTTGAGAATGGTCTAAAAGTGGAATAAGCATAGCTGATTTGTCAATGGTAGGTTTCTCCTGAGCCCTGCTGCTGGTAATCATTGGAAGATGATGGGGATGTAGAGTCACACCACTAGTTAGCACACCTTTTCTGGATTTCGAAGCTCTTGATCTTGCAGGGGTCCTGATCATGAGTTGCTCCTATTTGCATTTGCTACATATACGTCCCTTCTTAGATGTCTGTGATCATGAACAGATGCTAAAGGGGCAAAGATAGTGGTACACCTAACATCAGAGGAGGTGTAGCAGTTATAGATCACATCAGACCATTCCAAAAGTACCCTACCATAATATGCAAAGGGTGTACTGGGGGACAGTGTAGACTCACCCTGATACAATACATGCTATGTAGAAACCCTGGGCATTGGTGTACACTGGTTGAATATTTGCAAAGGGAAGACCTTCAGGCATACAGCTGGAAATGTTGGCTTCCATGTGATCTGGATGCCCATTAGTGCAGGATTCTGGATAACTGGGGAGGCTATATACTTTCAGCTGTTCTCTCCCGAGATATTTCACTTTTAATGAATTAAAAATAATTTAAAGGGATTAAATTAATTTATCTGTTGAGAGAAAGGACATTTGTGAAGTTTTATGTTTGTGTGATGTCCTTAGCCCATTGGTTAACCAAATGGTTCTTCCGACTGTGTGAATGCTTTTCCTTGTTGGGGTTTCTGTGTGGAGCAGAATTTTGCATGACAATGAAACTGGTTCCCAGAGATGACTTGGATCCATCATGAAAAATGGAAGACCTATTAAGATTACTTGTGGAGACAACCAACTTGTAAAGAAGTCAGATTTTATCCCACCTTGCAATATGCTTGAATCACTGACAATGGCTACACACACTATGTAAGGGGAACATGAGTCTTTCCAGAGGAGGGCTGAAGTTGGACTACAACTCTCATGTAATCAACCAGGACAGCCATTGGAGAAGGATGATGAGAACAGGAGTTGAATTACATCAGGAAGGCCACACGTTGTTCTTCCCTGGCAAGTACAGATACATTAAGTAGTCTTCTTTTTTCTTCTTTGATCCAGGAGGCAAGATGACTCTCTATATATGGATTCTGCGCTCTACAGCTGTATTTCTTCTTCTGGCCTCAACACCAATCATCAGCTACATCCTGGAGAACTGGAGCTGCTGCTCTGTCTGTACTGGAATATAGGACCTCCACCTCCCTAACAAGGGAAGAATAATATTGCTCCTGTTCTGTTAGTGCCATGTAGTTTTTTGCTGGTCCACCTGGTCTAAGATGGTTTTCCAATTCTCCCTGAACTGTATTGGCAAATGGGAAGTCTGTAGTTCCCTTCTTCCCCCTGATGTCTTTGCATTGGGCTCAGAATAGTTTTCTTCTGCAAGGGTCCTAAATCTCTCATGCTCTGGAGCTATTCTCTCCTGTGTGTTTCCTCTGCTGAAATCTATACTGCACTTCCTGCTTATGGTCTGGAGGTTATGAGCAGACCCTAGAAGGGGTTACTGATGATGCTAGTTCAAGGACTTTGGGAAGGGCCATCTGAAAGGGAACTTTTCCTAATTCTGATTACAGGCTTGTCTCACAGGATGCTTGACATATTTATATAATAAAGTGAAAATTTTTGATTACATCACATGCCGTTAAATAACATTCCATTGTTTTTAGTCCTGTTTTTGGACCTATCAAGATATTTTTGAATTTTGTTCTGTCTTTCAGGATATTAGCAAATCTGTCCAATATTGTGTCATCCATAAATTTCATAAATATTCCCTGCATCACCTCCTCCAAATCAATAGCTTCGTTTAAGTTAAGATATATTATGTCTACAGCATCCCCACCATCTACCATGGAGGGTACCTGTTAAAAAAGAAGTAAGATTTGTCTGGCAGGATTTGTTCTTAACAAATCCATGTTGGCTTCTAGTTATCACTGCATTGTTTTCAAGGTGCTTATAGAGTGACTGCTTTTAATCTGCTCCAGACTTTTCCCTAGGATTGATGTCAGGCTGATTGGGAAAAGTCTGGAGCAAATTAAAAAGCAGTCACTCTGCAAGCACCTCGGAAACAATGCAGTGTGGCATGGAGGTTACATTCCCTTTGAGAGCTCAGGTTCTGAGTGTGGACATACTTTTGGATGCAAAGATGGCCAGGAGGGCGTTTGCACACAAAGTCTATTGTGCCTGCTCTACCCGTTCCTTAAAGATGCCTGATCTGGCCATAGTGAAACCGGATTTAGTTACATTTTGCGGTCTATATTTTGCTGCTTTTGGAAAGTTCAGTGGCACTGCAACTGTGCTTCTGACCTGAACTGACTATAAGAAGAACCAAGATTCCTCCTTACAACAGCTGTAGAGCTACTCGTCCATTTCAAGACACAATTCAAAATTCTAATTTTGACCTCAAAAGCCCTATATAATGTGAGTCCAGGTCATATGAAGGACTGCATATGCCCATATGAGCTTCTCTATGGTGTAAGATCTTTTCAGGAGGCTTTTCCCTCAGTCCTGCAACCCTGACAGGCTTGCCTGGTGAGGTCAAAAGAGTGAATTTTTTGGGCGGCTACTCCCAGACTGTAGAACTCTCTTCCATGGGAGACTAGCCTGGTGCCATCCCTGCTGTCCTTCAAAAAAACTCAGATAGGCTTTTAATAACTAAGTGGCAGTGAAGGGCAGGGTTTTAATAAGGAATGATGTATTTCTGTTCTTGTAAATGTCCTCTTATATTGTTTTAAATGTCTTTTATTCAATAGTTTAAAGCTATACTGTATGTATAACTGCTTTTAATATTTTCATTTATTGCTTTTTTCACTATCTTAATATTTGGTTTTTAAATAATTTGCTGTTTTGGGTCTGTGTATTCGGATATATGTGGTGTGCAAATAACCTGGGTGAATGCATAAATGAAATAAACGTGACGATTTATCCATCTCCCATAGATAAATGTGTCATGTGCTTTTCATCAAATCTAGACCTGGCTGTACTTTCTGGAATATGAACAATTGAGCCAGACCTAGGTTTTTAATATCAGCTCTGCTACCATCCCCACTTTTCTAGATGACAGACGAAATGGACTCTGAAGTGGCAGTTTTATGTGAATGGTCTGTACAGTCAACTAGACAGGTCATTGCAAAATTCTTACATCTTTCACACCAAGCTAACAGCTACAGTGTGTGTGTGTGGTCTCTAATTATTTTGATGGGTGGGGCAACGTGATGCATGCTACAATGTAAGAGAATAGGGTGGAGATTTGGGGTCTGGGAAGACAGAATAAGTGGCTTCTGCCAGAGCATCACAGTGGCACATCAGCTTCTCCTCCCTGATGGACCTCTTGAGGATTCTCTGTAAGTTGGGGAAAGCACAAAGGGAGTGGATTGAGTTAATGTGCTCCTGGCCTGTAGAGTGGCTGGTGGTAAGCAGATTCTAGATGGGGAATTTACCCTGTGTTCTGTGAGAGAGGTTATTTGGCCAAGCATTTGCATGATATGCGACCATCAGTTTCATTGCCTGCTTGTGTCTCAAAATGATTTTGAGCAGTTAAAGAAGCCTGCACAGTTTTGAGCGGAAATTGAGGGGTGTTCTGAATTGATTTTTGTGAGTGTCATTGTAACTTTGCATTTAGTTTGGCACCTGAAATGCAATCTTTGCTGTATTTATCCGGGAGTTAGCCACTCTGGACAAGTGGAGACTCCCTTCTGATGAACGTATGTAGGACTGAGCTTTTAATTTTGCTGTATGACCTTGATGGCAGGTGTTCTCTGTGTCACTCAGTGGTGTTTGGGCAAAAGGATTGGTGGCATGATGTCAGGATGCAGCATCAATCCAGGTGAGTCTGAAATGAAGAGATGGGGCATATCCACACCACCTCCATGGCATTTTGTTTAGAGAATAAGAGTAGCTGATGGGAGAGCTGCATCTCAGTCTATGAACTCATAACCATTCTTCTTTTAGATGATGACTCAAAGGGCTCGTTGGGGGATTCTGGAAGCTGTCATCCAAAACAGGAATATTTCTGAGTTGTGCTAAATCCTTCACAGAAATATTCAGACTAAATACAGGTTAAGAACATCTGTGGAGATGAAAAAATGAGAGATGTCCTTGCTGAGAATTTATCAAAGTGTACAAATCACTTCGTATTAAAATCGAAAGATATGAGATTTTTTTGTTTATCTGGGAAGTACAGAAATTTGATCCAACAGCAGTGAGAAATGTTGGCTTAAACTGAAGTAGTTGTTAATTAAAACTCTTTTTATATCACTTATTTAAAATAAATAAAATAAATTTCAGCAATGTCCTGCCAGCAGTTAAGTGATATTTTTAAAGTTCTCAGTTCATGCCCAAAGCTCCTTCTTACGTTTTTCCTACTCCTTTCCCGCCCTGGATTGCTGTTCATGTAACTCTTTTTATGATTGTTTTAGGTGAACTTCCTGCTCCTGAGTTTTTCCTGAATGTAACCTCAGTACAAGTGGGAGAGTGGGTCTTGATGCGATGCCTGCTCCCCTCAAGTGTTTCAGCAACCAGATTTATTTTCTGTAAAGGTGGGGTTCCTGTTTTATCTCACATAGCAAAGCCCCACGATGTTTCATTCTCATGGCCACTCAGCATCTCAGACCAAGATGCAGGCCAATATGCTTGCAGCTATGTACACATGGGTGAAAACAATCAATGGAACACAAGTAGCATCAGTTTTTCTCGGAATCTGACCATCTCATCAGGTAAAATGGTGAAGCATTTGTACTTAAAGTAGACATTTTAGAATGATTTATGCTGTAGGAAGCAACTTCCCATTAATGACAGAAGAGGTTCTTGAGGTTGTCAAAAGAAGAAGAAATAAAAGGACAAGTGTGAATGTTTAGGAAGTTTAAAGTTGGGACAATACTATATTTACTTTCAGTGAATAAACTTCACCTTCTGACTAAAGATCGGGGCATTTGTATTAGTATATGAATACGAATATCCCCACGCAGCTGGAATTAACAAGGGTCGGGCTCCTGGGGCCAGACCATCTACTCACGTCCGCTGGTGGCGGTGGTCCTGCTCATTCTTCCAATCGCTCCCGAGTGCGATTCTCCTCCCGGTTGGCTAACCACTCCTGGCAGAGGGAGGGAGGATGAGTCTCCCTGCAAGGCTGCCGAGTGGCTAGCTGAGTGGCACTCTGGAGTGATTGGAAGGAAGAGAGGGGCTGCCGCCCCCACCAGATTCGTGAGTGGACAGTCTGGGCCCCCTCGTTAACTCCAGCTGTGCAGGGATATTCGTATTCATATACGAATACCCCCATCTATGCTGCTGACCCTTTTCTCTCGTCCTTGTCTTTGGGTGCGACAGCACTGGAGAGCTGAATTGGAGTCGTCTGGTTTTGCTGTGATTTGATACGCAGCAAATTATTTGTATTATGTTTGAAATAAGAGTCAGTGTTCACACAGGAGCTGTTCGTACTGGATGTGACGTGACTTGCATTCCTTCCTTCTCCTGGTCCAATCTTTCCTTCCTTTGGATTCTGCTTCTGCTCATCTGACAGAACTGACAGGGGCATAAATTTGGGAAACCATAATAATGATGATTCAGCAATAAGGTGATAGGGTGACGTCTTTGCATCAAATGTTCATATTGTTTTGTGAATGCTTATGGGAAGGTAAATTCAGGTTTAATTTACATTTCTGACTACTGAGGCATAATGTCTAGTTTGGTTCGTTCGTTCGTTCGTTCGTTCGTTCTTTCTTTCTTTCTTTCTTTCTTTCTTTCTTTCTTTCTTTCTTTCTTTCTTTCTTTCTTTCTTTCTTTCCATACATACTATCCCACTTACTGAAAGCACATTACACTGGATTTGTTCTCATCAAGTTTCCCACTTCCATTGCTTGATATTTCTTCCAAATGCCATTGAGAAATATGGTTCTCACAAACACAATGACAGCCCATGACTTTTTCTGCCTGAGCGGAATAGCAAATTTGTACCCCTTGCCATTCAAGCCAAGTTGTGGTGTGCCAGGCAGGTTATTTTGGCAGAGGTGAAAAAAGGCACAGCTACCAGCCTGGCTTGAGTCAAGTCCCACATGTATGTCTTACATGGCCATTTGGTGAGACAGTAAATGTGTATACCGATTTATTCTTGTGATATTCTTGGCACACCGCTGAACCTGGCCTGTCTCTTAATATCATTGCTTGTCTCCTGCATAGGTAAAAGTGATCAGTCCAGTGGTAAAGAGAGAAGTTCTGGTGAGTAAACATGTCTGCTTGTTTAGGAGTCACTGTGGTTACAATTTGTCCAGATTAAGATGACAATCTTGTGTACATTTGAAATAAATCTAGTGAAATGAAGCTGTTTCTCTGAGTTGGTGTGAATATCACTGCATGGTTAATTTGCTATTAAATATTAAATAATTTCATTTGGTTAATGTGGATGTGAAGTTTCTAAAATAATGAAAGCAGAGGCCTAACCGTGATGATGAATCAAACTTATGTAGACCCATTGAACTAATGCGAATTTGGTAAATCACAACTCACATACATTTCATTGGTAGAATGGGTCTTTCCAGAGAGGGAGTTACAATTGGATTTAGGTTATAATGTTCTTATAAAATCTTATAAAATATCCAATAATTCCCCTGTATTGTCAATTGGCAGAAGTAGTCAAAGGAAGACCCAAGAATACAAGCTTCTCATAGAGTGGTGAAATGTGATTAGGCAACTTACTTTCCTACTGGTGAAGTTGTCATGGCTCTTTCTGTGTCGATGGCCTCAACATCAGACTCCGCTAACATGCTGCAGAGTGTGGTCCAAAATGTTGTGTCTAGCTTGCTGACTGGGGCTTTGTACACAAAACATGTTACATCTTTTTTTATTTTGAACAGTGCTGGCTGGCTGCTTTTTGGGGCCTCATTTGAAAAGCTTGTTTTTAACTTTTAAAGCTGAAAAAAAAAAAAAAAAAAGATCCAGGAGCCTTAAGGGACGTCTTCCTCCATGTCTTGCATTATTGCTGCATGAGGCAATTCCAAAAATCAGGGTAGCTCAAACAGAACATTATAACTTTTAAACTGAGCCTCACATCAGCACCAGATATGGCACAGCTATGTCAGACAGTCTGCTTATGTGTCAGGTTTAGCATGCTTGAAATCAATTTAAAATTATCTATTTACATGATGTACACCTAAGCATGCTGTTTTTTTGGCCGCCAAGCATGTTTTTGTTCTGAACGTGAGGTATTTCAAACAGCCAGGATGGGGTGTTTATTTTAGCTCGATAGTGAATGCGATTTATTTTTAATTGTTTTAGCTTGTATGCTTGCCTCTCTGCCCTCTTTCCCCTTCATTTCTCCTGTTTGCAATCAAAGCCATTGGGAATCAGAAAAACAGGATTGGCTTGTGCCAAAAGGCAGGCACGGAGCCTAGCTTAGGCACTTTTGGTGGTGACACAGGAAAGGGCCTTCTCTGTTGCTGCTCCCAGAATCTGGAACTCCTCCCACAGGAGGTTATGTGGTTCCATCTTTACTATCTTTCCATGAGCAGATGAAGATTTTTCCCTTCACGCAGGCTTTCCCTTAGTGATTGTCTGAGAGGCAGGCACATCAGTAAGTCTTTGGGACCAATGCCCAAGTCTGAGTGTGGGTCTCCAGGCTTAAGTCGCGAGTCTCAAGTCCCATATTTGAGTCTCTGTCCCTGCCCTGAGGCTTTGGACTTGCCCCGAGAGAGTGGACCTCTGAAACCGGAGGAACACTCTAGTGTGCAGGGAGTCCAAGGGCCTTTGATTGTGACACTGTAGCCGGTCGGATTCTGAGGGCAGGTCCTCCAACACACCTCTTCCTATAAGTCACAAGATTTACTTTGAAGATGGTGGTGGCAGATGGCAGCAGGTAGGCCAATGGTGGGGTGGGCTCTTAGGGACTCGACAACATGACTTCAACAGATGGGTTTGAGCTGAGTCACAAGTCCCCCCAGAAACAGCCCAAGTCAAATCTAAGTCAAGTCACCAGTGTGACCTGAATTGGACTTGAGAGTGAGTCGTGACTCACGAGTCCCCATCCCTACTGAGAGGGGTTTTTAAATGGAGTGTTGTGCCTTGATGCTTCAAATCTGTTTTGGTGTTGATTTTGTTGACCATTCTCAGTGTGGTATTTATTTGGTTCTTCTTAAATATTTTTATGCTTACTGTTTTTAGCTTATAAAAAATTCTTTTAATAATATAAGCTACCTTGCGTGCATTTTAAGGAGAAAGGTGGGGTAAAAATATTTTTCTTAAAATAAATACATACGTAACCAGGATGGGGAACTATAATACACCATCAGACCAGCTGCACAGGGAAGCACAGTTGGATGTTGTGTGTGGAGGAGAATTTTGGATGATAGTGGAACTGGTTCCCAGAGAAATGACTGCAAGGCCACAGGTTGCTTTTCCCTGGCACCTTCAGCCACATTAAGTATCCTGCTTTTTTGTTCTTTGATCCAGGGGGCAAGATGGCTCTCTATATATGGATCCTGCGCTCTATAGCAGTATTTCTTCTTCTGCTCTCAACACCAATCATCAGCTACATCCTGGAGAACTGGAGCTGCTGCTCTGTTTGTACTGGAATATAGGATCTCCGCCTCACCAACAAGCGAAGAATAACATTGCTCCTGTTCTGTTAAGGCCATGTATTTTTTCCTTGTCTTCCTGATCCAAAACAGTTCTTCCATTCTCACTGAATTGCACTGGTAAGTAGCAGGATTGGAGTTCACTTCCCCCTCTGGGGTCTTTCAACAGGCCTACAGAGTAGTTTTCCTCTGCATGGGCTCTGACCTTCTCGTGCTCTCTGGACCTATTCTCTCCTGTGTGTGTTCTCTGCTGAAATCTACACTGCACTTCCTGCTGATGCTCTGGAGATCCTGGAGGGATTTACTGATTATGCTGGTTGAAGGATTTTGGGAGGGTTCATCTGAAAGGCTACTTTTCTAAATTCTGATTATAAGAATCAGATTATCTGTGTCATCGGAATGCTTCAAACATGCGTTGTCTTTCTCATATCCCATTTGAGATATACCACTGTCTTGAGCATGCTTTTGAAACTATTGTGTCTGAACCAGTGTTGCTTTTACCATATTGTAAATAAAATAACTGAAACAGATGAAATATGTCTTCATTTAATACTGGGAGTACTTGAGCGGTAGTCAATGAATCAAGGGTTACCAAAACAACAAATAGACCATGATTTCACCCTTCTCAGTTTCATGTGATCAAGGAATCAAAACCAAACTCACTTATCGGTTGCCCTTCCTACAATGTCATTTTCAGATGGAGATGAATGAAACAAATCATGATTCCTTGGCCATTGGGGTTTTCTTCTGATGGAGTCCTTTCCTTGTGCAATCCATTACGTGATGTCCTATGCATGCATGGGAGGCATCCTTTCCCACTAATTTCCCCTCCAGCAGTTCATGCACTTGCCAGGTAGCCTCATCACCTCTCTAGTACCTTCACCTTAAGTGTAGCCGTCACCCCTCAGTCTAAACCTCTACCAAGTATTAGGGCTTGCCCCTTTTACCGCACCCCAGCTAGAACCTCCTTGTCCTAAGCTGGTGCCTATTTGACATTCTGATGCTGAGTGGAAAAGTTTCTGTTTCTGTCATAATCTCTCCTTTTTTGTGTAAGCTTGCAAGACATGGGTGTAATATTTTCCATTTGTAGTCTGCTTAAAATATTCTAAGTTATTATATAATTAAATACTTATGTTTTATTCAAGTAACATAGGAAAATGGTAGTAAAGGAAAGTTAGATTCTCAGACATGTAAGATAAAGGGTAAAAAAACAAATACGTATTCTTCTGTATTCCAATTCAGAACATCTGCTTTCACCGACTTTTTATATAAGATGTTCTTCATGATTCCTTTCAGTTCTCTATCACAAGATAGCCTTCTTCATTAACTCTCTCTCTGTGACAACACTTTACCAGATTCTTCAACAGATTCTCAATAGCTGCCGCTCAGCCCAGACTGACCCTCTCAACTGCCTCAACTGTCAAAGCATTCCAATCACACGAACCAATCAGGATTCACTCTGTACTCAACATTCATTCATCCGTCTGCCAACCATGCTGACACTGAATGTATTCAGGTATATTTCTGAGGTATTCAGTCATTCACCATACAAACCATTGACCAATATTGTACACAAATGGACTCCCACAACTCTCTAGCATGGACAGAATTGTCCCACACTGTCTTAGGCACATTTTATCAGAAGCACAAATGACATCTTCTATTTCTAACCCACCTGAGATTCCCCTCCTCCTCCTTTCACAAAAAGCCCAGTGTTGACTTGGATGCACGAGGCAAGGGGCAAAATAGCACCATATCACTAGATCAGAAATCTTAATCTGAAATCATTCATGGTGATAGGAAAGAATGATGGAATGCAGCTGGCTTGGTTACGGGAAAACTGGGTACCAGACCAATCTTGGACGGCTGAGGAAGGGCTGAGCCCTCTAAATATAATTTCCTGCTCACCCTAGTTATGACCCTGCAAGATAGTATTTTATGTACAGAGTAGGAACTGAATCTGAATTCAGTCATGGTGACTGGGCAGCATGATTGAGGTGGCCTGGTTAGGGGCACAGAGGGGAGATCACATGGCACCAAGGAGGAACAGCCAGGTGCGACTGCTATTTCACATCATCCTCCAGTTGAGATTATTGCCTTAGTCTGCCGTATGATAGATTAGTGTGTCAGGAGCTGTCCAGCAAATTGTTGTCAAGGTGGAACCAACTTATAGTGACCATAAGAGGGGTTTTAAGGTAAGTGATATATTTAAGGAACAGTTTTACCAGTTCCACACCCTCAGTGAGTTTTCATGGCCAAGTGGAGATTTGAACGCAGGTCTCTCGAGTTCTAGTCCATCACCCTATCCACCACACTACATTGGAACAGCAAGAGACCCTCTGATATCATCCCAAAAATAACTCTCTAGGAAAAGAGACCATCAAGTTCCTTGCTTGTGGTTTTGTGGCAAAATACAGAAAACTGGTTTCTTGGACAATTTGTCAATGTTTTGGGAAGGGACTGCAACCTGCTGAGTCAGCCGCTGTTATGGATGGCCATATCAGTCTGAACTTGCTTGAACTCGTTTGATCCCCCAGTTTATTAAGTATAATTCAGTACTTACTTAAAAGATGGGAGGAAGAGATCACAGCTCTCTTCTTCCAGACTTGTATATCATTTTCTGTGGTTACTCTCACCTTTTGGTTTTATTTGGTAACCAACTCATCAAATGAAAAATGTATTTACATAGAAGTGCACAATACCAAGCAAATGTGGTGTTCCTAACCTTAAGTTTGCCTTCTTCCAAGTTGGCCATATGGTGACGTCAGGGAAGGCATTTATAAAGAAGAACAGGTAGGTGACTTTCCTTTTCCGTTGTTCATGATTTTAATGCTGGCTTTTTTCATCTGAATCTGGAATGCCAAACTGACCCGGCTGTGCAAAAATGGACTTTTGCGGTGGTGGGTGGGTGTTTCTAAAATGAAGTGGAAAATACATATGTTGGATAAAGCACAATATCTTTTAAATACAACCAAAGCTGGTGTCTCCTTCTCAGAAATGGGACTGCAATGGTCTGTAGCACATTGTAGTCCTGACAGAGGTTGCAGCTGTTCAGTAGTTACTTACATTGGAAAAGCAGTTTCCTTAACCACTCTTAGAGATTTCTTTCCAGTAGGGAGGGATACAAATTAAAAAATAAATCACTAAATTCATTCAAAAATCACTAATTTGTCAATTTGTATTCATAAAAATCAATGCTCCCAATGAATGTTTAGCGACTTTCATTTGTTGATTTTGTGTCTATAAAATGCTCCCCCATAGAGCAAGGCACACCAAAATTGTAGGAATGTGTCTTCTCTCTCTCATCTATAATATCTCCAGGTTTGGTGAAGATTGGGTTTCAGATGTCGGAGTAAGACACCCACAAAGTGGTCACTCCCAGGAAAGGTCCCCCGAGGCAACTAGACACCAAAATCACAGAGAAGCTTCCCCATGACACTCTTTTACAATCCCTCCAAGTTTAGTAAAGATCGGGTTTCTCAGAGCCATCTGCTAAAGGGCATTTTCCCAGGGGGACACAATTTGTGGGGGTATAACGTAGATGTCTGAAACCAAATCTTCACCAAACTTGGAGGGATTGTAAAGGAGGGTCAGTAGAAGCTTCTCTGTGATTTTGGTGAATCTAGATGCCTTGGGGGGAACTTTCCTGGGGGGCCATCCTTGTGGGTGTATATCTTGGATGTGTGAAACCCAAACTTCCCCAATTTGCAGGATATGTAGAGGAGAGTTGGGGAAACTTCACTGCAAAATTTGTGTCTCTAGGTGCTTGGGGGAATTTTATAGGGATTTAAAGTCAAAACAAATTGATGAATTGACTCATCAATTCATCAGAAAAAATCATAAATTCATAAATTGTGATTTCTCTATCTTGACAAGTCACGAATTAAAACAAAACAATATTTTTTCTTATTTGTGTCTATCTCTACTTTCAAGTATAAATAGCAGTTGTGTGCCTTAAATTTCCATGCAGACTTAAACTTGTTCTGGTTACCTACTGTGGTCCTCACTTGGATTGACACCCTCCTCCTGGTAGTTATTTGCAGTTTTTAAAGAGAGATATGGGATGTTATCAACATTTTTATCCAGGCCTTCACCTCACCCCCCCCTTCATATCAGGTGGGAGAAGTAGTACCTGTTGAAATAACTCTGCTCCTTTCTTGCAAAGTAACCTGGATTGATTTCTTGGACAAGGTGGCCAGTTCTAATGGCCTTAGAATGAATGGTTTACTCTGTGGGGCAAGATGTGATGTTTTTCTAGTGGCAGAGATATTACACTGACAAGGTTAGATCTAAACTCAGGGGAAAAAAACTGTGAATGCTGAAAGAGATCTCAGCAGAGGAAAGAGTACTGCTAGTGGATATCTCAAAATAGATACGAGGATTGTTAGATACAAGACCACACCGTTTTAGCCGAATGTCTATTTTCAGGCATCTGTGACTTTGGTTCTTCCTTTCTCATAGGTAAATTATTTTTGTCCATGCACTTTTAATTTTCCACTTATTAGTATTTTCATTTTCTATAACTCAATTTTCCAGACCAATCAGAGCTGTCGTTTAGTCCTTGTACTAGAAAAGAAAAAGAACTCAAGAACCCATTTTCCAAATCGTCAAAATGAAAGCTGGCCTTTTTGAAGCAGACACAAAGTCCTAACTGTTGTGTGCAGATGTGTGAATATCCTGCTCTGGTGGTGTCTTCATACAGACTTACTCCATTCCCCATTGCCTGGACTGGTCATGGAACAGAAATATTTTGCATTTTGTCTATGAACAGAGCTGAGGGTGCATTTAATAAAATATTCACACAACAGTAGGACCATTGAATTAGTGGGGGGCTTGGTGAGTCATCTCCTCCGTAAGCATAATTGATTCAAATGGGCCTACTCCAGTTGTTTCTTACTTTAATATAACATGACACAGCTAATGTTTGAGTCATTTGAATCAATGGAATCTATGGGTCAGTTGATTCAACAAATCCCCACTGAGTCAATGGGGCTTCTCACGTGTGGCTTACTACTCTAAAAACAACAACAGGATTTCAGTCAATATATTTTAACACAGAAGATGTACATGTGCAAAAATGCATCATGTTGTTGGGGAATATATATAATCCATGAGCTCAGCTTGGGACATAGTGTCCCAAAGAAGGGATGGAAATGGACACAGATACAAAGGTGGGAACAAGAGGAAGGGTACAGAAGAGGACTTGGCAGATAAGCATATTCACCAGTGTTGTTTCTCCACAGTGAAGTATGAATTAAATTTTATTTTGATGGCTTAATTTGAAACAGAAAAATTGAATTGTTGAAAACCATGTGAGTAAAGGCAATTGCATGATTACCCACACACCTGAACATGTGATTAGTTGTGCAACCAGGAGAAGACCAGGCACATAATAGGCACAGCTAGAATTGCTTATGTGATTGCCTTTCCATGAGAATGCATGGCACTGAGATTCTGCCAATAGGGATGCAAGCTGGTCTTGTGGCTCAAATTTCTGCCATTCTCATCCAAATTGGAAGGTTCCTTTGGCCAGTATTTTAAAGGTGGAGACATTCCACCAAATTTCTTATGGGCGTAGTTCCAAATGGTGCACACATTGCTCAGGAGGTGGCTGGAGAATGTATGTATCTGTCTTATCTTTCACTGCACATGAATGTCTGTGGGACTTCATATCTCCGTTAATGTCCAGGGGAAGGTACCGTTAAGTAACTCCTCCAAGAGTCAATATCACCAATATGTAGATGACCCTCAGTTCTATTTCTGCTCTCTGTAAATCTTAGGATACAGTTTGATTCTAAAGCTGTGAGTAATGTCAGTGGAGGGGGTGAACAAACTGAAGCTTAATTTAGACAAGAATGAGATGTTCCTGAGTGTCAAAGGGCAGAGAAGGTAAAAAGGAATCAAATTGATTGACATGAGATAACATTCCCTTTGAGAGCTCAGGTTCTCAAGTTGCACGTCCTCTTAGATTTATCCCTGGTATTGCATGCAAAGTTCTTGGCAGTGGGCAGGAAGGGAGTTGCACCGGAAAACTATGATCCAGCTGTTGTTCCTTAAGATGTCTGATCTGGCCTTAGAGACAGATGCCTTAGTTACATCTTGGTTCTTGAAGGCAGAGAAGGCAAGTTGAAGTGATTAGCTTGTATAGTAACTGGAACAGCTTACTGCGAGGAACAGTGCACTAATTTTATATCTTTCTAATCAAGCTAACAGCTACAGTGTGTGTGTGTGGTTGTGTGTGTGTGTGTGTGTGGTCTCTAATTATTTTGATGGGTGGGAAAACATGATGCATGCTACAATGTAAGCGAATAGGGTGGAGATTTGGGGTCTGGGAAGACAGAACAAGTGGCTTCTGCAGCAGCATTGCAGTGGCACATCAGCTTCTCTTCCTGATGGACCTCCCGAGGATTCTCTGTAAGTTGGGGAAAGCACAAAGGGTTAATATGCTCCTGGCCTGTAGAGTAGCTGGCCTATAGAGTGGAGTCATTTGTGCAATGAAAGATAAGAAGATTCTAGATGTCGAATTTACTGGTTCACCTTGTGGTCTGTGAGACAGATTATTTGGCCAAACTTTTGCATGGTATGCAACCATCTGTTTGGTTGCCTGCTTGTAAGTGTCTCAAAACGGTTTTAAGTAGTTAAGGTAGCTCCTATAATTTTGAGTTGAAATGACATTAGGGTTCTTCTGAATTGATCATTGTGAGTGTAATTGTATTTATCTGGGAGTTAGCCACTCCCTTCAGATGGATGTGTGTAAGACTGAGCTTTTAATTTTTGTGTGTGACTTTGATGGCAGGTACTCTCTGTGTAACTCAATGGTGTTGGGGCAAAGGCACTGGCGGCACCTCATCTGGACCCAGCAGGATCCCAGGTGAGTCTGAAATGAAGAGATGGGGCTTCTCTACGGCAGCTCCATGCCATTTTCTTTAGAGAATATGGGCATCTGAAGTAAGAGCTGCATCTAAATCTATTGACTTATAACCATTCTTCCTTCGGGCAATGACTCTAAGGGCTGACTGGGGGATTCTGGGAGCAGTAGAGTGAGAGTGAGAGAGAAATGGATTATAGGTTCCAAAAGATATTGACTAAACAGAGCTCTGGAGTTGGAACTTGGACCTGTAGAAGTGTCAAATGTCGGCTTAAAATGAAGTAGTAGTTAATTTAAATGGTTTTTGTACAGTTCATTTAAAATAAATAAATAATTTTCAGCACTGTCCTTTCAGTACTTAAGTGATATTGTAAAGAAACTTCCAATTCATGCCCAGACCTTCTTTGACTCCTTTTCTTTTCCTTTTTAAAATTTCTTAACTCCTCTGGATTGCTGTTCATGCAACTCTCTTTATGATTATTTTAGATGAACTTCTTGCCCCTGAGTTTTTCCTGAATGCAACCTCAGTGCAAGTGGGAGAGTGGGTTTTGGCACGATGCATGCTCCCCTCAAGTGTTTCGGCAACCAGATTTATTTTCTTTAAAGATGGGCTTCCCATTTCATCCCACAAAGCAAAGCTCCATGATGTTTCATTTTCACGGCCACTCCAAATCTCAGACCAAAGTGGAGCAGGCCAGTATGCTTGTGGGTATGAACACATGGATGGAAGCAACCAAGAGAAGAAAAGGAGCATCAGTCTTGCTTGGAATCTGACCATCTCTTCAGGTAAAATTGTGAAGTAATCAAGTGGGTACATTACTAGAATAGTCACCTCTGTTTCAATTGGGTTTAGCCTGTTTTGAATTTCTGTAAAAATAGATGAATACATGTGTAAGAACAGATTAGTTTGCCAGAGAATCATGTTCTTTGGAATGGCAGCAAGTATTTATTTCATTCCTTTGTCGGCCTTCCATTTATTTTAATGTGGATGTGCAACTGATTCATTTAAATCAATATACCGTGTGTGAATGCCTCTGTCTGCCTAAAAAGGGGGGTGGGGGAAAAGACTGTCTGCCGAGCAGCCTGCAGCTCACTTGCCCAAATCTTCTTTCAGGGCTGGGGTGAGGGTAGGGAGATGGATAAGGCAAGATTGTCCCAAGGAGGTGTCTCTTCCCCAAGCCAGTTTGCAAACCCTGGAACAAGCGGCTGGAAAGCAGGCAGACAGGCACAATGTTGGCACCGCCACCACCCCCACTGCCTCTCTCTTACCCCCTCCAGCCAGCCAGTTTCAGTCCATGTCTTCTCCTTCACCCTAGCTGTGTGCACATGAATTTTATTTGCATGTTTGCAATGTGTGTTAGCCATCCGTAACCACTAGGCTCTCCTGCGTCCATCAGTGGTCACAAGGCACTGCTGTGAATGTGAAGACTTTTCTAGCCCTGGCTTGCTCAGCTGTTTTCCATTGCACTTCCATCCTGAAGGTACACAACATCAGGTTATACACACATATAGGACTGCCTGCCTGCACACCCGCTTCTCTGAATTCCAGCTGTAGGTTGAAGGTAGAGTGCACACATCTGGTGAGACTGTTCCTTCAAATAACACCAGATTAAACATTTCTTTCAAGAGAATGCACACTGCGATTCAAACACCACATGACTGCTATGTGACTCAGAGTCAATTTAACTTGATTTACATTTACACCAACATATATTTTAAACCATTGCTTTAATGTAAATGAGCCCTTCAGCAAGAAATATGGTAATCACAAACAGAATGCCAACTCAAGACCTTTTCTGCCTGGGTGGAACAGCAAACTGTACTCGTTGTTGTTTAAGTGAAGGTGTGGTTAGCCAGGCCAGTTATTTTGGCAGAAGTGAAAGAATGGCACAGCTAGCAGGCTGGCTGGAGTCAATCCCCACTTGTATGTCTTAAATATTCATCTGGTGAGACAGGAAATGTGTTTAATAATTTATTCTTGTGATATTCTTGGCACACTGCTGAACCTGGCCTGTCTCTTAATATCATTGCTTGTCTCCTGCATAGGTAAAAGTGATCAGTCCAGTGGTAAAGAGAGTAGTTCTGGTGAGTAAACATGTCTGCTTGTTTAGGAGTCACTGTGGTTACAATTTGTCCAGATTAAGATGGCAATCTTGTGTACATTTGAAATAAATCTAGTGAAATGAAGCTGTTTCTCTGAGTTGGTGTAAATATCACTGCATGGTTAATTTGCTATTAAATAATTTCATTTGGTTAATGTGGATGTGAAGTTTCTAAAATAATGAAAGCAGAGGCCTAACCGTGATGATGAATCAAACTTATGTAGACCCATTGAACTAATGGGAATTTGGTAAATCACAACTCACATACATTTCATTGGTAGAATGGGTCTTTCCAGAGAGGGAGTTACAATTGGATTTAGGTTATAATGTTCTTATAAAATCTTATAAAATATCCAATAATTCCCCTGTATGGTCAATTGGCAGAAGTAGTCAAAGGAAGACCCAAGAATACAAGCTTCTCATAGAGTGGTGAAATGTGATTAGGCAACTTACTTTCCTACTGGTGAAGTTGTCATGGCTCTTTCTGTGTCGATGACCTCAACATCAGACTCCGCTAACATGCTGCAGAGTGTGGTCCAAAATGTTGTGTCTAGCTTGCTGACTGGGGCTTTGTACACAAAACATGTTACATCTTTTTTTATTTTGAACAGTGCTGGCTGGCTGCTTTTTGGGGCCTCATTTGAAAAGCTTGTTTTTAACTTTTAAAGCTGAAAAAAAAAAAGATCCAGGAGCCTTAAGGGACGTCTTCCTCCATGTCTTGCATTATTGCTGCATGAGGCAATTCTAAAAATCAGGGTAGCTCAAACAGAACATTATAACTTTTAAACTGAGCCTCACATCAGCACCAGATATGGCACAGCTATATCAGACAGTCTGCTTATGTGTCAGGTTTAGCATGCTTGAAATCAATTTAAAATTATCTATTTACATGATGTACACCTAAGCATGCTGTTTTTTTGGCCGCCAAGCATGTTTTTGTTCTGAACGTGAGGTATTTCAAACAGCCAGGATGGGGTGTTTATTTTAGCTCGATAGTGAATGCGATTTATTTTTAATTGTTTTAGCTTGTATGCTTGCCTCTCTGCCCTCTTTCCCCTTCATTTCTCCTGTTTGCAATCAAAGCCATTGGGAATCAGAAAAACAGGATTGGCTTGTGCCAAAAGGCAGGCACGGAGCCTAGCTTAGGCACTTTTGGTGGTGACACAGGAAAGGACCTTCTCTGTTGCTGCTCTCAGAATCTGGAACTCCTCCCACAGGAGGTTAGGTGGTTCCATCTTTACTATCTTTCCATGAGCAGATGAAGATTTTTCCCTTCACGCAGGCTTTCCCTTAGTGATTGTCTGAGAGGCAGGCACATCAGTAAGTCTTTGGGACCAATGCCCAAGTCTGAGTGTGGGTCTCCAGGCTTAAGTCGCGAGTCTCAAGTCCCATATTTGAGTCTCTGTCCCTGCCCTGAGGCTTTGGACTTGCCCCGAGAGAGTGGACCTCTGAAACCGGAGGAACACTCTAGTGTGCAGGGAGTCCAAGGGCCTTTGATTGTGACACTGTAGCCGGTCGGATTCTGAGGGCAGGTCCTCCAACACACCTCTTCCTATAAGTCACAAGATTTACTTTGAAGATGGTGGTGGCAGATGGCGGCAGGTAGGCCAATGGTGGGGTGGGCTCTTAGGGACTCGACAACATGATTTCAACAGATGGGTTTGAGCTGAGTCACAAGTCCCCCCAGAAACAGCCCAAGTCAAATCTAAGTCAAGTCACTAGTGTGACCTGAATTGGACTTGAGAGTGAGTCGTGACTCACGAGTCCCCATCCCTACGGAGAGGGGTTTTTAAATGGAGTGTTGTGCCTTGATGCTTCAAATCTGTTTTGGTGTTGATTTTGTTGACCATTCTCAGTGTGGTATTTGTTTGGTTCTTCTTAAATATTTTTATGCTTACTGTTTTTAGCCGATAAAAAATTCTTTCGGGGTAAAAATATTTTTCTTAAAATAAATACATACATAACCAGGATGGGGAACTATAATACACCATCAGACCAGCTGCATAGGGAAGCATAGTTGGATGTTGTGTGTGGAGGAGAATTTTGGATGATAGTGGAACCGGTTCCCAGAGAAATGACTGCAAGGCCACAGGTTGCTTTTCCCTGGGAACTTCAGCCACATTAGGTATCCTGTTTTTTTTGTTCTTTGATCCAGGGGGCAAGATAGCTCTCTATATATGGATCCTGCGCTCTATAGCAGTATTTCTTCTTCTGCTCTCAACACCAATCATCAGCTACATCCTGGAGAACTGGAGCTGCTGCTCTGTTTGTGCTGGAATATAGGATCTCCGCCTCCCCAACAAGGGAAGAATAACATTGCTCCTGTTCTGTTAAGGCCATGTATTTTTTCCTTGTCTTCCTGATCCACAACAGTTCTTCCATTCTCACTGAACTGCATTGGTAGGTAGCAGGATTGGAGTTCCCTCCCCCCTCTAGGGTCTTTCAACAGGCCTACAGAGTAGTTTTCCTCTGCATGGGCTCTGAGCTTCTTGTGCTCTGGACCTATTCTCTCCTGTGTGTGTCCTCTGCTGAAATCTACACTGCACTTCCTGCTGATGCTCTGGAGATCCTGGAGGGAGTTACTGATTATGCTGGTTGAAGGATTTTGGGAGGATTCATCTGAAAAACTACTTTTCTAAATTCTGATTGCAGACTTGTGTCAGCGGAATGCTTGAAAGATGTACATAATAAATGGAAGATTTTGTTGGAAGCTCTGTTGCCGTTGATCACAATTGGGCAAAGGACATGTTATACTGCCCAGAGCTTGAGTAGGGAGAAGTGAGTGGGTGGGACCACTGTGGCAAAATTTTCAACTGCTCACAGTACACAAACTCTGTTCTTTGTTTAATAACGTGGTTGTCAGCCAAAGACTTGCAAACCGCGTTGTCTTTCTCATATGCCATTTGAGAGATACCGCAGTCTTGAGCGTGCTTTTTAAACTATTGTGTCTGAACCAGTGTTGCTTTTACCATATTGTAAATAAAATAACTGAAACAGATGGAATATGTCTTCATTTAATACTGGGAGTACTTGAGCGGTAGTCAATGAATCAAGGGTTACCAAAACAACAAATAGACCATGATTTCACCCTTCTCAGTTTCATATGATCAAGGAATCAAAACCAAACTCACTTATCGGTTGTCCTTCCTACAATGTCATTTTCAGATGGAGATGAATGAAACAAATCATGATTCCTTATTCATTGGGATTTTCTTCTGATGGAGTCCTTTCCTTGTGCAATCCATTACGTGATGTCCTATGCATGCATGGGAGGCATCCTTTCCCACTAATTTCCCCTCCAGCAGTTCATGCACTTGCCAGGTAGCCTCATCACCTCTCTAGTACCTTCACCTTGAGTGTAGCCGTCACTCCTTAGTCTAAAACCTCTACCAAGTATTAGGGCTTGCCCCTTTTACTGCACCCCAGCAAGAAGCTCCTTGTCCTAAGCTGATGCCTATTTTATAGTCTGATGCTGAGTGGAAAAGTTTCTGTTTCTGTCATAATCTCTCCTTTTTTGCGGAAGCTTGCAAGACATGGGTGTAATATTTTCCATTTGTAGTCTGCTTAAAATTTTCTAAGTTATAATATAATTAAATAATTAGATTTTATTCAAGTAACTTAGGTAAATGGTAGGAAAGGAAAGGTTTTTTGTTTTGTCTCTTCTCTCTGGATTGTTCGACCTTGTGACTTTGACAAACAACTCTGCACAACAAGCTCATGAAAAACATCTCTTTCTGAATTTATCTTACACAGAACCTAACAGATTCCATATTTGCATGACTACAATTCCCAGTCTCCTTCCATTTTCTTACACGCCACCCCTTAGAACTCAAAAAATACAGGGTTTTATACGATCCTGCATTTTTGACTAAATAAAGCTAGGTTACATAATTGCCTTAGTATTCTGGCTTTCTCTGTGTTAGAATTATACAGTATAATAAAAATAAAATCAATTTAAACTTGCAAAACTAATCTAGCAGAACATGAGGTAGCTAAAGTTCTAACAGCAGCAATGGATTACACATCTCTTGTGTTAAGGCAATTCTAAGAATCTGGAAAATAGAAAACAACAGGTTAGTAGTGAAACAACCACATAGCACTCTGCCCATGCACAGGAACCATTGGTACAAGAACAAGATCTTCAACCATCTGTCACTTCATGATAGATTCTGGGCAGACTGTCAGCCATAACATTCAGTCTGCCAGGGATATGCTGTACCTCAAAACTGCTGGCATTCCTTTCTCTTTGCTGGCTCCCAGGCCGGCTTGTGGTGTGCTAATTCCTCGTGGTCTCGGACCTTGATGTGCTGGTCTCTGGAGCAGGAATCCCTCTGAGGTGTTGTCTCTCTGGGATCCCTGGGTCCTCTGCGAGCCCCATGCGATGTCATCTGAATCATCTCCTTGGGCAACTGAGCTCCAATCTGCCTGGGCTTCCTCTTGTGCTTCACGTCGTCTTGCTGCTTCACAGGCTTGATCCACGAGCCCACTAGCCGGTTCCTTGGAATCTGGAATCCCATACTGCACTCCTTCTCGGTGTCTGGCACCTCCAGTCGCCATGGCAGCTCCAGCTCCAGTATCTGTAATGTCTACTCTTTCCACATCCTTGGACAAAAGGTCTTCCAGGGAGGGTACAGTCCTTCCAGGCATTTTGCAAAGAGAAGGCAAAGGAGTCCCCCCTCCTGCCATCATGTCTAGCAAAATAACAACCACAGAAATGCAAGCTTATTTCACTTCACAGTCTGGATATGCACTACTGTATCCAATTTAGACTTAGTCTCCCAACAGCTCAGACTATTCGTATCCTGACACTGCCAGCCATGTCACAATCCTGTCTCCCTAAACAGACTAAGATCACGGTCAGGGAGTCCCTCTGGGCGCAGAACGACCACCTTTATTCCCTGAGGAAGGTCCACTAGGCCTCAGAAGTGTGTAGTAAGCCCCATAGACAAGCCTGAACCTTAAAAGTTACCATTGATTTGCTTCCAAAGCAATAATACATAGGCTTTGTGTTTCCTTAGAATGCACAACAGCCTTACGAAGTAGGACAGTAGGACATTTTAACTTACAGTAGCAACTATTAACTTTCTTTCATCCACACTGGATTTAGATAGTCCTGCTGTATCAAGAGACTAGATCCTTGTTAAAGAATTATATTTGTTTTATTAAGAAAATAAAGTTTCATTAGGATACAGGTGTAGCTTCAAAGCATAAGCATTAGGCATTTTCAGACTATTACAATACTTAAATAAACTTACAGTTTCTAGTTAAAATAAAAACAGCTAGGTAATCATCTTTGCTCTATGTCCTACATTCCCCCCTTCTTCTTTCTAAAGAAAAACAAGCCTCTGTGTCTCACATTCCACAGCATTCACGGATCGTTCTACACATACACAAATCCTCTCATTTTACAAGTCTTTAGGACCTCTTTCTTCATTACACTTTCAGGCTGACACCCAATTAAGTCCAAGTAGGCGTAATTCAGAACACTCCAATCACCGCCCAAAGTTCTCATGCTCCAGGCTCCAGGTGCGTTATCTTCTCCCAGTTAGTGTTTTTTTTGTTTTGTCTCTCCTCTCTGGACTGTTCGACCTTGTGACTTTGACAAACAACTCTACACAACAAGCTCATGAAAAACACCTCTTTTTGAATTTATCTTACACAGAACCTAACAGACTCCATTTTTGCATGACTACAATTCCCAGTCTCCTTCCATTTCCTTACAGGGGAAACTGGGTACCAGACCAATTTTGGACATCTGAGGAAGGGCTGAGCCCTCTAAATGTAATTTCCTGCTCACCCTAGTTATGACCCTGCAAGATAATATTTTATGTACAGAGTAGGAACTGAATCTGAATTCAGTCATGGTGATTGGGCAGCATGATTGAGGTGGCCTGGTTAGGGGCACAGAGGGGAGATCACATGGCACCAAGGAGGAACACCCAGGTGTGACTGCTATTTTACATCATCCCTTGGTTGAGATGATTGCCTCAGTCTGCCATATGATAGATTAGTGTGTCAGGAGCTGTCCAGCAAATTGTTGTCAAGTTGGAACCAACCTATAGTGACCGTAAGAGGGGTTTTAAGGTAAGTGATATATTTAAGAAACAGTTTTACCAGTTCCACACCCTCAGTGAGTTTTCATGGCCAAGTGGAGATTTGAACACAGGTCTCTCAAGTTCTAGTCCATCACCCTATTCACCACACTACATTGGAACAGCAAGAGACCCTCTGATATCATCCCAAAAATAACTCTCTAGGAAAAGAGACCATCAAGTTCCTTGCTTGTAGTTTTGTGGCAAAATACAGAAAACTGGTTTCTTGGACAATTTGTCAATGTTTTGGGAAGGGACTGCAACCTGCTGAGTCAGCCGCTGTTATGGATGGCCATATCAGTCTGAACTTGCTTGAACTCGTTTGATCCCCCAGTTTATTAAGTATAATTCAGTACTTACTTAAAAGATGGAAGGAAGAGATCACAGCTCTCTTCTTCCAGACTTGTATATCATTTTCTGTGGTTACTCTCATCTCTTGGTTTTATTTGGTAACCAACTCATCAAATGAAAAATGTATTTACATAGAAGTGCAGATTACCAAGCAAACGTGGTGTTCCTAATCTTAAGTTTGCCTTCTTCCAAGTTGGCCATAGGGTGACGTCAGGGAAGGCATTTATAAAGAAGAACAGGTAGGTGACTTTCCTTTTCCATTGTTGTTGATTTTAATGCTGGCTTTTTTTCATCTGAATCCGGAATGCCAAAGTGACCCAGTAGGGTCTTTCCAGTAGGGAGGGATAAAAATTAAAAAACAAATCACTAAATTCATTCAAAAATCACTAATTTATCAATTTGTATTCATAAAAATCAATGCTCCCAATGAATTTTTAGCGACTTTCATTTGTTGATTATTTGTCTATAAAATGCTCCCCCATAGAGCAAGGCACACCAAAATTGTAGAAATGTGTCTTCTCTCTCTCCTCTATAATATCTCCAGGTTTGGTGAAGATTGGGTTTCAGATGTCGGAGTAAGACACCCACAAAGTGGTCACTCCCAGGAAAGGTCCCCCGAGGCAACTAGACACCAAAATCACAGAGAAGCTTCCCCATGACACTCTTTTACAATCCCTCCAAGTTTAGTAAAGATCGGGTTTCTCAGAGCCATCTGCTAAAGGGTATTTTCCCAGGGGGACCCAATTTGTAGGGGTATAACTTAGATGTCTGAAACCAAATCTTCACCAAACTTGGAGGGATTGTAGAGGAGGGTTAGTAGAAGCTTCTCTGTGATTTTGGTGAATCTAGATGCCTGGGGGAAACTTTCCTGGGGGGCCATCCTTGTGGGTGTATATCTTGGATGTCTGAAACCCAAACTTCCCCAATTTGCAGGATATGTAGAGGAGAGTAAGGGGAAACGTCACTGCAAATTTGGCGTCTCTAGGTGCTTCAAGACATTTTATAGGAATTTAAAGTCAAAACAAATTGATGAATTGACTCATCAATTCATCAGAAAAAATCGTAAATTCATAAATTGTGATTTGTCTATCTTGACAAGTCACGAATTAAAACAAAACAATATTTTTTCTTATTTGTGTCTATCTCTACTTTCAAGTATAAATAGCAGTTGTGTGCCTTAAACTTCCATGCAGACTTAAACTTGTTCTGGTTACCTACTGTGGTCCTCACTTGGATTGACACCCTCCTCCTGGTAGTTATTTGCAGTTTTTAAAGAGAGATATGGGATGTTATCAACATGTTTATCCAGGCCCTCACCTCACAAACCCCCTACATATCAGGTGGGAGAAGTAGTACCTGTTGAAATAACTCTGCTTCTTTCTTGCAAAGTAACTTGGATTGATTTCTTGGACAAGGTGGCCAGTTCTAATGGTCTTAGAATGAATGGTTCACTATGTGAGGTGAGATGTGACGTTTTTCTAGTGGCAGAGATATTACACTGACAAGGTTAGATCTAATAACTCAGGGGAAAAAAACCTGTGAATGCTGAAAGAGATCTCAGCAGAGGAAAGAGTACTGCTAGTGGATATCTCAAAATAGATACGAGAATTGTTAGAGACAAGACTACACCGTTTTAGCCGAATGTCTATTTTCAGGCATCTGTGACTGGTTCTTCCTTTCTCAAAGGTAAATTATTTTTGTCCATGCACTTTTAATTTTCCACTTATTAGTATTTTCATTTTCTATAACTCAATTTTCCAGACCAATCAGAGCTGTCGTTTAGTCCTTTTACTAGAAAAGAAAAAGAACTCAAGAACCCATTTTCCAAATCGTCAAAGTGAAATCTGGCCTTTTTGAAGCAGACACAGAGTCCTAACTGTTGTGTGCAGATGTGTGAATATCCTGCTCTGGTGGTGTCTTCATACAGACTTACTCCATTCCCCATTGCCTGGACTGGTCATGGAACAGAAATATTTTGCATTTTGTCTATGAACAGAGCTGAGGATGCATTTAATAAATATTCAATAGAGATGGGGATGAATAAAAAAATGGTGATTTGTTTTGATTCATGATTCATCAAGGTTAATGAATCAACGAATATGAATTTACGAATATTATTCGATGAATCGATGAATCTATTTGTTGATTTGTCTTCACTTTAAAAGGCTATAAAACTGCCCCCAACCACCTAGAGACACCAAATTTGCAGGGAAGCTTCCTCAGATGGGTTTCTACAAGTCCAGAATGTTTGGTGAACATTGGGTAACGGACCTCTGAGTTATATAGTCACAAGGAGGACACCACCAGGAAAGCTCCCCCCAGGAACTTAGAGAATCAGGAATCACACTGAAGCTTCCTATGTCTTTCCCCAACATGTCTGCCAAGTTTGGTGAAGATTGGATATTGGACATCCAAGTTATTCACCCACAAATTGGGTCCCCCAGGATAGTTTACAACGCAGCACAGAAGCCCACGGCATTGAGGGAGTTATATTTGGCCCTAGCAGAATGAGAGATCTTTGGCACTGAGGTAGCTTGGTTTGTCTCTGGCAGGCACACAGAGGCATGAGGCATTGAGCACTTAGCAGCAAAGTAGACCATGGCCCCATCGGGTACTGAGGCAGTTGGCAGCAGCAAAGCAGGCTTTTTGGAACCATCGGGCACTGAGGAAGTTGGCAGCAGCAAAGCAGGCTTTTTGGACCCATCGGGTACTGAGGTAGTTGGCAGCAGCAAAGCAGGCTTTTTGGACCCATCGGGAACTGAGGTAGTTGGCAGCAGCAAAGCAGGCTTTTTGGACCCATCAGGCACTGAGGTAGTTGGCAGCAACAATGGGGTGAGCTATGTCCCGTTGCTTTTGACCCAGCTTCTGCCAACCTATTGAGGCAGTACAGAAGGCTAGGAGGCTGGAATGAACAGGAACGAATTTTTGGAATGAAGTCTGAGGAGACTGGAACCATTTTACTTATTTATTTATTCATTTATTTTATTAGATTTATACCCCGTCCATCTAGACCAATGGTCTACCATCATGAAGCAGCATTTGAGAATTAGCCGGAGGAAGCTGGAAGGGGCTGCCGGACTTGAGAACATGCCCCGAGGAGGCTACTGGAATGAACAGCAGCAGGACTTGGGTTAGGGGTGCCCCTGCCACGTCAGTTCTGGAAATACACTCGGGAAATACATATAAATACACATTTCTGAGATTTTTCAGAATAAATGAATCAACGGATACTGATCCTGCAGATAGGGAGGGACGTGCCACACACAGCACATGTCAGGAGGGAGTAGATTGGACAGGTTTGGTTGGGGCTGAGCCCGGCCATGTTGGCTTGGGGATGGCCGGATAGGTTTGAGTGGGGCTGAACCTGGCCATGTTGGCATAGGGACACCCGAGGAGGGTAGGATGCTGTATTCAACAAGTGGCATTTGAGAATAAAGCCCGAGGAAGCTGGAATGAGCAGGCAGGCCTTTTAGAATGTAGCCTGAGGGAAGTGGAAGGAGCTGCAGGACTAGGAAATTGGTCCTATGGCCAGCAACATAGACTTTTTGTTCCCTTCGGGCACTGAGGATGTTGGCAGCAGCAACGTAGAGTGTGTGGCCCCATCGGGCACTGAGGAAGTTGGTAACAGCAAAGCAGACTTTTGGGCCCCATCGGGCACTGAGGAAGTTGGTATCAGCAAAGCAGGGTTTTTTGCCCCATTGGGCACTGAGGAACTTGGTAACAGCAAAACAGGCTTTTGGGCCCCATCGGGCATTGAGGAAGTTGGCAACAGCAAAACAGGCTTTTGGGCCCCATTGGGCACTGAGGAAGTTGGCAGCAGCAAAGTAGAGTGTGTGGCCCCATCGGGCAATGAGGTAGTTGGCAGCAGCAAATTAGAGTGTGTGGCCCCATCAGGCAATGAGGTAGTTGGCAGCAGCAAAGTAGAGTTTGTGGCCCCATAGGGCATTGAGGAAGTTGGCAGCAGCAAAGTAGAGTGTGTGGCCCCATTGGGCACTCAGGCACATAGTAGCAATGTAGACTGTGGCCCATTGGTCACTGAGGCACATAGCAGCAGTAAAACAGGCTTTTTGGCCCCATCGGGCACTGAGGAAGTTGGCAGGAGCAATGTAGGCTTTTTGACCCCATCGGGCACTGAGGCACATAGCAGCAATGCAGACTGTGGTGCTGCGGGTTAATCAGCTGAGCCACTGGGCTTGTAGATTGGACGATCAGCACTGCAGTTTGAATCTGTGCGACGGGGTGAGCTATGTCCCGTTGCTTTTGACCCAGCTTCTGCCAACTTACTGAGGTAGTAGAGAATTGTAGGAGGCCGAAATAAACAGGCTGGATTTTGGAATGAAGCCTGAAGAGGGTGGAATTATGAAGCAGCATTTGAGAATTAGCCGGAGGAAGCTGGAAGGGGCTGCTGGACTTGAGAACATGGCCCCAGGAGGTGACTGGAATCAACAGCAGAAGGACTTGGGTTAGGGGGTGCCCCTGCCATGTCAATTCTGGAAAATACACTCTGGAAATATGTATAAATATGCATTTCTGAGATTTTTCAGAACAAATGAATCAGCTGATACTGATCCTGCAGATAGGGAGGGACATGTCACACACAGCACATGTCAGGAAGGAGCACAGGTTTGGTTGGGGCTGAGCCCGGCCATGTTGGCACCGGGATGCCCGAGGAGGGTAGGATGCTGAATTCAGCAAGCAGCATTTGAGAATCATGGCAGGAAAGTAGACCATGGTGCTGTGGGTTAAACCGCTGAGCCGCTGGGCTTGTCGATCAGAAGATCAGCAGTTCGATCCGTGTGATGGGGGGAGCTCCCGTTGCTTGTCCCAGCTTCTGCCAACCTACTGAGGCAGTAGACACACACACACAACCACTCAGGAATTTAACTTTGGGGACTGAGGTAGTTGGCAGCGAAGCAGGCTTTTTGGTCCCATTGGGGCACTGAGGCAAAAGGCAGCAGAGCAGACTCTTGTCTTCAGCAACATCATATTTGTCTGCGAAGTTGAGTTTGCCTCCAGGAGGCAACTGAGGTAGTTTGCAGCAACACAAGCAGTAGATGAATAGGCACCACCTCAGTGGGAAGGTAACGGGCTGGTGTTGTCCTGTCATGCCGGCCACATGACCACGGAAAATTTGGTCAGAACTTGGCCCGATGAGCCGACTTGACCCAGCAGGCAGGCATTGACCTGATGAGCTGACTGGAAACAGCAGCAGGCAGGAGTTGGTCAGAACTTGGCCCAATGAGCTGACTGGAAATAGCAGGCAGGAGTTGGAAAGCACTTGGCCTGATGAGACGACTTGACCCAGCAGGCAGGAGTTGGCCCGATGAGGCGACTGGAAACAGCAGGCAGGCAGGAGTTAGTCAGAACCTGGCCCGATGAGGCGACTTGACCCAGCAGGCAGGCATTGGCCCGATGAGGCGACTGGAAACAGCAGGCAGGCAGGCAGGAAAGAACTTGGCCCGATGAGCTGACCTGACCCAGCAGGCAGGACTTGGCCTGATAAGGCGAATGGACCCAGTAGGCAGGAGTTGGAAAGAACTTGGCCTGATGAACCGACTGGACTCAACAGCAGACAGGACTTCTTCAAAACTTGGCCCAATGAACCGACTGGACTCAGCAGGCAGGACTCGGCCTGATGAGGCGAATGTAATCAACAGCAGGCAGGACTTCTTCAGAACTTGGCCTGATGAGCCGACTGGACTCAGCAGGCAGGACTTGGCCCAAGGAGGCGACTGGACTCAACAGCAGGCAAACTTCTTCAGAACTTGACCCTCTTTGGGTTCAGTGAGGGGAAGCCCAACAAGGGAAGGTTCACCTTGATGAACGACAGTCTCTCCACAGTAACGGGATCCAAACGCGAGCAACGTGGTCAGAGAATGTCTCAGAGATGAGAAAATACGCGCTCGCTCTGGACGCTGGTGGGGGGATGGAAAGGAGGTCCATGGCCACATTGGACAACTCCGGCCATATGACAATTTTCCTAGCCCAGAAATGGAGGGGATCTGACTGGGGGGGCTGGGGGGCTCAGCCAGATATCCCCGCACCATTGTCTCTGCCGAATCCTCCTCAGCCGGCTGTCTTTCCTCTGGGGCAACTGCCCAGGTCACCACAGAGCTCCAGTAATGGTGACTGGAGCCTTCACGAGGTGAAGTCCTTCCCTGTGGCTCAGGCAAACCACCCTGCCCCTTGTGGCCTGACGTTCCCCTCTCCCCACGCAAGTGTTGTGCCCCCAATGCCCTGCAGACCTCAGTGGAGAGCTCCGTTCTCCACTCCTCGAGGTCCGAGATGCGTGCTACCAAGCCCCCCTTGATTCGAGGATCACAGAGGCAGGCCATGCGGTAAGCTCTGTCCCTGTAGACAGGATGGAGTTGCTTCCGCACGCCTGCCTGCAACCTCTTCACCAAAGCCCTGGTCCGTGGAAGGAGGGAGGATCCTGGTGCCACAGCAGTCTCCAGGGACTGGTTGAGGGCATGAATCAGGGGGATGACCTGCCCCAGACTTGCTGTATAACCACACAAGATGTCAGTGGTTCCTTGGAAAGGCTTGAGCACCTCCACCATCTGGGAGAGGGCCAGCCAATCCATGGCACTGATGCCCACCTCTCTCCCCCTGGGCAGAATGGGCATGGAGGACATGATGTCATCCAAAATGGCCTTCTGCTCCACCAGGTGGGACACCATGGTGTAGGTCGAGTTCCACCTGGTGGGCAGGTCTGTCAAGAGAACGTGGGTCTCCTGACCCAACTCCTCCTGCCTCTCAAGCAGCCGGCGGGTAGCTTTCAGGCTGTGGGAGAAGTGGCCCACCAGTTGGTGGCATTGCTCCAGGAGTGCCCGTGTTTCCTGGGTGCCTGGGTCCCACTCGGGCTTGACATGGCTGCCCAGGCCGAGGGCATCGCGCACCACAAGGTGTAATCTGTGCACCATGCATATGACACCCTCAAAGCCCGCCACATTCAATGCCGCCAACATGTTCCGCCCAGCATCCGTGACCATGTGGCCATGCATGACCTCCCCCTCTGGTGCCCACTCCTGCAACGTAGACAGGAACTCATTGACGATATTCCTCCCCGTCGTCTGAACTTCCATGTGCCGCGCCTGCAGCAGAACGGCCCTGTAGCCTGGGGGCAGGACAAGGGTCTCCCCCTGCGGCCCTGTCGCCAATGTCGTGCCACTGCTCAAGTCCTCTGGCTGCCACCAGTGGGCTGTGAGCGAGAGGTAGCCATGCTGACCTCCGCTCCACAGGTCTGCCGTGAAGTGCACCTTGCACCCCTGTAGCCGTGAAAGATGGTCATGGACCACCTCCCTCACAGAGTCATAGAGCGAGGGCAGCACTCTAGAACTGAGAGTTCTCTGTGAGGGGAGTTTGTACCAAGGGGCAAAAAAATGCAGCAACCAGCGGAAGGCTGGGGCTTCCATGGTGGACAATGGAAGTCCGAGCAGGGCAATCATCTCGGCGATGAGTGGCCGCCTGCTGGGCCTTGCCCTTCGACTGCTGGCTGAGGGTCATGGTGGACCCAACGGGTGCCACTTTGTGGAGCGTGGCCTGCCTCATGCTCCCAGCCCCAGAAACCCCTGTGGCTGCCCTTTTGGAAGGAGGCGCCTCCTTCTGCCTCCCCACATCTCCCCCTGGAGCTGCTCTTTTCCCTCCCCCAGATGGTGCTGACAAAGTGCCTCCCCTAGACAAGAGCCTTGGGTGGTGCCTCTCCAGATGTTGGCAGAGGGCGGTGGAGGACAGATGCATGCGGTCTGATCCCCTCCGGACCACCACAAGGCAGGAATTGCAGCATGCCAGCCATGGGTCATTGCTGACCACCGTGAAATTATCCCACATGGCCCCTCTGCCATGTTTGCCCTCTGCCATGTTTGCACACTGCCTGCCCCTGACTGCTGGCCTGAGAAGAACTCTGTGTCCCAGGGGTGCTGCTGGTCTGGGAGGAGGGAAGAGATGACTCTGGGGACAGGGGTGGGGGTCGGGTTGTGAAGCCTGCCCTGCCGTTACTGGTTTGTTTGTTTGTTTGTTTGTTTGTTTGTTTATTTATTTATTTATTTATTTATTGGATTTCTATCCCGTCCATCTAGACCAAAGGTCTACTCTGGGCGGTTTACAAATTTAAAAACAATAAAACCAAAAACATATATTGGTTCCAAATCAGACTGGGGAACTTCAGAAACCAGTAACTCCTCAGAGTCCTCTAGGAAGAGGAGCAGCAGTTCTTTGGGCACCTCTGGAAGCTTTGCTTCCATGCCTGCCTGCAAGGCCACTGGAGGAGGAACGGTGGTGGTGGTGCCACTGCCGAGCCTACATAGCTTCACAGCCTTCTTCCCCTTTCATTACCCATGATGAAGAAATCCCTTCATTTTCTACTGCCTGCCAAACCAACTAAACAAATAAAGCAATGGGGATTGGGGAAGGAAACTAATAGAGGGTCAGAAAGAGTGTGTAAATTTTATTTTTTAAATTATGATGGGGAGTGGTGGACTAATTGTTTTACTAAAATGTGACCTGCCTAAACAAAAATAAACTCCAAAAAGAATTAAGTTTTTAAAACTTAAAGCCCTGCCAGCTAAGTCTCAGTCAGATACACACACACACACAACCAAATCAGTTTTAGGGGAAAGGAAAAGGGATTCCAGTCACACACCAAAATTCCCCCCCCCCTATCCACTGTGCCTGAGAGACACACAAGCATCCAAAAATAAAGTTTTTAAAACTTAAAGCCCTGCCAGCTAAGTCTCAGACACACACACAACCAAATCAGTTAGGGGAAAGGAAAGGGATTCCACAGTCACACGCACCAAATCCCCCCCCCCCACTGTTGCCTGAAGAAGACACGCAAGCCTCTAAAAATAAAGTTTGAAAAACTTAAAGCCCTTCCAAAGAAGTAGCTTAAGCTACCTGAAATCCCTCCCCAAATTCCCAGTAAAGTTGATGATGATAAATAATGAAATAAATGAAAAAGAAAAATATGTTTGCTTTGCTGCCACAAAAGTGAAACCACAAGAGCACTAGCAAGCCAGCAACTGTCCTCACTCTGGAGAGAATGAACAGAAGTGGGGAAAGACTGGAGAGAAAAAGTTTATGAAGCCTCTGTAAAAGTTAGATACACCTTTCAGCAGTGCTATTGGCTGCCGGACATGCCAATCCAAGATCTCTGTCCTGATTGGCCAGAGCTTCTAATTGGCACCAGCAAGCTCAGAGAGGCCCCCAAAAAGGTAACGAATATAGACGAATATTAACGAATTGATGGATTGATGAATAAAACCAAGGAAATATTTGTCGATCCGTATTCATCGTGACTTATAATTTGATGAGTACGGATCGACAAATATATGATGAATCAACTATATTCGTCAAAAAACCCATTCGTATTTATATTCGTCCCCATCTCTAATATTCACACTAGAGTAGTCCCAGTGATTTAGTTGGGGCTTGGTGAGTCAACTCATCCGTAAGTATTATTGATTCAAATGGGCCTACTCTAGTTGTTTCTTACTTTAAAATAGCGTGACACAGCTAAACTTTGAGTCATTTGAATCAATGGAACCTATGGGTCAGTTGATTCTACAAATCCTCACTGTGTCAATGGGGCTACTCACGTGTGGCTTAGTACTCTAAAAAAACAGGATTTCAGCCAATATAGTATTTTAGTACAGAAGATGTAGGTGTGCAAAAATTCATCACAAATAGTGTTGAAGGGGAAATATATATAATCCATGAGCTCTGCTTGGTATATAGTGCCCCAAAGATGCAAATATTCTAGAAAGATGCACAAAAGATATTTGGCTATTAAAGCAATCCACAATGGATGGAAATGGACACAGATACAAAGGTGGGAACAAGAGGAAGGGTACAGAAGAGGACTTGGCAGATAAGCATATTCACCAGTGTTGTTTCTCCATAGTGAAGTATGAATTGAATTTTATTTTGATGGCTTAATTTGAAACAGAAAAATTGAATTGTTGAAAACCATGTGAGTAAAGGCAATTGCATAATTAGCCACATACCTGAACATGTGATTAGTTGTGCAACGAGGAGAAGACTAGGCACATAATAGGCACAGCTAGAATTGCTTATGTGATTGCCTTTCCATGAGAATGCATGGCACTGAGATTCTGCCAATAGGGATGCAAGCTGGTCTTGTGGCTCAAATTTCTGCCATTCTCATCCAAATTGGAAGGTTCCTTTGGCCAGTATTTTAAAGGTGGAGACATTCCAGCAAAATTCTTATGGGTGCACACCTTGCTCAGGAGGTGGCTAGACAATGTATGTGTCTGTCTTATCTTTCACTGCACGTGAATGTCTGTGGGACTTCATATCTCTGTTAATGTCCAGGGGGAGGTACCGTTAGGTAACTCCTCCAAGAGTCCCCCCCCCCATATTGAAAAATGAGAGTCGATATCACCAATATGTAGATGACCCTTAGTCCTATTTCTACTCTCTGTAAATCTTGGGATACAGTTTGATTCTAGAGCTGTGAGTAATATCAGTGGAGGGGGTGAACAAACTGAAGCTTAATTTAGACAAGAATGAGATGCTCCTGAGAGTCAAAAGGCAATCAAAGCAAAAAGGAATCAAATTGATTGACATGAGGTAACATTCCCTTTGAGAGTTCAGGTTCTCAAGTTGCACGTCCTCTTAGATTTATCCCTGGTATTGGATGCAAAGTTCTTGGCAGTGGGCAGGAAGGGAGTTGCACCGGAAAACTATGATCCAGCTGTTGTTCCTTAAGATGTCTGATCTGGCCTTAGAGACACATGCCTTAGTTACATCTTGGGTCTTGAAGGCAGAGAAGGCAAGTTGAATTGATTGGCTTGTATAGTAACTTGAACAGCTTACTGCGAGGAACAATGCACTAATTTTATATCTTTCTGACCAAGCTAACAGCTACAGTGTATTTGTGCGTGTGTGGTATTTTGATAGGTGGGGAAACATGATGCATGCTACAATGTAAGTGAATAGGGTGGAGATTTGGGGTCTGGGAAGACAGAACAAGTGGCTTCTGCAGCAGCATTGCAGTGGCACATCAGCTTCTCTTCCCTGATGGACCTCCCGAGGATTCTCTGTAAGTTCGGGAAAGCACAGAGGGAGTGGATGGAGTTAATCTGCTTTTGGTTTGTAGAGTGGCTGGTGGAAAGCAGATTCTAGATGGGGAATTTACAGATTCACCTTGTTTTCTGTGAGAGAGGTTATTTGGCCAAGCATTTGCATAGTATGCAACCATCTGTTTGGTTGCCTGCTTGTAAGTGTCTCAAAACGGTTTTAAGTAGTTAAGGTAGCTCCCATAATTTTGAGTTGAAATGACATTAGGGTTCTTCTGAATTGATCATTGTGAGTGTAATTGTATTTATCTAGAAGTTAGCCACTCCCTTCAGATGGATGTGTGTAAGACTGAGCTTTTAATTTTTGTGTGTGACTTTGACGGCAGGTACTCTCTGTGTAACTCAATGGTGTTGGGGCAAAGGCACTGGTGGCACCTCATCTGGACCCGGCAGGACTCCAGGTGAGTCTGAAATGAAGAGGTGGGGCTTCTCTGCGGCGGTGCCATGCCATTTTCTGTAGAGAATACGGGCAGCTGAAGTGAGGGCTGCATCTAAATCTATGGTCTTATAACCATTCTTCTTTTGGGCGATGGCTCTAAGGGCTGACTGAGGGATTCTGGGAGCTGTAGTCAAAATAATAATAATAATAATAAAGGACAGTTCTGAGCTGTGTTAAATCTTCCACAGGAACATTCAGATTAAATGTAGTTTATGAGCACCAGTGAGGATGAGGAACGAGACAGAATTTCATTTGTTTGTCCTTGATTAGTATTGATCAATATGTCCAAATTCCATTTTAAGAGAACAGAAGATAAGACTTTATTTTAAAAAAAAACCTGAAGTATGAAAAAACAGAAATTTGAAAATTCTATCCAGACTGAGAGCTTTAACTCTCCACTTAGGGTTTGAATCTTTGTCTATTGAATCGCCAAAGCTGCCCAGGGGGAATTTTCATTGGAGTAATTTACTGAAGTCTTTATATTTCTTTGTATGCAAAAATTGAAGATGTTTGAATTTTAAAAAAATTGAACAATGGAGACAGTGAAAGCTGAGATTTCTCCATCTCTAGTGCCAGAGAATGAATGCAGATGGATAAATATTTTGCACAGTTTGCTGTCTTATTTGGTGTCTTATCCTTTTGTGGGTAAAGTTATGGAGCACAAAACATGGGCCACATAGTTCTCACTAAGGCTTTCTCCAATGGTTTTTAAGTACTGCCTGTATAGTCCTACCAGGCATGAAAGGGAAAGTCCATCCAGTGTTATCTAAATGAAGCCTGAAATTGTGGGGGAAAGGATAGTGAAGCCCTAAACGTACCTACATGACCTACATGTCCTTCTCCTCAGTTAACCAAATTGTCTCATTTCCTGCTACAGCGTTCAAGTGCTGACCGAAAATTTAAAAATTAAAAAATTTCTTAACTCCTCTGGATTGCTGTTCATACAACTCTCTTTATGATTATTTTAGATGAACTTCTTGCCCCTGAGTTTTTCCTGAATGCAACCTCAGTGCAAGTGGGAGAGTGGATTTTGGCACGATGCATGCTCCGATCAAGTGTTTCGGCAACCAGATTTATTTTCTATAAAGACGGGCTTCCCATTTCATCCCACAAAGCAAAGCTCCATGATGTTTCATTTTCACTGCCACTCCAAATCTCAGACCAAAGTGGAGCAGGCCAGTATGCTTGTGGGTATGAACACATGGATGGAAGCAACCAAGAGAAGAAAAGGAGCATCAGTCTTGCTTGGAATCTTACCATCTCTTCAGGTAAAATTGTAATGAAGTGGGTACATTAAGACAATAGTCACCTGTATTTCAATTGGATTTGGCCTGTTTTGAATATCTGAAAAAAAATGTATGAATCCACAATATATGTGTAAGAACAGATTAATTTGACAGAGAATCTTGTTTTGGAGTGGCAGCAAGTATTTATTTCATTCCTTTGTTGGACTTCCATTTATTTTAATGTGGATGTGGAACTGATTCATTTAAATCAATATACCGTGTGTGAATGCCTCTGTCTGCCTAAAAAGGGGGGTGGGGGAAAAGACTGTCTGCCGAGCAGCCTGCAGCTCACTTGCCCAAATCTTCTTTCAGGGCTGGGGTGAGGGTAGGGAGAAGGATAAGGCAAGATTGCCCCAAGGAGGTGTCTCTTCCCCAAGCCAGTATGCAAACCCTGGAACAAGCGGCTGGAAAGCAGGCAGACAGGCACAATGTTGGCACCGCCACCACCACCACCGCCTCTTTCTTGCCCCCTCCAGCCAGCCAGTTTCAGTCCATGTCTTCTCCTTCACCCTGGCGATGTGCACATGAATTTTATTTGCATGTTTGCTGTGTGTTAGCCACCTGTAACCACTAGGCTCTCCTGCGTCCATCAGTGGTCACAAGGCACTGTCGTGAATGTGAAGAAATTTCTAGCCCTGACTTGCTCAGCTGTTTTCCATTGCACTTCCATCCTCCAGGTACACATAACCAGGTTATACACACATATTGGCCTGCCCACCCACCCACCTCTTTGAATTCCAGCCATAGGATGGAGATAGAGTGCACACATCTGGTGAGGCTGTTCCTTCAAATAACACCAGATTAAACATTTCTTTCAAGAGAATGCACACTGAGATTCATACACCACATGACTGCTATGTGACTCAGAGTCCATTTAACTTGATTTACATTTACATGGACACATATTTTAAACCATTGCTTTAATATAAATGAGTCATTCAGCAAGAAATATGGTTTTCACAAACAGAATGACAACCCATGACTTTTTCTGCCTGGGTGGAACAGCAACTCTACCCGTTGTCCTTCAAGTGAAGGTGTGGGTCGCCAGACCAGTTATTTTGTCAGAAGTGAAAAGATGAGACAGCTAGCAGGATGGCTGGAGTCAAGTCCCACTTGTATGTCTTACATATTTATCTGCTGAAACAGGAAATGTGTTTAATAATTTATTGTTCTGATGTTCTTGGCACACTGGAGTGTTTGTTTTCTGCCCAGATAAACATGACCAGTCCAGTGATAAGGAGAGTAGTTCTGGTGAGTAAAAATGTTTGCTTGTTTATGAGTTGCTTTTACCACAATTTTTCCAGATTGGGGCCTCAATCTTGTGTAGATATATATGGGAGTTTGTTTGTTTGTTTGTTTGTTTATTCGGCTTCTATAATGCCCATCTGGCTACATGGCCACTCTGGGTGGTTTACATATTAAACAAATAAAACATACACAATTCCAAACAATGAACATAATAATATAAAATCAAAAAAGTTAAAACAACCAACAACTTAAATAATAATAATAAAAATATTATAAATTAACATAGAGCAAGACATCAGGACTGATAGTATAAATGTTGAGGCCACTCACTGTCATTAGGTGTTGTAAGGTCAGGGAAGGCCTGTCAGAACTATATCTAGCATACTAGTGTAACTAGCATATCTAGTTGAATGGAGCTTTTTTTTTCTGAGCTGACATACATAGCACTGCATTATTATTTTGCTGTAAATTTTAAATTAAATATTACGTATTTATCTGCTGAAACAGAAAATGGTGCTCCCTCACTGAGTGTTTGTTTTCTGCCCAGGTAAACATGACCAGTCCAGTGGTAAGGAGGGTAGTTCTGGTGAGTAAAAATGTTTGCTTGTTTATGAGTTGCTTTCATCACAGTTTGTCCAGATTGGGGCCTCAATCTTGTGTAGATATATATGGGAGTTTGTTTGTTTGTTTATGGGAGCTTTTTTTTCCTGAGCTGGCATACATAGCACTGCATTTTTATTTTGCTGTAAATTTTAAATAATTTAATTCACTTGAAGTGCAAGTTATGTTTTTAAGAGAATGAAACTTAAAATAACACTAACACTAATAGTTAGTACAACTTGTGTGCACCCTCCGAATTAATAGGAACTTCGTAAGTCAAAACAGATGTATATTTCATTGATAGAATGGATCTTTCCAGAGGGGATGTAAGAATTTGATTTAGGCTATACCATTTTTAGAAGATCTTATAAAAATATCTAATAATTCCTCTATATGGATATGGCAGCAGAGGTAGTCAATTAACGAAAGCCCAACAACACAAGTTCCTCATAAAATAGTGGAATGTGGGTAGACAGTTTACTTGCCTACTGATGAAGGTGTCATGGCTCTCTTGGCCTTGATTCCCTCCACATTAGAATACCCTAACATGCTGCAGAGAAATCAGAAAATGCAACTAATCCAAAATGCTGTGGCCAGCTTGCTGCTTGGGCCTTTGTGCATTGAATTGTAATGGCTGCTGTTTTTTTCTGATCGCATTTCAAGAAGTTGTTTTTTCACTTTTAATGCTGAAAGTGGCTTAAGACTCAGGCACCTCACCAACTGCTCTCTTCCACATTTTAAACAAATTCTTAATATGTGAGAAGCCATGCTGCAGATTCCACAGCTATACAAATTATATTGAGATGGTCCCAGAAGCATGTTGGATAACACAATGGCATTAATCCTGAACAAGTGCTGTGAATATGTGTCTAGGAAGTTACCTGATGAAGCCCTTGAAAATTAACAGTTGAAAGTAACTTAGTGTTCCTCATTACAGCACTTGGACGTCCTACTGAACTTTCGTTGCCCTTTGGATTCCACTCCTATCATGCTTTGGCAACATGGGAGAAATTTTTAACCTTGCGTTCCCTTTTCCTACATCACGAGGCAAACTGATGTTTGTCAGGAGATACTCCATCTGTGAAACTCCAAACATTTGGATTTAATTTGAGTGTTTATTATTAATGGTGAGATATTAGCAGACAAATTACTTCTGGAACTGACACTGAAATGTTAAAGGGTAAGATAAATTAAAGAAGAAATGTTGTGGAACAATATTGGTTACCTATTCAGGATTCAAGATGGAGGAATGTTGCTTGGTTCATGCTAGGCCGCTCTCAGCATCATGAGTCATAATTTATGGCAGTGTTGTGATAGGAACAAAGAAGACATAGTAGGGATTATGTAGTTCTCCAGATATTGATTGATGGAAATCCCCAGAAGCCCTAGACATGATGTTCAATAATAAGGGATGATGTTCATGGCAGTTCTGAAGGATCAGACCTTCACCACCCTTGAAACAGAGTTCTCCTTTTCTTCTTTAATCAGATTAATGTTCTTCATTTTTACAGGTTCATTATCAGCAGCTGAATATGGAGCTATAGGCTCCAGCATTTTGATTCTACCTCTCTTGATATATCTGTTGGCAAAAAAAAGTGAGTAGCTCTAATCACATCTGCCCATGAACAAAATTGGCTTGAATTTTCAAGTTGCAGAGTAGCTCAACTGATTAATTTATGTGACTTAAAAAAGTATAAAAATGACAGTACTGGGACTATGATAAATATGTAGTTATCTATGTGGGTTTGTTTTACACATATGCAATTCGTCTGTAATGCCAATTATCAACAGGGGACATCTAGGAGTCTTACATAAGTTATCAAGCAGTTTGAGTCTCCTGGGAGACAAACACATAGCTCTTTACTCTGCAGAAGTCTTTACTAGCCATATGTAGATAACCATTTCCAGGTAATTTTGAGGGAACAGTTGCACTCTAGTTGAGGGAAGGGGCATGTGTGATCTTGCTGATGTTGTAGGATTGCAAGTACCAACATCCCTTACCACTGGCTAGAGTAGGGTTTAAGACAGTTGTAGTCCAGGAATATCTGGAGAAGGTCAAGAATTGTCCATATGTATATACTACATGTAAAGTGATGTCTTCCCATCACATGTTGGAGGATAGCAGAAGGAAGGATAGATGAGGTTTGTCAAGAGCAGCAAGAGAAGGTACACAAGGGATCTGGTCAGCCTGCGGATGAGCATGAAATGGGGATCTGAGGAAACTAGCAGAGAAAATTGAGATAAGGTGTGGCAGCCTGGGAAGATGTGGTGGAATTGCTTCTCTGTTGGAGTAAGAGAGAGCCCAGTGAATTAATAAATAGCAGGACCATGCAGCATGGGGCTCAGAAGGGAGGTTGTCAAGCTTCTGGCCAGCAGGATATAATGAGTGTGAGAAATTAGTATGTGACTTGGTAGGGTCAAGGAACTTATTATTTCAGTCTAATTTCAGGCACTGAAATACTTGAGGGTGGAAATCAGAAATTGTATATTGCTTAGGAGTGTAGGAATGACAGAGAATCTCAGTTTCACAACCACTTAGCATTACATTATGGCAACCTTTCCAATTTATATGGAAAGCAAATTACACTAATATAATTATTTCAAGTTTTTATTGCTTTTCAACCAATTACAATTTCCAATAAATAATTTTCATCCATCCCCTGCTGCTAGATGCTTAACCACTTATAGGACAATGACTATCCCTCCTCAATTTAGAGAACATATGGAGATATTCTCTAAAAGACACATGAGACAACAAGGCAAGAAAGCAGTGGAAGTCAAGGCAGACAGCCAAATAATACTTGTCTTCTCTTTGGCTTCTGAAAGGATTAGGGAAGACAAGATTCAAAAAACTGCTTGAAGAATCTGTGTTGCCCTCTTCACTTCAAGAACAATAGTTTAATCACATCCTCTCCACCACTAACCATAAATCTGAAATATCTTTCCCACTTCTACCCTCTGAATGGTTATTTGCTTTTTACAAAGTAAGTGTTGTTGTTTTTCATTTCAGTTTCAATTCATCAGAGATCTTCAAGGTAGGAATCAACTAATGTTCAGGTCTCTTCTTTTAATTATAAGATTTAACCATGAGCTTTATTCTTTTCCTATTAGCCCATTTGATGCCTGATGGAAACATTCAGTTTGAATCACCCCATGTTTAGCTAAACAACTGTAGCATTCTTGAATAACTGCTACAGATACCTCTCCTTGGGGTGGGTAACTTCCATGGCCTCTGTGCCCATTTTTAAGGTCATATGGCAGTAAAGAGGCTGGCTAGAATGAGTGAGAGGCTTAATAACCCTTGGGTGAAAAGTAGGTGTAAAAATAGCTAGGTGCTGAACTTCAAGGAAGGCCAAATGAATTCCTGAACTTGTATTAAGGTGTTTTTTTTGGGAGGGGGGCTCTATACCATTAAAAAGTGGTGTAGGACATTTCCTTTTGTGGTGAGATATTATTAAAAAGGTAAACCTGGGAAAAGGTGGGTGAGGTCAGGGCATGGCCGCACAGAAGGTTGTCCCGGGTTGATGCAAAGTTCTCCTTATTTCACCCTGGCACTAGCATCATGTATAACTGTATAACTGAGACGTGGGTGGGTGCTGAGGGCGGAGCTACTCTTTCCCTCATACCTGGGTATGCTATCCAACACCAGGGCACACCAGGTGGGTGGGGGGGAGTGACCATTGTTTATAAGGACATCTTTGAGGCTGCTAGGCTCTCTGTGGTTGCAAGCCCAGGTCTAGAGGCCGTCCACGTGTCATTTGGGGCCAGGGGTGGCTTTGGGATTGTGCTGGCTTGCCGCGCTCCCCGTGATCCAGCACAGTCCCTGCCGGACCTGGCGGATTTTGTCTCTGCAGCGCTGTTGAGGTCCCTCAGACCATTGGTTCTCGGGGACTTCAACATTCACGCGGAGGCTGAGGTTTCCGGTCCAGCTCAAGAGTTCCTGGAAACCATGGCTTCCTTGGACTTGACCCAGCAAGTCAGCGGTCCTACCCACGTGGGCGGCCATATGCTGGATCTGGTTGCTGCCGAGCAGAGAGAGTGTGCTCTGATGGTGGCCAACTTGATATCGGCCCCCTTGTCATGGTTGGATCACCACCTAATTAAATGCAGCCTCTCAGTGGCACTTCCCCCCCACGGGGAGCTTGGACCCATTAAGATGGTCCGGCCCTGGAGGTTACTGGATCCTGTTGGATTCCAAGATATCATGCGGGGGATTCCAGCTGACTTGGTTGGCACTCTTGTCAATGCTCTGGTGGATGGCTGGTATACCGCCACCACCAGGGCGGTCGACATGATCACACCTAAACGCCCTCTCCACCGCCGAGCCCGACCAGCTCCCTGGTTTAACCAGCATCTGAGGGCCATGAAGCGTAATTGGAGAAGGCTAGAGAGCATTTGGAGAAGGGCCCCAATGGAAACTAATTTAAAAACCGCCAGGATTGTATCTAATCTTTACCTAGCTAGGGTAAAGGTTGCTAGAACAGCATTCTTGAGGCTGATGCAGAGACTTCAACTGGTCCAGAATTGGGTGGCCAGATTAATAACTGGAGTGAAGAAATTCCAGCACATCTCCCCCACTCTGGCCGCCCTTCATTGGTTACCGGTTCGTTTCTGCATCGACTTCAAGGTTATGATGATAATGTTCAAAGCCCTAAATGGTTTAGGACCTAGGTACTTATCAGAACGGCTGCTCCCAGCGAGATCTGTCCGTAATCCGTTCTTCACAGGCAGGGCGGTTTAGGGCCTTGACCCTGAAGGAGGCCTGGAGGGAAAGAACAAGAAACCGGGCCTTCTTGGTGGTTGCCCCCTGCCTCTGGAACAACCTGCCTATTGAGGTCTGCCTGGCACCCTCGCTGGATGGGTTCAAAAGAGCATTGAAGACCTGGCTCTTCTGCCAGGCTTTCTTGGAGAACTAAGATCTCGCCCTCCCTTTTTACCATCCTTTTTGCCATCCTCTCCATCACCCTTTTTACCACCTTTATTGCCATCTGTTTCAATTTAATTTACCCTATTTGGTTATGTATTAATTTATTTTTATCGTGTTTTAATATTGTTCTAATATTGATACTGTTGTTAGCCGCCCAGAGTGGCCTGGTTGCCAGGTGTTGTGGGAAATAAATAAATAAATAAATAAATAAATAAATAAATAAATAAATAAATAAATAAATAAATAAATAATTTACACAGAAATGTTTAATTACCTGGGAGAAATGTCAAATGTCCACACATCAGGAAGCTCCCCCTTCCTTTCCCATTCTTGACTGCCATTATCACTGTCTTCCTCCTTGCCCCTTTTGCTGACCATGTACGTACCTGCTGTCAGCTGTTATGGCAGAAAGTGGATATCCCAATATTTCCCTAATGCACCCATAAGTGTAATGCAAACACTTACATACAACACATAAACAAGTCTTGTCCTTTTAACCAATAAAAAGGCATTCAAATCCCTTCCTTTTTTTAAACCATTAGCAAGTGAAATAGCCCTGAATTGACAAGACATGGCAAATATTTGAATTCAGCTCTGTATCAGGTTAGCACTATAGCACTCAATTATAGCACTAAACTAAACACATTGCATTGCAGTTGTAGTTATTACCAGAGCGAGCTGAGGTCAGGCAAAAGGCGAAGGGTTCACCCCCACACCAACCCCTGTTCTGCCCATCATTAATGACGTCATGTGAAAATGCCCAATAAGAGTGCAAAGGGCCAATATATGTAGGTGATTGGTCAAGCCAAAAGCAGAACAAAGTGGAGTAAGCTTTAAAAAACAACTCACAAGCATGCCAGCTGGACAAATATATTGCATACGTTCTTCAAAAGACGGAATCTACTCCTAGTTAGTGCTAATATTGTACAGTATGGTTGACAGAATAAGTATGGAAAAGAACAGTGACAAACAAAGCACAAACATAGCCATCTAATAACTCTCATTCAGCTGTGGGAACACAGTAGGAACTTGCAGATCATCTGATGTAACTGCAGACCAGTAGTTTTCTGTGGTCTCAATTCATTTACTGTGCCAAGCAACAGGACTTTCACTGTAATAAGTAGCCCAATACGTATTTAATCTGGGAGTAAGTCCCCTTGAATTGAACAGGACCTATGCATATAATATAAACCAATGGTATAAATTCTCGAAGGCTTTCACGGCCGGGATCTGATGGTTGTTGTGGGTTTTCCGGGCTGTTTGGCTGTGTTCTTAAGGTTTTCCTTCCTAACGTTTCGCCAGTCTCTGTGGCTGGCATCTTCAGAGGACAGGAGTCAGAACTCTGTCTGTGCTCTGGTGCAGTTTGTGGGATAGTTGAGTATTTATAGCTGTGGGATCAGCTTTTTGTCCTTTTCAGGAGATTGGGTGATTATGGTGATCAGCGTGTTTTTTGTTGTGGGTGTATTGTTGTGATAAGGGGGGAGAGATGATCTCTTACTGTGCTTGATGGGTGTTGTTAGCTGGTCTTTTGTGTGCAGTGATCACCGGTCCTTGTGGCTGGGTATAGTTTGTTGACCGTTTGCAGGCTGTATTTTTCAGTGCTGGGAGCCAGACTTTGTTGAAAGTCTAAAACTCCCCCTTTATCACAACAATACACCCACAAAAGTCTTGCCATTCCTCACAGTAACTACCCAACATTTAAATGGATTTGTTTTGTGCTTTCTAGGAAAGACTCTCCAGCTGAGAATGAAAACAACTTTATCTCAGAAGAAAATGTCTCATGTAAGGGGCAAAATATCTTGAAATTTGCATTTTCATCATGAGTTGCAGAAATTTTAGCATGCACTGATAAGTGCATGCTCGAAGGCTTTCACGGCTGGGATCCAATGGTTGTTGTAGATTTTTCGGACTGTTGGGCACTGTTCTGGAGGTTTTTCTTCCTAATGTTACGCCAATCTCTCTGGCCGGCATCTTCAGAGGACAGGCATCCTCTGAAGATGTTGGCCACAGAGACTGGTGAAACGTTAGGAAGAAAAACCTCCAGAACACAGCCAAACAGTCTGAAAAACCTACAACAACCATAATTCTGATAAGCTTCTTTCCCTTTATACAAATAGCTCGCAGAAATTTTAGCATGCACTGAAGAATTCTGATAAACTTCTTTCCCTTTATACAAATAGCTCTTTTGCTAGGTCTTATGATTCTGGGGAACACCCAAGTTTTCATTTTCTCCTAAGAATTTGCATTTAGACTGAATGATTAGACTTCAGGTGACTGAGAACTGGAATATGGAATACAAACAACCGACAGAAGAGTAGAATATTTTTTTCCTGAAGGATAACCCTGTTAGGACAATTTAGGAGAAGATTCAGTGAAAAACAAACAATAATACTAGGAAAAGTGGATGGCAAATAGGACAAGAGGATAGCCTAACGTGAGATGGATTCCCTCAGTAAAGGAGGTCACAGCCTTCAGTCTGTGAGAGCTGAGCAGGGCTGTTAAGGATGGAATCTTGTGGAGGTCATGAATCCATGGGAGTAATAATTGGATCCTCCTAAGCTGGAAGTAGCTTGACAATATATCATAATAAGTTACAAAACAATGTTGGCCTCTAGTCTGTGGCAGAAGAAATAGCAAAGAATCTTGTGCCAATTCATTAGCTATTAAGGAATTGCATTTGGCATAAACTTTTGTAGACTGTCACCTGCTTCATCAGGTGTGCAGGATGCAGCCTTGGCAGTATATTCTGCTTCTCCGATCTTTTCTGTCCCAGATGCAATCAATATTCTTTGGTTTTATCAAGCAGAGGGCAGCAATGGGGGTGGACAGAGAAGAACTGGCACAGACAGCACACCCTGAACAACCGTCATGGACCTTTATTTTGGAATTGTGTAATGAAGATAAAGGGGGGCATGAAAAGTTAATTAGTGCAACTGTGTTAGCATGAGAGATACGGCTTACATGGATTATAGCTCATACTGCCAAACGCAAGAGCAGGTAATACCTTTATTAGACTACTAAAAAATTGAACACACAGCCAACTTCTGACGTTAATCCATCTTCCTCAGGCTGTGCACCAAGATTTTGTGGATAGTTCAGGAAAATAAATAAAAGAGAGTCCTCAAAATTCATGGTAGATGATTATGCTAGATATGCTTCTTGAAGTGAGTTTAAAGAGAGACTGCAATCATTATTGGGGGTGTGGATTCAAACTCCACCTCAGGTAGCAGTTAGCAAGATTCCTCTTCTGAACTCTTCGAACAAAAAAATATATCATGATCTGCATTTCAATCCCCTCCCCCACACATTGCATTCTGTTGAAACTCCAGGTTCCTATTTGGCTGCAGGAAAGGTAATATGGAAGAATGGTAAGCCCCCATCAGAGAACTGGGATTAAAATTTAGTTGACCCACTAGGAGAAGCCAATTGAAGCCAATTAATAGTGTCACTTAGTGGATATAAGCAGATTTTCTTTTTCAGTTTTTATTCTGGCTTGGCTGATGTTAAAAGTTCATATTGTTTTCTGGGTGAGACTCTGGGCAGCTGCCCACGGTGTCTTCCATAGTTCAGAAAAGGCTATGAGGTCCTTCCGTAAGACAAATGCAAGAGCAGGTGATATTTTTATTAGGGCATTAAAAAATTGAACAGCGAGCTTTTGACATTAATCTGTCTTCCTTAGGCTGTGCACCAATATGTTGTGGACAGTGCAGAAAAAATAAATAAATGAGAGTGTTTGGGTGGAGTTCAAAACCACACCCCCAGTAATGTTTGCAGCCTGAGTTTGAACTCCCCGTAAAAAGCAGATCTGTCACAATCTTGGGACTTTCATTTATTTTTTTCTGCACTGTCCACAAAATCTTGATGCACAGCCTGAGGAAGACAGATTAACATTGAAAGCTTGCTGTTCGTTTGATTTTTTTAGTGGTCTAATGAAGGGATAATCTGTTCTGGCATTTCTCTTATGGAAGGACCATATAAACTTTTCTAATTATTTTATGAACTGTGGAAGGTCATACTGTGCTCATCCTGAAAAAATAATGTGATTGTTTCATACGATGCAACCAGGCTAATTAAGTAATTGATTTTTCCTTAGCACACATATAAACCAACCTTTGATACTCATTTCCTAGGCCAATATTCTCTTGAAGAAGACTGTGTGTGAGAGGCCAATTGTGCAGGCCATTTTTTTTCTCTTTTGCTCTCTCTCGTATGGATGCACAACTGGCTGTGAGTCCATTTTCTTGATCAGAAGATGTTGAGGGAACATGACAGGCAGCCAGCTCCACAGGTAGAATTGCTTGCCACTTGCCCCTTTGTTCTTCTTTATCCTTACAGGATTCTGGCTCTAGAAAAGTGTAGTGGTGCTGAAAAAACATCAAGACTAATGCCAGGCTGATTCCTCTACGGGTGGGCATGCTATCTACAGGGTGTACCAACTGGGCAAGTCCTCTCCTGGTTGCCACTTATCTACGTTCAAGGATAACTTTATGAAAAACTAAGGATAAGACAGGATCAGTTGGTAGCTCTTCAGATAGTCAGGTGCCAGTATGTTTCACAGCCCAGTTCACAAAGATCATAGGAGGTTTTCAGTGAAACATGCCCACAGGTTGTCCTTGTAACATTAAACATGGTGTTAGCATCTGAGCAATACCATCATTTCCTAACAGAAACCTTCCCCTTCAAACTTGCTTCTGAAGCTGCTAATGATATTGTGGTTGGAGGAACTTATTTAAAGAAGCTGTATGCTATGAAACAAGGTCTAAACTGTGGTTGATGTGGTTCCTAACCTACCAAGGTAATCAACAGGAAGTAATATGCTATAGAAATTCTCTGTGCATGTTTTAGAAGGGATGCCATTGAGTTTGGCTGTGTATTTCTACAGAGCTATTTTTGCAATTCTTGATTACACAGTACGTCTGTTTCTGTCCCCATGCACTGCACAGAATGTTTGCTGTTTCCTTCCTGAGCTCCTGATTAGTTGCATTAACCGTCATGATGGAGATTCATGAAAAAATGGTGCCTGGAGTAAGAAGCAAAGGCCGTGTGTGTTACATGCCATCAGGTTGCTTCTTATTTATGGTGACCCTCATAGGGTTCTGCAGGTTTGTGAGATGTTCAAAGAATGGTTTTCTACTGCCACCTCCCAGTGAGTTTACATGGTCAAGAAGGGTTTTAAACCCAGTTCTGCGTCCTAGTCTAACACTTTAGCCACTACATTGCACAGGCTCTCTGAGCTAGTGCGAAGTAGCGTAAACTGAGATTAAAGCATTTAGAATGAAAGAGAAATATTCAGAGCAGGAACTGCAGGGCTTCAGGGCTATCTGGTCAGTGCATGTGTGTGTATGTTTGTATCCCAGGGAGGAAAAAAAAAACTCCCTGGGTGCTGTATACAGCCCAAAGGCTATACTTTGCCTACCCCTGATCTACATATAGATAGATAGATAAGGCTGTGATGTTATACCTGGTTAGATGTTTGGGAGAGATTTAAAATGGGAATGAGTGAGATAGGAAGCAATATCAACTTTACACAATACCAATATAAAAAGTTGCCAGGTTTCAGGGCATGGCTGCTGTGCTTTTCTGAACCCCCAAGCAGGGGAATGAATCTTCAGATAAGTGGTCCTGAAGAAGACAAAGCTTGATTTTTTAATATGAGATGTCTTTATAACCTGGGCACCTATTCCAACCCATTCCCAGCTAGCACCAGGGCTCACTGGCTCAGCACAAAGGTGTTTACATCAGTGCTGCACTTCACTTACTCCCAGTTATTTCTTGTTCCACCTCTGGGATTTCAGAAGGACCAATCCCTTAGTGGCACAAGCACTTATCCCTTGGTTTCGGGTGTCAGCCCTGAAACGTTCTCCTGGTGACTTTATCCATGAATGATGTCTGAGTCCATGTTCTGGATTTTCCTCTTATGGTTTGAGCACAGCTTCTAAAACTTCAGTTCTCTATATTTTGAATAATGTGCATGCATGCAGGTATATTGGACAAGGAGACTAACGGTTACTTTGTCCTCAGATGCCCAGCTTGTGGGGCTCCGTAGAACTGGGGTGAGTCATTGTTTCAGATTAATTTTCACTGTCTTTCTGGATATATCTTGGTGTACCTTATTCACTTCAGCTTTGACATATTGATTATGGGCAATGGGCTTGAATGTGCCTTTAATGGCCTTTCAGTGCTGTTTCTGGATCTGTGCTTTGGTGATAATCCTTTTTCTCTAGTAAGATTATTATGTTCTTTAATCAGCTACATCAGTGGACAAAGAAGCTTTGGTTTCCTACAGAAATTTTATTTAGAACAGGTCTCAAACATGGGTCTTAGATTTTCCCAAACTTGGGTCTTAGATGTTCTTGGGCTAAAACACCAAGAAGCCTTCACCACCGGCTGTGCTGGCAGGATTTCTGTGAGTTATAGTCCAAGAACATATTTTGATAGTTATGCCAATGGAGCAGTAAAAACAGTCCTATCATTTATGACATAGTTGTTGATATCAAACTTTGGTGTGTTTTCTTCCACTTGTTTGGCCATATGGAACACAATTCAAATGCTTGTATTGTGCAGTTGTGAAAGCAAACAATGGCGACACCATCCAGTGACTTCCATCTTATACAACCAAGTGTTCCCCTTGACTTTCTATGACAGGGCGTCCAGCAAACACTCACAAAAGGGAGAAAATTATTTGCACTGTTGTCATTCAGTGCATGGTGAGTCCAACAGGGATGGAGACTGGCCTATGGGTGACACATCTCGTTCAGTACCATGGAACAAACATTACAACAATATAAATTGGAACTTGTCTGTAAACTTGTGTTACACACCCATGTACTGCAGAGGACCCGCATTCCAGAGCATCCATTACTTTCCTTCAGGATCACTGGGATACCTCTGAGATCTCACTATCACTGTCACTGTCTCTGGCATTAGAAGGGACAAAAAGAAATACGAAAGGCATCTACTTTTGGGCATGTCACAGAAAAATCAACAGTAATGAGCAAGCTGTGTTTTAGCAAAACTTTTCTTTTAAATTGCTTTTGGAAGCATCACTATATAGACACAAGATTGCCTATGTACTTGCTTATATACTGTACCAGCTTTATAGTATTAGAAACAATATAGATGCTAGAAGACATTGCAAAGAAAACAGATCCAGGAAGACCTGAATGGTTAAAAAAACTACAGTCCTTCAATATAATCATCAGCAAGGTCACCAGTATTTGCCTCCCACATTTTCTTCATTTTGATTTTTTTTTTGAGAAAGAAGAACCAAAAAGAGACTCAATTATAACTATACAGCTGTCTCAGAATGTCTCCTCAAATTTTATTTTCTGGAGGGACTGAAGATTATTTTATTTATTTATTTTTTATTTATTACCATGCCTCACGGCACAGTGGTTGAACTGCAGTACTGGAGCCAAAGCTCTGCTCACAACCTAAGTTCAGACCCAGGTAGCCAGCTTGAACTTCACTTAGTCTTCCATCCTTCTGAGGTCGGTAAACTGAGTACCCAGCTTGTGTGGGGGGGCAATGTGTTGTCTCCAAAATTAAATTGTAAACCACCCAGAGAGTGCTTTAAGTGCTATGGGGTGGTATATAAGTAGAACTGTTTTACTATTGGTAGTTGACACCTTTAGAAGGGCAGTTCCAGAAGACCACATTTGGTGCAGGAGCTCCTATGGGTACAGGCAATGCAGTAAATATCGGGATCCCCAAGCTATGTAGGACTTTAAAAGTAAGAACCAACACCTTGAATTTAATGTGGAAAATCTCTGGTAACCATTGCAGCTGGTGCAAAATAGGTGTCATATGATCATAATAGGAAGATCTTGTTTAGTATGTATAAGGAAGATAAACAAGTACAGTGGTGCCTCGACTTATGAACTTAATCCGTTCCAGAAGATGGTCGTAACTCGAAATGGTCGTAAGTCGAAGCACCATTTCCCATAGGAATGCATTGAAACGCGATTAATCCGTTCCGGCTGGAAAAAAAATTACCAAAAACCACCCCAAAAAACACTGCAAGACCCATCGGAAACACGATTAATCCATTCCGGCCGAAGGAAAAAAAACCCCCAAAAGCAAACAAACCCTGCAAGACCCATCGGAAATGCAAAAAAAAAAGAAAACCAAAAAGCAAACAAACCCTGCAAGACCCATCGGAAATGCAACCCCCTCCCAAAGCAAACAGACCCTGCAAGACCCATCGGAAATGGGGAAAAAAATTGTATGAACAATTTTTATTGTCATATGAGGACATTCGGATGACTGACTCAGTGAAAGGTACTGTGAGTAAAATTTACTTACTTCTTCTTAATTTAGAGGAAGAGGAAAGTGAGAAAGAAGGATTAAAAATAGTGTGGGAGCAAGATATTGGGAAAAGAATAAATGAAGAAGAATGGAGGATGATATGGAAAATGAGGGTGTTAAGATTTATGTCAGTAAGAATAAGGGAAAAATTTTTTAAACTTAGTTTAAGATGGTATTTAACACCGTCAAAATTAAATAAAATTAATGCCAATCATCCGAATGTCTGTTGGAAATGTGGGAAGGAAATTGGTACATACTTTCATATGTGGTGGGAATGTGAAAAAGTGCAAAGATTTTGGAAACAAATTTTTAAAGAATTAAGCTACATATGTGAAAAAGATATAGAATTTAATGCTGAGATTGCTTTGTTATCAATATATGAGAATGTGGAATATGACAAAATGACTAAAGAATTGATAACCAATTTATTAACAGCAGCTAGATTGATTATAGCTAGGCAATGGAAATCAAAAGTCGAATTGCAAATTGAAGAATGGTATAAAGAAATATGGAATATAGCAATAAATGATAAATTAACTTGTAACTTAAAGGTTAAGAAAGGAGAGTTGAAAAAAAAATAACTTTTATGATATATGGGGTAGATTTTTGGAATATGTATTAATAAGAGGAAAAGGGAAAGCTCCAAATCAAGAATCAATGCAGTTTTGGAGAAGAGGACAATAGAAGAAGAGGAAGAAGAAGAACAATAAGGAAGAGGAAGATTATGGCAAGAGGTCCCGCATATGGTGGTGGGGAACACAGTTAAATTGTATTTTAGTTCGTATGTTATATGTTTTTGTTTATGTTATAGTTATATAATAATTTAAAAAAAAATTAAAAAAAAGGAAATGGGGAAAAAAAACCCCAAAAGCAAACAAACCCTGCAAGACCCATCGGAAATGGGGAAAAAAAAACCCCAAAAAGCAAACAAACCCTGCAAGACCCATCAGAAATGGGGGGAAAAAAACCCCCAAAAGCAAACAAACCCTGCAAGACCCATCAGAAATGGGGGAAAAAACCCAAAAAGCAAACAAACCCTGTAAGACCCATTGGAAATGGGGAAAAACAACAACCCAAAAAGCAAACAAAACCTGCAAAATCCATCAGAAATGGGGGAAAAAAAACCCAAAAAGCAAACAAACCCTGCAAGACCCATCAGTAATGGGAAAAAAACCCAAAACAAACAAAGACTGCAAGACCCATCACAGCACAGAAACATAACACCCCCAGCCCAAAACCATGCTGCAAAACCCACCCAGAACAGGCAGTTTTTAAAAAGCAGAAAGCAGCACCTTACCAGGCAGTCCGAAGCCTCCTCCGAATGCACACTCTCTAACCACTGGGGTGAAAGAGCTACAAAGAAGCAGCCTCTTCGCCACCAACAGTTAGCAGTTTGAATTCCCCACCTTTTCCCCTGCCTTTTTTCCAATCGTAACTTGAAGCTCCAGTCGCAAGTCGAAGCAAAATTTTGCGGCCGGAGCTGGTCGTAACTTGAAATGGTCGTATGTCGGGACGTTCATAAGTTGAGGCACCACTGTACCATGTTACTCATTCAAGAAACTGTCCAAGTTGTCTGGAATGTAGCTTAGACCCATTATGAATGAAAGGGCATTTTAAATTCTGGCACAACCATGACCATGAGCAATTCATAGAGGTTCTCTTTCTCGCATAACAATGGCTGGTCCTAAAAGAATTCTGTTTAAAAGTCAAAGTTGACAGATGACTAATTTCTGTTATTTAATTTTTTTAAGCCACCACCGTCCTTGAGTGCAGAAACTGCAACATATGCAACCATTGCTCCGCCGTACAGCAACTCTACCTTATGGACATCAGACACATCAGGTGCAGTGGACAGCTTTTGTTCTGAATGGATAGCATCTGATGAGGCTAGACAGACTGGCAGATTTGTCTTTCCTGTTTAGATAGATGTCAACAATTTGAGGCTTCTCAGTAAATTCTTGAATTTTTTGTTTTGCCTCCTTTGGTTATTATTTTCCATTTGATCCTCAAGGAGACTGGTGCTGATCCTCCCAAGGTGCATCAAGATTTCTAATGAAGACAGCATGTGCCTGAAAAGGTCTATGAAAGACACTCATCTGATTGTCTGTTCTATGGTTTTATTGTGTCTTTTATTGTTGGTTCCCATCATTTTTTTCATGGGGGGTACTTCCTTTCCTCTCTGTTAGGTAGTGACAAATCACTGCTTCATTGTGATAATAAAGTGCAGATTCCTTCTTGTTGCCTTGCGTTAAATGATCTGTGCATTTTATTATTAAATTCAGGTTTGGTATGGAGCATCTCTGAAGCAGGCATGCATTGAAAAAAAACCCTGTGGAATTATAATGTGCATATTTGGATGTACATCCAAGTGTTTGATGAAGGAAGTCTGAGAGAAATGAGGCAGGTTTGCAGAGATTGCCTTCCTTGTGGTTTCTTTAAACTTCAGAATCCTGGTCAGTGCAAGAGAGAATGATCCAGTGAATCCTAAACAGACCCACATGGGATTTGCATTGGGACCAGCACTAGTATCCTCCTTTCCCAATGATACTAAATTAGTTCAGCTCTGCTGTTGTCAAGCCCCATTCCACTGGTTGATTCTTTCTTGTCACTAGAGATGGGGACGACACACCATTTTGGCGAGTCCTACCGTTTTGCGAGTCGACAAAAGTTGACGACTCACGAAGCATGAAGTTGCCCCCATGAAGCGACGAATAACGAAGGTATTCGTCGATTCGTGGGGGGGGTGTTATTTAAAACAAACAACCGGCAATAATAAAAGAAAGACAAGGACAGCAACGACAACAACAACAACCAAGGGAAGGGAAACAAATCAGGGGGAAAGGAAAATGCAAAAAATAATCCCAAGGAGGCATGCTGGTACATGTAGGCTGCTTGGCAGGGAGAAAAAAATAATGCAAAGGAAGGAAAATCCCCCAGTGAATAAAGAAAAAAGAAGGGAAACAAGAAAAGTAAGACAGCAAAAGTCTGTAAAGCAAGCAAAACACAAGACACCTTTTACTGGGTTCCAGACCTTTCTACAGATACAACATTCCAAAAATTGCTGCAGATGGGATGACTTTGGTAGCTGCTGTGATTTTAGGAAATTAAAGACTTTCTTTCACCCCACAGCCCTCAACAGGTTCCTCATTGTGAAAGGAAGTTGAAGGAAGCCTCTGGACCATGAATTAGGTTGGGATACGGAATCAAAAATTTGCCATGGCTGATGACATCATCATTCTTATGCAGCATTAATTAAACTGCAAGGTTTCAGTTGTTATATCTTTAGTTGTTGTTATACTTGTTTTTAAATTTCTTTATGGATTTCCTTTGGTTCTTTTGTTGAGAGACTGGCAGGGTATAAACTTTTTAAAAAATATTGCAACTACTGCAGCTAATTGATGAGATACCATTTGCAGATTGGTCACCAGTCTTTGTCTTGACAGATGGTGAGGGACTTCCCAGTGTCACTCACATCAAAGCTGATGAATGGATACAGTTTCTCAGAAGTATTTACAGGAATGGTCACAATGGCTGCTGTGCCTCCAACATGATAGAATGACATAGACGGCACAGAATCATCTTTCCTGTTGAGATAAATCCCAACAACTTGAATCTTCGTAGAAAGTTCAAGGATTTTGTCATTGGCCTCCTTTTGTTGATAATTCTCACTCGATCTTTGCGAAGACCAGCGCTGATCTTCCTGAAGTGCACCCAGATTTCCCTCTTTCAGCTTCTTCCTTGTGTCCTCTGCCAACACACCGAGTTCCCAGTGCAGCTTGTCCTGCACTCTCACCTCCCAGTACTGCCTTCCCTCTTTAAAACCCTTGGTTCCAACCATAATGGCAGCTGCTTCTGGAGATGCCTGTTGTTTGTCCTCAAATACTGTTTGTTCAATGTGATGACACTGTTGAATCAGGTGGACATCAACTAGAGAGACAAATGAACACTAATAAGCACAGCAGTGCCATAACTCCAGCATGGCAGAAAATAAGAGGAAAATTACTCAGGGTCACATGGGAAGTAAAGAACTCATATAAGTGTAAAGGTGGTCATGGTCAGAAATACGTACATGGGGATATATATCTCAAAACTTGGATTGCTCCAGATGCAGATGTTAATGTATGTATTTAAAATATTTTTACCCCTCCTTCTCCTCGAAAGGACCCAAGGCGGCTGTAGAAATTATTCTTTATATAGCTTGTGGCTGAATGGGCACCTGATTTAAGATGGGTTTCTACTCTTCTCAAATAATGGGGATCATGGTTTTAATGACCTTTGAACAGACATTTTGGCTGAATATACAGGCAGCATTTGTAGTCAGGGACTACAAATATATATAATTGCGTTTTTAAAATTTCAAGCCATGTTCACTTAACTTTTTAAGCAATTTTTTAAAAAACACACACACTCTCTGGCTTAATATTTGTTGCTGGCTCCCTAGTGGTGAATATGATTCCTAATAGAGTTTTACTCACCCATGTAGCTTTGAGCTTTCCTAAACTCTGGAAAGGAAGAGTAAGGAAGATTATCAGGAGAGAGAGAAATATTTTTGAGGAGACCATCTTTACTACAGTAGAGCTTTCTTTTTGAGACCATGAGACTGTTTTGGAAATGCCTTGTGGCACAGTGGTTAAACTGCAGTACTGCAGTGAAGACTCTGCTCACAACCTGAGTTGAATCCTCGGCTCAGGTAAATGGCTGGAGGTTGACTCAACCTTCCATCCTTCCGAGGTCAGTCAATTGAATACCCAGCTCACAGGGGTGGAGTGGGGCAATGTGTATTCTGCATAATTAAATTGTAAACTGCACAGAGAGTGCATTAAGCACTATGGAGCAGTATAGAAGCAGCACACTTTGCCTCACTTATTTTCTTGTCATGCTGTTAATGTGGTCAAAGCATACCTCCTCTCTCTTAGATGTTTCTATCACAAACAATCACAATGGGAAAACAATGAGGAGATTTTAGCAAAATGAAGATTTTTGATGATTTCAAGGAACCACCTAATCCAACTGTTTGCTCCATGGGAAGATGGTTTTAACACCCATACCCCATCCTGACATTTACATTATTAGATACAGAGTGGTCAATATCAAGATACGATGAAGGTGCCTGTGTTTGATTTAAGGAGCATCAGCGTGACCAAACATACTCTGCCTTACAATTGACTCCCCAATATCATCTGTATTGTGGTATTCTGATTGCTATATGCTGATATGAAAGCTGGACTATTAAGGAAGCTGATAGGAAAAAAATCTGATCCATTTGAAATGGAATATTGGAGGAGAGCTTCACAGATTCCATGGACTGGCAGAAAGATAACAAAAAAAAAGGGTGCTGGATTAGATAAAACATCTTTGTACTTGAAACAGAGTGACAGCATGGACTGAGATGTAACAAGCAAGGGCTTTGCTCCAATATTAGGGACAGATGAAAGGAAAATGTGACCTTTCTGCTCCTATTAGGAATGCAACACTTTGCAGGATCAAATGGCATATGCAGGGTTTCCAAAACACCATTAATCAAATTCTTCTAGGAATGGGAAGAGAAGAATGATAACAGGCACAGCAAAGCCAAATAATGAAACAATAGTGAAACAGAATGGTGAAGTTCTGTTCCTCTTCCAAAGAAGATGAGATAACCATTTGATACCAATGCAATACCTGCACAGAGTGGTTTCGTACCTAGTTCACAAAGTGCTCTTTCTAAAAAAGAAACAGAGAGAAGTAAAAATATCCCTTTAAAAATGTATAAGAAAACATTTTCCTTTACAAACATAGACTTTCTGTCAAGTTGCTTTGTATTTCCTATCTATCTATCTATCTATCTATCTATCTATCTATCTATCTATCTATCTATCTATCTATCTATCTATCTATCTATCTATCTATCTATCTATCTATCTATCTATCTATCTATCTATCTATCTATCTATCTATCTATCTATCTATCTATCTCCTAGTTCAGTGCTATAGCACTAAACTGATGTACCACTCTTTCAATGTTTTGTTAATTCTGTGACATTTGACTTGAATACCCGTGAGAGGGGAACGTAAGAGGGTGGTTATAACGGTAGAGGAGGTTGAGGGGAAGAGGGCTGTGTGCTGTATTGACAGTTGAAATGCACCTTCCTGGAATGATAAACATTGCCATATATAATTTTATCTGCCCAGAATCTCTCTGACTCAAGGTATAAGAACTTACCAAGCTTCTGTTGTAGCTGATCACATTCTAGACGAAGTAGAAATCAAAGTGTGTCAGTTATGGATCCGTAAGTGGAAAACAATCCTAATGAAAAATATGAACTATAAGAATCTAGAATGCATTTCTTAATTTGTTGTGATATTTCAGGCCATCCCAGATAACACACTCTCATCAGGAGGCATGCTCATATCAGAAGGAGGCTTCCTCATCATATTGCTGCTGGGTTGCTAACCATAAAACAATTCATGAGTTGTTGGAGGTCTTTAGCAGAATGGGCAACAACAGCTGCATCATCGGCGAAGAGGACGTCCCGCATGCATTTCAGCTGGACTTTGGTCTTTGCTCTCAATCTAGAGAGATTAAAGAGCTTTCCATCTGATCTAGTCCAGAGATAGACACCTTTTGTTGCAGTTCCAAAGGTGTGCTTCAGCATGACAGCAGAAAAGATCCCAAACAGGGTTGGTGCGAGGACACAACCCTGTTTCACTCCGCTTCAGATGTCAAAGGGATCTGCCTGCCAAGACTTTGGATTAACAATCAGCCTGAAGAAAACACAAGTCATGGGCCAGGGTGTGGACTCACCTCCCTCTATTACCATCTCCACACAAGAATTGGAGGTTGTTCATGACTTTGTGTACCTTGGCTCAACGATCTCTGACACTCTCTCCCTAGATGTCGAGCTGGATAAACGCATTGGCAAAGCAGCTACTATGTTCTCTAGACTCACAAAGAGAGTATGGCTTAATAAGAAGCTGACGGCATATACCAAGATCCAGGTCTATAGAGCCTGTGTCCTGAGTACACTCCTGTACTGCAGTGAGTCCTGGACCCTTTGTGCACGGCAGGAGAGGAAGCTGAACATGTTCCACATGCGTTGTCTCCGATGCATTTTTGGTATCACCTGGCAGGACAAAGCTCCAAATAGAGTAGTCCTAGAATGAGCTGGAATTTTTAGCATGTATAAATTACTGAAACAGAGACGTCTACATTGGCTCGGGCATGTTGTGAGAATGGTTGATGGTCGGATTCCAAAAGATCTCCTGTATGGAGAATTAGTGCAGGGAAATCGCCCCAGAGGGAGACCACAGCTGCGATACAAGGATATCTGCAAGTGGGATCTGAAGGCCTTAGGAATGGACCTCAACAGATGGGAAACCTTGACATCTGAGCATTCGGCCTGGAGGCAGGAGGTGCAGCATGGCTTCTCCCATTTTTATTTATTTATTTATTTTTTAACTACTAGGAATAGGGTAGGGAATACAAAAAGGTAAAGGGAGGTGGGGGAAAGGGAAAAAATTGGGGATAGGAGAACACAGAATATACAATCATCCAAACTATTCATATTTCAATAACAAATCAACTTTCTGTTTTTTTTAACTATTTGATTACCCTCCAGTTATCAACCTACAGTTATATTTTAGTTTAAACCTAAGTTACTCCAACACTGTGAGGAAACCGAGACCATTTGTAAAATACATCCCATCGTTCAATTTCCTTTTGATTTGGACAGTCATTCAGCACGCCTGAAAGAGTATCCCTTTCTGTTGCTTCCCATATTTTCTCAGTACGCTCCTCTTGTTTCTGTAGCTCTGCTTTCTTCCAATTTTTGGAAGAGAAGGATGGATCCAAGACAGTAATCCAATTTTTAACATAACATTTTCTGACTGTAGTGGCTAAATAGCTCACTGGGTAACTCTTTAACCCATCTATGTTACCTGGAATCTTACTTATTAAAAGCAGTTCTGGAGTTAGTACAATTTCATTTAACTGTTGTTTAACATCTGATAACTTCTCTTTCATCAGATCTTCTATCTGGGTGAGACGCTCATTTACTTGCTGAAATCCTGTTATTATTATCTTTTGCATGGTAGCCTGCCATTCTTCATATGATTTTTGTGCCCCTATTCCCAAATTTTGAGATTGGACAGACAAAGTCCCCAACATTTGATATTTTAATTTTTCGGAGGTCATTTCAATCTTTCCAATGAGTAGGGTCTGTATAAATAGTACTATATCCTTGACCAAAGTGGCCAATCCTCAAATATCTTTCCAAAATTTCCACTATTTTATCAACAAACCCAACCAACAATCATAAACCTCCCCTAGGTTCTTCCTCCCATCCTTACACAGATATTATAGTATATAAATCAACTTTTAGCCCAACAATTTAAATTACACCCGTGGCGATATTATGAGAGTCCCACACAGTCCAGCCAAAAAAAAAATCCAGACTAAACAGCAGACACAGGGAGTCAGTCTCTCCAGTAGATATCCTTATTCTTTCCATTAATCCAAAGCTTCAATAAAAGAAAAAAAAAAAAAACTCCAGTCCTGGTTTTCCTAGCTCCTCAGTCTATCTGGTTGTGTTGTCTCGCTGATTCACAGTCCAATTTCTTTCTTCCAAAAGCTTATTCCTCCTTCTCCAAAAACCCAGCAAGATTTCTGTTATCAGAGTCCCACACAGTCTAGGAAGAAAGTTCCAGGCTAAACAGCATTCACAAAATTTCAGTCTCTTAAAGCCTATTCAGTGGTATTTCACTCTGGGATTTTTTCCAGAAACAAAATATTTTTCCATCTCACTGTCTCTCTTTCGGCCTTGAACCAGCCTGCTGTTTAAGAATCAGTTTTGTTTTTGAAGAAGCAGGCTGGTAAGCAAAACTCGCCGCTCCTTATCTTCTTTCGGCCAAGTATTTTCACTCTAATTTCTTTTTCAGCTTAATGGGGTTGTTCATAAATCAAAGGCTTCAACTTACTTTGTTGTTATATATTTTCAATGCCGTATTACTCCTCTCCTCGGGGGGTGGGGGTGGAGTTGCTCACAGCTCTCTGCCAAAATGGCTCCCGCACCCGATCTGTGCTCGGGTGAATTTTCAGAGGGAAGAAATACCAGGTTTGCTGCCCAATCTTCTTCCTTCTGGTGCTCACCAACTGCTTCAGGGAGACCTCTCCTGGTCTCCCCTTCAATCCCCCATTTCTAGAGGGACCCCAGACCGGGCGGTTCCAGCTTTTCCCGGGAGCTTTTCCCGGAAGCTGCTGACGGCACCGCGATGAAGCTCCGCCTCCAGCACGGCCTCTCCCATTTTGAAGAGACCCTTGTCCAGCAGGCCGAGGCAAAGAGGCAGTCCTGAAACCAGCAAAATCAGGGAACTGGACAGGGGACAAATTGTATTTGTCTTCAGTGTGGAAGGGATTGTCACTCTCGAATTGGCCTTCTCAGCCACACTAGACGCTGTTCCAAGTCCTCTATTCAGAGCACGTTACCATAGTCTCTCGAGACTGAAGGATGCCTAATCTGCTAACCGTAAGAACCTAGACGATATACTCTTGCAGTATTATTTGGCATAGTTTGATGTTCCCTTAAAAGGCTTCTGGTAGACATGAGGACAAGAATAGGAGTCCCATTTGAAACCTTGGAAGAAGCAAGTGATCATCTCATCTACCAAGGAGAAGATTCAGTTGTCTGAGTTAGCTACACCAAAATAGGTGCATCACAATGGGGATTAAAGCACCACAATCAGCACCTGGCACATGCTCATATAGAGAAGAGTTTATTATTTCCATGACTTCTGCATACATTTATTCAGCATAAATTTTGCATAAACTCATTCTGCATGAACTCCTATATCCTAGAAGACTCAATAATCAATAATTTAAAATAATTTAAGTTGAATAAAGATTCTTAAAGATTTTCTACACCATGGTCCAGTTGAAATGGAAACTGCATTCAAGAAATCAGAACACTCTCCTTCTTGACAATACTTCCGCATTATCCTAACTCCATTCTTCTCTCCTTTAAGTAGAAAACCATAAATTTAAATTACATGGAACATCCTTAAATTTAGTTCATTTTTTTTGGATGGAATATCAACACATGAAAATTATCTTCAACCATGAAATCTATGGGGAATATGGCAAGTTCTAAGTGGGAATTTACCAAAAATCTCCTCTTCTTCATCATATCCCACTAAAAACACCTACTCTGTCTGCCTCCAGGTATCTGATTTGTGTTTCTTCAGATGTCTATCAATACTCACTGCCATTTCAGATAAAGGTAAGATCTGATGGTACAAGAAAATAATAATCATGGGCCTGCATGATTCCCAGCTTGCTAGATAAATCCTGCTCAAACATCTGTGCAGAGCACACACTCCGAAGGTAGACCCAATTCAAGACACTGGCAAACCTGTACCAAAGATCCTCTCTTGTGAAGTACAGAAGAAGAAAGAGCCCTACCTAATTGCTTGATCTTCCAACTACAAAGCAATGGAGGCTCCATGTGCACATGAAGCTCTGGCTCACAGCATTAATTTAAGCTTTTCTTTTCTTTTTTATCATATCCTTGATAAAAGCAGTTTCCTGGGTCATTTCATTTTACCTGAGAATGAGATTGGTAAGATGATTACTGTGCAGAGAGAAACAAGAATGTAATATTTATTGAGATCCATGGTCCTTCATATTACTTCAGACAAGCATGATCTGGAACAAAAGCAACAATGTCAATGAATGGAATGGAGCGGAACGGAATGGATTTCCATCCCTTCACATGGGAAAAGCCTGCACACAGGGGGAAAAATATATTTTTCCCTCCAGGAAAAATGGAAATGTTCAGAAATGTTGCATCTCTGTTTGTTCCATAGCAATGTGTATAATGTAAGGATCCTGTATGTTCTCTTCAAAATGTACTCTGACCTCCAGAGTTGCTCTTCTTCACACAGGTCTAGAGTTTGGAAGCAGCAACAGAGAAGCCCTTCTGCCATGACCTTTGCAACTGTGAGGATAGCGGGAGTCCATTGTGGGACTGAGATTTTATCTTAACACCCAGGCAGGCTCATAAAGGGAGATGTGGTCCTTCAGATTGCTTGGACCTAAGCTGTTTAGGACTTTATAGGTTAAAACCAGTAGTTTGAATTGTTCCTGGAATCAGCTTGGCAGTCAGTGGAGCTGCTGTTATGGATGTGAAGCATGGCATTATGACTCCCAGAAACATGAAGTGGGGGCAGGCATGCAATGTAAATAGTACCGACCTAATGGGTGAATTCACATTTAAGTAGCCATGGAAGACCAACACAACAGTGAACAGTTCAGATTCTGTTGTGAAGAAAACTGCAAACACTGAGCTATATCATGCAGCTTCTCCTTTATGACATGATATCAGGCACATTTCATATTTATAAAAGTATTAAAAATGAGAAAGAAGAGCCTACCTTTTCCTGAGAAATCTGCACCTTGGCAGAGAAAATGTTCAGTCCCTGACTACTGATTTAGCAGTGCATTTGGTTTTTGCTTCATGATCTAAAGTCCTCTGCTAGATCCTGTAGAAAAAAAAACCTGAAAGATATAAAGTTCTTAACTTTATCTGGGAAAAGTGAAATCAATAAATCAAGTTACAGATTAACAGATCTTTAAGAGAAAGCCTTACTCCCTTCTATCTTGAACTTTCAGTTTAACCTTATTAGGAATCTTGTTTATTCATCATACTGTGCTGGATAGGTGATACATTTATTAGACCTTAATAACGATCATACAATCTGCTAGCTTTCGTGGATCAGAAGCCCATTTCATCAGGAATATGCCAATGTCTTAGAGTCCAAAAGTTCTTGGTAGATGGATTTGCAAGGCACGCTTCTTTGTACGTTAGGCTGTATTGGACTTGTGGTTTTAAAAGTACAGTTGAAGAAGGTTTGATTAGACTCCCCCCACCCCGCCACTCCTCAAACAAAGAAGCTCAAGCATTATGCATATATCCTCCCACAATGCCTTTCTCTGAAACTTCAAAGAAACGTAATCTGGCTCCAACTGGCTCTACCTAGTTGGCTTACTAAATTGGGAGTTGAAGTTGTATTTGCAACATTACAAGTTGCCTGTGGTTTGAGTGACTGGGAGGGACTTTTCTGGGCTGTGGTGACTGTCAATCAATTCAGCACTAACCAATCGTTCCTTCCCACCTATGAGTTCAAAGAGAGCCCTGCCTCTCTTCTGAGAGTTTCTTTCCCTCTCTTTAGTATTTTGAAAGCAGCTGTTTAGTTTTGCTCTTGACCTGTTCACAACTATAAGTAATGAAACAATGTTGGAAAGGTGATACCTAAAAACAAACAAACATATTTATTCTTTCTTCTACAAATGTCTCAAAGTGAGTTAGTGAGATCTTAAGTGCCTTTTAATGAGAAGGGATGGACTATCTGTGGAACTTGATGCCATTCACCTCTGTGAATCTTTGTATTTTTATGTCTTATTTTTCATTGCATGTGAATGTCTGTGGGACTTCATATCACCATTCATGTCCAGGGGAAGGTACTGTTAGGTAATTCCTCCAAAAGCCCCCCCCCCAGTATGGAAAAATGTGAGTTGATATCATGTGTATGTAGATGACCCTCAGTTCTATTTCTACTCTCTGTAAATCTTAGGATTCAGTTTGATTCTAAAGCTGTGACTAATGTCAGTCGAGTGGGTGAACAAACTGAAGCTTATTTTAGATAAGAATGAGATGCTCCTGAGAGTCAAAAGGCAATCAAAGCAAAAGGAATCAAATTGACGCACATGAGGCAACATTCCCTTTGAGAGCTCAGGTTCTCAAGTTGAACACGCTCTTAGATTTATCCCTGATCCTGGAAAGAAAGGTCCTGGCAGTGGCCAGGAGGGGAGTTGCACCCGAAAATTATAATCCAGCTGCTTAAAATGTCTGATCTGGCCTTAGAGACACATGCCTTAATTACATCTTGGGTCTTGAAGGCAGAGAAGGTAATTTGAAGTGATTGGCTTGTATAGTAACTGGAACAGCTCAGTGCGAGGAACAGTGCACTAATTTTACATCTTTCTGACCAAGCTAACCGCTACAGTGTATATGTGTGTGTGTGTGTGTGTGGTCTATAATTAATTTGATGGGTGGGGAAACATGATGCATGCTACAATGTAAGTGAATAGGGTGGAGATTTGGGGTCTGTGAAGAAGGAACAAGTGGCTTCTGCAAGAGAATTGCAGTGGCACATCAGCTTCTCCTCCCTGATGGACCTCCCGAGGATTCTCTGTAAGTTGGGGAAAGCACAAAGGGAGTGGATGGAGTTAATCTGCTTCTGGTCTGTAGAGTGGCTGGTGGTAAGGAGATTCTAGATGGGGAATCTACGGATTCACCTTGTGTTCTGTGAGAGAGGATATTTGGCCAAGCTTTTGCATAGTATGCAACCATCTGTTTGGTTGCCTGCTTGTAAGTGTCTCAAAACAGTTTATGTAGTTAAGGTAGCCCCTACAATTTTGAGTTGTGAGTGTAATTGTAATTATGCATTTAGTTTCTCTCCTGATACAACAACGATATTCGTCTTGGCGTTAGCCACTCTGGACAAGTGGAGATTCCCTTCAGATGCATGTGTGTAAGACTGAGCTTTTAATTTTGCTGTGTGACTTTGACGGCAGGTACTCTCTTTGTAACTCAATGGTGTTGGGGCAAAGGCACTGGTGGCACCTCATCAAGACCCAGCAGGATCCCAGGTGAGTTTGACATGAAGAGGTGGGGCTTCTCTACGGTGGCTCCATGCCATTTTCTTTAGAGAATACAGGCAGCTGAAGTAAGAGCTGCATCTAAATCTATGGACTTATAACCATTCTTCTTTTGGGCGACGACTCTAAGGACTGACTGAGGGATTCTGGGAGCTGTAATAATAATTAAAAAAGGACAGTTCTGAGCTGTGTTAAATCTTCCACAGAAACTTTCAGACTAAATGTAGTTCACGAGCACCTGTGAGGATGAGGAATGAGAGAATTTCATTTCAGTTTGTCCTTGATTAGTATTGATCAATATGTCGAAATTGCTTTTTAAGAAGAGAGGAGACTTTTTTTTTCTTTTTAAACTGTTTGAAAAAACAGAAATTTGAAAATCCCATCCAGACTGAGAGCTTTAACTCTCCACTTAGGTTGTTGTGGGTTTTCCGGGCTGTTTGACCATGTTCTGGAGGTTTTTCTTCCCAACGTTTCGCCAGTCTCTGTGGCCGGCATCTTCAGGGGACACAGAGAGTGTCCTTTGAGAATACATCTCCACTTAGGGTTTGAATCTTTGTCTATTGAATCTCCAAGGCTGGCCAGGGGGAAGTTTCATTGGAATAATTTGCTGAAATCTTTATATTTCTTTGTATCCAAAAATTGAAGATGTTTGAAGTTTAAAAAATTTGAACAATGGAGACAGTGAAAGCTGAGATTTCTCCATCTCTAGTGTCAGAGAATGAATGGAGATGGATAAATGTTTTGCACAGTTTGTTGTCTCATTCAGTGTCCTATCCTTTTGTGAGTAATATTATGGAGCAGAAAAAATGGGCCACATAATTCTCACTAAGGGTTCCTACAATGGTTTTAAGTACTGCCTGTATGGTCCTACCAGGTATGGAATGGAAACTCCATCCAGCGCTATCTAAATGAAGGCTGAAATCGTGGGGGAAAAGATAGAGGAGTCCAAAATATATCTACAAGCACCATCACCTGAACTCTCTCCTTCTCAGTTTTAGCCAAATTGTCTCATTTCCTGTCACAACCTTCAAGTGCTGTGCAAAAATTCCCTTCTCAATTTGTTGCTGCATTTGTAGAAGGATTATCATGGTTTAGACATTTTGGGTCTTATGTGTGAGACAGCGAGAGTGAGGGTGAGAGCAAGAGAGACCAGGGGAGACAGAAATGGATTACGGGTTCCAAAAGATATTGATTAAACAGAGCTCTGGTGTTGGAGCTTGGACCTGTAGAGTGTCAAATGCTGGCTTAATTTGAAGTAGTAATTAATTTAAATTATTTTTATAAAACTTATTTAAAATAAATAAATAATGTTCAGCAATGTCCTGTTAGTAGTTAAATGATATTGTGAAGTAGTTTCAAATTTATGCCCAAACCCTCTTCTACTCCTTTTATATTCATTTTAAAAATGTCTCTCTTCCACTGGATTGCTGTTCATGTAACTCTCTTTATGATTATTTTAGATGAACGTCTTGCCCCTGTTTTTCTCCTGAATGCAACCTCAGTGCAAGTGGGAGAGTGGGTTTTGGCACTATGCATGCTCCCCTTGAGTGTTTCAGCAACCAAATTTATTTTCTATAAAGATGGGCTTCCCATTTCATCCCACAAAGCAAACTCCCGTGCTTTCTCATGGCCACTCCACATCTCAGACCAAAGTGCAGCAGGTCAATATGCTTGTGGGTATGAACACATGGGTGGAAGCAACCAAGAGAAGAAAAAGAGTGTCAGTCTTGCTTGGAATCTGACCGTCTCTTCAGGTAAAATGGTGAAGTAATCAAGTGGGTATATTACTAGAATAGCCACCTCAGTTTCAATTGGGTTTAGCCTGTTTTGAATTTCTGTAAAAATGGATGAATCCACAACACATGTAAGAACAGATTAATCTGACAGAGAGTCATGTTCTTTGGAATGCTAGTAAGTTTTTATTTTACTCCTTTGTTGGAGTTCCATTTATTTTAATGTGGATGTGAAATTGATTAATTTAAATCAATATACTGTGTGTGAATGCCTCTGTCTGCCTAAAAAGGGGGGTGGGGAAAAAGACAGTCCACTGAGCAGCCTGAAGCTCACTTGCCCAAGTCTTCTTTCAGGGCTGGGGTGAGGGTAGGGAGATGGATAAGGCAAGATTGTCCCAAGGCTGCGTCTCTTCCCCGAGCCAGTTTGCAAACCCTGGAACAAGCAGCTGGAAAGCAGGCAGACAGGCAAAATGTTGGCACCGCCACCACCACCACTGCCTCTCTCTTACCCCCTCCAGCCAGCCAGTTTCAGTCCATGTCTTCTCCTTCAGCCTAGCTGTGTGCACTTGAATTTTATTTGCATGTTTGCAATGTGTGTTAGCTGTCCATAACCACTAGGCTCTCCTGCGTCTCTCAGTGGTCACAAGGCACTGCTGTGAATGTGAAGACGTTTGTACCCTGGCTTGCTCAGCTGTTTTCTATTGCACTTCCATCCTCCAGGTACACAGACCAGGTTATACACACATATAGGCCCAACTGCCTGCCTGCTTCTCTGAATACCTGACCTAAATTCGAGAGAGAGCGCACACATCTGGTGAGGCTGTTCTTTCAAATAACACCAGATTAAACATTTCTTTCAAGGGAATGGAAACTGCAAGTCAAACACCACGTGACTCAGAGTCCATTTAACTTGATTTTTATTTACACCGACACATATTTTAAACCATTGCTTTAATGTAAACGAGCCCTTCAGCAAGAAATATGGTTATCACAGATTGCCAACCCATGACTTTCTCTGCATGGGTGGAACAGCAAACAGTACCCGTTGTCATTCAAGTGAAGGTGTGGTTAGCCAGGCCAGTTATTTTGCAAGACGTGAAAGAATGGCACAGCTAGCAGGCTGGCTGGAGTCAAGTCCCACTTGTACGTCTTACATATTCATCTGGTGAAACAGGAAATATGTTTAATAATTTATTCTTGTGATGTTCTTGGCACATTGGTGGGGCAGGGTGCTCCCTCACTGAGTGTTTGTTTTCTGCTCAGGTAAACATGACCAGTCCAGTTCTGGTGAGTAAAAATGTTTGCTTGTTTATGAGTTGTTTTCATCACAATTTGTCCAGATTGGGGCCTCAATCTTGTGTAGATATATATGGGAGTTTGTTTGTTTGTTTGTTTGTTTGTTTATTCGGCTTCTATACTGTCCATCTGGCTACTTGGCCACTCTGGGTGGTTTACATATTAAAGAAATAAATCATACACAATTCCAAACAATGAACATAATAATATAAAATCAAAAAAGATAAAACAACCAACAACTTAAATAATAATAATAAAAATAATATAAATTAATATAGAGCAAGACATCAGGACTGATAGTATAAATGTTGAGGCCACTCACTGTCATTAGGTGTTGTAAGGTCTTGGAAGGCCTGTCAGAACTATATCTAGCATACTAGTGTAACTAGTATATCTAGTTGAATGGAGCTTTTTTTCTGAGCTGACATACATAGCACTGCATTGTTATTTTGCTGTAAATTTTAAATTAAATATTACATATTTATCTGCTGAAACAGAAAATGGTGCTCCCTCACTGAGTGTTTGTTTTCTGCCCAGGTAAACATGACCAGTCCAGTGGTAAGGAGAGTAGTTCTGGTGAGTAAAAATGTTTGCTTGTTTATGAGTTGCTTTCATCACAATTTTTCCAGATTGGGGCCTCAATCTTGTGTAGATGTATATGGGAGTTTGTTTGTTTATTTTTAGAAGATCTTATAAAAATATCGAATAATTCCTCTATATGGATATGGCAGCAGAGGTAGTCAATTAAAGAAAGCCCAACAACACAAGTTCCTCATGAAGTAGTGGAATGTGGGTAGACTGTTTACTTACCTACTAATGAAGGTGTCATGGCTCTCTCGGCCTTGATTCCCTCCACATTAGACTACCCTAACATGCTGCAGAGAATGCAGAAAATGCAACTGATCCAAAATGCTGTGGCCAGCTTGCTGCTTGGGCCTTTGTGCATTGAATTGTAATGGCTGCTTTTTTTTTCTGATCGCATTTCAAGAAGTTGTTTTTTCACCTTTAATGCTGAAAGTGGCTTAAGACTCAGGCACCTCACCAACTGCTCTCTTCCACATTTTAAACAAATTCTTAATATGTGAGAAGCCATGGTGCAGATTCCACAGCTATACAAATTACATTGAGATGCTCCCAGGAGCATGTTGGATAACACAATGGCATTAATCCTGAACAAGTGCTGTGAATATGTGTCTAGGAAGTTACCTGATCAAGCCCTTGAAAATTAACAGTTGAAAGTAACTTAGTGTTCCTCATTACAGCACTTGGATTTAGGCCATATTATTCAAAGACTGTGTAAATATGTGTAAAATGCCTTGTGTTGTTGGGCTTTTTTGAATTGACTACCTCTGCTATCATTCTCATAGAAAGGTTTTGATTGTGAAAACAATTGTTATGTATGCCACCGCTTTCGTTCTGTTTGTTAATGCACAATTTGACTAGAAATGAAGAGATACTGCCTGGTTGCATAGTGTTTTCATACAGTAGGACCTATATATCTTCTGGGAACTGGTTCCTAGGCCCCCATGGATACTGAAAACCATGGGTAATAGTGAACACTATTATTATGGTAAGATGGTAGAAAGAAAACAAACCCCTCAAAATTATTTTCATATGCATTTCCAGAATTGGCCACTAGAGGCCACTAGAACATGGTATGTATTATTAACAAATAAGTATTCAGAGCACAGTCTTTGACTGCCTCTAGTGGCTGGTTCTGGTAATACATGTGAAAATGGATTTTTTTTTCTTTTAGTATTTTCAGATTGCAGATAAGTGAAATTGCAGATACTAATCCTGTGTATATGACGTCCTACTGCATTTTCCTTGCCCTTTGGATTCCACTCCTATCATACTTCGGCAACATGGGAGAATTTTTTAAGCTTGAGTTCCCTTTTCCTACATCACAAGGCAAACTGATGTTTGTCAGGAGATCGTTAGTCTGTGAAACTCCAAACATTTGGATTTAATTTGAGTGTTTATTGTTAATGGTGAGATATTAGCAGATGAATTGCTTCTAGAACTGACACTGAAATGTTAAAGGGTAAGATAAATTAAAGAAGAAATGTTGTTGAACAATATTGGTTACCTATTCAGAATTCAAGATGGAGGAATGTTGCTTGGTTCATGCAAGGCCGCTCTCAGCATTATGAGTCTTAATTTATGGCAATGTTATGACAGGAACAAATAAGACATGGTAGGGATCATGTAGTCCTCCAGATATTGATTGATAGAAATCCCCAGAACCCCTAGACATGATGTTGAATAATAAGGCATGATGTCCATGGCAATTCTAAAGGATCAGACCTTCTCCACCCTTGAAACAGAGTTCTCTTTTTCTTCTTCCATCAAAGTAATGTTCTTCATTTTTATAGGTTTATTATCAGCAGCTAAATATGGAGCTATAGTCTCCAGCGTTTTGATTCTACCTCTCTTAATCTATTTGTTGGCAAAAAAAAGTGAGTAGCTCTAATAACATCTTTCTATGAACAAAATTGGATTGAATTTTCAAGTCACAGAGCAGCTCAACTGATTGATTTGTGTGAGATAAAAAAGTATAAAAATGCTGGTACTGGGACTATGATAAAGATGCAGTTATCTGTGTGGGTTTGGTTTATATGTATGCAATTAGTCTGTAATGCCAAATATCAACGGGGGCATCTAGAAGTCTTACATAGGTTGTCAAGCAGTTTGAATTTCCTGGGAAACAAATACATAGCACTTTACTCTGCAGAAGTCTTTACTAGCCATATGTAGATAACCATTTCCAGGTAAATTTGAGGGTACAGTTGCACTCTAGTTGAGGGAAGGGGCATGTGTGATCTTACTGATGTTGTAGGATTGCAAATACAAACATCCCTTACCACTGGCTAGAGTAGGGTTTAAGACAGTTGTAGTCCAAAAATATCTGGAGAAGATCAAGAATTGCCCATGGGGCTCAGAAGAGAGGTTATCAAGCTTCTGGCCAGCAGGATATAATGAGTGTGAGAAATTAGTATGTGACTGGGTGGGGTCAAGGAACTTATTATTTCAGTCTAATTTCAAGCACTGAAATACTTGAGGGTGGAAATCAGAAATTGTATATTGCTTAGGAGAGTAGGAATGACAGAGAAACTCGGTTTCACAACCACTTATCATTACATTTTGACAACCTTTCCAATTTATATGGAAAGCAAACTACATTAATATAATTATATCAAGTTTCTTAATGCTTTTCAACCAATTACAATTTCCAATAAATAATTTTCATCCATCCTCTACTGCTAGATGCTCAGCCACTTATAGGACAATGACTATCCCTCCTCAGTTTAGAGAACATATGGACATATTCTCTAAACGACACATGAGGCAAGAGGGTAAGAAAGCAGTGGAAGTCAAGGCAGCCATATAATACTTGTCTTCTCTTTGGCTTCTGAAAGGAATTAGGAAAGGCAAGATTTGCAAAACTGCTTGAAGAATCTGTGTTGCCCTCCTCACTTCAAGAACAATCGTTTAATCACATCCTCTCCACCACTAACCATAAATCTGAAATATCTTTCCCACTTCTACCCTCTGAATGGTTATTTGCTTTTTACAAAGTAAGTGTTGTTGTTTTTCATTTCAGTTTCAATTCATCAGAGATCTTCAAGGTAGGAATCAACTAATGTTCAGGTCTCTTCTTTTAATTATAAGATTTAACCATGAGCTTTATTCTTTTCCTATTAGCCCATTTGATGCCTGATGGAAACATTCAGTTTGAATCACCCCATGTTTAGCTAAACAAATGTAGCATTCTTGAATAACTGCTACAGATACCTCTCCTTGGGGTGGGTAACTTCCATGGCCTCTGTGCCCATTTTTAAGGTCATATGGCAGTAAAGAGGCTGGCTAGAATGAGTGAGAGGCTTAATAACCCTTGGGTGAAAAGTAGGTGTAAAAATAGCTAGGTGCTGAACTTCAAGGAAGGCCAAATGAATTCCTGAACTTGTATTAAGGTGTTTTTTTGGGAGGGGGGCTCTATACCATTAAAAAGTGGTGTAGGACATTTCCTTTTGTGGTGAGATATTATTAAAAAGGTAAACCTGGGGAAAAGGTGGGTGAGGTCAGGGCATGGCCGCACAGAAGGTTGTCCCAGGTTGATGCAAAGTTCTCCTTATTTCACCCTGGCACTAGCATCATGTATAACTGTATAACTGAGACGTGGGTGGGTGCTGAGGGCGGAGCTACTCTTTCCCTCATACCTGGGTATGCTATCCAACACCAGGGCACACCAGGCGGGTGGGGGGGAGTGACCATTGTTTATAAGGACATCTTTGAGGCTGCTAGGCTCTCTGTGGTTGCAAGCCCAGGTCTAGAGGCCGTCCACGTGTCATTTGGGGCCAGGGGTGGCTTTGGGATTGTGCTGGCTTGCCGCGCTCCCCGTGATCCAGCACAGTCCCTGCCGGACCTGGCGGATTTTGTCTCTGCAGCGCTGTTGAGGTCCCTCAGACCATTGGTTCTCGGGGACTTCAACATTCACGCGGAGGCTGAGGTTTCCGGTCCAGCTCAAGAGTTCCTGGAAACCATGGCTTCCTTGGACTTGACCCAGCAAGTCAGCGGTCCTACCCACGTGGGCGGCCATATTATTATTATTATTATTATTATTATTATTATTATTATTATTATTATTATTATTATTATTATTATTATTATTATTATTATTATTAATTTGATTTATATCCCGCCCATCTGGTATATTCTACCACTCTGGGCGGCTGGATCTGGTTGCTGCCGAGCAGAGAGAGTGTGCTCTGATGGTGGCCAACTTGATATCGGCCCCCTTGTCATGGTTGGATCACCACCTAATTAAATGCAGCCTCTCAGTGGCACTTCCCCCCCACGGGGAGCTTGGACCCATTAAGATGGTCCGGCCCTGGAGGTTACTGGATCCTGTTGGATTCCAAGATATCATGTGGGGGATTCCAGCTGACTTGGTTGGCACTCTTGTCAATGCTCTGGTGGATGGCTGGTATACCGCCACCACCAGGGCGGTCGACATGATCACACCTAAACGCCCTCTCCGCCGCCGAGCCCGACCAGCTCCCTGGTTTAACCAGCATCTGAGGGCCATGAAGCGTAATTGGAGAAGGCTAGAGAGCATTTGGAGAAGGGCCCCAATGGAAACTAATTTAAAAACTGCCAGGATTGTATCTAATCTTTACCTAGCTAGGGTAAAGATTGCTAGAACAGCATTCTTGAGGCTGATGCAGAGACTTCAACTGGTCCAGAATTGGGTGGCCAGATTAATAACTGGAGTGAAGAAATTCCAGCACATCTCCCCCACTCTGGCCGCCCTTCATTGGTTACCGGTTCGTTTCTGCATCGACTTCAAGGTTATGATGATAATGTTCAAAGCCCTAAATGGTTTAGGACCTAGGTACTTATCAGAACGCCTGCTCCCAGCGAGATCTGTCCGTAATACGTTCTTCACAGGCAGGGCGGTTTAGGGCCTTGACCCTGAAGGAGGCCTGGAGGGAAAGAACAAGAAACCGGGCCTTCTTGGTGGTTGCCCCCTGCCTCTGGAACAACCTGCCTATTGAGATCCGCCTGGCACCCTCGCTGGATGGGTTCAAAAGAGCATTGAAGACCTGGCTCTTCTGCCAGGCTTTCTTGGAGAACTAAGATCTCGCCCTCCCTTTTTACCATCCTTTTTGCCATCCTCTCCATCACCCTTTTTACCACCTTTATTGCCATCTGTTTTAATTTAATTTACCCTATTTGGTTATGTATTAATTTATTTTTTATCGTGTTTTAATATTGTTCTAATATTGATACTGTTGTTAGCCGCCCAGAGTGGCCTGGTTGCCAGATGTTGTGGGAAATAAATAAATAAATAAATAATTTACACAGAAATGTTTAATTACCTGGGAGAAATGTCAAATGTCCACACATCAGGAAGCTCCCCCTTCCTTTCCCATTCTTGACTGCCATTATCACTGTCTTCCTCCTTGCCCCTTTTGCTGACCATGTACGTACCTGCTGTCAGCTGTTATGGCAGAAAGTGGATATCCCAATATTTCCCTAATGCACCCATAAGTGTAATGCAAACACTTACATACAACACATAAACAAATCTTGTCCTTTTAACCAATAAAAAGGCATTCAAATCCCTTCCTTTTTTAAACCATTAGCAAGTGAAATAGCCCTGAATTGACAAGACATGGCAAATATTTGAATTCAGCTCTGTATCAGGTTAGCACTATAGCACTCAATTATAACACTAAACTAAACACATTGCATTGCAGTTGTAGTTATTACCAGAGCGAGCTCAGGTCAGGCAAAAGGCGAAGGGTTCACCCCCACACCAACCCCTGTTCTGCCCATCATTAATGACGTCATGTGAAAATGCCCAATAAGAGTGCAAAGGGCCAATATATGTAGGTGATTGGTCAAGCCAAAAGCAGAACAAAGTGGAGTAAGCTTTAAAAAACAACTCACAAGCATGCCAGCTGGACAAATATATTGCATACGTTCTTCAAAAGACGGAATCTACTCCTAGTTAGTGCTAATATTGTACAGTATGGTTGACAGAATAAGTATGGAAAAGAACAGTGACAAACAAAGCACAAACATAGCCATCTAATAACTCTCATTCAGCTGTGGGAACACAGTAGGAACTTGCAGATCATCTGATGTAACTGCAGACCAGTAGTTTTCTGTGGTCTCAATTCATTTACTGTGCCAAGCAACAGGACTTTCACTGTAATAAGTAGCCCAATACGTATTTAATCTGGGAGTAAGTCCCCTTGAATTGAACAGGACCTATGCATATAATATAAACCAATGGTATAAATTCTCGAAGGCTTTCACGGCCGGGATCTGATGGTTGTTGTGGGTTTTCCGGGCTGTTTGGCTGTGTTCTTAAGGTTTTCCTTCCTAACGTTTCGCCAGTCTCTGTGGCTGGCATCTTCAGAGGACAGGAGTCAGAACTCTGTCTGTGCTCTGGTGCAGTTTGTGGGATAGTTGAGTATTTATAGCTGTGGGATCAGCTTTTTGTCCTTTTCAGGAGATTGGGTGATTATGGTGATCAGCGTGTTTTTTGTTGTGGGTGTATTGTTGTGATAAGGGGGGAGAGATGATCTCTTACTGTGCTTGATGGGTGTTGTTAGCTGGTCTTTTGTGTGCAGTGATCACCGGTCCTTGTGGCTGGGTATAGTTTGTTGACCGTTTGCAGGCTGTATTTTTCAGTGCTGGGAGCCAGACTTTGTTGAAAGTCTAAAACTCCCCCCTTATCACAACAATACACCCACAAAAGTCTTGCCATTCCTCACAGTAACTACCCAACATTTAAATGGATTTGTTTTGTGCTTTCTAGGAAAGACTCTCCAGCTGAGAATGAAAACAACTTTATCTCAGAAGAAAATGTCTCATGTAAGGGGCAAAATATCTTGAAATTTGCATTTTCATCATGAGTTGCAGAAATTTTAGCATGCACTGATAAGTGCATGCTCGAAGGCCTTCACGGCTGGGATCCAATGGTTGTTGTAGATTTTTCGGACTGTTTGGCACTGTTCTGGAGGTTTTTCTTCCTAATGTTACGCCAATCTCTCTGGCCGGCATCTTCAGAGGACACGCATCCTCTGAAGATGTTGGCCACAGAGACTGGTGAAACGTTAGGAAGAAAAACCTTCAGAACACAGCCAAACAGTCTGAAAAACCTACAACAACCATAATTCTGATAAGCTTCTTTCCCTTTATACAAATAGCTCGCAGAAATTTTAGCATGCACTGAAGAATTCTGATAAACTTCTTTCCCTTTATACAAATAGCTCTTTTGCTAGGTCTTATGATTCTGGGGAACACCCAAGTTTTCATTTTCTCCTAAGAATTTGCATTTAGACTGAATGATTAGACTTCAGGTGACTGAGAACTGGAATATGGAATACAAACAACCGACAGAAGAGTAGAATATTTTTTTCCTGAAGGATAACCCTGTTAGGACAATTTAGGAGAAGATTCAGTGAAAAACAAACAATAATACTAGGAAAAGTGGATGGCAAATAGGACAAGAGGATAGCCTAACATGAGATGGATTCCCTCAGTAAAGGAGGTCACAGCCTTCAGTCTGTGAGAGCTGAGCAGGGCTGTTAAGGATGGAATCTTGTGGAGGTCATGAATCCATGGGAGTAATAATTGGATCCTCCTAAGCTGGAAGTAGCTTGACAATATATCATAATAAGTTACAAAACAATGTTAGCCTTTAGTCTGTGGCAGAAGAAATAGCAAAGAATCTTGTGCCAATTCATTAGCTATTAAGGAATTGCATTTGGCATAAACTTTTGTAGACTGTCACCTGCTTCATCAGGTGTGCAGGATGCAGCCTTGGCAGTATATTCTGCTTCTCCGATCTTTTCTGTCCCAGATGCAATCACTCTCTTTGGTTCTATTGGGGGAGGGGGCAGCAATGGGGGTGGACAGAGAAGAACTGGCACAGACAGCACACCCTGAACAACCGTCATGGACCTTTATTTTGGAATTGTGTAATGAGAATAAAGGAGGGCATGAAAAGTTAATTAGTGCAACTGTGTTAGCATGAGAGATACGGCTTACATGGATTATAGCTCATACTGCCAAACCAAGAGCAGGTAATACTTTTATTAGACTACTAAAAAATTGAACACACAGCCAGCTTCTGATGTTAATCCATCTTCCTTAGGCTGTGCACCAAGATTTTGTGGATAGTTGAGGAAAATAAATAAAAGAGAGTCCTCAAAATTCATTGTAGATGATTATGCTAGATATGCTTCTTGAAGTGAGTTTAAAGAGAGACTGCAATCATTATTGGGGGTGTGGATTCAAACTCCACCTCAGGTAGCAGTTAGCAAGATTCCTCTTCTGAACTCTTCGAACAAAAAAAAATATCATGATCTGCATTTCAATCTCCTCCCCCACACATTGCATTCTGTTGAAACTCCAGGTTCCTATTTGGCTGCAGGAAAGGTAATATGGAAGAATGGTAAGCCCCCATCAGAGAACTGGGATTAAAATTTAGTTGACCCACTAGGAGAAGCCAATTGAAGCCAATTAATAGTGTCACTTAGTGGATATAAGCAGATTTTCTTTTTCAGTTTTTAGTCTGGCTTGGTTGATGTTAAGAGTTCATATTGTTTTCTGGGTGAGACTCTGGGCAGCTGCCCACGGTGTCTTCCATAGTTCAGAAAAGGCTATGAGGTCCTTCCGTAAGACAAATGCAAGAGCAGGTGATATTTTTATTAGGGCATTAAAAAATTGAACAGCGAGCTTTTGACATTAATCTGTCTTCCTCAGGCTGTGCACCAATATTTTTTGGACAGTGCAGAAAAAATAAATAAATGAGAGTGTTTGGGTGGAGTTCAAAACCACACCCTCAGTGATGTTTGCAGCCTGAGTTTGAACTCCCTGCAAGAAGCAGATCTGGTACAATCTTGGGACTTTCATTTATTTTTTTTCTGCACTGTCCACAAAATCTTGATGCACAGCCTGAGGAAGACAGATTAACATTGAAAGCTTGCTGTTCATTTGATTTTTTTAGTGGTCTAATGAAGGGATAATCTGTTCTGGCATTTCTCTTATGGAAAGGACCATATAAACTTTTCTAATTATTTTATGAACTGTGGAAGGTCATGCTGTGCTCATCCTGAAAAAATAATGTGATTGTTTCATACTATGCAACCAGGCTAATTAAGTAACTGAATTTTCTTTAGCACACATATAAACCGACCTTTGATACTTGTTTCCTAGGCCAATATTCTCTTGAAGAAGACTGTGTGTGAGAGGCCAATTGTGCAGGCCATTTTTTTTTTCTCTTTTGCTCTCTCTCTTATGGATGCACAACAGGCTGTAAGGCCATTTTCTTGATCAGAAGATGTTGAGGGAACATGACAGGCAGGCAGCTCCACAGGTAGAATTGCTTGCCACTTGCTCCTTTGTTCTTCTTTATCCTTACAGGATTCTGGCTCTAGAAAAGTGTAGTGGTGCTGTAAAAAACATCAAGACTAATGCCAGGCTGATTCCTCTACAGGTGGGCATGCTATCTACAGGGTGTACCAACTGGGCAAGTCCTCTCCTGGTTGCCACTTATCTAAGTTCAAGGATAACTTTATGAAAAACTAAGGATAAGACAGGATCAGTTGGTAGCTCTTCAAATAGTCTGGTACCAGTATGTTTCACAGCCCAGTTCACAAAGATTTTAAGAGGTTTTCAGTGAAACATGCCCACAGGTTGTCCTTGTAACATTAAACATGGTGTTAGCATCTGAGCAATACCATCATTTCCTAACAGAAACCTTCCCCTTCAAACTTGCTTCTGAAGCTGCTAATGATATTGTGGTTGGAGGAGCTTATTTAAAGAAGCTGTATGCTATGAGACAAGGTCCAAACTGTGGTTGCTGTGGTTCCTAACCTACCAAGGTAATCAACAGGAAGTAATATGCTATAGAAACCCTCAGTGCATATTTTAGAAGGGATGCCATTGAATTTGGTTGTGTATTTCTACAGAGCTATTTTTGCAAGTCTTGATTACACAATACATCTGTTTCTGTCCCCACGCACTGCACAGAATGTTTGCTGTTTCCTTCCTGAGCTCCTGATTAGTTGCATTAACCGTCATGATGGAAATTCATGAAAAAATGGTGCCTGGAGTAAGGAGCAAAGGCTGTGTGTGTTACATGCCATCAGGTTGCTTCTTATTTATGGTGACCCTCATAGGGTTCTGCAGGTTTGTGAGATGTTCAAAGAATGGTTTTCTACTGCCACCTCCCAGTGAGTTTACATGGTCAAGCAGGGTTTTGAACCCGGTTCTGAGTCCTAGTCTAACACTAGGCTTTCATTGCACATTGCACAGGCTCTCTGAGCTAGTGTGGAGTAACGTAAACTGAGATTAAAGCATTTAGAATGAAAGAGAAATATTCAGAGCAGGAACTGCAGGGCTTCAGGGCTATCTGGTATGTGTACGTGTGTGTATGTTTTTATCCCAGGGAGGAAAAAACCCTCCCTGGGTGCCATATACAGCCCAAAGGCTATACTTTGCCTACCCCTGATTTACATAGAGAAAGATGATGTTATACCTGGTTAGATGTTTGGGAGAGATTTAAAATGGGAATGAGTGAGACAGGAAGCAATATCACTCTTACACAATACCAATATAAAAAGTTGCCAGGTCTCAGGGCATGGCTGCTGTGCTTTTCTGAATCCCCAAAGGAGAGGAATGAATCTTCAGATAAGTGGTCCTGAAGGAGACGAAGCTTGATTTTTTAAATATGAGATGTCTTTATAACCTGGGCACCTATTCCAACCCATTCCCAGCTAGCACCAGGGCTCACTGGCTCAGCACAAAGGTGTTTACATCAGTGCTGCACTTCACATACTCCCAATTATTTCTTGTTCCACCTCTGGGATTTCAGAAGGACCAATCCCTTGGTAACACAAGCACTTATCCCTTGGTTTCGGGTGTCAGCCCTGACACGTCAGGGAAAGGGATAACGTTCTCCTGGTGACTTTATCCATGAATGATGTCTGAGTCCATGTTCTGGATTTTCCTCTTATCGTTTGAGCACAGCTTCTAAAACTTGAGTTCTCTATATTTCAAATAATGTGCATGCGTGCAGGTATATTGGACAAGGAGACTAACGGTTACTTTGTCCTCAGATGCCCAGCTTGTGGGGCTCCGTGGAACTGGGGTGAGTCATTGTTTCAGATTAATTTTCAGTGTCTTTCTGGATATATCTTTGTATTCCTTATTCACTTTGGCTTTGACATATTGATTATGGCAATGGGCTTGAATGTGCCTTTAATGGCATTTCAGTGCTTTTTCTGAATACAGACCTCCCGAATACAGACCTCCCGTCCCACCCACCGCACGCACTCACCCCGGCAAGGCTGTTTGCACCTGTACGCGTGTTCGTGCGCATGCACGAATGGCGGAGCAGCATTTGTGCGGTCGTGCGCTCACTTGCACGCATACGCAAACGGCGCCACCGCCGTTTGCGCCTGTGCACGAGTGCGCACGCACCCGCACAAGCGCCGAGCCGCCGTTCGCGCATGCGCACAAGTGCAGTGGGTGCCTCGCCTTCCCCAGCCAGTCCGCAGGGTGAAAAAGGTTGGGGACCCCTGCTCTAGCACACTCTCTTTCTTTTATTAACCTCATGAGATCCCACTGAGAACAGAGAATGTTTCCAGATAACAAGACAGAGATACATTTTTTTGATAGCCGTGCCAACAGAGCAGTAAAAATAGTCCTATCATTTACGACATAGACTGCTGTTGATATCAATCTTTGGTGTGTTTTCTTCCACTTCTTTGGTCATATGGAACACAATCCAAATGCTTGTATTGCGTAGTTGTGAAAGCCAGCAACGGTGACACCATCCAGTGCTTCCCATCCTATACAACCATGTGCTCCCCCCAACTTTCTATGACAGGGTGTCCGGCAAACACTCACAAAAGGGAGAAAATCATTTGCACTGTTGTCATTCAGTGCATGGTGAGTCCAACAGGGATGGATACCGGCCTATGAGTTACACATCTCGTTCAGTACCATGGAACAAAAATTACAACAGTATAAATTGAACCTTGTCTGTAAACTCGTGTTATACACCCATGTATTGCAGCGGACCCACATTCCAGAGCGTCCATTACTTTCCTTCAGGATCACTGGGATACCTCTGAGATCTCATGATCACTGTCACTGTCTCTGGCATTAGAAGGGACCAAAAAAATACGAAAAGAAATACGGGCATGTCACAGAAGAACTAATAGTAATGGTCAAGCTGTGTTTTAGCAAAACTCTTCTTTTGGAAGCATTACTATAGAAACACAAGATTGCCTATGTAGTTGCTTATATACCAGCTTTATAATATCAAAAACAATATAGATGCTAGAAGACACTGAAAAGAAAACAGATCCAAGAAGACCTGAATGGTTAAAAAAACTACAGTCATTTAATACAATCATCAGCAAGGTCACCAGTATTTACCTCCCACATTTTGTTCATTTTGATTTTTTTTTATTAAGAAAGAAGAACCAAAAGGAGACTCAATTAACTATACAGCTGTCTCAGAACGTCTCCTCAAATTTTATTTCAGACCTAGGTAGCCGGCTCGAACTTCACTTAGTCTTCCATTCTTCTGAGGTTGGTAAACGGAGTACCCAGCTTGTGTGGGGGGGCAATGTGTTGTCTCCAAAATTAAATTGTAAACCACCCAGAGAGTGCTTTAAGTGCTATAGGGTGATATATAAGTAGCACTGTTTTACTATTGGTAGTTGGCACCTTTAGAAGGGCAGTTCCAGAAGACCACATTTGGTGCAGGAGCTCCTATGGGTACAGACAATGCAGTAAATATCGGGATCCCCAAGCTATGTAGGACTTTAAAGGTAAGAACCAACACCTTGAATTTAACCTTGAAAATTTCTGGTAACCATTGCAGTTGGTGCAAAATTGGTGTCATATGATCATAATAGGAAGATCTTGTGTAGTATGTATAAGGAAGATAAACAAGTGCCATGGTACTCATTCAAGAAACTGTCCAAGTTTCCTGGAATGTAGCTTAGACCTATTATGAATGAACGGGCATTTTAAATTCTGGCACAACCATGACCATGAGCAATCATAGAGGTTCTCTTTCTCGCATAACAATGGCTGGTCCTAAAAAAATTCTGTTTAGAAGTCAAAGTTGTCAGATGACTAATTTCTGTTATTTAATTTTTTTTAAGCCACCACCATCCTTGAGTGCAGAAACTGCAACCTATGCAACCATTGCTCCGCTGTACAGCAACTCTACTTTATGGACATCAGAGACATCAGGTGCAGTGGACGGCTTTTGTTCTGAATGGATAGCATCTGATGAGGCTAGATAGACTGGCAGATTTGTCTTTCCTGTTTAGATAAATGTCAACAATTTGAAGCTTCTCAGTAAATTCTTGGATTTTTTGATCTGCCTCCTTTGGTTATTATTTTCTTTTGATCCTCAAGGAGACCAGTGCTGATCCTCCCAAGGTGCATCAAGATTTCTAATGAAGACAGCATGTGCCTGAAAAGGTCTATGAAAGATACTCATCTGATTGTCTGCTCTGTGGTTTTACTGTTGTTTTTTACATGCTGCTAATTGTTGTTAGTATTCTCTGTTGGTTCCCATCATTTTTTCATGGGGGGAGTACTTCTTTTCCTCTCTGTTAGGTAGTGACAAATCACTGCTTCATTGTGATAATAAAGTACTAATTCCTTCTTGTTGCCTTCAGTTAAATGATCTGTACATTTTATTATTAAATTCAGGTTTGGTATGAAGAATCTCTGAAGCAGGCATGCATTGAAAAAACCCCCATGGAATTATAATACACGTATTTGGATGTACATCCAAGTGTTCGATGGAGGAAGTCTGAGAGAAATGAAGGCGGGTTTACAGAGATTGCCTGTCTTGTGGTTTCTTTAAACTTCAGAATCCTGGTTAGTGCAAGTTAGAATGATCCAGTGAATCCTAAACAGACCCACATGGGATTTGCATTGGGACCAGCACTAGTATCCTCCTTTGCCAACGATACTAAATTAGTTCAGCTCTGCTGTTGTCAGGCCCCATTCCACTGGTGGATTCTTTGTTGTCACTAAGGATGTGCATGGTGAAAAATGGTTGTGTTTGTTTCATTTTGGGCTTTTCAGGGACTACCTCTGTCATGTCCATATTTTTATGCAGTACTCCTTTCAGTTTGCAGGAAAGGTTATTTTGAGGGCATCACCTGGAGTGCCTCCAACAGGCCACTGCCTGGTGCGGGACAGCTGGGGAAAGGTGCAATGGCAGGAATAAAAGGACTGGCATTGCAGGGCTCAGGGTCATAATGAACCATTTTAGGTGAAGGGGAGACATGGGAAGGCATAGTTAAGCACTGGGACCCCATCTTCTGCACCTGTGAGATGTAGAAACAGGGGTTGAGGACAAGTGGAGTCAGCTCCTTCTGCCCAGCCAGTTCAGCTGAGGAAGGGGTCAAGAAACTGAGGTTCTGGAAATGCAGCCCCCAGCACCCTTGGTGTCCTCATTTTGTCCCACAGGAGTTCTGGTACCTGCCACAACCCAGCTTTGGTGCTGAAGGCACAGGTGGCAACAGGCACAGCAAACGGAGGCCCCGAGAAGAGCAGCACCATGGATCCTGGTCCCCATCACCTGCCTTTAGCAGCCCTCTCTAAAATGACTACATCATGCATCAGGACTCATATTTTCTGCCATCTTCTCCAGACCTGGACTCTGGACTTTCAGGGACCCCCAGTGAAGTCAACAAGGGCCTCATTTGGACAGCCAGGAGGTTAGTGCAGAAACTAAACCCTCCTGGGAATGTGGGGGAAGGAGCAGCTGGGAATGTCTCTACCCCTTTAATAAAAGTGGCCCTGATTGGAAAAATCAAACTGGAATGTGGGTGATCACGGAACAAAGGAAGGCTAATTGCCTTAGAGAGAGAACAAAGGAGTCTACAGCGAAAGTCCGAAAGTCCGAGCAAGCAGAGCCTACTGGCAATGCCCTGAGAGCTCTTTTATTTACTTAGCATGATTACATAGTATGTTATGAGAAACAGATAGGATACTAGTTACCTAATCGTAACTAGGATTGGCTAAAATAACCCTTTGATCTTATGCTCTTCCTCTAAGCAAAAGGGCAGAATAAGGGGTTACCCCACCTGCTAGCAGCTACCACTTCCTGCCAGGAGTGTTTGCACGTCACTGGAACAGAATGCAGCTACAACCTTTAAGCAGAAGTTTCCCACACTGGAACTCATGTAATAGTTGCCTGGGGACTCTCCAGCTGCGGCGCCCCTAGAAGAGATTCACTGTCATGTTTCCTGGCAGTTTAAAAGCCTTAAAGAACCCTTAAAAACTCCAAAAAAGCAGAGAGATAAGGCAATGGAGATTCAATCTATTCCAAATGTAGAAACTGTATATGAAAAACAAAAATAATAAAAACCTCCACCAGCACATACACCTTTAACAGAACAAACGCCCAGTAAAATAACCAAATAATAATGTTTTTAAAAAATCAAACAGGGAAAACAGCAAATAACAAATAACATCAAAAGTGTCAAGTCAAATATATGAGCTTTGAACAAAATCCTCAGAGCTCTATAAAACTTTATAATACCCCTTGGTAGTTTGAGTCTGTGGTGGTCCATCACAACTAATATTTATCCCTCAAGGGGTTAATTTCCAGTGTTAACCAGATAATTATAACAATCATATCAAAGAACAAAAACAAATACAAACGAAAAGCCCCATAGTCCATTCTCCCTAAAGCCAAGAAAGGCAAACTGGATATTAAAGGGAAATGTTTGGGAGGGACTTTGGTTAAAAGTCCCTCCCAAATCAAAGCTATTAGAATATAGATGCATTTCTCTTCCCAAATTACTTATTACCTGTTCTTGTTTTCTCTTTGAGGCCAGTAGGCCAGGCCAAGAAACCGGCAATAATAAAAGAAAGACAAGGACAGCGACAACAACAACAACAACAACAACAACAACCAAGGGAGGGGAAACAAATCAGGGGGGAAGGAAAATGCAAAAAATAATCCCAAGGAGGCCTGCTGGTACATGTAGGCTGCTTGGCAGGGAGAGAAAATAATGCAAAGAAATGGAAGAAAAATCCCCCAATGAATAAAGAAAAAAGAAGGGAAACAAGGAAAGTAAGACTGTGGGGGTGCCATTCCCAAGGTTGCTAAGCCACATGGGTGTTCTAGTGAGAGAAAACTCTCCTAGCATCCTGGGGCTGCTTCTGAGGGGAGGAGCTGCCACCATTCTTCCTCTTTCTCATAATCATAGAGAGCTTGCCATAGAGGCCTTTCCTTAGGCCAATCAGAGGGCTTGATTAATTGCCTTTCCCCAGACCAATCCTAATAACATGATGTAACCATTGTCCTATCTGAACCCTGTCTACTATCTGTAATGCTGTCACTATCTGTGAGCTTGTAATGTTAATAAAAGACAGTCCTCCTGGGGGCAGGGCAGAATGCATTGGCAGATTGCATTGGGAACTCATAGGGAGAAGACTTCTCATTCTGCTTCCTTGATGAGTCGCCCACCAGGAGTACTGCTGGCAGAGATCCCTGTGTGTGTGGCTGACTTCTTTAACGTCTATCTCTAAGAGACTCTTTGCTATCCTAATTATCTGGTGATCACCACAAAGCCCATCAGCCTGCTGAGTTCGTGTCTCCCACATAAGACAGCAAAAGTCTGTAAAGCAAGCAAAACGCAACACACCTTTCACTGGCTTCCAGACCTTTCTACAGATACAACATTCCAAAAATTGCTGCAGATGGGATGATTTTGGTAGCTGCTGTGATTTTAGGAAATTAAAGACTTTCCTTCACCCCACAGCCCTCAACAGGTTCCTCATTGTGAAAGGAAGTTGAAGGAAGCCTCTGGACCATGAATTAGGTTGGGATATGGAATCAAAAATTTGCCATGACTGATGACATCACCATTCTTATGCAGCATTAATTAAACTGCTAGATTTCAGTTGTTGTATCTTTAGTTGTTATACTTGTTTTTAAATTTCTTTATGGATTTCCTTTGGTTCTTTTGTTGAGAGACTGGCAGGGTAAAAACTTTATTTTTAAAAAATATGGGAGCTACTGCAGCTAATCGATGAGATACCATTTGCAGATTGGTCACCTGCCCAGCCCTGACTCCAGTCGTGCACCAGGCATGTGACTGGCCCCTCATGAATTAGCTGCAGGAGGTTCCATGATTTACCTTACACACAAAAAGGCAAAAGGATTCAGACCTGAGAGTTCATCCTTCTTCAGACGAAAACATGTGTTCTCTCCCCCCACCTTCTTAGACCTGTGTTGTTTCCTGACTTTTCAAACTTTCAAAATCTTGCTTATTACTGGGTTGCCATATGCTCAGGGAAATCCCAGTCTTTGTCTTGACAGATGGTGAGGGATTTCCCAGTGTCACTCCCATCAAAGCTGATGAATGGATACAGTTTCTCAGAAGTGTTTACAGGAATGGTCACAATGGCTGCCATGCCTCCGACATGATAGAATGACACAGATGGCTCAGGATTTTCTTTCCTGTTGAGATAAATCCCAACAACTTGAGGCTTCTTAGTAAACGTATGGATTTTGCCACTGGCCTCCTTTGGTTGATAATTCTCATTTGTTCTTTGCAAAGACCAGCATTGATCTTCCTGAAGTGCACCCAGATTTCCCTCTTTCAGCTTCTTCCTTGTGGCTTCTGCCAACACCCCAAGTTCCCAGTGCAGCTTGTCCTCCACTCTCACCTCCCAGTACTGCCTTCCCTCTTTAAAACCCTCAGTTCCAACCATAATGGCAGCTGCTTCTGGAGATGCCTGTTGTTGGTCCTCAAATACTGTTTGTTCAATGTGATGACACTGTGGATCCAGGTGGACATCAACTAGAGAGACAAGTGAACACTAATAAGCATAGCCGTGCCCTAACTCCAGCATGGCAGAAAATAAGAGGAAAAATTACTCAGGGTCACATGGGAAGTAAAAAACTCATATAAGTGAAAAGGTGGCCATGGGGATATTTATCTCAAAAACTGGACTGCTCCAGATGCAGATGTTATTGTATGTATTTATTTATTTAAAATATTTTTACCCCTCCTTCCTCCTCGAAAGGACCCAAGGCGGCTGTAGAAATTATTCTTTACATGGCTTGGGGTTGAATGGGCGCCTGATTTAAGATGGGTTTCTACTCCTCTCAAATGATGGGGATCATGGTTTTAATGGTCTTTGAACAGACATTTTGGCTGAACATACAGTCAGCATTTGTAACCAGGGACGTTTTTCCAGGTATGGCTAGTTTCCTTGTTGCTTCTCAGTGACAGCTGTTTTTTGACATATATATATATATATAATTGTGTTTTTAAAATTTCAAGCCACGTTCACTTAACTTTTTAAGCAACTTTAAAAAAAAACCCACACACACTCTGGCTTCATATTTGTTGCTGGCTTCCTAGTGGTGAATATAATTCCTAATAGAGTTTTACTCACGCATATAGCTTCGAGCTTTCCTAAATTCTGCAAAAGAAGAGTAAGGAAGATTAAAGAGAGAAATATTTTTCAGCATATTTATACCTTTACCATAACAGAACTTTCTTTTGAAGCCCGTAACATTGATTTGGAAACATTAATTGATTTTCTCATGCTGTTAATGTGGTGAAAGCATACCTTCTCTCTCTTAGATCTTTCTCTCAGAAACAATCACAATGCGAAACAATGAGGAGATTTGGGGGAAATGAAGATTTTTGATGGTTTCAAGGGATCACCTAACCCAACTGTGACAGTCCAACTGCTATGTGCTGATATGAAAGCTGGACTATGAAGGAAGCTGATGGGAAAAAAACTGATCCATTTGATATGGAATATTAGAGGAGATCTTCACAGATTCCAAGGACTGCCAGAAAGACAAACAAAAGGGTGCTGGATAAGATCAAACATGAACTCTGTCTGGAAGCAGAATTGACTAAACTGGGGGTACCATACTCTGGATATATCATTAGGAAAAATGATTCACTGAAAATATAACAGTGCTGAGAAAGGCTGAAGGCAGAAGAAAAAGCAGGCCAAATATGAGGTGGATTGACCCAGTAAAGGAGGCATGATTTTAAATGTGCAAGCTCTGGGCAGGGCTATTAACGGTAGGAGCTTTTCCAGGTCAATACGCCTATGTATCTTGCTAAATGGGAAGATAAGAAAGATAACAGGCAGAGCCAAGCCAAGTAATGAAACAATAGTGAAAGGGTTAAGCTCTGTTTCCCTTACAAAGTAGATGAGATAGCATCTGATATCAATGCAATCCATGAACAGGATGGTTTCTTACCTAGTTCACTAAGTGCTCTTTCTGAAAAGGAAACAGAGAGTAGTAAAAATATTCCTTTTAACATATTTAAGAAAGCATTTTGCTTTACAAACACAGACTTTCTGTCAGGTTAGTTTGCTCTGTGTGGAAAACAACACATCAAACATTTCCTTTTTGTGGCATGGATCAGTGCTAAATCTAGAGATGCACTTCTAGAGGTAGCTTTGCTAGTTCATTGCAGGAAACCCCTTCTTAAAGACTAATTTGTTATGGCATAATCTTCCATGCATTAGAGTCCACTATCAGAAGTATTATTCATATATGGGATGAGCTGGTAGTTCATTTGGTTGTGGTAGCTTGTATGAAGTGGTAGTGTATTTTGATTAGGAGTAACTAACAACATAAAGTTGGAGCGGAGCATACAGAAGCAATGATATGGGTATTTGTCCAGCTACTTGTGTTGTGATCCTCACTGTTCCTTTCCATATTTATTCTGTCGGCTACACAGCATTAGTGCAAATTGTGATAGATTCAATCTTTTCACATGAGTATGTTGTATATTTTGTTTGGCCAGCAGGTCTTTTGGGTTTGGGGGATTTTTTTTGGCAGGGGAGGAATAGCATTTCTCTTTGGATCATGTTGTCTTGCTTTTGGCTTGTGTGATCATCTATATTAATTGTTTGGAGCAGTTGTTTGACATGCCAAGGTGACATCATTATTGACGTGCAGAGTGGGGCATAGTGTGGGAGTGAACCCTTATCTTTTTGCCTGCTTTGTGTTTGCACAGTTAAGGACTGTATCTGCAATTGTTGTTTGTTGTTGTTTAGTTGTTAAGTCGTGTCCGACTCTTCGTGACCCCATGGACCAGAGCATGCCAGGCCCTACTGTCTTCCACTGCATCCCGGAGTTTGGTCAATTTGCAAACTGTATCTGCAATACAGTTTGCAAACTGTATTTCCTATCGGTCTCCCTGTCTGCCTGTCTGTCTATCTCCTAGTTCAGTGCTATAGCACTACTATAGCACTGAACTAATATGCTACTCATTCAAGTGCTTACTGCTTTGTCAATTCTGTGACATTTCACTTGAATGCCCATGAAAGGTGAAGGTGAGAGGATGGCTGTAATGGCAGGGGAGGTTGAGAGGAAGGGTGCTGTGTGCTGTGTGGATAGTTGAAATGTACCTTACTGGGATGATAGACATTACTGTGTGAATGATGATAGCAATGTTAGGGTCTGCTGTATGGTACAGAGAACCTTGCATCAACCTTAGATGAGGTCACACCCTATAATTCATATACAAAACCCGTTGCTATATCTCATCCTCACATCATGCCAAATATAATTTTATCTGCCCAGAATCTCTCTAACCCAAGGTATAAGAACTTACCAAGCTTCTTTTGTAGCTGATTACATTCTAGAGGAAGTAGAAATCAAAGTAGGTCAGTTATGGATCAGCAAGTGGAAAGCAATCCTTACGACAACATTTGAAGTTTAAGAATCTAGAATGCATTTCTTAATTTGTTGTGATATTTCATGCCATCCCAGATAACACACTCTCATCAGGAGGCATGCTCATATCAGAAGGAGGCTTCCTCATCATATTGCTGGTGGACATAACAGGCTAGAGAATATGCTACTGCAGTAATATTTGGCATGGTTTAATGTTTCCTTTAAAAGCTTCTGGTAGACACAAGGAGAAGAATAGGAGTCTCATTTGAAATCTTGGAGGAAGCAGTTGATCATCTCATGAACCCTCTGTTCAGCTGTCTGACAGAGTTAGCCACACTGAAATACATGCCTCACAATGGGAATTGAAGCCCCTCAACCAGAACATGGCACATACACATCTAGAAGAGTTACATATCCCCAAGATACTGTATAGATATTGTTCAGTATGGTGAACCTCTCTCCCCTTGAAAAATCAATAATTTAAAATAATTATTTAAGTTGGATAAAGATTGTTAAAGATTTTATACACCTTGTCCAGTTGAAATGGAAACTGTATTCAAGAAATCTCTAACTTGGAGAGGCAGTTATGAATGAACTCAGAAAGATTCTTAAGTGTAATGATGTATTGCTGGAGATGAAAGCCAAGATCATCCATACTGTAGTATTCCTTAGTACTACATATGCAAGTGGAAGCTGGTTAGTGAAGATTTGAGCAGAGTCCACCATGTTCAGTCTGGCACCCATCCTGACTAGGATACTTCTTTATTCTGTCTGCTTTGTGTAAAAATTTTTCCATATGCTGAGGGCTATAAGGTCCACTATTCCTATTATTTGTATCATTCTGGCTGCTCCTGCATACCTTAGAAGGTTTAAAAGGGAGCAGAAAGTTGTAGAAAAAAGCTCTGTATGAAGGAAGATAAGACAAACATCATATAGATAGTGGGAAAACCACAGTTGACATCAGTGCAGAACAAAGTGCTTCAAGAAGAACAAAAGCTCTATACGGGACATCTTTTCATTCTAAAGGTGCAATACCTATCTCCATGGATAAGTCCATAGATGTCTTCAAGATCAAGACATTCATGGTGGTGAAGACATTTTGATTCTGAAAGCTTCAGACCCATTTGCTTGATCTCTTTATTCCTTCTACCTTCTCAATCTCCTTTCTGATAATATTGCTGCATTATCCTAACTCCATTCTTCTCTCCTTTAAATAAAAGACCTTAAATTTAAATTCTATGGAACTTTAGCGCATGGAAATTGTGTTCAACCATGAGATCTATGGGGCATATGGCAAGTTCTAACTGTGAATGAAAAGACATACCTGCATCCTTGGTCTTTGTCTGCACATCTAAAAAAGAGAGAGAGAAAATGAGTAAAAAAGGAAATATGGCAAGATTTGGCAACAATAATCCAAGGAATATAAGGGCCACACACACTTTCACGCTCTCTAAGATCTGTGTTGGAGCCTACCTTGAAGCATTCTTTCCTGTTCTTCAGAATGTTTCTTCTGCTTCTCTACAAGAGAGAGAAAAGATTTTCAAGACATATGATGGAACTAAAAAGGTTGTCTATTGATTAAAATGAAGTTAATTAGAAAGCGACAGGGATACAAGGTCTAAGGAAGGTGTGTGATGTCTTCCACAATATATGTTACTTCTAGACCTTCCCTCTCACCTGCAGTTACAGTGACAGGTGTATGTGTGAAAGAGAGAGAGACTTAGAGAGATAGAGAGAGAGAGCAGAGAAGCAGCAGAAAGGTTGGAATTTGCCAAGTGTATCCACATATGCCAAGATCCAATTCGCTGTAGCAGGGCTACAGCTAGGGGGAAGAACAAATTGCAAGATTTAGTCTGGTGTTCTTATAGTGACTTTTTTGGGTAATCCAATGATTTCATAAGCCTGGCATTTCCACAGTACAGTGTGTTAATGGGAGGGTTTACTGGGGCCAAAGCTACCATTAATTGGGTTTTGATGTTGTTTTGTTTAAATGGCCTTGATTTCTCTCTCAAGGCTGCATTTTAGTGTACATTTTTAGAACAGCTTGGAAAAGTTATTAGTAGAGCTTGGAAAACACATTTGGACAACTACAAACCTCTGGCTTATATGACACTCCTCTTTTTCTTTTCTTTTTTTCTTTTTTTTTTGTTGCCCTCTGGGCTGAGCATCACACTTGTCTCCCTCACTGTTCAGTGCCTACTCTGATGAGCTCATGAGGTTTGTTCGTGGTGGCTGGCTATAGACATAGACAGTAGCACTATTTCTGAAGCAGAGGAGGAACAACTGATGTGTTGCTATAGCAGCTTCTCCTTTCATTCACTGTGTACTTTGGTGTCGCTAGGGTGATGATGGTAGACAGCAGACGGCTTATAAGAAGAAAAAAGTGGCAGTCGTGATTGAGCACCACAAGCATAATCGAACATGCAAGGATTCAAAGCCTTCTGTCAATTTCACTCTCCCACACATGCCGATTGTTCAAGTAGAATCTTTCCTCATCATATGCTAAATACGAATTCTGGGGAATTCTTATCAAAAATATAAGAACAAAATTGTTTAGCACTTTGTCTGTCTGTCTTATTTACAGGCTGTCTTTTTCCCAATAAGGGGACTCACATAATATAATAATAATATTATAAATACTCACTTTTCAAAAAATAGCACCTTTTAACAGAGTAATCCAGGTACATTAAAATATAGATTTCATTTGAAAATGACCCATGACAAGTATAATCCTTTCTTGAAGCAGATAGAACAGGTGAGTGATATGATTACAAGTTCCAGTAATTTTTGTGTGGGCTTTACGATACCTTTATATATGTAATAAGCTGCAGTTCCACAACATAAACCCGCCACAATGAACACAATCCAGAATGCAGGAAGCCAAAGAGATGTATGTGGAAAATTATCACCTGAAAACAGAGGTAGTACAGAATGAATTGATGTCTAAGATAGATTTTTATAACCATTGATTTAAAAAAATACCCTATATATTTACATTATATTCTGTATTGTATGTGTCTGCTACCTAATTAGAATATATAATTTTATACAGAACAATTTTACAATCATTTACACGGACTGTACTTTTAGACTGGGCATGTACTGAGGAACACAGTTTGAACCTTGTTAAGAAGCAGCAATTTCCCACCAACACTTACACAAATTCAACACAAACACATATCTCCAACAGGATTCAGGCCAATAAAATCATTCTATAAAGCCACTTAAATTTTTAAAAAAAAGACTAGGTGGCAGTACAAAGCCTATGATATCATTCCTCACTTTTAGTAGCAGTGTAGTCCTTAGTTTAAATGGAGCAAAAGACAAAGAATGTTTTCATTGATCTGTACTTGGGTGAATTGAATTCCACTGCAATTTCATAATATTGATGGACAATTGACCTGCATGGTTTATCCCTATCATAAGATGCAATATTTTCACATGCAAAATGTGCAGCTCTCTTAGACAACATCATTTGTTCCATCTACTGCATGCATTGTTGATTAGGGTGATGAGTCCCCCCTCCCAACAGACATATTCACAGCTCCACAGGATCTGTCACAATTTGTATAAATGGGAGGAAAATGTGAATTTTTAGAAAAATGTACACACACACACACACACACACACACAAGGATTACCCTCCCCCTAGTCTCTGCGTAAATGATAATTATAATAATGATCATCATCATCAGTTTAGAACTGCAGAGCTGGAAGGGACCCTATGGATCATGAAGTCCAGCCCCTGTCAAAGAGGCACAGTGGGGAATCGAACTCCCAACCGCTGGATCCACAGCCAGATAACTAAGCCACCGAGCTATCCAAGAGAGGAAATAGGTTTTGCCCCACACCATTCCGATGTTTTTTTTCCCTGACCTTCACATCTGTTGGTGGCAATGATTTGCTGAATGAACAACTGAAAAAATATATTTATCTGTGTGAGGGGCAGAGGGTGAGTAATTTAAACAATTGGACAGAATCGTATTGGTCATTTGCAGCAATGTAAACTTAATTGTGTACATTGCAGAAGTGAATCGCTGATAATTAAGAACATGCCGCTTGTATTCTTGATCATCTGCAGGAATGTAAGCAGCATGTTGTGTATGAACGGAGGTTTGCCACCATAATTTATTAATTACATTTTCCAGTCTCCAATAGGATTCTGGCTAATGTGCTTAAAATACAGGTTAAAAAAGCAGGAAACACAGATGTTCTATTGTGGCTAAGTCTTTCCATCTTAATGTATATTAAAAACAGAGAAGGGTTGCATTGCACCACTCTGATGGGAAACCAATTTTATATAGGGAAAACCAACCAACTAACAAGCTCAAGACACTCTAAGTGGGAAAGTATGGCCACAGCTGCTCAACTGGATAAAGTAAAGACTACTGAGAAGTAAACAACATCTGTAGGTCATATTAGACCTCACTCACGTGAAATAGAGATAGTATAGTTCTGCTCCATCTGCAAATGGCTTCCGTGGACCAAACAGGTAATTTCGCCCATGTCTCTCAAAACTGTGATGCTGCTTGAAACACTGAACAGCTGCTTCTGGTCCTGTTTGGACTCAGACTGGTCACTGATTTGCTTCTTGTTTGCCAACCAACGCAGTTCTGGTTTAGGGAACCATCCAGCAGATCTGCAAACTAGATTGATCCCATTGTCTTTGGGGCCCAACATCTCAATCAACACGTTGCCTACAGCTGAAAAAACAGTCAGCATGGTTTTTTCCCCATAAAGTACAAATATTTCATTTGGTTGTAAAGCAAAACTTCCAGCCAAAAAAATATGGCATGTGCTTGTGGACAGAGGAGAGGAGAGGAGAGATTCTCACAACTTTTAATTAATTTCAGGAAGACCAGGTCAACTAAAGTTTTAAGTATTTAATGGCTGAAATTCATGCTATATGAGGCTGTTGATATCATTGGTTGTGACAGTTTTTCATAAATTAAAAAATTCTGATCCTCCCCCCCACCCAAGGTCCTGAGGGTCTCTAGGATATCTTTTGTTGTGGGGAAGCTATTCAAGGCCAAGGGATTGAGGGGATTCTTCAATTTCTGAAAATCATGATGAAAGGGATCCCAAGGGAGTCTTGGAATCTGGGCTAGGAATGAGAATTGGGATTTTTTTAATTTATGAAGAAACCTCTTTGTGACTCAGCAAGACTGACGTTCAGGCTCCTAACACATAGGTCTATTTTCAGAAACATAGGATGAAATCCTGTTGCCATAACTTACTCAGCGTAAGGCTGATGACATCACCAGCAGTGGCAATTTTTGGGAAACTGAACGTTTCTGATTTTTCTCCCAAAGGTTCTGAGGCAACCATGTAACCTCTTTCACATTGTCAGGAATGCAATGCAACATGATACAATATGAAACAATTAGACATGGGAGATGAATATGAAGCCCTCCAACACAGGTGTCCTGGTGGTCCTTCCCCACCCCCAAGAACCAGTCTGGTCTTCTTTCCGGGCTCCTCAGCAGCAACAACATGTCGACCATGGACGTAGTTCTGCTGGTGCTTCCCCACCTCTCCCCTCAGTTGACCGCTCAGCAGCTGAGCAGAGTGACTTGTGTTCCTGTCTCTTTGCTAGAGTAGTTGACTGCGGGGAGAAGTGGGGAAGTGCTAGTGCAACTAAAGCTGTAATTGGTGCGATGTTGCCACCACCAGATGCATGCTTGCTGAGGAGCCTGGTAAGTGGACCGGGCTGGTTCTAGGGGTGGGAAAGGACTGCCAGGACACCTCTGCTGGTGGGTTTCGTAGGAGATTAATATGAAGATCCCATGTCTAGATACAAGACAATATTATATGGCAGCCACTGGGAGATTTTTCCTTTCAACACAAGAACGAAAACACCAGCAATTTAAAAATCAGTATCGTCTTTCCCAAAACGTTAGTCCATGTGCATGTGTATGGAAAACTTGTATTTTGCATTAAAAGCCCAATGGGGACAAAACTTTTGGAATATTTTCTTTTTTGCTGGTGCGAATGAAATAAGCAAAGATTTACATCCCTTTATGCGCTAACTGGGGACATGGTTGGTCTAGGAAAGAGGCCGATAAACAGAAGAGCAGGACAGGTAATTCCCTATTTATTTATAAATTCAAGTCAAAACAAAGCTAAAGCTGCAAACCAAGCACATTTGCCTTTTTTTGAGAGACGAGCAGACAATTTCATCTGAAACCATCCCTGGTTAGTTGTTTTCTTACCTGTGACATGAAGAACTGTTTGAGTATCAGCACTCCAATCAACAGACTTGACAATGCAGCTGTAGATTGCTTCATCAGTAACCTGAACCGTCTTTAATATCAAAGATACATTTCCAGTTGCTAATCCATTCCTCACCATAACTGCTCTGCCCTGGTAGGCTTGCCCAACTATTTCTTTGCCAGTGGAAGCCATGAACTGGTACATGTTAACATGATTGCTGCCAATTTTTTTCCATTGAACTTCCATGTTTTGTGGTTGTGTCCCAAGTGAGATCTGGCATGGCAGGATCACATCTTTGTCCACTTCACCAATGACAGATGGAGGTGAGCTAAGCTCAAAGTGTTCTAGAAAGACCAATGAGATATTAGGTTAATGGTTGCCCAGTGTAAGTGTTGTATTTAGATATCTAAGGGCGAAACGTCCCAAAATCTGGGAATAGTGACCTGGAATCCCTGGCAGAAGAATAAGACTCATAATGCCATCTGAGTCTATGTGCCTAGTAGTTGGGAGGTGGATATGGAGTAACATTAAAGAAGTCAATCAAATAGCTACAGGAATCTATAAATACCTCCATAGGCAGAGTGGTGATAATGAGATGGGGAGCTAGAATTGGCATCTCCCCATTCTCCCCTCTTAGAGGTCAGAGCTGTGTTCCAAAAAACCTGCTGCTACCAGAGGAGGTGGAGGAAGATGGCCTAAAACTAGTGTTGCATCAAGATTTAATTGCTAATCTAAGTAATTGCCTTTTGTGGATGGAATGGAGGAAAGAAATAGCTTATCCTTTGCCACAGGCAACACCGTGTCATAGGCCTGCATTACCTAGTGCTCTTGACATGTTCCTTTTGATAGCTGACAGATTATTGTAATCAATGTCCCACTCCTTTATATGAATAGGTAGAAAAATTACTGAAGCATGGTTTTCGAATCATATCCTCTTGGAAATTTTACCCCACTATAACCACCTACTTTGTCTGCCTCCAGGTATTTGATTTGTGTTTCTTCAGAGGTCTATCAATACTTACTGTCATTTTGGATTAAGGTAAAATCTGATGGTAAAACAACAACATGGGCCTGCATGATTCCCAGCTTCCTAAGTAAATCCTGCTCAAACATCTGTGCATAGCACATAGTCCTAAGGTAAACACATTTCAAGACACTCGCAATCCTATATTGAAGATCCTATATTGTGAACAATAGAAGAAAGAGCCCTATGTAACTGCTGGATCTTCCAACTACAAAGCAATGGAGGCTCCATGTGCACATGAAGCTCTGGCTCACAGCATGAATTTAAGCTTTTCTTTTATCATGTCCTTGACAAAAGCAGTTTTCTGGGTTGCTTCATTTTACCTGAGAATGAGATTGGTAGGGTCTGTGCAGAAAGAAAGAAGAAGGTAATATTTATTGAGATCCATGGTCCTTCACATTTCTTCAGACAAGCATGATCTGAAACAAAAGCAACAATGTCAATGAATGGAACGGAACTTTACATTCATCCCAGCCCATGGGAGAAGCCTGCAAACATTTTGTTGGGGAAAGTGGATGTTTAAATCCATGATGCTGTTGTGACGTACATATATCATTCACCTTGGGAACAATATCATGAGAATTGGCATATTTTCAAGATGCTTAGTGAAATCTAAGAATTTTTTATAAAATGGTGTGTTTGATGGTTTGTTCCATAATGATGTGTATAAAGTAAGGATCCTGTAAAGCTCTATACAGCCTGGGTCCATGCTACCTGAAGGGCCATATCTCCCTATAAGTGCCTTCTTGGCAATTAAGATTAGCAGAGGAGGCCCTCCTCTCATTCCCATTGCCAGCACAAGCACAGCTGGTGGGAACACAGGAGAGGGCCTTCTCTGTGGCAGCTCCCGGGCTATGGAACGCTCTCCTTCGGGAGATCAGGATGGCCCCTTCCCTTTTATCCTTCTGAAAAAAAAGCTTAAGAAAAAAAAATTTCAGGCAGGCTTTTAACAATTACAACTGAATCCCTGAACCCAATTTAAGGAGATAATTTTAATCTTTTCCATGTTTCCATGTTTTAATCTTTAATTTAATTTTAAATCATATATTGTTGAATTTGTCTTTTAACATTTAACTTATTGTGTTTTAATTGTGTGGATTTTAGTGCTATGAGCCGCCTTGGGTCCCTTTGTTGGGAGAAATGCGGCAGACAAATAAAATAACAAAACAAAACAAAACAAAACAACAACAACAACAATCATCATCATCATCATCATCATCATCATCATAATGTGCTCTTCAGAATGTACTCTGACCTTAATGGAGTTGCTATTCTTCACAGAAGTCCAGAGTTTGGGAGCAGCAACAGACAGACTCCTCTCCCTGTCTCCAACAAATGCACTTGTGAGGTGGTGGGACCGGGAGATGGCAGGCTCATAAAGGGAGATGTGGTCCTTGAGATTGCCTGGACCCAAGCTCTTTAGGATTTTATAGGTTAAAACCATCAATTTGAATTGTTCCTGGAAACAGATTGGCAGCCATTGAAGCTGTTGTAACAGTTGTGAAGCGTGGCATTATGACTCCCAGGAACTATGGAGAATGATACAGCTGGAGCAGGCCTGCAAACTAAACAGTACACAACTAATGGGGGAATTCACATTTAAGTAGCCATGGAAGACCAACATAACAGTGCACAATTCACATTCTGTTGTGAACTAAACTGCGAACACTGAGCGACATCATGCAGCCTCCTCTTTCTGACATGATACCAGACACCATTCATACATGTAAAAATATTCAAAATGACAAGAGCCTACCTTTTCCTGAGAAATTAGCATCTTGGCACAGAAAACTTTCCATCCCCGACTATTGATTGAGCAGTATATTTGGTTTTTGCTTCATTATTTGAAGTGCTTTGTTAGATCGTGTAGGAGAAATTGGAATATGTAATGTTCTGAACTTTGCCCAGGAAAAGTGAAAGCAGCCTTGTAAGTTACACATTAACTGCTGCATAAGAGAGAGCCTTCCCTCCCTCTCTATCTCTATGGCTTTTACTACTGTAACACATTTCTGAGTTACATCTTGTTTGGACAGGAGTGAAACACTGTACATAGGGCTGCCTTGAAATTCTGACTGATACATGAAGCTTCATACAGATTCTGGACCAGAAGTAGTTGCTCAGACTATTTCATAAGAACTCCAGAACCCAACATTCTGCATTTCAGCAGTGTGGATTGTGGAACATAAAAAGAGAGGATGGAGTCTTGTTTTGGTTTGGTTTTAGCAATGAATGTATTTAAGGAGTAGATAAACTGAGCGAATTATGAAGGAAAAGTGTTTGTGAAGTCCCTTTCTTGGACTTGGCTCCAAAGTCACACAATGGGTTCGCATTAACACACAGCTAGAAAAACCTCACATTGTCTATTAATGTCTCTTTCTTAGCTGCTGCTTACTGTTTAGTTTGGGCCTCAGTAAAATAATGTAGCACTTGGGGAAGAAGATGCACACTAGCAACCCTCCACTAGAAGCTAAGATGGAGAAGACTTCAACTGCCACCACGTATTTTCCCTTCGTGCCCAAGTTGTTGTTCTTTAGTCGTTTAGTCGTGCCCGACTCTTTGTGACCCCATGGACCAGAGCACGCCAGGCCCTCCTGTCTTCCACTGCCTCCCGGAGTTGGGTCAAATTCATGTTGGTAGCTTCGATGACACTGTCCAACCATCTCATCCTCTGTCGTCCCCTTCTCCTCTTGCCTTCACACTTTCCCAACATCAGGGTCTTTTCCAGGGAGTCTTCTCTTCTCATGAGATGGCCAAAGTATTGGAGCCTCAGCTTCAGGATCTGTCCTTCCAGTGAGCACTCAGGGTTGATTTCCTTCAAAATGGATAGGTTTGTTCTCCTTGCAGTCCAGGGGACTCTCAAGAGTCTCCTCCAGCACCACAATTCACAATTCGTGCCCAAGTAAGCTGGGACAAAAGAGATCCAAACACTGCAAAACACTAGCAAGCTGAAGGCGATGAACTTGGCTTCATTGAAAGTGTTGGGCAGGTTCCTAGCAAAGAAAGCCACAGTGAAACTAATGAGGGCAAGAAGCCCCATGTACCCCAGAACACAGTAAAACATGACAGGTGAGCCTTCCTTACATTCGACCACCATTTCCTCAGGAAGAGAAGCCATGTCCAAATGTGGGAAAGGAGGAGCAGTACAGAGCCACACAGCACAAATCCCTGTTTGAATAAGAGAACAGGAAAGAACCACCCAATAACCCAGTTTTTTCCCCACCCAGTTCCTGACTTTGCTTCCTGGCTTGGTGGCCATGAAAGCCAAGACCACCACGAGGGTTTTGGCCAAGACAGAAGCAACAGCCACTGAGAAAACAATGCCAAAAGAAGTTTGACACAGACAGCAGGTGACTGTGTGAGGCTGTCCAATGAATAGGAAGGAGAAGAGGAAGCAAAGCAGGAGGGAAATGAGGAGAGAATAGGTGAGATCCTGATTGTTGGCTTTGACGATGGGAGTATTTCTTTGCTTAATGAATACTCCCAGCACCAAAGCCGTGATCAAGGGGAAAAAAGATGGTGAGAAAAGCCAAAATAATCCCCAAAGGTTCTTGATAAGATAGAAAGCTTGGAATCTTGGGAAGACACTGGTTGTGGTCCTTATTTGGATAGTGATCTTCTGGGCATTTGAAGCAGTCATCCATATCTGAAAAAGAGGTCATAATCTTACCATAGTCAATAAAACATCAGCTATTCACCCTCTCTGCTATTCCTTCCATTGAAATCAGCTGATTGGTTTCTTGTCGGCATAGCTCTCCTTATAAAATATTTAAGGCAGCCTAAAATGCCCCTCTGTCCTTAAACACTGAGGAACTCTAATTGCACCTTTGGTTAATATGGAAGGTAGAAAATAGATACAAATCTGACCAAATGTTCTATAAATAAAATGTTGGGCTGGGGTGAGCAGAGAGAGGGGATAGTTTATGTATTTTCATATATGTATTTTGGGTTCCCATGAAACTGCCATCCCAGTGGAAAATTTGAATCCTACGTGCTGCAAAGCCCGGAAAGGGAATTGGGAGGAACTGGAAAGCATGCATGCTGCCCATGAAGCTTCGATATATCAAACCAGAAAGAATATTTCTGCATAAAGCAGAATAATTAAAGCTATGGGTTGAAGATATAAACTCTCCCGCCCCACATACACATCATGGAAATTCAAGGCACAAACTAATCCTGTTATCTACAATCAAAATATGGGCTAAACTTTAAAATGATGGTTTCAGGGGTGTTATGATGTTTAGACAGCATATTTGCTGGATAGTCCTAGTTATAGTTACATAATATTCAAAAGGAAGTGTAGCAGAGTTGATAGAGTGACAGTGTAGGACTTGAAAGGCTGGGCTTCAAATTCCCACTTGGCCATGAAAACTCATTGGGGTGTTTATGGCAATGATAAAACGACTCCTTGAATATCTCACATATCTTGCAAACACTGTTAGGGTTACTGTAAGTCAAAAGTGACTTTACAGCACACACCACTGCAGTTGTTGTTGTTGTTTAGTTGTTAAGTTGTGTCCGACTCTTTGTGACCCCATGGACCACAGCACGCCAGGCCCTCCTGTCTTCCACTGCCTCCCGGAGTTTGGTCAAATTCATGTTGATAGCTTCGATGACACTGTCCAACCATGTCATCCTCTGTCGTCCCCTTCTCTTCTTGCCTTCACTCTTTCCCAACATCAGAGTCTTTTCCAGGGAGTCTTCTCTTCTCATGAGATGGCCAAAGTATTGAAGCCTCAGCTTCAGGATCTGTCCTTCCAGTGAGCACTCAGGGTTGATTTCCTTCAGAATGGATAGGTTTGATCTCCTTGCAGTCCAGGGGACTCTCAAGAGTCTCCTCCAGCACCACAATTCAAAAGCATCAGTTCTTCATGGTCAGCCTTCTTTATGGTCCAGCTCTCACTTCCATACATTGCTACTGGAAAAAAACCATCGCTTTGACTATGCGGACCTTTGTTGCCAATGTGATGTCTCTGCTTTTTAAGATACTGTCTAGGTTTGTCATCGCTTTCCTCCCAAGAAGCAGGCGTCTTTTAATTTCGTGGCTGCTGTCACCATCTGCAGTGATCATGGAGCCCAAGAAAGTAAAATCTGTCACTGCCTCCATATCTTCCCCTTCTATTTGCCAGGAGGTGATGGGACCACTGGCCATGATCTTAGTTTTTTTGATGTTCAGCTTCAGACCATTTTTTGCGCTCTCCTCTTTCACCCTCATTAAGAGGTTCTTTAATTCCTCCTCACTTTCTGCCGAGTGGTATCATCTGCATATCTGAGGTTGTTGATATTTCTTCCGGCAATCTTAATTCCGGCTTGGGATTCATCCAGTCCAGTCTTTCGCATGATGTATTCTGCATATAAGTTAAATAAGCAGGGAGACAATATACAGCCTTGTCGTACTCCTTTCCCAAATTTGAACCAATCAGTTGTTCCATATCCAGTTCTAACTGTTGCTTCCTGTCCCACATATAGATTTCTCAGGAGATAGATAAGGTGGTCAGGCACTCCCATTTCTTTAAGAACTTGCCATAGTTTGTTGTGGTCCACACAGTCAAAGGCTTTTGCATAGTCAATGAAGCAGAAGTAGATGTTTTTCTGGAACTCTCTGGCTTTCTCCATAATCCAGCGCATGTTGGAAATTTGGTCTCTAGTTCCTTTGCCCCTTCGAAATCCAGCTTGTACTTCTGGGAGTTCTCGGTCCACATACTGCTGAAGACTACCTTGTAGGATTTTGAGGATAACCTTGCTAGTGTGTGAAATGAGTGCAATTGTACAGTAGTTGGAGCATTCTTTGGCACTGCCCTTCTTTGGGATTGGGATGTAGACTGATCTTTTCCAATCCTCTGGCCACTGCTGAATTTTCCAAACTTGCTGGCATATTGAGTGTAGCACCTTAACAGCGTCATCTTTTAAGATTTTAAATAGTTCAACTGGAATGCCATCACCTCCACTGGCCTTGTTGTTAGCCATGCTTTCTAAGGTCCACTTGATTTTACCCTCCAGGAAGTCTGGCTCAAGGTCAGGAACCACACTATCTGGGTTGTCCGGGACATCCAGATCTTTCTGGTATAATTCCTCTGTGTATTCTTCCCACCTCTTCTTGATGTCTTCTGCTTCTATTAGGTCCCTATCATTTTTGTCCTTTATCATGTCCATCTTTGCGCAAAATGTTACTTTAATAGCTCCAATTTTCTTGAACAGATCTCTGGTTTTTCCCTTTCTATTCTTTTCCTCTATTTCTTTGCACTGTTCATTTAAGAAGGCCCTCTTGTCTCTCCTTGCTATTCTTTGGAAGTCTGCATTCAGTTTTCTGTAACTTGCCCTATCTCCCTTGCATTTTGTTTCCCTTCCCTTCTCTGCTATTTGTAAGGCCTCGTTGGACAGCCACTTTGCTTTCTTGCATTTCCTTTTCTTTGGGATGGTTTTTGTTGCTGCTTCCTGTACAATGTTATGAGCCCCCATCCATAGTTCTTCAGGCACTCTGTCCACCAAATCGAGTTCCTTAAATCTGTTCTTTACTTCCACTGTGTATTCATAAGGGATTTGGTTTAGATTATACCTGACTAGCCCCGTGGTTTTTCCTACTTTCTTCAGTTTAAGCTTGAGTTTTGCTATAAGAAGCTGATGATCAGAGCCACAATCAGCTCCAGGTCTTGTTTTTGCTGACTGTATAGAGCTTCTCCATCTTTGGCTGCAGAGAACGTAATCAATCTGATTTCGGTACTGCCCATCTGGTGATGTCCATGTGTAGAGTCGCCTCTTGTGTTGTTGGAAAAGAGTGTTTGTGATGACCAGCTTGTCTTCTTGACAAAACTCTATTAGCCTTTGCCTTGCTTCGCTTTGAACTCCAGGGCCAAACTTACCTGTTGTTCCTTTTATCTCTTGACTCCCTACTTTAGCATTCCAGTCCCCTATAATGACAAGAACATCTTTCTTTGGTGTCAGTTCTAGAAGGTGTTGTAAGTAAGTCTTCATAGAATTGGTCAATTTCAGCCTCTTCAGCATTGGTGGTTGGTGCATAAACTTGGATTACTGTGATGTTGAAAGGTCTGCCTTGGATTCGTATTGAAATCATTCTATCATTTTTGAGATTGTATCCCAGTACTGCTTTTCCCACTCTTTTGTTGACTATGAGGGCTACTCCATTTCTTTTATGGGATTCCTGCCCACAGTAGTAGATATGATAATCGTCTGAATTGAATTCTTCCATTCCCGTCCATTTTAGTTCACTGACACCCAGGATGTCAATGTTTATTCTTGTCATCTCCTATTTGACTGCATCCAGCTTACCAAGGTTCATAGATCTTACATTCCAGGTTCCTATGCAGTATTTTTCTTTGCAGCATTGGACTTTCCTTTCACATCCAGGCACGTCGGCAGCTGAGCGTCGTTTCGGCTTTGGCCCATCCACTTCATTAGCACTGGAGCTACTTGTCCTTGTCCTCCACTCTTCCTCAGTAGCATGTTGGACACCTTCCGACCTGAGGGGCTCATCTTCCAGTGTCCTATCTTTTAGCTTTTTGTTTCTGTTCATGGAGTTTTCTTGGCAAAGATACTGGAGTGGCTTGCCAGTTCCTGCTCCAGGTGGATCGTGTTTAGTCAGAACTCTCCATTATGACCTGGCTGTCTTGGGTGTCCCTGCATGGCATAGCCCATAGCTTCTCTGAATTACTGAAGCCCCTTCGCCACGACAAGGCAGCAATCCATGAAGGGGGCAGCAATCCATGAAGGGGAAAGCCTTCATATTCCATGCTAAACAAGCTAAGTGATGAAAGAGGGAAAACAAAAGAAAAGAAAAGAAGGAATCAACAGAGACAGGAACACATTTACACTTCAGCCTTGTTTTCAGCTTATTAAATCAACTCTGCTGTGCTGTGGCTTTCCAGATGTGCAGGAGAAACAGTTAGAACCCATGTAGACTGGCTAAATATGAATTCTTAACAGAACCTATATATTCTCACAACACTATATAACTCTAAATATTCAATCATTACAGAACCCATTCAGGTCCAACAATTCAATCCAACAGGAAGCTGAGAGATCTTGCTTAAACATGTGTAGTTCACACATATAGGACTTAAAATCCTGATCTGAGTCTTCTAGAGCAGTGGTTCTTAACCTGGGCGATATCGCCCCCCAGGGGGCGATTTCATTTTTCAGGGGGGTGAAGGAACGAAAAGGGGCAACGCGGGGGTGAAGGAACAGAAGCGGGGTGATATGGGGGCGATAGAGTAAGCCAAATCTGAGAAGGTGGCTGCAGCCGCGGTGCTGGCAGTGGATCCGGCAGGCGGATCCAGAGCAGCTGGTGCTGGCAGTGGATCCGTTGCCGCCGCCGCCGTGCTGCCGCCACTGCCACCAAACCAGAGAAGGCGGCTGCAGCTGCGGTGCTGGCAGCGGATCCAGCAGGCGGATCCAGAGCAGCTGGTGCTGGGAGCAGATCCATTGGTGCCGCCGCCGCTGTGCTGCCGTTATGTTGGGGGAGGTTTGTTTGGCTACTCAGTGGCAGGTATATATTTACTGGGATGTAAAAGGGGGAAATTAAGCAACCAAGAGCTGCAAGGGTTTTCCGGCACAAAAGGAGGAGGGGAGAGAAAAGAAGGGAAGGCCTTACAGTACATTCGGAGCTGAAAGAAAAGTTTGTTTACAGGAGGAGAATACATTCCAGAAGCTGGCCTTGTGTGGTGCTGACAACGGATGTACAATCTAAACTTGCATCTTTATACTTAGAAGAAAATCGGTGGCAAACTGCTGAGTGGTTGCGAGATCAAAAGAGGCTGATTTTCTCATCTATAATTTTTAGATAGCTCTGAAGAAGCACACACTGGCTAAAACTGGGGATGAGATAGGGCTGGCCAAACACTTGGCATCCTTGGACGAGGGCTGAATCCTTGGTATTCTGGAAGGTCCCAACACGGGTCTCCCGGCTCCTTCTTAACATTTTCTTTTCCTAGTGTTGGTACTTTAAGCAGCAACTGGCAGCGAAGAACATTTGCTTAGTTCTAGGGCAGTGGTCCCCAACCTTGGGCCTCCAGATGTTCTTGGACTTCAACTCCCAGAAATCCTGGCCAGCAGAGGTGGTGGCGAAGTTGGGAGTTGTACTCCAAGAACTCTGGGAGTTGTAGTCCAAGAACATATGGAGGCCCAAGCTTGGAGACCACTGCTCTAGGGCATTACAAGCTGGCTGGAGAGATCAGTGGTTTAGGTCTCTGACTGCGGAGCCAGAGGTTGGGAGTTCGATTCCCCCCCCCCCCGGCCTCCTGTGAAACAGAGCCAGCCTGGGTGGCCTTGGGCCAGCTGCACAGTCCCAGGGCAGCCCCAGAAGAAGGGAATGGTCAATCACTAGTGCTGAGTATTCTCTACCTGGAAAACCATGAAAAAGGTCACCATAAATCAGAATTGACTTGATGGCTCACGATTAGGGTATTACAGGAAAAGATAAAGGCTGATGCAAGTGCACAACACATTGAATGTCTGTCACACATACTGTGGCACCAGGTATACTGGAAGGAGCCACCAGGGGACACTCAGACCACGCCTCCTCACATTTCTGGGTGTCACCTCTTCACAACCACCCTGTGAGGAAGGTTAAACTGAGTAAGAGTAACAAGCCCAAAATCGCTCTGTCAGTTTTGTGACCAGACGGGGGTTTCATTGCCGCTCTCCCGAGTCCTAGGCCAACACCCTCGTAATAATAATAATTGTGTGCCATCAAGTCAATTCTGACTTATGCTGACCCTTCCCAGTGTTTTCCAGGTAGAGAATATTCAAAATTGGTTCTCAAGTCCCTTCTTCTCGAAGTGCTTTGGGACTATGCAGCTTGCCCAAGGCTGGCTTTTCTCCTGGGAGGAACACAGAGGACAGAACCAAACTCCAGTTCAGGTTCTCAACTCCGTGAGCTCTCCAGTCACATAAATACTGGCGCTCAAATGGCACCTGCACTCCAGTAAACATGCATAGAACTCTGTTACATGGATAAAAACAACCCTGGGTTTTTTTGAAAACAGCTCCACTACAGGCAGACATACAGTGACACCATTTTGGTAGTCGTTGTATCCTTGTGCCAAGAAGGATTTCCCCTCTTGCCTTTAATAATGACAAAGGTATTTCTTTCTTGATTAACCCATTAGAAGATGCATAGTATTTTACTGAGAGCAGGTCTCTGCCCCAGAGAGCCTCCAGTTTAAAAGGTATTGTGTGTGAGAGAGAAAAAGAGAGAAAAGGAAATAAATAGATGCAGGGAAAGCAGTGATACTGCAGTTAAATGTACATAGGCATAGGTGTGTCAGGAGAGCTTTCCCATCCGGGTGCAAATGACCCTCCTGGCTGTGGATGATGGAAGATGTGATCCAACACATCCAGAGCTTACAAGCTTTAGGACACCTGATGTGGGACATGGCTCATACACCTGCCTTATGTGGCACAGACCCAATGAATCAACAAATGAATGAACGGAAGAATGAATGAAGATAATTAACACCTGATGAGTTTACAAAACAATTTTTTGGTGTCATGCACAATGTGAAGGGTGGCTACCGGCATCTGAACATAAGCATAGCAGATGCTAAGTACAGCTTGTTACCATTTCATCATCATCATCATCATCATCATCTTTCAACTGTAGAACTGGAAGGAACCCTATGAATCATGGAGTCCAGCTCCTGTCAAGGAGGCACAGTGGAGGATCAAACTCCCAACTTCTGACTAACTTGCTATTAATGAAAGAGTAGCTCCTTCGGTATTAGGATGGGCACAGAGTGTGTGCAATCAGATGAAGCTGAATGTACCTCGAAACGGAAGTAGGGACATTTTTTCAGTGGCAGTCTACCGGCGCTGTCAATGTTCTTCCGGCGTTATCCATATAGCTTTGCAACAGGATACATGCCAAGATGCTCTGGCTGTAGAATCATATGTAAATTCTGACTGAGCCAGCGTAGAGTATAATTGTTTGAATATTAGATTTGGAAGAGGAGGATATGGGTTGAGATCCCTGCATAGTCAAAAAGCTTCGTAGATATCCCATAATATGAATCCTTGGTTTTGGTATCCATTTTTATTGATAGCAACAGAACTTCCTACAAATCTATGTGAACCCCAGTGGGACCACATGTACACAAACACACACACACACACAAACAAGCAGTCGTTTAATTTTGTAAGCCATCAACGGCCCTTTTCAGAAGGAAGGCAAAGTAACAATATTTAAAATAACTAAAAAAAAATAAAGATATGTCTTTACTGTGATTTTGGTTACAAACATTTCCTGGACTCCTCTTTCAGAGACCACCCAACCAGGGTCTCTCACAACTTGGCCTGACCCAGGCTTCCATTGCAATAGTCCAAAGAATTTAAGAAATGATGGTTCCAAAGCAAAGACAAGTGCTTTCTGTATACTTGTGTCCTTGTTTTCAATTTGCGACCAGTAAGGAAAACAAGGCAGGCCTCCCATGTTTCGGGTGGAGAGGCAACAGTACCTCGACCACTCTTTGTGATGTCACTTTGTGATGCAATTCATCACCTTCATAAACCTCTGGTCCAGGACAGCAACCATCCATCTGGTGGGTGACCAGCACTCAGTCAGCTGTGTTGATCCAGTGATGGTGAAGACCCAGCGCAAGCTCCTGGTTGCTCTCGGGAAAATGTTGGCAGCCCCAATCAGATACCTTCTCTTTCTTCTTGTTATCACTTTGATGACATTATGTTTTCATTTTATTATCCTTTTGAAACTTCTGCAGAGTTTTCCTTTGGTTCATAACACGTTTGAATCCATGAGGAGGCTCTTTGCTACCACCATCTATTTGGTGGGTCACCCGCGCTCTGGCAGCTGTGTTGATCCAAGGATGGAGAAGACTCAGCACAGGGTTCTGGGTGCTCCCAAAGAAGCCTTTGCAACCCTAATCAGATCTTTACGCTTATTCTCTTGTTCATAACTTTATGTTATCATATTGTTATCCTCTTGAAACTCCTACAGAGTTTCACTTTTATTCAAAAAATCTGTGAATCAATCAAGAGATGTTTCAGGTGCCTCTTTGCTGTCCGTGAAATGCCACCCCAGCTTTCCAGCACCCAAGCGAAGGTAGGTTGTTGCATTACTGTTATTGGCTTGCTTTCTATATGTAAACAAAATGCATAGAGACAGGAAGTGTATCTGGTGTTCGTTCTCCAGAAAAAGAAAATGGGAAAACTAGATTTCTTTACTCTCATTAATGCTGGACCTTTCTCTTCATTTTCTCTTTATGGTAGGTCTATCAGCAAAGACCAGCAAAGGGGCAAGTGTCTGAGGGAACAAGGATTGGGAGAAAAAACAGAGGACAAGTCTCTCCACCCCCATTGAGGTCTGGCATCTCCCATTCCTGAACCTCCCTAGAAAAGAAGACCTGGAAGCTCACTTGAGGAGAAGAACAGCCCAGCATAGGTGGGGACTTTCCAAATGGGTTCTTCAGTCCTTGAGGGTCCTTCCGCCTCCTGGAGATCCTTCCAAAGTGGAGTTGGAACACAGCATGTGGCTTCAGAGGTCCCCTCAGGCCCTTACTGCTCTGGATGAAAAAGAGAAGGGGCAGAATGAAGAGGAGGAAGTCCATTGGGATTGTGTTCATCTGAAGCATCAAAAATCTCCTCTGGGGGTCCATCGACACAGGCTTCCGGCCACAGGGATAGTGACAAAGAAACAGAGGACAAGTCTCTCCACCACCATTGAAGTCTGGCATCCTCCATTACTGAGACTCAGCACCAAAGAAGACCTGGACACTCACCTGAAGAGAACTGCCCAGTGTAAATGGGGACTTCTCAAAGGAGTTCTGCAGTTTCCCACCATGTTTCTGCCTCCCGGAGCCCCTTCCAAAGCGGAGTTGGAACACAGAACGTGGCTTCAGAGGTCCCCGCAGGCCCTTACTGCTCAGGATGAAAAAGAGAAGGGGCAGAATGAAGAGGAGGAAGTTTATTGGGATTGTGTTCATCTGAAGCATCAAAAATCTCCTCTGGGGGTCCATCGACACAGGCTTCCGGCCACAGGGATAGTGACAAAGAAACAGAGGACAAGTCTCTCCACCACCATTGAAGTCTGGCATCCTCCATTACTAAGACTCAGCACCAAAGAAGACCTGGACACTCACCTGAAGAGAACTGCCCAGTGTAAATGGGGACTTCTCAAAGGAGTTCTGCAGTTTCCCACCATGTTTCTGCCTCTCGGAGCCCCTTCCAAAGCGGAGTTGGAACACAGAACGTGGCTTCAGAGGTCCCCGCAGGCCCTTACTGCTCTGGATGAAAAAGAGAAGGGGCGAAATGAAGAGGAGGAAGTTTATTGGGATTGTGTTCATCTGAAGCATCAAAAATCTCCTCTGGGGGTCCATCGACACAGGCCTCGGGCCACAGGGATAGTGACAAAGAAAGAGAGGACAAGACTGGCATCCTCCATTACTGAGGATCACCGGAGGGGGAGACATCACTAAATCTGAAGAACGCCAACTCATGGAGCCTGTGGGAAAAAATGAGAAAGCCAAGAAGGTAAAGGGCCTATTCAAGCCATTGCCATCATTATTTGCAGGTATGAAAAAACATTCCACCTCCAAGGCCTCCTGGGATGAAGAAAGCAGAATGGGAGAAAGTGACTTTGTTCCACGAGAGACACCATTTGAGGCTTCAGAAGGAGAGCATTCAGTGTTTGGGAGGAAGGACGGTTTTCGGAGAGCGGGAGAAGGCCACGAATCTCAGAATGGAGAGGTCACAAAGAAGAAATGGTGGCCAGTACCAGCATCCTGGATAGGAAACTGCATCTCCTGCGTTGAACGGAAGAATGGAGGGGTAAACAAGGAATCTCAACATTCGCTTGGAGAGAGAAAGATGGGAAGTGCCAGAAGGAAAGGGGTGTTTCAGCCATGGAGGAAGAAAAGGTCTCTGAGAACTGTTGTTGGAGAGCCCTCCACAATGGAGACTCCAGCTGGAGATGAAAAGAAAAGGAGTTCCATCATTGGGAGGTGCATATGCACCTTCTGTCTGTGCTGCATCTGCTGTGTGCATATGCACCTTCTGTCTGTGCTGCATTATCCCCCGATCCCAGAATAAGACACGAGACAACTGTTATGGAATAAAACATGGGCCACATTTTATTTAAATTCCATATTCATCATCAAAGAAAAGGGGGGGGTCCTGCGGTAGTGCGGATTGAGGTTCTGCAGAGGGGTCTCAATGGACCCCTACCAAACTATGGGCGAGTCCCGAGCCCCAAGATCTCGCAGTCGTGAAGACAGCGAGAACCTGGCCAGCCCAAATTTGTCCACCCCCGAACCTCAAGTCCCCTTCTTCTTGTTGACTGTTGGTCCGGGAGTGGCCCCAGCGGATCTTCTCCCCCAAGCGCTGTAATCGCACGATCCGCAGTGCTGGGAGATCAGATGAGCTATAGCTTACCTGTATTTCTGATGGGACTCACCGAAACCTGTTTAATCTGCACTACCCGCCATAGCATAGGGGCAAGCTACGCTTAAGGCCCATGCCCGCCATCGAGCCTCTCGAGCAACAGGAGCAGGGCCCCCCTTAGGTCCGTCAAATATATTTCCAAACCTCTATCGGAGAGGTGCACTCCATCCATATGAAATAGCTCGGGCCTATTGACCTGGATCTCCCAGTGACCGATCACCGATCCTAGGCCATTACACACCGCTCGGCACACTTCCCTGTTAACCCGCCTCCTTGCAGTGTTAACACGCTGTGCCTGCCGTTCCTCGTGCCACACAAGCCAAGGTATCGTCAACCAAACCAAACTCATCGAAGGATACGTGGCCCTTAGCCAACTGAGGTCTCGCAGAATGTCCAACACCAGGGCCTTGCCACCCTGCCTGGCCAAGTCGTTGCCTCCCAGGTGTATGATCAATACGTCTGGAGGTTGCACGCCAAATGCAGCCACTCTGCACAATTGGCTCCATAGCACTCCTCGGATGCCTTGCCACACAATCTGAACTCTGTCTCCAATACTCAAATCGCTCCCCCAAGTCGACTCTGCAGCATACTTAGCCACCCAGAAAATGAAGCTGTGGCCAACTATCCTGACTTGCCGCCGACCCTCCTGTATAAGTGGACCTGCAAGACAAAACCAGCACCTGCCTAGGCATTAGGGAGTGTCCTGACATATCTTTTATAAGCGGTGGATGACCAACGCCCTAACTTCTTAATATCATCCAGATGGTAACCCAGGGCAGCTGTAGTTGAAGCGGCCCCAATTCTAAATGAATGGGTTCCAAACCTCAGGCTATGGACTCCAGCCTTTCCTAATGCTAAATCGGTAATTTTCCAAAATTGGTATTTGGTTAAAGGGGTTCCATCCTCATGTATGAAAAAGTAATCGTGACTCTGTCCTCTAACCTTTAAGTAAGCGCCTATCGCTGTTACCGGACAAAGGATTTCCAATGAGCAGGGACCCAAAGTAAGATTTGCTCCCTTGCCTCGCTGATCTGCCTTGGACCGGCGGATGTGAATTGGCACCGTATCCTCCTCTAGCGTCACATCGTGCCATTGTAAGGCCAATCTCGACCCATCGCCCCTCCCAGGTGCTACCACCTTTTGTAAAAACAAAACTGACACGTTTTCACATTGCTCCTCCAAAACTGCAGCTGAGTGGAAGGCATAGAATTCTTCTGGCTGCAAATATTATCCAGATAAATGTATGAGTAAAAGAAAAAAAAAGACACAAGCAAGCATCCTTACAAGGTTTCCCCGATCACTGCCTGAATGGGATGTTCTTTGAAGGTAATTGGAATAGAATGTATATAGTTCAGAGAAATCATGCTACCAATGATGAAGTCACCTGGCTGATAATAGCTGTATAGAACTGGGAGGGGTCGGCTGGTGGTGCATTCAGCAGGATGGGCCTTGCAGACTGCCTGAGGAAGAAGCACAAGCGACAACAGTAATAATATCATCACCATGAGGACAGATCTTTGGCAGAGGTCTCCCAGTTTCCACATTATTATGAAGGTCACAGTAGTTAGCCCATCAGATTATATAGATCATATTCTGCAACACAGCATTATTAACACAGAAGGAACACAACCTGTCTCTAACTGCTATCTCAGAGAGCACATAATGTACAACACCCTCTAAAGCCATAATTGTTAGTATGACAGTGGCTATTGGAGTTCTATAGGGACATTGACAAACAATAATCTTCATCATGTCATTTTTCATCATATAATCTTTTATAATTACAAGGGAATAAATGAACAACCACCCATTTGTAATTCTGATTGTTTCCCCCCCCCCCCCATCATTGAAGAAGAAATAGTTGATATCTCTTAAGACTGAATATTTTGGGACAGTTAAGTTATGTGTGACCTTAGGATGACCCCTACAAAGGGAAATTGAGAGTCTGGTCATGAACTGTACAGGAAATGGACACACCTGGAGGTATAATATTGCCAGTTTTTGCCCATCCATCCTATCTATGTATTCCGTATATTGTAGCATCCCCAGGGAGGATAATTCCTGGCAACATTCACATATACATCTAGGACTGTATAAAATTCTGATTAAAAACAGCTGCTTCCCACCACACACACACACACATTAGTACATACACATTGTAATCTCTTCTGAGTGGCTGACTGCTAAGAAATTTTAAACAGTCAAGTCTAGGTCTTTTGGGGCCACCTGTCTTTAGAATTGATTGGATATGGGAAGTTTGATAACTGGTGTGCTGCTTTTCTGCTCTAAAACCTATTCTTTAAAGATAGAAGAAACACTAAGCAACAGAGATTGAAGTCCAAATCAAGCATACCCCACCTCCAGGGTCAAAACATGGGAGAAGTATGTAAGGGTCTAAGGGTGGTGCTAGTTCCTAATAAAAATCGTACCCAAAAAACCCTGGAGAACAATACACAGACTCTTCCCAATAAACAACATAAATATAAACTGTCCATCTGCTCATCCAATGGACTGTTGCATTAGCAAATGAACACACTAGACTCTGCTGCAAGGTGTGAGTGCTGCCAGTCCCACCCCTGGTGGTGCCCGCAGGTGCAGGGTCTCCCAGTAACAAGTCTACAGGCTCCGGGTTGTAGTTAAACCAGTAACAGTCTTTCTTTCTGAACAGAATTGGGGACTTTAACTTCCTCTGTGAATTTCCTCGGGGAAGCCTTTTTGAGAGAGGTCCCTGCCAATGCCACAGGAGGCCCCAAAAGTCTTGGCCTTGAAAAGCAGGAGAGGAGGATGAGTCCCAGCCCCAGTTGGATTCCTTTCAGTGATGGTCAATAGAGCCAGGAAGAGGATGCTGGGGTTTGTTCCTTTGCTCCTTTAGTCTCTCCTGTTTCTCTTGCTGCTGCTTTTGTCACCAGTGCCGTCGTTTAGTTGGAACAAATGCCACCAGTCCTATTGGACAGTGTGGGTGCCAAAGTTGTGATGGCAGTGCTGCAGGCTCTGTTAATCCTAGTCCAGGGGCCCCTCATCCATGACCCCTTCCTCTGCCTAATGAGTGGAGTTCAGGGGTTCCCCCTTATGGTTCAAGCTCCCAGAGGCTTTCCACTTCTAAGAAAACTGAGGGTCCCAGACACTTGATGGCCTCCTCCCACATCTCTTCCCACGAGGTCTCCACATATTCCTCAGTTTCCCTGGAGGAAACTCCTGAGTCCTTCCATTCTTCCTTCTTTATTCTGGCTCCTGTCTCTTCCTCATCCCTCTACGGGTGCCCCTCTTCATTTGGTTCTTTCATAGATGGAAGACATGCCTCCCCTTTGCCTGCCAGACCCTCTCAGGGCTGTGGGTAGGGCAGAGGAGCCTGTCCGGGGCACCAGTGGTGACCCCCTCACAGAAGGTGAATTGTTGATTGGCTACTGTAACTTCAAGGGAATCCAGTCCTTTTCTAGCTGCACTATATATTTGTAGTGAGATTAGTGATTGCCTTTTCAGATTTAAAGTTATTTGAATGACATAATAGGTTTAAAAGAAGGAGGTGAAGAGAAGAAAATAAATCTGAATTCTTCATCTTACCTCTAGTGTCTCCCCCCCCCCCCCCCTCTAATTAAACTACTGGAAAAGTATAATGACACTTGTTTGGAAACTTTGGGTCCAATTATAATTTCAATGGTAGATTTTTATTATTTTTACGAATTAGCTCATATTATTTTCTTTTTCTTTTAAATTTTAAAATATGCAGAAGTACAAAAGGAAAAACTACAGATAAAGAAAAATGTTCAAACATTTTACATATATCAAGGAGAACTGACAGTCCATTTACATAGCTTATATAGCCTTCTCATTTTAACATCTATATTATACACATTATTCTACACCGCACTGTATTTTAATATTATTATTTTTTTACATTTTAGAGTGTGGACTCTCCTTGTTTTACATAGTACTTTTTGCAAGGTTGGTTCTATACCCCTTCTAATTATATATAATAGTCAAAATAGTTTTCCCACTCTTTTTCAAATTCTCTAGCTGACCTTCTGTTTACATAATTGTACGTTTTGCCTTTGTGGCATATTCAAACATTTTATTGCAAATTAACTCATATTTTGATTTGTTCACAAAATATTTCATATAGTCTTGAGTACTATCTATGAATATAAGTGGGCTTCATATAGGGAATTATTTAAAACAAATGATTTATTTGTTAAATATGTCTCTTTCTTGGCTATTTTTTACACTTTCTAATTATCATTGGAATGAATAATGGCATATAACATTTAAGTGAGGGCAGGGACAAATAAATGTTTCTAGGGCTAGTAGCTGCAGATCATGATTTGAACATTTTCTCTTAGTGTTGTGCAAACTATGTTACACGTCTTTCTAAAAAATGCCCAAACATTTGCTGTGGTTTTTGTTTTTTTCTTATATAATAACACTTACACATCTTTACCTCTTGTTTGAAGTTAAGCATGTATACAGGTCACACACAGAGAGAGATGAAGTACAAAAACCTCATGGGATGATCAGTCTCAAAGACAGTAACAGCCTATCTGTGACTTTTAGTTCCATTGGTCCACTAAACAAACAACTATTATGTTGACATTATTTTACAGAGAGGCACCAAAAATCTCTTTAAGACTGAATCCCCCATTGCTTTTTCTTCTTCTTCTTCTTCCTCAAAATGAGAGATTTCTTCTGTTTACCAAGCAAGGACAACCCAAGTTAGGACTTACCTCCCTAAGCAGATCACTCAGGGTAATTATCTAAAACCAGAGTTCAAAGACATTTTTATTGGACCATTGAAATAGCATTAGAAGATTAGCTTTTGATTTCTGCAGGTCTCTCCATCAGGTTGGGCACTGAAGACTATGGGTGTGAGGAAGATGTAGAAATTGCAAGAGAAGTTGTGAAAATAAATTCAAGAATGAGAAGTGCGAACATTAATGGAAAAGTAGACATCCATGCCTGTGTCAGGTGTCCTGTCAGACATATATTATCTCTTTTTCTTCTTCAAATCATCTTAGTTTAATAGCCCCCTTTTCAAATGATATAATGATGTGCCTGTCAGACACCCTCAGAAAAATTATGCTTGATAAACATATAGAATAGAATTACGGAAATATAAGCACTACTAATTACACCCTGAGTGTAACATCTTCAAAGTAGAACTCTCTTAAAGAAGGTCTCCATTACACAAAGCTGAAACAATAAAATTTGATTGAACCACACATATTACTAATAGTGCAATTTTACTAATGCACACTCCACCACATTCCATGGTGTTTAGTCACAGATATACATAGGAACACATAATAAAGAGTTCTGACAGTAATACAGATGGGATAGTCCTGCTCTCGCACTTGTGAACTAGATTTCATTTTTCCTCGGGGACCTCGAACAGTATTTAATGCATTTATTTTATTTAATGTATTCATTTATATAATACCCCATTAGTGCATGCACTATTCTGGGTGGTTTACAGAGGTTAAAACCAAGAACAATAATATATTAAATGAATAATTAACAAACAACAGCGAACTTCTAGAGCCATAAAAGTGAAACATGGAATGTGATGCAGAATAAACAACTATCAAACAGGAGAGACAAAGTGGCTCAAAAAAGGCCTCTCTATAAAGCAGTGTGCCTTTTAAATGTAGGGAGGGAGGGAGGGAGCCAGGCGCAGCTCTACCAGGAGATGGTTCCAGAACATTGGCGCAACAGCAAAGAAGGCTCTACTTCTGGTGGATGATTTCCTGGCCTCCCTTGGAGTGGCTACCTGGAGATGCATGGCCTTGGAGGACCTCACAGAGTGGGTAGATGGCCTTGGGAAAAGATGTTCAAATGGGTAACGTAGTCCCAAACCATGAAGGGCTTTATAGGTGAGTATAAAGATGTCATCATTATCCGTTGCATTCTGAGTGGTATAACTCAACATGATTTCTTAACTTGTTGCAATTAGCTTCTAAAAGGAATGCCATTTATGTAGTAATGGAAGAGGATTTTGGCTTATATCTTCAAGCTTGCATGCTCTGTGAATCGCAGTACCCACATATTCATACTGCAGAATACCAACTCCAGCTGATAACAAAATGCTTCTCAGGATAAGGAAGGTGAGACCAATGTTTTAAATTCATTCAAAGCTATTCAGATCAGTCAGGTGGGAATTATACTTCATCCTAGGAAGCAAATATAAATGATATGACACAAAGCGCATATAAGGCATAATACATATGACTAAAATAGTACTATGTCAGCCCTGCTGCCTTGGGGGTAGAGATGGACATGAGGTTTGGTTCATTTACCTTTGCAACAGGTGTTCAGCAGCATCCTGGCTTCCCTGCCCCACCTCCTCTGGGTGCTGCCTCTGAGCAGGCTCCCGCCAGCAGGGGCAGGGTGCTGAGCTGCCGAACACCCTTGCGGCAGTAAACAAACTGGAACGAATTACCAAACTAGCAGTTCGTGCCCATCTCTACTTTGGAGTATCTAGAATAGAAAAATAAACAGCTGCAATGGCAATGTACTGAAGTTTCAAACAACCTTCCTCACCTTCCATTCTGCTGAAATTGTGGCAATTAAAACTGAGGAATAGTTTCAAGGAAAGAAAATGAAGTTGTCACTGTTTTAATCTTATTTGAAAATGTCATGAGATTTTTTTTTAATGACTTATATATGGTTATAGAGAAGAATAGGTTTTTGTTTATTCAGTTCTCAAATGAGAATAGGTGCTACAACTGTGAGGGATTCCCAGTGTGGTGTAGTGAATAGTCTGATGGACTAGGACTCTGGAGAACAGGGTTCAATCCTCACCCAGCCATAGAAACTGACTGGGGGAGTGGAACTGGTAAAACCATTCCTTAAATATCTCACTTACCTTGTAAGCCCTGTTATAGTTGCTATTAGTCCATTCTAACATGATGGCACAAAACATACAAAAACACACTACAACTGTGAAAAAAGCAACTTAGGCATTTGAGTGGTTAACATGGCATCTACCCACAACGCAGGGGCTCCACAGTGTGAAGAAGTCCAATTTAAGGCTCAACCACCTGAGTGAGCTGCCTCACTCTACATAATGGATAGGTTGGTCCAGAGAGATGCAGACAAGCACACTATGTATCAGCAGAAAGACTGAAAGTCCCAATAAGTTTGGTGGGGGGTCCCAGGGTATTTCTTTGTGGTTGCTGCTGTTGTTACAAAAAAGAAAGATTCCACTCCTGGAACATCCAAGAACAATTATTTTGCCCATCCCCCAGTTGCCTTTCTATGATTTTCATGTCACATGTAATGTCATTTGAATCCTTTCTACAACTTAAACAGTTAAGAAAAAGAAAGACAAAGAAATAATACATAAAATATCTTACCTCCTTGAGCATCAATTTTTGTAACTGAAGATGGTTTGTGTTGCTTCCTACTAAAGAGGAACATGTTAGAAAAATAAAACTCACAGTGGACCCTAAATGACATTTGAATGAGAAGAGTTCTCAAAATCTTACATTTCAAATTTAAACATGGGCTTTGGCTTCTTGACCCATTGAACAGATGACAGAGATGAACTACCATTCCAATTTAAAGGCATCTATTTCCCCTTGTCCAACAATGATTATGTTCTCTTGTCCAATGATATTCCACAAATGTACTCTAAAAGTCTTAAACAAGAGGAGAGTAGGAGAAGGTTCACTAGAGTGATGGACTAGGACCCAGGAGGGCTAGGTTCACATCCCTGCTCCATCATGGAAACTCACTTGGGATGTGGAACTGGTTAAGCAGCTCCTTAATTCACCCTGAAAGCCCTATTAGTGTCATAAGTTAGTTCTGACTTCAACATAACAACAATTTATACACCATATGGAAATGTTGACTAAAAGACATAAAAGCCAGAATCTTATTGGTGTTCATGTAAGATTTGATTAAATGGCACAGTTACTTGTGGCTAATTGATGAAGTCCTGTGATGTGTCTTTGCCACATGACAAAATACATAACAGATTGTGCACATGAGGTGTGCCTTGACACCTGGTCAATTAGCCAGGAAGTTAGGCAAACATTAAATGAATAATAGTAGGATTCCAGCCACACTGGGGAATAACAGTGTAAAACAAAATTGAATTCAAAATGAACATGTTGAAACAAATAATGTTCTCTGCCTAGAGATTAGTCCGTTTTAAAGAACAAACTAATCATATATTTATAGTACCTTTAGGTTTCAAATACCATATAAAGCCTCCAATAGCTAGAACGGATCTGGTAAACAACACCCAGAGGACAAGGAACCAAGGAGATTTGTAGCCTGAAAAACATACAAGTTGGGAATTAGGAACATATGAGTGACATCTTGTGGGGAGATGGTGGTAGGTTAGGATTCACCACAGAAACTGCATTCTTGCCAACTCCTTCAGTCAAAAATGATGTTTAATCAAATGAACTGCAGCCATGCTTTCAATGCAGTTTACCTCTACCTTCCTGGCCAGTTCTGGACTACAAGTTCCATAATCCTTGACTTTCCTGTTCTCCTCAAAATCTAGCATGCCCTTTCCATCCAGTGAAGATGAAAGTGCGGGTGGTGGCTCTCTCAGCATTGCCAATCACCTCTTGCCATGTCATGGGAGGACCACAACAAGACCCTGCCCACACAGCCACACAGGCTTGGTGTGCTAGTGCAGCAGGAAAATAATTTATATCAGGAAGAAACACAGAGGCAGACTTCTTTTTTTGCCCCATGTTAAAGTTTGTTCATTAATTGATTCAGTGCATGATTAACTAATTACTTCTTTCTTTCAAATGATATCAGAATGAGATTAAAAAATAACATTAAAATAAAAAATCTGTTTAAAATAATTTAAAACTGCTCAAATTAATTTAAAATAATTTAGATCCATCTACACTAAAACAGGACTCTGCAACCTAATCAGGGCATGATCCCCGGTCTCCTTTAGTGGTGAGCTTTGTCTGAAGCCAAGAGGAAGATAATATTAGGGCCAATCAGGCTGATACGCATAAGAGAGGTGACACATGTATGAAATGCATGGATCTGCTAGAATGCAATTATTTCTCCTTACCTAGGGCAGGGGTTTCTGAAGTGGTAGACGAGTCTGCTACATCTCCAGCCATTGAGGTTGCCATATCTCCAGAGGCATCTTGAAAGAAATGTGTGAGAAAATTAGTGACTTCCTCATATGGAATAAATTGGCTGACTCAGATTTTATACAGTATCTACAATCTTATGACATAATTTGCCTACAAGAGACCTGGCTCCTGGAGAAAAATACTTTAAGTTTGCAGGGTTATAGAACATTGGAATTCCCAACCCAAAAAACTTCAACCCCAGGTCAAGGAAGTGGAGATCTGGCTATTGCAGTTTCCTCTACTATAGGCTTGAAGGGAACTGAGATAACTGAATTAAACTCTAGGCATTGGCAAGTTCTAATAATCCAAGGCTGTAAACCAGGGCCCTTGATCTGCATCAACGTCTACCTTCCACCGAGAACAACTGATTCTGGCACAGAGGTCTGGGACAAATTGGAGGACCTTTTAGACACACTATTCTCTGAGTATTTTAATCTTTTTATAATTTGTGGTGATTTTAATGCTAGAATGGGAAATAGCTTTTGTATGATGGAAAAAGCCCTTAGCATGGAGCTCAGAGAAGATAAAAATATCTCCTGAACTTCCCATGACAAGGTAATCAATAAGTATGGTCACTTCCTCTTTCAATTGATTTATAAATGTTATCTTATATGTCTAAATGGATCTTACCTAGATATCTCAAATGGCTATTACACGCTTTTAACTGATAAGGGTGCAAGTGTGGTAGACTATATTGTAGGATCCTCTTCCATGCTCCCGTATGTACATTTTCTAACAATTGATGACAGGCCAGAAAGTGACCATTTCCCCCTCAGAGTGTCCTTAAGGCTCCAACAAAATCAAGCAGGGGTATTCAGATCATAAAATGCTGGGTCATCTATCAAGCGAAAAAAGGCTTAAATGGATCTAAATCATCTAGAAAAACCGATGCTAACATAAGGCAGATGTTGAGCTCTAATAAACTCCAAGAGTTAAATCAACATGCTCTCCTTGGGACTCAGAACATTTGCAAAGTCTATCAGGACATAATTCTTGCACTCAAACCACATCTGACCATCACACACCCAGTAAGAACATTAGAAGTTCAATGGTCTTGGTTTGATAGGGAATGTAAGGCCAAGAAAAAAAGAGTTGAGCAGAGCAACAAGACAGACAAAATGGATTGGCACTGATGAAGCCACAACTCTCCTGCAACATCTTCGGAGGGAATATAAAGCCTTTCTTAGAGGGAAAAAGAAGGCTTATTACTTTACTATTTGGAAATCTCTGGGCCAGGCCCTCATTGAGGGTAATGAGCCCAAGTTCTGGAAACAGATAGAAAGCGGCTTCTCACAGAAACCCTTTGAGACTGCCAACTCCATTGGACCAGAAGTATGGGTCTCCCACTTTAATCATATCTTTGAGGGTATTACCTGTACTAACTCCATACACATGACTCCCTCTAATCTCCCTGAATGGCCACCTGTTTCCCCCATAGAAATCGGGGACTTGATCCTAAGTCTTTGGAAAGGAAAGGCTCCTGGCGAAGACATGATCCCTGCTGATGTCTTTGCTATTGACATTGTGTTGTGGTCCCCTGTTTTAGCCAGTCTATTCACTTACATTAACAACACAGGAAATCTCCCTACAGGCTGGCAAAACAGTACTGTGGTGCCAATTTTTGAGAAAGGTGACCCCCTAGATGTCAGCAACTTTAGATCTATCAGTCTTCTTAATGTTGCCTCCAAGATTTATGCTAGATATTTCTTGAATAGGCTTCTAGATTGGGACAGCAAACACTCAATCATCTTTGAAGAACAGGCAGGCTTCAGGAAAGGCAGGAGTACTATAGATCAAGCCTTTGTCCTACATCATGTAATAAGCAAATACACTAAACAAATATTTTAATGCTGCCTTCGTTGATTTTTCATCAGCCTTTGACCTGATAGATAGAATTCTACTATGGTGTAAACTGGCTAAAACATTGATAGGAGACTCCTGTGGCTTATACAGCAATTACACACAGAAAATACGATGCAAGTGTGTATTGGTCTACAAGGAGCTCTATCACAGCAGATCTGTGTTAGCCGTGGGGTGAAACAAGGGTGCATTTTAGCACCCTTTCTTTTCAATTTCTATGTAAACAACTTGATCCCGCAAATGGTTTCCCCCTCTTTTTTCTCCCCAACCATTGGCTGTAGAAATATCTCAATGCTGCTTTATGCCGATGACCTGGTTTTGCTATCCCTGAACAAAATTGGCCTTAAAATAATGCTATCTAAATTTGGGCAGCTCTGTAAAGAGGAATGGCTAACAATCAACTACACTAAGACAAAGATCATGCTCTATGGGAAGAAAGCACCTAAACATAATTGGTCTTTGGATGGGCATGTCATTGAACAGGTACAGTCCTTTAAATAGTTGGGCATCCACTTTTGTGAGAAACTCTCTTGGAAACAACATCTAAATGCCACTATATTATTGAGCTCCAGATCGATAGGGCAACTAAAAAGATTTTTTTATAGTAGAGGTGGCCAACTGATAAATCCCACACTCAAAGTGTTCACTGTCAAAATCTTACCACAAATGCTTTATGGGGCAGAATTATGGGGAGAAGCAGCTAAGCCAAAATTGGAAATTTTGCAGAAAAAATTCATGATACTGGGGCTCCCTCTGGGAATTGCCTTGGCTCATCTCAGAGCTGAGTTAGGCCTTCCCTCAATTGCCACTAAAGCTGACCTGGTCTATTTTAGTTACTGGCACAGATTGAACAACCTAGAGGACCTCTACTTGACAAAGTGCTGCTGGCTAGAACAACTACATTTGGGTGGATGGGCACAACAGTGCTACCAAAAACTAAAAGCCTATAACCTCCCACTGGAAAAATTCTTCAGTCTAGGCCTCCGGGACCTTAGAAACTAGATTCTCGACTTTGATGCCAGTCAGGACAGGGCTGTTATTGTTGGGTCCCGTTTTTCCACCTGGTACCCCCAACTTCAGTTGAATCATGCAAAACCAAGTTACTTTGAGTCGCTGACCTTTCCTCAGATCCACAGAGCGTTCACAGAACTTTGATATGGGCAGATGACCACAGCATATCTTGAAGGGAGGTATAAAGGAATCCCAGTGGAGGAGCACAAATGTGTCTATGGCTGCAATCAGATTGAGGACCTAACTTACTACTTATTACTCTGTCCTCTCTATGAAAATCCCAGAGAAAGATTTTTGTCTCCCATTATTCAGCTGTATCCCAACTGTACTTCAGTGGAAATAATAGTAAGACTACTCACTGATACACAGCTGTATATTACATACTCTGTTGTGCAATTTGCTCTGGCAGCTAAGAAGTTGAGGCTTCGATTTGTTAAGGTTCATAATATTACATAAATGTTGAATATAGTGACTTTGATATTATACACTATGCCACCATTCCCAGAATGGGTTTATTGACCCCTGGGGCATCCTTTTGTTTTAACTGTTTTTATGTAAGTTTGTCTCTGTAAAGGTCTATGGCCAGAAACAATAAAGGTACAATGTGTGTGTGATTTTCTCATATTTGGTTAAAAAATACCAAAAGCTACAAAGAAATTAAGCTCAAATGCAGCTTAATGATGGACAGGACAAACTCAACATAAATGTAAAAAAAATCTTGAAATTGTTGTTTGAAGCAAATGAAACTACAGTTAAAAAAGCGAGAAATGTAAAGAAACTGAATTTGTCAGATTTATCCATTCCCAATGGTGACGGAAACATTTTCCTGCCATATTTGTTCTTGTTATGTGCCATCACGTTGCCTTCAACTTATGAATGAATGATCTCCAAAATGTCCTGTCTTCTCAACTCTTGCAAACTCAAGCCTGTGGCTTCCTTTAGGGATTCAATCCATTTTGTATTTGGTCTTCCTCTTTTCCTGCTGCCTTCATGCTTTCCCACTAGTATTGTCTTTTCCAGAGAATCCTGCCTTCTCATGATGTGCTTAAACTAGGACAGGCTCAGTTTCAACATTTTGCCTCCAGAGATAGTTCAGGCTTGATTTGATCTAGGACCCATTTGTTTGTCTTTCTGGCAGTCCAGGGTCTCCGCAAAGCACCACATTTCAAATGAACTGATTTTTTTCCTGTCAGCTTTCTTTACTGTCCAGGTTTTACACCCATACATGGTGATTGGGAATACATGAGTGTGGATAATCTTGGTCTTGGTTTCCAGTTACACTTGATGATTGTTTCCAGTTCCTTCTTTGCTGCCTTTCCAAGTCTCAGTCTTGTTCTGATTTCTTGGCTGCAGTCAACATTTGGATTGACAATTGAACCAAAGTATACAAAATATTTCAATTTCTTAATTGTCGACATTAGAGTTGTGCCATATCCAAGATGTTTAATTCTTCTGCCATACAATATCTATTATTACCAGGAGGTGGAGAGTTTTGAAAAAGGCCATAGTTGGTCTTTATTTCCACATGTGGTGTCAAGAAAATGAGTAAAAAATGAATGCTTGCCCCCACTTCCCCTGGTTCAAGTGTAGCCTCTCATAGCTCAGTGATAGAATACATACATTTGTGTTCTTAAGTTCCTGGGCAATGCCAGGCCAACCATTAGGCAAAGTGATGCATCTTCCTCAGGCACTAAATACCACAGCATGGAAAGCAGCATACAAGTATTGGAAGGACTGAGTGAACAACATAGCCTGTCCTAAGACTTAAACTGATCTGTTGCCCTCAGAACAATGGGATACTGCTATGCCATGCTGAATTAAGTTTCAGTTGCTGGTCCAACATGTTGCTGCATGTTTAACGGGAGGAAGCATCATTTTGTTCTGTGCTTGAGGCAACCAAATTCCTTGGGTCAACCCTTATCCTAGATATTAGCTCCAGCTCACAGGTAGTAGCTCTGAGAAACAGCTTGGCCTAATTGCTTGACCCAAATCATATTCCCCCTATACCACAACATTCTACAGCATACACAGTAGAGGTTTTGCACAAGGAGATATTCATTAATGAGTCCCATTGAAAGAAACAGGGATTTTTTCCAGCCTGAATGTTAGCAAGCTGGAAATAACAGCACCTCACCCACAGTGAATGGGATACTGGACCCTGAAGTGCTTCTACCACTGGGCCGGCTACTATAGGAACTAATCATATAATTTGTTCCTTCCATGTGATGTCGGCATCGCTTACATAATTAGATAACATTTCTTGGCTCAAGAACAGAGCAAGGGCACACAAAATGCAGCAGCCGGATTGCTGACTGGGGCTGTTTACAGGGATCACATACCCCCCCCCCCCCCGTTACAGCAGTTCCACTGGCTGCTGATCAGTTTCTGGGCACAATTCAAAGTGTTGGTTTTAACCTATAAAGCCCTAAATGGCCTGGGTCCAAGCTATCTCAAAGACTGTTTTCCCCACTGTGAGTTGGCTTGGGTGTTAAAATTGTCAGGTGAGACCTTTATCTTGGTCCAAACACCTTCACAGGTGCATCTGATGGGGACACAGGACAGAGCCTTCTCTGTTGTTGCTCCCAGACTTCGGAACTCTCTCCCACAGGAGGCCAGACTGACCCCATCTTTGCTGTTGTCCTTCTGCAAGCAGGCAAAGACCTTTCCCTTCAGGCAAGCCTTCCCTCATTGACTGCCTACATGAGTGACTATAGTAATCTACTAATCTAATTTACTATAGTAAATCTAATTTAAGTAATCTACTAATCTAATTTACTATAGTAAAGTTACCCATGTAGCTATAGTATAGGTACATGAGTAACTTTTAGATGGATTGTTATGCATTGCTACACTGACTGGATCTTTAGTACTATTTGTGTTTACCATCTCTCAGAGTGGTATTCGTTCCTTTTCAGTATTTGCATACTTATTATTTTAGCTTTAATGTTGTCTTTTAATGTTGTAAGCTGCCTCTTTATACTCATTGTTCTTAGCTTTAAATATTGTCTTTTAATGATGTAAACCACTGTTGCATACTCATTGTTTTCAGCTTTAAATACTGTCTTTCAAAGATGTAAGCCACCTTGGTCCTTTTTAAGGAGTTTTAAATAAGTAAATAAATAAATAAAATTTCAGTTCCTGGAGTGGACTATTTTCTAAAAAAAGAAAGCCAGCATATATGCAGCAATTCACACCAAAGAAAGTATACAAATTGTTATTCTTCTATAATGTAAAATCCAACTTTCTACCTGAGGCAGTTCTGTGGTGTGCCGTAGCCAACTTCTTGTTGTAGGTGAGGTTGCTAGATTTCAAGCAAGGAGGAGGGGAAAAAGAAATAAATGGAAAATTAGTGACCTCAATTTTACTCAAAGAAAGTGGGATTCGAGAAAACATTGATTTGCAGTAGGGCCATGTGAAGAGACTGAGAACTTGGGGTATATGAAATTCAGTTGCTGAACACTTCTATGCTTCTGTAAAACTGGTAAGTTAACCTCACAGGCAGAAGGCAATGTGTAAACAGAGATCCCACACTTTCAGCTAATCTCCTGATACTGAACACTTCAAAGAAAGGCCTGTGCAAAGGAGTAGATTAGAGATGGGGACGACTCACCATTTTGGAGAGTCATCCCACTTTGTGAGTCATCAAAAGTTGACGACTCACGAAGCACGAAGTTGCCCCCATGAAGCGACAAATAACAAATATATTCATTGATTCGTGGGAGGTTTTTTTTTAAAAAAACTGCCACTCCCCTCCAATCCCCCAGCCCCGCCTACACCCACTTCCTATTAAAAAACAACAACAAAACACCATTCTGCCTACCAGCCACCGATCAGCTGATCAGTGGCAGAAAGGCAGCCACCCCCCACAGCCACCCAAACCCACAGCCTACCCCACCACCCCCTTCCTTTCCCTACCTTAGCCCTACCCACCCCCACCAACACCCCCTTACCTTAATCACTGCTGCCGAGGTCTCTTTCTGGCCTCCCAGCCGTGGCATGTAAAAAGGGAGACTGGCTGCCCTTTGCAAAGATGGCAGCTGCGGCTTCATTTAGGGTAGGGAATCTGCAGCTGCCTTCTTTGCAAAGGGCAGTCTGGATTCCCTTGGCCTGCCTTAAGGGCTAAGGTAGGGAAAGGAAGGGGTGGGGGGTAAGCTGTGGGTTTCGGTGGCTGTGTGGTGTGTGCGGTTGCCTTTCTGCCGCCGATTAGGTGATCGGCGGCCGGTAGGCAGAATGGTTGTTGTTGTTGTTTTTAAATATGAAGGATGAATAAAAACAGGTAAATATTCATCCCTTTGTATTCATGGGGGTCTCTGGAACCCACGAATATGAAGGGACGAATATTTAACAAATCTAACAAATCGGCTATTTTTGTCGAAAAAGCCGATCCATTTTTATATTCATCCCCATCTCTAGAGTAGATGCTTCCATGCTCATCATTATCAGAGGACATATCAAAGCAGCCCCACAAGGACACTAATCTGGAACACATATCTGAAACCTTGACTTGAAAGGGGTCAGCCCATTTCTCCCAAAAGGTTATGCAGGCTTGACAGGTTATGCCTTTTGTCCTGATGGAACATAAAAAGAACTTAAGATGTGTTGGTAACACATGCTTAGTAGCCCATTTAGTTGTATAAACAGGGATTAGGAAACCTAGTTAGTTAGCCTAGTATATCTCTGAGGATAACAATGCTTTGCTTCTCTGCTGCTCAGGGACTGATCCTGACTCATGGGGAGAATCTGGGTCCATTTGCTGTCCTATCAAGGTTTGCTTGGAAATACACTTCGTGTATGCCTCAGAATTATGCTATCTTTCTGCTAAGGTATGAGTCCTAGGTAAAATATTTAGCTTTTATTATTTTCTGGTGTGTTTTCTACATGGATGCTTGAAAGTCTGTCTCCACTTTGCTCCTGTATTTTGAAAAACGGTTGATAAAAACCTTTTGGAGCTGTGAGGGTTTGTGGTACTAAAACCAGGCCTTGCCTTGACCAGCTACTGGGATGGATGGATGGATGGATGGATGGATGGATGGATGGATGGATGGATGGATGGATGGATGGATGGATGGATTTCACAGTATTTGTGTGTGGGAGTGGTGGCAGCTACCTTGCAAGGTTGGTGTCCTCTGTGCCTAGCCTTGAGAATTTCTTTTTTGTGTTAAACTTCATCCATGTCTGGGAGACGAAACAGGTGCTAAAAAATGAGATGGTTCCAGTCAAACTTCCACAGCCTTCACCATATCTATCTCTCACTGGGTGTTTCCAGCCAATATAAGCAAGAGTAGTATGACTGAGTGACTGTAAGAAGAAAACTTGACCAGGGAACTGTGACTATCCACATTAAGATATTTTGCTGTCTGGGGTAAAAAAGAAGATAGCAGCTGACCACCATTCCATGTAGAGATGCAAATTAGACAGGGCCAACTCAATTTTGCTTAGCACTAGATATACTAGAGCTAGTGTTACGTGTTCTCTTTCTGGGTCCAATATGACACTTTCCAAGTTTTTCCCTGTTGAATTCTGCCCTGCATCAGGATGAGTAGTAGTTAAGCAAATCTTCACAGCTGAAAGTGCTCCTTTTCATACTAAGAACATTCTCACATGAAAAGTCTGAAATATTAGATTGCTTCAAAAAGCACCAGAATATCCCAGGCAACATACATTTCCAATCAGCTGACAATGCTGACTGAATCATAAGTTAATTATGAATCAATGTTCATAGATTCATGGATCTACCAGAGCACACGATGACACCAAGACTTTCTCTTTGGTTGCAGTCATTTTCTCCCAATGCCTAGCTGGACAAGATGTCAACTGGAATCAAATCAGGAGCATTATTTAATGGTCAGAAGAAGAAGGAAAGCTTTATGCATGGGTGGCTTATGAACTGAGATAGCAGGATGCCTAATGTCAGGGGGTGTCTCGCTGCTACAGCAGACACCTCACAATAACTTCATCCATAGACAGCCAAAAGTACAGTTTTTTTTTTCATGTACAGGAGTTACCTTACTCCAATTCTCCTTGTCAGCTGGATACTCAAGAACATCACAACCCAAAAATGAATCAATCTGATAAGAAAAGGTCATGAACTTACCAGAGCATATAACCTCAGCATTTAGGCAAATATAATTAACTTGTTTTCATAAGAGCTAGTCCAAAACCTGATGGTGCCTGGGATTCATGAAGCAGCTGGTATTTCTCTTAGTCACCTACAAAAGGTCTCAGAACTGAATCTTCCTTAACACTGTCATTGGATTTGTATCCACCTCTATGCTAAACTGATGACATTGGGCAACTTCAGATTCATTTACTAAAACTGACAATCAGTTGGCCAGGATGTGAACATGCCTTATTCTGCCTTCACACCTTGGAGTCACCTTGCCACTGGTGCACTCCAGCTCAAGGATGTCTAAGAAAGACACAATCTGGTTAGTCATGTTTTGTACGTCAGCCAATTTAGTGGCTTTCCTTTCTCATCATGGTTTCCCATCCCAAGCTGTCTCCCCTATGCACATTCAAATGCCAAGGCCATGCTAGAATCACCTCAGAATCTAGCGTACTCGCTTCATACAATTAAAATGATAGTGTGGGGGGTGGCTTTCTCAGCACTGCCAATTACCTCTTCTCAAGCCATGGAAGGGCTGCAACAAGACCCCGCCCACCAGCCACACAGGCTTGGCGTTTCAGTGGAGGCACCGGCAGAAGAATAACACATATCAGGAAGAAGCACGGTGGCAAAGATCACTTATAAGGAGTCTTTCTATTTTTGCTCAACGTTACAGTTAAATAATTTAGATCCATCTGCTCTAAAATAGGACTCTGCATTCTAATCAGGGCATGATCCCCATTTTCCTTTAGTGGGGATCTGTGTCTGAAGCCAAGGGGAAGCCAATGTCAGGGCCAATCAGACTTATATGCGTAAGAGAGATGACACATGGATGAAATACCTGGATCTGCTGGAACACAATATTTCTCCTTACCTAGGAGAGAGGTTTCAGAAATGGTAGGGGATTCTGCTATATCTCCAGCCATTGAGGTTGCTATGTCTTCAGGGGCGTCTGGAAAGAAATGCGTGAGAAAAGCTGAGACTTCCTTGTATTTGTTAAAACAACAAGAGCAAGAAAGAAATGAAATTCAAGTTGAGCTTGTTGATGGAAATTATTGCTAACGATATGAAGGAAATGGGTTGCTAGCTAGCCAACCCGAGGACCTCAGATGTCAGGTGTGTATCAATCTGATAAGATTAGATCATAATCTTACCTGAGCACACAACTCCTGCGTCTTCTCCATGATGACAATTATTCAGTCCAAAAGGGTTAGCTCGACATTGACTGAGGTCTGATTCTGTCCCTGTGCACTGCACTTCATCCAGCCAGATGCGTCCATTTCCACGTCCAAAGTACGCATTGCCTGGGGCTGCCTTTGCGGCTCCACAGCCTAAATGTTGGCATACAGCCCGAGCGTCTCTGATGTCCCATTGATCATCACAGACTGTGCCCCACTCTCCATTATGGAATACTTCTACTCTCCCACTGCAACTATTTGTGCCATTCATGAGCTTGATCAGGAAAACACCTGAGGAATACAGGCAAATATATGATGTGTCTATTGTTTCGATGAGCTTTGTTTGTTGTTAGCCACACGGAATAGTGGCTTGAAAGTTGATGGGTGGGATAGAAATGCAATTAATACCTAAATGAGCTGATGCACTGGAGAAACATTTCTGCAATGCTCAGTTCAATTTGTTTGATATCACTTCATTTATATCACATATGCCATGCTGATCTGCCTCTTTGGCGACTTGAATTTTCCTGCTTATTAGTGTATGGGGGCATATCTTTAGGAAAGTGGATATCCACTCAAATTGAGTGTTGGGAGAGTGAGAAGAGACAAAAGAAAATATTTCTTTCCCCAGCATGTTGTTAGTCTGTGGAATTCCTTGCCATTGGATGTTGTGATGGCATCTGGCCTAGATGCCTTTAGAAGGGGATTGGAGAGAATTCAGGAGGAAAAGTCCATCGCATGTTACAAGCTATGGTGGAGATCTATCATCTTCCAGGCTTAAAAGGAAGGGACCTCAAAATGCCAGATGCAGGGAAGTGGTATCAGGAGACAGGTATCTAGTTGTCTCGTGTGCTCCCCGAGGCATCTGGTGGGGCCACTGTGAAATACAGGAAGCTGGACTAGATGGGCCCTTGGCCTGATCCAGCAGGGCTCTTCTTATGTTCTTATGTTAACTGGTTTTACTTTTCCTTTAAACGAGGTAGGCTTGTCATGAAGCAAGGACCTCTGTTGCCATCCTTATTAAAGATCAGTCCAGTTCCCCTTCCAAGCTATGTGCCACCTGGAACTGTACTTGCAGCTCCACAACACAAAGGTGTTCTGGGTACAATTCAGCTAGCACCTTCATACCCAAGTGAAGAGTGGACAGATTTCTGGAGGAAAAGTCCAAAGAGTGGGTGGTGGCTGTCTCAGCACTGCCAATCGCCTCTTGTCAAGATATGGAAGGGCTGCAACAAGACCCCGCCCACCAGCCAAACAGGCTTGCCGTTCCGGTGGAGGCACCAGCAGAAGAAGAATATATATCAGGAAGAGACACAGTGGCAAAGACCACTTCGAAGGAGTCTTTCTTTTTTTGCTCAGTCTAACAGTTAAATAATTTAGATCCATCTGCACTAAAATAGGACTCTGCAATCTAATCAGGGCATAATTCTCATTCTCCTTTAGTGGGATCTGTGTCTGAAGACAAGAGGAAGCCAGTATCAGGACCAATCAGGCTGATATGCATAAGAGAGGTGACACATGGATGAAATACCTGGATATGCTGGAACGCAATATTTCTCCTTACCTAGGAGAGGGGTTTCAGAAGTTCTAGGGGATTCTGCTATACCTCCAGCCATTGAGGTTGCCATGTTTCCAGGGGCTTCATGAAAGAAATGTATGAGGAAATGGATGACATTCTCATATTTAGTAAAACTACAACAGCAACAAAGAAATTAAGTGGAAGTGCAGCTTGATGATGAATGTTATTGTTAAAAAAAGATATAAAGCCAATGTGTTGCCACTTAGCCAAATCAAGAACCTCATATGTGAAGTGTGTATCAGTGAGATCTCTGAAGTCCCATTGATCATCACAAACTGTGCCCCACTCTCCATTATGGAACACTTTTACTCTCCCACTGCAATTATTTAAGTTGTTCATGAGCTTGATCAGAGCAACACCTGAAGGCTGTAGAGAGAGTAATTAAGGTCTATCACCTAAATATGTGTCTGTGATTTGGATGAGCTTTGTTTATTGTTATCTTCCCAGCGTAGTGGCTTGAAAGTCGATGGGTGGGATATAAATGTGCTTAATAATTAAACGGGCTGAAGTACATTTAACAAGTACAAGTACATCTGCAAAAACTCACTTAAATGTATCCACAAAGGCTTGGTTTAAGTTATTTAAGGCATGCTGGTCTGAGTCTTTGGTGACCAGAATGCTAGTGGTTATTAGTCTACGGGGGCCTATCATTGGGAAAGTGTTTTAATTGGTAGTGTCTTTTACTTTTACTTATAATGAGGAAGGCTTGTCATGAGGCAGAGGAACTCTGTTGCTGTCCTCTTTAGAGATCTCTCCAGTTCCCCCTCTAAAGTGTGTGCCACTTGGGGCTGTACTTGCAGCTCCACAACTCAAATGCTATCTGGGTAAAATTAACCCTGCTTCTTTTCAGCACCCTCATGCCCATTGAAGAGAGGAAGGGCATGTGAGATATATTCTGGGAGACAGCAAAAGTATTCTGACCTCTGTGTACGGGGCTTTTGAAATCCATTATTTGAATCCAATGGGGAAGATTCGCTTTTCTCCTCCAAAAACTAAATGAAGAGGTAGACCTGAAAACAGTCTACCCATTCCCAGTCTTGGCATCGTTAAAGCACTGACTCAGGGCAAGCTCCCTCTGTCAGGAGTGGAAAGATGAAAAGCATTCAGTTGAAATTGGTGGACCTAAGAAAGTCTAGCCCGCGGTGTTTGCATGAAAAACACTGGCCATTACAGTGGTGCCTCGACTTACGAACTTAATTGGTTCCGGAACTCCGGCCGTAACTCGAAATGGTTGTAAATCGAAGCACCATTTCCCATAGGAATGCATTGAAATGCAATTAATCTGTTCCGGCCGAAGAAAAAAATCACCAAAAAACCCACAAACAAACAAACAAACAAACAAAAACCCACTGCAAGACCCATCGGAAACGTGATTAATCCATTCCGGCCGAAGGGGAAAAAGAAAAGAAAAGCAAACAAACCGTGCAAGACCCTTCGGAAATGGAAAAATAAAGCAAAGCAGAAAGCAAACAAACTGTGCAAGACCCATTGGAAATGCAAAAAAAGCAAAGCAGAAAGCAAACAAACCCCGCAAGACCCATCGGAAATGGGGGGAAAAACGCCCCAAAGCAAACAAAACCCCCAAGACCCATCAGAAATGGGAAAGAAAAAAATACCAAAAAGCAAGCAAACCCCGCAAGACCCATCACAGCATAGAAACATAGTCCCACCACCCAGCCCAAAACCACGCTGCAAAACCCACCCAGAACAGTTTTTAAAAAGCAGAAAGCAGCACCTTATCTTACCAGGTAGTCCGAAGCCTCCTCCGATCGCACACTTTCTAACTGCTGGGGCGAAAGAGCTACAAAGAAGCAGCCTCTTCGCCACCAACGGTAAGCAATTTGAATTCCCTGCCTTTCCCCCCCCCCCCGCCCTTTTCCTGGCTGTAACTCAAAGCTCCGGCCGCAAGTCGAAGCAAGATTTTGCGGCCGGAGCTGGTCGTAACTCGAAATGGTCGTATGTCGGGACGTTCGTGGGTTGAGGCACCACTGTATAGTCTTTCTGCCTGTGCCATTTTATGCTCCGACTCAAGCATCCACCTCATCTCTTTACGCTTGTTTTGACTTTGGCACCACCAGAAGAGAAGAACACATTTTAAAGGGCTTTTCATTCATCCTAACTCCTTTGACCAGCACCTGTTCTTCTGGACCCTCTTCAAGTTTCCTTCTCAGGGATATCTCTGTTGTATTAGCAAAGTTAGCTACATAAGAATACAGTTGCAGGGGACTCTGTGCCTTCCGAAGCACAGGAACTGAGGAAACCACTTATACTGAGTCTATCTGGCCCACTATTATTGAGAGTGATTTGGGATCTACTCTCCAGAGCTTTAGACAGAGCTCTTTCCTAGCCTTAGCTGGAAATTACAGGGCAGATCCTCTAGCCTTCTGGATGGGAAGAATGTGCTTTATCCCCAACTACAGCTTCTCACACTGATTTCTCACAGATGACTATTATGTTGCTCCTAAAACACAATGCACAGCAGGCCCATCTCATCATATCACCAATCAAATGTGAGTTCAACCAAACATTCATGACCTTACCTGAGCAGATAACCCCAGCATCTTCTCCATGATTACAGTCATTTTGTCCCAAAGGCCCTGCTGGACATTGAATGAGGGCTGATTCTCTCCCTGTGCATCGGACTTCGTCCATCCAGATCATTCCAGATCCTCTTCCGAAATATGCTTTTCCTGAGGCTGAACGTGCATCTCCACAGCCCAGCTGTCGGCACACCACTGTTGCATCCTCAATGCCCCAGTTGTCATCACAGATGGTTCCCCACATCCTGTTGTGGAATAATTCAACTCTTCCGCTGCACTGGCTTGGGCCATTCACGAGCCTGATCTGACCAAGGTCTGAGGGTTGGTAAATATATGCATTGAGGCTACTGCGAATTGTTGTTACGTAGACCCATCCGGTTTTTTTTCTATGACTATTCCCATATGCACTATAATTTGCCTTGGGAAGATCATTTATGCAAAAATAACTAACTTGTTTTCATAAGAGCTAGTCCAAAACCTGATGGTGCCTGGGATTCATGAAGCAGCTGGTATTTCTCTTAGTCACCTACAAAAGGTCTCAGAACTGAATCTTCCTTAACACTGTCATTGGATTTGTATCCACCTCTATGCTAAACTGATGACATTGGGCAACTTCAGATTCATTTACTAAAACTGACAATCAGTTGGCCAGGATGTGAACATGCCTTATTCTGCCTTCACACCTTGGAGTCACCTTGCCACTGGTGCACTCCAGCTCAAGGATGTCTAAGAAAGACACAATCTGGTTAGTCATGTTTTGTACGTCAGCCAATTTAGTGGCTTTCCTTTCTCATCATGGTTTCCCATCCCAAGCTGTCTCCCCTATGCACATTCAAATGCCAAGGCCATGCCAGAATCACCTCAAAATCTAGCGTACTCGCTTCATACAATTAAAATGATAGTGTGGGGGGTGGCTTTCTCAGCACTGCCAATTACCTCTTCTCAAGCCATGGAAGGGCTGCAACAAGATCCCGCCCACCAGCCACACAGGCTTGGCGTTTCAGTGGAGGCACCGGCAGAAGAATAACACATATCAGGAAGAAGCACGGTGGCAAAGATCACTTATAAGGAGTCTTTCTATTTTTGCTCAACGTTACAGTTAAATAATTTAGATCCATCTGCTCTAAAATAGGACTCTGCATTCTAATCAGGGCATGATCCCCATTTTCCTTTAGTGGGGATCTGTGTCTGAAGCCAAGGGGAAGCCAATGTCAGGGCCAATCAGACTGATATGTGTAAGAGAGATGACACATGGATGAAATACCTAGATCTGCTCGATGTTTGTATTCTTAGTGGGGGATTTTTCGTGGGGGGGGAGTGGTTAGGGATTTTTTATGTGTGTTCATGTGGGTCTTTTCTCTGGGTGTCTGTGTGAATTTCGTTGTATGGGTATACTTTGTATATACTTACAATGACAATAAATTGATTTGATTTGATTTGATTTGATTTGCACGCAATATTTCTCCTTACCTAGAAGAGGGGTTTCAGAAGTTCTGGGGGATTCTGCTATAACTCCAGCCATTGAAGTTGCCATGTTTCAGGGGCTTCATGAAAGAAATGTATGAGGAAATTGGTGACATTCTCATATTTAGTAAAACTACAACAGCAACAAAGAAATTAAGTGGACGTGCAGCTTGATGATGAATGTTATTGTTAAAAAAAGATATAAAGATAAAAAAGATATAATTGGTGGACCTAAGAAAGTCTAGCTCTGGGTGTCTGCATGGAAAACACTGGCCATTATATTATTTCTGCCTGTGCCATTTTATGCTCCGACTCAAGCATCCACCTCATCTCTTTACGCTTGTTTTGACTTTGGCACCACCAGAAGAGAAGAACACATTTTAAAGGGCTTTTCATTCATCCTAACTCCTTTGACCAGCACCTGTTCTTCTGCACCATCTTCAAGTTTCCTTCTCAGGGATATCTCTGTTGTATTAGCAAAGTTAGCTTCATAAGAATACAATTGCAGGGGACTCTGTGCCTTCCGAAGCACAGGAACTGAGGAAACCACTTATACTGAGTCTATCTGGCCCACTATTATTGAGAGTGATTTGGGATCTACTCTCCAGAGCTTTAGACAGAGCTCTTTCCTAGCCTTAGCTGGAAATTACAGGGCAGATCCTCTAGCCTTCTGGATGGGAAGAATGTGCTTTACCCCCAACTACAGCTTCTCACACTGATTTCTCAGAGACGAATATTATGTTGCTCCTAAAACACAATGCACAGCAGGCCAATCTCATCATATCACCAATCACATGCGAGTTCAACCAAACATTCATGACCTTTGTTGTTGTTGTTTAGTCATTAAGTCGTGTCCGACTCTTCGTGACCCCATGGACCAGAGCATGCCAGGCCCTCCTGTCTTCCACTGCCTCTCGGAGCTTGCTCAATTTCATGTTGGTAGCTTCGATGACACTGTCCAACCTTCTTGTCCTCTGTCGTCCCCTTCTCCTCTTGCCTTCACACTTTCCCAACATCAGGGTCTTTTCCAAGGAGTCTTCTCTTCTCATGAGATGGCCAAAGTATTGGAGCCTCAGCTTCAGGATCTGTCCTTCCATTGAGCACTCTGGGTTGATTTCCTTCAGAACTGATAGGTTTGATCTCCTTGCAGTCCAGGGGACTCTCAAGAGTCTCCTCCAGCACCACAATTCAAAAGCATCAATTCTTCGGCGGTCAGCCTTCTTTATGGTCCAGCTCTCACTTCCATACATCACTACTGGAAAAACCATATCTTTGACTATGCGGACCTTTGTCGGCAAGGTGATGTCTCTGCTTTTTAAGATGTTGTCGAGGTCTGTCATCGGTTTCCTCCCAAGAAGCAATTGTCTTTTCATTCCGTGGCTGCTGTCACCATCTGCAGTGATCATGGAGCCCAAGGAAGTAAAATCTGTCACTGCCTCCATATCTTCCCCTTCTATTTGCCAGGAGGTGATGGGACCACTGGCCATGATCTTAGTTTTTTTGATGTTGAGCTTCAGACCGTTTTTTGCACTCTCCTCTTTCACCCTCATTACGAGGTTCTTTAATTCCTCCTCACTTTCTGCCATCAGAGTGGTATCATCTGCATATCTGAGGTTGTTGATATTTCTTCCGGCAATCTTAATTCCTGTTTGGGATTCCTCCAGTCCTGCCTTTCGCATGATGTATTCTGCATATAATTTAAATAAGCAGGGTGACAATATACAGCCTTGTCGTACTCCTTTTCCAATTTTGAATCAGTTGTTCCATATCCAGTTCTAACTGTTGCTTCCTGTCCCACATATCGATTTCTCAGGAGATAGATAAGGTGATCAGGCACTCCCATTTCTTTAAGAACTTGCCATAGTTTGCTGTGGTCCACACAGTCAAAGGCTTTTGCGTAGTCAATGAAGCAGAAGTAGATGTTTTTCTGGAACTCTCTGGCTTTCTCCGTAATCCAGCGCATGTTAGCAATTTGGTCTCTAGTTCCTCTGCCCCTTCGAAATCCATCTTATACTTCTGGGAGTTCTTGGTCCACGCACTGCTGAAGCCTGCCTTGGAGGATTTTGAGCATAACCTTGCTAGCATGTGAAATGAGTGCAATTGTACGGTAGTTGGAGCATTCTTTGGCACTGCCCTTCTTTGGGATTGGGATGTAGACTGATCTTTTCCAATCCTCTGGCCACTGCTGAGTTTTCGAAACTCGCTGGCATATTGAGTGTAGCACCTTAACAGTGTCATCTTTTAAGATTTTAAATAGTTCAACTGGAATGCCATCACCTCCACTGGCCTTGTTGTTAGCCATGCTTTCTAAGGCCCACTTGACTTTACTCTCCAGGATGTCTGGCTCAAGGTCAGCAACCACACTATCTGGGTTGTCCGGGATATCCAGATCTTTCTGGTATAATTCCTCTGTGTATTCTTGCCACCTCTTCTTGATGTCTTCTGCTTCTGTTAGGTCCCTACCATTTTTGTCCTTTATCATGTCCATCTTTGCACAAAATGTTCCTTTAACATCTCCAATTTTCTTGAAGAGATCTCTGGTTTTTCTCTATTATTTTCCTCTATTTCTTTGCACTGTTCATTTAAGAAGGCCCTCTTGTCTCTCCTTGCTATTCTTTGGAATTTTGCATTCAATTTTCTGTAATTTGCCCTATATCCCTTGCATTTTGTTTCCCTTCCCTTCTCTGCTATTTGTAAGGCCTCGTTGGACAGCCACTTTGCTTTCTTGCATTTCCTTTTCTTTGGGATGGTTTTTGTTGCTGCCTCCTGTACAATGTTATGAGCCTCAGTCCATAGTTCTTCAGGCACTCTGTCCACCAAATCTAGTTCCTTAAATCTGTTCTTCACTTCCACTGTGTATTCACAAGGGATTTGGTTTAGATTATACCTGACCTTACCTGAGCAGATAATCCCAGCATCTTCTCCATGATTACAGTCATTTTGTCCCAAAGGCCTTGCTGGACATTGAATGAGGGCTGATTCTCTCCCTGTGCATTGGACTTCATCCATCCAGATCATTCCAGATCCTCTTCCGAAATATGCTTTTCCTGAGGCTGAGTGTGCATCTCCATAGCCTAACTTTTGGCACACCACTGTGGCATCCTCAATGCCCCAGTTGTCATCACAGATGGTTCCCCACATCCTGTTGTGGAATAATTCAACTCTTCCGCTGCACTGGCTTGGGCCATTCACGAGCCTGATCTGACCAAGGTCTGAGGGTTGGTAAATACATGTATTGAGGCTACTGGGAATTGTTGTTACGTAGACCCATCCGGGTTTTTTTCCTATGACTAGTCCCGTATGCACTATAATTTGCTATGAAAGATCTCTCTGGCTTCATTATTTCAGCAAGAAAATTAACATTTTTTCAAAAGCTCTAGTCCAAAACCTGATGATGCCTGGGATGATGAAAATGCTGGTTTTTCTCTTATTCATATAGATAATGTGTTAGAACTGAATCTTTCTTAACATTGTCCTTGGATTTTCATCCGCCACTACTCTAAACTGATGGCATTGGGAAACTTTAAATTAGATTACTAAAGCTGACAATCAGTTTGCCAACATGTGAACATGCCTCATTTCTTGATAATGTCTATCCTAACTTTGAATTATTATCTGCTACTCAAAAAAATGTATCACGGCATGCCTTCATGGTGCAACTAAGGAAATAGTTGAGAATTTCATACATACTTTCCTGAGATGAAATCTCATTGAATTTAATTGGGCTTACTTGTGAGTAGATGTCTGTTGAATTGTCAGGCAAGCAAAACTGTGTGATAAAAGACTCTTACAGTTTGGAAACGGATCACTTATGCTGAGACTTTGGGAGTATAAAGTAGTTTGATAGATAAACCATTGTTACAGCTGAAAGCACCCTACTGTTCGAGAGATGATTCAGGCAGACTTTCGTGTCTGAGGAATCAGATTTCAAAGGGTTTTCATATTTAGTCATGAAAACCAGTCACTAAGCAAAGCAAACACTCCAGGACATGGCAGAGACTCTTGCTCTGACATTCATAATCTGCACTTAAGTGGCTTTCCTCTTATGAACATCATTTAACATTAGTGCCATCTGATTGCAATACTGGATTCCAATGATACCCTGAAGGAAATCAATATTCACAGAAAGTTCTGTCTTGTACGGTTTATTTTCACGCATGAAATGTGGAAGCATAAAATAAGTTTTTGCGTTAGATTGGACAATGGCTTTTTGTTGATGTCATAGAAAATTTGTGAATTTCTGTGGCGGACTTATCTGCATTGAACAATTGTGCAATTGTATAGAACTTAAATCTATGATAATATTTTTAAAAATCTGTGATACGTTGGAATGCACGTTTTAAAATGGTGGAATCACTGGGTAGGATGCTTACTACTTTGACAGCAATCAGTCTGTCCTTTTGTGCTTTCTTTGCGTATTTGTGCTTAGCTTTAGAGGTATTTTGTGCAAACTGCACAGATGACTGGGGGAAAATCAGGTTTGATGTCTCAGTCTTGTACTGCAAGTGAGACATCTTCCAGTCATTTGAAAATCCTTGACAGGCTGCCCCACTGTGTTAACAGATATTAGCTTACCTGAGCATATAACCCCAGCATCTTCTCTGTGATTGCAGTCATTTTGTCCCCATGGCCTGGCTGGACATTGAATGAGGGCTGATTCTCTCCCTGTGCATCGGACTTCGTCCATCCAGATAATACCAGATCTTGTTCCAAAGTGTGAGTTTAGCAGAGCTGAAACTGCAGCTCCACAGCCCAGCTGTCGGCACACAACTCTGGCATCCTGGATATCCCAGTGGTCATCACAGATGGTGCCCCACAGTCCAAAATGCAGTATTTCAACTCTCCCACTGCAGTGATGTGGACCATTCACCAACCTGATCCTCCCATAATCTTTAGTGTCTGATCCCCCAAACAAACCTAGGTAAATAAAATTTCAGAGAATTCATGGGCTAGTGCAATATACAGACACCCTCCTTTGGGTTATTGTTTGGAATATCTATAACAAGAATGATTGGACTAGTTGTTAAGGAATATGTTGGAAGATCTGGGAATCTGTTTTACTTATCACAGTGTGTGAGGTACAGAATTGAAATAAATATTAAATACACAGCCTGAAGCTATACACCTTACTTTCTATAACTATTTAATGATTTGAAGGTGGGCTAATTCTTATCAAGTACATAATGAGATGATGTTTTATCCTTTCCCCACCCCTTGGTTCCATTTCCTTGTATCTGCACATCCACTTCAGCACAGCTAGGGATCTTAGAAAAATATGACAATGGGAATCCTTCTCACAAAAAAGGTGTATGAATTTTGCCGTGGCTGCAGTTGGAAAATAAATTTACTGACTTAACCTCCCTACAAGATGTGCTCTTGATATGAATGATCCCTCATGCTTCATATTAATTAGAGAAACAACAACAACACAGAAATAAATACAAGACCAGGCAACATGTCAAGCATCATGTGCAGATTGTCAACAGTAAGATAAGATTTATTTTTCCCTTGAAAAGCAGGTTGAATTTGATCATTGGGCCAGTCCATCAAGTCCAATCTGCACCAGGAGGACAAAGTACACAGTCTATTTCAATCCCAGGCTATTGGATGGGATTAGGGGTTGAATTATTATTCTATTTTCCTACTTGAAGTTTTCTTTTTTTCAGGTTGTTTTTCTTACTCAGGTTTTCTTCAGCTGCCTCTGTGCTGTATTTAAGAATGTGACTTGCTTCATGCTTATAGGTGAGAATGAAAAATATTAAATATATTCTTCCTGGTTGGTGAAATGATAAGAGATTCTGTATATACATATAATATATTATTATTAATAATATATATATATTATTTTGGGACTTTTTTTTGCCAGTCATCATCATCAATATGTTCTGTGCAAAAATAATAGTGTTTTGTGCAAAAAAATATTTGCATAAAATCTTTTTCTTTGCAAAACACGAGCATTTTATGCAAATATGTTTTTAAAAATGCAAAATACAAGCTACAAGATTTTTCACAAATAATATTTTTTGGGTTTTGTTTGTTGTTTTGTTTTGCCAATATTGCTGCTGATACGGAAAAAACACTGATATTTTCGGCTCTTGTGTAGGAGTCAAACATCTCCCAGTGGCTGACAATTTTTTTTTTCTGGGTGTTTCAATTTTGGAGATATTCTTTTGAATCAACAATGATAAGCTTTATCCACTAAACCTTTCTCATTTCTAATAGCCTCAAAGACAGCAGCAATGCTTCTGTTGGAGAGCACGGATGTTGTGGCATTTTATTACAGATGGTGATGATAATGAACATCATTATCTAAGAACTTCAGAGAAGGGACCCTAAGGATCACTAAGTTCATCTCCTGTCAAGGAGGCACAGTAAGGAACTGAACTTCCAAAATTTCCACTTGGTGTCTAATTTCCAAATGGTGCTTTTAAGCTTGGAGTCTGTTCTCCTACAATAGTCATCATGGAAAAAGCTATGGAAAAGGCAAAGCAGACAGTTGTAAATTTGTAGGTTGAGAGAGAAGAAAAGGATCAACTCACCCCAAAGACAGGCCAGGAAAAGAAAGGTCACTGCCATCTCTCACAACCTTCCTTTGTAGAAGTTGTTCCAAAATGGAGAAATCCAGGCTGCTAGTAGTCCACAAATCCCCAGAACTAGTTGGTTAGAGTGTTCTGAGCTTAAGTGCTTGGGCTTCAGCTTGTGCTGGGTAGGCATAAAGGTCAATGCCACCGGAAGAGATTGAGAAACAATAAGGAGGATATTAGAAACTAAGGAACGTTGACGTAGACGCCTTCCTTTTTTCCCCAGCAGCTTGACCTAAGGTCACGAAAGACAACTCCTGCAAGCACTATTGGCATTTAATTTTGGTCAAGGCCCAGTTCCGTGGCTTGTCTTCAGCAAAGGCTCCACAATTTAATATATGAAAGGATACCAGAGATGCATCTATATCAGTCAGAGACTTTATTGGCATACATACAAAAAAAATCATGTACACAGGATAAGAAACAAACTTAACTAATCGAATCTACACATTCGTTATGTCACAGTCTGTGGCTATTCACTCTCTGGTTCATGAAGGCCACCATGTTGTCCGCTATAATTGACTCTTTTGTTGACAGAGTATACTTCAGTGTGTCACAATCTGAACAGCCCCTCTTCTTTACCTAAAACAAGTCGAAATATTTTCTGTGGAGATCCATATAGAATGGACAATACAAAATCACGTGAGTGAGTGACTCCACTCCACCCAGGTTGCAGGAGCAGTACTTCCGCTATATGGAATCCCATTGAATCTCCCATCCAGCACTGCCAATGGAATGACATTGCATCCAGCAAGGGTAAAGGCCCTGCATTTCTGAGGGCATTTTACAGGTAAATATACTGTGCTGGTTGACCACCTTTGATGGGAATCTGCAGGCTCATTGGTGAACAGGTCTTATTAGCAGCACTTTGCAGTTCCTGTGTTTGTATGCCCAACAGCCTACATTTTATTGTTTGATATGCTTCCAATTGGGACATTGAACCCAAGGAGTCTATTGCAATGCCTACTGGAGATGCATCTGCCTGAGCATAGATGGATGCCTCTCTCATTTCCTAGAGAATGACTAGACATTTATGAAAGGTTTTTTCCCCCTCTTCTGCTTTATTTTTGTGCTTATTTCTTTCTTTAGTGGTTTCTGAATGTGGGTGATCACGGAACAAAGGAAGGCTAATTACCTTAGAGAAAGTACAAAGGAGTCGACAACGGATGTCCGAGCCAGCGGAGCCTTCAGGCAACGCCCTGAGAGCTCTTTTTATTGACTTAGCATGAGTTACATAGTATGTTGTCAGAATTCAGATAGGATACTAGTTACCTAATCACAACTAGGATTGGCTGAAATAACTCTTTGATCTTATGCTCTACCTCTAAGCGAAAGGGCAGAATAAGGGGTTACCCCGCCTGCTGGCAGCTGCTGCTTCCTGCCAGGAGTGTATGCACATCACTGGAACAGAATGCAGCTACAACCTTTAAGCAGAAGTTTCCCACATCTGAATACTACAGCTGAGGGAATCAACTTTTACTTCCCCAAGGTCATTCGGATAATTCCATCAGAAGCTATTTCTGTTTTTTAGTTCCTGTTGCTGACTTACAGCAACTCTCATAGGGCTTTTAAGGTAAGTGAGATATTTAAGGAACAGTTTTACCAGTTCTACTCTCCCAGTGAGTTTCCATGGTTGAGTAGGGACTCAGCCCTCCTTAGTCCTAGTCTGCCACTCTATCTACTATGCTGCACTGGGTATCATTTAGTTCCTAGGAATAGGTTATTTAGGAACAGAGGACCTTACAACAGTGAACTCAATGAGGAAACCTATGTGCAGCAATGGTAGTCTGCTCATTGTGTAGCAAAGCTCCCTGCATTGTCCTGTCTTGGTTCAGTTTGTGTAGCTGTAACAAGAACACATTGGGATGTGTTTTCAAAAATGAGATGCCTTTACTGTAGAAGGAAACAAGGCTTAGATATTTTGGGGTGAAAAGGCGCATACATGTTAATTCCTGGTCAGGTTTCCTGACCGAGTTCTATTTCAAAGTTTTGTTCAAATAAGGAATTGGAAATTTCTAACCCACCTCAGCATGGTTTAACACTTCCACATCTGCACAGCAGGAGATGATGTGTAAGCAACAGCTGCAGAAACATCAGACCTGTTGGAGGTAGAGTTGGCTACTGCTGCATTTGTAATGATATACATGCTCAGCCTCTGCCTTTATTGTAAGTATGCTGATAATTAATAGGGTGTGTGTTTGAAAAGCTTGGGACTGATTAATATTATAAATAAATGTGTCTCTTTATCCAGCCAATTCATACCTGGAATATTTTATAAAATGAAGCTGGTTTAGCAATGAAGGAGCCTCCTGTCAGCCATATTACTCACTCTTCCGCAGCTGCTAATTTTTTTATTTTTGCACCGTGTCTGATTTCACTCTTCTACCATAAGTAAACTGTCCCTTTCTTATTGCTTTCTTTTCCTTTTTCCCATCTCTGTAACAGGGGTTGGTGTTACTTGAAGTGTAGGAACAAATGTCCTTTGAAATCTGATCTAATTTTTATGCAGTGAGCTACAAGCAAAACTGAAGACATGATCAAACAGCTGGAAAAGCATGCATCTGATCTCAGTGGAAAGGATTGCTTTGCAGAGAGCAATCTCCCTTAAAGAGACCTGTTTGCTGGGGAATCTCTCCAAACTAGCACCCCCCCCCCCAAAAAAAAACAGTAGCCCTACAGTTGGAGCAAAAAGATCCAACTTGGGCACAGACCGGGGTCAGGGTGGAGCAAAATTCCCCATACATTGTGTGATTGCTGGGAAATAGGTCACACCAGACCACTCCACAAGCAATCCACAATATGATCTATTTCCCTATGTGATCACACCCTAAATGGGATTTTGACTCCCTATTCTCTTTAATAAACTACTTTTGAGTATTCTTTACCTGGAAAGCCCCCAAAAGGATCACCATACATCATAATTTATTTGACAGCTTATTGTTGTGGTTATCTTCAATAGTGCACTATTCTGTCATGCTGCTAACAAAACAGTGCTGCTGATGGCTGTCACTCCCAAGCTGATGTAAGATTCCACACCAAATCTGTGTTTTCAAAGTGTTTTACTGTACAGGAATGTGTTGATAAAGTGTTGTCTTTAGAGATCGGGACAAAGCTAAAAGTGAACCAGGAAATTCATGAAAAATCACCAATTTTGCTTCAGAATGGTTCGGGTTCCTCTAAACTAGAGAACTTGAACATTCCCAAAGTAACGGATTTTGGGGCAATGCAACAAATATTCTTGTTTGTTGCCCCCCACTGTCCTCCTGCCCTCTTCCCACTGCCCCTGTCGCATCCCTACCTTGTCCTCATTGTCCTCTGCCACCACCCCCATTGCTGCCTTCACTGCCACTGCTTCTGCCACTGCTAAGCACCACTGACTGCCACCATCTAGCTCACCCTGTGTGCCTATGGCCCACCAATCAGCTGATTGGTGGGCCATTGGCACACAGGCTGTGGAAGAGAAACTGGGCTGCTGTTTGCAAAGACAGGGGCAGTGGCTTCCCTTATGGCAGCCTGGCTTGCCCTCTGTGCAGTGGTGGGTGAGGCATAAGTGACAGTGGTAGTGGTGGAAGTGGATGAGAACAAGGTAGAAAGGTGACAGGGCAATGGGAAGGGGATGGGGAGCAGGAGGCTGTGAGGGCAGGGGCTCAGTGTTTTTGAAGACAGCCATGGTCTGTCTAAAAAATAAATAAAAATGCCCCGATGAACCGATTTGTGGTTTGTTGGTCACCTGCAGGAAAACCAAGACAAACTGCCATTTTTGCTGCCCCATCTCTAGTTGTCTTCAAGAAATATCTAAAACACATTAATAGTTGTTCACACATTCTGCTTTTTCCTAATTTCCCTAAATAAATGCTTTAAGTTACAATTCAGCATAGTTTTAGGCACACTTAAATAATTCACATAAGCAGTTTATTTTAATAGAACTAAGTGAAACTAGATCGTGACTAATATATTACAGAACTGCATATAACTTACTAATAGTGAGAAATTGTCCACTATCTATCATTTATGTCTAGATAGACTACACTGTGAAACTGTTCATTGTCAAATCTTTGGTTCACAGTATAACACACTGCACATTTTGATTAATGGTATAATCTTATTCCCAAAGATACGTAAGTATTTTGAATAAACATCCTGAATGGCTAACATATAAAACACCAGTATTTCTTTGCTGCTGAACTCTGTTTATGGTATGTTTAATTTCAAAGGTATCCATCTTGCAAGGCAAGAGATTTGTAACTCCCCAGGTAAGTGTTTACTTCATTGTTTCCCCACTCATGGAAGGATTGCTTTTCCCTTGTGCATGTCTGTGGGATTAACTGAATGAAGATGAAGGGGTGCTTAAATTGCATGATCCTTCAGTGAAAATTAGTGATGCACTCCCTAGAAAGACAAAAGGCAGTTTAAGATTTATAAGGTCTTTAGATTGGTCCTTGGTATTTAGTATTTCAGAGGGACATGGCTTCCTTTTTCACAGTTGTGTCCAGGTTTTTTTTTCAGTTACATTACACTTTGTGTGTCAGGATACTGATACAGAATTATTACCTTTTTCTTTATGTACTCATTTACCAGTTCTGAGCCATCTGGAAGCAGCATTAGAGCAAAACACGAGTGAGATGATTCCAGTCAAGTTCCTTCTCTGTCACAGAGAGCGTAGACTTGTGAGATAAACTGAAAGCTTAACCAAACTTTAACGTGTGTACTGTAAACCGGCAAGTATAGGAAGCACTTTAGCCCTGCCCCTTCTATGTTTTGGTCTAGTCACCCAGAACACATGGATGCTGACAGTCTGAAGAGGGAGCGCTTCCACTGTCCATGACAGTTTTTGACATCAGTGAGAATCCATGTGAACTAACAACTGAATAAGGATTCGGTGATGTAGCTGGGATACAAGCATCTCAACTTCACCAACATGTTTTCTCAAGAATGACTGTTTTCTTGTGCATAGGCAGAAAGGTGCAACAGCTGTTGGGCTAGACAAACTCATTATGCTAGTTTGATCCCAAAGATTGTAAGAAATTGTGCTGTTAGTTAGATTTACAAGCTCTAAAGCAGTGGTTCCCAACTTTGGGTATCCAGATGTTCTTGGACTACAACTTCCAGAAATCATGGCCAGCACAGCAAGTAGTGAAGGCTTCTGGGAGTTTTAATTCAAGAACATTTGGGTACCCAAGGCTGGGAACCACTGCTCTTAAAAAATGCATGTATTTATTCATTTATTTGGGGTTTACTCCAGGACTAGAATAAGTAAGCTCTTTATTTTGTATGTATGTGCATCCATCAAATGTCAATTTAGAAAGGAAATGAATGTTGAGAACCTAATTAATGATTGTGCCATGAAAAAGAAGAGGAAAATGAAGTATAAACTGAACTATTCATGATTGAGCAGATGCATTCGTTTTTAAAAATCAGAGCATTGACAGGAAAACGTATTTGTTATGAGGACCAACTGAAACTTACGAAATTCTTAGCAAGCCTCATAGGATTCTACTTCAGGTTGGACTGAGTACTGAACAAAACCAGCACAAAGTGTACCAGTAGAAACACCATTATATGGAGTAAGGTACAGCTTCTGAAATTTAAACAAATATAACTTCAGAAAGGTAACTGTGATATCTTTCATAATCCACAAACCTACTCAGGCATGCAAACAAGAAGTTTAATTTGAAAGTGTGCTCAAAGTGAGAATTATAATCCTGCTTCCTGTCTGTGGTTATTCCTACATGAAAAAGGGCAGCCTGGAAAGGAGACAGTCAAGCTACACGTAAGAGTCTCTCCACATGATTAGATACCCAGGTTTTTCAGAAGCCCTAATATCATGGTGAGACTTTGACTGGACTAGAAGCTTTTCTGCATCAGACATTCCTTCTCCAGTGACTGTAAGGGGGGGCAGGACTGGGAATCAGTCCCTGCTTATGCTTCCAGATTATTTGGATCTTTAATTACCAATGCAGCAGGACTAGCTGTTAATGACCCACCGATCGAGAGCATCAAAAGTCCTATTTCTGTCTGTTTTGATACAACATTTGGCAATAAAAGTAAGAAATCTGTAGCAAAAGTAAGAAATTTTGTAGTGCAACTGTGACCATCTTTACTTACTTTCAAGGGGGACAGTTGCTCTGTCCCATGGCATTTATGTCATGGGGTTCCTCAGGGCTCGATACTGTCCCCCATGCTGTTTGACATCTACATGAAACCGCTGGGAGAGGTCATCAGGAGGTTTGGGCTGAGGAGTCAGCAATATGCTGACGATACTCAGCTCTACCTCTCGTTTTCCACCAATCCAGGTGAGGCAGTTTCTGTGCTGAACTCGTTTCTGGACCTGATAATGGACTGGATGAGGGTTAATAAATTGAAACTCAATCCAGACAAGACGGAAATGCTGTTAGTGGGTGTTTCGCCGGACAGGCTGGAGGGCCATTTCCCTGCCCTGAATGGGGTTACACTCCCCCTAAGGGACAGGGTCCGCAGCTTGGGGGTGCTCCTGGACCCCAGTCTAACTCTGGAAGCCCAGGTGGACTCGGTGGCAAGGGGCGCCTTCCTTCAGCTGCGGAAATTATACCAGCTACGGCCCTACCTGGACAAGCGGAGTCTCATGACAGTTACACACGCACTGGTAACATCTCGCATAGATTACTGCAATGCGCTCTACGTGGGGCTGCCTTTGAAGATGGTCCGGCGACTGCAACTGGTCCAGAATCAAGCTGTGCAGATGGTGAGTGGTGGGGCCGCTAGGGAACACATCAAGCCGGTTCTGCTTAAATTACATTGGCTACCAGTTGCTGGGCCCAATTCAAAGTGCTTGTTTTGACATATAAAGCCCTAAATGGCTTGGGCCCTGGATACCTGAAGGACCGCCTCCTTCCATATGAACCTACCTGGCAGTTAAGATCTAGCCAGGGGGCCCTTTTGAAAGAGCCGTCCCTCAAGGAGGTAAGAGAGATGGCTTGTAGACAAAGGGCCTTTTTGGCAGCTGCCCCCAGACTATGGAATGCCCTCCCGACTGAGATTCGTCTGGCGCCGACACTGACGACATTTCGGCGCCAGGTCAAAACCTTCCTGTTCCAGAAAGCTTTTAATTGAAATAATATCAACTGTGGGTCCTGATGGCAATTTTTTAGAGTATATATTTTAATTGCATTTTAATTGTTTTGTCTTTTTATTGTATTTTAATTGTTGTAAGCCGCCCAGAGACCTTTGGGTAGTGTGGGCGGCATATAAGTTAAATAAATAAAATAAAATAAATAAATAAAATGTCTTTTTAGTGCTTGTGTATTTTGCACACCAGCAATTTATAACATACAGATTGATTTTGTTTTGTTTTGTTTTTGATCATTGGAAGATAATTATTTTAGTTATTTTTCAATAAGGGGAAACATTAATCTTTTAAAAAGAATTCTAACAATGATAATAACTTTTTTTTTTTTGCCCTTTAGGCCTGTAACTGTGACTCATTGCTTTTTAAAAGTATATTTCCAAAGTTTCTTCTGACATTTTTCTGTGTATCTCACATATCTGTCAATAAGCAAAGATATTAACTGATTTACATGGTAATGTCCCGCAGCTCTATTTTTGAGTTTTGGGTTGTTACGATATATGGCATCACTTGGATTAAGTTAGATTTAATTTAATTGAGGAGTTTACCCATTCTTTAACAACTCAATGTCCCTGGTTAGAGATGGGAGCTTTGTATTTGTCTCCTGGGGGAGATGAATACGAAGCTTCCTGACACAGCTGCTTGGACCGATTGGACCCCAAATCAGGTGTCCACTTACCACTTGCTGTGCAGCGTTTACAGATAGTGTCATTGAAAGTGCACCAATCACAGCAGTAGCCTGGCTGGTGCTGCCCCACCTCCCTGTTTGGCTGGCCACTCTGGTGAGGGGGTGGGATGATAAGCCTCCCAGCTCAGCTGCTGAGTGACCAGTTGAGCAGGGAGACAGGACAGCGCCAGCCAGGCTACTGCTGCGATTGGCCTGCTTGCCAATGCTGGCCCCATGCGTTGCATGGCGAATGGTAAGTAGATGCCCAGTTTGGGAGGCAGGGTCCAATTGGGCCGGCCACCTGTGCCAGTGAGCTTCATATTCATCTCCCCCAGAAGATGACCTGAAGCTCCCATGTCTATCCCTGGTTATTGTTCCGGCCCACCATAATGCCAATAAAAATAGTTTAATTGAGACTGTTTGCATCATAATGAATAATTTTATTCTCTTCATATTCTGATAGAAGATATAGCAAAGTTACACTTCCTATATCAATACGTTAACTGGAACATAACTGTCATTCAGTACTAATACTTTTCAAAAAGCATACAAAATGGTGTGTTATTGCCCCAGTTCACCACAATGCCAATAAAAATAGTTTAACTTAGACTGCTATTTCCATAATTTTGTTCTTCATATTCTGGTAGAAGACATACCCAAGTTAAACTTCCAAATCTGGTGAACTGGAACGTAATGATCATTCAGCTAACATTTCTCAAAAAAATGTGTTTGTTGTGGGAAAGTATCTTAGAAAATCGTTATCAGTGAAGCAATGAAGGAAATAAGATAATATTAAAGGAAAGAGTTCACGAACATGTAGATCAGGCAAAATTGCACAGATACAAATACACACATTTTAAAAGGGTATAAAATGCATACAGATTTGGGTCAGACTGTTAAAAAACAAAGGCATGAACTGATACAGAAATGGGAAAGCAGAAATATAAGACTAGAAAGATGTGAAAATGGGAGACATTTAATTATACAAATTAATCCACCCTTTGTTTGAAAGGGTGAGGAGGAACCACTTCCCAACAGAAAAGAGGAGTGTGAGCCGTCCCCTCCAGCGCCCATAACAGAGGGATACGAGACAGCATATACACTGATACCAGCAGTGGCCCAACTGAAAGTAGAGGAGAAAAAGAGTGGGAAAGAAGAGCGAGAGGAGGGTGAGAAAGGGGAGAAGCCAATAGTGGAGGGATATCTGGTGACAGGGGCTGAGGAGAAGGAAGAAAGGAAAAGAGAGCTAGACTGGGAGACTGAGGTAGAAAAGGAGGAGGAGAAAAAGAAAGGAAAGGAGGTGAAGGAAGAAGACATTCCTCTAGGATGGGGTTGGTTAGAAATGGAAGACCTCTGGACAGGAGAGTGTGTTAAAATGAAACTGCCCATAGAGGAAATAGAAAGGAGACAGCAATATTGCAATGTGAGACCTGAGGGGAGTAAGATAGGAAAAGAGGGAGAAGAGCTCAAAAGGCAAAGAAAGGAAGGAGTGGCAACGCAGCTGGGGGAAGCAGAACCAGTGGAATGGACAGTATATGTCTATCCCAAGAAGGAAGATCAATGGAAGAAGGGGGCCAAACCGGTGGTGATGTCGCATCCAGAAATGCTACGGAGGGAGAGTGGGCTCGGCACCCCTGTTGCGATACCATATGTTGTTAATTGTTGTTTTTAAATCTGTTTTGTATATAATATATTGTTAGCCGCCCTGAGTAGACTCCTGTCTAGAAGGGCGGGATAAAAATCCAATAATAAATAAATAAATAAATATGTCCCAGTCTGAGGAAGCCCGCAAGAAAACCCACAGATTGTGAACGGTTTGGAGTGAACCCCCGATGGTGAACTCTCTTGCAACACCCAAGTTAAGGGACTGTTATGTTGAATGCAGGGAAACTGAGGGACCCGTTGGTCCAACTGAAGTTGTTGTTCATGGTTCTCCGGTGTTTGAAAATAAAAGAAACGTTTATGAAGAAGGCCTATCTCCACTCTTTGGGGAACAAAAAGGGGAATGGGGTTTTCCCAAAGTTGAACCCACTCACAGATGCACACAATGATAAACAATGGCTGAAATCCTGTTGCTTACCACAGTAAGTTACAGTACAGTGGACCCATTGAATCAGTGGGGGTTTGGTGAGTTAACGCCTCCATAAGTTTCATTGATTCACATGGGCCTGGTCTAGTTGTGACTTATTTTAGTGCAGTAAGTAATCACTAGAATAACCTATATAGAGATATTGACTCACCAGATCCCACTGATTCAATCAACCTACTTTAGTGCAACATACTACATGAAACCACAGGATTTCAGTCATTGTGTTCAGTATCATACATGGTGGTCCCAAAGGCATACTGATTTTAATGAATTTCTGGCACAGAAAATTCAATGGAAGATGCCAACAGTATGCAGAAATTCAAAATAACAATTAATTTGGAAGTTTCCTTTTTGTTCTCACAGGTAATCTCACCTCTCCTATGATATATCATGCCGATTTATCCAGTGATGAAGATACAGTTTGGGTTAAATGTAAAGTCCCACCAAACATTGCTTTCACTAGAGTTATTTTCTGTAAAGATGGAGTAGAAATGAAAATTCATCCCCGAAAACACAATCAATATGCATATGAGTTTGTTTACAACGTATCAACAACCAATTTGGAGCAGCTTTACTGCATGTACCAGTTCAAGAATGACAAAAATATGGAGACTAATTCTCAGCTCAGTGAGGTCATTTTCGTTAATGTTTCAGGTAAGAGACTGTATTTTTCCTTTTACAGAAAATTATTTATAAAGTAAAATAACACAAGTGAATCAAGAACAGTAATTTAGTGTTATTACATGTTAGTTCTACTTACCAGTTTTTTTTAAATGTTTGATTGACTGCATTTCCATTAAGCTGTACAAAAATTAAAATCTGGAACAGAAGAAGTGGAATCTACAGCAGCAACAACAAAAGTGCTGCTAAATCAGTGGTTCCTGACCTTGATTAATCCAGGTGTTCTTGGACTGCAGTCCCAGAAGCCTTCACCACCAGCTGTGCTGCCCAGGGTTTCTGGGAATTGTAGTCCAAGAATGTCTGGGCTACCCAAGGTTGGGACCCACTCTGCTAATTGAAGTGGTTCTTTTCGGGGTCTGGGAGTGTCTTCCCCCCCAGGATAATCAATTCCGTTTCATTCCCCCTTTCCTGCTTTTCTCAGTCTCTTTCCTTCAGTAAATAATGCTTCATTGCCACTGAGCATGCTTAGCCTTACCAGGAGCTTTGTTTTATCTCCTCCCCACAGGCAGCTTCGAAGATTGGAAACAGCCATGCTGGCTGGGAGAAACTCATAGTCCCAGCCCCCCACTCCATGCTTCTACCACTGGGCTGGCTAGCAGAGGAACTACTCATAATTTGTTCCTTCCATGTAATGTCGGCATCGCCGACAACATTTCTTGGCTCAAGAACAGAGCAAGGGCACACAAAATGCAGCAGCCAGATTGCTGACTGAGGCTGGTAACAGGGATCACATAACCTGCCTGTTACAGCAGCTCCACTGGCTGCTGATCAATTTCTGGGCACAATTCAAATTATGGTTTTAACCTTTAAAGCCCTAAATGGCCTGGGTCCAAGCTATCTCAAAGACTGTATCTTCCATTATGAGCTGACTTGGGCGTTAAGATCATCAGTGGAAGCCTTTCTCTTGGTCCCACCACCTTCACAGTGCATCTGATTGGGACACAGGAGAGGGCCTTCTCTGTTGCTGCACCCAGACTTTGGAACTTCTTCCCATAGGCGGCTAGGTTGGCTCCAGATTTACTGTCCTTCTGTAAGCAGGCAAAGACCTTTCTCTTCAGGCAAACCTTACTTGAGTCACTGGCTGCCTGAGTGAATTTTTTAAATGGATTGTTGTGGCATAGTGCTTTGAATGTGTTTTGCTGTTACATATGTTTTTTAGTATGGTATTTGTTCCTTGTAAGTATCAGTACACTCACTGTTGCTAGCTTTATATTGTCTTTTAATGATATGGCCGCCTTGGGTCTTTACGTGGAGAAAGGGAGAGTAAAAATATTTTAAATAAATAATAAAATAAAATACCCATCATTTCAAAATTCATATCACACATCTGCAAACTATTAGATTTCCTCACCTTCTTCCATTGTGAAGATACTTTCCTTTTGTTCGGTCCACTGGCGAGATTTCTTCGCCAGCGCGGGCCGCCATTATCTCCCTCCTCGGATAGCGTGAGACACAGTGGTGTTGCTTGAGCGATCTTGGAGGGGAGGGGGAAGGAATGGAGTATATCCTATGGGTTCCCGCCTCCTCTCGGCCTCCTCTCGGCCTCTTCGTCGCTCACTGTGGCCAAGGAGAGAGCTCTGCAGTTTGGGGTTCGATTTTCAAACTGCGTCACTCCAGCTCTTGTTTGCTACTTTGGAAAGGGGGGTTGCATCGGCGCCCCCCCCCCCAGTTTGATTGCTCGACAACTGTCCCAGATAAGGGGAAGTTTGCATAGTTTAATTATTGTTTATTGAATTTAAAAGAAAGAAAGAAAGAAAGAAAGAAAGAAAGAAAGAAAGAAAGAAAGAAAGAAAGAAAGAAAGAAAGAAAGAAAGAAAGAAGGCGGAGAATCTTAAGAAAGTGTAGGGGTGCACGGGGAAGCAGTTCGGCCGCTGGGCCGGGCCGGCAAGGACCGTCGCCACCAGGCCAGGGCTTAGACTGCTGATGGAGAGCAAATAGGAAACAACCATACGAGCAGTGACATAAATAAATACATAAATAAATAATAATAAATACATACATAAAAGAGCAAGAAGGAGACAAAGAGGGGGAAAGGGGGTTTGGTCACATTTTAGAAGCATTTTGGCGTGCACGCCCCCCACCCCCCTGACCAGCAGGGTATAGGGTGATTTTAATATTATAAATAAATTGGTTTAATTCAAATTGATTAGGGTTACATTAGATAAATTTCATTGATTGATGGTGTTTTAGAATATTTATTGGTAGAGTGGTTTATAATAATAATAAAAAATAAACAATAATAGAAATTTAATTTAACAATTAATTCCTTGACGTGTTTTAGGTGTGGGGTTGCCTTAAGGTGGGTACAACCCCTCTGTAGAGGTGGTATTTAGTTACTTGTATACATATATATAATAATATAGTAATAATACTACTAATAATAGTAATAAAATAGATCAATAAATAAATTAAATAAATAGTAATCATAATATTAATTAATTAATTCTTTATTTAAATTGTGTGATAATAATTAATAATTATTGGAAATAATTATAAGGATAATAAATTGATATTTTACAGAGGGGGTATAGTGAGTTGGCAGTGGGTTCAAGTTTTAATACGGAGGAGCAGAATTAGGTTTTCTCTGAGATTTATTGATTGGTTTTACTCATAGTGCTGGGCCTTTGCTCAGAGGAGTTAATTGGTAATTAATTAAGCATTTAGGCAGCAGTACATCTTGGGAGCCGGCAGAGTACGAAATTTAGCTTAATTAGAACCAAGTTTTCGCTTTAAGTGGCTGGGTTGGCGTCCAGGAAGGGACAAGGTAACAAAAAAAAAAAAAAAAAAAAAAAAAAAGGGGGGGGGGAAGCAGCCAGCTAAAAGAGAGCTGCTCTTCAGATATCGCCTCCCCAATCCTCTTCTGATGAGGAGGCTTGGCCAATATGGCACCAGCTTGAAGAAAATATTCAGCCATGGAAGCTGAAAGAGCAGAGCAACGGGTAGCACAGAGTGAATCACAACCAAGACGGTCTGTGAGGAAGGCTAAAAGTCATAGGAAGGTTGGACTCTAGGCTATGGCTGAGAATTTAATGTCCCATTTTGCGGCTTTAGAGGATGACCAGAGGGCTGCACGGCCGCCCAGGAAGGGATTGGTGGCATCAACTACAATGCCTCAGTGTCAGAACGAGGAAGAGGGGCAGGGACTGCGAACACTGGAGGCTGAACAATCCACCGAGGGGTTCCAAGGCAGATTTTATGACAGGGAAGAGACGGCTTCAGATGAGCAGTTTAATAGGGAGGAACAGGAACACCACTCCCAGTAGCACGTGAGTTGGCACCAACACCTGACATGTTTAACCAAGTAACGGCATGGCCATGGCCGGGTAGTGATCAGGGCAGCTGGCCAGTGCATGTAACACATAACACACAGGGCTACAGGGCTGTAGTTGGCACCTTGCCCAGCACTAGTACATCAGTAGGGAGTTGGGCTACCCCCTACCCTCAGTTTGCTTTACCAGAGGCCATGGGGTCGACGTTGGGCATAGGGGTCTGGCCTTACCCATCGGTGCCGGACACGGGATACAATTCAGTCCCTTTGAAGGCTCATCCTTTTGGGGACCATGCAATGCCATTAGGCATCACCTTACTCCAGCAACTAAAGAAAAGATTTGGAAAGGTAACTATGTGGAGTAACTATGTGGATTTATTTGATCTCCTTGATAGAAAGGTAGACAAATAGGACATTGATAAGGAGGACGAACGGGAAAAGGAGAGACATAAGAGACGTAGGCCCGAGAGGACATGGGCAAACTGTTTGACGGGTTTCTTGATTTATGCTGGCGTGGTAGTGAAGGCGCAGCCATGGTGGCTGCAATCTCTATTCCAGTACATGGATTTGATTTACAGGGCCTATGTAGACTTCGCAGGGCAGGCGTGGTTGCCCTATGATGAATCATTCCATATGCAGAGTGCTATTTATCCAAATTTGAGGTGGGAGGAACCACTGAAGGGCCTGTGGCTGCAAATTATGACTCCTGCCAGGCCCAATCTAGGTGATAAGTTCAATTGTAGTCACCTCATACATAAACCAGGTCCTCCTCCAAGTCCCTGTGGTGGCACGGGGCAAGTGGTTCAACCCCGCTTCCTCTGTTGGGACTATACACTAAGGGCACATGCACGCACAAACCTTGCCGCTTTAGGCATGAGTGTTTGGCCTGCAGGGGTCAGTATCCCAGCACATCATGTTTTAGGGCCAGAGGTCAGCGACATATCAATAAGGATACCCCAGGGGGCAAAAGGCTGACAGTGGGGGGGCTCCTCTAACAAAGGGCCCCAGCCCAATTAAGATGTCTGTATTAGAGACCTGGTTGCGGGATTACCCTGGGAAGACAGACACACAGTATTTATTGCATGGCTTTGTGGAAAGTTCTAAGATACCGGCGTTAGGTGAACGTAAGGTCTCTTTTGCAAAAATTTGAATTCAGTGCAGGGGATGGAAGGTATTGTTAAGGCAAAAATACAGAAGGAAGTTACGGAAGGTAGGGTTTTTGGACCTTTACAGCATCCCCCATTAGAGAACATCAGGGTATCACCATGGTGCCCTAGTAGATTAAGTGAGAGTACAGGCTCATTCATAATTTGTCTTACCCAGAGGGAGAGTCTGTGACTGATGCCATACCGCAGGTACTTTGTACTGTACACTACACCTCTTTTATGAGGTGGTGCGTATTGTTCGTAGACGTGGTATTGGGGCGGAGCTTATGAAATGTGGCATTAAGTCAGCATTTCGCATTCTTCCTGTCCACCCACGTGACTTTGAGCTCCTGGGCTTCCATTTCCAAGGTTCCTACTATATTGCTAGGGCACTGCCAATGGCTGTTCTATTTCACGTGCTGCATTTGAGCGCTCCAGTTCATTTTCAGAATGGAAGCTCAGGAGCAGGATAGGTTGTAAGTACACTGCCCATTGTCTGGATGACTATCCTTTTTGTAGTGAAAGCAACACTGGTCGCTGTAGATTTATATTGGAAACTTTCCAAACAATGGCGCAGGAGTTGGGGTCGCCATTAGCTGAGGAGAAAACAGAAGGGCCAGCTACAACATTTACTTTCATGGGAATAGAATCAGACACTAGGCAACAAGCCTCCCGGTTGCCAGAGGACAAACTGGAGACCCTTAGGTCTCGGATTTGTCTACTCAGGGAAAGCAGGAAAGTATCTTTGAAAGGACTGCACGAGATTGTAGGTCACCTAAATTTTGCGTATAGGGTAATTGCTCCAGGCTGGGCATTTCTGCATAGATTATGCGATGCGATGAGAGACCGTGTCAGACCGTGTCGCCTCTTTTCATTGAACCCAGGTTACATGGGGCACGCGTCAGGATTTGTAAGTTTGGAGTCAGTTCCTTGCTGATATCAGCTTAGCTGATGGACTATCATGCCAACAGATCGATCGGGTTGCAGGAGCCCAGGAATTCCCAGAGACTCTTCCCTCGGAGGTTTGGCAAATCCGCATGTTGATGCGGACAGCGTGATAGGTTTGTGCACTGACCCGAGGATGCTAAACAGGTACTCTACGGCGAGCATAAGATTTCAGGAGTTTAGAAACCTAAAGGGCTGGGGGCTGATTTGGCCGCTCCGGTGGAGCAACTGCATCAATTTATAGTTCAGTCACATAGGAAGGAACTGTTGATGGGATCCATAAGGGGCAGGTTGTCAACAATGGCTTTTCAGGCCCCAATTTGGGGGTATCAGGATCATACCTCTGAGTTGGGCATTAAGAAGACGTTTGCAGGTTGAAGTTAAGAAAGGGGTAGGGTCTAGGATACAAGGGTACCCATATCCCTAGCATTAAAAAATTGACTGTCGACGGCTTGCTGTTTGTAGGGATGGGTACGAGGCAGCGTTATTTAGGGCGGCATCACTGTTAACATAAGTTGATGCATTACGGATTCGTGAACTGGTAACTACAGGAAAGAGTGACCTGACCAAGATAGCATTACAATGGCAGCATGCCAGGTGACAGGACACTACAGTCAGGTTGCACATTCACCGATCCAAAGCGACCAGCGAGGTTGAGGTGCTGATTTTAGTCCAGCTCCATGTTCTATAGTGGAGCTATGCCCGGTAAGGGCGGGAGGTGCATATTTGGAAGTCAGGGGGCATCGACGGGATTACTTCCTTGTGCACTAAGATGTTCTCTTTTAACAGAGTACCAGTCATGTAAGATCATAGACATGGCACTGCATAAGGTGGGGATTTCAAGATTTAAGGTTTGGTGCACATTCTGCTAGAATGGGTGCTATTTCAACTGCAGCGGCCCTAGTCTACCATCCTGACAATATTCAAAGGCTTAGACGGTGGTCATTCAATAGCTTACAGTGGATATGTCAGAACACTCCCTCATGTCTGGGCAGGCATCTGGTACTTTTGTCGTTACAGGTCCGGTAGTGATGGCGAGGTGGCGATACATTATGGTGATTAATAGTATTTGGCTTGCAACTCCCATTTGTGTTGTTAATACAATTGGGAGGTAATGATCGGGCCTGTGCTGTTGAAAGGCCTTGATCTGGATGTACTACGTGACCTCAGATGGCTGAGGGCAACTGACCCTGCGATGTGCATTATATGGTCCACGACCATCCTGTGGCTTGCGTGGAGAACAGAATGCCTAGTTCAGCGAGTTCTCAATGGGCAGAAGAGTGTTACCAGAGAACTATGCAGAGCTGGATGTAATGGCCATGGATCGGTGATTGGTCACCAGGAGATCCACGTGGTTTGGCCTGAGCTCTTTTGGAATGCCCAGTGCATTAACACTGCATGGAAGTGTTGACAGTGAAGTGTATCGGGCAGCGCTCAATGGCCTTGGATTGGTGACTAGTCACCAGAATCCGCATGGAGAGGCCTGAGTTGTGCTTGCATGGCCAGTGGGTTAACACTGCGTGGAGGAGTGTTAACAATGAAATGCATCGGGCACTGTGCAATGGCCTTGGATTGGTGAACCGTCACCGGGAAATGAGCATGGCTTGAACGGAGTTCTGTAACACGGTGGAGTGCACCTCTCAGACAGAGGTTCTGATTAATATATTAAGGACACCCAGGGGGGCCTGCCTATGGAGCCTCGGAGGCTGGTTGGCGGGCATGGGACTTAGCTTAGCTAGTCCCTATGCTGTGGCGGGTAGTGCGGATAGAACAGGTTTTGGTGAGTCCCCTCACAAACACAGGTAAAGTATAGCTCATCTGATCTCCCAGCGCTGCTGATCGTGCAATTACAGTGCTTGGGGGGGAAGATCCACTGGGGCCACTCCCAGAGCAACAGCCAACAATGAGGAGGGGGCCAGAGATCTGGGGGTGGTCAAATTGGGGCCGGCCGGGTTCTCGCTGTCTTCGGGACCGCGGGTACTTGGGGCTCAGGACTCACCCATAATTTGGTAGGGGTCCGTTGAGACCCCTCTGCAGAACCTGGTTCTGCACTACGGCAGGACCCACCAATTTATTGAGGGCATTAATGAATACTTAATAAAGTGTGGCCCATGTTTATTCCATAATAATTGTCTCGTGTCTTTATTCTGGGGTAGCAGGGGTAATGTGTAAGAACAACAGAAAAAGACAAGTGCCCTGTGAACATGTTTGCCGTTGGGTGATGGGACCTGGGCAATTGGCTTGCTCTTTGAACCTGCTCACTCTCTCTCTCTTTAGGTCCTTTCTCTTCCTTCCATGAAGCTCTTAAACAGTGCTTCAAGGGGAATGCAATGGAAACACCCATGAGCCTGTATTTTTTGTATGGATGGTTCTAGGTCACTACCAAACTGGAAGGCATTGGTCTGTGCATGTTCAGTGTTAGGAAAATGAGAGCAAGAGGAATCTGCAATAAAAATATATATAACAGTCATTGTTCTTCCATGCGCTTCGGTGATCATGGAATAGCAGTCATGTAGTGCCTTTGAATACTTGGAGGAGGTGAGGAAATTTTCACAAGGAAAAGAAAACGAATACTTAAAAAAAAACATCCTTGGACCTGAATCCTATCCCTCAGAAGATAAACACTAATATACTCTGGCTAAAGGCTGATTTGTGAGGGAACAGATCTTTCTGGAGAATAAAAAAATTGAGAAGGTATCATTTTCACCACATGTCCTCCTGATACAGTAAAGGAAGGTAACTATTTTACCTTGTGGCATGCATCTTTTCATAATTTCCTTTACAATAGAGCTGAGGAACCTATGACCTTCCAGAAATTTCTAGACTCCAGTTCACCTCAGTCCCTACCAGCCTGGCAGTTTTTCAGCATCTGGAGTGCTGCAAGGTTCTCTGCCTGCCATACAGGACATCGTACTCTCAGTAGGCCTTTTTTGGCCATTTCATTTCTTCCCCCCCTTACTCTTACCTCTTCCACTGACAACAAATAATCTCAATATTTCATGGTCCTGGAAGCTGCTCAACATTCTCACTTCCCTTTCTCCTTCTTTCTGTCCCACATATGGGCTCTTATTTCCTTCTTGTTTGAAAAAAATCAAAAAACTTCTGCATATTTTCGAAGTCTCTGACTAAGCAGAAGCCACAACCATTTGTGTGGTGGCCCTGTTTCACTTTCAAACAGATACACATAGCATTACTATAAATGAAACAGAGGATTCTGATCTTCACTTTATATAAATCAACAGTTGTATGAATTGGGGTGACTCTATGTTGGCAAGTACCATTTTTCAGTCATTCCACCCACCTCTAAACTGGCTGTTCTGTTTTGAATACCTTTAAAGTGGAAGAGAAAGAGCTTCTCATATAAATAAGCTTTCCCCAACTTGGTATCTTCTAGATGTGTAGGATTGCAAATCATATCATCTGAACCCCCAGTAGATTTGTTAATGTATTTATTTATTCAGTTCTGTCTTCTTTCCAGAGTTGGGTTACAAGGCAGCTAGTCATGAAATCATAAAATGAAAAACAACCATGCAATAATGGGAATTCTACTAGAATACAACAGATTCAATCAGGAAGATTCATGGGTTGAGAAGGCTGGTTTAAACAAGTCATCCCAAGCTTTAAATTCTCCAAAAAACCCTCTGCTTTATGAATGTGGGATATTGTACTTCTGTACCCACAATTCAAAATGTTAGGAAATGGTCCAATATTGCTGCACAATATTGTGCCCACTTTGCCAGCAGGGAACAGGATGCCAAGCTTTACATAGCAAAAAACCCTACTCTGAACGTTGACAGCACTGGATGATTTATCACTGAACAAAAATGCAGGATAAATTCTCAGCTATGTGTATAGGAAAAGTGGTAAGAAATGTAAATTTGTCATCTACTTATGTCCAATCTTGCAGGTTTCAAAGATATTAAAACTTTATCAGGTAAGTGATGCTGAATCTTACTGACTGTAAACCTGGGTTCTTACCACACTCTTGCTGGGAAACCTATATAACTATTGAGTGTATTGACATACACTCCTGTCCATTCAATTCCTCTCCCCATGGGAAATGGTGACAGGCAGGAGGTGAGGCTAGAACTCTTTCCTGCTTGAACTTCACAAGTAATCCTTGTTCGAATGCCTGAATATAGCTTTAAGGCGGAATAATTAAAATCAATGACTAGAATCCTATTGGATTCTATTGGTGTTTGTATAAGGCTTACACAACTTTCCAAGTCTAAATGCTATGATAGGGTTGTGTACTTGGTCTCAGCCGACTGCTCCACTGAAAGGCACCTCTGCACCTTGCCAGTTACCCACAATTAGGTGCAGGGGATTATACGGACCTTACACAGACACTAATAGAATTCCAGTCAGTATAACTTGAGTTGGCTGTGACTAGTGTCCCATTTATTTCAATGGCTCCTCTCTCAGTATGACTAACTTCATAGCTTCTGGAGGCCACTGAGCAGACTCAGTTAATCTTTACAGGGATCGGGTGGAATATGTACTTTCCCACTAACAGGTCCTTACACTTTTTTCTGGTATTGTGATATTATTATGACATTTAACAAGCACATCAGAAAAGAGCAAATTCTCAAACAATTGGTCAGAAATTATACACACTTTATATCTAACTATAAAGGTAAAGGTAAAGGTTCCCCTTGACAATTTGTCCAGTCGTGTCCGACTCTAGGGGGCGGTGCTCATCCCCGTTTCCAAGCCATAGAGCCAGCGTTTGTCCGAAGACAATCTTCCGTGGTCACATGGCCAGTGCGACTTAGACACGGAACGCTGTTATATCTAACTATAAGGTGGAATAAATGTGCTGGGGGGAATGGTCAATTTGTTGATCTATCATTTCTTGTAATGTTGCAAAAATTAATACAATTTAACTAGAAAGAAAGAAATGCAAATATATCACCTGCTTGGATCTATTTCACAGATCTCCAAAATATTCCATTTCCTCTAGGTAAGTGCTTATTGCATAAACTTATACTTTGATTTTTTTTAAAGAATTCTAAGTATGGAAGGCATCTGTTTGTTTATATTGGCAGCTTTCATGTCAGTAACTCTATGCTTTAAGCCCAGGGTCGTCAACCCCCGGTCCGTGGCCTGGTGCTGGTCCGTGGGCTTGCCGGAACTGGGCCGCGGATATGGATCTCTGCCCCCCCGCATGCACGCGCGGTGGGTGTGTCACACTCATGCGGGGGGCGTGTTGCGCCCACGGGGGCGTGTCATGCTCGTGTGTGGGGCGTGTTGTGCCCGCAGGGGGTGTGTCATACTCACGTGGGGCATGTCACGCTCACGCAGGGGTGTGTCTTGCTCGTGCACATGTGCGCGAGCGTGATGTGCCCATTGCGTGAGCGTGACGTGCCCCCGCCCCCCACGCATGGAGCTCACTCCCCTCAGCCTGTCCATGGCCCCCAAAAGGTTGGGGAACACTGCTTTAAGCAACCCCTGCAGCATGCTTTTATATTGGTATAGCTGCTATGCTGGGGGGCAGAGGTGAAAACGAAAGGCTTCAGAGATTAAGCAAGAAAAAAACTTTTAAACGCCCGCCTCGCGCCATCCGGTCTGGCGGGCAAAAGCCAGCGCGCCAATTCCAGGCTGTTTTTAACAGCCGTCAGGCGGCTGGAACCTTCTGATTATAAGATTTTAGAAAGCTGTCTTGCTTATCTACCTTCACTATACAGACACTATTATATCTATACAATACTACCTGCCATTTTGTTTTCTATTCATTGTTTTTCCTTTTTCATCTTCTTGATTACAGTGGGTTGATTTCCTGTATATAAATGCATATAACATATATTTTTTATCTTAAGCACTAGGAGTTGGAATTACAACTGCTTTCATTGTCATCTTTGCTGCTGCTATGTATTTAGTGCTGAAGAAAAAAGGTAATTTTCATCATCATTATCATCATCGTCGTCATAGGGTGCTGTCAAGTCATTTCTAATTCATGGCAACCCTTTCCAGGGTTTTCTAAGTAGAGAATACACTTCTTCTAGGAGTGCTCTGGGACTGTACAGCTTGCATAAAGCCTCAGTGGTTCTTCTCCCAGGACGCACAGTGGGGAATCGAATTCCCAAACTCTGGCTCTGCAGCCAGACATCTAAATCACTGAGCTATTCAGACTTTAAGCATGCCTAAATGTGGATCAAACCTTATTTCTTCATTGATGCTGGAGGCCTTCAACATTCCATAGGATGCACATTCCTTCTATAGTTCTTTTGCTATGGAATGGATAGAATGTGAATATATTCATGTAAACCAGCTGGGTGTGCCCTACAGAAACTGCACTGTAAGATGGATACAGATATAAGGACTGCTGTGTTGAAGGAATGAATATGACCATGCTTTCTAATGGAGGACAAGTTTGGCCCTCTCATGAGGCACTGATAAGACCCTCAAGTGAACAATCTCTTTTCTAATGTTCACTCTTAATACTGTAAGGTAACCAGTTGCCCTTAAGTTTGCTGGAGTTTGTTCTATCACTAGTGCTAAATTAAGAATAAATGACTTTTGCATATGAAATGAGAGAAGGGGGTGTGATCTTGTTCTTTGCCTCAGGCAACAAATTTCTTAGGCCAGCTCAGTCCTCTCATTTAGAGGAATAGCTGAGGTGCTAGCCATAGGAGCTCAGTGTTCACTGAATTTCCCTCCTTCTCTCTCCCTCCATCTGTCTCTCCCACTCTTCGTGTACCTTAGGAAAAATACACTGGAGAGCAAGCAGGTAAGTCTTCAATGTAAAATCTGAAATTGTCCCTTTGATAGTTAAATATTGTGTGCCACTTCAGTGAAGAATGACTCTATATACAATTTGTTGCAGAAATTGACATTATTTCTTTCTTCTTTGTTCTTCCAGTCTTCCTTTGTTTTTCCTGACAGCCTGTTTTTATAATAAGCTCACTGATATTATACTAGCAAGGCCCAGATGTATTCTTTATAACCTAATAGCTAAGTGTTTTCAGATCATTTTTTGGATGGAAGTAATTTACAGTCACAGCACATTAGATTCATGTACCATCATACATTCGTCACACTTGAAAAATTTTGGAGGAAGTAAAAAACATAAATTCCATCAGTCATTTTACCAAAAACACTGTATTGCGTAGAACATAATCAGTCATCCAGTAAACTGTGTTCATATGGTGAAGTTTTTCTTATTTCAAGAGAAGCTGGGGAAGATTTTTCCTGGGTTCAGTTTCTTTTCTACTGATATTACAGCCAATGGTTTCTTATTCCGCTTCTCTTCTTGCGTTGTGAGAATGCAAGGACAAATCAAAGAGAACGGAAATGTTCCCACAGGGTTAAAAATAGTAAAATACACAGAACTAAGGCAGTATTCAGTTCCTTCAAGTGCAAAATAAAGATTTCAGGACAGATTAAGGGCAGGGCTTGAAGTTTATCACCATTCTAGTCAGTCCTTAATATCTATATGAGAAGGAGGTATGATCACATGCAATTCTGAAAGTTGAAAATTCCCCCATCCTGTTCAACCTTTCAGTGCTAGCTTTATTCACTAACCCTAATTTTTCAGGGAACGACTTACAATCATCCTGCATGCGGAAACTGAAAACCAGCTAAGTAAGAATATGTTATACCTACATAGACTCTTTTTCATTTCCTGGAATGTCTAGCTCACATATTCAACTGAGAGTGTATCTGACCCTACTTATAACCTAGATGAGAAATGAGACTTACTGTCAATTTCAATTCTGCTGTCATGATGGAAAGGTAATCAAAAAAGCTGAAAGTTGTGTGAGTCTATTAGGTCTAAAAATCTTCCTAAATCAAGAGATGAAAAGCGACCTATCTTTTCCCTCCTCCTGTGTGACTTCAGTGTCTTGAAAACTGAGAAACTCATAAGAAACTAATAACTTGCTTCTAAAGACAATCTTTTGGTCAGGGACTCACGCATAGGAAACAAGGAGAGAGAAGGGTAAATAAAACTTGTCATTTCCAGGACCCCTAAAATAATTAAGCCAGTTTTGATGTATGGCCTCCCCCAGTAACCCCAGGCATCACTAAGAAGTTCAGGTTCCCATTAATCATGGTTGAATACTATCATAAACAGCTTGCAAAGCTTTTTGGAGTTCCATAAATGCACCCATCAAGGATTTGTGGGTGATTAGGGGCTTAGGTCTCTGGCTGCGAAGCCAGAAGTTGGGAGTTCATTTTCCCACTGTGCCTCCTTGAGAGGGGCTGGACTTAATGATCCATAGGGTCCCTTCCAGCTCTGCAGTTCAAAAGTTATTATTATGTTTACAAAATTGCAGCGTATTTGTGAGTCCACTTCTCCTCTGCCAGTTTCCTTTCAAGCATGTGCACCCAGATAAGCAAAGGAAGGTAACTCACAGTGGGAGACAGCCTGTCTCTCTTCTGAGTTGTTTCCAACTCCAACAAAATCAACATACACACTCAACATAGGAAAAGGTGGAGATAGCAGGTGAAGATAAACTCTTAGACTCTCATCCTTTAGGAACAGAAAAGGTTTCAACACACTATGAAGGGGAGGCCCACAGCTCTTCTTCCTAAGCAATTGAAAGAGGTCATTGTTCCCCAATGCTGCTTGACTTCCTGCTCCCATATCAAGCTACCATACTCCCTACTTATCATTCCTGTTCACCATATGCCAGAATTATTGATTGGGGGAAAAATCTGGGGGGGGGGAGTATTTAGCAATTGCAGAAGTAAATTTGACTACCTTAACTGGTGAAGCACCTGCTGATCACATGGCCAGGGATGTGACCAGGCATATGACAGAAACCATGCCAGTTAGCTGCTTCCATAATTGAACTTCTAGTCATGGTAATTAGAACAGCACAAGAGTCAAAGAAACAGAAAGGAAAGCAGAAGCACTGAAATTGATTATGACAGGCAGGGAAACCACTTGGCTGCAGTCTTCCCTCCTAGGGTAAGATGTACTGTACTCTTCTAAATCAATGGTTCCCAACCTTGAGCCCACAGATATTCTTGGATTTAAACTACCAGAAGCTTTCACCTGTGCTGGCCAGGATTTCTGGGAGTGGTCGTCCAAGAACATCTGGGATGGAAAGCATTGTTCTAGAATTACATTGCAACATATGTATTTGTATTTTGCAAATCAGATACCAATCTGTGTCCTCTTTTGTCTTTTGTGGTGGCATTGATGCAAAAGCAGCTGAGTTGCAAGGAAATCATCCAGCATGCAGAACAGAAGAAGATACAATACTGTCAATGTTTCCCATTAGATCACCTCTCCTTGTGCTTGTTATAGGACAGGGCCAAGGGGCCAAGGGTGCAATGTAAACTGCATGGTTGTATGCAAAGCTCTCAGCCTCCAATCACTTTTTTCAAGAAGAAAAATGGACTCTATCCTTACAGAATTAAACATCAATATCATTGTTCACCTTGGCCTTATATTCACAACATTGCCTGTCAAATTAGGCAGCCAGTGGCTTAGAAGTGGGGTAAGAAGGTGAGAAATGGAAAAGATAATTAATTATTTATGTGGCACCATCAATTTATATTGTGTTTGTCAGAGATGCAATGATCTGTTTGTTTTGTTTCTGTCATATTTCTGAAAAATCCAACTTTTCATACTCCAACATCTGCGTGGTTCCTAACTCATGCATAGAAAAACAATGAAATTTTGCAGAAGAACCTTACATTTGGGGTAAAGACCCTAGTGTTTTATGTACTATATAAGGTTTTTGTGCACAAAATGTGCAAAATACATAAATACCAACATTTGTGCTCCAAAACACAAGGTTTTGGGGCAAGATACAAAAATTTTAGGCACCCACACACCCACACACTCACACATGTTCTATAACTTTTCCACATGTGAAAAACATGCAGCAAACCTCAAAACTTTGTCCAGCTATAAGAAGCTTTGATTTTTTCCATTCTTCCTTTGAAAAGGCCATAAGAGAAGACTTGCAATCCTTTTACAGGCTCTTGAAGCTGTTTTTCTCTGACTGAAAGAAAAGGGATTTGAAATTCTTAACTGTGGTTTGATTGAGCTTACTGATTTTATCAGAAAAGAGCAGGCAGCCTAATTTTAAAATAATAATTAATACTGCTCTTGTAAACAACTGTTTTATGCTATCCCATCCCAGAGGATCTATCAACCGATTCATTTGAGGAGGAGGAGGATTTGCAACAGCCACCTGTGCATGTCTATGTAGAAGTAAACTCCACTGAACTCAATGTGACTTACACCCAGGTAAGTGGGCATAATGTTGCAGCCTCTTGTTTTCTCCATGTTTTTACTTCATTTTCCCCTCAACTGAACCAATGTTCCATTTTTTGCTTTCATCTAGAGATGGGCGCTTTGTGCTTTGTCACGCTTCGTATGAAGCATGAAGTGTGGCACCACAGGTGGTGCAGGGGCCCATCTCCCATCCCCTGGGTTGACTGGACCACTTACCAGGATCTGCTCACTGCCAGGGTCCTTCTTCAGTGGTGGTGCTCCCATCCAGGGAGGAGCTCGGCCAGACTTTCCCTGCCTCCTGGGGCAGCTGACCACTCCAGCAAGGAGACCCATTTCTACTTTCATTGGCTGACCTTAAATTTAAGACTACCAACTAGAGATGCACTAATCCACCCATTTCATTTGCCTCAACATACATGTTTTTTAAAAAATCATTTTTTTCCATTGAGTTTATGATGAAATTTACAAATTTTAGGAAGTTCTTGTCCAAAATAAACTAAACAAAATCCGCAAACTTCGTTACTGTGTGCAATCCAATAAATACTGTTACTCTCAGTATGAAAAAGGGTTGGATTATAGTTAATAATTCCCTCTTCCTTACCAGGAGTGGCTGATTAATGTCTTCCATTCCTCTTTGCTGGTTTCAATGTTGGGGGCTAGGTTATAAAAACAATTTGGGTTTAACAGGTCAGAGTAGCTCTGCTTTGTGTGTGTGTGGAACCAGGCCTCAAAGGATCATACGTAGCTGGACTCAGGGGGACTCTCCAGGGTGTAAGGTCATCTGTATCATTCCTTCTGCTACAGTGAATCATGCTGCATTGCTCTCAACTAAAGATGGGCATAGGTTCATGCCAGATCATTGGACTGGCACCACAGATGCTGTGTGTTCCCTTCCTCCACACCCCATACCAGATCTTCTACTCACCAGCCAGCACACACTGATGTTCTCCTGCTCTTCAGGTGTTTGACCACTCCTGGCAGGAGTGTGTGCTTCCCTCCTCTGCCTCCTCTGGCAGCCACCCACTCAGATGAGGAGGTGGTGCAGGGATTCCGGCTGCTGGAAAAGGCAAAGGAGGGAAGCACACACTCCTGCCAGCACTAGTCAAATGCTTGAAGAACAGAAGAAAAGCAGCATGTGCTGGCTGGTGAGTGGAGAATCTGGCTGGGGGTTGCAGAAGGGAATGCGCAGCAAACTGTGGTGCCAGTCCAATGATCTGCACAAATCTCCAAACAGAGGTTCATGCCCATCTCTATTTTCAACCTTGGGTCCCCAGATGCTCTTGGATTACAACTTGCAGAAGCCCTTGCCACCACAGCTAGTGGTGAAGGCTTCTGGGAATTGCAGTCCAAGAAAGTCTGGGGATGCAAGTTTGGGAATCACTGATCTGCGCAATAAACTGCCTAAGGTACAAGTATTTTCTGTCTTCATCATGACTCAAAGAACATAAGCTCATGGGGTTCTGGACGGTCCAAAACTGTCAATTAGCATACTCCTGAGTTGTTTTGTTTGTTTTGTTTTTGAGATGGTGGTGGTAGATGCCTTCTCAAGGGTTTCTTCAAACAGGTTGATTGATTGATTGATTGATTTGCCACCTTTCCCTTCATAGGCTCACAACAGATGAAATCCTATGATTAATTTCATTTGCGTTTTGATTCATTTTCAGGTGCAGGAAACCCAGGAGATGGTGCGTCCAGTCTATTGCACTTTGCTTCTTAAACAGAAAGGTCACCCTACTGTAGGTGTCAAGGAGGTCAGCATGTAAGCTACTGTCCTGAAACTGGATTTCTGGGCAGCAGGACTGGCCCTACCATTAGGCAGAATGATGCTTTTTCCTGAGGCAACAAATGGTGGGTGATAAGAAGCAAGGCAGCAGTGGCAGCCCTCTTCCAGCAGCCCCTTGATGGAGGATAGATCTGTGTGCTTCATGCAACTTTTCTTACATCATGTAACCTTGCTGTCCTCAGGATTCATTGCCCTTTCACTAATGTTGAAGTAAAATTCAGTCTATGTGGCTTCTGAAGCAGTAACAAAAGTTGCTATATTGTTTTTCACTTCAACCACCAAAATGTTTTGGGGTGGCTCTGTTAGGCAGAAAATGCCATCTACCAGCTTCCAAGGTCAGTGTGGTGTTACTAACAAGCAAACAAATTAAATCTGGACTTATATTTTTTATGTGTGTGCATGTGGGTCTGGTCTCTGGGTGTCTGTGTGAATTTCGTTGTATGGGTATACTATGTATATACTTACAATGACAATAAATTTATTTGATTTGATTTGACATTAGCATGAAGAAATAGTGTTGAATTAGCCACACGTTTTGAATTTATACTGTAAACACAACCCACAATTTTGACAGCAGTAGGTAAACCTATTCTGAAATCTTTGAACTGGCTACCAATGAGCTTCTGGACCCTATTTGAAGTGCTCATCATAGTCTACAAAGACTTAAAACAGCTCATGACCCAGATGCTTCAAGACCCATGCTTCACCTGTGGTGCCCTAGAGTACTAAGATCCATGGGTTTGCAAAATTAGGCAGGGCCTTTTCTATTTTGTCACCCTGGCTGTGAAACTCCCTTATGCTGGAGATCTTATTGTCCCTCCTTGTTTTTGTCTTTGAAAACATATTCATTTGTACAAGCTTTTAGGCAATGCAGAGTGTTATTTGTTGGCTTGTTTATTTGTAATAGCTGTTTGTGTTGTATTTTATCCATTGTTTTACTTTTATGAATTTAATTTGCATATTAGTAAATTGTGATCTTTGATATTTGTAATTTATGATTTTAATTTTCTGTGTAGATCCTCACAAGTTTATATATATACACTGCTAGCTGAATCCACATCCAACAATGTGGATGCCATGAGTAGAAAGAAATAAAAGAATGAAACTTTATTAGCCAATACCTTCATGGAACTCATGACCATTATCAACTCATTATCAACTTTGTGTCTAACCCTTCTGTCACTATAGATGATCGAAATCTGTTAATTTTTTCTCTTCCTAGAAATGATACTTCTTGGACTAGTGTTATGACTAGACTAGACGAATAAAAAAAGATCACGATATTTGTAAAAAAATCGCTTATTTGTTAAATATTCGTCCCTTCATATTCATCAGTTCCAGAGACCCCGATGAATATGAAGGGATGAATATTTCCCCATTTTCATTCATTCCCCATAGGAAGAGAGGGAAGGCTAGCCTTCCCTCTCTTCCTATGGCCTTCCCATTCTGCCTATGGGCCTGCCAATCAGCTGATCGGCGGGCTGATAGACAGGCAGTCAGCCCCACAGCCACCCACCCACACAGTCTACCCCCATCCCCTTCCCCTTCCTACCTTAGCTGCTGCCACCATCTGCCACTGCCCGGTGGTGCCGTCATCTACTGCCGCCTGCAGCCGCCGCCATCCATCGCCACCTGCTGCGGTGGCCTACGCAGCCACAGCCTGCCGTAAGGGACACTGGCTGCCCTTTGCAAAGATGGTGGCTGTGGCTTATTTTAGGGCAGGGAAGTTGCAGCCACCATCTTTGTAAAGGGCAGCCCAGATTCCCTTAGTCTGCCATAAGGGAATCCAGGCTACCCTTTGCGAAGATGGCGGCTGCAGCTTCTCTTAGGCAGGGAAGCTTCAGCCACCATCTTTGCAAAGGGCAGCCTGGATTCCCTTAAGGCAGGCCATAGCGGTGGAGGCCATCGCAGCAAGTGGTGCTGGATGGTGACTGCGGAGGCCGCTGTGGCACAAGCCTCCATGGATGTTGGTGGCAGCAGTGGCAGCGGCGGCAGCGGTGCAGACTGCGGCAGCCAAGGTGGGGAGGTGACAGAGGTAGTGGGAAGGGGGGCAGTCTGTGGGGGTGGAGGGGTTAGCTTTTTTTTTTTTAGACAGCCTCTGGCTGTCTAAAAAACAACAACACCCCATGAACCGATGAATCAATTCATGTTTCATCGGTTCATGGGGAGGAGATTTGTGTTTCGTGTTTCATCAACTTTGATGGATCACGAAGCATGACAACTCACCAAAATGGAGATTCATCCCCCTCTCTAGTTATGACATGATGCACCTTGTGCACACTATTATACCCCATGCGAAATCTCTGTAGACATCCCAGAGTTAGTAGGGCAGGAATTAAATGGGGCTAGTTCAGTGGTTCCTAAACATTTTGGACTCATAGGTCCCTTGATTTACTGATTGCTTGGAGGTGCCATCAGGGGTCCTACTGCCAGGGGCAGGATCTTGACATTCCTCCCCATCCATCTCATCTCCTCCTCCCCCCTGAATATCCCTGAGGACCCACCTCCTTCCAGGTCCTGACACAAGATACTCATTAGGCCACCTGGCAAGCGCCTCCAGCAGAGGCCATAGAGAGGAAGCAAGGAGAGGCAGGCACACAGCCTTCAATTCCGGTTCATGTTTGACATAGAGCTATGAACAGCTCCTCCACAGCCTTCATGGCTCTGTGTTCCATCCCTTTCCCCCTGGAGCCCCTGGCTTTGATCCCAGGTGCCCCACAGAGCCGCAGCACAAAGTTTGGAAACCCCTGGACTAGTTTATCTAGAAAGTTGTTCTTCATTGACTGATACATGACATCTATGATATCCTTTGGTTTGCCTTGGGAGGGAGAAATATGATTCCCATCTGCTTCATTTCAAGAACCAATGATGATTTCAAAAGATGCACAACTCATCATGTCCTGAAGGCAAAACTGTGTATGAAGAGTCCATGAAATTTGAATACTTGGTTTAAGTATAGTGGCTACACACTGGGATTGCTGTACAGCCAATTATGATATAGATGCACCCTAAAACTTACAGGGGTCAACATCAGTGAGCTAGCTATAAGTACTCTTTCATTGGGCCTGATTCTAGGTGCCCAATGAAAGAGTCCTTATAGCCCACAGATCTTGGAGTTGCAAGAGGACACTGCCATCCACTTTTAGTGAAATGTTAACTAAATGTGAAATGACAGTTTGCCATATGTTTTGAAATACATTTCTCTCAATCATTGTTTAAATAAATGTACTGTTATAATTTATTCTGATTTTTGCCACTTATTCAGCTTCTTTATTTATTTCTTACACATCAACCTTCTTCATGCTAGAGCTAATGATAATTGCAGTCTTAGAGACACATCATAAGATACCTCAAAAATTGCAGAGAATGTGTGGACATGCTTCCTGCAGCTGTATCCCATGGCTCTGTCTAACCCAAGACAATTTTGCTACCTGAGCCAGAACAGTGAATAGTGGCTCTCACCCTCTCAAGGTGCATAGTACTCAGGACAAACCAGGCTATTTTGAAAGAAAATCATCTGTACATCTCTACAACCTTGCTCCCTAGTAATAAAAATGCAGCAGTAACAAGTTAAAGTTATTTGGGTGCAGGGAGTGAGAAGACATATTTTTTCACAGGCAGCAAAACCTCTTGGAACAGCCCTGTTTAGCCTCCCAGTCTCTGTGAGGAGACTGCCAAGTAAACTGGGAGGCCATATCCTGTGCAAATATTGAACTGCATCCTACAAGGACATGGAAGCCTCCATCCCCCAAGCAAAGCTCAGAAAATCTATATTTTGGATCACAAGTCCCAGCATCCCCCAGACACATGCACACAGGTAGCCAATGGGAACTGTAATCCAAAAGATACTTTGACTATAACATGCATGGTCCCTTATTACACGCTCTGCAGCAAAATTTTGTGCAGCAGCAATGGCACAGCGCACCCTTATAGTCTCCTGAGTTCACAGGTTGACTGGTTTTAGCATGAGGGTGGTTTATTGTCGAGCGTAGAGAAATGTTGTGGTCTCAACCGAAGGGAGGAAATGTTTACAAATCTTTACAAATATGTAGGAAGGACTCCCTATAACCCAAAGACCCTGTCCAAACCAGTTTGCCCTAGACGATCCAATGGTTTAAAGGATAGCTATAAAAATGCTGTATTTGATTCTCCCCATATTTTACAACTAGTACACAATTAATTATCTGTTGTACACTTTTTAAATTGCATTTTGTATACTTTAGCTACATATGTTTTATGAACTGATTGTACACTTTTTAAATTACATTTTGTATATTTTAGCCACACAATATGTTTTATCAACTGGTTGTACACTTTTAAAATTACATTTTGTATATTTTAGCCACACAATATGTTTTATGAACTGGTTGTACATTTTTAAATTGCATTTTGTATATTTTAGCCACACAATATGTTTTATGAGTTGGTCACTCGACCGTAATAAATAAATAAATAAATAAATAAATAATAATAATAATAATAATAATAATAATAATAATAATAAATAATAATAATTATTATTATTATTATTATTATTATTATTATTATTATTAACATGCATGGCAACAGAAGAACACAAGTACTCAGTGCTCACTCTATAATCTAGTATGTGTCATGGTCAAGTGTGATGCAGAGATTATGTTACACTGTTAAAAATGTTAACAACTCCAAACACATTGGCAGAACACACAAATGACGTGTTTGTATAGGCTATACATCTGTCCCACAGGAAAAGGAAGGCTAAAAGTCACAGAAAGGCTGTTTTTTTTTCCCTTTTGCAACGGACAAGGACATCTTTATTGCCGCCTCCACCTTAACCATTAGTAGGAGTTGGAAAATGAAAGCAAACAGTTCCTGTCAAGGACAAAGGTCTCCTTGGAACAGGCGTGAGAGGTGTACTATTCAATGAGCACATTTCAGAGTTTTCTAGCAGGTAAGAAACAAACAAAAAACAAAACAAAACAGAACTTCAGATCCTTATTCTAGGTTTTTTTAAAATGTTTTAAACTCTGAACTTGTTGTTTGTGTCAAGGAGGTTTTTCCTGAACCTGTTTTTGGTATAAAATTTGCCTATTGCTCATGCAGAGTAATCGTTACAAACCGAGAATACTTAAATAATAAATCTCAGGGACTTCCATAGGGAATGGAAAGTAACTGTTGTGGGGAAAAGATATTAAACTGATGTTCCTTTCAGCAGAGTTCTGTCGTAGTAATGGAAAACAGCTTGTTTATTACTAGGATTTCCATTTGTGAGAGTCATAAAATGGCTACTTTATTCAAGCAAACACTTTCACACTGGAACTATTTCAGTGATGTAGAATCCAAAGCTTAGTGTAGTGGTCTGTCTTGAACAAGGTATCTCCCTGATTAATTTGCAGTTGGCATTTCTATGAGAAAACTGGTTGTGTAAGCAGCTTGGGCTCCTACTGAACTGAATATTGCTTGCAGTATGAATCATAGTACCAGAGAGTGGGAATGACCTTAGGGGTATAATCCTCCTGCTAAATGCAGAATGTAACTACATAGATGGCTGTCTAGCCTTTGCTTAAATACCACAAGAGTGTGGAAGTGACAATACACAACACAACTGCCTTGTGCCGTTTTATTTTGTGGTTAGCTTTAGAGGTTGAACAAGAAGTATTCATAAAATATTGAAGCTGGTGCACTGGGGAAATAGAGAGGGGAATGTGAAAGAAGATATGGAAATTTTGGAGGAAAGAAAGCTATATTTAAGAATATAAAATGCATTATATAGAATAAACATCTCATGCTTGCCTGTTCAGAAGAAAGCCCATTTAATTTCATGAGAACGTACTCAGGTCTAAATATACAAGGTTGAAGCCTTAGTTAACAGATTAAGATATATTTAGCAACAGAAGTAGTGTAGCTACCGTGTTTTCCCCGAAAATAAGACAGGGTCTTATATTACTTTTTGCTCAAAAAAACGCATTAAGGCTTATTTTCAGGGGATGTTTTATTTTACAGTCATGTCATCTTCTGGTTGCTGCACAATGCTGCACAATGGTGGAGGGTGGGGTTTCACTTAACTGGGGCTTATTTTTGGGGTAGGGCTTATATTACGAGCATCCTGAAAAATCATACTAGGGCTTATTTTCAGGTTAGGTCTTATTTTCAGGGAAACAGGGTATCTTATTTGTATTTAAATATAATTATAGTGTTGCAACAATTAAGACAAGATTGGAAGAATTTCATTTGTTCATGACAATGGGAAATGGCAGGGAAATACGTTCTATATCTCATAATCCAATCATGGGTCAATGGATGATATGAAACTTGACTGTGAGAGAAAGGATCATTGAGGTTTGTTGATACTGATTTTAAGGTACAAGACACAAGACATTTCTTACTCTTAGGAACTTAAATTAGATGGCCCAAATCCTATTAGTTACACCTACCCGTGTCATGCATTTCTTGTAAATCATGGCAATGATTTGCTGAAAATTACAAAAATACAGCCATTAGCTGTTGAGCTCTAAGTCAGCACACCTCAACAAATGCCTAGTCTAACTTTAAAACTAGCAACTTGCCACTGAGATTTGCAATGATAATGTTATACTACCATAAATACGACATAGGATGTTGGCCAATGCTTTCTCTCCTGCTGAATGACGGACATGGCCTAGTCTTGCCTCTCTCCTTGACTTTTCTCTTCTGTTTTTTGCTGGGTAATTTTGCCCTTTGCACTTGTGTTTTGGAAACAGGCTGCTGTGGTTTCTTTGGGAGATGATGTACAATGTGCTGCCTCTGACAAAATGGATTTGTAATGCATGAAAGCTCACGTTGAATTACAGTTGTTAGTTGTTAACTTACCACAGCTCTTTTGTTTTTATTTTTGTTCTGCAAGGTTTCAGAATCTGAAACTATTCAAAATTTCAAGAAAGGAGAAATGTCTTGAAAATATGAACTTATTGTTGAATTAATTTGTATAGCTCTTTACAGATGTGTTATTACATACAGTTGCTACAATCACTCAGCGGCAACATTGCTTGGATGCAGAGGTTAAGCTGCAGCCTTGCAGTACTTCACTGGACTAAACGACTTTGAACTCAGCAAGTCTTTACCCTGAGTAGAGAAGTCTAGGCTTTACATGTGACCAAATTACACTACTATATTTATTGCCCAATTGCTACTTTCGGACTAATGTAAAAATGACACAGAAAGTATTTTCAGACTCTACCAAACACAAAACGCAAGTATAATGAATTGGAGATTATGACACAAACTCCATATATTTGTGAAAATATGAGCTATCACACTGTTTACGATGCTAAGGAAATTGTGAAAAACAAATCCCAACACAATTTTCTTAGTTTTTATTCTTCTCTTTCACAATTTCACAGGTATAATCCTGTCCTTCGAATTTGATTCATGTGGTCTTCATCGCTTCTCATTTTATTGATGTTCCTGCAGATTCCTCAGGCAGCAAATGCAGGTAAACTGCCTCTAGACAGCCATTTTATGGCATTAAGCAATCTTGAATCTGAATAAAGTCATTTGTAAACTACCTCTGAACAAAAGAAGTGAATTTAAGGGGCATTTCAGTAATTTGGAGTGAGATATTCTCGGGGACAAAATACTTAGCAGTGACAGTGTTCTTGCTTTTGACTGCTGATAGTGCCCACAATTTGTGGTGGTCAAAAAACTCTACAGTAAGGGTAGGAAGCTCTGACTGGTTCGTGACAATAGAACAGGATGATACAATATCACCAGAAAGACAAATATGAGCGAGAACAAAGTCCATTGCATTCATTTCAAAGCAGTGATTTACAAACTAGTAGCCTCAGTTGTTGGACTTCAGCTCATGTGGTCCTGAGGTGAGAGGGGGTGGAGAGTGGAATTTGGTATGGTGGCTGCATTACAAAAGGTTGTCTGTAAGCACCTTAGATAACTGATGTTAAGAAAAAATACAAGCTTCTGTACAGTTTTTCTTAAAAAAAAACCTTGTCCATTAGGATGTAAAAAAAACCCCCTTTCATTAAGTGACTCCTAGAGTATTTTCTCACTTCACTAGAATTACAGTGCATTGAGGGCTCATTACATGGTTCATAGTATTATTAGGATTAAGGACTGGCTTTCATGTACACTTTTCTTGAATTTCTTGAATTGAAAAAGAACTTCAGTGCCTTATCCTCAAGGCAAGAATCGTTGATCACAGCATTTTATACTTTTGTTTTTCAGCATCACACACACACACACACAACTGCATAAAAAAGAATCCCAATAGTCTGTGCAAGTTTACCAGGCAAAAAAGGAAAGAAAAATATAAGATAAAGAAGAAAAAAATGTTGTGGCACCTTAAAGACTAATTGCTATATTTTAATGTGACCATTTGTGGACAAATCTGAGGAAGTGGACTTGTCCATGAAAGCTCTTGTTAAAATATAGCACTTAGTCTTTAAAGTGCCACAATGTTTTTGTCTTTTTTATTTTTTATTTGGTTTTTTTTCCTGAAACAGTAATAAAGTAACTGTTACTTTTAATTCTCAGAGGTGGGGGCAGAGGTTTGTGTAATTTAAGTAACTGAGAAATGTAATTTTGGTGAATTTCATTTTTTAATTTCATCAGCTGGAACTTGCAAAGGAGAGAAAAGGGCCTCTCGGATTCTCCTTCCAGTTTTACTGATTTGTAGAGAAGTCTTTTTGCTTAGGTTACGCAAAATGAAGTGATTTTCCAGAGACTAAAATTGTATGAGAGGGTTTTTTTTCATTTTTCCCCCCCAGATAGCGTGTTTGAAATAATGCCACCAAAAAACCCTGTAATTGGCATCCTCGGAAGGGATGTAAACTTGCCATGCCAGTTAACAACTGTGACTGTACCACAAACAGTCAAAATGGATGTTCAGTGGATCTTGGACAAATCCTCAGAAAAAATTGATGTTATATCATATAATGGAGGAAACAATGAGGAAACTCAGGATGACCGATTCCGGGGTCGAGCACAGCTTTCCCATCTGGACCTTAATAAAGGGAACATGTCTCTGATTCTTAAGAACAGTCAGATTTCTGACCAAGGAAAATACATCTGTATGATCTCCCTTGGAAACTGGTACGATGAGGTAGTTGTTGAGCTTATTTTAACAGGTATGCTGCTGTTTTGCTCTGTTGTTTGAAATGTGTCTTAATATTGATTTTATTTATCATTTTAAATATAATAGTCATTTAATTCTTTTTAAATATTTGTATATTTATTGTTTTTAGCTTTGAGATATTGTCTGTCTAATGATGTGAGCCACCTTGGGTCCCTTTTGGGGAGAAAGGCAGGATCGAAATATTTTAAATAAATAATAATTAATAAAATTTATTTATTAATTTTTATAAAATTTTATTAATAATTAATAAATTTTTATTTATTAATTTTTATATATAATAATTTAGCATTATAGAAGTGCTCATTTGAGTGCTCATTTTCTTTATGAAGCAACAATGGAATTGATCTCTTTTCTCCCTTTAAAAACAAATTTCATTAATATATTGTAAATATAACCTTTACTGTGCTGCATGTAATTTATGGGCCTACATTTAGCAGCTTCTCTACCAGATAAGTCATATTAACACTTACAGTATACATACAATGGGTATTAAAAAGGCAAAGCAGTGTTTGACGACTCTGGAATCTGGAAGGAATCAGGGGAGGACATTTTCATATAGCATGGCCATGTAGAAATGGGCCCAAACCTGCCTCTCTGGCTGAATCCTCCACTCACTAGCCGGTGTGTGCTCCTCTCCTCCTCTTCAACTGACCAGACTCTGGCAGCAGCACAGGTTTTCTTGCCCCACCTCCTTGGCTGATTGCCCACTTGGCTGATGGCCTGTGCTCCTGCCAGAGACTGGTCAAACAGCCAAAGAGGAGGAGAAGAGGAGCACACACTAGCTAGTGAGTGTGGCATTTGCCAGAGGGATGGGGGAAGGAACGCATGACTCATACAAACTGGCATGAACCTTCTGAAACAAGGTTTGTGCCCATCTCTAGTTTCATGTGAAATTATTCCTGTAGTATATTAATATCAGTTACACTGTCCACTAAGCTAAATGCCTGGTCCAACAATGCCTATTAGCATATAAAACAAAATCTTACCTTTTTAAAAAGTTTCACTGTTTCTTATTATGTCTTGTAATTGAGACCAGTTGGCTTCTACTGCCAGGTAGTTTCTCCAATCCAGTGCCCTCCAGATCTCTTTGACATCTCTAACTATAGTTAAGCATTTCTTGTCTCTCCTGTTACTGCATTATCACTCCATCCTAAATTCCTTTCCACTTGTCCTCTTTCTGAATGAAAGGAACCACATGGTAATATTAGCATAAGAGAACATGAGTTGAGTTCCATGTGGTAGCAGGTTTGGTTAAAGTTGAGAAGTGTGAAACTGTGACATTACTGAATATGAATGCAGACATCTGCCATTGCACATGGGTGGAATTTTCTGCCATGCATTGCCATGCATGCTTAACTTAATTTTTTAAAAATGGAATAGTGTGATTATGCCACATTTTCTACTAGGTAAGTTAAAGAACTGTGATCACCAACAGTCAAGGTGCATTTTAGGCTATCGTTGACAATGACTGCGGAGCATTATTCATTCTGAACAACTAGCAGATGTTGTCTTATGCTCAGACACACTGAATTAGGTGTACAACATACACTTGTAGACAATCCACATCCAAGCTCCCCCTTCTCTCTCCCCTATCAGCCTGGAGAAAACCCCACTGCTTAGAATCCTGCCAGGTTGTTGTAAAGAAACTGTACAGAGGCTGCTAATAAATAACTTAAGTTGCTAAAGCATGTATGAATCAATAATTAATTTTCAACACACAAAAAGAGACGGCCTCTTTGTGTCTCTTAGGCAGCAGTGGCAAATGTTTAGCTAAAATCTGTCAGGAAGTAGTATATGACTCTTTCACCAAGAGGAGAGGCAGAGACCTCTCTTTAAAAAGGACTGTGTCTGAATTATTTTCAGGCCAGAACTGTCTAGATGACTTCAGATGTTTCTCTTCTGTCCGTTTCAATGAAATGTTTGACACTTTCATCATACTTTTGGGCATATTGTTTTGACTGGTCTCAGACACACTTACACTACGGTGAAGACTGATTGATTGATTGATTGATGCAAACCATCCAGAGTGGCCATGAGTCAGATGGGCAGTATATAAATTAAATCAAATAAATAAAAATAATAAATAATATTACATATATTATTTATACGCCACCTTTCTCCCCATAGCAGATGTAAGGCAGTTCACAACAATTAAAACTGCACAAAGATAACAAGTTAAAATACTATACACGCTATATTAAAAAACAGTTAAACATTAATCAAGATTTAAAACAATTTTTAAAACATTTTAGAAACATTTAAAAATGTCTAGATTTCATAAAGGTTCCCAGTGTGGTGTAGTGGATAGACAGATTAGGACTCCGGAGAACAGGGTTCGAATCCCCACTTAGCCATGGAAACTGACTGGGGGAATGGAATGGATAGAACCACTCCTTGAATATCTCACTTACTTTGAAAACCCTGTTAGGGTTTCTATAAGTCGTATCTGACTTGATCTCCCCCCCCCCCATTGTTTAAAAGCCTGTCTGAAAAGGAAGACCTTTGCCTGATGATGAAAGGACAGGAAGGAGGGAGCCAACCCGACTTCTTGGGACAGTGCACTCCAATGTCTGGGGGCAGCCACTGAGAAGGCCTAGGAGCCAATGTGTCTTTCAAGCTGGGGAAAGTTGATTAACACTTTACTCAATGACCTTCAAATAGTTGAATGCAACATTTGGAACATCTTTGAAGGCCTATAGCTAAACTGATTAATGCACATCATTTAAAAAAAAACACGCAAAAGAATGAAGTGTAAATACATAACACTGTCCTTTGGTGAACTCATCCATCTAGATCAGTGGTTCCCAACCTTTGGTCTTGGACTAAAATTCCCAGAAGCTTTCACCACTAGCAGTGCGTTCTGGGAGTTGTAGTCCAAGACCTTTTGGGAACCCAAGGTTGAGAACTACTGGCCTAGATGATTTGTAAAAGAGCTCTGTGTTTTTTCAACCATATTCCTTTCAACTGGCATTTATATGAGTCTTCAAGCTATATCCTTAAAATGTAATTCAAAAAGGATATCTTTGAATTACAATTTTGTACAGAATCTGTATTGGAATCAGAATGGAAGAACTAAGTATTCCCATTGCTTAGTTAGAACTGGGATACGTTAGGTCAATGATTCTCAACCTTGGGTCCCCAGATGTTCTTGGACTGCAACTCACAGAAATCCTGGCCAGCACAGCAAGGGGTGAAGCTTCTGGGAATTGCAGTCCAAGAACATCTGGGGTCCCCAATTTGAGAACCAGTGCTCTAGGTGAGTTATATTCAGCTTGGGACAATGGAAACTAAAATATGTCTTGTTATTTTTGTGCAGAGAATGGAGCAGAACCCACCATTTCTTTAGTGGATTATAAGGGCCAGGGAATTGGTCTTACTTGTAGTTCTAAAGGTTGGTATCCAGAGCCCCAAACATTCTGGCAGGATGGTGGAGGGGAAGACCTAACTAAGAAGTCAGACACAAGAAACACAGCGACTCGTACAGGGACCTTCAGTGTATTCAGCTCCTTCACAATAGAACCTGGAGTCAGCAGCGAAGTTTCGTGCAAAATTGTCAATAATGTCTTACAAATAGAGAAGAAATCCAGAATCCTGATCACACGTGAGTATGGATGGGGAAAATGTTGTATCCTACATTTTTCTGCTGCTACTATGCACAACCAAAGTTTGGTGATGTGGAAGTGGTTGAGATTGAATATGTTCCTCAGTGGATTCATTGGGACAGTAAGATGGGGACATTACATGCTACTGGTTTAAACCCTTTAAACACAAATAACTATTGATTTCAAATAATGATTTTCACCTATTGCTGTAGAGTAATGAAAACAAATTCACAGCAAACTAGAATTAGGATCAATGCAGTTAGCGCTGATAATCTCCTAAACCGATTCCTATCCAAATCAGCAAAACAGCCAAGAAGGCGTTTGGGTAATTCCCATCCAGTTAAACCTCTCTTCTCTTCTTCCTCTTCCTACTCAAATCTGACAAGATTCCCACTATTACTCCGACTATCATTTAATGAACACTTCAGCTTTCTTACTTACTTCTTTTAAGTAACAAGTGAACTTGCTTCATTAGAGATCTGTAGTGTGTTATTTCAATACTCCATGAATGGACATGCTTGTTGTTTTTTCACATTATATATTACTGCGTAACATAATTTCTTCAAGCAATCCACAGGGGGAATGGTTATAGTCATCTGAACATATCTGTTCTGGTTCACATCTTCCTTCCTATGCCTATTGCTCTGTTTAGAGGAAGGCAGACAAAGTACAGTTAAAGCAGCACTACATAGGCTGTGATCACATGGGGACATAGATCCCATTTTGATGTGGTCTGGTGTAGTGTATTTCTAGCCCATCCTTGATCAGTGCACTATCTGGACATTTTTGGGCCAGCTTTAAGACTACTACTTTGGAGGGGCTGGGCTAGAGCAATTCCCCAACAGATGGAAGATCATCCCCAGCAAACAACTCTTTCTTATGTGATTGGACATGTTCCTTTCCCACCCTCCAATTGCACACTCAGTTTCATCTCATTTCTGCCAGACTGTGATCAGAGGGGAACATCTAGGAGCCCTGGAGAAACAAGGCTGTGTGACAAAGTCATGCCCATGACATCACTGGAGTTTTATTTAAGTCAGGTTTACAATTTGAAGCATAATTTCAGAGAATTAAAAAAAGGCAACTGTTTGTGTTGGTATCTTTCAGAGGTATTCTATCCTACCAGCCCCCCTTGGCTTCCACCCTTCATAATCATTTTAGCGATTTTCATTGGCATTGTGGTGTTTGTGATGTATAAACTGCGACGTAAGTATCTCAAGTCTTTTGTGTAATCTCATGAATTTGTGTAATCTTGTGAATTTGTAAACTTGAAGTGTTGAAGACATCTTGGGCAGGCAGTTTGAGTATGCAGCTAGATTGGCAGAGGGGAAGTTTTCTACCCCCTTTCCGCACAACAGCCCCTCTTGTTCTTTGGAAATACTTCATAAAATGCTCAGGGGTATTACTGAAAGGTGTCACCAAGGGTGGTGGTGGTGGAGCATCTAGTGCAAGTAGAACTCTTCCACCTGTGAAAGGCATCCCTGGATCCAGCCCTTTTGCTTTTCTACATGTTATTTATAAAAATAATATGTCTTGGTGTGAAGTAGAAGACATGCACATTAATTATTGTCATGTATATTGCATAAGACTGATAATGAATTGCACAAAGTCCTATTGTTCTAGCTACATTTGCTTGGAAGAAAGAGGACATTCAGGCAACAGATTGTTTCCCTGACACATACGTGGGACATCAGGCAAGCAAAATAGCATTTACTTGTCATACGTATATGACTTCCCCCAGAGGTGGACAGTCTGATGCCTTCCAGATGTTTTGAACCACAACTTCCATGGCTCACTACTGCTGGCTTTGCCTGCCACTTAGTGCAAAGTCCCAAAGGTAGCTGATGGGATCTGGTATATAAATCCTAGGCATTCCACTTGTAGTCTCTGTTTGGTTTTGGACAAAAAGCCAACCAGCATGGATTTATGTGCCAGGTTTGACTGATCCAAAGACTTCATACTTCCTGCCAATCACAAGGGTGAAAGTCCCATAACTTCTGTTCTCTCCAAATTAATACATACATATATATTAAAAATCAGGCAGAATACTGTTTCAAAATCAAGGGTTGTAGAAAAGAATAATCTGAGATATGTACTGGAGGCTTCCTTCCTCTTCATAAAGACTGTAAACTAGTTTGAGGCTGGCTTAGTTTTTACAATTTGCAATACTTTTTTTCCAGGAAGCAACCAGGATGTATCTCAAGCTGGTGAGTAACTTAAAAGGACATATTTTATGTTGTGCGGAAGGATAAGGAAAAAATGGTTCAGCATCATCTTATTTGGTGAAGATAATAATAATCAAGTCCCATCAATCAATTATGACTTATGGCAGTTCTTTTCAGGGTTTTCTAGGTAGATAATACTCAGAAGTGGTTTATCATTCCCTTCTTCTGGGGGGGTGTCCTGGGACTTTACATCTTGCCCAAGACTGCACATGCTGGCTCTTTTGGGATGCACAATGGGGAATCAAACTCCCAACCTCTGGCTCTGCACCCAGGTGCCTAAAGCACTGAGCTGTCTAGCTAGCTTATATTGGTGAAGATAGAAAAGGTCATTAACTGATTCCATGGAATATTTACATAACTTATAATCTAGATTTCCTATTTTAATTTTTCTGTTTGTTGGATCATAGAAGTAGTTCATCAAAAGATATTCTGAATGTAGGAAAGCTATACAATCAAGACATGATTTTTCTTTCTTATTAGGCTTCCCAAATGTGGTCATCAGAACCAAACACTACATTATTACACAATTGCTCCCCCAAATAGTTGCTGTGCACTTAGTCGTCCACCCCCCTTTTATTCAGAAAAAAATAGATTTGACTATGGACTGATACTACACTGCTGCATGCTTCTTTCCTCCCATTTTGCATTTGGCTTCACTGGTTAAAGATGGAGAATCCCTAACAGATGTGGGTAGTTGGTCTTCATTGCTTTTGAGGGAGAAACTAAACCCATATGCTCTGCCTCCAGAGATGGAACATTTAATAAAGCTTATTCTGTCTAAAAATTTCGGTAACTACATGCATAATGTTGCAACATTTTTTTTCTTGGCAGAAAAACAGAGAAATAAATTGGAACAAGGTAAATACATTTTAAGATTATGTATTTATCTTCTTTAATAGTGTTCAGTATTTTGTTTTGTTTTGTTTTCTGAAACATATATAGCCCACCTGGTAAGTATAATTTTGAGGGAAGAGAAGAACATCATTAAATGGATTAATACAGTATAGACCAAAAACTGAAAAACAGCAGCATAAAAACAGGGGAGACATACCACCAAAAGCTGCAATTGGAAAACAAGGTCAGCTGACATTTGAAAATTTTTTCCACTTGTGCTGAAAGGATATAAGAGAAGATACCACTGCACACCTCCCAGAAACACTATTCTGAAGGGTCCTGGGTTGTCCTTTCTGCAGCTGTCATCTACAATATCACGTAATCTTGTTCAGTTATGATAGCACAGGGATTCCATGTGGCTCCTCTCATGATAAGAACATAGCAGAATTCACATACAGGAGAGGTTAGCAAAGTGTGATCTGAAGTCTGCATGCAGCCTTCAGACACCCTAATTACAAATCCCCAGTGCTCCCCACAGACCCTACATTTTTTTCCCAAGATTTGTTTTTGTTCTAAAATCCCCCTTACCTCCTCTAGCAAATAATTTGAAACGTTTGGAGCTCTCTTGACTGTTTTAGGCTGGGCAGGCCTTTTTTCAAAACTGGGAATCACCTGGGACAGCTCAGGACCAGCTGAAGAAAATGGTGGCATTACATTTTATCACCACAGGAGGTGCAAGGAGATTTCCATGATTTTAAAATTTGAATTTTGGGAGGAGGAGGGACTGAAACAGATGTACCCTTTAAGGTCCAGGATGGGCATATACAGACCCCAAATCTCTGGGAATTGCACACCTTTGATATACAGGATGGGAAGAATTTGAGAGTCTAAAAAGTTAAATGTGAGACAAAGTAAAAATTAAAAAATAATGTATCTCTAGTGACCTGCCATAGGTTTACTTCTTCACTAAGAACTAGACAGGAGAAATAAACTCTGCACAAAGTGAATGCACATTCAGGCAGACAGAGTTGAGACAGTAGGAAGAATAGTAGTCAACACAATACTTCTGTCTCATTGATCTTTCTAATGTTAATAGTGCTAGAGAACTTCCGAGGGATGGAGGCCCAAACAAAGGTGTGGAACAGACCCAGTCCTGAGGAGAAATGATAGAAACAGCACTGAACTGAAGTAACAGGATAGGAAGCAGTAGGGCTGGAGGCAAAGAAAGATGGGGGCAGCCCCTTGAGATAGGAAGGTGGGCTGATCCACTCACTCAGAAGCTTAATTCTGAGGAAATTGTCATGGACTGCATAGCTTCATTGTCTCTGAAGCTGGGAATTTAGTTTATTTCACTTAGGATGGGATAGGAGTTTTCAAAAAATAAATCTTGTTTGCCTTGTGATCATGTATGGTAAAATAGTGTATCATTGTAGCTGTTTTAGTTGTTGTTGAGACAACCCCAGAAAACAAGGCTTGGAAATGACTTGAATCCAAAAGTAGATGAAGCTGGCCCATGATATTGCTTTACATTTTATTATGATCCCACCTGATTTGAAGTTCCAGTAGAAAAATGGGAACTATGTGAACCAATAGGCAACCTGGAGTTTTCGGATATCTCCAAACTTTGCACAGCTAGTCTTTGATTAAAGAATGCACAGGAACATGTATTTTTTGGAAGAAACTGCAGAGAAAGTGGTGTAGCATCAAAAATTTATTAGATTACTGAAATTTGCTTGGAAAATGAAGTTCATGAAACGTTTTGCTTGAGAAAGTGTAAATTTTGTAGAAAGCAACATAGACACACACATCCATCCTTATAGGAGAAACAAAGTAGCTCAATAGAAAAATGATCTGGTAGCATCCCAAAGAATTTTGTCACTGCAGAGTTTCAGGCTGCATATTATTTGATGCTAGTAATAGTGGGGTGGCAACTGAAAAGCTCCGCCCAGTCTTTGATGTTGTGGGTGGTCACCCCAAAAGAGTCCCAGAAGTCATCAACAGGAAACTGGGCCTTCTTCATAGTGGCCACCCCCACTCTGGAACTCTCTTCCTGCAGAGGTGTGAATGGTCCCCACTCTCCTTTTGAAAGCAAGTTAAAACCTGGCTTTTTACACAGGGCTTTACAAGCCTCGCCCCTTTGTAAAATTATTTTCTACTAAGTTTATTCCAGCCCATGGTTCGCCATTCTGAGCCTGGGATTCTTCCCAAACTGGAGGTTTCATGAGGAATTTTGTTTTTATGTGTTGATTTTAAAAGCTCAGTTTGTATATTCTTCTTATTTTTTGAAAGCTGCCCAGAGTAGTGGCTTGTCCACTAAATGGATGTGGTATGTATGAATGAATGAATGAATGAATGTGTCATGAGTTCAGCTGAAGAAGATCTGGAATCAGAGGGGTTAATTGCAGCTGAGGAAAATGCTGGGCAATTAGTATCACAGACAGCTGAATCACCGCCAGATTCTCCTCCCCCACTAGCCAGAGTGAGAGATAAGCTTTGGCAGAGACTCACAACAGGGAGGTCTGAGGCTCGCATGAATGCTTCTCACAGGAACATCAGGTCGACCAGCCCAGAGTTTTAACAGGATGGAATGTTTCTAGGAATTAGATGGTTGTTGCTGCTATATAACTTGTACTCAGAGGTTTGGACGCTTGTGGAAGCAACAAGTCAATTCCCTGGCTCGCGTCCACGCTCCTGCTTATCTTGACCCTTGGCTTTTGGACTCTGACTTCTGACTACGGTTTGTGTTTTGGCTTTGACAATTTGGCATCTGTTTTGTATCTCCTGGACTTCTGACCTTGGACTGGCTTATTGGACTTTTGCCTGCTGAATCCCCTGGGAATGTGACTGAATGAATGAATGAGAATGGTGGGGTTCCCCTGTCCCCCCTTTATTTTATTTATTTATTTAACTTATATGCCGCCCACACTACCCAAAGGTCTCTGGGCGGCTTACAACAGTTAAAATACAATAAAAAGACAAAACAATTAAAATGCAATTAAAATATATACTCTAAAAATTGCCATCAGGACCCACAGTTGATATTATTTCAATTAAAAGCCTTCTGGAACAGGAAGGTTTTGACCTGGCGCCGAAATGTCATCAGCGTCGGCGCCAGACGAATCTCAGTCGGGAGGGCATTCCATAGTCTGGGGGCAGCTGCCGAAAAGGCCCTTTGTCTACAAGCCATCCCTCTTACCTCCTTGAGGGACGGCTCTTTCAAAAGGCCCCCCTGGCTAGATCTTAACTGCCAGGTAGGTTCATATGGAAGGAGGCGGTCCTTCAGTTTATCATGCCTAAGGTACATCTTTAGGTACTTGGGTGCAAGTGAATTTTTGATTAATCATATATGTATTGAGTGGGTGGATAAATCATAAAAATGCAGAAATTACAGAAGCATTCTGATTCTGTATACTGACATGTAACTATCACTCTTTTTTTAGAAAAAAATTCTCTAGAAAACACATTAGGTAAGGTGGATTTGTTTTCTTTTTCTCTATCTCTGTTATGTACAGATATTTTCTTCTCCCACCACACTATATTTGGAAGATACTGAAAGCACAGTTTCTGCTGTAGAAATGAACACTCACTTATCTGGATGTTTAATTCACATTGCTATGCATTGTAATTTGTACATATACATTCCAAAAGCAAAATTGCTAAACAGGTTTCAGGTTAAAGGTGTTCCATAGGATTGTGGAGAAAGCTAGTGAATATTTAGAGCGAGGCTGCTGGATATGGTATTATGAAAAAGAAAGGAAGGAGGGTGCTGTTTTAAAAAAAGATTGAAGCATTGGTTCTTAACCTTTGGTTCTCTAGATCAGTGGGGTTTTTTGGATTACAACTCCCAGAAAATCTGGCCAGCACAGCTAGTGGCGAACGCTTCTGAGTGTTTCTGGGGACCCAAGGTTGGGAACTACTGCTTTAGATGCTTTTGACTTCAAGTCCCAGAATCCCCTATCATTGACCATTCTGGCTGGAGTGCAAAACATCCAGGGAGCCAAAGGGTGAGAACCACTGGCACAGAGCAGAGAAAATTAAGCAGGGGAACATGCAGCTAGAGTGGCAAGAGTGATAATGTATTGCTTTTAATAGCACTGTTCTGACATTCTTTTTTGTCTACATGCGCATGAAGAGGAACACACTAACACAGAGACTCCTTCACACACATGTGTGGAACTGCATAAGGAATCATGGGTGGTGGATGGGGTGACTTTTTCTAGGAGACAACTTCTACTCAGGAGCTCAGAGAGTTGAGATGAAGACAATTCCAATAATAACATGGCTGAAGCAACAATGAATTACTGAAACACTTCATTTATTTACAGACATAACATTCTAGTTATGTTTCATTATTTTTGAAATATTTATTCTTTCTGCTTTCTGCCAGCTCTGAAAATGTGGTGGGGTAGAACTGGCACAGTTTGTTTGATTCTTTTACCTCAGGACAGCATGTAGTAACAAGGGCTGCGTAGGAGAGATTATATAAGACCTATTGAGTTGTACTTCAGAGCTTTCAGTGCCACAGAGGGAAGATTGTTAATGCTGCTGCCTTTATCACCATTTTAATCACCTCCCCTCAAAATCAGGGTCCTGGCTCATGTGGAAAGGCTAACCAGGTACACAACCTTCCTCTATTCAGATAGTACTGTTTCCATAATTAAAGAGATAACAGAGGGCTGGGAGAGCATGTTCCCATTAATTCATGTGGACTCCACACACTTAAAAACTTGACTTTGTGTTGCTATAGACAACATAGACATAGAAATGTGTGTATTTATCTGTGTTGTCAAGGTGGGGGATGCTAGCAATTCTGATAATTTATTCTTGTTGGTTTATTATTGTAGGAACTAAAAAAAATACAGCAGCAGCAAGTGAGTATCCAAAGTAACTAATGCTTACTGTTTTTGTTAATCGAGAAGTTTACCACCGATGCTCATCATACTCCTTAGTATATAATTTAAAGTAGGGGCAGGGAGCTATCCAGAGAACCCTTTGTTTTTCCCCCCTCGTTCATACACCCATTAACTAGAGTATCTGGCCAAAATCTGGTAAATTATCCTTGTCAGTGTAACTCCATCAGCATAAATTTCAGCAGTGAATTGCCACAGATTAGGAAATCGGCTGTGGGATTTTCTGCACGTCCTCTGTGTTTTCAGTTGCAAAAAGAGATACAGCAAACTTTGCTGAGCATTGGAGGAAAGCAGGTAATGAAAGTGAGAAGTGAGTAAGGAAAGTTAGACTGTTCCAGTATCAAGTTTTATGGATTATAGTCTACTCTTTCAGCCATATGAGGAAGACATGATGTGTCAGAGGAAATGGATAGTAATCCACAAAATTCATACTGACCTAAATATGTTAGTCTTTAAGGTGCCACAATATTTCTTTTTGAGTTGGTTTTGTTTTGCTTTGTTTGGAAGTCTCTTGGGAAATGCCTCTTGGGAAATGTCTGAGATTCTAACTCCATGACTAGGCCAGTGTCACCCTCAGAGAAATCTCTAGCACATTCTGGCCATGAAGAAAACAACACTTTCACTACCAAATTCAAATGATGGCAAAATCCAGTGGCATCTCCCATGTGGCCAATTCTATGTGGAAACCTCACAAAGCCACTGACTGAAAACCAAACTAGTTTTTGGACCAGCCTGCCTTTTGTGGTACATTGCAGAGCAGACGACATTTATCATTTGGCCAGAGTTGATTTTCCATTGTGCAAATTGCCCGCAGGTCGTAGTACTGATTCAAATTATTATTTCATAGGTTTGAGTGAACTACAACAACGTTATGGTAAGTAAAACCTTGATAGTTTTTACTATCAAGTAAAAACTTGATAGACACAAGGCAGGGAATAGACACTGAATTTATGAATAAGAAAGAATATAACAAAGGGGGTCTACTGAGGCTCTAAATAACTTTGCTTTTGTTAACATTTTTTTGGTGTCTAGTCAATAATTGTAGTATATAGTTGCAGTTGCTTACAGTCATGTTGCTTTAAAAGAACTGCTGGATAGGTCAGTGGTTTAGGCTTCTGGTTGCAGAGCCAGAGGTTGGGAGTTCGATTCCCCACTGTGCCTCCTTGACAGGGGCTGGATTTGATGATCCATAGGGTCCCTTCCAGCTCTGCAGTTCTAAGATGATGATGATGAAAAGCTTGAGAAGGGGTGGCTAAGGGAAATACATTCATTACCATGCCTCCATGGATTGTATCTGGGTGAAGTTGCACTGAGTTCTCATGTAAATCAACGGAACAGAATTAACTGTTTATGTTTTTTTTCAAAGGGGTCTAAGTTTGACTAATTTTGTCTGGATGTATCCCTATATGTTTTGAAATCCTGTATCTCTGATATGACTACCCTTCCATTTCAGATACACTCAAGGAGGAGCTGGGTAAGGCAGATTACTTTTCTTCAGGCAGTTATCACTCTGAATTGAAAAATCGTTTAATCACTTTTGTTTAACAGAGTTTGAAAAATTCTGAACTGCTCAGTTGTTTCACAGATGTTTGTCTGTTTCTTGGTTTTGTGCAACTCATCACTATTCTAATTTCTTTGCAGGTTTTATAAGAGCTCGGAGCTATGCAGGTAATGGAATAGACCACAGTTAGGCCTAGTGGGCACGTGCAAATGTATGTACTCACTGACCTGTCATGCATTGAGATGACTTATGAACATCTAATGGTGCAGACACTGAGCAGTCATCAAGATGCATGTGTGAATCCACCTCTTTCAGTTGGTAAAACAATTAAGACCACAGTGACAGCATGGGCTGTTGGGATCACCTTTAAGATGGAGGAAACAAGCAAACCATGAATCCTAGCTTCTCTTTGGTCTTCACTTCTGTTACCAAGTGGATGTCTAATTCCTGACTGCTTCCACTTAATAGCCTTTACATTTCTGGGGATTAAAGAAACACAGTCCTAGACAATTCACTGGATTCACATGCCATTTACTAAAAAGGCCTCAGACACAGTTGTTCTAGAATAAATCTTCCTTAATTTTAAGAAGGATACAATGAAGACCTTATTCTGTATACAGTCCTATTCAATCATTTTCTAGCCCAGTATAATCAATATAGTTAGAGAGGAGCAGCCAGCCCCACCTCTCCTTGTTGCTTTCTCGATATAAGCAGGGATGAATTTAAAGAGGATTCTGGAAAATGTGGGTTCTCGGTCATGATCCTCTGAGGTCCTCCTCCCCAAACTAGACTCTCATGTGGAGAAAGCTGGATTATTCTCTCTTCTTTAACAGTATTGACAAAACTGGATTAGAACAAGACAGGATAGCACTTAGTTTTTTCAGGAGAAAAACTAATTTTAGAACAATTTGAATGACTAACCATACAAGTAGAGAAAAAACAGAGGAGATATCCAAGAAGATATGTTCTAGACCCTTTTTCTAACTGAGCTAATAAGGCAGCTCCCAGCTCTGTCTCAGGTTAGCTATGTCCCATTGCACCACTGTAGCCCAGGCACATGGTGCTCCCATCTCATAAGATTCTAGATAGTTTTAGGCAGAGCTTGAAAAAGTTACTTTTTAGACTACAGGTCCCCACATGCCCAAGCCATGGTGTAAGATAATCATTTCCCCAAACTCTGATTTCATGCCAGTACCATGAAGCCATGGGACAATACATTCAGGTCTTCACAGATGCCGTATAGAGCTGAGATAGCCTTTTCCAAAGAGATTGGTCTTTGGAAGGAATTGAGAACATGGGATATTCTAGAGGAACAGAAAGATGGGACCTGTACCAAGCTTGGGAAGGAGAAAGAAAATACTGGGAAAGTATACACTAGTATTCAGCAGAATTAGAATAAGAAGTGAATTAAAGAGTGATTGATGCTGTCTGTCCTTCTTCTCATAGCATTATCACAGCATCAGTGCCCCAGTTCATTTGATGGCACTACAATTCTACTAACAGACATGCTCTGCTAACAGAAGATAGAAATGGAAATCCTAGTGTGTAGCTATACATGTAAAATGAGGACAAAGTCCCTGTTGGTTAAAGGCTTCCTTTGGGGATTGGAAGGTACATGCAACTTTATTGCCACATGTATGAGCTGTGTGTACCCCAAAATTGCCTTTAATCAGCAGCAATTTGCATTTAATCAGCAGTGATTTGCAGTTGATGATATAATCTCTGTTGTGCACGCAGAGCTACACACCAGGATTTCAGCCAATGTATCTTGTTAGTAGAATGTAAGAACAAGAACAAAAGACTAATTTATGTCACCTTAAAGACAAGACTCTGTTTTGTTGCAACTGTCCTGGCCTTTGGCTATGAGAAGCAAAGGTTAAATACATTTTCTGTAATAAATACAGTTCTATCAATAGAGAGATTTAATGCTTTTGGTGAAACAGGCTAACACATAAACATATCTGGATTTATGTCCTGTTGTCTTCTGCTGTTTCTTACCTCTGCTTTCCCACAGCTGTCATCACATTGGATTCAGACTACAAACATCCAGACATTATCATCCAAAACAATCTGAAAAAAGCCACTCTTAAACTTCCTAGTGAAGGACATCCTGAAACAACGACCGGAACTCTGATTGTTGTAGGGAAAGAGGGTTATTCTTCTGGGAAACACTATTGGGAGGTAGAGGTAGGAGACAGGCTGGACTGGGAGTTAGGAGTGCTGACAC